>CM053786.1:607021502-608349002 GCA_028749045.1 Cupressus sempervirens | reverse complement strand
GCATTGTCTTTGGTCTTGTTGTGTACGTGTTTGTCAAATCCTTTGGTATGGCTTATGGTTATAGTGGACATGTTTTAGAGACAAACTTTGAGAATTTAAAAAGGAAAAAGAAAATCAAATGCCACAGATGTACACCGATGTATATAACCCTTCCAAGTGTCTTATCTGTTAAGCAAGAGTTACAGTCTTTTGATCTTAGTGATTGGTTCATCTATATGTTAGATATTTCTATATTCATCTTGTGTCATTTTCCTTAAAGTCAAGAGTAATTTTAATTGTTTTATTTTCCCCTAGAATAGGGTGGTAACTCAGTCAAGGTTTTGAAGCTAGTACTTATTTGATAAATAACAAATATGGCTGAGAAGAGAAAAAACACAAGAGCTTACACTAGAGCCAATCTTGATGTACCAATGTATACTAATTTTCCTCAAGGTGGTAGGAAGAACTTGAATAAGAAAAAGGTAGAACCAAACCCCACTTGGAAACCAAGAGGTAGTGTATCAATCAATTCTCAATACCAATCAGTAGTATGGAGAGAGTCCTCTTCACTCAGCTCTAAATCAGAAACCACAAGACTTTTAGGAGGTATATTTAGTACCCCATTATGAGATGAAAGAACATATCAAGACAAAGATATGTCACCAGTAAGGCTAGATTTGATAGCTGAGATGAATCATAGGCTAGGACTCAGGAGTTCATTTGGGGATCCTTTTAATCTAAGAGTGGTCCCATACATGGAAACTAATCTTATAGACCTGGATGATCCTACTAATTCAAAAGCCACTTCTACAAATCCTAAAGAGGTATGATCATAGATAGGAGTTTTGAAGAAATGGGTTGCCGAGGAAGAGGCTAAACATGCTTGTCTAGAAAAGGAAAGAGAGCAAGCCACCCTAGATGCCCTTATTAAAAGAGATAATTTTCTTAGAAGGATGGTTGCCTTAAAAGAACAAAACAAGAAGTTAGAAGAAAGAACTTCAATCCTTCATGCTGATGTCTTTGCAGATGTAGATAGCTTGAGAGCCAAAGTTCAAGAGCAAGAAAAAATCCTAAGCCAAAAAAAAAGAACCTATTATTTCCCAGGTTCAACCCTATAAGCCTGTCCAGAATAACCAAGTAGAACCTACTATCAAGCAAACAGATAAAGGAAAAGAAAAAGCTGTAGGAATTCAAATAAATGAGCCTCAAGCAGTAACCAATAAATTTATAAAACCCCTATGTCAAAATTAGATTTAGATCAGGAAAAGGCTAGGAAAGAGAAAGAAGATCTTGCGAAAGAACTTGAGAAGGTTGAGAATGAAGACCAAGTCACAAAAACTAGGAGGAAAATCCAATTCATAAAGTCTAATTTTGTATTGGCTTCATGGCCAAATTTTTCTACCCTAGCTATGACTTTTGTACTAGCTTGTGGACCAATAATTTCAACTCAAGGAATATCTCAATTTGCCCCTGCCTCATCATCCACCATTAGTACTCAAACCCCTGTTCTCCAACTTCAACAATTTCAAAGTGTTGTTCATAACCAAGCCAATGTAGCAAGCACCTCAAATGTTTTTATTTTTTAGAAGAAACCCATCTACATGGAAAAATATAGACAAATGCCATTTGTGTGTATCCCTAGTGCTCCACATCCTATATCTTTTGATTTAAGAGATAAAGTTTTCAAGTTCTCTGGAACTAATGTTGTTACTAGTGAAGAGCACTTAAGAGTTTTCATAGATATGATAAATGACTTTGAAGTTGAACATGAAGATGTGGTGATGAAGTTGTTTGTTCATTCACTAACTGAAGATGCAAGGGATTGGTTTAGAAGATTACCTTATGACAGCATTAGTTCATGGCGTGATTTGGAGAAATTGTTCAAAGAATGATATGGAGATAATACTAATGCTAGGTTTATGTTGAATAATTTCAATAACATCAAGAAGAACCCTAATGAATCTATATTTGACTTCAATGTAAGATTCCAAAAGGGTATGTACAAATTGTTCTAGGTTATGAGATTGAATGAGGATGTCTATCTTACAACTTAGTTTAATGCTTTTGACAACAAGATGGCTTATCAGTTGAGGGATAAAGATCCTAAAACTTTGAGGGATGCTTATAAGATTTTAGTGAATACTAAAAATAATAGGAAAGCATCTGGAAAGCTTGGTAGGAGAGATGATCCAAAGTTGTTCAATCCCAAGACTAACAACAAAAGGGAAGTTGACAAAACTCCTGCAAGAAAGAAGCCTGAAGAACCCACAATAAGTCAGGTGTTGGACTTGTTAAAAAAGATGAACCCAACTACTTTCAATACACATAAGCCAAATGTTGGTGAGAAATCCCTAGTGAACAATAAAAATTTCAATAGACAACCCAGAATATAGAATTACCCTTATACCACTCAGTGGAAGGATGGTAAGCCAATTCCTAGCCAAACCCAAAATATAAAAGACAAGGGTACACCAAATCCTTTGCAAAAAAGTTCTATTAATATGAATGATGATGTGCCATGGTGTATCATTTTTTAGTCACCTCACTCTTCAAAGTATTGTGTAGTTTCTCAGTCATTTGTTTCAAATCATAATGCACAAAATGAGGAGGAAGAAGAAGAAAAAAGCCATGATGATGTAAGTTGTAACATGGTGAGCATGTGCAGTGATTGTGTTGATTCTAATTTGGAAGAGACTCAAAGTGATCTTAAAAATAAGAAAATTGCTTATCAGTTACACCATCAACAAGTGTTCTCAAACAATGAAAGGAATGATAAAGATCAAGTATGTGCTACATCTTCTGAAGTTGGCATGTGAACCTGAGAATGCCTTCTAAAGAAGAAATTTATAGGATCTCTACAGAGATGATCTCCCAAGTACATAGCAATTACAATTTGAGAAACTGAATAGTTAACAATGATGTTGGGAAGCCTTCTAGTATGTTTATAAAAAATGTTGCACATAAGATGAAGGATTAAGACAAGAAGGCTAATGTAGAGACAGTTAAGATTAAAGACATCAAAACTAAGAAGTGGGAACTTAAGAAGAAAGTTTAATTCCAAGAAAATGAGATAGCAAAATCAATTATGCAAGAAAAGGGATCAGGATCTAATATTGTCGAGCAAATAATAGTGCCTATTATTTAGAAGGTTCCTACTCTAGGTTGTTAGAATTATTTAGAATAACTGAGGGGGGGGGGATGAATCAATTATTCAAGGTCCAAATGCCCTAATAATACTTTTTCTCTTCTTTTAATGAATCCATACACTTTTCATCCATCCAAACTTAAATCAACCATATTAGCAAGTTACAGTAAATCAACATGTAGAGATAAAACATGAAAGATCAACACATGACACAATGATTTACGTGGAAACCCAATTTGGGAAAAATCACTAGTAACATGCTACTTGATGTTCACTCTTCTAAAGTGATGCCCTGTTAAAAGCCTACCCTATTAAAGGCTTACAACACACAGTTTAAATGTGACCTTGTTAGAGGATTTCACCAAACTATTAGGAATGGGCCTGGTTAAAGGACTTCTGAAAATTCACTTGGAATGTCACCCTGTTAAAGGATTTACCTTATGGCTATTAAACCAACCTATGTCCATAGGATTTAAACTATCTGTTACAATTGCTAGAGAGTAACAATAATGGCTTTTTGATCTAATACAACTTACAACATACTTTGCAGATTTCAGATCACACTTCACTTCTATCCTTTTGCTTGGCTTTAATAACTTCAGCTCTAACTACTTGTCTTCTTCTCAAGCTTCATCTCCTTGAGTCTTCCTACTCATCATACCAATGCATCCATATATGGGGTTTTCTTATTGAAACAGAGTAACTATTCTCTCTTTCCTCCTTAGCACCTCCTTCAGCATTTTATGCTTTCATGCTTGACCGCCTCTCTCTATCTCTTCTTCATGAACTTATGTCTCCTTAAATAGAAATCTTATTTTCCTTTTCCACTCAATTCTCCCTCTCCAATTTTAGGGTTTCAAATGGATTAGGTAGGATACAATGTATCTATCCCATATCTTGTTCTTATTAAAAAATTCGTCAGTTGTATCTTTTAAAAATGTTCTACATGGTGTTCTATGCCACCAACTCATCATTCTTATCTTCCATTTAATTTATGAACTTCTAGATAACAACCTTGTCGGCTTAGATCTGGAAAATCTTTGATTTTCAAAATAATGCAGCAACTCAACATTATTGATTTACTGGTGCTCGACACCTTTGTGTTACTCGACACTATTGGTTTTCTGATGCTTGGCATTTGTTTCCTGGATAGCTCGGCACCTAAATAAAATTGTATCACTTGACATCTGAAGTTTACTCGGCACTTGATAAATTTTGTATCACTCGACATTTGAAGTTTGCTCAGCACTTGAAGTTGAACTTGCTCAGCTTCAACTAGGAATTTGTTCGGCACCTACTAGCTTGCTCGACTCCCTCTCTCTAATAAACTTTAGTTAGGCTTTACAGATGTCTTAGCTAAAAACCTTACATCCTTGATATGTTTCAATGTGCCCATTCTTTGTGTCTTATAGTATGTCATCAACACACTTTTTCATCAATGGCTTAGCTGATCCTTGTACTTCATTACAACATCATAACTTCAACCTTTCTCTTGGTGTACTAGTTACATCTTATTGATTGCCTCCTTGTCAATCAACTAACTGATAGTATTTAGATCACTAAAGCAATTGTCATTCCTGCAAGTAGCAAGTTTGACATCAATGACAAAACAATGGTTGAGAAAATTCTTTACCAGTTCCATATGATCATTCTAACAACTTTCCTCATGATCTTTTCAATCATTTCCAACAGAGGTATGAGTGTGAAACCCACTATATTTGATCTTATTGACATGATATCCATGTTTTCACAAATTACCATTAAAGTACCCTTATCTAAACTATTTAGAATTGAAAATCATAAGATCAAAGCCTTGTCATGGTTGGGAGGGATAGGAAATAATAACAACAATGTAGAAAAAAATGTCATCTAGAAAACCCCATTGGTAGTAGAAGATAGTGGTATTATGTCTCAAATTTCCCAAATGTTCCTAGATGATTCATCAGTACCATATATAGAAGATATCAACCCATTCTTTCTTAGCTTGATTATAAAAGGAAAAACCCTAAAAAACTACATGATAGATTTAGGAGCTTCTAACACCATCATGGCTTTCATAGTAATGGAAGCCCTAGGGTTGAAAGTAGATACTAAGCAAGGTAGATGTAGAGGTATGGATGCTAGAGAAGTTCCAATTATAGGTACTATTAATGCTTTACCATTTAAGCTAGTTGCATACCCTAAGGTCAAGTTGACCATGTTAGTCATTGTAGTTGATATTCCTCCACATTATGGAATGTTTCTCTCTCAAAAATGGAGTGTTGCTATGGGAGGTAGCTTACAATATGACCTAACCTATGTAAATTTCCACATAGGGGATAAGGTTGTTAAAGTAGACAAAGAGTTAAGGGTTAGTCATATTTTGGGGGAAGAAATTGACAAAGATGCTACCTATTTTTTAGACATAGGTATGAATGCATTTAGAGCTAAGTTACTAGGAAGTTGAAAAGTTTCTTGTTGTGATTGAGCATGAAGTTGAGTGTTGTATGGATTCACCAATATTATGGACTATGTTCTTTGATGGGGCCAGCTATAAAGAAGGTTTAGGGGAAGGGGTAATTTTTGTTTCCCCTGAAAAGAATACTTTTAGATATTCCTTCACCCTAAATTTTTCATGCACCAACAATAGAGCTAAATATGAAGCCCTACTTTTAGGATTGAAAGTTGCTACCCACCATGGAATTAAAAAATTGCATGCTATAGGTTATTCAGAATTGGTTATTTCATAGATAAAGGGGACATATGCATCTAAAACTAAAAGATTGAAATAGTGTAGGAATGATGTCTGAGATCAAATAGAATTCTTTGATGCATTTGGTATTTCATGGAGAGATAGAATTCAGAATAAGATGGCTGACTTATTAGAAAATTTAGCAATTAAACCACATGAGGTATCATTTTTAGGATTTTCATAGATTAAGGTCCAGAATAGACCCTCACTACCTAATAATATTGAACATTAGCAAGTATTTGAGGATGACAAAGATATTGTGAATTTTTTGTTGAATGAAGATAAATACCATGGTCAAGAGTTGGACTATAGTGATTTGGTTGAAACCATAGATGGGAAGGAAAAAATCTTTGGTCAAGAGGCCATGCAATTAAAAACTAATAAAGTACCTAAAAATTTGGTTGTTTTGGAGAACATGTTTGATAACCAAGATAGAGTAAAGCCTGGGGCTAAAGTTTGTAAATCTCAAGAGCTAGAAGAGATAAATTTGGGTACTAATGAGGCCCCTAAGAAAGTCTATATTGGTTAGAATTTGTCATCTAAAATTAGAAAGCCTTTGATTGACTTACTGAGAAAATACAAACATGTTTTTGCATGGTCATATGATGACCTAAAGGCTTATAGAGAAGATCTTTTTCAACATGTCATACCATTGAAGGATAATGTAAAACTTTTTAGGTAGAAATAGAGACCAGTCAATCTCACTCTAGCCCCTAAAATGCAAGAGGAACTGATGAAGTTAAGGGATAGAGGGATAATTAAACCTATTAGAAATTCCACCTGGGTCTCAAATCTAGTACCTATTAGGAAAAAGAATGGAGATATTAGATTGTGTGTGAATTTCAAAAATTTGAACATTTTTTCCATAAAAGATAATTATGTGTTGCCAAACATGGAAGCTATGTTGTAGCAAGTAACTAGGTCTAAACTCATGTCCATGATAGATGGGTTCTCAAGGTATAACCAAGTCCTAGTGAAAGAAGAAGAATAGTTTAAGACAACATTCACAACTCCATGGGGATCCTATGTATATGTGAGAATTCCATTTGGATTGATTAATGTTGGTGCCACTTTTCAAAGGGCTATGGATGTAGCTTTCCATGAGTACATCAATAAGTTTATGGTTGTATACCAAGATGACCTCACAACTTATTCCAAAAAGGTTGAAGACCACTGTAGGCATTTGGAGAAGATTATTATTAAAGCATTGGAATATGGAGTGTCATTAAACCCTAAGAAATGTACATTTGGGGTGACTAAAGGCAAACTATTGAGACATATAGTATCAAAGGATGCAGTAAAGATAGATCTTGGGAGAGTGGTAGCCATTGATAAGGTTCTTAGGCCTAAAAATGTGAAGGGAATATAATCTTTCTTTGGGAAAGTTAAATTTCTAAGGAGGTTTGTTACTAACTTTGCTAAGATTAGCAAACCTATTTCAAAAATGCTTAAGAAAGGAGCTACTATTAACTAGGATGGTGAACCTTCACAAGCATTTCAAGAAATAAAAAATGCTATAAAAAATGCTCCAGTCCTTAGGGCTCTAGATTACACAAAACCAATGCACATATTCTCTTTTGTATCTTTCCATACTATAGCTATAGTTTTACTGTAGAAAAATGAGGAAGGATATGAACAACCTATTGCTTTCTTCAGTAAGTCATTACAACCTATTGAACTAAAATATGAGATAAATCAGAAATAAGCATATGCGTTGGTGAAAGTTGTTAAGGCTTTTAGATGTTATTTGGTAGGTGCCATTTTCATTGCATTTGTACCAAGTGTTGTTGTAAAGGACATTTTTTCTCAACAAGAAGTATCAGGTAGAAGATGTAGGTGGATTAATAAGATCCAAGAATTTAACATTGAAATATAGATAACAAAACTGGTAAAAGATCAAGGACTAGCTAAACTTATGGCTCAGTCTAATTTGGATGCTAATTAGATAAATATGGTAGCAAATGACCTCAGATCTAATTTATGTCACATGGATCACTGTGAGTGGTATCCTAATGTTATCCATTATCTACAACACATGGAAGCTCCTTCCCATTTGACTAAAAATGAAAAGAGTACTAAGTTACAAGCCATCAAGTATATCATTGTTAGGAACAATTTATGGTGGAGAAATTTTGAAGGAGTTCTACTAATTTGTGTTGATCAAGAAAAGTCAAAAGAGATATTGAAGGAAATGCATTCTGGAGTTTGTGGAGGACATTGTATGGCCAAAACTACTGCCCACAAGGTAATGAGAGCTAGATTCTAGTGGCCATCCCTTTTTAAGGATGCTTAGATCATCATTAGGAAATGTGATGCCTATCAAAGGTTTGTTGGAAAATTGAAATTCTTAAGTAATACTCCATTAAAGATAGTAGAGGTTCAAGCACCATTTCAACAATCGGGTATGGATTTCATAGGTGAGATCTCTCCTAAATCTAGCATTGGCTATTCCTAGATTTTAGTTGCTATTGATTACTTCACAAAATGGGTAGAAGAAATTCCAACAAGAAATGCAACAAAAAAATTTGTAAATAATTTTCTTCTAAGTAACATCATTTCAAGATTTGGTTGCCCATAGAATATTGTGACAGATAATGCAATGTGTTTCAAATCTAAGGAATTTATAAAATTTTGTGATAAATATGGAATAACAAGATCAATATCTTCTCCTTATCATCCACAAGGAAATGGACAAGCCGAATCCACAAATAAAAGGTTGTTAAAGGTTACTACGAGAACCTTGGATGATAATAAGAAGGCCTGGAATGCCAAGTTGTAGTTAGCAATATGGGCTGATAGGGTGACTATAAAGAAATCCATTGGTGTAGCCCCATTTGATATGTTATATGGAATTCAGGCAACGATGCCTTAGAATAACCTAGTGAGCTTGTATAACTACATTCAAATGTATGATGAGGATATCATTGATGGTATGCAAGAAAGATTGGATCAATTGGTTGGACTAACTGAGTCCATGAAAAAGGTATCAATCACAAATTAGAAGTTGTAACTACAGGTCAAAAGAATTTATGATAAAAGAATAGTAAGCAAAAAAATTGAAGATGGAGATTTAGTCCTTATGTGGAATTCTAGGATTGAGGATAGAGGAAAACATGGTAATTTTGATCCTATATGGTTAGGTCCCTATATGATTGAAAATACATGGGGAGAGGACTCTTCTATTCTCAATAATTTGTCAGACAACATTCTTGAACTGCTAGTTCATGGACAGTTCTTGAAGAGGTGTGTTTCCTTAAAAATACCTATTTCTTCCATGAACAGTTGTCTAGGGTTTTTCTATACATTTGTAAATCCTTTGATCTTTGTGTAGTTTCCTATACATAGTCTTTTCCCTATTGTTGTTGCTCTCTCAGTATTGTTAGGTTCTAAGGAAAGTTAGGTATGTGGTCTACTTCTCCTAGGGATTCTAAGCCCTCATTTGAATCCAATGTTTTCAATGTCCCTAGATAGAGCCATTGTTGGTTTGATTCTTTACAAAATAAATTTCTTCTATTCTAGGTATAAATAATCAAAATTGAATCCCTTGCTTACCTACTAGGGTTTTTGGTTTTTGGCCTTGCAATTTTAATAACCTTTTTAAAAAAACTTGTCAAACCCTAAGTCTTGTAATCTTTTTGAATTTATTTGGGTGTGAAGCTTTTCAAAGTTTTGAATATTCCTTGACCCATTTAAATCTTTCATTCCCCCAAGTGCCTTTTACCCAATTTATTCTCACCATTTGATCTTTATAAGAACTACAGCTATCACGTCAGCACTATGTGAAAATGTAGGGTTTTTAATTATAATGACATAGCGACTACTATAAAATGGACTAGAGGTGTCATAAAATAGATGGTCGGTATAGGGAAATTGCATTGTTTCATAAAGGTTCGGTCATGTGCTTAATGTCAGAATTGTCCAAACCAAATGTAATGAATTGCAAATGGCATCACCAAAATCTAGTTTTTTGATGAGTTGCTATGTCACAATCAGAAAAAGTTTACATCCTACTAGTAGTGATATAGTGCCTTATCAAAAAATATAGAAGACAAAAAAATTTAAAAATCCAATGGCCATGAATTTCCCTAGTGGTATTGTGGACATGCATTTTTATTACTATGTTAGAGGAATTAATTATGGTAATCATGATTGACAAGCATGTATTTTTCTAGCACCAAATTTTAATTGTATTTGTGAGGTCACTATGTTGCTACTGAAAAAATAATGGATCTCACCAGTAGCAACATAGTGCCTTGCCAAAAATCCATAAAGACAGGAGATTATGAAAAGGACAGGCACTGAAATGTTCTTGTCATTAAAATTGGTCATGTGATTTTATTTCTTTGTCAGAAGCATTGATTGTGGTAATGATGGCAAAAATGAAAAAATTTCTCAGCACCAGAATCTATAAAGCCTTAAAGAGGTCACTATGTCATGGTCAGAATATGAAAGAATCCCACTAGTAGTGACACAGCACCTTAACAAAAAAAGGAAATGTGGCAATAGTTCCAAAAGGTGGGTCCCAACATCTACTTCATCACCAATAAGCCACATAATATTTTGGACACGATGGCATCGTACTAGAAACATGAATGCACTAGACTTTTTAAGAATGCCAGAGGTTGCTATGTCAGAACCAAAAAATATTTGCGCCTTGTCGGTAGCAACATAGTGCCTAGCCTAAAAATGTGCACACAATGGGACCCAAATTACATGATGTCACAACAAGGATTAGAATATTCAAATTATAGGCTAGTTTGATAGAAAATTTCCACATCATCAGTACTATGGACCCACACCCAAGTCAGAAGTCAAATGAAAGATAGTGATTGTTCAATTGAATCAGACCAACAATCATCGATAAGTTACTGTGGAAACTTGTATGTTGTTTAATCAACATGACATGGCAACTAAGAGACCCACCATAGTTATATGGATGTAATGCAATTCCCTCACCTTAGGATCAAAATTAGATCTATGGCTATTGCTTCATCGGTATGGAGAGTTGCTCGAGTTTTAAGGATAGTGACATAGTGAGTGAAGCAAATGACTAGGGGGCCCACCACATTTTTATTAAGTAATGAATCATATGTCCACTACTCAATCAAGATGGAATCAATGATTATCACTATATTGCATAGGCAACATACTCATTCTTTGTGTATAATGATGTAGCGAATCGGTGACATAAGTACTCAAGGATTAGTGGGTCTAGTTTGAAATGCCAGTAGTGAAGGAAAAGTATAGGTGGAGAATTTTCATTGGATAGACTACCAACATGTCAAGTAGAAAATGAGTCATCCCTATTTTTGCTCCTAGATCATAGGAATTTTGAGATCAATAGTGTGAATTTAAATGTAGAAGGTGGTGCCACTCTATTTCCCTTATAGTTCATTTATGAGGAATCAAAGCTTCGTGTGTGAGAAAAAAACAAAGTATATTATAGAAGATCTCACCATTTTCATCCCACGCAAATAAGATTTCAAGCTTCCAAAGTAGAAGAAATCAGTGAAAATTTATGCTAAGTTTGATCAAAACGTGAAGCAGTTCTCCATTGTTAGCAAGACATTGTAGGATTATAGAGAAGAGAGAGCAACAAAATCAAGTTCCAATATACTATAACCTTTGTGGCAATTTAGTTTTCTACAAACTATATCTAGTATGCCTCCAAAGAAGGTTTTAGTATGCCTCCAAAGAAGGTTTTCTCTGGGCAAGAAGATTATTTGGCCAGGAATATCCATGATGACCTGCTTGAATTACTCCCTAAGTCTACCACTAAAACTATGAAAGTGAAAAAGTTAACCTCGTTAAATCCTAGGCTCAAAATTGCAGATAGGTTATATGATAAGAGGAATTGGGTCAGGGATGCCAAAACTTCCCAAACCAATCTCTCTTTATTTAAGAAATGGTTTTTATAAATGAATTTATTTTCCCCACATACTAATATCTGGAAGTTTGACTTAGGAAAGTTAGTAGTTCCAAGTGTTTTTATAGATTACAACCTTCTAGAAGCTATTGCAAAAAATTATGATCAAGCAATCAGAGTAGTGAAAAGAATTGATCGCAAAATTCAAATCACAATTAGCTTAGAGGAAATTCAACAGTTATTTGGTTTAGGGCCTCTAATAGACTATCATGTTCCCATTGACCTACAAGGATTAGAGAAAGAATATGTTTCAAAGAAGGATGCAATTAGGTAGGGTGCACTAAGGGCACATATAGGCAAAATTTGAAATTTTCCAATGATTACAGCATCTTCTAGGGAACCTTTCAAAATGTTATATTTCAATGCTAGGGATGTGGAGTCATACAAGACTTTATGTAGAGTTCTTGGTGAAGATGAAGAGGATTTTACTTCCATAGGTTTTATGTATATGATCACTTTGATTTCAATTTTTGGTGTGGATATTATTTTTTATTTTGCCTCCCATTTAGCAAAAGAAATTTACAATGGCCTTGTTGGGATTACAAAAGGCAAAGTGGAGAAAATTTTTGGTCACTATTCTTTGTTAATGCATATGTTTTTGTTCAAAGGAGTAACATATTTTGGCAAGGATATGAAATTAAATAGAGAATAGGATGGGGAAGCATAGCCAATCTAATCAGGGAGTGTAGATATGACTTGGGAAGTAGAAAAGGCTAGTTTAGTTAGGTTTTATAGGTACTTTGCTTCAAAGTTGAGGTGCCTATTATTAAGTGACAATCCTAGAGTATCTAAGGTATTGGTAAGTCTTATTAGGCCCATGGACAATCCTATTGGTTTGAAAGTTTCACATAATTGGGGAGACATTATCCCATATTTAGTCAAAATTATCTTTAAGATTTATGGTTTCAAAGGCACTCCTCATGTATTACCTTACCAAGTGCTATTAAAGTTAGGGGTAGCTGAATTTTTGTGGCAGCTAGGAGGATTAGAGAAAACTTATTTGTTGAAAAGGTAAAGAGGGTCAATATTCCCAACTTTCACTATAGCCCAACAATTTGTGATCACAAAATGGGGTTGGATTTCTTTGCATAAGATATTAGATCAATACAAGATGTCTATTTCTCATCTTCATTTTTGTGACACTAAGGGATTCTATAACTTGGCCTTTAGGCATAGAATCAAGCTTGGAAAAATTGATCATGAGTCATATTTTCCTTAAGACATAATAAGAAATGAGTTCTCCTTGCAAGAAAAGTAAACTAAGAAAGAAAATGGAGAGTGCTCTCAAGGGTTTTGGATTTTATTCATTGTTTTGATGAAATTATAGTCCTCTCGGTAATGCCATCATAGAGGCAAATAGAATAAATAAGCTCATGATTACTTTCCCTAAAACAATGGAAGCTATGAATGAGAAAAAATATTTTTTTGTTAATTATTATCCAGATAAGGCTAAGGAGGTGATGAGGAGACTAGGATTCACTCCTAATCTAGGGGCAAGACAATTGATTGTCCAGAAAAGGCCAGAATATACTATCATTTAGTACAAGAAAATCATTATGGATAAAGGTAAACAAATTGAAGGATCCACTAGTGTTGACTTAGAAGAAAGACCTACTAAGCACTCCCCTAAGAGGCAAAAAATAACAAAAGATCAAGGTCCTCACATTGAGGAATATTCACCTTCATAATCCCCTCTAAGGATTAGAGAGGAACATCTTACTAGAGAGAAAATTGAAAAAATGGGGTCACAAGGAGGAATATTCATTACCTAGGTAGAAATAGATGAAGGAAACCCCCAAGAGCCTCCTATGCCATGCCTAGAGTTGAAAGTAGCAAATTTTAAAGGAAGGGAATTAGACCCTCTAATAGAGAAAGTTAGTGAACAATTTTTGTTAGATGATAATTTTGTCAAGTCCAGAGCTTTCCACCAATTTGCATAGAGAACAAACATAAGAAAGTATGAAGAAAGATGTAATAAGTTAAGAACAGAGCATCTAGAGTTGGAGGAGTTGGCCTTGCAAATTCAATTAAAAGAAAAGATGATGTAGGAATTCCAAAGTATAACTCCTGAAGAGGGGAGGTAGATGGTGAGAACATCAAATATTTTATTGCTACCCAATTGAGACATAGCAAATGCTCTGATTTTTAATTCTGTTTCAAATAAATTGGACATACAGGACCAAAATAAAAAGGAATTCAAAGGTACTACTTTCACTAAGGACCAGGCTACTTTGGTCATATGGTCATTAAGGAAGTGATGTAGGGCTATTTCATCACAGCCAAATGACTCAAGATTAATGGGAAATATCATTGTAAAAAGACTAGCAGGTACTTCCCATGTAAAGGTAGCTCACGTAGGTGTTGGAACATCTCAATTTGTTTTGGCTACTACAAAAAGAAGAAGAAAATACCATGTTTTTACTACAGAATAAGTATGAGAGAGTTTTGGAGGCCCATAATAAAGAAGTTCATAAAAGAATTTAGCTTGAAAATAAGGTAATGGGGAGGTCTTCCAGGCCAAAAATCACATATCCTTGCCCTCTAGTGGAACCTTTTAAATCCACTCCTCTCATAGAAATTCTAGATACCCCAAAAAGGCCATAATATTACACAGTTGAAGATTTTGAAGAAGAAAAGGGAAAATTGTGGGCTTTACATGTAGAGTTGAATGTGAAATATGAAGACAAATTGAGAAAAGCTCTCATGTATTTGGTAGATAAAATTGAATGGCCAGTGTTTTATGATAAATTAGTAAGAACAATAAACATATGGGATGAAATAGAAACAAGTGATGAGGCCTTGAAGCCTATTGTGAATAAGTGGGGAAGAGAAGAAAAGAAATTATATTTTTGTGTTATTCTATCATAAGGTCTTCTCATGACCATATCGAAAAAACCTATAATATTGTTAATGATCTTCCAAAATTTGATGATAAAAGAGTTCAGCTACAAAGAAGAATAGTTGGCTACTTGGATAAGTATAAGAGCCAAAATTTTGATTTATTTCCACATGACTTGGGTAGGAAAAATAAATTGAAAACTAAAGGTGAATGTGCTAAAGAACTAGATGATTTGTTTTGTCTAAGAATGAATAAAGTCATTAATGAAATAGGACAGGCATGGTGGGCCACCACAATAGAAGAAATGGTGAAAGCCCAAATATTCTTTGATTCTTTGAAACAAAATTTGTTTAATATTGACAAAGAAGGTGAATATGTTATCAAGAAGCAACAGGATATTCTACAATTTGATTGGCCAGATGACACACTTTTTGACAAATGGATGGCAAATATTACTTTCAATGAATAGTTTGAAGAAGCTAAAAGTGATGATGATGAGACACATGAAGATGAAATACAAATCATCGACTCACTTCCACTAGTGCATGAAAAGAAGAAGACAATGAAGGGTAGTCATCTCATGTGAAAGATAGAGTGGATCAGATGGATGATTTGGCAAAAATGAAACCAAATATAACTATCACTTTGGTAGTACAAAATTATGTGAGTGAAAATGCCAAAGTAGAGGTGAATTTCCAAGAATTAGAGCCAAACAAATCACTAGAAAATTTGATAGCTACATATGTCGAGGATTTAGAGTGAATAAAAGCCAATCATGAGATTTGTAGAATTTGAAGATGTAACAGAAGAGGGGCCTACGAAGAGAATAATATGATATATTACCTTTCTATTACACAAAGTTTTGTCTTTTCTTATTCAGCAGTATGTAAATACCTTTTGTAAAAGGACACCTGTCAGTTCTCTATGCTTGAAGCTTGTTGTATATCACACTATATAAGTGAGATTCCAAGGCTAGAGAAGGGTCCAATTTCTAATACATTTTTACTTTATATTGAGTATGGTTTAGTCTAGTGTTATGTATGCAAACTTAAGATGTATTCTCTCTGCAAATATTTGGAATATATTAACATGATAGGGGTCTAGTGTCTTGTCTACAGTCATTGAGAGTTTTATTACAATTGTAGACAAATCTTCAAAATGAGATTAATACAAAATTGAACTGTCCCCATATCTATTCTTGCTGAATTTTGTCTCCTTTTTTATCACCTAGTTGTCTTTATATTGTATGAGCAAAGCCTATCCACTTGAATGCAATTCACTTAGGTTGTATGTCAAGTTATTATTGTGATTAATTCAATGAATTAAGTAAATGCTTTAGTGAATTTTATGGGATTGCTATGGTAGTAGAAAGGATGTCTATAAGAATGAATTCCAATAGGAATTGTTGATAATCTTTGTTGTAATGCAACAAAGTATATCTATAAATTAGAGTAAACTCTGAATCCCAATGGAATAGGAACTGATCGAATTAATCTAGTTTGCAGATAGGTATATCATGAATAAGCATCAAGTTTAAAATCAAAATCAACTTTATTTTAGTATTTGAAGAGTTTCAAGGATGGTCAAAACTTGTTTGCATGTAACCTTTAAGCTTTAGCTAGCTACTATTGCTTGAGATATTTGCAAATCATAGAAGAATTGTGACCAAATCTGTTTATAAGGGGTTTATATCATCTGAAAGTGTCAAGAAATGGATATACTATATATGTGTCAAGGATAGAAGATGAGAATTAAAATGAAACTAATAAAATCCTAATACAATAGCATTCATTTTGAATCATCCCTTAAGTATACCCACCTTGGTTCTGCAAAGCGTAAAGAGTAGAAAGCCAATCTTGGTTTTGTTGAAGTTGGTTCCAAATGATATGCAAACATAATTGTTAATAGGATGTAGCTAATCCTTATATTTGTAAGTATTATTATCTTGGTATTAAGCCTTTGTTATTCAATAGTTGGAAAACACCAACTGACAACTCTACTGATTTTTCTTCCAATCTATTTGACAAGATTCCTTTCTCTTCTTCAATCATGACCTTATATTTTATGGCTTTCTTCTTTTGTTTAGTCACTTTACATAGTAGTATTTCTTGTGATTCTTGCTCCAACTTGAGATTTCTGATCTCCTCAGCTTGTGCTCTATTCTTGTATATGAGATCTGCAATTGTTGCATCAAACTCACAAGAGTTACCGTCTACAAATAACTTTGTGGTGTCAAACTATTTTTATTAGGTGTCATTCTTAGTTATGGTAATCTCTTTCCTTCTCTTTAGAAAACTCCTCAAAGCATTTTTGGCTTCATCCAATTGTTGCAGTAAGAGGTGTATCTCAATCTCTTGATTCTCAATGGTCTTTTCCAACTTGTAGACTTCCATCTCAAGATCTTTTCCCCAAGTTGTAAGGCTTCTCTTGATGAGAATGTAACTCTGATACAAGTGGTAAGTATACTTTTGAGGGGGGGGTGGGGGGGTGTGAATCAGAAGTACTAAACTTTAACTAATAAAACTTTTTACTTTAAAACATTGTATGCATAAACATATGGAAATAACATGTAAATGAAATTCATCCACATAAACACTTGACACCAAATATGATTACCCAAAAACCCTCGAATGAGAAGGTAAAATTGGGGTAGGGATGACAACCACAACTCTTCACTACTACAGTGATGAATTTCACCTATTAAGGTTACATATTTTGAGCATTCTCATGATCTGCCCTATGAAAGGCCTGCCTTGTTAAAAGCTTACAAGGATTGTTAGATCCTACACTATTAAAGGATTTTAATACTCTATCAAAAGTGTACCTGGGTAAAGGATATATAAAACATTCACTTGGAATGTCACACTGTTAAAGGCTTTATACAATGGCTATTAAACCAACCTATCTCCATAAGATTTCATTTTGCTAATACAATTGTTAGAAAGTATAGTAGAATGTTTGACCTGATTACTTGCAATCTACTCTTGTTGATTTCAAATCCTTGTTCTATCCAATCTAATCCTCACTAATCTAGTATGAAAAATATTGTAATCTTGATCCTTTGTTCTAGTAACTAATTCTGCAATTCTATCCTTCTTCTAAGTCACCTTCAACTTGATCAAATCACCCCTTTCACTTCCTTCAAATCTTTCCCAGCATTATCTCCTCGCATGCATTCTCTTTTACACTCTCTGTAAATTATGAGGTTTCATCTCCTTAAAAAGATTTCTTGACTTAGGGTTAGGTATGAATCTATGATTGAGATTCATCTAAGTTTCCCACTCAAATCTTTCTATTTTTCTGATTGGTTGCATGTTGATTGCATAGAAAATCCAAATAGATTCGATCTTACATTTAATCCTTTGAGATTTATCCATATGTTGGCTCAAAAATGGTTTACATCTTAGTTTGTGAGGGCACAAACTCTTATGTTGATTATGTGTTTCTCGACACTTGTTGATTACTGATGCTTAGCACATACTAAATTCTATCTTGCTCGGCACTTGAGCTTTCTCGGCATCTATTAGTCACTGAGTACTTGAAACTTTCTTGACACTATCTATTTTCTTAGCATTTGAATGATTCAGCACCTATTGAATTTTTTGTTTGGAAAATATTGTAACTTGGCATCTACACTATACTCGGCATCAACTTAGAAAATAGTTTAAGTGTGTTGACACTCAATTGTCAAAACCAATCTAAGATCAACATTAGATAACCAATGAGTTAACCTATCTAAGGCTGTCAAAAGGGTAGGAAAAATTTTCCAAAGAACAAATGCAACCCCTTAGACCAATAACTATATTTAAAATTACAAAAAGAATTTCAAAAGGAATAATAATAATGCAAGGAACAATTTCAACCCACTAGATCATAACAACAGTTTCCAAAGATGGAATTGGTAATGGAATACCAATCCAAATAATGGGAGTATCCCTTCAAACAACAATAACAATTCTCAATTCATGGACATCAATCAACTAGACACCAATCAAAATATACCCAATCATGATGGCTCATTTTTTAACAAAAATCAAGAAGTGAACTAGAATTTACATTGTGCTAATAATGAGTTCCCTATTTAGTTCAATGTCATGATATAAGAATCTTATGATTCTCCATAAAACACTAAAATAGGAGGTAAGTCAATGAAGAATTTTTCTTTCCATTCAATCAAGAATTAGACCCTAAACCTGTATAAATGTTTACTTTTTGGAATGATAATAGGAATACTTACAACTTACATAGTTGAAGGGAACCCATGCTTGATGGAATTCTCCCCTGGAATTGCTTGGGTACTAACTCAGATAATACACTCCACAACTAGTCAAACCATAAGTGAAATACCCAAAGACAATTCAAGTCACTCATGCATGTCTAAGTACATGAATAATGAAGAAGATATCAAAGAAGAACTAAATGCTTCATTATTTGAAGAGATTTATCTTTTCCTCCACCAAGGATGAGTAAAGTTCTTAGAAGGAGACACTTTGTGAAAGGTCAAGGATGGACCTCAATGTTTTTTCAACCTAAACCATAAATTGATAAAATCACTCATCAAGCCTATTGGTGTAAATAGATATTTACTATTTAACCTTTACTTAAGTTTATGTAGGTTAGTGCATTATTTTAATATTTTGCATTATTTTATTATTTATTTTTATGAGACACTTAGGAGTTTGTGCACCTTTTTGAGTTGTCATGTTGACAACATAGAAGTACGCAACTCCAATTAAGCACATGGTGTCTACAACACTAGAGTTTGCATCATTCACTGAGTTTTCATGTAGACAACATAGTTATTCACACTCCTAATTTAGCACATGTTGTCTACAACACTGATTTTCATGTTACACCATTGTAGGCTTATCATCTCATCTCTACACTTACTTTTTTTCTTAATGGAGGATAACCCATATTGGGTGGACATGTGCCTAGTTGTATGACTTATCGTGATGCTGATTCTTAGGCATTCTATATGCATCTCGAAGGCCTTTATATACAGGCACTCGTAGTGTACTTATACATTGTATTGAATATTATATAATTATTCTTATCATACTCTGGTCTAATTTGTGCTTGTGTTTTTTAGTTCCTTGGTCTTGGGTAAATTCTGCCCTAAGGAAAATTCTTACATGGTATTAGAGCTAAGGGTGATAATCATCACATAGCCATTGGAGACCTCATTACTTCATCTCTCAAAGGGACCTAATTCAGATCTGGAGCATTAGCAGCAATTGGGAGCATCTAGAGTCGAACTAGACCTCACCATTGTGTTGAGAGCAACAATTCGGTGAAGATTGACTATAAATTTACCTATTTTAGGCAATAGTCAACCATAAGGAAAAAAAAATTTCCAAATCTTAACCCAAAGGCCCGATTTGCAAAGCTGGGTATGGTCTTTTATTGATCTATTAAACTCATTTTTAGATCTATAATTCTACTATTTTTCTGCATTTTTGGGATTTTTTTTTGAAATTATTTTCTACCCAGTTGGGCATGTAGAGAAAAAAATTTAGCACAAGCACTAGGTAGTCATACCCCAGCCCTACACTATAAGTTGAATATTCTATAGGAATATTCCCTAATTCAAGGGGCACCATCATATCTTACCAGTGGACGGCATCAATATTCCATCCAAGGTCATACCTTGGCACTGCACTGAGAATATTCTATAAAATATTCTTTATTTTTTTGGCAGGCATTGCTCACAACATTTTTGGTAGTAGCTAGTCAAATCTAGTGAATGTCTTTTACACATTCTGGGGAAGATAAACCCACCCATCGGCTACATTCTCACCAACTTCATTGTTTTCTTTGTGCAGAAGTTTCATTTTAAAACATTGTCGTAGTACTCAACCTACATATGTGGGATTAAAATTTGGACCACTGGCCACATAATAAACTTTGTCACTCGCAAAAATGTGATTCTGGCATGCCAAATATTTCCATTCACCGCTTGTAGACTTTGGCAATGAAAACTCTTACCCGTTGGCTAACTTGCATTGTCAGTGCCACCTATTCCTGCTACATTGCCACATGGAGCCCATAAACCCACATAGCCTACCCATGAAAATTGATTAACTTTGGACACATGGCAAGATCATAGACACCCTTGACCTCCACATTGTCTCAACCATATTGTACACTCAACAGCCCTATTGACAACACGTCATCACCAGTGAAGCAGTCTAATCAGCTCATCTGTATGCCACACAGGAAGCCATGTCATCCTTTTCCATATAGTTTTCATATAGATCCATACATTTTCATACATGTTGATGTCATCATTTGTACGAGTGATTTCATCACCACATCATCAGGCGCCTATGATTTTGCTGACGTCAATAATTTGTGAGCCTAAATTTGATGGTTGTCTAACTATCATTCTAGGACATTTTTGAACTACTACAATGACCATTTGACCATCAAATTTAGCATAGTGTTTTCCTCTCTAGACCCCTCTTTAGAAGTAGTTTTGATTTGGGAGCCCGACTTTGAGAGGCCATAACTCAAACATTTGGACTTCAAATCAGGTGCAATTTTATTTTTTTTTTGGGTAAAAAAATTTGAACTTTTCAGTAGTGTATCTCTTTTTCAGTTTTGGTGCATAAATTTTTTAGAATAAGTGTTTTTTGATGACTATACCTATCTAATCCTGCATTTTGCAACTTCAAACACATTGCATAGGCTCATCTGAACTCCTTCTTAAGTTTTATTTTTTTTGAAAGTGCATATTTTTACATCTACTTTTCATATCCATAGGTAGATTGTAGTCTTTTGTGGACAAAGATACCACTTTCATAGATAGGTCCTATTTTGCATTGTATTGCTTCACAATTGTTGCATTTTTGAGCTACATTGTAGAGGTCCGGATTTGTACTCTATACAGAGGTTGTAATCAAAAAAATAAAAAATGTTACTTTGTCCATTTTAATAAGTGGCCTATTATAAACACACTATATATAAAGTGCCAAAATCATTCATTTGGGGGGGATTTTTTGATTGAGTGTAAAGGGGGGGGGGGGGTGTGTACTATGTACTATGTACTTTGTCTCCTTGATCTTGTGTTCTTGCATTATAGGTTCTTTTCCAAAGTTAACTCCACATAATTATGCTACTTGGAAAGAAAACATTGAACCATTGGTAGAAAAAGATTTATTGCATTATGTCATTGGTGCAGCAAAGAAACCTCATGTTGATGCTAATGAAGCTTGGAAAGAACACTAAGAATTCAAACAAGAGATGGCCCTAGGAACTTTGTTGAAAAATATCTCTGATCTTGTCAAATTTCACATTAGGGAGCTTACCAATCCAATAGAGGTTTTGGGCTAAACTTGAAGCTTTGTATGGGACAATAGATGAAGACATGGCTTAAACCATAGAGGATAAACTTCTCAAGTTGGATCCTAGAAATTTTGACACCATCAAAGACTATCTTACCCAAATAGAAATGTATAGGGCATAGTTAAGGGTTATGGTGAACTCATCAAGGATGGAAAGATGATCAAACACATCATGACTCATCTTCCACCTAAATATGTTCCTTTTGTTTCTAGTTTTAATACACACAAATTAACAATGGGTAGTGCCTATGTTAAACCTTCATTTGAAAAAAATTCAAAAATGTTGATCTTAGAACATGACAATCTTGTGGGCATGGGAATTCTCAAGTCTTCCAAGACCAAAGCCTTGGTAGCAAATGAAGGTAATTCAAGTGGTAAAAACTCCAATAAGAAGAAAAATCAGTGGAAAGCTAAGCCACAAGATGACATGTGACAGTCCTCCTCAAAAAAATAATCTTCCTCAAATCAATCTTCTTCCACTCAAATGTCTTCTTCACAATAAGGAAAGTCTTCTTCCAAAAATAATCAAAAGGGGAACAATTCCAACAAAAAGGAGAAGAAAATGTGTTCCTATTGTAAGAGGAATGGTCAAGATGAACATGTTAGAATTCTTTAGAATAACTAAGAGGGGGGGGGGGGGGGAACCAGGGTGAATTAGTTATTCAAGGTCCAAATGCCCTAATAATACTTTTTCACTACTTTTAATGAATCCATACACTTTTCATCCATCCAAACTTAAATCAACCATATTAGCAAGTTACAGTAAATCAACATGCAGAGATAAAACATGCAAGATCAACACATGACACAGTGATTTACATGGAAACTCAATTTGGGAAAAACCACCAGTAACATGCTACTTGATTCTTACTCTTCTAAAGTGATGCCCTATTAAAAGCCTGCCTTGTTAAAGGCTTACAACACACTGTTAAATGTGACCTTGTTAGAGGATTTCACCAAACTATTAGGAACGAGCCTAGTTAAAGGACTTCAGAACATTCACTTGGAATGTCACCCTATTAAAGGATTTACCTCATGGCTATTAAACCAACCTAAGTCCATAAGATTTAAACTAACTATTACAATTCCTAGAGAGTAACGATAATGGCTTTTTGATCTTATATAACTTATAACATACTTTGCAGATTTCATATCACACTTTTAGTTCAATCCTTTTGCTTGGTTTCAATCACTTCAGCTCTGACTGCTTGTCTTCCTCTCAAGCTTCGTCTTCTTGAGTCTTCTTACTCATCATACCAATGCATCCATATCTGGGGTCTTCTTATTGAAATAGAGTAACTATGCTCTCTTTCTCCTTAGCACCTCCTTCAGCACTTTATGCTTTCATGCTTGACCACCTCTCTCTTCTCTTTGCTTCATGACCTTATGACTCCTTAAATAGAGATTTGGTTTCCTTTTCTGCTTGATTCTCCTCTCCAATTTTAGGGTTTCAAATGGATTAGGTAGGATACAATGTATCTACCCTATATCTTGCTCTTATCTAGAAACTTCGTCTAGAGTCTAGTTGTATTCTCCAAAAAAATGTTCTACATGGTGTTCTGTGCCACCAACTCATCATTCTTATCTTCCATTTAATTCAAAAACTTTTAGATAACAACCTTGTCAGCTTAGATCTGGCAAATCTTCAATTTTCAAAATAATGCAGCAACTCGGCATTATTGGTTTACTGATGCTTGACACCTCTGTGTTACTTGGTACTATTGGTTTACTAGTGCTCGGCACCTCTATGTTACTCGGCACTTGTATCTGCTCAGTACTTGTATTTTCTCGACACTTGTATTTTCTCAGCACTTGTATTTTCTCGGCACTTGTATTTGCTCGGCATTTGAAGTTTACTCAGCATCTGAAGTTTACTTGGCATTTGAAGTTGAACTTGCTCGGCTTCAACTAGGAATCTATTTGGCACCTACTAACTTGCTCGGCTCCTCTCTCTAATGAACTTAGTTGGGCTTTACAAAAGACTTAGCTAAAACCTTACATCTTTGATATGTTTCAGTGTGCCCATTCTCTATGTCTTATAGTATGTCATCAATACACTTTTTCATGAATGGCTTAGCTAATCCTTGTACTTCATTACAACATCATAACTTCAACCTTTCTCTTGGTGTTCTAGTTACATCTTATTGATTGCCTCCTCCTTGTCAATCAACTAATTGACAGTATTAGGATCACTTAAGCAATTGTCATTCCTACAAGTAGCAAGTTTGACATCAATGACAAAACAATGATTGAGAACATTCTTTACCAGTTCCATATGATCATTCCAACAACTTTCCTCATGATCTTTTCAATCATTTCCAACAATCTCCCTCTTTGGCATCGATGGCAAACCAAACTAATTAATTGATCAACTTAGTTACCACCAAAGATTGCAAACGTTGTTTACTACTTTTCTTTGTTGCTGCATCTTTACTATTGATCTCATATATCTCCCTCTTTCATATATATCTTCCTCTTGCTTTGTATTGATCAAGTTTCTACATATTTCTCCCTCTTTGACATAAATGCCAAAGATGTAGCATCTTTATCATGCAAAATATAAGCTTTGGCTTCTTGATGTTTTCTCCCTCTGTCACCACACTTGTGACTAATTTGGAGTTTCTGCTCCTGTTTTCATCCTCTACATCATTCTTCTGATATTTCAATGATTTATTGTTGTTGATATAGGTTAGCTTCCTTGTTGCTTTAAACTACTTGAGTTAGGGGTATTACTCGCAACTTGCCTCTAAGATATTCATAAGCATCCTTTGGCAATAGTTTGGTGAAGATATTTGTAGTTTGTTCCTTTGTGTGAATGTATTCCAACTTCACTTGTTTGTCTTCTACCAATTCTCTGACATAATGATACTTGATTGTGATGTGCTTGGTTTTTGCATTCATTACTGAATTTTTGGATATTTTTATAGCACTTGTGTTATCACAATGCAATATCACAAGTTTTTTTATGTCTTCTTTCATTCCTTTCAATAAATGTGTGAGCCACACAATGTTTGTGCAATTGACTACTGCTGCCACATATTCTGATTCGGCAGTGGACTGGGATGTTCATATTTGTTTCTTGCCAGTCCAGGTAACTAGCCTTTTGCCTAAAAATAATGCACCTCCACTTGTGCTTTTTCTATCATCAATGTTGCCTACCTAATCTGCATTTGTATATGCATTGAGCTCAAACTTTCCATTCTTTTTGTAGTATAGACCAAAGTTATCAGTTCCTTTAAGATATCTCATTATTCTTTTTACTGCTATGAGATTATTTTCTTTGTAATTAGCAGAGAATCTAGCCACTATTCCAATTGCTAATGCTATGTCTAGTCTACTATGTACAACATATTACAGTTTTCTAATCATGGATCTGTACATTGTTTGATTGACTTCAGTTGATTCATCATTTTTGAATAGCTTATTTCCTATTGCCATTGGTGTGCTAACTGGTTTGGACTCCTCCAATCCAAACGTTTTAAGAATCTCTTTGATTTACTTTGATTGTGTAACAAATATACCATGTTTGAGTTGATGTACTTGCAATCCAACAAAAAATTTGATCTCACCAAACATAGACATCTCAAATTCATGTTTCATTTTTTCAGCAAAGCCTTTGCAAAGCACTTCCTTTCCTCCAAACACTATGTCATCCACAAAGATTTCAGATACAATAATATCCTTACCTTCTTCTGCTTTAATGTACATGTTGATGTTATCATCAGTTCTTTCAAATCCTATATGCACTAGATACTTGTGAAGTCTCTCGTACCATGCTCTAGGTGCTTGTTCCAAACCATAGAGTTCTTTATGTAGCTTACAAACCATATCCCTATTATTCTCATCAACAAATCCTTCTGGTTGTTCAATGTAGACTTCTTCTTCTAGTATACCATTTTAAAAAGTAGATTTTACATCCATCTAATAGACTTTAGAATCTTTATATGCAGCATATGCAAGTAAAGTTCTTACTCCTTCCATTCTAGCAACAGGGGTGAATGTTTCCCCATAGTCTAGTCCTTCTTCTTGATCATAACCCTTGCATACTAGTCTAGCTTTGTTTCTGGTAATCTCACCATTCTCATCTAGCTTGTTTCTGAATACCCACTTGGTGCCAATCACATTCTTGTCAACTGGTCTGGGAACCAAACTCTAGGTTTTGTTTTTCTTTGTTTGATCAATCTCTTCTTCCATAGCTTTATACCAGTCATCATCTTGTAATGCACCATATACTGTCTTAGGTTCAGATTTTCTGATCAGACATGATTCATTTCTTAGTTTGTTCCTTGTCATTGGTCTTGCATCTTTGTCACCAATTATTTGTTCAGCAGGGTAGGGTCTTTTTACATATTTGGATAATCTTTCCTCTGTCCTTGTTTCCATGTTTGATCTTTCAAATTCAGGATCACTATGCACTTCATTGTCAGGATGTTCTTCATCTATTTCATGTGTACTATCTTTAGAATCAGATTGTGCACTTTCTTCATTCTGCAACTTGGCTTCTGAATGCAACTCGACATTCACTGGTTGTGACTCGGCTGAAATAGAAATTTTTTGTTGAGTTTCAATTTGATTGACATTATCCTCGTCAATAGGCATTCCTTCATAAGAATACACAAAGGTTCTATACTCTTCCATTTTCTTTAGTTCTTCATCTTGGACTTTTGTGTGCTCATCAAAGTTTACATTTGCACTTTCCACAATTTTGTTAGTGTTAGTATTCAAACACTTGTATGCCTTACTTCTAGTGGAGTAACCAAGAAATATGTCTTCATCACTTTTTGCATCAAATTTTCCATTTCTAGCATCTTTAAGGATAAAGCATTTGCAACCAAACACTTTGAAATGTTTTACATTGGGTGAGTGACCATACCATAATTCAAAAAGTGTTGTATTTGTACCTTTCTTGACTTGTACTCAGTTTAGTGTATGAACAGCTACACTTACAACTTCTCTCCAGTATTTTAGAGCAACAGTCTTTTCCATCATTAATGTTCTAGCATAGTCAATCACATATCTATTTCTTCTTTCAGCAATTCCATTCTATGGGGGAGTTCTAGGAGCTAACGTTTGTCTTTTGATTCCTTTATCATTACAAAATATCTCAAATTCATTTGATGTGAATTCACCACCTCTGTCTGATCTTAGGCATTTCAAGCTCTTTCCTGTTTCCTTTTCAACTCTAGCCACATACCACTTAAACATTTGAAAAGAATCAGATCTTTGTTTTAAGAACATAATAGTCATCATCTTGGAATAGTCATCAACAAAAAACATTATGTATTTATCTCCTCTATAGCTTTGTACTTCCATTGGACCACATAAATTAGTATGAACTAACTCAAGTATTTCTTTAGATGTATAGTTTTTACTTTTGAAACTTGACTTTGTCATCTTTCCTAGCTGACATTGTTTGCACATGATATTATTAGGCTTCTTCAATTTTGGTAAACCTCTCACTTTCTTTATTTTACTAATATTGACTAGATTGTCAAAGTTGACATGACATAATCTTCTATGCCATAACCATTCATCATCAAATTTTGCAATAAAACAAGAAACATCATCCATATCAAGGTAAAATAGATTACTCCTTGTTTGATCTCCTTTTCCTATCAGTTTACCATCAGTATCATAGATTTTTGTAGTTTTGTTTCCAAATTCTACTTTGCATCCTATATTGCCTACCTGTGAGACACTCAACAAATTGTAGTTTAATCCTTTAACATAGTATGCATTATCACATGAATTTTTCTCTGTGAGCTTAATGGAACATTTTCCTTTGATTTGACATGGAGCATCATTACCAAATCTAACACTATTTCCATCATACTGAGTAAATTTAACAAACTTACTTTTGTCTCCTGTCATGTGATGTGAGCATCCATTGTCTATGATCCACCTGTCATTCTTGTTCATACATGTTACCAGTGTTGTAGGCTCTTCTTCATCAGATTGGTCCTTCATGGCTACATAAACAACTTCATCATCATTATCATCAAAATTTTCTTCAACAATATAACACTTCTTGCCTTTTTCTTTGTAATCTCTCTTGTCGTCATCTCTTATGAATTTGTTTTTGTTGCCTTCCTTGTAATCCTTTTTCTGTGTACACCTGGCAGTAATATGACCTACTTCATTGCAATTGAAACAAATGATAGACATATTACCTTTGAATTTTCCTTTACCTCTATGAAATCTTCTAGCAAGCAATGCTTCCAATTGTTCCACATCTTCCTCATCAGTGCTACTGTCACTGGATACATATTTCATTTTTCTTCCTTTCTTTGATTTCACCTGTTCAGCATCTTTCAGTGATAGCTTGGCCTTGAAAGCAGATTCAACATTCTCTAGTCTCTAGTTGTCAAAATTAGATAACTCAAATGCAGTGAGTCTACCTATTATAACTTCAAAACTTAGATTGTTTCCTGGTACACATCTTAGTTCTTGTACTGCTGATACTCTAATAGCATAGCTAGGGAGCAAGGTTCTTAAGAACTTACTATTAATAGTATCTTCATCCAATTGACCACTCAAACATCTTATTGCACTCAAAACTTCCTTTATTCTTGCGCCATACTGAGCAGCATTCTCATTTTCCTCCATTTTCATATCATCAAACTTCCCTCTAAGACTTTCTCTTTTTGCTCTTTGTACATTCTGATCTCCTCCATAGATGTCTGATAGGGCTTTCCACATTTTGAATGCAGTGTCACATCCTTTGATATCATCAAATTCAGCATAGTTTAGTGCCGAAGCAATCTCTAGCATTGTCTGATTGTGTTCCTTTTTTTTTTCATATCTTCTGCAATAAGAGTACCAGTTGGATCAACATGTTTAGTAACAATTGAATTTTGGGCATAATATCCTATGGATCCAAGATGTAGTTTCATCAAACTTTTCCATGCAACAAAATTGTCTTTGTTGAGCTTGGGAACTTCTCTCTTAGGCATTTTGATCTTTTTTGCTTATAGTCCCTTTAAACTGAATCAGCAGTCTTTCTCTGATACCAATTGTTAGAATTCTTTAGAATAACTGAGAGGGGGGGGGGTGAATCAGTTATTCAAGGTCCAAATGGCCTAATAATACTTTTTCACTACCTTTAATGAATCCATACACTTTTCATCCATCCAAACTTAAATCAACCATATTAGCAAGTTACAGTAAATCAACATGCAGAGATAAAACATGCAAGATCAACACATGACACAGTGATTTACGTGGAAACCCAATTTGGGAAAAACCACTAGTAACATGCTACTTGATTCTCACTCTTCTAAAGTGATGCCCTATTAAAAGAATGCCTTGTTAAAGGCTTAAAACACACTATTAAATGTGAACTTGTTAAAGGATTTCACCAAACTGTTAGGAATGGGCCTGGTTAAAGGACTTTAGAACATTCATTTGGAATGTCACCCTGTTAAAAGATTTACCTCATGGCTATTAAACCAACCTAAGTCCATAGGATTTAAACTAACTGTTACAATTGCTAGAGAGTAATGATAATGGCTTTTTGATCTGATATAACTTACAACATACTTTGTAGATTTCATATCACACTTTTAGTTCAATCCTTTTGCTTGGCTTCAATCACTTCAGCTCTGACTGCTTGTCTTCTTCTCAAGTTTTGTCTCCTTGAGTCTTCTTACTCATCATACCAATGCATCCATATCTGGGGTCTTCTTATTGAAATAGAGTAACTATGCTCTCTTTCTCCTTAGCACCTCCTTTAGCACTTTATGCTTTCATGCTTGACCACCTCTCTCTTCTCTTCGCTTCATGACCTTATGACTCCTTAAATAGAGATTTGGTTTCCTTTGCCGCTCGATTCTCCCTCTCCAATTTTAGGGTTTCAAATGGATTAGGTAGGATATAATGTATCTACCCTATATCTTGCTCTTATCTAAAAACTTCATCTAGAGTCTAGTTGTATTCTCCAAAAAAATGTTCTACATGGTGTTTTGTGCCACCAACTTATCATTCTTATCTTCCATTTAATTCACAAACTTCTAGATAACAACCTTGTCGGCTTAGATCTAGAAAATCTTCAATTTTCAAAATAATGCAGCAACTCAACATTATTGGTTTACTGATGCTCGGCACCTCTATGTTACTCGGCACTATTGGTTTACTGGTGCTCGACACCTCTGTGTTACTCAGCAATTGTATCTACTCAGTACTTGTATTTTCTCAGCACTTTTATTTTCTCAGCACTTATATTTTTTGGGCTCTTTTATTTTCTTGGCATCTGAAGTTTACTCAGTATTTGAAGTTTATTTGACATCTGAAGTTTACTCTGCATTTGATGTTTACTCAGCATTTGATGTTTACTCAGCATTTGAAGTTGAACTTGCTCGGCTTCAACTAAAAATCTGTTCGGCACCTACTAGCTTGCTCGGCTCCTCTCTCTAATGAACTTAGTTGGGCTTTACAAAAGACTTAGCTAAAACCTTACATCTTTGATATGTTTCAATGTGCCCATTCTCTATGTCTTATAGTAGTTCATCAATACACTTTTTCATCAATGGCTTAGCTAATCTTTGTAATTCATTACAACATCATAACTTCAACCTTTCTCTTGGTGTTCTAGTTACATCTTATTGATTGCCTCCTCCTTGTCAATCAACTAATTGATAGTATTAGGATCACTTAAGAAATTGTCATTCCTGCAAGTAGCAAGTTTGAAATCAATGACAAAACAATGATTGAGAACATTCTTTACCAGTTCCATATGATCATTCCAACAACTTTCCTCATGATCTTTTCAATCATTTCCAACAGAACATGGGTGCAAGGATAAGAAGATTGATGAATTGGTCAACATAATGAGGAAACACAAAATTAATGTACCAAATACATATAAGGATAAGGGATCTTCATCCACTTCAAAGGGTAAGGGACAAGCTTTGATAGCTAGTACAAATAATGCTAAGGAATAGGTTTTTTATTCAAGAGCAACACATCATATGGATGCTTCGCAATTTTCCTTTTTGAAACCATCAAATATACCTTACATCTATGTGGGCAATGATACTCAAGTGGAAGTAGAAGGTAAAGGAAATGTTGAGTTGGAAAATGGTTTCTTCAAGGATGTACTTCATGTTCCTAACCTTAGCACCAACCTTCTCTCCATATATTAAATAACTCACTATAGATGTGGCAACAAAGTAGAGTTCCTTCCCAATATAGTTGTGGTGAAAAATCTCAAAGATGATTCTACGGTGGTAGTTGGAAAGGAAAATCATGAGACAATACTTTATTCTTTCTCATATTTTATGCCTAACTCCACTTCCCTTGCCTTTTTGACTCATTCAAATACACAAAGTAAACTATGACATTAAAGATTTGGACATCTTAATTATCGCTACCTTTAGCAACTTCATAGCAAGGAAATGGTCATTGGTCTACCTCAAATCAAATATTCAGAGGGTGAGGCAAGCATCCCAAAGAGAAATATGACAAGGGAAAGTCTTGGAAGGCAACTGTTGTTCTTGAATTGGTTCATAGTGATGTAGCTGGCCCCTTTCTAGTACCATCATTTGGTAAGTCCTGCTATGTTCTCACATTTATTGATGACTTTTCAAGGTACACTTGGATTTTTTTTCTTGCTCATGAGAGTGAAGTTTTTGATAACTTCATCACCTTCAAAGCTCAAGTTGAGGAAAAAAAAGGGAAATCCATCAAGATACTATGAACAGACAATGGCATAGAATATGTCAACTCTAGGCTTATATAATTTTTCGCTCATGAGGGTATAGATCTTCAACATTCAGTTGCATACATGCCAAAGTAGAATGATGTAACTAAAAGAAAGAATAAAACCCTTAAGGAAATGACCACTTGTATACTTCAACATAAGTCTCTAGATCAAGTGTTTTGGGCAAAAGCCATGTGTTGTGCCAACTACATCCAAAATAGAAGTTGGCATAAGGCCTTAGATAGAATAACATTTTTTGAGGCTTAGTGTGGAATAAAACCAAGTGTCAAACACTTTAAAGTTTTTGGTTGTCCAGCATGGGCAAGGATACCTCCAAAAAAGAAAAATGCATTAGAACCACAAATAAAACCATGCATTTTTGTTTGATATCCTGACCATCTCAAGGCATACAAACTAATGGATCCAGAGATGCATGAAATCTTTTATGAGGGGAGTGTTCACTTTGAAGAAACATATCCAAGTTTAGCTTCTTCAACTCCTCCTTCTTCCTCCTTCGCAGATAGTGATCATAGTGATGATAGTGGCTCAAAAGATGAGATTCCTCCAACTTTGACTCATAGGATACCACCTTTGCAAAGTCAACAAATAGTTGAGGACATTCATTCTTCTTCCACTAAACCTAGTTGGGCACAAAAAACCCTTGATGCAGTAGGTTCATTGGTTGCAAATCCTTTGGACACTCGGAGGACTAGGTTACAACACAAATCATTTCCACATGCATATATAGCCATTGCTTCAGATCCATTTTCATTTAAGAAAGCATCAAAGATTTCAGAATGGCACAAGTCTATGGAGGAAGAATATAATTCTTTGATGAAAAATAACACTTAAGACTTAGTTCCCCTTTCTAAGGGAAGAAAGGTGGTTTGATGTAAGTGGATCTATTGAACCAAATTTACAGCAAATGGAAGTGTCGATAAACATAAGGCTAGACTAGATGCCAAAGGTTTGTTGCAAGTTCAAGGTATTGACTATATAGAGACTTTTGCACCAATTGCTAAGATGAACTCCATTCACCTGACACTAGCTATTGCTATAGCTCATGGTTGGGTTATAAACCAGATGGATGTTAAGAGTGCATTTTTGAATGGTGATCTTCATGAGGAGATTTAAATGGATCAACCACAGGGGTTTGTACAAGTTTCCACTATGGTTTGCAGATTTAAGAAGTCTATTTATGGTCTTAAGTGGGCTCCTCAGGCTTGGTATGCCAAAATGGATTCCTTCCTCCTCTCAAAAAGATTCCCCAGATGTCATTATGATTTGAATGTCTACATTCTTCAAAAGGATGACTCACACTTGATACTAGTACTTTATGTAGATGACTTGATCGTTATAGGGAGCATTTCATCCATCATTTCTAGTGTCAAGACCTCTCTACGAGATAGATTTTCCATGAAAAACTTGGGTTTGCTACATTACTTCCTTGGCATTGAGATCACATAGTCTTCAGTAGGGATTACACTTTCACAACCCAAGTATGCTCTTGACTTGCTTTCTGATTTTCACATGAGTGACTGTAAGTCTACTTCTACTCCCCTTCTATCAAGTGTCAAGCTAGAGGCTAAGTGTAACACTCCACTTGTAAATGCTACATTATACAAACAATTAGTTGGGAGTCTTATCTACTTGATACATACATGCCCTGATATTGGTTTTTTAATTGGCATGGTTTCACACTTTATGCAAGAACCACATGAGCTTCATTGGAAGGCTGCCAAGCACATTTTGCACTACATAAAGGGTACACATACACATGGGATACATTATGTAGCAGGTAGAGGACTTTAGTTGATTGGATACATAGACTCATACTATGCAAGGGACTTAGATTCTCACAAGTCCACTTCAGGTTATATATTTATCCTTGGTTATAGCCCTATTTGTTGGTAGAGTAAGAAACAAAATAATGTTGCTCTTTCTTCCATAGAGGCTAAGTATCGAGGAGCTATCAATGTAGCTAGAGAGGCTCTTTGGTTATAGCACATCCTAGAGGAGTTTGGATTTGATCTACCTAAGCCTACAGTTATTCATTGTGACAATCAAAGTGCCATTGAGATCTCTAAGCATCCAATTCAGCATCAGCAAACAAAGAACATTGAGGTTCATATGCACTACATTAGAGAGATGATACATGAGTAGATCAATGCACTACAATATTGTCCTACAGTAGAGCAGGTTGTGGATATCTTGACCAAAGCTTTCACTGAGGTCAAGTATAATCATTTGTGAGATCTCTTGGGGGTGAGGGATGTTGTAGAAAGGGGGGTCCCCTGACTTCTCTCTTCTCCTTCTTCTGGGAGGGATTTTTTCCTCATCTAAGGTCCTCTTCTCTCTCATTTTCTTTATTTTACTTCTCTCTTTTTGAAGGATGGTTTTTCCCATGAGGTTTTCCCTCTTTCTCCACTTTTTGAGAGATTTCATTGCATCATTCTATTGCATTTCTTTTTTACAAGGGCACCTAACATGGTGTAGGCAGGACCCATTATGCATTTGTGAGCTTAAATGCATTCCCCTAAGTTGCACTTAAAGGGGGGTGTTGGTGTAAATAGATATTTACTATTTACACTTTATTTAGGTTTACTTAGGTTAGTGCATTATTTTATTATTTTGTATTATTTTATTATTTATTTTTATGAGACACTTAGGAGTTTGCACACATTTTTGAGTTGTCATGTTGACAACATAGAAGTACGCAACTTTAATTAAGCACACGGTGTCTACAACACTAGAGTTTGCATCATTAACTGAGTTGTCATGTAGACAACATAGTTATTTGCACTCCTAATTTAGCACATGTTTTCTACAACACTAATTTGCATGTTACACCATTGTAGGCTTATCCTCTCATCATCGCACTTACTTCTTTGCTTAATGAAGGATAACCCATATTTGGTGGACATGTGCCTAGTTGTATGACTTATCATGATGTTATTCTTAGGCATTCTAGATGAATCTCAAAGGTCTTTATATACAAGCACTTCTAGTGTACTTGTACATTGTATTGAATACTATACAGTTATTCTGATCATACTCTGGTCTAATTTGTGCTAGTATTTTTGAGTTCCTTGGTCTTGGGTAAATTTTTTCCTAAGGTAGATTCTTAAAAAGCCTAACATGTGAAAGAATGTAGTGGGTCCTAAAGAAATAATCCTTCAAAGTCCAAGTGAAAGAAAAGCTTTGGATAAATAAACACAAGTTAGGAAACAAAAGAACAATCAATATGGACACTTAGGTTTGATGGTTTCAAATGTAAATATGAAGATAGAGTAGGTATTTAACTAATTAATACTAAATGTAGGTCTTTTATATTGCATGTCATTTAAAATTAATGTATATTAACAATGTTGTAGAATATGAAGCCTTGATATGAAGGTCCCTCTTCACTTTAGAAAAGGATTTCAAATCCATCATAGTTGAAGGTAACTCTTAGTTGGTAATCCAACAAGTCAAATTGGTCTATTCTTGTAATGATAGAAGACTTCTTTCTTACTAAAAGAGAGTTTGGGACTTGATAGAATATTTTGAATCCTTAAACATAACATCTATTCCATGAAGAAGAAATGTGCTAGCCGATGCCCTCGCAATTTCTGCTAGTGCATTACAAGTCATGGAAAGAACAAAAATCAAAAAATTCTTAGTAAAAATTATGGTTGTTCCATCTATCTTAGATAAAATTACTAACTTCTAGGTCTTCCAAGATGATCAACACATTTTTGAGTTCATTATGTGCAATGGTTTTTTTGAAGGACAAGAAATTGATGACTTACCAGATGAAAAGGCCAAAGGAGACAAACTAGAAGATGAATATGAAATTATTAGTTTGAAAAATAATACTATTCCTAAGGGGATGGTGGAGCTAGAATGTATCTTTGACCAAGATAGGTTAGCACATAGCAAGAGGGCCAAAAAAAAAAAGGGGATTGAAGAATGTGACTCTTATAATCAAGGCATAAAAGATGGCCTAAAGATGGTGAGAATTGGGAAGGCATGCAATTCCCATGACTGAGAAAATATTCTTCAATTACTTACTAAATACAAATATGTCATTACATGGAGCTATGAGGAGCTCAAGACATATGATCTTGACATCATCACTCATGATATTCTGTTGAAGCCTAATGCTAAGTATTTTTTCCAAAAGAAATGACTAATAAGCCCTCATTGAATGTTCATAATGAAAGAAGTCGAGAAACTGCCTAATACCAAGATTATCTTTCCTATTCAAAATTCTACATGGTTTTCCAACTTGGTGCCAATAAAGAAAAATATTGGAGAGATTTTTCTTTGCTTAAACTTTCAAAATTTCAACAAGGCATCCTAGAAAGATAAGTATGCTTTGGCTTCACTTGATGAAGTATTATAGATTGTAAATGGGTCTAGGATGATGTCTTTTCTAGATGGATATTTAGGATATAACCAAGTAATGGTAGACAAGGAAGATAGATTAAAGACAACATTTACAACCAAACAGGGAATATTTACATATAAAAGGATGCCCTTTGGATTAATCAACACAAGATCTACATTTCAAAGAGCAATGGGTGAGGCATTCAAGGGATTGATAAAGAAGTGTATATTATCTATATGGGTGACCTAAAAATCTTTTCAAAAGAGAGGAGTACTCATATTTTTGATCTGAAACAAGTTTTCAAACAATGTCAAAAATTTGACATATCTATTAACCCTAAGAAATGTTCATTTAGAGTCACCAAAGGAAAAATCCCAGTTCACATCATTTCTAAAGGTAGTATTTCAATTGATACTAAAAGGATAGAAGAAATTTTAATGCTATCACTTCCCCATAGTTGCAAAGAACTTAAATCTTTCTTTGGTAAGATTAATTTTGTATGCAAGTTCATTAGTAGGATTGTTGAGATAGTTTTCCCCCTCAATAACTTACTAAAGAAAGGAGAAAAATTTGATTGGGTTCCTTAAGTCAAGAAATATTTTGAATATATCAAAGTGGTCATTTCTACTGCCTAAATACTCATAAGTCCTAATTATGAGTTTCCTTTCAAAATCTATTCTTTTTCTTTAGAATACTCATGTGCAGGTATCCTCACACAAAATAAAGATAAAGAAGATGAGAGACCCATCACATTCATGATTTTCCCACTAAATAATGTGAATTGAACTATCCCAATCTATAGAAACAATAATTTTTCTTAGTAAAATTAGTTAAGAAATTGTGTCATTACATGCTTAGGAGTAAAGTATATTCTATATTACTAGATCCTGTAGTCAAATCATTGCTAATCTAGAATGAGTTAGGAAAAAGAAGAGAAAAATGGATGGCTATTTTTACAAGAGTTTGATTAGAAATTCAACGAATGAAGCTAGTGAGAGGACATAGATTAACCAAGATGATAGAGGATAATGAAGAATAAATTATAGTGCCTCAAGTAGACACTAATGAAGGAATAATCACATATTTTGGTACCAAGATATTGTATTTTACCTCTTGCAAAATTAACACCTTCAATGGATGAACAATTCCCAATCGAGAGGACTAAAACTAAAATGTGAATCCTATATGCTTCAAGATAGAAAAATCTACAAGAAAAATTATGAAGGGATTTATTTGAAGTGCATAGGATGTGAAGAAGTGAGAGAAGTACTAGAACAATATCATGAGAAGTACGCTAGTAGACATGGATCAATAAAGGTTACGATCCATCAAATTCTAAGATTAGGGTACTTTTGGCCTACTCTTTGCAAAGACACATTTGAACATCTACATTCCTATCACATCTTCCAAATGGGTGCCAATAGAGAAAGAAACCCAACTATGCCATTGCAACTAGTATTTGAGGTTCACCACTTTGCGAAGTAGGCACTGGAATTTATTGGACCTATAAACCCACCATCATGAACATGACATATGTTTGTCCTAACAACTATAGATTATTCCACCCTATGGACTAAACCTAAAACTTTTAGAAATTCTATAGAAAAATTAGTCACTGACTCCCTAGAAGAATACATTGTGACTAGGTTTGGAATGCCATTCTTCCTAGTGTGTGATAATGGATCATCTTTTGCATCAATTTTTCTTACTTGATGGGCACTAGAGAATGAAGTCATAATCAAATTCTCATCTAATTATTATTCCCAAGGGAAGGACATGCCTGAATCCACCAACAAGAATTTGATTATGTTCATAATACACTTACTCATTGAAAATCCAAAGGATTGGCATACCCAATTGAAATACACATTATGAATAAATAGGATTAGGATAAATAACTTTTTCAGAACATCCTCGTATATACTAGTGTATGGATAAGAACTAATATTCCCCCTTAATCTCAAGATTCAAGTGTTGAAATTCATGAGAGGATACGATGATGATAATTGGGTCCAAATCAGATTGATGAATCTTTTGAAATTGGATGAGAAAAGGATAGCATATTTAGAACATATGTCAAAATAGTAGGTTGTCATAAAATGTTGGTTCAACAATAGAGCCACAATGAAATCCTTCAAAATCTCAGACCTTGTTCTTCTATGGGATAAGGCAAAAGAAAAACTAGGTAGTCATACCAAGTTTCAACAATTGTAGATTGGTCCTTATTATATTACAAAGATTCTAGGGGATAAAAATTTTAGGCTAAGTACTTTACAAGGGGAATTGGTCCCATTACTAGTTAATAGCCAATTTCTAAAATATTATTTCAAAGACTAACACATAAAATATTTCAAAAAAAGTGGTTGTTTTCTTTTAGTTGTGTGTTTACTTTTAGTTGTGCATTTATTTAATGTTTGGTTTATTTTTTAATTTTATTTTTAGGTTTGGGAATTAAGTTTAATCAATATAACTTCTTGATACATAACCAAGACCATCCCATTTGGTTTTGATTTTAGGGAAGAGGTATTTCTTTGTCAAAGCATTTAGATAATTTTGTTTCTTGTACTGACTAAAATATAGGTGTTACTTGCCATCATAAAGGAATTCTTTCCTTAAATTCAAAATTTAAGATTTATCACTCTTAACACTTTGCAAATTTAAAGTATTGATCATCTAAGTTGCCTTCAAATCTAGGTTAGCAATAACAAGCGATAATTGTGATATTGCTATTAGGATTTAGCTATGTGATTTTGAGTCAAACTCATTGACCCATGTTTCATGAGTAGTGATTCAACATGAATCCATCTCTCATGAGAATAAATGGAACACTTAACACTCATTGGATCGAGGTGATTCTCACAAGGGTGAAGCACCGAGACTTCTCGGGAGGTCACACATCCCAGTACTACTCCAGCCTAAGCACGCTTAACTACTGAGTTTCCTCCCTGGTTAAACCTAAATCTTGAAACCCCATTTGCAAAACCTTCACCAAGCATTGTGCCTTATGAACCATTCATTAGAAAGCCCCTTAAGCCCATCAATTGATAAGAAGGAAATTTCCACAGCAAGTCAAATTGTGATATTGCTATCAGGATTTAGCTATGTGATTTTGAGTCAAACTCATTGACCCATGTTTCATGAGTATTGATTCAACATTAATTCATATCTCATGAGAATAAATGGAACACTTAACACTCATTGGATCTAGGTGATGCTCACAGGGGTGAAGCACTGGGACTTCCTAGGAGGTCACCCATCCCAATACTACTCCAACCTGAGCGCACTTAACTACAGAGTTTCCTCAATGGTTAAACCCAAAGCTTGCAACCCCATTTTCAAAACCTTCACCAAGTGTTGTGCCTTATTAACCATTCATTAGAAATCCCCTTAATCTCATCAATTGATAAGTAGGAAATTTCCACAACAAATCAAATTTTAATATTGCTATCAGGATTTAGCTGTGTGATTTTGAGTCAAACTCATTGACCCATGTTTCATGAGTAGTGATTCAACATGAATCCATCTCTCATAAGTATAAATGGAACACTTAACACTCATTGGATCTAGGTGATGCTCATAGGGGTGAAACACCGAGACTTCCTGGGAGGTCACCCATCCCAGTACTACTCCAATCCGACCGCACTTAACTATGGAGATTCCTCCATGGTTAAACCCAAAGCTTGCAACCCCATTTGCAAAACCTTCCCCAAGTTTTGTGCCTTATGAACCATTCATTAGAAAGTCCCTTAAGCTCATGAATTGATAAGTAGGAAATTTCCACAGCAAGTCAAATTATGATATTTCTATTAGGATTTAGCTATGTGATTTTGAGTCAAACTCATTGACCCATGTTTCATGAGTAGTGATTCAACATGAATCCATATCTCATGAGAATAAATGGAACACTTAACACTGATTGGATCTAGGTGATTCTCATAGGGGTGAAGCACCGGGACTTCTTGGGAGGTCACCTATCCCAGTACTACTCTAGCTTGAGCACACTTAACTACAAAGTTTCCTCCATGGTTAAACCCAAAGCTTGCAACCCCATTTGCAAAACCTTCACCAAGTGTTGTGCCTTATGAACCATTCATTAGAAAGCCCGTTAAGCTCATGAATTGATAAGTAGGAAATTTCCATAGCAAGTCAAATTGTGATATTGCTATCAGGATTTAGCTGTGTGATTTTGAGTCAAACTCATTGACTTAAGGGTGACCTCCCGAGAAGTCCCGATGCTTCACCCCTATGAGCATAACCTAGATCCAATTAGTGTTAAGTGTTCCATTTATTCTCATGAGAGATTTATTCATGTTGAATCACTACTCATGAAACATAGGTCAATGAGTTTGACTCAAAATCACATAGCTAAATCCTGATAACAATATTACAATTTGACTTGCTGTAGAAATTTCCTACTCATCAATTGATGATATTGAGGGGATTTCTAATGAATGGTTCATAAGGAAAAACACTTGGTGAAGGTTTTTCAAATGGGGTTGCAAGCTTTGGGTTTAACCATGGAGGAAACTCTATAGTTAAGCACGCTTAGGCTAGAGTAGTATTGGGATGGGTGACCTCCCGGGAAGTCCTAGTGCTTCACCCCTATGAGCATCACCTAGATCCAATGAGTGTTAAGTGTTCCATTTATTCTCATGAGAGATGGATTCATGTTGAATCACTACTCGTGAAACATGGGTCAATGAGTTTGACTCAAAATCACACAGCTAAATCCTAATAGCAATATCACAATTTGACTTGCTATGGAAATTTCCTACTTATCAATTGATGATATTAAGGGGCTTTCTAATGAATGATTCATAATTCACAAAACTTGGTGAAGGTTTTTCAAATGGGGTTGCAAGCTTTGGCTTTAACCATGGAGGAAACTATGTAGTTAAGTGCACTCAGGCTGGAGTAGTACTGGGATGGGTGACCTATCGAGAAGTCTTGGTGCTTCACCCCTGTGAGCATCACCTAGATCCAATGAGTGTTAAGTGTTCCATTTATTCTAATGAGATATTGATTCATGTTTAATCACTACTCATGAATCATGGGTCAATGAGTTTGACTCAAAATCACACAGCTAAATCCTAATAGCAATATCACAATTTGACTTGCTATGGAAATTTCCTACTTATCAATTGATGAGCTTAAGGGGCTTTCTAATGAATGGTTCATAAGTCACAACACTTGGTGAAGGTTTTTCAAATGGGATTTCAAGCTTTGGGTTTAATAATGGAGGAAACTCCGTAGTTAAGCACGCTTAGGCTGGAGTAGTACTGGGTTGGGTGACCTCCTAGGAAGTCCTGGTGCTTCACCCTTGTGAGCATCACCTAGATCCAATAAGTGTTAATTGTTCCATGTATTCTCACAAGAGATGGATTTATTTTGAATCACTACTCATGAAACATGGGTCAATGAGTTTGACTCAAAATCACACAACTAAATCTTGATAGCAATATCACAATTTGACTTACTGTGGAAATTTCCTACTTATCAATTCATGAGCTTAAGGGGCTTTCTAATGAATGGTTCATAAGGCACAACACTTGGTGAAGGTTTTTCAAATGGGTTTGAAAGCTTTGGTTTTAACCATGGAGGAAACTCTGTAGTTAAGCATGCTCAGGCTGGAGTAGTACTAGGATGGGTGACCTCCCGGGAAGTCCAGTGCTTCACCCCTGTGAACATCACTTAGATCCAATGAGCGTTAACTGTTCCATTTATTATCATGAGAGATGGATTCATGTTGAATCACTACTAATGAAACATGGGTCAATGAGTTTGACTCAAAATCACACAGCTAAATCCTGATAGCAATATCACAATTTGACTTCTTGTGGAAATTTCCTACTTATCAACAAGCGATAATTCAAAACTTACCAATTTAGATAAAGGGTCTCTTCAAAGACTTTTAAAGATCACTATTTGATGTGAGAAGCTCCCTAAATTTTGTTAAAAGAGGAAAACAAGAGTTATCAAACTAGAAATTAATCTAGAAAAGAACACCAATACCTTGGCCACACAATCTAAACATGGTCGAGGTAGAAAAGAATTTTTAAAAAATAACAAAGGTGGCATATATAAGATTCCAAACAATTGCAAAAGGTAATCAAATATATATAGCATTTCTTAATTTCTATCCTATTATTTAAAATGAATAATAGACTACAAGGAAGAATCAAGTGGAAATGTGTGAGCTCTGCAAAGAAAGTTAAAGAAGATTACCAAAGACTCAATGAAAATAGATTGATAACTTGTTAAGAGCCCTCAAAATAGATTCTATCATTTGTTCATACAATAGTGGATAAATTAGGTTTATGGGGATTTCTAATGTTTGTTTTGACTAAGAAAATGATATTTTCATTGTTGCTAGACACTCATGATAGATGACACCTTGAGACATCAAAAAGAATTGGAACACTATGCACACACTGAGCCTAAAACTTTGGGATTCTAAAGTTTTGGCTTCCAAATTACTTTAAATCCTCTTGTAGTAAATGGAATCAAGTTTTCACTTAACACATGTTTGAAGAATTCTTGGTGATGAAGAAATGCCTTTGCCATTTCTTCCCTCTTTTCGAGGCTATTTGTTGCATTCTCACAACACATGCCCCATTTTGAGTCACAAAATGGGGACTCTATAATTTTAAAAACCTCTTGATACATCTAATCAAGTGTGTCAATTTATTAGGACCTTCCTCTAAGTCTAGGTCAATCCCTAGCATCCATTCAAGAAATCACATACAATATTATAGGGTCAAAAATTTAATTTTTTGGCTTCATAAGTGTAAAATGTGCACACTTGTGCACTTAGGCATGTGTACTAAGTGTGCATCTATGCACTCATCTATTATCAATGTGCACCCTTAGGTGGGGTGTACCAAACTTACCCTGGCCTATAAATAGACCCCCCTCCTTCAATCCTCACTTCGCACCCTCCAGACCTCTGATCACCACACCTATGCATTGTTTGCATCTCTACTACTGTGCATTTCCAAGAAAAAGAATCTACCTTTTGGAGGTAATAACACAATTGTTAAGGATGCACACATGTGCATGTATGTACCCTCAATAGGTGCATAATTGCATAGAAAATCAAGTGCCCCCAAAATGGGTTGTCATTATATAGTTCAAGTTCATAGTTGTGCAAATGCACAAGTGCACTAGGTGTTCAATTGTGCACTTTATATTTATTGAAGTCTTGTGTCATGCAAAGGGTGCACATGTTCATGTGCACTAGCTACATAAGGTGTACATGTGCACATTTGAGACACATTAGGGGTTTTTAGTCAGCTTCATCTATTTTTTGTCATTTTTTTGTTAGTTTGTGTTATGTTTTAGGGTCATCATAGGTTTAAAACATCATATACTAACATCTATCTTTTGTGAAGATATAATGGCATCATCTTCATCCACCATGGTCGTAAACATAACACCAAAATAAGTCACCTTTGAGTATTAAGGAGCATCAAAGAAATCCTAGTTTTAAGACAAGCATTTTGAGATCTGAGACACTAAATTAAGGCATATTAACTAAAATTATTTCCTCTTATTATAGAACAAGCCTAAAGAAACATTAGCCATGGTGTTAGTGCTAATTCAAAGAGGTTTGGCAAACATTTCTTCTCACCCAACCTCAATTCAATCATTTGAATTGATCATCACTTTGGCACATCACTATGTACCAGAAGAGAAGGTGGTCAAGAGTGTGACCAGAGAGATAGTCCTAGACATAAGACCAAAAAAGATTGAGAAGGTCTTACATAGGTATATTATTACCTTTAGCTTTCCTATGATGGTACACATAGATTTTACTAGGAGAATGAGATAGAAGCCAAAGAGTTGGTACAAGGGAAGTACTTGATTTATAGAACTCCTTAGGAAGGAGAAGTAGAAAGGTAAATATTGTATGATAGATGATATTGTCTACTTAATTGTTATTCTGACTAGAGCTATGGGCCTTCCTATGGTGGTTCATTTGGAAAATTTTATGGTACATTTCATAGAAACCATTAGAATAGACAAGATGTCTATTGGTTGGGCCATGATACTTAGTGATAATTTGGATGAATAGCTAATTTTGATAAAGAATGACCCTCACCTTTAGATGACTTCATATATGGTATATCTTTTGGTAGAAAGATGTATAGATTACCCAAGACTATATAGAAATGGAAGCATGTATGATGAGATTTACTGGCCTTATGTAGTCTATCTAGAGTTGGTGAAGAAGAAAATCACACTATAGAGTATTGAATATAGGGTGGTCAATGATGGGTTCATATTTTCTATTATTCAGATCATTGAAGGAAATTATATGAAGAGAATATCAGTACAAAACACAAGTTTGAGATTATTACATCCAATTTAAGGCATTTACTTATATCCTAGTAGATGGTACCCTCTTGTGCCCAAATAAGATCCATGATATCCATCAGATAGACTATTATTGTTGGAGATAGCAAAAAAACTAACTTCTACATATGACAAGGTAAGGAAGTAGCACAAGAAGACTTGGGTGTGACCAATCACCACTGAGGCCTTTGAAGTCACATTTGATTCAAAGTAGGAGCAATATCCTATTGAGGATTACCAGCCAACTCGTACATATTTTGAAAATATTGGGATGGTACAACATTTGGTTGAAAATAAGTTTGTGCCTAAAGAGGTACTAGAGGATCATTAGATGAATGACATAGATGAAAACAACGTCCTTATTAGGGAATATTTTTAAAAGAGTCTAATGCTTTTTAAGAAGGTTCTCAATATGGATCACATACCTCTCAATGAATGTGACAAGGATGCCCCAGAGGTATTAGATCCCTTATACAATAGGGTTAAGATTTATAAGAGGTCCATAATGAATTCAAAGATTGGGCAGGAAGAGAATGATGATATCAATCACCAGACCTAAAATGTAGCCAAGTTAACAAGATAATGGATGAAGAAGCCTTTCTATGTGGATCCAATTCCTCAAGCTCCAACTCTTCAAGCTACAACTTGACCTAAGAAAGGTAAAGGGATGAAATTCATTGTACCTACCCACTCTCCTAAATCACCAATGAGACTAAAAATGGTACAGTAACATGAGCAATAGGTGGAGTACTTATAAATAAAGAAGATAAAGCGAAAGAAGAGAAAGAGGGTCACTAGGGTAATGGATTAAGAGGAAGAGGCTTAGGTAGAATTGACTACCTAAGAAGAAGAAGCCCAACTTGAGCCAGAAAGAGACCAACCTAAGAAAGAACAAGTTGAAGCAACATATGAAGGAGCATATCCACCCAAAGAACCTACAACAAAAACATCCATATCAATACAAAAAAGGTCTAGAATTGAGATGGTGGTGGTAGGAGTAAAGAGGAGGAGATTAAATAAAAAGAGAAATTTATCACCTTCAGTGTTGGAAATCATCCTTGAGGTAGAAGATGAGGAAGAAGGGGAGAAAATAAAATTTGTCCCCTTGAACAAGAGGCTTGCTAAACTACAACCATAGACAAAAAAAGAAGGAATTTAACTCAAACACACCTCTTCTTCTCATTATATTCCACCAATGGGAACAAGTCTGTCATAGATAAAAAAGGAGGTCTTTTTTAGATAGAAGAGATAGCTAGAGTTCAAAGAAGAAAAAGGCATAGTAGAGTTGATAAAATCAATCAAGAAGTCTGAGATACCCAAGTGTGATGCCAAAACATTGGCTTTCATAATGAAAAACCAAGATCAAGACCTCTTGGCACATATTTTTATTCTACCTCCTTATGCAGATATAGAGAAGTTGACTATAACCAAGTTAACAAGAGAATGGATCAAAAAGCCTTTCTATATGGATCCAATTCCTCAAGCCCCAAAACTTTAGGCTACAATTTGACCTAAGAAAGTTAAAGGGGTGAAAGTCACTATACTGACCTACCCTCCTAAATCACTAACATGAGTGGTGGATGGAGTACTTCTAGATAGAGAAGATAAAGGGAAAGAATAGAAAAAGGGTCACTTGGGTAAGGTATCAAGAGGAAGAGGCTTAGGAAGAGCCAAATACCTAAGAAGAAGAAGCCCAACTTGAGCCAAAACATGCCCAACCTAAGAAAGAATAAGCTCAACTAACATATGAAGAAGAATATACACCCAAAGATCCTAAAATAGAATCCTCCCCCTCAGTATAAATAAGTGCCAGAATCAAGATAATGGTGGTAGGCATAAAGAGGAGGAGATTCAAGAAAAAGAGAACTTTATAACCTCAAGTGTTAGAAAACATCAATGAGGTGGAAGATGAGGAAGAAGGGGAGCAAATAGAATTTGTCCCCTTGAACAAGAGGACTCATTTGGCTACAACTATAGAAGAAGAAATAATAAGGAGTTTAACTCAAACATCACCTTCTATCCCTTGAGAGTCTTTCCTCGTTGAGACAACAACAAAGGTGGATTGAAGAAATGAAAGACAAGGGAGAAGATATTTTGACATTTCAAATTTTGATTTTATGCCTGTCAAAATTGAAATGATAGGGGAGAAGATATGAGAAACTCCTTAGAATGAGCCAATGGGAGAAGATTGGGATCAGTTTCCTCCCTTACAATAAGGGCCTCTTGGTATTCCTCCTCTACCATCATAGGATATTCCATCAATGCGTCCTCAATTGGATAAGTGATTAGTTGTCCTACCTCAATGATCGAACCTAAGAGTCAGACCTTAGAGAAAGGAAAATATGTTCAATTACATGCTGATGAAGTATCACATAAAGGGAAAATTATAGAAGAAAGGTAGCAAGCTCCTCTAAGTACAAAGGTTGGGTCCCCATCTGCCCATCTCAACTTGACACAGAAGCTCACTCTAGTGTTCTTCCTCAACATGAGAAGAATCTAGAGAGGAGTGATAAGAGAAAGGGACTAGCATCAAAACCCGCCTCTTCTTCTCATTTTAAGTCACAGATGGGAACAAATCTATCATGGCTAAAAAAGGAGGGTTTATTTAGATAGAAGAGATAGTTAGAGTTCAAAGAAGAGGAAGGTATAGAAGAGTTTATAAAAGCTATCAAGAAGCTTGAGCTACCCAAGGGTGATGCCAAAAGATTGGCTTCATAATAAAGAACCAAGATCAAGACCACTTAGTACATATAGTTATTCTTCATCCTTATGTACATATAGACAAGTTGACCCCTAAGGACTACTAAATAAAGGAGGTAGTATTAGGGAAGCCCACAATGGACACAACAAAGCTTTTGATCACTACAAGTCTCAAACAAGTGTTCACAGATCTTGAAAAAGATGAATTAGATCTTTTGATATTGAGAAAACATAATGAATTATTGAGGGAATATTTGAATGAAGTAGTGGGTCTTATAGACCCTAATAATCTTGAGATTTCTCTTGGACCTTCTAAATAGAAGAGATGCATCACAACCAATGGGGGATTCATTTTTGGGTACATGTAAGAGGTGGCATCATAGTTTTGAAGAAAGACGAGTATAAATAATAGAAGTTAATTTGAACCTTCTACACAATATCTAAATTAATATTGAAAATTTGGTTACCATTGTAAAACAAGATTTTTGGCTGATGGATGAAGCGTGTACCTGGGCCAATGATTTACAAGCAATATAATCTATAAAAGGGAAGAGGCATCAGATGTTAATAGAGATTTTTGAAGATGAATAAAGACCTAAAATTTCCTTGGTGTAGATAGTAGTTCAAGAATTCAAAGCTTTATTGGAAACAACTTTGTTTAAATATGACGTTAGATAAGTGTTTAAAATAGAAGAAACATTGTTGGAACTAGACTCCAAGCTAGAGGATTCTGTTGATACAAGGATAGAAATAAGTAACTATCACCAAGTAGTACACAACAGGTATGAGTCACTAGATTTACTAGAGGCTACAGAATTAATTGAGATGATTGAGAAATTTAAAAGCAAGCATCTAGACATCACTTTGGTATGAAGGGGTAGAAAACCCACATGCTAGAAATCATGTTTTGACTAGAAAAAACATTGTGTTTTTTGGTCCTGTGACAAAGGTGTGCATTTTGAAGGTGCACCGACAATTTTTAAGAAGAAACATAGTGCCAACAATTAACAACTAGTTGATATTTTTAGCATTACATGCATCAAAAATGAGTTTTGATGACAATTCAACTCCCAAAAAAACCTAGAGAAGAACAATCTTCCATTTTTGGAGGTCTTAGTGACTCCCAAATCATCTTGTGGCTTCTTTCTTCTTAACTTCTTCTTCTTTTATTGTTTAAATTCATGCAAAAGCTTATACACCCATTAATTGATATAAACAAGGGTGGAGACATTCTTAGCACCATTTAGAGAATCAATTTGTATGTAAATAAGCTTTATTTTATTAGTTTTTAGACAGTTGTATTAGAAGAAATCTCACTCCTAAAAAATGAGGAGAGGATTTATTTTAAATATATGGATGTAATATATATTCAAGGCCAATATTTTGATGCAATAATATATGTTATTGGCCCTCTCATTCTCAATGTAGTAAATCTTGCTGGAGTGTGTTATTTTTTGTGAATGCATGATCATGAATAATAGTGGAGCTAATGGTTTTTTTTCATTTTTATAATTGTGTGATATTTTAATTTTTGTGTTTGCCTTGTGTCAACGAATTGTGTTGTTGGGATGAATTGGACAAAGGAATACTATTATTCTTGCATAGCATTCTGTCTTGTGCGAGTGCACTTTTTATGGCCTTACAATTTGACGAAATGTGAAATATCTTTCAATTTTTTTCTTTGAATATCCCATTGAAAATTGCATTAGTGGAGTGAGGAAGCACTACTCCTAAGTTTATTTTTTTCCTACCATATCATTTTGATAATTTAATTCATAGATGTGTTGTTACTTTGGCTTATGTCTGTTAGGAATTTCCCTTTCTATGATTTTCTTTAAATCTATTGTTACTCTATGTTTGTTATTTTATTTTCAAATATTTGGTTAAAATAGGAATCCATATAGTTTCATTCATCATAAAACATAAAATACAAAAATATATATTTTTTGTTCTTACATTTCAAGAAAGTTGTATAGATTGATAGGTACCAACAAGGGCCTTTTTGTGAACATTCATATTTATCTTCAATTGAGTTATTTAGAAGGTTAAAAAATAGCCATCTAGAACCTTGGAGTTAGTCATTGATTATTTTTTCCACAAAAAAACTGCAACCTTATCCAAAGTGTTTACCTAAGGACAACCTTGTGAAACATGGAAACAACCTCCAAGATCTAGGACTTGAACTATGAGGTTGAGTCTCTGGAGAAGCCTGACTTCCTCTACTATTAGGATGCACTTAACCTATTTTTGAAGAGAAAGGAGAAAGGGAATACATGAAAGTAACTACCTAATCTATTCTAAAGAGATGATACACCAAAATAAGGGTCCAGACCAATCTCTGCCCATATATGCATAGTAGCATTATCATGATAGTCCAAAGATATATGGATTTAGACTTGCTTTAATCTACTAACCACATATAGATTAGAAAACCACATGAGTGACACAAGGAAAAAATGCTTCACTTTTTATTATTCATGGGCCAACAAAGATACAAAAATGCAGATTATAGATATTCATAGTACATCAAAAAGAGGCAAACAAAGCTTGCATAGGACATCAACGACTAAAAGATATAAGACATGATGTCATATAATTCAAAGGGAAAGAGGGAGTTTATATTATCATGCCAAGGCAATACTAGAGAAATAGAGAAGATTTAGCCATAAGAAAGAGTCCTCCAACGGAAGCTTCTGTAGAGTCCTTCAAGGATACTACCTTGACCCATCTTGTAAAGTAATCTATTACAGCCAAAATCCACCTATGACCAAAGCTAGAAGACAGATTAATAGGACCAATAAAATTTAATACCCACTAGGAAAAAGGTTGATCAACTTGTATGGGGTGAAGTAGAAAGGTTGTAAGTCTTTTATTACCCAAGAAGAAAGCACACTTTTCACACTTCCTTACATGCCTGTGGTAGTCACAGAACAAGGATGGCTAGTAGTAACTAGCTCTTATGATCTTCATTGTAGTGGTTGTTGCTAAAAAGTGGCCACCATCAAGACCATCATGAAGCTTGCTAATCATTCTCTCTACTTGATCTGCATCAATACATCTTATAAGTAAGGCTCCATTGAAGTCCCTCCTAAAAATAACATCATAAATTATTTTGTATGGAATTGATTGCAATCTAAACTATCTTCTTTTAGCTTTATCTAACCCTTGAGGATATCCATTCCCAACTAAGAAGGTCTTCATGTCATCTATCCAACTCCTTGGATTATCACTCCTTGCTTTCTATTGTTCTACCAACACCAAAATAACTTCTTCATCGGGCTCATGAGATGAGATCATCTATTTGCATAACCCCTTTCCCATTACTATCTTGGTAACTTGGATGTCCACATCATACTCCATCACCTTATCCAACTTGCCCTATTTTCACTAATATCTTTTCTCAAACAGAAATCCTTAACACTCTCATGAGGGACCAATAAGTGGATTTTTTCATGACACAATAGGTGTTTAAATTTATTCAAGGCTCTTATGACTGCAAGGCTCATTAAAGAAAGCAATAGACTTATCTTCATTTTTATCATTTAATTGAGTCAAAATAGTAGAAATAGTTGACTCACCTCCTAATGTGTAAAGAATGAAATATTTATCAAAATTTGGATTGACAAGAGTAGGTGTTGAAGCTATGGTTGCTTTGATTTCTTCAAAACTTTCTTTTCCTTCCTTGGTCCATGAGAAGACCATATTTTTCTTAAGCACTTCTATAAGAGGTTTCACCATGGTAGCTAGACTAGAATAAATCTTCTCACAAAAATTATTCTACCAAGAAAACTTTACGTACCGTTCTTGTGACTAGGAAGAGAAAGGGCAAGTATTGCTTTTGTTCTTTTTGGATAAATGGTTAGACCATACTTAGATACAATATTTCCTAATAATTTCCCTTGATTAGTGGAAAAGACACACTTTCTTGGATTCAAAGATACTCCATACTCTCTGCATCTTAGAAACACTTGTTTGAGATGACCAAAATGCCCTGATACATCCTTTGAATATACTGTGATATCATCAAGGTAGATCAACACAAACCTTTCAACCATATTTTTGAAGTCCATCCATTTCCTTTTGAAATGTGACATATGTATTTTTTAGTTCAATGGGCATTTTACTATAGGCATAGGTGCCCCGTTTGGGAAGTGAAAGCAGTTTTATATCTGTCAACTTCTTTGACTAATACCTTATTATAACCTAAGAATCCATCCAGGAAGGAGAATCTCTTTGAACCACTAACTTTTTACAATATATGTTCCATGGAAGGAAGAGGATGATGATCTTTAAGGGACACTTGGTTAAGATCCCTAAAATCTATACATAGTCTAATTTCTCCATTATTTTTTCTAATAGGGACAAGGCTTTCTACCCTATAGGACTGCTTAATAGGGAAAATTATATTGGCCTTAATTAATTTGGATAGCTCATTTCTCATTAGGGGCTCAATCTTGGGGTTTACTAGTCTCTATTTTTGCCTAATAGGCTTGACATTATCCACTAGATCTATAGTATATTGAAAAAGAATAGGGTCAAACCCCCTAAAATCATCATATATACATCATTAAATTCTTGAGATAGATGAACAAAACTTTCTTGCTTGGTTTCAAAACATACCTTCCCTTTGTCTAATGTCATTTCATCAACAATTGTGATTGGCATATGATCTCCTTTGTTTGTAGCAAGATTCATCCTTGTATCTCTTTCTTTTTCATAAGGATTGAAGACACTCTCTAAGGTAATGAGACCCTTAGGAAAATTATTGGAGCTAAGGTTGATGATTTGATCACCATATTGGTCATGCAATCTCAACTAATTTCTATTTGAGAACTCTACTTCATTTTGCAAAAAATGCACAACTTGTGCATCAGATTCAAAGACCTACCAATTGATATCATTATCAAGGAAAGTGGGTCTAACCACCACTTTAATATTCTACTTCTCATCTTTGAGGCTCCTTGGGACATCATAAGATGCACCCACTACCGCAAGTCTATCAACATTTCTATTTCCTCTTTTGGAGATGCTCTAAATATTAAATGCATTGAAACCTTCAAGCAAATCCCATACTCTATGTTTAGAAGACTTGAGCAAACCATTCTTGTTAATATTTTGATTCCTCACTTGATTGACCACCAGCTCACTATCTCTATATACACTTAATGTTTGAATTCCTCTTTTATAAGCAAGTAAGATACCTTGAATTAATGCTTCATACTTGGCCACATTATTAGTACAACTAAATTGAAGCCCAAATGGGAAGGAGTACCTTTCTAGTGCAAGAGAAACCAACATCACACTAGACCTTGATCCATTTTTATTTCTTGATCCATCAAAATACATATTCCATATCCCACTTGTGTCTTCTTTAGTTTTCATTGTTAGGAATATGGTGTCTCAACCTTGGATAATTCCTATTCTTATTATTTGTTTTGTAAAATGTATTTCTTGCAAATAATGTTGATGTGTCGGCATCTTGAATTGTGTATAAGGAGATCATCGCTAAAATAGTTATGATAGATTCCTATGACACGTAAGAGCTATGTTAGGAAGATTCAATGACAGGTGAAGACATGTGGCAACTGATAAATTTGAGTACTTTACACTCTACCCCAATAGTGGGGTTCGAGGCATAGCCCCAAAAAAAATTTTAGGGTTCCTATTTTCTCGAAGAATGGTAAAACCCTAATACAGTTACCTTTTGGAGTAGCCCTAAAAGTGAAGTGCATGTTATAAGCATTTTTAGGGTTCTAAAGAGGAGGGAAATTGTATTGTTGGTACTGTGAGTTGCTACTAGAGTCTTCTGTTGTCGCTGTTGAACTTGCATTGCAAGTGTATTGTAACCTTGTGTTGAAGATAATACATTGTGTAGGTTCTGGAGGGGTGAGGTTGTTTTACCAAAAGGTTTTTCCCATTAGCAAATCTTTGTGTTATGTGTTTCTTTCTCTGTCTATTTTCTTTATGCTTGGTTTTTTGTAATATTATTGTTTACATGATATTGAATATGTAAGTGTAAAATATTTTAATAGGATTTGCACCATACTTCTCTTCAAAGATTAGTGTAGGAAGCTATTTTTGCACCTGAGTTTCCTTCCATTCATTAAGTTGGGGACAAGAGAATCCTTTTCTAATATATAATAAGTGCCCAAGCCTATCTTTGAGGTTTCTGATATAAGATCAAACTAATATACGTTATCCCACTCATCCAAGAATAAATCAACTGTATCAACTAAAGAAGTGGCAGGCTCGTTATTTTGTGTCTGTTCGACTATTTTTAGGATGGTACAGTTCATAATGATGAAATTAGGAGTGTAGGGCTCAATATGATGGAGGGATAATGGTTCTACTTTGATTGAATATTTGGTCCCATATCTTGTTCTAAAAGACATATATGACCAATTAGAAGATATGTAACCACCTAATTGAGCAGTGAAGTCTCTTGAAAGACAAATTGTAAAGTGGGGCTTAACCTTAGTAATTGATAAATCTTGAGCTACAGTACAACTTAGGCATGCATGTAAGACCATTTCAACATTTTTAAGGATTCCCACAATATTGATAGTACTACCATCTAAATACAATATATCCTTAACAATGTGTTCATGTTTCACTTCTAAAATATCAACAACACATTTGGGCATTACTGAACTACTAGCCCCTAAATCAATCATGCAATTGCAGACTAGCTTATCTCATATAATTCAAGAAACATAAAATGGATTAGGTCTAACCTTTTGACTTACATCTACCTTCTTTGATAGTTGTACCAAGCTCATGGAATCCTCCATTTTAGGCACCTAATCTATGAGTTCAATTTTGATTAACTCCTACTGTAGTAGCCTCTTTTGTAATCATATAGTAGCAACAACATCCCACATAGAAATGTTCGAATTGGTCTTCCTCATTTGATCTACCACACTAAAAGATGCATTATATGTTCTAGTAGAAGCCCTAGAAGTAGAATCTTGAGGTGGGATAGTCTACGGGTTATTCACATTATCTTTTCTTTTACCATGCCTTTGTTTTCGAGGGACATTAGTAGGTTAACTAGCATTTTGATGCTAGGCAACTGCTGGCACATGCAGTACTACACTTGATGTCAAAGTTTGATTAGGAGGCTAAGGAGAAACCTCTTCCATAGCTCTTCTCTTTCTTTTGGTATTGTAAGCACAACAATCTTGGTTTACATTACCATGCTCTTCCACTAGGAGGTTCATGAAAGAACAATTATCCTACTGACAAGTATCAGCAAGTTGAACTACATTGTGTTGTTGAGAAACTTCTCACTCCAGTACAATTAAATCCAAGTATGATTATGCCTTCTAACACTTACAATATCCATAGGAGTAGTTACAAGAAGGGTAGAAATCTTGATCTTGGGCAAGGTTGTTTTGAGGGACTACAGTCATATTTAGGTTGATGTTTGAAGACTAGGGGTGGTCAATAGGTCTATGTTAACTATTAGGGTGGTTGATAGGTCTATTATAATTGTAGGGGACATGACTCTGGTTTGGAGGTCTACCATGAATGTGACCTTGACTCTTGAGTTGGAGAAGCTTATTATTTTGAGCTTGATAACTCTTCATGGTCACCAACTCATTTCCCATCTTTTGTACTACTGCACTATTTTCCTTCATCTTCTTTTCTTGATCCAGTAACCTCCTATCTACATTCTACATTATTTTCTTCATCATGGCCTCTATCCTATCAACTCCATTAGAGGATGTAGAAGCTACTAGGACACAACAAGAGGCTAACATATAGAGGAAACATGAATAGGGGCTACAATAGGCTCATGATTTGGCAAGTTGGGGAAGAAAGGCATTGAAGGCCTTGAAGATAAATTCCCTCCCTGTATCAAAATATTTTCAGCTATTAAGGAAACCTCATAATGATTTGGTAGATTATCCCCTCCCATAGATTATAGAGTGGTATGCATATCATTTTTTAAGGCTTTGAGATAATATAAGAAATTATTACCAAGAGAGGGCTTCACTGTAGTAGATATTCTATCCCATGTCTTTTGAAATTTATAATTGAAATTAGTCATACATGCATGGGGGGCCCTCTTGATAGTTGTAATCTATTCTAAAAGTGATAGGTGATTTTTTTGCCTCAAAATGCTTGCATAGGGCTGCCCCTAACCCATACCAATCAGAAATAGAGTTGTGAGGCCAACCTCTATAGCATTATAGCACCTTCCCTTTCAAGGATGATGCCAAAAGCCTGACTGCTAAATCATCCTTGGTGATGCTATGAATGTTGTAGATGTTAGACACTTCCTAACTATGCTCAACAAGGGAGATGGATGTTTCACCAATAAACTTAGGTATACTCTTAAGAGTTTATACTAGTATGTTGTGCCTTTGGCTTAATAGAAGGGGGCTCCCTCCATTAAAGGTGGTGAAAGTGTGAGCTCTAGCCATATAAGCAAGTGTTCTATTGATATAATTAGATGGTATTCTAGGTTGAGACCTAACAATAGGAGTAGAGATAGATCTTGTAGGGGTATGTGTTATTGTTGCACTCCTAACTAGTGATAGAGATACTCTAGCCTTTCTTATTGGATTAGAAAAAGAAATCCCTTGGTATTGGAATTAGCTTTGGAAGATGCCCTTGTGTGTTTCTTGGGCATGAATCACAACAACTTTGGTCTGGAATTTAGATTGTTTTTGAAGCTTAGAGTTGCCAAGTACTTATGAACAATGAACCTCTTCAAGGATTTATAATAAAGGAAGTACTATCTCCTTAGAATGAATATAAAATATCTTTTTGATGCCAATGAACTTTAAATGTATAAATATATTGTCCCACCAAGCATGTTAAAAACTTTTGTCACAAAATCTTGCACACTTGTCCAAAGTTTTGACCTAAGGACAACCATGTAACACATGTAAACAACCTCCAAACTATGCGACTTAAAGCATGAGGTTGAGTCTCTAGAGAAGGTCAGCTTCCTCTACTATTAGGATGCAATTAAACTATTCTTGAAGAGAAAAGGGAGAAGGAATACATGAAAGTAACTACCTAATCTATTATAAAGAGGTGATGCACAAACTAAGATAACAATGCAAATGAGATGAAAATATAACAACTACCAAAGGTTAGTAAGAAATGCAACTTTAGCAATCACTAAAAGCTCTAATAACAAACTAGCATGATAAAAATGAAAATGAGTGGAAAATGCTTGAGACAATGGATCTATTTATAGGCTTGAGAGAGACCTTGGTGAGGTGGCATCCATATAGGTGCCACAATGGAGACAAGGAGACAAGTCATGCAAGGGTCAACATTTAAAGTTTTCTCACAAATGTGTGACCAAACTTGAAGGAAGGAGTGGGGAAAAAAGGTGTAAGAAGTGTGGAAGGCATGAGAGGTGTGAGAAGTGTGAAGGGTTCCTCACACATGTGTGAGCACATACTTAGGAACTAAAAGGGGTTTAGCAAGGTGTTTAGGATAAATAAGTGGGATTAAATAGTGGATAGGCTTAGAAGGATGAGAGTGATGGGTGTAGACTAGATTTTAGGATAGGTTTAAGACTAAATTAAATAGGATTTAATTTAATCATAGGTTTAGAGAATTTAGTAGAGATGGAGGGAATTAAATAAATGAGATTTATTTAAAGGGGATTTATGGAGGATCATGCATTAAATAAATTTAATACATTAGGGATGGAAGTATTTAAATTAAATTTAAATACATTAGGAGAGTGAACCTATTTAATTAAATAAGTAGAAGAATATGGAAAATATAATTAATTAATAAATAATCAATTATAATGTCAAGGGAAATATTAAATAAATTAATATAGTGTTTTAGGACAATTTTAAGTGTCTACATTTTACCCCTCTTTGATGTGATGTCAGGACAACATTATATCAAAGAAAAGAAAATATAGGTTGCCCTAGAAAGGATAGAAGTCCTAGGAGTTTTGTCATAGTGACAACAAGGGAGGATGGTATCCCCTCGAGGAAATGGGGTGAAAAAGGAATATATTTTGTCCATTTTCTTGAAAATGGACATGGAAGGAAAAGGGAAAGAGAAAAGGCTTAAAAAGAAGGCCTTGCATGACTTGTTGGTAAAAGTGGAATGAAGCAAGGTGAATTGGATAATGATTAATCTAATGCAGCTTAACTAAATGAATGCATGGGATTCAGTTGTGTTCATATGGGAGAGCACACCCTAGTTTGATATTGTAAGAGGAGTTATGCATCAAATGCTATAGAAGCATAGATGACAAGATTCCTTTACATGGACTAGACTCTCAACATAATGGATACGTTAGGAACATAAATGTAGGTTTCATAATCATGATGGAAAACATGGCAGATAGGCACTGGAGAGGTCTAGGCACATCCAAATTCTTGTTAGGGATCTTGGTGGAAAGTGTGCTAACCCATTGCCCCCAGCAAGCAATGCATAGCCATAACTCAAAAACCAATAGAGATGTGCTAAAGAATTATGAAAATAGATCATATTGCAAAATGACATGTGTAATCAGGTTAAGTCATTCAAAACATACCAAGATATTGAAGATTGAGGCACACTTGAGAAGGCTATCATTGACACACAAAGATAAATTCAATAAAAAGACTTTATGACCAAGTAGTCATTCAATCCACAATTCTGGCCACAAACTTTATTCGGATGGTGAGTTTGTTGAGCTTGTATAGGAAGGATGCATCTTGTAAGGCAGAAAATGACTATTTGATTGAATTTTATTGAAATATCTGTGATTTTTCATGGGTAATGACAATGAAAGGAATGATGTTCTCAAATCATTTGGTCTCAATGTGAATTTGTGTAAGTTTTGTTTGCAATCACTATTTTGATAAGCTCAGTTTGATGGGGTGAAGCTCAATGGAAAGAGATAAATAGAAGAATTTGGATAAGATATGATAAGATAATGGATAAATTAAATTGGAATGGAAGGGGAATGCAAGAGAAAAAGTGATGAATATTCTCTAAAGTGTGTTTAATGGAAGACTAGAAATTTGATCAAGGTATATGCAAATAGATGAAAAAAATGAAGGAATTGATTATGTAAGTGATGAAATGATTAGAAGAAGGGAATATGATTAGATTAGAGGAGAAATAAACTAATTGAATTGATGAAAATGACTAGATTGGGACCAGTGACAAGGGAGATCCAATGAATGGTAAATGGATAAAAAGGGTGAGGAAATTTGAATGGAGGAATAATATGGAGGACCAACAGATATGGTATCAGATAATGGGGAACCAAGGACCATGCTTCAAAGGAGTTCAAGTGCCCCATACCAAGGATAGAAAAATGGAAGAAAATATGGTGGGAAAGGATGTGTGGAAATGGAAAGATGGTGTAAAGGCTATTGTACGGAGGAAGGGAAGGCATGTGGATGTCCAAAGCATAGATGAACAGTTTGTTGTTGTGCCTCTAGTATGGATCATGAGCATAGGCATGAAAGGGGAATGAATATGGGATGTGGAAGGGAGGGTATGAATATGATATGGGTAATGATATGAAGGATATGGATGAAATGTGGATATGAAGTGGATGAAATGGATGGCATAACCAAGACCAAGGACATATGAAAGGAGGATGGAAGCAATGTAGGATTATGGATGGAGGATAATGAGGAAATGAAAATGCCAAGCACTATGGGATGAAGGATATGGATAGAATGTCAAGATCAAATATATGAAAGGATTATGCAAGTACGTAGGATGGTGTATGGATAATGTGCAAGGGATATGGAAAGTGAGCATATGGATGGAAGGAATAGGATCCTCAAGATCAAAGATGGACAAGGATGGTGAATGGTAGATAAGATTATGGAAGATATATATGAAAGTGTGGTATGGCTAGTGCTTGTCCCTAGTGTAGAGTGCAAGTGGAAGAGAAAAAAATGAATGGATGGATAAGTGGAATTGGAAGATAATGGATATATGATAAGGAAAATAAAGAGAGGACTCAAGCATCTAGTTGCATGGATGGGATCTCTTGATATCTATTTATCATTATTTACTATTTTCAAGGAATTTTCATTATTTTCTCATAGATTTTTGTATGATAGTGAAAAGTAGGATGAAATGGCTTGGTAAATAAAGGGCAAGGACTTATGAAAAGGTTTGGATTAAGGCGGTGGAGTGGTTGGGAGAAGGACATGATTGATGGATGCTAGATTGGAAGACTTTTGAATGAGTGGATGAAGGAAGTGGAGAGATTGTCATTGACACACACCTTGAAGGGTGATGGAAAGGAGGAAATTTTAGAGGATATGTAGGAGAAAACCTAACTAGACATGCAAAAATGTATGCAAGAAAACCTAACCTATTGGGAGCAAGAGTAAACAAGCACATGTTAGTTGCATGGGTATATCAAATATTCAAAATAAAATAAAATATAACCAATACTATGCTTGAGTTTTGCAACTCAATGCAACAAAAAAGCAAAGTCCTCATGCAACCTCAATGTAGCTCAACAAAGGCGCCCATGAGAGGCCCTGTTGGTGTGCTTTAGATTGGAGGAATGTGGTGTGCTCTCCCAAAACACAACTATGTGAATCCCTTGATATGAAATGCAATGTGAAAATGATGCTATGCTAAATGAGTGGAGAATGCTTCAAACAATGGTTATGGAATCAACCATGCTTGAGAGCATTCAAAGGATGTGAGTATGGAAATGCAAGAAACAAAATAAGCTAATAATGCAAATGAGATGAAAATTTGACAACTACAAAAGGTTAGTAATAAATGCAACTCTAGCAATCACTAAAAGCTCTAATAAAAAACTAGCATGATAATAATGCAAATGAGGGAGATGGAAAATATTTTAGACAAGGGCTCTATTTATAGGCTTGAGAGAAGCCTTGGTGAGGTGGCATCTATGTGGCATCCACATAGGTTCCAAAAGGGAGACAAGGAGACAAGTCATGCAAGGGTCAATATTCAAAGTTTGCTCACACATGTGTAAGCAAACTTGAAGGAAGGAGTGGGGGACAAAGGTGTAAGAAGTGTGGAAGGCATGAGAGGTGTGAGAAGTATGAAAAGTTCCTCACACATGTGTGAGCACACACTTAGGAACTAAAAGGGGTTTAGCAAGATGTTTAGGATAAATAAGTGGGATTAAGTAGTGGGTAGGCTTAGAAGGATGAGAGTGATGGGTGTAGACTAAGTTTTAGGATAGGTTTAAGACAAAATTAAATAGGATTTAATTTAATCATAGGTTTATAGAATTTCATGGTGATGGAAGGAGTTAAATAAATGAGATTTATTTAAAAGGGGATTTATGGAGGTTCATGCATTAAATAAATTTAATACATTAGGGAAATATTAAATAATTAATATAGTATTTTAGGACAATTTTAAGTGTCTACAGGTGTAACCATAACTTTGATAGCTTCCACTCCAAGATAAGACTTAACAGCTACAACCAAATCTACAAAGAATAATCACTTATAAATCGAAAAAGATTTGATCACAACACAAATCCATACACGAGGAGATCACTTCTTCACCAAACAAAGCTCTGAGAGGTCAAGAACAATGGTCATTAACTTTTGACTAGATGGATGGATCAACAAGCAGAGATAAAGTGTCCCTATGCATTTATTAGATCAAGGGATCAATGAAAGTGGTTGTAGGAGATCAAAAAGATTGGATTCATCATCAAGGAGCTACCTCTGCCATCATTAATTTACCAAATTAGGCATGTATTTTGGTCAACTGGAGTTAACCATCAAGCCTTGCCATGTAGACCAAACATCTCTTACCATTCTGCCACTCTATCAACAATTTAACTGTATGCCTTGTGTTTGACTGCCCATGATCACAACTTCACCACCACCTTTCTTCAAAACTAGTTCTTGCTAGGAAAATTGTGACCCATTGGTTATCGTTGCTTCACAACCCACTGTTAACATTCTTCATTAAGTGTCATGATTCTATGAAGATGGAGATCCTAACCACATCTACACTATTGCCACCTTAACTCAAGGTTTACCTTCTAATCCTTACAACCAAGTGAAATAAGGGGAATCATTTGATCACAACTCAAACCTTAGCCACTTCTTAACCTATTGCAACCATGTATTGACCATAGATTTGAAAGATCTAATGGTGCAAAATGTGTCTTTGAATCATTGAAGATTTGTCCTTTTTGCACTATTGTGACTTAAGCCATAGCATGTTAATATAATTGTGTGATTAGGAAAAAACAAAGAAAATGTGCCTTTTCTATCCCAACCTTGGTTAAGTTAGTATATTGTATGACAATGCAAACATAAGGCAAGCATGCCTTCACCATCTTGATCCTGGTTAGCACTTAACCAATCGTGACTGTGTAGATTGCCTGGTTGTGACTTAAAACATTCTGAGCCATAATATGAAATAAGGAATATAGCCAATGCCAAATTATTTCATTAAAAACCCAAGGTGACCATGAAGCAGATTATTATTTGAATTTAATTTTTTGGTAGGAGGACATTTTGGTTAACATTTATATTTTCAAGAGAGCAATTTGAAAGGATTTCTATCATTAAGCATCATGCAAAATGATCTAGCTAAACAACATCCTGTTACCATAGGTTTTCCAAATGGTATACAATTTAATACCAAATCATACTAACCAATCCTTAAGGTATTTAGTTTGAGATATAGAGATGTCATCTTTTGTTTGAGTTATTTGCAATTACATTGGGTCAAACTAAAGGATTTTATTGAGGTAAATAATGATTATTTAAATATTTGTCTGTGCATGTGTGTTTTGTCATTTTTTATTTCCTATATGTTTTTTTTATGTGAGGAAAAGAATTTTGAATAAAAGTAAATTGTATTCTATTTCATTCACTAAATCCAATTTGATTAGTTCAAATTATTGAGTAACAATTCTAAATTAGTTTATAATTTACTTCTTAATAAATTTAAAAATGTCATTTCTCTTTCTCTTTAGTGGTCCCTTTGGAAATAGTCATTACAAAAAAATATTTAGTCTTTTATATAATTTTGTGAGTTCTTTAATGATTTGAATGACATATATATCTACATTTGTGTGTTTGTATATGTGTGTGTGCATATTTATATAAATGTGTGTGTGTGTATGTGTATGTCTAACTATATGTGTATATAATGTGCTTATACATACAAGATAAGTATATTATTTAATTTAATATTATACTTTCATGAATATCCAATTAAATGTAACAATTTAAATAATCTTAGATAAAAAGTAATTTAAAAGTATCTACCTATTTTATCCATATTGTTTTTGAAATGTAAAGCAACCAAAACTAGGGGGTCAACCCTTACAAGCAAAAAGCTAATAACCAGCACATTAACATCAATGTCCAACAGCAAGCAAAAAACTAACTAAAACATCAAAAAAGAAAAGAGCCTTCAACTAGAAACTAATCAACATAATACTAGGAACAACTAAACTAAAAAGTCCAAAAGATCTAATACTACAGGATTTCATCCAGATAATTGTTGGCATAATAGGCCAACACCAAGTCTTAATTACAGTTGGATACTAGAAAAATGAAAAATAGTAGATAAACATAAAAGTCTTGGATCCAAGGATCCCATTAAACTAAAAAACTCAATTTTATTTTTTCTCCTTCCTCTTTGCAATCAGCAAAATCAGAGACTAGTCATCAGCAAGGAATTTGAAGAGCAACTTATGGTCCTCCATATCCATTCCAGCATCCTCCTTTTCCTGCACCAATAGCTGGAGGGTGGTGGCCACAGCGTGGGTGACTTTGAGGTTAAATTTAGAGAAGGTAAAGAAACCCTCCTCTAAAACTTTAACCCTCTTTTCTAGTTTAGCATAATACTCCACCTGCTCCTCAGTCTCTTCCTTGGTTTCCATTTCCACCTTCCTTGTTTCCTCCTTGGTTTTCTGGACCTAGATTTTATCTTGAAAAACCATTGGATAGTAAAAACCTTAGAATTTTCCTTGGATGGGGATGAAATAGTTATGGGGGAGGTATCCATTTTATTGCTTTCTTCATAGAAGGTTATGGGCTGGAGGGAGAAACTTGCAGACACATGTGTAACCTTTGTGGTATCAGCATTACCAGCAGAAACCTCAGTCTATGCATTATCAATAGAATTATCTTTCGATTTTATACTTCTTTCCACCTCCTCCTTACCTTCTTCTTCTTCCTCCTCCATTTCTTCTTTATTATTTTCTGAGTTTTCCTCCTCAACCTCCTCCACCATGAACTTGTTGGATTTATGTTTATGCCTTGCTTGGGATTGGGCAAGTCTTCTAGATCTCCTCCTTGCCTTAGCTCTAGCCTCCTCCTCATCTTCTTCTTTATCCACCTCTATGGGTTTTTTAACTTTTATCTTTTTATTACCCTTTTTCTCCATAGCCATATCATTTTTTTTCTTTTTCTTATTTTCTCGAAAGGGGGAGGGGTGGGGGGTGTGAATTTTAGTACTAGTACTAGTGCTTGGGGGTGAATTCTGGCAGTGTCGTTGGTTGTCAACCACCACCACGCTCAGGGGACACAGGGCAAGGTGAAACTGATAGAGGCAAAAAATTAGGCCTTGATGGATTATGGTATAGTTTTTCCCTTTATTTCTCTTTTCCCTAATATCTGCTACCATATCCTCAAGAGAACGCAGAAGATAAAATGGGATAGAAATGAAATCCCTATTTCTAAAATGATTTAACAAAGGGAAATGGTAGTAGTAACAGACACTAAACCTACCCTCCAATGTCAAATATCTCATGAGAACCAAGCACACATCATCCCATGGAGCTAGTAGTTTGTCCCTTTTAAATCCTCCTCTATATCAGACCTACTCATCATTTTTTGTAAAGAAATTATTCATACTGGCCTCATCTATGATTTTAGTGACCTTTCTTCATTTTTTCCCTTTCATTGAAAGGCCAGTCACCATGGCAATCACTTCCTCGGTCACTTGGAAGGTGATTCAATTAATGGTGACCTTGCAGTCGTTCCACCCATTGAAAAATTAGAGGGCATAATTCTCATCGTACCTCACCATTGATTGCATGTAAGGTAGAAAACCACCTTTTTTCAGCAAAAACAAGGTGGCCATCCTATCTTTGAAGTTCTCTATCTTCATGGGCTCCAACCTATTCAGGTCCCCACCCATATCAATTCTACCAATTTCTGCCTCCCCTTCTTTAGTATTGAGCATTTCAACTTCCTTTTTTGCGATATCTCTACAACTACTATTCGCCTTAAGCCCTTTAACAATAAACCCAAAAAAATTCCAGACCCATCCTTGATAAGTTTCAAATTCCCATGCAAAATTATTGTGGGATTCGTGATTGCGTAGCATCATAATTTTCACACCCCAAAAATCTCTAACAGTCCAATAAATGATATTCTCTGTACTTTTAAATGGGGTGTAATTTGAAATCCACGATGTGTTTCCATAACTATGAAATGACATCCCTCTTAATTTGCATTCACTCCTTTTTTTGTTTGTATGGCCACATATCCTCATTTCTAATAGACCTTTGTTAAATTTAGTGGACATCATCACATAATTGCTAAAATTAGTCCCGACTCTAAAATTAATAATCATAATTGAATAATATTCTCGCCTCTTTTCTTGGTTATCAATGACTTAATATCATCATTAAGATTTATCATATTCCTCCAACACGTGATTGTCGTAGTATTAAACCCCACAATAGTTGTCGCATCTGCCACCTCATTTCCCTCCCTGTAAATGTGCTATAGGTGGACACTTTCCATCCCTTCTAACATTTGCTTAATATCCATTATGATATTTCAAATATTCCATCCTAGTTGGGAGGCTCCCTTGACCATATCAATGATTAATGAGAAATTGTTATTTCCTTAATTTGCATTTCCCTAATCAGTTGAAGGCCCCAAAACAATGCCATTGCCTCAACCAGATTATTGCTTCCATTTCCCACTTTCCCAGCATAGACCAATAGCGCATCACCATTCCTATCACGTAGCACTCCTCCTATCGCTCCTATACCTCCTTTGGTAGCACCATCAAAATTCAATTTATAATGTGAAAGGGTGGGTGGTCTCCATATCATTTTCTATCTCTTCATCATTTTTGAGTTATCAAAGAGGAAAAATCCTCATGACAACCCCATTTTTCAGCCATTAGTCCTTCTTGTCTACTTGGTTCCTCCTTTGGCATCTTACATTTAGCCACTCTTAAATTCTCCTTCAACAATTTCTCCGTTATTCCAAAGACCACCTCCACTAGTTTATTCTCCTCCCTAAATATTTTTTTATTTCTTTCTTTCCATATGTGCCAGCGTACATATGGTGGAACCATCTTCCATAGCAAATTCAATCTAGGGTCAGCAAAGGGATAGCTCCAATTCTCCACAAATTATCCTAGATTGTCTTTCATAACCCAGTTTAATCCAAAATCTCTCCCAGACCCTATTCCAGATCTCTAAGGCAAATCAGCATTTCAGAAATAGGTTAGTTATGGTTTCCTCCTTTTCCTTGCAGAGACAGCAATAGTTTGTAATATAAAAGCCTCTTCTTTTCAAATTCTCCAATGCTAAAATTTTGCCATGCTAAGTTGTCCACCAAAAGAAATTAATTTTAGGAATATTGTTAATTTAACAACTAATCTTATTTAATATTTTTTATTTTTTAATACTTTGTTCAAATTTTATGTATATATTATTTGTGTAATAAATAATTAATTATTATTTCATTAAAATTAAAAAATAAATATATTTAAAATATTATTATAATAATTCTTAATAATAAGATTTTTTACTAATAATACTTAATTTACTTTAATGAGTATTTGTATGTCAAAGAAATTCTATGTATGAATAAATGATGAGTTGTTTATTGAAATCAATGATTATGAATTGTAAAGAAGGGTGTAAGACGATACAAATAATCTTTATCTTTGTTATTCTAACATGAATATTTGAACACAATTTGGAACCTATTTAAACATACTTAAAAAATAGTTGAGTACACAACTAGTTGGAAACACTAAAGAATGACAAATTCTATGCTCGAGCTCCTTGTTTCTACAAATCATTTCCAGCATAGAAAAAATGAAGCTATAATTTCCCATGTAACTAATATAAATAATCAAAAAAAATATGACTAATAATATACATGAATCTCTATGTTTCCACTAATCTTATTAAATTTTCATATAGTTCACCTAGTAATAATGATGATGTGTAGCATTTATACCTATACAATCCTCTCTCTCTCTCTCTCTCTCTCTCTCTCTCTCTCTCTCTCTCTCTATGTGTGTGTGTGTGTAATGCCCTACTTGAGAACCCAAAAGAAATATACCCAATATGTTACAAGTTTTACTGAACTTTTCTATATTTGAAGTTTTAAACAACATCAAAGTAACAATAATGCGGAAGCAACATACACATTAAATGCACATAAGCAATTACAAAGACAATTTCAATTCCTCAAGGGTTCATTCACATTGATTCACATTTAAGAAAGTTTTATTAATAAGTTTAAGTCTCAATTACAATGTCCATAATCATAAAATAAATAAACACGTACATAATCATATAAGAAAATGCATAAGTACAACTAATAATATGAAAACAATCTAATGAATAGCATCCACTACAAATGTTATAGGGTATGTGAAAATAGATACAATTACATCAATATAAAATTACAATATCCCATAGGATCTTAAAAGATGCGATACATAAATACATCAAATGAATAAAAGTCTTCAAGATAAGAGGAAGAATGATAAAGCTACCACTATATCAAGGAGCATCCAACATCTGTCAATTTGAGGGGGACCCAAATGGTAAGAAAACACTACCTCCTAACAGCATGATCACCTAATCAGGCTCCCACTCCCACCCTGTAGGAGATATAGTGTATGATCTAATCATAGATAATCAAATCATAAAATAATCCTAGGCAAGGAATCCTGATAGCCAAAAGTACCTAAAGGGTAACACAAACTACTCAAGAAGAAGAGATAATCAAAATTAGTAGGACACACATTACAATACTAACATCTCATACCAAGTCAACATAAAAATACCAAGACCAAAAATATATAACCACTTCAAAATCAATGTCAATTGTCACAAGCACAATGAACAACAGATAACAATTGTCATCAATAAAAGTAAACTAACAATAACTAACTCTAGAAGCAAAACACCACTAATGAATAACTAATCATTCATTAATAAAATTCAACTATCAATAATAAATGGCATCCAATCAATGAGTAAAAAGTCACAATAAATACACCATCAAAAGTAATATCCAACAAGTACACCACTAGAGAAAAATGTTAAAAAATTTAGGAAGGAGACTCAGGCTACATACTATGGAGTGTCATCACATGAGCCAACTCTAAGGTTACCCTGGTAGTCTCTCAAGACCTTGGCCCTCTAGTGACTCTATGTCAAACTAGGATACCCTCTTGTAAAGATGATGAAACTAGTCATACCTCTCAAGGTATTATATCCATCTCACCCGTAGTCTATACAAACACTCAAGTCATGGACAAGGAAAAATCTCTAACTTATGTTTTTAATGCATCTCAAGGATAAGGGCTAGGCAAGATATTTTAATTACTATATTATTACTTGTTCAACAACTTACAATGAGTTACCCTAGTAGCCACTTTGGGCCCTTTCCCCCATTGCAAGCCACTTCCATTGACATACACTTAGACTACCTTCCCAAAAATCATAAACCACAATAGTGTACCATGCCACAAGAGTGATATTGATCAAATTTGGTTCCTTAGTAGGCAACTCAAAAAAACAATATTGGTTCTCAAAATCCAAGTTCTCATAGATGCTCAATAGCATAAAGTTCATAAAACATAAATCTCAATTCAAATCATAAAGTTTTATCATGACATCCAATCAAATCAAGAAAATAAACATCACAAGACTATAAATAGAATATTAGAAAACACATGGTTTTTAGCCACATGATTTAATTCTACCAATTTCTCTTGTTTAGTATGGGTTATAAGGATGTGTTTAGAAATAAGGTAAGAATATACATGTTAATATAAATTATTATGCTAATATATTTATTTAAATCAATAAGTATTTAAATATCCCATCTTTTTGTGCATATAAAATATCATACAATATTATCATGTTATTAATTTAAATAACCTTAAATCATAAATGATTTAATTAATAACATAAATGTATATTATTAAATTACATACTAATATCAATTTCATTTCTAAAATATTAATTTGACTTCTATTTAAGTCAAATATTAATATTTATTTTTCCTTTAATTCATAATTCAACTAAAGATTAAATTATAAATTTAATTTAATTATTTATAATTTCTCTCATAAAGTCAAATAGTTATTAACTAAATGATTATAAAGTGAACTCTACCATAATTACTCTTAAAATATAATAAAATTCTAAATATTTATTTATTAACTTCCCTCTTGCATTAATAATTATAAAATCATTTATATGCAACTAAGAGTTTAATTAAATTTAAATAATCACTAATACTAACATTCACTTTAAAACTAAATAGATAATGTTTATTTAATTTTAGAAATTAATAAATTATTTCTTTTTTAAATAACTAAATCTAAAAATTAAATTATATAAAATAAAAATACACATGTAATTAGTATTTTCACGTCTTTAATATCTCAAATCATGCAATCATACTATGCTTAGTTTTATATTTTCAGCATTTTTTTTTCACATGCATGTAACCATACTATACTTAGATTTTTATTTTTAGTATATTTGTTTTCACATGCAACCATACTATACTTAGCTTCTATTTTTTGTATATTTATTTTCACATGCACTAACTATACTATACTTAGCTTTCTATTTTTAACATATTTGGTTTTACATGCATATAACCATACTATACTTAACTTCTATTCTTAGTATATGTGTTTTCACATGCATGTAACCATACTATACTTAGCTTCTATTCTTAGTATATTTGTTTTCTCATGCATGTATACGTTTAGTTACAAAGTGCTTTCTTCTCAATTAATCTTTTACCTTTCAAATAAATATTGCAATTAAATTATTTTAGATGTAAGTAGAATATTTATCTATATTTAGAAAATTTATGATAATCACATAGTTCTAATGACAAATTTAAAGTTGAAAAAATAATTGTTCAATTTATTATTTTCTTCTAATTTTTTGTAATCTAATTTAACCTATATTAAAAAGTGTTTAAAAGAATACAATTATAATAATTTTCCACAGTTTTTTCAATAATTTTCCTTAATCAAATTTTCTTGATTAATAAGTTTTCTTTTTCAAAATCTACAACATAATTCTTTATTCAATAATCAATATAATAAACTAATAAGAAATATCCAAACACCCAAGAAGACACGAGGTAGATAGATCTTTCAGTAAAATTCTACAATGAGTTTTCAAACCCTACCTCAAAACCACAGCTAAAATCTGAGACAATTTGTGAATGCGTGCAAGTCTCAAACCCTCTGAAGCTTTTAGCAATTCTTTCAATCCAATTCTAAAGTTTGCTTCCAAAAAACTTGTGTAATTGCAAAATGAGCTCTAGAACTCTGATAAAGAGTTCTCTCGTAAATTGGGGCTTTGATTGTGCAATCACAAGAGGGAACTCACTGATCAATTATTGTTTATTACTTTATTACCTTTTACATTTTCATGCACAATTCTTTTAGATATTTAATTACAAAATATCTTAATTTAAGTAATTATTTTTCTCTCTTTAATTAATTTTTGAAGCATTTTTAATAATATATTTATTAATTTAATTAATAACATTATTTAGAGTTTATTATTAAAATAAAACTCCTAAATAATTACAATTAAATTAAATATATATAACTGGGCCATAATTAGAACTATAACTTTATCTTTAAATTGCATTTGTTTATTTTTAAATTTTTTTCAATTTATTAATTAGTGAAAGCACTAATTAAAGCATAGTTTATTATTTAAATTAATAATAATAATCAAAACTCATTGTTTAAATGCAACTCTAATTTAATTATTATTAAATAAATAATTATAATGAAGAAATATTAAATTTGTAATATTTTAATAATTTAATTCTCTTTTTGTCAAACTTCGTAAATTAAATTTTTTAAACTAAAGTACATGTTTACTTAATTTATAATTAATTAAATATCATCATATTCTAATTTCTCTTTAACCAATTTTCTAAATTTAGACTTCTAAATTAAGACTTTTAAATTAAAGCACATATTTAATTATTTTTTAATTAATTAAATATTCTCATACTTTAATATTTTCTTTTTAATCAAATAATATTTAATTATATGATTAACGTAAATATTATAATTAAATCATTTACCATATAAATCACATAGTGAAATCCACATAAAAGCAACATTACCAAAATTCAAAATTAAACAACATAAACAAAGATAAACTCGTGGATTTAAAAAGGGTGAAAAGTCAGTTACAAGTCCTCCTTGCAAGACAAGTATTTAGGTTGTGGCTGTGATTGGACCTGAATATTATCTCAACACTCTTACCATTGAGTTATTGTGATAGGCAGGGTCATCCTAGCAATTTAGGGAAGACAATTTTCATACTTACATTCTACATAAAAGATGATAATGTATATATATAAATATATCTAAACTAAACAAACAATGGCATGGAGTGGTACATCATGTATATCCTGACTAGTAGGTGACTATGACTCCCTCCCTTAACCACATCAAACATGAAAAACAAAAAAACAAAACAAACACACACACACCATACACATACAAGTATGGGGTAAGTACTATAATAAATCTTGGGTATAAATCATCACATATTCAAACATGAAATCTTATTAGTTGACATCATCCTAAAAGTAACCACATTTATTAACTAAGAACCATTAAAACATTATTAATGCACTAGTAACCATAATTGACAGTCAACATGTGAAATATAATAAACTAAGTAATTTCTTTGTTGCTATATAGGTAATCCAAGTCATGAAATAATGTCATAATTATAAATCCAATCTCCATGAAACTAACACATGCATGAAATAGACATAAATGAGTTTGGTAAATATAATAGAAAAGAAAACTATGGGTGGGCATTACTCTCTCTGTGTGTACGCACGCATGCACGCATGTACATGTGCATGTTCTTGTGTGCATGCATGCATGTGTAGAATAAAAGTCCACACAAAAACTAAAAGAGGGATTACTTAGTTGTGAAAATATATAATCAAATCCAAACTTATAAATATGATATCCAATAATTAAAACAATGATGCCCAATGTAATAATAAATTGTACAATATGACATAATGATTTTTTGATTGGGAAACCCTTGATTAGAGGAAAAACCTTGGTGGCGATGGTACCCCCAAGATAACTACTAATATATAAGTTCCTTTTGAAATGATGTGACCCTATTAGGATTCAAATACATGAATTTAGTACAATATTCACTATTAGAGTACATGTACCTATTAGAATACCCTTGAACCCTTCTTATAAGGTTTTAACCCTATTAAAGGATGATAGGAAACAAGTAGAGCCACTACCTAGATGCTCATGTAAATGTGAAAGACAATAGTTTCAAGATAACATATCTAATAGAATGAACTAACTGATCTATAACTTACTCACCAAAATAGTTCCTTTGAGGTCCACCTTAATCAACTAATGTCATCTCTAATTTTCTTTGATCATCTAGCATAAAATCTTGCAACATATGTATCAATACATATCATACACATGTGTCCAACCAAGGAAAAGAACTTTCCTTGAATCCTTCACAAATAATTAATTAGGTTAGCCTATTAGAGCTTCCCCAATATACAAATAATTACACAAATCCATGCCAAGGCATGCACACATTCATAAGCATTAGTGTAATCATTACAATAAGGTTCCCACATGTTACAACAAATATATTGCATTTTTCAATAATGACTTACACGTTTCCTAAACACAATTGGTTGCCAGTAAAATATATCACACACAAAACATTAGCGAACTTTCTTAAATAATCCAAATGCTTTCCAATCATGAACATACATGAAAAAAAAACACTTCTATCACTTTCTAATCTTTCCATGGTTAATTCCTATTCGCCAATAAGATATAACCAAAATTTTAGCAACTATCTCTATCACTAGTTCATGTGCATTGGTATGTTATTAATCTTCACCAAATAAACTATAACTTAACCAAATATTCAAATAAAGAATAGAAAATAAAGAAATGATATCTATACTTATTCTATTGCACATTCGTACAAGATGGCATACATAATGATATCACAAACTAACCTTGTTGAATTGAGAACCATTTTGTGATATAGAAAATATTTGTCTATCATGAACATAAAAGTTATTTTGTCATCAATGAGAAAGCTAGTCATCAATATAACATTTCAAAATCTCATCCAAATCTCAACAAAGGCATCAATTCCTAACAATCTCCCCCTTTAGCATTGATTGCAACATATGGTAAAAAACTATCAGTCAAATATAATCAACAAAATTGATTTTTTTTAAAATCCTCAACACATATAGTCTTTACATGTGCATATACCTCTATTGATCAACTCTTATACTTTTTTGCATATATCTCCCTTAATGAGAGGCTTTTCACCAATATTCACCCCAATGGAAATAGTGCCAACATGGAAAATACCAACATAACTCATTGATCTTCTCTTCATTTACTCAAGTTCTGTCACCCTTTAATTATCATCTTCATTAGAGTGCCTATGTTAGATAAAGTCAATTTGTAACCAAAGAAATTTCAAGTACCAAAAAATATTATGATGCAAAAAATCATTACATAAGATCTCTATGATGAGTTACACAATAGGACCACTCCCCCTAAAAAGAAGTACTAATCATCACATCTAGATAAATTAATATGCTTTGAATACATTGTTGCCCAAGTTTCAATTAATATCTTTTTGCTTTAGGGTTTTGAGTCAAGTCAAGTATCAATGTCTTAAGTCTGAGTCTAGATTTCCCATAGGATGGCCTTTCTTCTCCTCATTCCTTTGACATAGCCTAATGTAGGGAATCATATGAAAAATGTATCAACACAAAGCTAGGTGATTAGGGTTTGGGGGGTTTTTATGTGTCATCCTAATGAGAAGAAAGTTTGGATCTTGAATTGATTTGTTTTTAACCATGATGAAGACAAAGACTCAATGCTATGTTATGGTTTCCATGAAAGGCATTGCAGATGAGAAAGATCAATATGCAGAAGAAGTAATTCATGCAGGAGAAAACATACAAAACCCTCCTGGAGTCAAAATATGAAGATAGGAAAATATGCATCATTGATTTAGTATATGAACGATTTAGATGCAATCATAATAAGCTACATGGTAGAGAAAATTGAAATGAATGAAGGAATACACACCATTGGCCAATTGACAAGTCAAATGGTTTAAAAGACAAAATCTAGATCATCAATAAAGATTAGAACGAAAGATGATGATTTATGTATTTGATGATGCATTTCATTGACCATCAGATCAAAAATAGATCTAGGCTTGTCACTATATCTTTATAAAAAGTTTCATGAAGAATAATTCTAGTGAATAATGACAGAATGACACGTCCTATGGTCCATCACATTCCACAAGATATAGTTAGAACCTAGTTACGTAGAGCCATGAAGAAAAGAAGGTCATCGTTAGGTTCTCCAAGCAATGGAATGGTGCCACCTGTCTACCATTACATGCATAAATAGAAAGTGGACCAACATCATAAAAGGGTTAATGTCATAATATCGCCACCATCAAATTAGAAAAAGATCTACATTCATTGTTATGTCACTATGTAAAGTTTCTCAATTGTTATTCTAGAAATATAACAATAGTTCAACATGTTTACACAAAGGAACCCACAGAGGAAGTAATAATGGAAGGGATATAATGTTTTAATCATGATTGTTGATTTAAGATTGATGGCTTAAATTCAAAACTGCAATGACTATTAGAATATGAATAATATAGACTTGGAGTGAAACAACAAAATATGAAGAAAATAATGATTTTCTACAGGATTCCTAAGATTGCATGAAGCTGAACACTCATCGAGTGTTTTTAAAAGTACCATGGATTCATAAGCATTGATCGAAAAGATGCCACATGTTCATAATTTCATATTTTATTCTCTTTTATATTTTGTGACTATTGCACTAATGAAATAAAAGATAACAACAAATTATAAATGCAACCTTATTTGATAAAGAACAGGTCGATGAACTTGATGGTTAATTGGTCTATAATTCCATTTACCCTATTTGCTTGTCATGTTTTATTGCCCATGCATAGATTAGTTTTGCATTAAGAGTTGAAAGAAAATCATATGTGATTCTTTGATAATCATATGAATTCCATTTCATTTTGGTAATTACAGTGAAGGTGATTCCATTTACTTTCTTCATATATGATTCTATTTCTTCTCTTGTTGATTTCATATCATGTTAGATAGTTTCATTGGGAAATGAAATACAAATGTGTATGAATCTATTAGTTATTGATTGGATTCCATTTCATTCAAGACTGATAGTTAAAGAAATTCCATTTTCCCTCATGTGCTTATCTCTTTATTCCCTTTCTGCATTAAGAATAGAAGTAAGGGTTAGAAATCTCAAGATAATCTACTAAAGTCATTCCATTGGGTGTGATAGGTTATTCAAATTCATCTCTCCTAAATTTTTTGTGCCTACAAACAATTTGGTTATCCTTTATAGCTCTCAAGTTAAGAGATTATAATGTCAAAACTTTTAATCTCATAAAAAACATATTTATTTTATATCATTGCAAATTATAGGGAGCTATACCTAATAATTTAGAGGGTAGTGATAGAATACTCACACTAACCCATTTTTCGGTAAATATCCTTTTGTCTATCCAAAACTTTGAGAATCAAAGAGTTAGGTTGTAAAATCTAATAGGAGGACAAGCTGTTAACCATCAATTTTTGGCAACTCTACTGGGGAGATTTAGATGAAAGTTCTAAATAATTTTCCTTCACATTAATTTGTAATCTAATTCCATAAATTTGAGTTGCAAGAAAGGACTTTTGGTAGTGGGGTGTTTGCCATAGGAACTTGATACCAGTTTTATGGCCTCAACCTACTGAAGAAGAGAAGCAAATTCAAAGTTGAAGACTGGTTAGGTAAATTCAAACACCATTTTTCTAGATATTTGATATACCCTAGATTCTAAATATACTATGAGTTCCATGGAGAGAGGAAAATTTGGCCCAATATAAGAGGATCTCAAGAAGGCCAATTTTCCTATTCTAAAAGACCTTTGTAGAAGAGGAAGAACACGTGTAAGGGAATCTATGATCAAACAACTCCAAGATACTCAATTGTCTATAGTTGTTGCTCTTAATAGAACATAGAGAATTTAATCTTCTTCTCCTCCTATTGCTAAGACTTCCATTCCTATTGCATTTGATGCTTTGGTTCTGATTGGTGCAACACTTCCACTTTCTATTACTTTTTAGACAAACCAAATCACTATACCAGTAGTTATGGGATAACCATGGGGAAATTCTATTGGTCCTCTTTCCCTTGTAGCTAATAAAAATTTTCCAAGAGCATCAAGGAAGAACTTCCCAAGATTTAATGGTGATGGTACCATCTCTACATAATAACAGTTGAAAAAAGGGCCACTTGGGTGACATGGTAGATGACATCAGCGTACAGCTGGTTGACTAGGCGTGTCTATACTATACAATCAATCCATGTGGAAAAAAAGGTATGGTCCATATGGAAAGTATATTATTATATGGTAAGGATACATGACAGGTCTAATGTATCCTATGGGTCCATGTGGCAAGGCCATGTCACTTCTATCTGTGGACTATGGTGCCAACATGGAATGTCATGCAAGGGCTCAGCGAGCCTGGAACTATCTCCATGTTATGTGGGTTTAGTGGTCTTCATGGATGATGATGTAGAGGTGAGTGTCCATCATGGAAGTTTGTGTGGATATTTCCATGGATGGCCTGGTGTCCATGTTGGTAGAGGGCATTAAGCCATCTGGCACCAAAATATACTATCACTGCCAAAGTTTCACACTGGGTTTTCAACGAAGCAGTGGCTAGTAATGGTTATCACCAAGTTTTTTTTTCTACTATTTTTTGTTAGAAACCTTAGAACAAAGGCTAGAGAAGAAAAATGGTAGGGGTAGGAATGACTTCTATGTCACGGGGCCAGAAACTAAAGTGTGTGTGGCCAAAATTCTACAATTGGCACCGTGAATGCCTTTAGCGTTGTTGTAGTCTCCAAAACATGCTAATGGGAGGGAAATCCATACCATAGAAATGTTTAAGGCTATCAAATTATTATGGTTTTTCTGACATTAAGTATGGGATAGAACCTATAGGCATTTAAATGAAATAAGCCATAGAGGAAGAACCAAAGCTTAGCCTATTGGTGTTAAGGGGTTGTGCAGACGTTGGAAGGTGGATGAAATTCTACTAGATTTGGCTAGTCTGAATTTGGGTGAGGCAGGCTGAAAATTTTTTTGTATGGCCACTAGACGCTAATAGAATATTTGTCGATGTGTAGTGTGTAGGGTTGCGGTGTGATTACCTAGTGCCTGTACAAAAAAAAATTCTCTGTAGGACCACCTGGCCAAAAAAAAAAATTGAAAATTGTATCTGAAAAAGGAGAGAAAAAATCAAATCCAAAAAAAAATTAAATATATCTTAAAAATGACCACACCCAAGTTGCAAATCGGCCCTTCGGGTGCTGATTTGCAAAAAAAATTGCCTCATGATCAACTTTGGGCTAGGATAGCCAAATTTATGGTCAATTTTCACTGAATCAATGTTCTGAATGTAATGGAAAGGTCAGATCTGGCTCTAGATGCTCCCAATGACTGCAATACTCTAGATTTGGCCTGAGGTGCTAAAGCAAGAAGATGGTCTCAAATGACTATTTGAAGAGAAATTCTCCAAGCTCTGATACCATATAAGAATTTTTTTTAGGGAAAAATTTACCCAAGATTAAAGAACTTGAACACAAGCACAACTGTAGACCAAAAAGAGTATGATCAATATATCATAGCATGTCTTGATGCATCAGTACATGTTTAGATGAGTGTACATACTAGGAGTACCTATATAAAGGCCTCTAAGATGCATCTAGAATGTCTCTAGAAGGTGCCAAGAGATAAGCTTGACAACTCAACACATATTCTCTATTGTGCATGAATGTACATGCAACAACAAGAGGATAAGCATGACAAGGTGTTGCACATGTGGAGATGTTGTAGACACCATATGCTCAATTAGTGTGTTAACTCCCATGTTGTGGACACCATGTGCATAAACAAGGTGAGAACTCCTATGTTGTCAACATGACAACTCACAAGAGTGCACATACTCCTAGGTGACTAATAAATTAATATTAAAATAATGCATTAACCTAAGTCAACTTAAACAAGTGTAAATAGTGAATAATTATTTACACCAACACAAGGTACATATGTATAACTAAAACTTTTCACAATTTAGTGAACCCATAAAATATTATTCATCATGCATGCATCCAGAAGATTATGCAATCACTTAAAACTTGTAGGTTTATATCAAATCAACTTGCAAAAAAATAAACATGAAACATAATAGATTCATTAGCACACTTGACACAATGATTTATGTGGAAACCCAATTTGGGAAAAACCACCAGTAACATGCTACTCCTTTTTCACTCTACTAAAGTGATGCCCTGCAAAAGGCCAACCCTATTAAAGATTACAATACACACTATTAAATGTGACCCTGTTAAAGGATTTAAATCACCCTGTTAGGAGTGATCCTTGTTAGAGGACTTTGGACCATTCACTTTGAATGTCACCTGATTAAACGATTTACAAATGACTATTAGGTCAACCTTAATCCAAAAGATTTACCCTAGACTAATACAATTGTTAGAAAGTAATAGTAAGGCTCGATCTTATACAAATTAAAACTTTATTTGTAGATTACAAATCACTGTTCAGTCCTCCATTCTACTTGGCCTTCATACTTTGTAGCTTTGGTAGCTTGTTCACCCTTCAAGCATTCATCTCCTTAAGCCTCCTTACTTAGCATGCCAATGTAGATTCTTTTTCTTAGGTCACTTGATGAAGTAGAGCCCTTTACTCCTTGTCATCATTAGGTTCTCACACCTAACTCTCTTTGCTTCATAACTAACCATTCCTATAAATAGGAAATTAAAATATTTTTCAACTCATCTTCCATCATCCAATTTAGGGTTAGAATGAATTAGGTAGGATACAATGAATCTATTCCACATTCCATCTCTCTTCAAGGAACTTTTGTTTGAATTTTTTTTGAATGTTACTAAAAATGGTTTATCTTGAAGTCTATGCCACTAGCTCATCATCCTTATCTTCCACCTGGTTCACAAAAACTAGGAAAACAAACTTGTTGGCTCAGATTCATTGAATTCATGATCATTTAAATAATGCATCAACTTGGCATTATCTTGCTTTTGATGCTTGGCACATATTGTGTTTCTTAGCATCCACTATGAAATTACTCAACAAAAACTAAAGTTTATTGGTGTTTGACATCAACTAAACTTTACTGGACATCCATTGTTCTACTTGGTATGCACTAAAATGAACTTTTACTTAGCACCTATTTCTTAGACAAAATTTGTGTAACTTGTTCTTCTAAACTTTCTTAGTATAACTAGCCTTTGTAATCTTAAGTAGATTATCAATACATCATGTCATCATTGTCTTAACTAATTCTTATACTTCTTTTCATAATCATAACTCAACCTTTCATCTACATGCTATTGTTACATCTTTTGATCAAATCCCCTTTATTAATCATCTAACTGATAGTACCTAAATCATATAAGTAGTTGTCTTACCAACAAGTAGCAGGTTTGACATCAATGACAAAATAATGATTGAAGCATACTTGTATGTTCTTAGCAATCTCCCTCTTTGACTAGCTTCTTCGATCCATTCTCAACAATCTCCCTCTTTAGCATTGATGAAAAACCAAACTAATCAACCAAATTGACCAAATGGTACGGTTAAAATAGTAAGACAATACTAATACCAAAAAGAAAATAATTCCTTGTATTGAAATCTCTCCCACTATTAGCAACTTCCATCTTTTGAATAGGTTACAAAACTCTTTATAACTCCCTCTGAGTTTCATCTTATATCTCCCTCTTACTAGGTAGATATTTGGGAGTTCTTCCTCTTTCTTGCATATTACTATCTCCCTCATCATATTTGTTTTCTCTTCTAATCAACAAATTTATTTGTACTGGCATGATCTTGACTTGATTAGTAAATATATCTCCCTCTTTGACAACAATGCCAAAGACTTTTGCCAGACATGCAGATATAAGCTTTTTAGTTTCTTCAATTTCTCCCTCTATCACCTTTCTTGTGATTGATTTGAAATTTCTTCTTTTTAATTACTTTAGTAAGTTCCTAAAGTAAGATCCTCTACATCAATTTGTAACATATGAACATCACCTTGTTTGATGTATGGCACTCCTCTTGTTACTTAGATATCCTTTGATAGGGGTATTACCCCTAGTTTACCTCTTAGATACTCATGAGCATCCTTAGGTAATGCTTTTGTGAAGATATCAAAAATTTTCTCTCACTTCTTTATCTTGAACTAACTCTCTTAAGTAATGATACTTGATTGCAATGTGCTTAGTCTTTGTGTGCATTATTGAATTCTTTGATATATTGATGGAACTTGTATTATCACAATAAAGTATCACTAGTTTTGTGATATCTTCCTTCATTCCTTTGAGTGGCTATTTGATCCATACAATGTTTGTGCAATTTACAATAGCAACAACATATTTAGCTTTAGTAGCAAATTGTGAGGTGCAATTTTGTTTCTTACTAGTCCATGTAACTAGTCTCTTGCTCAAGAAAAATACTGCTCCACCGGTGCTTTTATCGTCATCAATGTTTCTAGCCTAATCAACATCAGTATATGCTCTTAATTTAAATTTTTCATTCTTCTTATAGTATAGATTAAACTCTTTTATTTCTTTTAGATATCTCATTATTCTCTTCACATCCATTAAATTATTCTCCCTAGGATTTACAAAGAATCTTGCAACTATCCCTACATATAATTCAATATTAAGTCTATTATGTACTACATATTGTAATTTTTCAATCATAGATTTGTACAAAGTTGGATTTATTTCAGCTAAATCATTATTCTTCAACAACTTAAGTCCTATCACCATAGGTGTACTTACTAGTTTGGAATCCTCCAATCCAAAAGTTTTCAATATTTCCTTGACATACTTTGATTGAGTGATTTATATACCATTTTCATCAAATATACTTACAAACCCAAAAAGAATTTGATTTCTCCAAACACAAACATTTTAAATTCTAGCTTCATCTAATTTGCAAAGTCTTTACATAGAGCATCTTCACCTCCACATATGATATCATCAATAACAATTTTAGATAAAAAAATAACTTTTCCTTTCTCTATCTTCATGTATAGATTGCTCTTATCATCAGTCCTTTCAAATCCAATCTTCACAAGATACTTATGAAGTCTCTCATACCATGCTCTTGGTGCTTGTTTCAAATCATATAGAGCTTTGCACAATTTTCATACCATGTTCTTATTGTTAACATCAAAAAAACCTCTTGGTTGTTTGATGTAAACTTCTTCCTCTAATATGCCATTTAGAAATGAAAATTTAACATCCACTTGATAAACTTTGAAACCTTTATATGAATATTAAGAAAGTAGAGTTCTTACTACTTCTAATCTAGCAATAGGGGCAAATGTCTCTCCATAGTCAATTCCTTCTTCTTGTGCATATCCCTTGCAAACCAGTCTTTCTTTGTTCCTTGTGACTTCACCATTTTTATCTAGCTTGTTTCTAAATACCCACTTGGTGCCAATCACATTTTTGTCTTCTGATCTAGGTTTTGTTTTTCTCAATTTGTTCAATCTCTTCTTCCATGGCTTTACTCTAGTCATCATCTTCTAATGCATCTTTCACTAATTTAGGTTCCCTTATGCTCAACAAACAAGTATCATTTCTCAATCTATTTCTTGTAATTATTCTAGCATCTTTATCTCCAATGATTTGTGTAGTAGGATGATGTCTCTTCACATATTTGGACAATCTTGGTTTAGCTCTAGTTTCTTTAGTTTTTAGCTTTAGAATGACTATGTGCATCTCTGTTAGGTAATTCAGCATTTCCATCAATCTTAGAATTAGAATGTGCTTCAATTTCATTTTGTAACTCAGCATCTGAATGTGGATTAGTTCCTAAATGAAACTTAGCATTCATAGTATGTGACTCAGTAGTCACTAAAACTTGTTTTTTATTTGTACCTTGATTTGCAACAAATGATTTGAATTCTCTTGGTTCTTTCATAGGTTCAGCCTCATATACTTCTGTGTATTCATCAAAGTTTACATTTTCACTTTCCACAACTTTTTTAGTGTTAGTATTCAAACACTTATAAGCTTTACTTCTTGAGGAATAGCCTAAGAATATATCTTCTTCACTTTTTGCATCAAGCTTACCATTCATGAAATCCTTAAGAATGTAACATTTACTTCCAAATACCTTAAAATATTTTGCATTTGGGGAGTATCCATACCATAATTCAAAAGGTGTTGAATGAGTACCTTTCTTGACTTGTACACGATTCAATCTCTAGTATTTCAAAGTAGCATTCTTCTCCATCATGAGTGTTCTAGAACAATCCATTATAGAACTATTTCTTCTTTTAGCAATTTCATTTTGTGTAGGGGTTCTGGGTGCAGATGTCTGTCTTTTGATTCCTATGTCATTACAAAAAATCTCAAATTTATTTGATGCAAATTCTTCTCCTTTGTCAGATCTCAAACAATTCAAATTTTTACTTGTTTCCTTTTCAACTCTTGCTAGGTACCACCTAAACATTTGTAAGGCATTAGATTTCTTTTTTAGAAACATAACTATCATCATTCTAGAATAATGATGATATTGGTAAGTTTGATGCTAGGAATGATGAAATATTTCTTGAGACTAACAATGATTTGTAGAATTAAGGAGAGTTGAGGTAGGAACAAAGCTTGAAACCTCCAATAGAATCAAGATCTAAGATATCAACTCCTACAATAGGAAAGAATATGATAAAGAATCACCCATTTGACTAGATCATCAAAAGAAAAGATAACGGTGTGATGATAAGAAGTAGAGTTAATGAAGAACTATGTTTGATATCTCAGGTTAAAGCTAAGAATGCAGATGAAGCATGTAAAGATGACATTTGGAAACAAGCTATGAAAGAGGAATTGGACCAGATAGTAAAGAATGAGACATGGGAATTGGTTCCTAGACCAGTAGACAAGAATGTGATAGGAACTAAATGGGTATTTAGGAATAAGATGAATAAACAAGGTGAATTTGTAAGGAACAAAGAAAGATTGGTATGTAAAGGTTACTCACATCAAAAAGGAATAGACTATGATGAGACCTATGCTCCAGTGGCTAAAATAGAAGCAGTAAGACTATTCTTAAAATATGTAGCACAAAAGAAATTCAAAGCGTATCAGATGGATGTCAAGTCAACATTTTTGAATTGATAACTTGAAGAAGTGTACATTGAGAAAACTAAAGGTTGTCCTTTGATAGATGGTAAGGACATAGTATGTAGATTGAAGAAAGTATTGTATGGCTTCAATCAAGCACCCAGAACCTAGTATGTAAGCTTGGACAAACATTTGAGAAAGCTTGGATATAGAAAAGGTATGATAGATAGTAAAATTTCTTTTGAAAGGAAATTGATGATGGTTTGATGATTCTAGTAATATTTTTTGATGATATCATATTTGGAGGAAATGATGAGAAAAGTGAGAAGTTTGCAAAAGAGATGAAGAAATAATTTCAAATGAGTATGATAGGAGAAATGAAATATTTTCTAGGATTACAGATTGTATAGAATAAAGAAGGAATCTTTATTTCTTAGACTAAGTACTTGAAAGATTTACTAAAAAGGTTTGGTTTGGAAACATGCAAACCTATTGGAACACCTATGATAATTGGACATAAGTTATTTACAAAGGATGAGACATCTATTGTTGAGCAGAAGAAGTAGAGGTCTATGATTGGAGGATTGCAATATCTAACTCACACAAGGCTAGAAATAGAAAATGTAGTTGGAATTGTTGCAAGATTTCAAGTTGATCCCAAAGAAGCACATTATGTAGTAGTCAAAAGGATATTTAGATATCTGAAAGGAACATTCAAGTTTAGACTGTGATATGATAGATCTAATTATTTCACTTTATGTGCTTATACTGATGCTAATTGGGTAGGCAATATGGATGATAAAAAGAGCACCAGTGGTGGAGCCTTATTTCTTGGAAGAAGATTGATTTCTTGGATAAGAAAGAAGCAAGATTGTACATCATAAAGTATAGCGGAAGTAGAATATGTTGGAGAAGCAATCAATTGTAATCAAGTTATTTGGATGAAGCAGATGTTGAAGGATATAAAGATAAAACTCAATGAAACTATTATCATACATTTTGACAACACAAGCATAGTAAATATGTCTAAGAATCCAATGGTGCATTCAAATACCAAGCACATTTCTATTAAGTATCACATTTTGAGAGAGAAAGTCATAGAAAAGGAAATTAGATTGGAGTATGTGAGCACTAAAGAGAAAATTGCAGATATTTTCATTAAGCCTCTTCCTAAAGAGACTTTTGAGTATTTGTGAGGTATGCTAGGGGTTATGGCCCTTCTTACATTAGAATAGATGATGCAAGAATGTATTATTCCAATGTAATAGAGTTCCATTGTTGTTTGGATTGAATGCTAATGCTTCATGTATGTAGGAGTGTCTGTAATGGACAGAGTTATCTAGGACTCTTGTTGGATTTTTTTTTGAATAGTGTCTTTGAACACTTGAGCTAGGTAGGAAACAATTGTTGTAGAGTTTGATGTAGTAAATTTGGTTTCTAAAACCTTTGACATTAATGTCAATGGGGGAGAAGTTTGGCATAAAACACATCATGAGAAGATCATGAGGGAGAACATCATGAGGAGAAGACAAGAACGAGAAAGTATAACATGTCTAGAATTGTACATGGAATAATAGCTTGGCAGGAAGCACATTAAGGTATATCAATTGGGTAAATGATTGATGATGAGGATTTGAAAAGAAAATATGAATAATCTTTTTTTGGTATTCTTGGAACTCGATGGTTTTCATCTATGTTGCCATCAATGCCAAAGGGGGGAATTATTGAGATTTTGTTGGAAGCATGAATGCTAATGATATTCCTATGCAGGATTATTGTAGATATGTTACTATGATTATATGTTACATTCATGACTGATTTTGTCATTGATGTCAACATAGAAGTCTTCTATGGTATCTAGTAGAAGATCAACAATATCAAGTTGGTACATATGACTAGTTGAGTGTTCTAACTATACGAGGTTATGGGAGATACTTATGAGTATCTAGTATATGAAGTTAACATCAAAAGAATAAATGATAAGTTTGGAAGAATTTATGTAAATTTTAGTGATTTATGTTTTGAGATAGAGTTTATAGAGGCATGTTCTAGTAAACTTGTTATATCTCTTAGTAGACTTGTTATTCTGAGAATTGAAGTTGAAGATGCAAAGAAGATGTGTTGGTAATGATGTGGCTAATTTTTCTTGTCATGATATTATGTGTATGAAGAGATATTAAAGTTGCAAGGAGGAAGATTAATGAAATCACTAATTGTAACATATTATTAATGTGGTCCTATGATGATTAATTGAGAAGGTTTAAGAACTGACTCAGAGAATTGTTTTATGAACTCAATATAAAGGAAGGATGTTTTCCATTATCATAAGCTAGAGAGATATGACATGAAAAAGTGATTGTGAGTAGTAGAGAGAGTGGAATGTGAAGTTGAGTACAGAAGAGAAAAAGTGAAGGAAACTTCATTGTCAAGGTTTTGATGAGTGATCTGAGGTTTGATATTTGGATCTAAGGTTTGTGACATGGTCTAAAAGGTTTGATAGTGATTGGTTCAAATGATAGAAGAAAGGAAAGAAGAACTTAATAGTAAATTACATGTTTGAGCAATGAGCTCTTCTTATACTTGAAATTGCATGTTTGCACAGTGGGCTCTTCTTACATACATTGTACCACAACTCTTAATAGGGTTGGCACAACTCCTAACAAGGCTAGAATCTCCTAAAAGGGATTCAAAGTCTCCTAATAGTGACTCATATGTATGAAATATTGTAACAGACTCCTAGCAGGGTCCAACCTCTAACAAGGAACTTATATATCAGTATATGACCTTGTGGGCATCATTCTTGTCAAGGTTTTCCCTCTGATCAAGGGTTTCCCTAGTTTACATATTAGGCATAATTGTCTATGTGCATCTTATTATGGTTTTTGTTTACTTTGGTTGAATGGTTAAGTTTTTTGAAAGAAGATAAATGTTATAATTGTTGGATAACTGATTCACTCCCTCCCCCCTCTCAATTATCTTGGTGGACTATTGTTTCTAACATGTACTTCATCCATAAGCACAAAATCTTGTTTCACTATCAAAACCAATTTTTTTGGAATTTGAATGGATGTGGTACAATAGGCTCAAATTTCTCTATACTATTTTTACTCCTTTCTCTTCAAAGTTGTCACGCCATTGCTGAAATGCCTCCAAAAATAGGTCCAACTATGTTCTTGCTCCTTTTATTCCTAGTTCCACTCAAAGAGCGATCTCTAGATTTTCTAGGTCAATAAGGCCCACTACTTCATTAAGGTAGCCTCTGAGTAGTTCATTCTTATTTCATAGAATTATTAGCTTTGACTCATTATAATCCATATGTCAAAACACCTCATTTATGCCTATAGTGGTCATCAATTTGGTTATATCAATCGTGGGCCTTCTCAACACGACCTCCTTAATTTTGTAACCTTTCAGAGTTAGTTCTTTTGTCTCATCATGAGGAGGAATGACACTATGTGCAAGAAAGTCATGATCTTGGTTCTTTATTATGGAGGTCAATGTTCTCATATCATCCTTAGGTGGCTTAAGCCTCTTTACTGCTTTAATTAGTTCTTTCACTCCTTCCTCTATTGTCAAGTCCAACTACCTTTTCTATTGAATCATAACATCTCTCTTCATCCATGTTTGTGTGGTGTCCATTGCAATAGGTTCCTTTCCATTATGACTTATTTATTGAATATTCTCATGTTGAGGAAGATCTTCAAAAGTAGTCTTTCTACTTTGTCAGGTTAAGGACCTAGCCTCTGTATCTTGAGGAGTTTTCAAAGTTTTTTCTACTATATGTTCCTTCTTAGACTCTTTATCAACTCAAAGCTATTGGTATTCACCTTCCTTTATTATTTGTTCCTTTTTTCTATTTGAATGAGTGGAGGAAAGGGATCCATTGACCCTTTGTCAAGAAACTCCATATCTTGTAATGGTGGTAGCAGAATTCCCAGAGGTCCTTGAGATATAGGACATAATTGTTTCTAATCCTCTCCTAAAGGTTCACTTGTGGGAGTATCTCAGATAATTTATCCCACCACTTTAGTGCCCACTAGAATAAAATCAAAGTTTGAGAGTTTGAAGACATTAGTTCCTTCACTCTCCATGTCTAATATCCTCTTCTACTATTCATCCTCTAAAGTTGTCACCTAGATAGGCTCTTTTAGAGTTGATGGAGGTGTCAATGTAGAGCTTCTTCTTCTCTATTCCTCTATGGCTTTAGCCAAGTGGGTTCTTTTGCTTAAGGGTAAAAATTGTATTTTTCCCCCTTCTTCTTCATCCTTAACTTCTAGGATGGTCTCTAGAACTCATGGGATGGAGTACATTTCTTCTTCAACCTTCTTCTTAATGTACCTACCATAGTTGTTTCATTCCTTTATCTCTTTGGAACTAAGGGGGAGGCTTCTTCCTCTATATTAATTTTTGGTAGAACCCTTTGTTCCTCTACTTGTTCCTCCTCTAGTTGTTCTAGTTGTGCCTTATCTTGAGGTTCTTGTGCTAGCTCTTCTTGAGGCTCAACTTGCTAAGCTTGAGATTCTACTTGCTCCTATTGAGCTAGTATTGTTTAGGACTTAGTCTCTTGTTTCTTCGCCCTTGTGGATGCCCTCTTCCTCTTCTTACCCTTATCAACCTCAAAGTACTCAACCTCTCACTCATTTTGATGTACCTTTTCTAGCCTCACTAGGGATTGAGCAGGGTATGTTGGTATACTAACCTTTGCACCTTTACCTTTGATAGCTCCTATCATAGATTATAGAGGTATGGCCTGGGGCACTTGATCCATATAAAATGGCTTTTAGATCCATTCCCTTTTCAATTTGACCATATATCTAGCCTGATGATCTAATTCATCATTTTCATCCCTCCCTATTATTCCATACATTATCGGCCTGTCGTAGATTTCATCTCTATTATAAAAAGGATCCATGACTTCATTGGCATCATTCTCCATAGCCTTAAGAGGAATCTTCATCTTTAGAGAATTTTCTTCTAGGTATAGACTCATCCTAAAATAGTCCCTTATTTAGACACCATAGTCATCTATTGATTTTATCCAATGATCTTCTAGGGCATCAATATGCACAAAATATTTCTATACTAGATGTTGCACCATCTTAATGTTGTCGAAGAATGGGTGAGGGGAGTTGTATTATTCCAAGGGATATTGACCCCTTTCAAAATTGAAGGTTTTGATATCCTATTTTTGCCTCACCTCAAATGCACCTATTGTAATGGGCTAGACCCATGTCTTACTATGTTATTTATGCACACTTGCATACATAAAAGTGAGTTGGTGAGCTATCTCCAAAATTATGTGCTTTTCTGAGGAGTATGTTGGGTTATTCTTGGGGCATACAAGAGTACCAGCTACCCTAAGATACATGAAAGTTTTGAATTGAATGTAGTAGGCTTTGATTTCTATAGTTTGAGCTATTGCCTCTACTAACATTCTTTCTATGTAATCCCCTTCAATAAATTAGATGGTTGCAAAGATAAACCCATCATTGACCACTCTTTATTCCACACTCTATTGTTGGAGCTTCTTCTTTACTAATTATGGGTATACCACATAGAGCCAAGCATTTTCATCATGCTAGCTTCCCTTTCTATAGAGACCTATATAATCTATGGTTCTAGCCACCAATAAGTACACCATATATGATGGCATGTAGAAGTGAAGGTCTTCTTTCATAGCTACTAGTTTCTCATCCAAGCTATCACTTAGGATGGTGGCCCAATCAACGGGCATCTTTGTGGTCCTAATGGTTTCAATAAAATGAACCATCCATGTTTGAAGGTGACCCACTACTAGACGATCCATGACTCTACTCAGGAGGACAATCGCATATTCAATGTCATCTTTCATGTATCCTCTAGTCATGTCCACCTTGCTTACTCTATGGCCCAAAGGTGTCTTTTTTGATCAAGAAAGATGACTGCATTATTTACTTCACCTCTTTCTCATTATCTTTGGACCATCAATATGCCCCATCATATAAAATCTATAAGTATTGATCCACCCTTGGATGGTGAAACACTTTCTTACCATGTCAAGGCTAAAGGTCCAAGACAATTTCACCTATGATGCTCTTTACAACCTTTTCCTTGATCACATTATTCTCAAGAAGTTTCATTATCAGTTTTGAAGATTGAACTGATTTAGGATGTGATATTGCATTTACTAGCCCTAATTGGATAAGTACAGATACCATTGTAGACCTTTCTTTGGGCTTTTTGCAGATTATAAGGAATATGTTCTAGTATATATTTCCTAGCTCTATGTCTTGGATTTTTTCATATCCCATCCTAGAATCTTGACTTCTTAGGGGATCCTTGATGTTTAAATGTGACCTATTTTGGTTCCATTTTCTCTACCATTGAAGAGTATGAGGATGTCATTTTTTCTGCATGGAAGAGGCACACATTAGTTAGAAGGAAAATATAAGACTCTACAAAGCTCAAAATATCATCAAAATGAATCAAAATTAGTGAAAAAAATTAAAATATGTTTTCTTTCCCAAGAATACCCTATTATGCATTTCAATACACCTAGCACACCCTTATAGCTATGCTGAATTAGCCCTAGAAAAGGCTAACTATGCACTTGCACCCCTTACAAAAATAGGTGGAAAAATCCTTATGCTTTAGTGTGTGCAAAGGTCCACCTCATGGGGATGTGCATGTGTGCACCTCTGATGAATCTTAGTCTAAGGTTTTTTAGTTACTATGATTTTTAGCTTTAAGTTTGGAGTGTGGGGGTGTGCACATGTACACCTTAGAGGGGTACACATGTGCGCACCTCTTTGAGTGTTGAACTTGGTGTTTTGTTGTAGGGGACCAAGTAGGAGTAGAGTAAGGAGGGTAACTAGACCTATGGTCAAGGAGGTAGTACAGAGAAAAGTGAGGGTAAGGGGGTCGGGGTCTTATATAGACCTCGGGTACCCAATGCACACTTCTGCAAGTGCATACCTAAAAAGGTGGAAACCCTCTAAGGGTGCACACATATACATGTGCACATGTTCACTTCCCCAAAATGAGGTATAATTCACATGTCCACTTAAGCATATTGAAGTCCAAAAACTCACATTTCTTAGTTTTTTGACTATTTGGACCTCCCTAGTCAGAGACTGGGATTTGTCTCATACCTAGGGGAGGGTAAAAATGACTAGGCTCTAGACTAGGAGCCTAGTAGGGGGGAAAATTGAACTAGGGGGTCCTAATTTCTATGAGAAATAGGGTGTGCATTATGAAACCACAAAAAATAGCCCCAACAAAAAGGAACAAAATGAAGAAGGCATTTCTTCATCAGCAAGCATTTTTCTAACATGTATCAAGAAAAGATTGAATTTTTGAATATTTCAAGCAACTTTGAAGTCCCTTAGGACTCAAAAATTTAGAATCTAGAATCTTCACGCTCAATGTGTGCATGCCTACTACTAATACTAACTGTCTTTCTCTTGATTCCTTTATTTCTTCAACAATCCTATTTTTTGCAATTGCTTTGCACAAAGCATTGCCTCTCACTAGCTTAGTAGGCTTGATTTCAATATCATACTCTGTTGTTTTTGCAATCCACATCCCTCTAGCATTGCACCCTACATCCTATTGTGTCAACACACTTTTTACTACTACATTTGGAATGTAGACCACGTAATGTGAGTGCAAGATATAGAATCTAAAATTCTTTAGCACTTTGACTACTGTAAAGGCATGTTTTTCAATTTGTGACTATTTCAACTCATGATTTTTTAGAGGTATGCTCATGAAAGCTATAGGGGCTTGTATTCCTTCTTGGTTATCTTGCATAAGTATTGCTGATAAAGTGTGTTCAGAGGCATAACAATAGATAATGAAATCATGTTTATAATCTAAATGACATAATACTAGAGTGTTAGCAATGGCAGTCTCAATGTTCTGGAAAGCTTGTTTCCCAATTTCATTCCATTTAAAATTTGAATTCCCTTTCATCATGTCTACAATATATTTAGTAGTTTCTGCAAAATCTGGCATGAATCTTTTGAGGAAATTTACCTATGTGAAGATTGACTTAACTCTTATTTTGTTTACTAGCAAGCTTAACCTTCGAATGGCCTCCACCCACTTTGGATCAATTCTAATACCTTCTCGAGAAACTATATGACCCAGAAGCTTTCCTTATGTAACACACAAAATGGATTTGTTTGGGTTTAGGGAGATTCCATGTTCCCAGCACCTTTGCAATACTTTCTTCAAATCTTTGACATGATTCTTTCTTTTCTTTGAAAAGACAGTGAGATCATCTAAGTATATAACAATAATCTAGTTTTTTAAATCAAAAAATGTTTTTCTCATGCATCTTTGAAATGTGGCACTCGCATTAATGAGTCTGAAAGGCATTCTATGATATGCAAATGTACACCATGGAGTAGTGAAGGTTTTTTTGTGTTGATATTTGTCCTCTACTTCTATTTGATTGTACCTTCATAAACTATCAAGCATGGACATAATTTTAGCTCCAGCTATTGTTTGCAATAGGTAATCCATGCTGGGAAGAAAAAAAAATTCTTTCAAAGATATCTAATTCAAATTCTGAAAGTCAACATAGATCCTTATTTCTCCATTCTTCTTCCTATTGGCACTATATTAGCTACCCAGGTGGAATGATAATCCTTTCTTTTAACATCTTGTCTACCTCCCTAAATATAACATCACCTACTTTAGGATTATAATTCCTTTGTTTCTATTAGAAGAGGACTACATTAGGCTTTAGAGGAATTTGATGTTTTACCCTCCTACCCCTATAACTTTTCAAATCCTCATAGCTTTAGGTGAATACATCTTGGTATTCTATGAAAAGTTGTCTAGTAGCTTCTTTCTCTTTATTTGAACAACACTTTCCAATATTAATCATTTTGGGACTATTACCATCTCCTATATTAATTCCTTCATACTCACTTGTAGTAGGACCTTTTTCCATTATATTTCATTTGATATAAGCATCGTGCTTATTAAATAGTCTTTCCAAAGATACAAAGTATGGGGGGATAATATTACCTCGCAATTGGACTTCATCCGTTTGATCTTCTCTTTATCCTGATTTGAGGTCTCTGTGATTGTCTTCCTTTGATGAGTGTTCACAAGTGGCTTTATTATTTTCTAAGAACAATTGCAAACTCTTGTCATCTTCAAAAACTTGCCAAGATTCTATATTATCTGAAATAGAGGCTCAATACACAATCTCAACCTATTATTTCTTATCCTTAAAATCAGGATGAGGCAACAGCAAGGAAGTGGAAATAGCCAAGGAGTCAACTTTGGTGTTCATCTTCCTTGGTACTGCTTCAAAAGAAAAAGCATCCAGACCTTCTATTTCATCCCACACTCTATATTATAGTTTCTCAACTTGTGGTTCTTTATGAAGTATTTCCCTTTAATTTGTCTCACAATAAGTTCCAAATCACCTCGGGCTCTTAGGATCCTCACTCCCTTTTCCTTTGTGGCTATTATCCCAAGGAGTAAGGCCTCATATTCTATGGTGTTATTTGTGTTCACAAACTTCAGTTTAAAAGCCATGGGTTTAGGTTCTACTTCGAGAGGTATTAACACTACACCTGCACCAGATCCTAAAGAGGAACAGCTTCCATCAAATTTTAATGCCCAGATATCTATTGACTCTTCTTTCTCATTAAGGATTTCCTTTCTTAGGTCTTAACTTCTTTGTTCATCTAGAGCCTCTTTAGTAAATAGCATGTAATTACCAAACTCCAGCTCCTGGTAGAGGATCTGAGCTTTAGGATCATCTCACTTTAGGATAGTAAATTTTTCCTTTCTTTAGGTTCCAATTTAAATTTCTTGCTTCCTATGGGTATGACTACTTGGGACCAGTCTAACTTTATTTATCCTCCTAAATCTCAGCAAAAAATCCTACTTAAGAGAAGCCCATAGCTTGCTAGAATATCCATAACTAGGATAGTCAGTAACAGTTTCTTTTCTAGATGAGAAGCTATGGCTACCTGAGCATCTTTAATCTATCTAAGAAAGGGGATTTGTTTAGTGTCCATAGAGTAACACCTTCCATGAACTTTAGTAAGATTGAGACCCGGGGCTTTAGCTATGGAGTAAGGCATCATATTGTCTAATGCACTTGAATTTATTATGCAATTGCTCAATTTGCATCCATTAATATACAATGAAATATAGAAGGGGTTGGGTTTTTGCCTAGGAGAGGTTACTAGGACAATGGAATCCTCTTGGTTGAATAGGTTAGATGTCAAAGTCTCATCCCCTTCTTCAATGGTCACATTATGATTCAAATCTAAAGCATTTCCTTTACATTAATCTACCAATATTTTCAACTCAAAGGGATAAGATTTCAAATAATCTATAGGGGAGATTTGGACAGAATTGCATGAAATTAAAAGGGGTCTTGTCCTTACCTATTTGAGACATTGGTTCACCTTGATCAATATGAATATTATTTGATGAAAACTTGGGGTCATTCCCTGGAATATGACTGGAGTATGACTTCTTAATTTTTTGACCTCGAGTTAGTATTGTGTATGAAGTTCCATCAATAGTTGCATAGCATTCACCCTTTGGCTTAGAATTAGATTCATATTCCAAGAATAAGTTTCTAGAGTCACCATTTGAGTATGAATCTAACTCAGGGCAAGGGGTTGCGGTGTTTAACTCATTAGTGGATAACAATTGCAACATATGAGCAGTTTTTGGGCAGCTTTCACTATCATGATCTATTGTGAAATGAAACATGCACATGTTTCCTCTCTTTAGTGTCACTTCAATTGCCAATATTGGTTGTGACCTTGTAAGTTGTGAAAGCTTTCCATAATTATTTCTTCTTAGTGGGTTTTGATAATTTTACTGATAAAAATTATTTAACCCTAGTAATTGTCTTTTCACTGGCACTAGTTCATTTGATAAATTTTGAATCAGTTTGTTAGATGAGGTTGTATGATTGGAAATTCCCTTGGTTTGGAGTTTGCTTTTCCATTTTCTGGTAGAGATCAGGTCATCTTCAAATTTGACCACTTTCTTTTGTGCATTTACTAAATCTGTGGGATTAGACCTTCTTAAACCATAATTGATATCTGGCAGCATTGCACTTATAAAGAAAGTTTAAAATTTTCTAGTAGTAGGCCTATTAGCTGTTAGGATCCTACTAATGATCTTATTAAAAGTTGCAACGAAGTCCCTCATTCTCATGGTGGGTTTTTTTTTAATGTATTTCAACTGGGTTAACAAGACATGTTCATCTTCTACAATCTTGAACCTAGTTTTGAAGGCTATTCTCATTGTATCCCAATAGGTGATTGAGCCATCATCTAGATGATAATACCAATTTGTTGCACTTTCTATCAATGTCTCTACAAATAATCTTATAGCAACATTTTTACATGCAACCCCTAAGATGTGAGCAGCTGTGAAGAAGGCCTCGATATGTTCATCTATAGTAACCTTCCCATCACCTAAAAATTTAGGGAAATTCTTCCTTGAACTATTTGGGAGTGGGTGATAGGCTGTTAGTGCTAATGGACATGTTGTTGTGGCCCAAGGAGCAGCCATAATTATTCTAGCAAGGCATGGGTAAAAATTGACAACTAGAAGGGTAGTAATTTTTATGCAAGGCCAATACCTAGTAGATAGTATGTGAAGAGCTTTGATTTCTAATAGCTGAAGATGGTCTACTCTAAATTTTCTTTTCACCTTTCCACTTAGGAATATCTAGGATGGGAAAACTAAGTTCTGTGAGTTTATCAAAAATAAGGTCTTGCCCACCCCGTTCTTTGGTACTTCTGAGGAACCTTGTTTGTTCTAGGGTGCAATATTAATTTTATCTTTGAGCTTCACATCTTAACTACCTTTCTACCCTCCAAATTTCTCTCCTCTAAATAGCTCTTTCTAATGCTTTAGCCCTAGATTCTTCTTCTTCCAATACTTGGCTAGACTCCCTATAGTGTTCAGTGTTCCTCCTATTTCTCCAAAAAAATGTATTAAGAGATGAGATTATGTCTTCCTAGTTGTCTTGGAAACCAAGGTTAGGTTGTAGCACTAAGACTATATTCACATGAGGCAGTACAATTTTCCCTCATGTTAAAGGCTTATTTAATCAAGAGACTATTTGTATTCCCTAGCACAGTCACCAAAAATGTGTTGGTAAACGGATTTTGTTCTTTTCAGTTCTGACTAACAAGTGCCCTAATTTGTGACCAAACCCTTATTATAATAGTATTGAAAGTTTCTTATAGTAAGGTTAACTTCCCTCTAAATTGTTAGGTACAGCTCCCTATTGTAGATTTGCAATGAGTTTTGTTTGTCCTAATTTTAACAGGGTATGTTCTTAACCCAGGAATAGGAGAGGTTAACCAAGTTAAAAATATATGAGATTTTAACCCAAGTAAGAGATGATTTAGATAAGATTAACTAAGTTTATGAGTTTCATACATCCTATGAATTCATGTGACTGAATGGTTTTAAAATTTCATGCTAGCTACTACTAAGCTAAATTTATCAAAAACTAATTGTAAAGAAACGAAAACTAAATCATAGAATGAATGCCTAAGAGATCCCTTTTAACCTCATAATGACAATACTTATCGCAATCAGTTTGCTGCTTGAAAATAGGGGAATGAAGCTCTATTCTTTCCTTCTTAATGTAGAAAAAAAGAAGATAAAATTATTAACATCTAAAAAATTGGAACAGAAAATAATTGATACAAAGATAGCATTCAATTGACTTTGCAACATTAAGTACTTCACACCAAAAATTTGCCAACCTTTTATTAATCTTTCATTAACATACATATAGGATTTAGACATGACTATTACAAAGGAGTTCAATCAATTCATCTCCTCAAAAATGACAAATGCCAAGTAGCCAATTTGTCTATTACAATGATTACATAATAAGAAAGGAAAAGGTGGAATATGAATCACTTTGCCTTCTTTCCCTTTTTTGCCTTTGCCCTATAGGCCTTAGCAGCTACAATGATTGGAATTAACTCCTCATGCCTATGGATGTATACATTAGTGTATCTAAAGATCCATTTAGAGTGCTCTCAGGCCAGGTGCTTGATGGTGCCTAAATGATCTTGTAGTTCTTCCATGGCCACGTACACACCTCCACCTCCACCAAGCTTCTATAATTTAGATATCATGTTCTAGGGATTAAAAGTTATTTCTGTTAGACCTACTATAAAATTAGAAAATTTAGTCTGCATAATATTTATCCCAATGATTGTCTTTCCTTGTCCATTGGACTATGAATCTATGTGTAAGGCTCTTAGTAATTCATAGTCTCTATCGTGCTCCTTCTTTGCTTTAGCTTCAGTTTCCTTTAGTCCCTCTTCTTCTGCTATGATCATTTTAGATTTGAACTGTATGCTCTGAAACATTCAACTATAGGCTCATCCCCTTTAGGCAAGATCTTTGCTTCTATAGCCTCCTTTGTCTGCATGTGAATGATCATTTTTAGTAAGGAAACACAATCATCACTCTCAATTTTCTCCACGACCAAGGTGGCTCTGTTTGATGATATGTTGTCCTTCTCTATTTCCAATCTTAGTATAGCATTGTCAATCTGCTCTATGATGGAGACTCCTTTGGTCTTGAATTTTTCACTCCACTCTCTACCAATTTGTCTAAAATTCTTATCTTTGTGGAGCTAGGAGATGAGGGCCTGAAAATCTGTAGTAGTGGGATCACTAGTTATAGGCATCTTAGAAATGCTCACCAATGGGGTAACCAATTGCCTAATGAAACTATTTAATTCTTGTATTTCTACCTTCATTCTAACTTTTGACAACTTGAGGCTTTCTAATTGCCCATTAATTACTTCATTTGTTGACTTCCATAAGCCAACCTTGGTGTCATGTTTGGCTTCTCCAAGTTCTACAGAGTGTAAGGACAAACCATCAAGAGACATGTCCTCCAATCTTTCTTCCTTGATGGGCTTGGCAACTTCCATGGTTAGATGCCCTATTTTAGGATCTTGCCCATGGATGGACAAAGTCTTTTACTTCTTTACTTTTCTCAATGTTGATCCAGAGTAGATGGCAAGGGACAGAGTATCCTTGTGGGGGGTGCCTTCATCCTTCCTCTTCCTTTCTCTTTCTAAGGTATCCTTCAACCATGAATCTATACTTATTACTTTAGAGGTTGTTCCCAAAGAATCTATGCTGAACATATTCAAAGAAAAAGGATTCTTCAAAGTTTGTAAAACCAACTGGGATGAGCCTTGAGCTTTCTTTGTTTCCTTGGATTTCATTTTCACCTCATCAAATTTGGTGGATTCACCATCACTGCTTCCACCATCCCCCAAATCTACCACTTGTACCTAAGAGCTACTTAGTAAAAGGAGTGCAAGACTTACTAATGGAACTAGACTACTATGAGATGAAGGGGAAGGAGTGACCACCATATCTTTGGCTTCTTCAACCTTCTTCTTCTCAATATTTGACAAGGATCTAATCATCAGGAGGAAGCCATCATGGAAAGTTTGCACAATAGAGATATTCTTATCAGGAGGTTGATCACCTCTACTAGATGGTTGGGTTGGTCCTTGGGTGATAGCCAATGTCACACCAAATGTACCACCTTGAGAGGAAGGACCTACTGCAGCTACTAGAGAGGCTTTAGTTGTCGCACTTTTTCTTTGGCTCTTCCTTGTTGTGGTCCACTGAGCCCACTTCCTAGTTCTCTTGATAATTCAATCCATCATCACCTCTAAATCTTCACATGCATCTTCATAAGTTTTAGAACTAATAGGCGTACCCCTCAACCTTGTTAGATAGGTATTACTGTACATGTTTTGTCCATCATTTTCAACTCCTTCAACATCAAGATTGATTCCATACATTTTTACTTGATCTACTATGAACCTGGCAAAAGCACAATCATAGATCTCAATATCATCTTTGCAATCAACCCAATAGTCTTCTATAGTGGTGATATACTTAATCACACTCCCAATCTAAAGAACACCTTTTGCATATCCATTTGTGTTAAACATAGGTCTCAAGACCTCATACATTTCCAACTTTTACTTCATCTCAAACACCTTAAGCATGTTCTTCACATCAGAATAGGATTCACAATGGAAAGCTCCCACCTTCATAGGGAACTCATAGCCTTTCTTCTTTAAGCTCCCACTCAGCACGTTTATGTGAATTTCCTACCTCACAATCTTGATCAACATGATCATGTCACTCAAGGACCTTGGTAGCTTCAAAGGGAACCCATTAAAAGCTACAAGATGAAAATACAAAAAATATGAGAACTAGATGAAAAAGCTCACAAATTTATTGATAGCTACCATAGCTTCTAGGCTAAATCTCCTTTCTAAACACCCTTGGATTTCCTTGCAAATTCTCATATTAAATACATCACACTCTTATATACTCTGCATAACTATTCTCCAATGGTAAATAAGGGTAGAACTCATAAGACTTCACATCATCAGGAAAATTCTCCACCCTTGGGAGGCCTAGCCATAATTGTAGAGAAGCTAACATATAAATGAGGAAAGAGGACATATAGAATGTGTTATAGAACTCTGTAGAACTAAGAGCATTAGATAGATTCTTTCTTACCTCACTGGCCTAATCAATATATTGGGTATTAGAAAAAATAACTTGTACCAAGAAGAAGTATTGCTCAACAAAATTGAAAGCTTCTACCTCACCTTTTATTCTATGCAAGAGGACCATGATTTCAACAATCTCATGTTTGAGATTAGTACCAAATAGAGTCTTAGGGACCTTACCCTTGGAACCTCGTCTCTTTTGGAACCATGATTGCATAATTTCTTTTCTCCAAACCATTTTCTTCATGGAAAACTCAAAGACAACTCCAACAATTGTCAAATCTAAAAACTCTTCTCACTCTAGGACTCGAAGACAATTTACCATAGTTTTCCTATCAATGGATATCAATACTATGTTATTTGGCAATACAATCTACCTAGCTATGGATTATAATGATTTATGCATTCGTAAATCAATTCAGGAGCTTGGACTGCAACTGGGAAACTAGTTGCTTCAACTAGTCCACATCCTTGGAGCTTCTCAGTAATGGGATGGATTGGCTCCAATTTCACTCTCTTCCAAAAGTCTTGCATGTCAAAGAAATATAGGGAGTTATCCATGAAATTTTGCAAAGAACACTTATTTCCATTTAATCCACCAAAACCCATGAATCTAGTTGCCATTCCATTTGTGGGTAATTTCAAAATCCAAAAAAGTAAAGAATAGTAAATGCACAGATGCTAGCTTTTCAAATAGAGGTTGTGCAAATTAATAGGATAATAATTTGAGTAAGAGTGGTAATTTATGTAATTTTTCATATATCTCTAGATAGGAGTTTCAATCCATCCATTAATCTTTAGGGTTTGTGCCACATGAATGAATTAAAGGAGAAGTTCATTGTAATAGTAAATGCATAGTTTTAATGGATATCTCAGTGTCCTTTCACTTTTCCATTGGTCTAATGGTAATTTTCTATCCATCATATTTACTTTCTCATTTTCCACTATGTTTTGGAAAGTTATAAACGGAGTACTCCATAACAAAATATCTACTGAAGTGAACTCTTCTTAGTAGATCCTTCCTACTATGGTTAGGTTATTTCCATTATCATCTTGAGAGGTTTAGCACACAAAATATGGGTTTTATTCACTCACCAACTTGATTTTCTTTCAAATCCAAAAAATTGTCCTCATGGGTTGAAAACTCCTTGAGGAGAAGACAATTTCCATTTCTCTGCCTAGGATTGCCTTTTAATTTTACCTTTTGATCATGGTTTCCTTTGGGTTTGGAGATGTCCAAAAAGTAGTGAGAGAAGTCATTAGGGACCCACCTTTTCCTCTTTTCCTTCATAATTAGCTTTTTTGGGAAACTGACTTCATGGATTGAAAATGCACCAAGGAGAAATCAGTTTCTAGTTTTCCACCCAAAGTGATTCTAAGAATTATGAAAGATTTTGAATTCTTCTTGAAGTATATAATTGTAAGAGGAACTTCAATTTTCTATAGGGTACCTTTCTACCTTCTTACTTTGGCCCGTATGTATCATCTACTACTTTCTACGGAATATCACCTTAATGGGTTGAAAATCCATTGAGGAGAAGGTGAAGTCCAAATTTCTACAAACTTCTATTCTCATAGAGAAAATAATTAATCTCAAGTGGATATAATTCTTGTAAATGCCCTTTGCATGTTACAGGAATCTTCATCAGTTTAGGTACTAAACTTCTTGCAGAATCGCGACACAAAAGGAAAACCATGCAGCTATGAAACATGGGGAAGAGGAAAATGAAAAATCCAATGAAGACTTCTTCCACCTAAAGGGGCTTGGACTTAGACTTGGACACACCTAGGACCTTACTAGACACAAAATTTCTACTTTGCAAATTGGGTAGAGAATGAAAAGTGGGGCAACATTCATATCCATAGAGATCTTACTCAAGCAACTAGGCCTTCTCTGAGTAACTATCCTTTAATACCAATTATTAAAAATAAGAAATACTAAGGAGGGGAGGGGTGAATTAGTATTCCACAACCTTTTTTCCCAACTATAGATATCATTAACAATCTTATAACTTGTATAAATGAATAAATTGATTAAGTTGAATAGTATACACAACCATAAAGAATGCAAGATGATCCTACTTCCTAAACATGCAATATACAATGATATTCAGTATACAAAAGTGCATATATAAACATCTCTTTACAACTTGTCTTATTTCCATCAGTATTTAACTATGTAGTTTTTTAATCAAACTCGTTTCTTTACAACTACTAATATCTTCAATATCTAATATGATCTTTGTATCTCATCATACCAAATTTTCATATACTACTTCTTACTATTTCAATCACAAATTTTGCATCATGAAACAATAGCATAGATATTACAATAACCACACATCACATTCACACTACTTTGCATTTCAAAAATTACCATTTATACCATAACATTTCATAATATTCTACACTGGCAACCTTCATGCTTCCACATGTATCACAAGATACAAATTCATACTTTTATCACTTAGGGTTAACATCTACAGTGTCATCCCTAATTAATTAAGTAAATAATTTTGTAAAAAAAATAATTTATTAACATAAAATACTTGATTCCTTATCTCTATCTTGTTATGTCAAATTAGTACTGAAATTGGAAAAAAAAATATCATAAATATGTTTATATTGTATGTACTAACTCAAAATCTTAGGTATTCTATCCTTACATTTTTCTTATCACCAGGTAGCTACACATATGCCAATAATGCCTCTATGAACCACACCAAGAAAAAATCTAACTGTGATGCCAGATAAACTACATAATACTTGGACAATTTTCAAAGTCTACTTTCCAAAACTTCATCTACATACTTTTTCTCACTTCATAATAAGTACATGTTTCCACAGATGAATAATTCATACTAACTACCTAACCAAATTTCTAACATCCCCTAGTAGTTCATGGACTATTTCTTTCCCAATTCTTTTTGTAGAAGACCTACTTGTAACACTAGTTTGAGGTTGATGAGTGGTAGGGTTTATATCATAAACAAATGTTTCCTTACCCTTCCTAGAGGTAGCAATAGATTGGAACTTCTCAACCTTCTTCTTCTCTTTAGATGACTTAGGGTTTTTAGAAGATCCTGAGGGAGAGGGTTCAAACTACTCTACTATTTTCATAGTACATGTTGATGTAGTAATCATTCTCCCTACTCCTTGACCTCTAAGCCCTACTAACATGGGTTCATATTCATTCATTAATAAGAAATCATTCCATAAAATAGCATATTTTTGTCTCAAAGGCATTTTAAATAGTAAATTAAATCAAACAACGATTAGACACAAAATTAGCCTTACCTTCCTCAATAGAAATTATTCTCTTCTTCAAAAGACTGAATAGAAAATGTGGTAGGTTCGTTATCTTTTTGTCACAATGAAGGCAACTAAGAAACTTAAAATGCAAGTCATGTAACCATTTATTCCTACCCTCATAGGTGATATATTGCATGATGTAAAGGGAACATTAATTGTAGGTTTATTGCAAAGATCTTCTTATTGTTCCTTGCTTTCTATCAATCTCCAACTGCCTATCTATGTGTAGGGCAAGTTGAGCCCTAGCTGATCTTGGGTCATAATATTTTTCAAATATTTTCCCTTCCTATGGAAAACTAGAGACTTCATAATTTATGTCTTCACTACATTTCACTCTAAGCCCTTTAACTATAGAAATTTCATTATGTAGAGAATTCAAAATTTGGAATGCTACTTCAATATCCCATGTTGTAAGTATTAAGAAATATTCACCCACACTCAACCTTCAAACAAAGGATGATAGGCATTGCCTTGTAGAATAACACCATGAAATATTGGTTCATGACATATTAATTCTCCTCCCATGACTACTATCCTTCAACCTCACCAAATTGAGATAAAACCCAAAAACCCAAAACAAGAAACAACACAAACTACAAGGAAACTAGTCTTGGTGTAACGAAATAACTTACACAATAGAAGAAATAATATGAGATATTATATAAATACTTGATAAAACCTGAGATTAGTAGGCCACTTTGAGGGGGCAACCTCCAAATATCTCTAATGAGAACACACTTCCAAATAGCATGATAAAATAAGACTCACAACCTCCTTTATATACCTAATTATGCTTAGGTTGAATTTACACAACCCTTTATAACACCTAGGCTGACCTACCTACCTCAATTATAATATAATAATGATAACCTAAATTAATTAAGGATTAAGATAGCCACAAGTTGACTATTCATAACCCTCTCTTGAAAGAATCATTGTCCTCAATGCTAATCAAGTGTGGATTCTTTTGAATGAACTCCTAATCCTCCCATGTAGCCTCTTCAACTAGTAAATTCTTCTATTGGATGAGATATTGAGTCAAATTTTTGTTCCTCAGCTTCTTCATGTGTGTTTGAAGAATGCACTCTAGTTCCAAAAGTATTCTTCCTTCTTCATCAAGTTCTGGTAGTACTATTTGAGTAGGAATATTCTACCCAATTACCTTCTTCAAACAAGAAACATGAAAAAATGGATGTATCTTTGTTGTTGGTGGCAGCTCAATCTTGTAGGCAATACTACCAATCTTTTTCATGATTTGGTATGGTCCATAATATCTTGGATACAACTTATTGTTCTTTTTTGTTGCTTCATTTTGATTTGTTTATAAGGCTGTAATCTCAAGAAGACCTAGTCCCCAACTTCAAATTTTCTTTCACTACGATGTTGGTCCACTTGTTGTTTCATTTGATTTTGTGCCATAGCTAAATTCTCGAGTCCTGAAAGTACATGTTGTTGATGAAGCAAGTGATCCTCTATTGCTTGAACTCCTTGTGACACCTTTAACAATGATGTGATGGAAGTAGGATGATATCCATAAGTGCCAAAAATGGAGACATTTTTATGAGCTATGAAAAGAAGTATTGTACCACCATTCTATGAGAGGTAGCCAATCTACCCATTGAGATTGTTTTTCTGAAGTGAAACAACATAGATATCATTCCAAACATTTATTAACTACCTCAAATTACCCATCTAATTGTAGATGGTATGAATAACTATGAGCCAATTGAGTACCCAAACATGAGAATAAATCTTTCCAAAAGTGACTAGTAAAGATAGGATCATGATCACTAACAATAACCTTAGGTGTACAATGTAGCTTTTGGATATTCTCCAAGAAAAATTTTGCTACTATACTTTTTGTAAAAGGATGTGATAATGCAATAAAATGTGTATATTTAGTGAGACTATCAACTACTACCATGATAACATTATGACCTTTAGATTTGGGGAGCCCTGTGATGAAGTCCATGGATACCTCTTCCCAACATTGGCTAGGAATAGGTAAAGGCTGCAAGAGACCTAGTGTCTTAATTTTTTCCCCCTTATTTCTTTGACAAACCAAACATTCAGCCACAAACTTGTGAACATCACCTTTTAGCCCTTCTCCAAAAAATCTTGCTCTACCCTACAATATGTCTTCAAAAATCACAAATGACCACCAACTAGGGACTCATGTAGTTCTCTGAGAATCTTGTGTTTAAGAGTGGAATTCTTGTAGAGATACAAGTTCTCTTTATACCAAAGAATATCCCCCTTTAAACAAAACTTATTTGAACTACTAGGGTCACTTTTTACTTGATGGATGAGATTACTTGTTGTAACATCAGTTTTCCACTCTTCTTTGGCTTCTACCACACAATTTTCTTGTAATATTGAAAGGGCACACAATAAGGCTTCATCTTTTTCATCCTTCCTAGAAAGTGCATCGTCCACAATATTTTCCTTCCCTTTCTTGTATAAAATTTCAAAGTCATATGCCAGCATCTTAGTGACCCTTTTTTGTTGCTCTTCTGATGATAATCTTTGTTCCAAAAAATATTTTAGGCTATCATGATCTATCTTAACCTTGAAGTGTTGACCAATTAAATAAAGCCTCCATTTTTTAATTGCATGAAGGATTGTAATATTTCCTTCTTGTTAATAGGTTTGAGTTTATTTTTACCTTTTAATTGACAACTCTCAAAAGAAATTGGTCAACCATCTTGTATGAGAACTACTCCTATACCATTTCTAGAAGCATCACATTCCATAATGAAGTCCTTGGTGAATTCTAGAGTGGCAAGCACTAGAATTGTACACATAGCCTTCTTCAATTACTCAACTAACACATTAGTAGATTCATTACAATGAAAAGAATACTTAGATTCAATAGAGTTGTAGGGGGTGCTTCTATATAACCATAATTCTTCACAAATATTCTATAGTATCCTATCAATCCCAAGAAACCCCTCAACTTCTTAATAGTTTTTGGAATAGGCATTCCATGATAGCTTTAATTTTGTTAGGGTCCACCTTTACTCCTTCATGTGAAACTATGTGTCCTAAATACTTCACCTCTTTAAGAACATAAGAACACTTGGATGGCTTAGCAAAGAGTTGATGATCCTTGATTAATTATAATTCTTGATCTACATGCTAGAAATGTTCTTCCCAAGTCTTGCTATAAATTAATAGATCATCAAAAAACACCAACACAAACTTTCTCAAGAACTTCTTAAAAATGGAATTCATCAAACTTTGGAATGTAGATGGTGCATTGGTAAGACCAAATGACATCACCAAAAATTCACAATGACCTTCATGAGTTTGAAATGCTATCTTACAAATATCTTCCTCCTTAATCTGAATTTGGTGATAACCCAATCTAAAATCTAACTTGGTAAAATAAATAGCTCCATTTAATTCATCTAGAAGATCATCAATGATTGGAATATGAAACTTATCTTTAATCATGTACTTGTTGAGCACTTTATAACTTGGACACATGCACCAAGTTTTATCCTTCTTATGCATTAGCACAATAGGTGAGGAGTAAGCACTTTGTCTATGCCTAATAATTCCTACCTCTAGCATTTCCTCAACAATTTTTTCCATATCACTTTTTTATATGTGTGGGTACCTATAAGGCCTAATGTTTGGTGGCTGACTCCATGGAACAAGTTGTGTGGCATGGTCATGATCCCTCTTAGGAGGAAGTCCTTTCGGCATATCTCCAAGAATCATTGAGTGACGATCAATTATTGATTGTAAATCTAGATGATTAAGAGCATTAGATTAAGAGACTTCTAATGAACATAGCTAGGCCACAAATCCATCCACACTTTTCTTAATAAGTTTTTGCATTTGATGAGAGCTTACCATCTATGGGGATTTTTCCTTCAATCCCCTTAGCTCCACTACCTTTCCTTGTGATTGAAATTGCATGAATAGTTCTTGGAAGTTCATCTCAATTGTTCCTAATGTAGTAAACCATTTTACTCCAAAAACAATATCTTCTACACCTGTGAATATCACATACATTGGGGTATCAAGTAGATAATCTACCATGGATAATTTTATGCTATGACACTTCCCTGAACAACTAACTATGCCCCTATCTGTAATCAAAACTTGAAACTCTGGGGCTAGATATATAAAATAATTTAGAAGAGTTGCTAACTTTTTTTTGATGAAATTATGAGTATTACCTGAGTTGATCAACGCTATTACTTTTTGCTTCTTTAAGAAACCCACTACCTTGAGAGTTTTTGGTGCACTAAAACCTAAAAGTGCATGATAAGAAATAATTGGTTGAGAATCATGTGATTCTTCACCTAACTCCCTATTCTCCTCTAGTATGGGTTCATCCTCTTCTTCCTCACTTGGACCTTTAATATAGAACAATTTCTTTTCACTACATTTATGTCCTCGAATATATGTGCTATCACAATTGAAACACAACCCTTTTGCTCTTTTCTCCTCAATTTGTTGTGAAGTCAACCTAGTAGGTTGACGAAGATAAGGTGTTGAATATCCTTTATCTCTTGTCACATTAGCCCCTTTCTTTCTACAAATCAAGAACTTCTCCTCTACCTTGCATGCCAATATAAAAGACCCATTTACTGAACTGGGACAAAACATATGTACCTCATGTTGAATGTGATCCTTGGGACAACCCAAGAATAAATCATTCAAATTCTCCTCTGTAATTATATCTACTCTTAAGGATAGATTTTGGAATTGTTGAATATAATCCTTAAATTGATCTAGTTCTAGATATAAGGAATCCATCATATCCTTTTGTCCATATGGGATTTGATGCACTTCAAAAAAATTCTCCATTTGATTTATCCATGTTAGAGGATCCTTGCCATCAAATTTGTGCATATCCACCTTTGGAAAAAAATTCCTAGATCCTGTAGGATTAATAAAATGTGTCATTATTAGTCAACTTGAACGCTTCACCTTGATTACTTGAGAGATCCTTTCTTGTTTCATTCATATAGAACATGCTTCATATATCTAATATATCTCCTCGTAGATCACACATATCCTTCTTAACCTCTTCCTTGAACTTACCAAGTTCCTCAATGGGATTACTATCCTTTGTTGCTTCCCAATCTTGATCAAAGGATTTCCCCGATGTGGTAGAATTCTTTTTGCCTCTTGTTGGAGGCCCCATCATGATGGAAACCAATTTTTTTGAAATAAATTGCATAAATGAAATGTAAAATCTCTAATTTATTTATTTTTTATTGTAACTTACTTGGGCCAAGAAATCCTTACTCGAAAAAAATCCCCAAGAAAAAAGCAAATTTGCTACCTTGAGAGAGAATTTTCCTAATTTTACAATATCTTGCTTATTTTTGTTTTTCAAATTCTCCAATCTTTGAATTTAGGCTCCTCTACTATGTATTGAAAAACCCAATACAAGCTATACTCTAATTCGATGGGATGTGGAGATATGAAGATCTCAAAAAATTGTGTAGAAATAGTAATTCTACAATAATTTCCTCAAATTTGCTCCAATTTGTCTAAATTTTGGATTATAGCTTTTTAATATGGTCTTCAAAAACCCTTTTCAAATATTTGAAAATTTTCCTTAAATCTAAAAGTTATGCTCTTCCCAAATTGCCCCAATGTTGAGAAAAAATCTTGCCTCTATGGTGCCTAGATCATGCTCTGATACCACTTATAATGAAATAACTTGCACAATAAAAGAAATAATATGAGATATTATATAAATACTTGATAATAGCTGAGATTAATAGGCCTTCTTGAGGGGGAAACCTCTAAATATCTCCAATGAAAACACACTTTCGAATACTGTCATGTCCCCTTTTCAAATAATTAAAAAATAATAATCTTTGCTAAGCCAGGCAGGCCCAAGAAAGTGAAGTTTCGGAAAAAGGGGGTTAATATTTGGAAACCGTTGGACTAATAAATGAAAATTATTATTAAAATATGTTTCATTAACCTCTCTTGGACTTGAGTTACAGTTATGCCCTCTTTTAAGGGGTTTGGAGGCATTTTGGGCTGATTCCAGAACTTGATTTTCGCTCATTCTTTGTTATTCTTCAGAGGCTGCCAAACCTGTGGAGAAGGAGACCCAAGAACGGGAGTTTGCAGGTTTCCAGGGAGACCCAAGAATGGGATTTTTTAGGTTTCTAGGAAGGCTAAGGACAGGAGTTTGAATCCATTCCATGTGCATGCTCATACAGAGTTTGCCTTTGTGCTGAACAGTGTAGATTTGTGGGTTTTTGGGTGTGTTTTTTTTGCATGAGTTTGGTGTTTTCAGTTGAGCATTTCATATCAGTTTTGGTTGCTGCTGTATTTTAGACTTTAAGCTATTAAAATAGAGCTGAATATATGTATTGGGACGTGGTTAAACTTCTGAGATAGTTTATTAGTGTTTTTGTGGTGTTTCCGGGCATTTTTGTGTTAATTTCGGGAGCCCGATGAGCATAGTTTTTGTCCTACATTTTTGAGCTGTTGTATAAAGGCTATATGGATCTGGAAATGTCAATTTGTAGGCTGTTATGCTTCTGAAAGTTCTGTAAAAATTTCCATTTTCAGATTTATTAATTATAGGTGGAGTTGTGAAGCTTTTAGCACTATTTTCAGCATACCCGATTTGGGGTTTCATTGAGAAATTGGTGGATCTTTGTGATATCAGTTGTTTGATTTTGAAAATATGATTAGAGGTGTGAAATACCATATCAAATCAGAAAAGGTGACATTTCAGTGGTATCAAAGCCATGATCTTGCCAGCCTGAGGGTTTGTAGAAGTTTGTAGGTCAGTTTTGACAACTACCCAGATCTTGCATTTCAGTTTTGAGAACTACCCAAATCTTGCATGTCATAATTTATGATTGAATGTTGCTTCTAATCAGCTGCATGTCAAAATTTATGGTTTCATGCTACTTCTAATCATTTTCATGTTAGTTCTTGGTGAATTTGGTGGCTGCAGAAGTTTGCATTTCAGTTTTGACAAGTACCCAGATCTTGTATGTCAGTTTTGACAACTACCCAGATCTTGCATGTCATAATTTTTTGGTTGCATGTTGCTTCTAATCAGTTGCATGTCCAAATCTATGGTTTCATGCTACTTATAATCATTTTCATGTTAGTTCTTGGTGAATTTGGTGGTTGTAGAAGTTTGCATGTCAGTTTTGACAACTACCCAGATCTTGCATGTCAGTTTTGACAACTACCCAGATCTTGCATGTCATAATTTGGTGGTTGCATGTTGCTTCTAATCAGTTGCATGTCCGAATCTATGGTTGCATGCTACTTCTAATCATTTTCATGTTAGTTCTTGGTGTTTGAAGAAGTTATATCCTATTGGGGTTACACTCTACTTTATCCAGAATGGACAGGTATAGTATAGAGTCTCAGAGGGAACGATCTTGGACAATTGATAGCCAGAGTCAAAATAGTAGAAAGGATGGTTATTTAGACATTCGAGATAAACTTATGAAAATAAGCCATGACATGTCTAAACAGTTGGTTGAGCACCATCGTATAATGAATGACATGTTATCTGACCCAGCTAAGGTGGATAAGTTGACTGGATTTCTATTTGGCAGATTTTCTCACAGGACAGATGACACAATTCCCAGGAACTTGCATGAGGAGTTTGAGAAACTAGCTGATAGCCAGGTAGAGGTCTCAGATTCTACTCTGCCATAGGAGGTGGTGGGAAAGGATATTACACAGATTGATAGTAATGGTCAACTTGATACTCAAATTGAGACAATTGTTTACAGGTTGTCAAAGGGTGATGCCACAGGTATTCAGGATGGTATAGTTACAACAGGCAGTGACTACAGTGTAGTGGGTTCAGATGATGATTATGAGGATGTTGTTGTGCAGGATGGTGAGATACCTGGTAGAGATGAGCAAACATTGAGCATTCATGACTTTGCTGAGAAAGAGTACCAGGCACAGTTAGATGCTTCATCACATGAGGTTGAGGCAGGTAGTACTTCACATGATTTATCCCGCCAGCTGAAGGTGAGTGAAGATAGTATTTTGACTTCATTATCTCATCATGATAGGTATGTGGAGTTAGTTGGTATTGGTCATATTACTCAAGTGAGGATTTTGCTTGAGTTACCAGCTGATTCTAGTTTACAGATATGGACTCAAGATTGTTATATTGGCATTTGGGATTCAGTTGACAGGAGATCTTTAACACTTTTTGGTAGCAGTGTTTGTTTGGGTGCTATCATGGATTTGATTAGCAGATTGCATGGTGTTGTCTTTTCTTGTGCTAGCAGCTTGTCCAATGTTGGTATTAGTTTTTATACATCAATATTGGGCTTTGTTCATATATCCAGTCGACCATACTTGCTAGAATGTGTTGATGATATTTCATATTTGGCAGTGTGTATAGATGAGTCCTAGGATCATATTGGCATTGATGACATCCAGGAGGATGCAGTGGGCAATTTTGAAGACTTAGTTTCCTTGGGTATAGAGGAGTTGGACAGCAATGCTAATGTTTTTGATACTCTGTATGTTGATATGAGTTTTAGATTTGATTCACAGGATATGGATGGTAATACTCTAGAGACTAGTAACTTTGAGGATACTCCTTTAGACAGTGCATCAGAGGAGGTTTGTAGGAGACAGTCAAGCCAGTGCCATCATGTGTCTAATCAGTTGAGAGTTAGTGACCAAGACATTGCTATCACTTGCCAGCATTTTGATGCTGCTCGTCAGTTGTTAACAGTTTATGGATGGGGTTCTCCTACTAGTGATGAGCAGGGAGGCAGTTATCTTTCCTTGACAGAGTTCCACTCTTTATGGGAGGCTATCCAAATTTTGAGACAGGATTATATGCAGTTGGTAGCCGACAGAGATTATCTTATGAAGTGGGGAAGTACAGCATATGATGCATTGTTGGCCAAGGAAGATGAGGTGAGTGAGCTTACTGAGTAGCTTGTGGTGACTTCTGAGATTCTTGAGAGTACACAGTTGGTTTTCAAGGAGTCACAGTTTCATTTGGCTAAGGTGACCATGGAGTTAGAGCGACTACAGTCTTCACCTGATTCTATACAGTCACAAGCAGTGGTGTTTGGTGATCCAAGGATGTCCATGGCTGAGATTGTCAGAGACAGTGGAGATGGGGATGCATCCATTCTTGATACTAACATTGGAATATCAGGTTCATTCCCACTAGAGTTAGGTTCAGTTGAGTTGGGTGTTGTAGCAGATTGTTGTATGCCTGACATGGTGGTGGCCTCTAGTATTGATGGCACAGAGACTAGAGATTTATCAAAGATCATGTGTGATGTTGGTGAGTCGGTAGTTGGCATGGTTCCTACTAGTAACACTACTCCCTTGGTGATATCTTCGAAGGTAGTAGTTAGTTCCAACATGGTTAATGATCAATTGCAGTTAGTTTCATCTAGATTACAGTCTGAGCCACTGACTGAGATTGGTGCATTCTATCGGCATTACACTATGAGGTATGCTCATCAATTTACCTTTGATGACCATATTGATGAGATAATGATACAGAGATGTACTTTGGTTCCTAGTGCTTATCATCAGTTATGGGACAATTTGATGCCTCAAGATGAGAGTTGTGATGGGCATGACATGGCGATAGGTTCTACAGTTGACAGCTTGATAATACATGACTTAGAGCAGGAGTTTCAGAGTGATGCTTCAGCGGGTGTTGTTATTGATTCTACTCCTTTGGCTATGACATCTCCTGACTTAGCTGGTGATCAGTCACAGTGGGTTGTATCACTTGTTCATGGTGAGTTGTTGACTAAGGTTGGTTTTTTTTATCAACATTATATTGCAAGGTATGTACATCAGTTAGCATTTGATCCTTGTGTTGAGGAGTTGATGGCAGGAAGATTTGGTTTGGGTTCCAATTCTTGCTATTTATCTTGTGATGGCTTTTCACCATCAGGGGTGCATGGTAGTTATGGTTATGAGATAGTGGTCGGTGATTTGCAAAGTTGTGTTGACTGTAGGAGTTGTACAGTGTGTGGATTCTCCATACTTGGTACAGTTTCATTCAAGAGCATTCACCATTGTTGCAGAGTTGGATTGTGCATTATGTATAGGCTAGTGGGATGCGTTGATGGTATTTACTGTGTTGGTAGTTTGATTTGTCCACTTTTCTTGGGTTCTAATGTTCTAAGAGTTTGTGCCTCATGGGTTTTTGATTGTGGTAGTGGTGATTTTGGAGTTTGGTTGAGCTATAATTGTCAGTTTGATTATGGATTCCTCTTGGTCATATTGCAGAGGATATTGCAGGAGCCTGTGTTAATTGGTAGTAGTATAGTTCATGACTACATTTGGGATCCAGGTGGATTGATTGGTTTATTGTTCAACCATTGCTTGAGGACAAGAAATCTTTGGGAGGGGAGGACTTTTCATGTCCCCTTTTCAAATAATTAAAAAATAATAATCTTTGCTAAGCCAAGCAGGCCCAAGAAAGTGAAGTTTCAGAAAAAGGGGGTTAATCTTTGGAAACCGTTGGACTAATAAATGAAAATTATTATTAAAATATGTTTCATTAACCTCTTTTGGACGTGAGTTACAGTTATGCCCTCTTTTAAGGGGTTTGGAGGCATTTTGGGCTGATTCCAGAACTTGATTTTCGCTCATTCTTTGTTATTCTTCAGAGGCTGCCAAACCTGTGGAGAAGGAGACCCAAGAACGGGAGTTTGCAGGTTTCCAGGGAGACCCAAGAATGGGAGTTTTCAGGTTTCTAGGAAGGCTAAGGACAGGAGTTTGAAGCCATTCCATGTGCATGCTCATACAGAGTTTGCCTTTGTGCTGAACAGTGTAGATTTGTGGGTTTTTGGGTGTGTTTTTTGCATGAGTTTGGTGTTTTCAGTTGAGCATTTCATATCAGTTTTGGTTGCTGCTGTATTTCAGACTTTAAGCTATTAAAATAGAGCTGAATATATGTATTGGGACGTGGTTAAACTTCTAAGATAGTTTATTAGTGTTTTTGTGGTGTTTTCGGGCATTTTTGTGTTAATTTCGGGAGCCCGATGAGCATAGTTTTTGTCCTACATTTTTGAGCTGTTGTGTAAAGGCTATACAGATCTGGAAATTTCAATTTATAGGCTGTTATGCTGCTTAAAGTTCTGTAAAAATTTCCATTTTCAGATTTATTAATTATAGGTGGAGTTGTGAAGCTTTTAGCACTATTTTCAGCATACCCGATTTGGAGTTTCATTGAGAAATTGGTGGATCTTTGTGATATCAGTTGTTTGATTTTGAAAATATGATTAGAGGTGTGAAATACCATATCAAATCAGAAAAGGGGACATTTCAAATACCATGATGAAGTAATACTCACAACCTCCTATATATACCTAATTATGCTTAGGTTGAATAGACACAACCCCTCATAACACCTAGGCCAACCTACCTACCTAAATAATAATATAATTATGATAACCTAACTTAATTAAATATTAAGATAGCCACAAGTTGACTACTCATAACCTTATATACAATAATATTAAGGGTGTAGCACTTGGAAATTTGTACAATAAAGATTTTTGAATTTTTCCTTGAAAGTTACTAGGGAAGCAGAGAAAATGAAAATGGGTTCTAAAATGCAGGCAAATTTTTTATCATGTCATATCATCATTAAAATTTAACTTACTCAAATCCTACAATTTAATAAATATATTGTTTTTGTACTTTTTCTCGTATGTGTAAGTTGTCACATTAGCTCTGATTTTAAATCTTTTTAAAAATATGACACATCCTTTAACTTTAGTACCAAGATCAATTTAACATGTGAAATGTCATAATATGTTCATAAATAATCAAAAATACTACACAATTGCCCCCAACTAGAATAGAGCATGGGTCCCACCATGCAAATGTGAGCAAATATTATTATGTACAAAATAATAATAAGCTATGAAATTGAAGGAATGATACTTACCTAGAAATTTGGGGGATGAAAATTTTATTGCTCCATATTTATAATGCTGAAGTGAGGATGAGGTGGCCAAATGGAAAAGAGAGAAGGTGGAATAAAATTATTACAAAGAAGGTGAGGTGTTTATTATGTACCTCTGAATGGAGTTAAAGAGATGATGCAAGATGGGTAGAAGACCTAGATGTTGTGGTTTTAGGAGTATAAGGCTCTTTAAATTTAAATTGTTGTAGGAACTCCTCCTTTCTTTGTGGCTTATGATAGAGCTTAAGCCTATGACTATTGACCAATAATTTGAACCAAACAAGATGAACTATGGAAAGTTGTATTGCAACATTATCAAAGTCTTATATTATTTCATTAGCCCCAACCATCATGTTTGGAACTTTCCCATAGTATGATGATAATGAGAATCATATAGTAATGTCCAATCACCAACATTAAACTAGTAGAAATAGGGAATACTGAGAGGGGGGTGAGTCAGTATTATAAACTTTAGCCCAAAATTGGATATTATTAATTACCATATTGCATATATAAGTAAACTAATTATTATGAAAAATAAACATAAGCTAAGGAAACCTTAGCCAAGGGAAAACCTCGGTGGGGATGTTACCCACAAAATGATAGACTAATTGAAAGTATCAGGTTAAATATATTGACCCTGATAGGAATCTATTACATCCATATAGTGTCTCAATCCTTGTTAGAAGCCTCAACCCTATTAGGAGTTGTCATATACAATTACAAAATGTATGCATGAAGAGCCCACTACCCAAACATGCAATATATAATGTAGTTTTTGATACAAAGAGATAGATACAAAAACCTCTTTCACTATTGTTGATATCTTCAAATTTTGATATTTCCTTTGCTACTCATCACAATATTTGCATTGCTTTGACCATACATTAGAATTTCTATCACATATAGTTCACATAAATTTCCTTAGAAGCACACTTGACTTCGCATTTTATATTTTCTTTTATACCTTTACAAATTACAAAATATTGTCTAGTCAACCTTCAAGCTTTCACACACTTTACAGAATACAAAATTAGATCTTGCTAACTCAAGGATAAAATCTAGGATGTCATCCCTATTTTATTAAGTAGCTATTTTGTAAACAAAACAATTCCTTAATCTATAATTATCTATTTCATGTCATGCTCTATTCTACATGTCCTCTTTTGTGACTGGTAAAATTGTTATATCTCTTTCTATACTAACTGTATTTACTTGTTCTCATGCATACATCATTCTAACACTCTTTCCTTTATGTACCTAAATATGCATGTGCCAATAATGCTCTCTCAATTATGCATTTCAAAACTATATCCTTTTTGCCAGATAAATTAATTGATACTTGGACAATTTTCTAGGTATAGATGATGTATATTTAACTTTATATTATGTTCTCTTCATACAAGATATATGTTTCCATAAATGAAAACTACAACTTATCTACCTAAAAAATTTGCCAATAAAAACTATTTACCCTAGGTAAACTTATCATTCCACTTCTTTCTTTGTTGTTGGATAACTTCAGTATTGTGCAAGGCAAATCTTCTATACTCATCCAGGTCATTTGGTTGTAGAATTGTTTCTCTTTGTGTCTCATTAAGATCAATATTGATTTCTAGGTTTTTGGTAGTGTCTTATGCTCAAATTCTATAGGCATGACAATTTTTTTACTATGCACTAATTCAAAGGGAGTGAAACTAGTTATAGTTTTCCATGTTATCCTATAAGCCCAAATTTCTTTAGGTAGATGATATGCCCAATCTTTTTTAAGGATAGCTAATGTTTTCATCAGAATGACTTCAATTTACCTATTCGTAATTTCTTCTTGGCCACTGACTTGAGGATGATAGGGGGAAAGTGTTCCATGTCTAATGTCATTCATTCATGAGGGAAGTAATCAAATTGGAAGTGAATTGTGCACCCTAACTAGTTATTATTTCTCTAGGGACTAACAAATCTAGTGAATATTGCTTCTTACAAAAAGTCTACAAAATTATTTTCCCTGCCACATTCCATAGCCTTGGTATCTACCCATTTGGTAACATAATTAGTAAAAACTAAAATGTGTGATTTCTTATTTGATAAAGGTTCTACAGGCCATGTTGTGGCTTCACAACACATGCCCCATTTTGAGTCCAAAATTGGGACCCCCTCTTTTCTTTTAGGGCAAGGGATCCTATTCTCTAGAACATGGCACCCAGTTGGACACCTCAGTGAATAAGGTCTCCCTCTAAGTCTAGATCAATCTAGGATGTTTGGTTGATTTATCCCGAACAAAGACCAATTGATTAGGAGGGTATTTTCTTCCTAAGGGAGTCAAAAGTGTGTAGTTTCCTACATGTGCATCCATGCAGGGTGTGCAATGTGCACCCAAAATACTTGAGACCTCAAAGTGTGCACATGCACACATAAGCACCTTCAGAGGTGCACTATACACATTTGATGGCTCCCTATGCATATAAAAGTAAGGCCCCCCTCTTAGAACTCACCTTTTACATATTTGAACCCCCAAAGCCCACACCTTTGCACCCCCACACCAACTCACCATTGTAGCATCCACACATCTGCATCATCAATCTCTAAAGACCTCCAAGGTGAATTCCTTATGCACACAAGTAAATTTGTGTATGTGCACACTTCTATATGGTGTGTATTATGCACAAAGGAACAACAAGTATAAAATAAAATTATACACATTGCACCATGCATGATGTGTGTAACATGTGTAATGTACAAAATATGCATTTTCTAAAATAAGATAAGGAGGCAACATGCACACACTTTGCACCTTGCATGCATGGGTAGGTGTGCCTGGTGCACAAGGTATGGATGTACCCATTCCACACACATTTTTCTTTTTGGTAGCTAAAATATCATCATCTTCATCTTTTATGGTTGCAAAGATCACAACAAAACTGGTAGCTTTCAAATATCGAGGAGCACCAAAAGAGTCCAAATTTGGAGACAAACGCTCAAAGATCCAAGATATTGAGTTAGGAACATCAATTGGAATGTATTCCTACTACTATGCAACAAGCCTAAGGAAAAATTAGTAATAGTATCAACATTGATCAAGAATGAGCTAGTGAATGCAGCTTCCTATCCAGTATCTATCTAGTCGTCTAAACTAATAATGACTCTAGGATACCACTATGTACTAGTAGAGAAGGTGGTAAAAAGTGTAATGGGAGAAATTGTGCTAGAAATAAGGTCAAGAAACATTTAGAAGGTCTTCCATCTAACAACATTGGATCGATATTTTCATATCACTTATGACATAGAAAATTGATGGTATAGGGAAAATCAGTCAAAAGCAATGAGACTAGTATAGGGGAAGTACCTCATCACTAGGTCTCCATTGAACCAAAGAGGTGGGAAGGCCAACATGACCCAAGGATACATGATCGATGATATTGGCTACTCTATAGTCCTTTTGAGTAGATCCATGGACCTCCTGGACACAAGCCACCAAGAGACATGGATGGTATATTTCATAGAAACCATCAAGATAGGAAGTATACCAATTTATTGGGCTATGATCCTTAGTGAAAACTTCGATGAGCAACTCATCAGTGAAGAATGACCCATGATTCTACATGACCTCCTATGCCATGTACCTCTTATCTATGAGACCAATAGATTATCCTAGTTTGGTTAAGAGATAGAGTATGCAAGATTAAAATGCATGGACATACATACTATATCCCCAACTTGTGAAAAATAAGCTTCCTTTTAAAAGCCCCAAATATAGATTGGTTAATAATGGATTCATCTTTGATATTATTCAGTTTTTTGAAGGAGACTATGCTAAGAGAATTTAAATAGAAATGGCTTCCCAAATATCACAAGTAGGATCTTATTTCATATAGTTTAACATGATCACTTATATTTGGGTAGCCAGTACCCTTCTGTGCCCAAAAAAGCTCCCTTATTATCCATCAGCTAGGTTTTTACTGTAAAGCTATAAAACTAGTGCTTAAATGAATACAATAAATAACCAAATCATTCAAAATAATATATTTAACTCACACATATGATTGAAAAAAGAGAACTAAAAATACCAAATAGCCTAAGAACATGCAAACCTCTTAAACCAAGCAATCTTCCCTTTAATGTGTAGATGTGCCTGAAAGATGAGATGTGTGCTCAAACTTTGCTCAAAAATAAATGGATGAAGGCTCAAAGTGTAAGTGTGGATGGATTTTGTCATCATAATGGTATTTTGGTAGTTTTTAGGCTCTCAAAATAGCATTATAAAATGGTAATGGTGTGAAAATGGTTGTGTTATAGTGGTTGATGGAGCATTGTAAGTTTGCATTAGGAGATGATTTTTTAATTGTGAGGGGAGAGGGTTTTCATTTATAGGCCAAGGGTGTGAGGATGGAGGGATAGGATTTACAGATGAAGGAAGGATGAGGGAGGGCTAGGATGCAAGGAAAGGAGAGCACATGGATTGTGCTTATTCAAATCCATAGCCTTGTGACAAGTATCATAAGGGGATTAGATTGGGGAAGAGGGTCAAGATGGGTGGCCAAAGGGATTTATGAGGGAGAAGGAGTGTGGAAGGATAATTTAAGAGGCTTTAAAGATCCTTTATGCCATGTAAGAGCCTTCAAGTCATGTAAGATCCTTTAAGGCTCTTGGATAGGAATCTAAGAGGGATGGGGTAGAACTTTGACTTTGGTTTGGTTTAGGATTTTCTTAACCCTTGGTTAAGGTTGTGCACATGCTTAAGGAATAGATTAGGCTTAGCTTAGGAGGGAGTTAGGGTGCAAGTGGGCTAGTATTTATCAAGTGGGTTAATTAGTTGGCTAGGTGAGATTAGCATGGGTGAATGGATTAGATTTAGCTAACGGTAGGGATTTATGGATAGTTAGGGCTTGAGAATTGATTTTAAATTATTTATTAAATAAAAGTATATTTTTAGGATTAAATTAAATAGATTTATTTAATTAATTAATCCAATAGGAGAATAGGGATTTAATTGATATTTAGACTTTGGATTTGTCATTTGATTTTATCAATTGGCCTATAGTTGATTAATTGAATTAATTAATTAGGGGATGGTAATGAATTAATTAAATATTAAATATCTAATTAAAGATATCTTAGGAGATGACTGGATAGGATTACTTCAATGATGTAATCATTTTTAGGTGTCTACATTTTTCCCCTCTTTGAGATAGTGTTAGAACAATATTATTTCAAACAAGTTTGAAGATAGATGATACAAAGAAGATTTTTAAAGCAACAAATTTGCCCCATTCTTGAGTAGAAACAAGAGATATTGAGCTATGTGATGCCCCCTCAAGAGGGTGGCAAGGAGAGGAAATGAGGCTTGATAGCTTCTTGAGAAGTAGAAGAATCTGGGGCAAGAAGGAGGACACAAATTGGCTAAGAGAGGATTAATAGGGATTTAGACTCTCACTATGGGAGAATGAAACAAAGGAAAATGATTTACACAAGAATAACCATGGGTTAAGAAATTAGTGTGGGATGGGGGGGAGTGAAGTAGGAGAGCAAAAGGAGGTGGGAAATCATGGATATTGTTGGGCAGTTGGATCATGACTGTAGAATGATTTGATGGTATGTTTGGATAGGATGTTTGGAAAATGGTTGTTGATTTTGTGGAATGGAGGGGTGAAGGAATTCATTGAATCTTGAGCAGGATTTTTTCCAAAAGGGAGAACCACCATGTATTTGAGAACTTATTTTGATATAGGAATATTAGGTATATGCCAAGGTTATGCAGAATATCAAGCCCTTTGCACCAATATTACATAGGACTGACTTGAAACAAACATGCAAGGATTTCCCCAACATCGCACATAAATCTTGAAGGAAGCAAAGTGGAAATGATACTTGGTAACCCAGAAGCAAATGGTATTTCTCAAGTACACCATGTAACCACAAGTGATCACATGTTTGTAATATGAAAGGGTCATATCTGACTGACTCACAAGTAGAAAAGAAAACAAAAAAAACATGATCAAAACCTTGCTCTCAAATTTCCCCATTCATAGCACACCATGATATAAAAGATTGTGGTGACATTGAGGAGAGAATAATAAAATTATGTGGAAAAGATAATCAAGAACCAAAATTAAAATCCAATATTGAAAGAAAGAGTAAATCCATATAAAATAACCTTTTTCCAAAGAGATCAGTAGGATGGGAGATGAACAGACCAAGATTGGATGAGAGGAAAGTTATATCCTACAAGGATCTATTGGTGGTATCTAGAGTGGTGATGGGATGTAGGAAAACTAAAACTTTTAGGAGAACACTTGGATGACAAAGGATCTTGCATGAGGACTTTCTGAAATGCACAGTTAGGAGAACTATAGGTTTTGATCATGTGTGAACTGACACGAGGAGGTGAGAGTATTGTGAGATTGTTGGGCATGATTATTGATAATATTCCTAGGGGGGAGTATTGTAGATATGCTACTATGATGATATGTTACATTCATGACTAAGTTTGTAATTGATGTGGTATCTAACAAAAGAATAGCGAAAAGATCAAGTTGGTATAGATGGCTAGTTGAGTATTCTAACTATCTAAGGTTATGGGAGATACTTCTAAATATTTGGTACATGCAGTTAATATTGGTAGAAGAAATGATAAGTCTAGAAGAAGTAATGTAAGTTTTGGTGATGTATGTTCTAAGATAGAGTTTACAAAGGCATGTTCTAGTAAACTTGTTGTATCTCCTCACAGAATTGTTATTCTGAGAATCAAGGTTCAGGATGTGAAGAAGACATTTTGGTGATGACCTAACTAAGATCACTCGTCATAATTTTATGTGTACAAAAATTTATTCAAGTTTCAAGGCAGAAGATTAATGTTATTGCTAAGTGTAACATGTTCTTAATGTGGTCCTATAATGATTAATTAAGAAGGTCTAACAACTAGCTTAGGGAACTTTTTATTGACTTGGTATAAAGGAAGGACATTTTCCTTTATGATATGGATATGACATATAGAATTAATTTTGTAAGTAGTATAAGAGCAGAATGCAAAGTTGAGCAGAGTAGAGTGGAACTGAAGGAAACTTAATTGCCAAGGTTTTGTTGAGTGATCTGAGGTTTGATATTTGGATATGAGATTCATGACCTAGTCTACAAGATTTGACAATGATTAGTTCAGTTCACACAACAAAGGAAAGAAGAATATATCAGTAAATTGCATGTTTGATTAGTGATCTCTTCTTGTAGTTGAAATTGCATGTTTGGGTAGTGGACTCATCCTGCATACATTGTACCACAACTCCTAGCAATGTTGGAATCTCCTAACAAGGATTCAAAGTCTCCTATCAAGAACTCATATGTACTGAATGTTGTAATAGACTTGTAATAGGGTCCATCCTCTAACAAGAAACTTATATATTAGTATATCATCTTGTGGGCATCATTCCCACTGGGCTTTTCCCTCTGATCAAGGGTTTCCCTAGTTAACATATTTGATGTAATTGTCTATGTGCATCTTATTATGGTTGTTGTTTACTTTGGTTGGATGGTTACATTTTTTTAAAGAAGATAAATATTTTAATTATTGGATAACTGATTCACCCCCCCCCCCCCCCCCCCCCTCTTAATTATCTTGGTGGATTATTGTTTCTAATAGTTGGTATCAAAGCATCATGTCCTTGAAGATAAAGTCTAATAGCTTTGGGAGATCCATGGAGAGCATGTTCAAAAAAGATACTCCAAAGTTTGATGGAACAAATTATGATAGCTAGAAATAAAAGATGAATACATGTGTGTTGTGTATAGCTCTCAAATATTGAATCTTGAAAAAATTAGCAAAGATAATCATTGTTGAAAAGGATTTGGAAAATTGTACTAAGGATGAAAGAGATCTTTTTATGTGTGACATTAGAGCTAGAGAAGAATTATTGACTACCTTTCCTAAAATTGAATACAATCAGGTAAAATCACTTGTTACCTCTCATTTGATTTGGAAAGCTTTGGAAACTAGTTTTAAAGGTGATGCACATTCTAAGAATTTGAGGCTACAAAGTTGGATTTGTGCATTTCAAGATGCTAAAATCATGGAAGATGAATCTATAAGAACATATGTAGGTAGGATATCAAAAATTTCTGTAAGTATTAAATCTCAAGGAGGAACCAAAGATGATGAGTTTATATGGAAGATATTGAAGACTCTAACACCACCATTTAATTTAGCAGTCCAAATGATACAGTTGTTGATATCTTGTACCAAAGATTTCACAAAAGATTCATTGCTTGGAAGACTTGAAGCAATTGAGAATGAGCTCAGATAGTCTGAAGAACTGACCAGAACAAAGATAGCTTTTAGTGCCTTGAATATTCAACCTAATTTATCAAAAAGCACAAGTACTAGAGAAGATTTTGCTAGCAGTAGTAGATTTGAGAAAGATAGAAAGATTGAAGAAGGAGTAGCCCTTTTGGTAAGAATAGAAAGAGGAGGTAAGAAAATCTTTGAATATTGAACTTGCGAAGAATATGGTCATTACACATCTAAGTATCCTAAAAGAGAGAAAAAGTATAAAGGAAATTACAAACCTAGAAGAGATAAAGAATGTTTCTATGCAAATTAAAAAAATGATTCTAATGAACAAGCATTAAATGCTAGTGATGATGAAATTAGGTTTGTGGTAATCAAGAGAAAGTAGCTTTGGTGTCACTGGTTGAAAAGAAATCTAATTGGATAACTGACAATGGTTATTCACATCATATGATTGGTGATATGAACAAGTTTCTTGACCTCAAAAGTTAGGATGGAGGCATTGTCAAAGTTGGAAACAATGCAGCATGCCAATTTAAAGGTATTGGATCTATAACTCTTGATGGTAAAGCTAACACTGAGGATGTATATTTTTTTGATGGTTTAAAGCACAATCTTTTGAGTGTTTGACAACTAGTGGACAAAGGTTATCATTTGTAGTTCATAGAGAAGACATGCATATGTTGGAAATATAAGAGGAGTAATTGAGAGGGGAGGCATGAATCAGTTACTACAAAAATAAATCTTAGATCCCTTTTGATTTCAGTACAAAATGCAAATAAATAACTGAATACTACTAAAAATCACTAAACACATAGAATGTTGTAACTTGATAGTAACTAGATTAGCTCGATAAAAGATTAACTTATAAACCATTAGATGTTATTTGTGATTATCATTACTTTAACTTAGTTGCAAACACATAAATAAAATAGCATGAACACATTTGACACTAGGATTTAACGTGGAAACCTAATTTGGGAAAAACCACCAATAGCAACTAGTTACTAATTTTCACTCTTTTGAAGTGAGCCTTATTAGGAGCCAACCCTATTAAATGATTTAATCACCCTATTAGGAGTGGCCTAGTTAGAGGACTTGAGAACAATTTAATAGAATTTCCACCTTGTTAGAGGGTTTTTAACTAACTGTTAAGCTAACTCTATTAATAGATTTAGATCACTACTACAATGGTTAGAGAGTAACAATGAAGTGACCTAATTTGAATGCAACTTGATTGCTGATTTTAGATCTTTTTTTAGGCTTGTACTTGATCCTTCTTGATCGAATATGAATTTGCTACACCATAAGGATATTCTGCTTATCCTTCAAATTTGCTTCTCTGCTTATCTTCAATGACATCACCATAATTGCATATTCTCTTGTACTCACTTGCAAACTTTCTTCCACTCTTTGAAATCACAACTTGACCTTATATTTATACCTTTCACTTTGTCAAGTCAGCTCAGATACAACTTAGAATAATTAGTATTCATCACCTCAATCAACTGGAATTAATAGATAGATTAATTAGGCTCAATACAACAAAGTAATAAAATCCTTTGCTATCCAACCTTGCTTAGTAGAAACTAACTCTAAAATGATTTCCTTCATTAACCAACAAAAGCTTGATTAACACTATAAACTTACAAAAATCCTTTGAAAACTGAGTGAGCTCAGTTAGCACTGGTTCCATCCAACTTTCCTTTGTTAGCCAAGTGAGCTCAGATAACACTCTCTTTATGCAACTTTTTCTTTGATGCTTGAGTGAACTCGGTAGACACTACCTTCTAAACTAGGAAAACATAGGAATGCTCAGTAGACACTAAAAACTATCTTCACTACCTAAGTGAGCTTGGCATATACTAACTGATTATGATTATGAAATTTGTGTAACATCAAAGAGAACACACAATCAATATATTGTATCCAACAATCTCCTTCTTTGGCATTGATGCCAACACAACATGTCATATAGCACAATGAAATTTTGAATTTGAGAACTCCCTCTATTAGTATGAGCTCTTCCTTTTTATTGAATTCTATCTGCAACAGATGTTACCAAATTTATTCAAAACATTCTCCCTCTTTTAGCATACTTCATCATTTAGAGAACTTCTCCCTTTCTAGTTTTTGACTTTATTTTGATTCCAAATATTTCGTAGAGATTTGATAGTAAACTTCTCCCTCTTTGACAACACATGCCAAAGACAATAACTCTATACATTCCAATGTACCTTAAGTACTAATTCATTTACAATATGCCCTTGTCAATTCTATACCAACTGATTGATCTTCAATAGGTTCTAGTTGATGCATTCACTAAACTTTATTTAGTGAATTTTAGATAGGAGAATAACCCCTAGCTTACCTCTTAGATACAAAAATGCATCCTTAGGTAATGGCTTGGTGAATATGTTTGCAACCTATTCCTTTAAATTCACATATTCCAATCTAACTTCTTTATCTTGCACCAATTCTCTTAAGAAGTGATATTTTATAGCAATATGCTTTGTTTTGGAATGCATCACTGGATTCTTTGATATGTTGATTGTACTAGTGTTATCACAATATATAACAACTGCATCTTTGATTGCTACCTTCATTCTTTCCAATAGTTGTTTGAACCAAAAAATGTTAGAAAAATTTATTGCTGCTACTACATATTATGCCTCTACTATGGATTGAGAAGTACAATTCTACTTCTAGCTTGTCCAAGATACTAGTCTTTTACCAAGAAAGAATGCTCCACCACTAGTTCTTTTTCTATCTTCAAGACTTCCTACCCAATCAGTATAAGTAAATACTTTGAAGTGCAAATTGCCTCCAAGTTTGTACCATAAACCATAGTCTTCAATACCTTTGAGATACCTCATGATTCTCTTGATTGTCATCATGTGATTTTTTTGGGATTTTATAAGAATCTTGCCACTATTCCAACTACTAGAGCAATATCAGGTCTTGTGTGAATTGCATACTGTAATTTTCCAATCATTAATCTATAAGTAGTCTTATCCACTTCTTTAGAATCCTCATTTTTGGAAAGCTTATGTCCAGTAGACATAGATGTTCCAACTAGTTTTGAATCTTCCATTCCAAATTTCTTTAGTATCTCCTTCATATAATTAGATTGAGTGATGTAGATACCATTCTTGTTCTTTTGTATTTGCAATCCAACAAAGAATTTTATTTTACCAAACATGGACATCTCAAATTCTTTTCTCATTTCTTCTAAGAATGCTTTGCATAGATCATCATTTCTTATAAATAAAATATCATCAACAAATATTTCTACTAACACAATCTTCTTATCCGGTCCTTCCTTGATATACAAACTACTATTATCATTAGTCCTTTGAAAACTAATTTGTACCAAGTAATTATGAATTTTTCATACCTAGCTCTGAGAGCTTGCTTGAGACCACATAAAGATTTTTGTAGTTTGCAAACCATGTCTCCTTTGCTAGGATCTACAAAACCTTTTGGTTTCTCAATGTAAACTTCCTCATCAAGTATTTCATTCAAGAATGCAGATTTAACATCCATGTGATATACCTTAAATCCTCTATGTGCTACATATCTTAGTAAAGTTCTAACACCTTCAAGTCTTGCTACAAGAGAAAAAGTTTCACCATAGTCAATACCTTCTTCTTGAGAGTAGCCTTTGCATACTAGTTTTTCTTTGTATCTTGATACATTTCCATCTTCATTTAGCTTATTTCTAAATACCCATTTTGTACCAATTATATTTTTATCCTTGGGTCTAGGAAGAAGATTCCAAGTTTTTTTATTCTCTATTTGTTCTATCTCTTCATTTATTTCTTTAATCCAACGTTCATTTTCTAGAGCATCTTTAACACATCTAGGTTCAAATTTAGCAAGTAAACATATACCTTCTAATTTGCTTCTTGTCACTATTCCATTAGATTTATCTCCAATGATCTGATCAGGTGCATGATGTCTTCTAAAATCTTGCTAATATAGGCTCCTGAGTCTTTGACTAAGTTCCATCATCTTCTTTTTGAGTTTTAGTTTCAAGCTCGAGTCCTTCTGTCTATGACTCAGGTCCATTAGGCTTGGTTTGAACTAGCATTGTAGCCTCTAATTGTGACTTGGGTCCTTGCAGATCGAGTTGTACTTTCTATAAATTTGTAGATATTAGAGTTTCTAGGGACTTGGGACTTGAAGCATCTTTTCTTTCAGATAGATTAGGAATGGTATCAGTTTCATAGTAAACAAATATTTTGTAGTCTTTTGGTTTGTTGTTTCTTTCCTCTTCACTCTTTTATGCATATTCACCAATTCTAACGTGTGCACTCTCTATGATTTTGTGAGTAGATAAGTTCAAACATATGTATGCTTTACTTCTACAGGAGTATCCTAGAAATATGCCTTCATCACCTTTTATATCAAATTTCCCTTTTCTAGATTCTTTCAAAATGTAACAGTTACTACCAAATAATTTCATGTAACTTACATTAGGTTTGTAGCCATACCATAGCTAATAAGGTTTATTTTTTGAATCTTTCTTCAACTAAACTCTGTTCAAGGTATAAACTACAGTGTTGATAGCTTCCTTCTACTATTTGAGAGAAACATTCTTTTCAGTCATCAGGGTTCTTGCACAATCCATGATAGATCTATTTCTTCTTTCTGCTATACCATTCTATTGTGGTGTACCAGGAGCGGATACTTGTCTTTTGATTCCTCTTTCAATGTAGAAATTGTTGAATTCATGGGAAATGAATTCACCACCTCTATCTAATCTTAGGCATTTCAACTTCTTTCCAGTTTCTTTTTCCACTCTTGCCAAATACCACTTGAATTTTTGAAAAGCTTCTAATTTTTCTCTTACGTACATTACTATTATCATCCTAGAGTAGTCATCAACAAAGAGAATGAAAAACTTTTCTCCACTATATCTCTCTATTCCAATAGGTCCACATAAGTTTTTATCAATAATTTCCAATACTTCTTCTAACTAATAGTCTTTGCTTTTGAAGCTTGCCTTTCCCATCTTACCAATTTGGAAATTCTTGCATAGACCCATATCAAGCTTCTTCAAAGTATGAATACCTCTTACTCTTTTATGTTTGCTTATCTTAACCAAATTATCAAATTTCACATGACATAGTCTTTTGTGCCATAATCAGCTTTCTTCTACTTGAGAAATAAAACATGAACAATCGCTGACATCAAGATAAAATAGATTACCCGTTGTTTGCTTGCTAGAACTAACCAAATTTCCTTTCTCATCTAGCAATTTGGCTTGTCCATTCATGAATTCTACCTTGAATCCAATGTTATTCATCTATGCCACACTTAGTAGATTATACTTTAGTAATTTGACCCAATAAGCATTATCACACATAAGTTCTTTAGTTAACAAGATACATCCTTTTCCTTTTATATTACAAGGTTCATTGTTTCCAAATATTACACTACCTCCATCATAATATTCCATATGCTCAAATTTTGTTTTGTCACTAGTTGTATGATGTGAGCAGCCACTATCAATAATCCATATATTATTTATGCTAACATGAGATATAAGTGTCATCTTATCTCCTTCATCATCATACTCATCTTTCACAGCAATATAAACCATTTCATCTTCATTGTTATCAAAATCTTTAGCTATAGAACAAGATTTCTTACCTTTGTCCTTGAGGTTTATGGTGAAAGGATATTTATGATTCTAGTTAATGACTTTTCTAGAATGATGTGGGTTGCATTTCTTAAAGAGAAATCTAAGGTATTTGATAAGTTTAATAGATTCAAGAATAGAGTTGAGAATGAATCTGGTATAAAGATTAAATGTTTAAGATTAGATAGAGGAGGACAATTTACCTAAAATGAGTTTAACATGTTTTGTGAAGAAAATGGAATCGAAAGACAGTTATTAGCTCTGAGAACCCCTAAATAGAATAGAATTATAGAGAGAAGAAACAAGTCAGTTACAGAAGTAGCAAGAGCTATGTTAGTTGAGAATAAGGTATCCAAGATGTTTTGGAGAGAAGCTGTGAATAGAGTAGCCTACACTATGAATAGAGTGCAAGTCAGGAAAGACACAAACAAGACCCCTTATAAACTATGGTTTGGTCACTCACCTATAGTTAAGTATTTTAGAATTTTTGGCACAAAGTGTTATATCAAAAGAGATTATGATATTAGTAAGTTTGATGCTAGAAGTGATGAAGGTATGTTTCTTGGTTATTCATTGAAAAGAAAGGCTTATAGATGTTATAATCAGATAATTAAGACTATTATGGGAAGTAAAAATGTTAGAATTGATGAGAAATTTAGCATGCAAGAAAAAATAGTTGATTACAATTATATGATGATGTTGTTACTAAGCCAAGAAATGATAAGGTATTTCTTGAGACTGACAATGATTTGCAAAATAAAGGACAGCTAAGGTAGGAACAAAGCTTGGAACCTTCAGTAGAGCCAAGAGTTGAGATAGCAACTCCTACTTTAGGAAATGATATGATAAAGAATCACCCATCCAAGCAAATCATCAAAAGTAGAGATAAAGGTGTGATGACAAGAAGCAAAGTCAATGACAAAATATCTTTAATATCTCAAGTTGAACCTAAGAATGTAGATGAAGCATGTAAAGATTATTATTGGAAACAAGCTATGAAAGATGAATTGGATCAGATAGTAAATAATGAGACATGGGAATTGGTCCCTAGACTAGCAAACAAGAATGTGATAGGAACTAAATGGGTATTCAGGAACAAGATGAATGAACAAGGTGAAGTTATAAGGAACAAAGCAAGATTAGTATGTAAAGATTACTCATAGCAAGAAGTAATAGAGTATGAGGAGACCTATGCTCCAGTGGCTAGAATAATAGTAAGATTATTCTTATCCTATGCAACACAAAAGAAATTCACAGTGTATCAAATCGATGTCGAGTCAACATTTCTGAATGGAGAACTTGAAGAAGAAGTGTACATAGAGTAGCCTGAAGGTTGACCTTTGATAGATGATAAGGACATAGTATGCAAACTAAAGAAAGCATTGTATTGCTTGAAGCAAGCACCCAAAACCTGGTATGCAAAATTGGACAAACATTTGACAAAGCTTGCATATAGCAAAGGTATGGCAGATATTAATTTGTATTGGAAGAAATTGATGATGGTTTGATGATTTTGGTAATATTTGTTGACGATATCATATTTGGAGGAAATAATGATGAAAGTGAAAAATTCGCTAAAGAGATGAAGAAAGAATTTGAGATGAGTATGATACAAGAAACGAAATACTTTCTAGGATTACATAGTATACAGAATAAAGAAGCAAACTTTATTTCTTAGACTAAGTACTTGAAGGATTTACTGAAAAGGATTGGCTTAGAAACATGAAAATGCATTGGAACACCTATGGTAACTAGACACAAGTTATTTGCAAAAAATGAGAAACCTACTATCAAGCAAAAAAAGTACATGATTTCTATGATTAGAGGATTGCAATATCTAACTCACACAAGGCTAGATATAGAAAATATAATTAGAATTGTTGCAAGATTCCAAATCAATCCCAAAGAAGCACATTATACAGTAGTCAAAAGGATATTTAGATATCTGAAAGGAACATCTAAGTTTGGATTGTGGTATGATAGATCTAATAATTTTACTCTAAGTGCTTATATTGATGTTGATTGGGCAGACAGTATGGATGATAAAAAGAGCACCAGTGGTGGAGCTTTCTTTCTTGGAGGAAGATTGGTTTCTTGGCTAAGAAAGAAGTAGGATTGTACATCACAAAGTATGGTAGAATAAAAATATGTTGCAACAACAAAAAATTGTAATCAAGTTGTTTGGATGAAGTAGATGCTAAAGGATATAAGGATAGAAATTAGTAAACCTATTGTCATACATTGTGACAACACAAGCATAGTAAATATGTCTAAGAATCCAGTGTTGCATTCAAGGACTAAGTAGATTTCTATTAAGTGTCACATGTTGAGAGAGAAAGTTGCAAAAAAGGAAATTAGATTGGAGTATGAGAGTACTAAAGAGTAGATTGAAGATATTCACTAAGCCTCTTTCCAAAGAGACTTTTGAGTATTTATGAGGTATGCTTGGGGTTATGCCCCTTCCTACATCAAATTAGAAGATGCAAGAGTGCATCGGTTTACTGTAATAGAGCACCATTGTTGTTTAGACTAAATGTTGATGCTTCCTATATGGGGGAGTATCTGTAATGGACAAAGTCATCTAGGACTCTTGTTGGATGTTGTTTTGAATAGTGTTTTTGGACACTTAAGCTAAGTAAGAATCTGTTGTTGTAGAGTTTGATGCAATAAATTTGGTGGTTGAAACCTTTGACATTGATGTCAATGGGGGAGAAGATTGGCATGAAAAATAGCATGTTCAAAAGATGTATAGCATGATAGTTGGAAGAAGATTAGCATAAATTACAACATAGAATGAAAGTTTGACAAAAATCAAATTGAGGTATATCAATGGGGAGAATGATTGATGAAGAGGATTTGAAAAGAAAGATGAATAGTCATTTGTTGGTATTTTTGGAACTAGATTTTTTTCATCTATGTTGCCATCAATGCCAAAGGGGGAGATTGTTAAGAGATTGTTGGAAGCATGAATGTTAATGATATTTCTATGGTGATATGTTACATCATGATTGAGTTTGTAAATGATGTCAATATAGCATTTTTTTGTAGTTTCTGACAGAAGAATAGTGGAAAGATCAAGTTGGTATGGATGGCTAGTTGAGTATTATAACTATCCAAGGTTATGGGAGATACTTCTAAGTATATAGTATATCCAATAAATTTCAAAAGAGGAAATGATAAGTCTAAAATAAGTTATGTAAGTTTTGGTGATGTATGTTCTAAGATAGAGTTTACAGAGGCATGTTCTAGTAGATTTGTCATATCTCCTAGTAGAATTGTTATTCTAAGAATCAAGGTTGAGGATATGAAGAATACATGTTGGTGATGATGTGGCTAATATCACTCATCATAATATTGTGTGTACAAAAATTTATTCAATTTGCAAGGTAGAAGATTAATCTTATTGATAAGTGTAATGTTTTCTTAATGTGGTCCTATAATGATTAATTGAGAAGGTCTAATAGCTGACTCAAAGAATTTTTTTATGCACTCAATGTAAAGGAATGAAATTTTCCTTTATCATATGGATATGACATGAAAAATTAATTTTTTAAGTAGTACAAGAGCAAAATGTGAAGTTGAGCAGAGTAGAGTGGAAGTGAAGAAAACTTCATTGCTAAGGTTTTGTTGAGTGATCTGAGGTTTGATATTTAGATCTGAGGTTTGTGACCTAGTCTACAAGGTCTAACAATGGTTAGTTTGGTTGAAAAAATAAAGGAAAGGAGAACATAATAGTATAATTCACATTTGAGTAGTGAGCTCTTCTTGTAGTTGAAATTGCATGTTTGGGTAGTGGGCTCATCTTGCATACATTATACCACAACTCCTAACAGTGTTGGAATCTCCTAACAGGGATTCAAAGTCTCCTAACAAGGACTAATATGTACTTAATGTTGTAATAGACTCCTAATAGGGTCCATCCTCTAACAAGGAACTTAAATATCAGTATATCATCTTATGGGGATCATTCCCATTAGGGTTTTCCCTCTTATCAAGGGTTTTCCTAGTTAACATATTTGGTGTAATTGTCTATGTGCATCTTATTATGGTTGTTGTTTACTTTGGTTGAATGGTTAAGTTTGTTTAAAGAAGATAAATATTTTAATTATTGGATAACTGATTCACCCCCCCCGCCCCCCACCCACCCTCTTAATTATCTTGGTGGACTAATATTTCTAACAGAGAGATATATAATAATACTAAGCAAGGGACTAACTTTGGGATGTACAATAGATGGAACATGATATTCACAAAAGACCTTACTGTACAAACTCATAGTATGATATGATAGTGGAAATGATATGATATAGTAGAGTGGAAAAAAGCTCAAGATGAGAAAATAGTGGATGAAAATCCTAAGATAAGGAGATAAAGTGTGAAAAGCTCAAGATGAGAAGATTGTGGGATAAAAATCTCAAGATAAGGAGATAGCATGTAAAAAGCTCAAGATGAGAAGATAGTGAGAAACAAGGTGTGATGTACTTTTACTATAAGTACAAGTGGACATGGTAGAATGGAGAAGCCACAAAGATATGATATAGGAAATGTGATGTGCTTGCTTGGACATAGAAAGTTTGCATTGCTGGGATGATAAGCATGATTGTGCTTAGGAAGTGTTTGTTGTAAGAAACTATGTTGTGCAACAACTATCTAAAGGCATTGTATGTGATTTGTTGGCAAGACAAAAGTGTTTTTGGAATGGACTATAATGATGGTGCATTGATGGAAGAAGAGAAAGAGTAACATAGCTTCTCTCCAAAGATATTATTAGTGTGTAGAAGAAGTTATGGAGATTGTGTTGGTTTTTATAAGAACATTAGTGTAACTAGTGATCTCCCAATGCATTAGAGTGTATCAAGTGCAAGAGAAGTTTAAGAAAAGAATATTTAAGTTGTGTGAAGTATCATTGCACAAGAGAAGACATAGAAAAATCTAGAGTCTGTAGGAGGAATGGGGGGATGGATTGAAGAGGAGAGAAAAATCAAGTAGGAGAATGGCCAAGGAGACAATAAAAGGGGAGAAAACTGAAGCCAATATCAAATCATGGAAATATCTTTGTACTAAAGTGTGTGATAGTGTGAGTGAAAGGTAGAAGATGCTATCTAAGAAAATACATCATAGGATTAGACAAAGGAGGAAGAAGAAGATCCCACCTTGCTACAACTATTAGCAGAGGGTGTGATGCTAAGAATAGAATTGAGGGAACAAGTGAAAGAGACAAAATATCCAAATGCAAGAGCATTGTCAGAGGGAGTGGATGTAGAAGATTAGCCACCTCTAGAAGAAACTCTACTAGAAGTGGAACATAGATCCATGATGAGGCCAATAGCATCACTATGGTTGAAAGGAAAGAGCATCCTAAGGGGTATGATGCAGCTTCCTAAAGAACACATGGAGGACCAAGTATTGTTTGCATTTCAGTAATTCTGAATAAGGAAGCCTAATGTTGTGGTAAAATGGGCACATGAAGTGGAAATGGTGATGGGATAAGAACTAAAAAAAAGTACTTGCAAGTGAAAAAGAGTGGCCTGACCTAGCAGAGAAAGACATGGAGTTCTTTCAAGGCCTGATATTGAAAGAGCTCAAGAAGATAGTGCATGGACATAAGTTGAATGACTAGGGATGATGCTAATTGTGGAAGTAGCTTTGGTAACTGAGAGTACTACTATGGAGAGAATTCAAAATGAATTCATGTTTTTGTGGTTGCAAGAAGAAGCATTTAAGGATTCAGTGGTGCAGACCAATAGTTTAGTGCATAGGTCACAAGAATAGTTGAATGTTGTATCACCTAGTTTAGTAGTGCAAATTGAAAAATAACTATTAAATGAAAGCTTTAACACAACTAAAATTAGTTAACACTTAAGATAGGACCAAAGAAAGAAATATGGAGGAAAGTAGACCAAGAATGGTAAACTCCTCAAGTGCTTCTCATGATGATGAAGTTATGTCCCTGATGAGAGGGGATGTATGCTCACATTATGCTCAAGCTTCCAATGGATGGGGGTTTTTACCAAAAGTGTATATGAATGAGGGTTTTAACAATGGATTCATGGAGGTATTTTAGAATTATAATGATATTTAGGTATTTTATGAGCTCTCAAAATAGAATTATAACTTTGCATGGAAGGTGGATTGATTTTAGTGAAGGAGGGAGGTTCAATTTATAGGCCAAGGGTTGGAGGAATGGAGGGCCAAGATGTCAAGATGATGAGATGGTGAGGGAGGGTCAGGATGCACTCAAAAGGGAGCACAAGGATTGTGCTTGTTTAGCACCAATGGGGAGGTGACACTTGTCACAAGGAGGATGAGTGTGAGAGGATAGGATAAGGGTTGGTCAAAGGCTTGATGAGGGTGGTTGAGTATGTAAGAGGGATGTAAGAGTCATGAGTGAGGATGGGAGAGGTGTAAGAATCATAAATGTTGGAGGGGAGAAGATATTTGTTGACTTTGGCTTGGGTCAGAAAGTCTTAACCCATGTTTATGATTGTGCACATTATTAGAAGGGGATTAGGATTAGCTTAGAAGAGGGGTTAGGGAATGAGTGATTTATCTTTGATGGGATGGGTTAGTTAGGGGGTTAAGTGAGGTTAGTATGGGTGAATAGGTTGGATTAGGGATTAGGATAGGGTTTAGGAAGGCTTTTTGGATTTTAGATATTTTATTAAACATTTTATTCAATAAGATGGGAGTGTGGAATTAAATTGAATAGATTTAATGATTTATCCAATTTAATAGAGGAATAGGGATTTAATTGATAAATTGATTTTGGGTTATCATTTGATTTTATCAATTGAACTATAGTTAATTAAATAAATTAATTAACTAGGGGATTATGATTAATTAAATAAATAGTTAGTATTTAATCAATAATGTCTTAGGAGATGACTAAATATGATTACTTATTGATGTAATCAAATTTAGGTTTCTAAAAATGCAAGTGATGCATGTCTACCAGAATCAAATGAATACAGTGAAATATGAGAGGGATTCTATTAATATGCTAATGAATAGATATGAAAGAGAGTGAAACATTACGTAGAGGACATCGACTATTCTAGGGTAGAAAGACTGTGAGAGGAGATGAAAGATGTGATGGAGTATTCTATCAAAGTTGCACGAGAGGCAACATAATGCATGGGGTTATACCATTAGGTAGTCCCATTAGAGAGAAGGAGATGATTCATATATTTAGAGAAATAGTTCATGGAGCATATAAATACTCTCTTGAGGCTTGGTAGTATCCTGATTCTGATAGATATAGTCTAAAGAGGGGTGAGGATGACTCTAGGGGCATCATCATCTAGAGTTGTGTAAGAGGGAATCCCCTTGTGAGAAACCCAAACATTCCACCTCCATGAGTAGGAACTCAATGAGCTTTTTTTTTATTTGTTTGTAGTGTGTTTTTTTGTTTTGGAAACAAATGTCCATGTGTTGTTGTTTGGATTGTAAGCAGTGTGCACTGAGGAAATAAAATGTGCAGTGGACTTGATTTGTTGTACATCATCTCAAATGTATATCAGAGAAAAAACTTGATGCATGGTTGTTTCAAAATTCATATGGAATATATGGATTTTAAATTTTTTAAATTTTTTTGAGATTTTATACATGTTTTTGGGTGGTTTTTGTAGGTTTTTTTAATGTTTTGGACATTTTAGGATGTTTGGATATTTGGAAATTGTAACTTAGATGAATGTCATAATCAAACCATTTGGGAACTTGTTAAACCAGAGCCAACATAAACCAAGACTCCTGAAAGAAGGAGTACAAAAATTTATCTGGATCAATTTTGAAGAAAAGAAAATATCAATCATCCCAAAACTGACAATTCCTTGTAAAGACTATAAGGTGTAGGGACTAATGATAGTGATAGTGATATGATGGTAGATAGGAGATGGTTCATTGGTAGATAATAAAAAGGCCAAGTACACATGGCACCTATTGCTATTTTTCCACCAAACTACCTATCCAAGGCACTCGTATTGTCAATTTTTCACCATTGGATGTATTTTCTATTGTCTCTTTTTTTTTGGATATTTTGATTTTTTGGGTCTTTTTGCAAGACTAGTAGGATACACTGAGGATCTTAGGCATATAATTTCTTGAGGTGAATGACATTGGTGGGATCATTCAATGTTTCTCCCTCAAGTGTTGATAGCTGATATGCCCTTGAGCCAAAAGGTGTTATGACAATATATTGACCAAACCATATGGGATCAAACTTGCCCTTCTTTTCTTGGTTTTCTTGGAACTCCATGTTTTCCTTGAGGACCATGTCACCTACTTAAAACTAGTGTAGGTGAACCTTCTTGTTGAAGTTATACTTTAGGTGATTTTGATAGACCATGAGATGGTCATAGGCTTGTTGTCATTTTCATCAAGTAGGTTGAGCTAGGTGAGTTTAGTTACTCTGCAATCCTCATCTAATATCTACCCTTGTAAAGAAATGTGCATAGATGGGAGTTCAACTCCAATAGATAGTACCACTTTGGAACCATAGACCAAGGAGTATGGATTTGTGCCTATGGATGTATGGAATGAAGTGTAGTAAACCCATAGGGTGGGGTTGATTTACAAATGTCAATCACAGTCAAAATCATTGACAACTTTCTTGAAGATTTTTAGTAGGGTTTTGTTAGTTTCCTCATCCTAGTCATTACCTTGTGGAAAGTAGGGGTGAGAAAAATGATGGTGTATGTGAAGGGAATTACACAACTCTTCCATATTGAGGTTCTCAAATTTTCCTCCACAGTCTGTGAAAATAGTAGCTAGGATACTAAAACAACAAATAATCTGATACATGATAAATTTTGATATTTGAACTCTTATGGCTAGGATAAGCAGGACTACTTCTACCCACTTAATGAAATAATCAGTCACACTGATTATCTAATTGTGTCCTTTGGAAGAGAGGGGTGTTATAACACCAACAAGGTCAAACCCCGAGCATGCAAATAGCCATGGTGGTGCAATAGGTTGAAGATTTTGAGTCAGGGCTTGGATCAAATGTGCATGTTGTTGACAAGGTAGACACCTTTTGACAAAGTCACAAGCATCATGTTCTAGTGTAGGCCAATAATATTTAGCTCTAATTATTTTCTTAGTTAGGACTATACTACTCATGTGAATACCACAAAGTCTAGTGTGTACCTCTTTGAGACCCATTGTAACCTCATTTTGGTCTAAACACTAAAAAAGAGTTTTGTGATAACCACAAAGATATATAGTGTTAGCTATAATAGTGTAGCAAGATTCTTTATGAATAAGGTTCTAGCATTAGTTTTAGTGTGAATTTCATAGTACCATGGGGATTGGGGACTAACCAAGATGCATACCCATGTTGATTCATTGTTCTCATATGCGGGTTGTTGTAGCTGCTTGACTAAGAATCCAAACTATGTAGCTTCCTAGGAGAAAATTAAAAGGGAACCAATAGTAGCCATGGCATCTACATCCTTATTTTGCAACCTTGGCACCTCTATGAATTAGATCTAAGTGAAGTGTTGCTTGAGTTAATCTACCAATTCTTTATAAGGTTGAAGTTTATCATATTTGGTTTGATACTCATCAAGGACTTACTTGATGATTAGTTGGGAATCTATGAAGACATGTAGCTCTGTGATGTTCCATTCAACTATTATTTTGAGCCCTATAATAAGAGCTTCATACTCTAAGATGTTATTGATGCACTGGAACTAGAGTTTGAAAGACTTAGGAATGTAGTCACCTTGAGAGGTGACCAAGAGTATGTTAGCTCTAGAACCATGGGATGTGTAAGATCCATCAAAGTAAAATTTCCAAGATGGTTATTTCTCTATCAGGCAGAGGTGTTCATCTAGGAACTCCATAATAAGAGGGTGATCAACAACCAAGGGTGCATTGGCCAAGTGATGTGTTATAGCTTGACTTTCGATAGCTTTCCTGTCGACATACTAGATGTCAAATACACTAAGAAGCATGACCCATTTGGCTAAGTTCCCTATGAGTACTGTGCATGATAACATATATTTCAATGGATCAATCTTGGATATTAGTTGCATAGTCTGACTCCAACATGTAATGCTAGAGCTTTTGAGTAGAAAAAACCATGGCTAAGAAATATTTTTCTATGGGTGTATAATTAAGCTCATACCCAACTAGAGTGTGGCTAATGTAGTAAATAACCCTCTCTTTTCCATTATTGTCAAGTTGTGTGAGAAGAGCACCTAGTACTATAGGGGTAGCTATGATGTATAATATGAGTGGTCTTCCTATAATTGGTGGAACTAAGATAGGTGGATTGGCCAAGTATTTCTTTATTAGTTCAAATTGATGTTGGAAGATAGGATCATATCAAAAAAATTGATCCTTTTTGAGCAAATGTGTAAATGGTTGACACTTATCAGCTAGCTATGAGATGAATCTTTTGTCTGATTGTAGCTTTCCCTATAGAGAGAAATAAGTTGTCTAAGTATCTTGGGAGGGGCCATATCCATGATATCCTTGACTTGTTTAGGGTCAATCTTGATAGCACATCATGATACAATGAACCCCAAGAGTTTTTTAGATGTGATGTCAAAGACACATTTCTTGGGGTTGAGCATGAGATAGTACTTAGCCAGCTAATCAACACTTCCTCAAGGTGAGATAAGTGATCAAGGGCATTAAGGGACATAACTAGAATATCATCCACATAATCCTCAAGATTTTTGTGGATGAGATCATGGAAGATGACCACCATGGCTTGTTGATAGGTTGCCCTAGCATTTTTCAACCTAGATGGCATCATGTTGTAACAGAAGGTCCCCCATGGGGTGGTAAATGTTGTCTATGTTGATTTTCTTCTGCTATTTGAATCTAATTATATCTTGAGAAACCATCCATGAGTGATAAGAGCTCATGACCTGTGGTGAGATCAATAATCATGTTTATATTTGGCAATAGGAAATCATACTTTGGGAAAGCTTTGTTGAGGTCTATAAAGTTTGTGCAAATCCTTATATCACCAGAAGGCTTTATGACATGTACCATGTTGGAGATTGAATTTGAGTAGTCAATTGGGTGAATGATCTTCACATCTAGCAATTTTTCTAACTCTTCTTTAACCAATAAAATAACTTTGGGATGCATCTTTTAGAGTTTTTGTTTGATAGTTTTGGCATTTAGATCTATAGCTAAATTATGTACCACCAACTTAGGATCTAGCCTTGGCATGTCCTGGTAGGACCATGCAAACCATCCTATATTTTCTCAAATCACATCAATAAGAAGTTTTGCTTGTTCTAGTGGTAGAGATGCTACAATGTATATTATTTTTGGTATCTCTATTAAATTGATATTGACTGACCTAGTTTCCTTTGTTACGATGGATGATGTTGTAGGCCTGTGATCTTGTAGGGGAAGGATGAAATCTCCATCCTCAGGTGCCTTAGAAATTTTTTCAATTTCAAATACATCCTTTATTTTTATTTCATTTTTGAGTGATTCAATAGTGCTCTAGAAGATATTTCGCCAGGGAATACTTTTGCTTTTCTTTTTTTATTTTTGCTTTGTGTTCTTTGTTCATTTTTGTGACTAGAGATTTCCTCCTCCCCAAATTAACCTTTTTGATGTAACTTGTAGACATAAGTTAACTATGGTGGTTTCTTCTATGGTGTTTCAACTCCCATGAATTTGAGGAGTGCATGTTCTGTGGAGAATTCATTGACACAGATAACACTTGGTTGGTCCCAATTAATGAGTTTGGGATAAATGAGTGGTAAGTATATGAGGTTAATGGAAAGTTCATAAGGTAAAGAGGCTCCTAAGATAATTTCATCAAGGAAAATATCATCATAGGCTTTCTATTTTCCCTCCTCAAAAATGACTTCAACCTCAATAGGATTATTTTGGATGTTTATAAAGGTATGAATATCTTTGTGGTGCTCCCAGTTGTGGGGATTTTCTTCTTTATAGGTTTCATGGCCTAAACCACCTCCTTGATAATCTTATTGTTCGGTACTAAGGCAATGTGATTGTGGATATTTCTTTTTAAAATAGTCAAGTAGTTCTTCACTTTTTGGAGGTGGATCTTTGTATAACCATGTGCTAATATCATGAGTTGTTTCTTCTCCATTGAGGATCCCATTAGAAATAAATGTGATGTTCCCAAGTTTTGTGAGCTATGGGATCATTTCTAGCTTTGGCCCCTAGTAGATTGAGCACCCTCTAGTATGTGGATCAAGCGGTAAAGCACTGATAGCAAAAGCATCTAAAAGACTGTATTCTCCACAAACTTGGTAGTTGATCTTAACCATGGAAAGAGTGGAGGCTAAAAGGGTGTTTGGATCATGGCAAGTTCTAGAGAAGCTAGCCATGGTATTGTTGATCTCAATTTTAGGACAATGGTTAGTGTATGAAGCTTCTACTACATTGCAATAAGCAAAGGGTTTAGGATCAACGTGAATGGTTATCTTAGTGCCATTATGTAGAAATTTGACACATTGATGATATGTAGATGTAATGGCCTTCATGGCATGAATCCATGGTTGATCAAGGAGAATTTTATATGGAAGGTTAAGATCAACTACATGACAAATTATTTCTTGAGTGGTCGGTCCAACTCACATAGGTAGCTAGATAGTTCCTTTAGTGGTCCACTACATATTGTCATATGCTTTGATAGTGATGACCTCATTTTCAATATTTGTCTCAGTTTATTCTACTTGTTGAGGAATTTTAAAGTACATATATTTAAGGTTGATCCATTATCTATCATGACCCTTTTGATAGCAAATTCAAAAACCATGACAACTATGCAAAGTGGAAGTATATGATCAGGCTCAATGGCTAGGATGCCTAAAGTTTTAAAAGATAATGCACATGATGCAAATAGATGGCCTGCTATGTTGTGAAATTATTTTGTGTTGATGTTATTAGGTACATGTGACTCATGAAGAGCACTATCAAGGATCTCTTGATAAAGTGGACTTGTAAACAGGAGATCTAAAATGGAGATTAAAGCTAGTAGATTCCCAAGATGTTCCAAGATGTTATACTATGGTCTTGATGGGGGTGATCCTAAAGGAAATGGTCTTGATGGGGGTGGTTTTGATGGGGTAGGTAGAGATGGTCTAGCTATGTTCAGTCGAGCCCTTCTAGTGGTGACCATGCACTAGTTATCTGGGCCATTGATATTGATGATATTTAGAGAAGGCTCTATCTAAGAGATGCAACCAATTAGATTTCCATAGTCTAAGTAGGCTGAGGTATAGTCCTATGATTTTTTGTGGTTATCACCTTGGTTGCCTTGATCATTGTTTGGCTTGCTGGTGATAGGATTGTTTGTAGGGGCTTTGCCTATATTTTTGTCATGTGGGGGAAATGCATTTTGATATATTAACAATCTTGCATTCAATGAGGTTTGTGCCCCCACTGTAATTCCTTTTGGTCAATAATATCTTGGAGATTTGCATGCATTTAATAGTGGTATACACCTTGATGTAATGGAATTTTTAAAACTCATTGTCTTTATACCAAGATGATCCTAATTGATTATGTTCTAATAGTTGTCTGTCGGTGTCAAATAAGCTTATCCTTAGCCAATTTCTCAAAAATAACATCAGGGGGTTCACCCAAAGGGGTGTATACTCAAGATTCTCATTGAATGTGTTGGCTCTTGATTTAATAGATTTTAAAATAACAAAGAAAGTAGACCAATACATCTAAGGCTAGCAAATTCCTATGATGGATGCACTTGACCGCAATTCCTGGGCCAACTATAAGGCATGACTCCTTCTTCACTTCAAATTCTATGACACCTAGACAGGTTAACCTTGAGGTTCTAATATATGGTACTAGTGCAAATAAACATAAAATATGAACCTATTAATAGTAGATGAACCCCTTACATCTTCTGATACTTATGCAATAACATAGAATGAAATAGCTATAAATCATAACCTATGAACCCATAGGCTAAGTGAGGGTTAATTCCTTTCAACCCACTACAAAACATGAAAAACTAAATTCATTGAATTAAAATAATTTGTGAAAATGACCATCTCATCTTGCATCTAATTTAGTGATCAGTGCTTTATCCATTGCAACATAGAGTCACTACTAGTAGGATGACCAAACTTGATTGCCTTAAAAATAAGTTTACCAACTAAAATCCCCAAACTCCATTCTTAATAGCATCCCTTCCATGCACCCAAAAACCCTATCAAATCATTGAAGCATTTACTTAATTCCTTGAATTAAAAGCAACAATAGATCTACACACAACTCTTCCAAGCTATCTTAAATTAAATGAACCTTATTCATTCAATCAGAAAGTTAACAGTATATGAAGAATTAGGAGATAGAATAAGAGAGCATGAATAATTCATTGTAAATTCCCTTTTTTATTTATCCTTTGAAAGATTGAATACGTTAATTGGTAACACTAAATGAAACTCAGGATATATTACATGATCTATCATCAATTTTCATTATCTCATAGAAACAAGGCATGAAATGAACCTAGAAACTTGCACAAGAATGGATGTGTGGCCTTCACTACTAGAGCTCTACTCAATAGATAGGAAGTAAAATCAACCAACAACCAATAGAGAAAGAAGAAAAGAAATATATATACAAGGAAAGAATTCCTGGATCTGCTCTACAACTGTTATGTGTCCACTTGGAAAACTTCCCCAATAAGTTAAAAACATCTCCCTAATCTCTCCCAACAACTAGCAAATAAAATCCTCACTCATTTTGCCTAAAAAGTTGAAAATATCTTTAGCACTTGATGGAAAACATAACTGATTTGGCAGGAAACAACAATTACCAAATTTTCTACCAAATATACATCAAATTACTAATTAGAAGCTAAATACTTCAACTAGGATCAAAATATCACATACTAGAGCAATCAAACATGTCAAGTCTTACCACGACTAATATTTTCAACTGAAACACCTGTCAAAAACCATGGATTTGTAAGAATTACAAATCTGCATGTAGCATTCACCAATGACCACTGTGTAAAAAACAACTCCAGAATTTGCCTTCTTTGGATTCCAATGATATATTAGACTCCATATTTTGGCCAAAAATTGCCCCCTCATACCCCTTCAAAGTTCCAAGCTCTAACTTTAGTTTTGAACATTAATATTTGAAAAAATTAAAAAATGTTATAGTATAAACTATAGGTTTTACAATTATAACCTTGATTTTTAAATATGAATGCCCATTTCATTTCTTCAATAAAATATTAAAACAATTAATATTTTATTAACCTAGAAGTCCACTCGGGCACCAAATGTGTGCCACATGGCACCATACCACTAGTCTGACCTTAACACTTCATCACCACGTATCCTCACCTGATTCACCCATGCCATCACATCAATGCAAAATCTTTCACCACATCAGTGCCCAGTCATCATGCTTGTCATTTCCACCTCAATTGTTTGCCATGTCACTATACTTATCATTTGAGCATATTCATTTAGTCACATAGTGACCATTGTCCAATGGGGCCATCTGTTATCATCTTTCCACATATTCCATGTCATCAATCTTTGGGCATGTGTGTTAGTCCAAAATTTAACTATTTACCTCCTCTAGCCACAAGTGGGACCCTCCATGCAAGGTTGTAGCTTCAAAAGGTGCTTTCCTTGAAGACAACTTCATCTTGTGTAAATTTTTATTTAAACACTTGAAAGAGCCACATCACAATGCATGTGGGACAATTTTCTTATATTGTTTAATTTTTTACAGTGACCTTGAACAGCTTCAAGAGATCTTCCCTAGGAGGGAAGAAACATCTCTAGAATTCTAGTCAAAACTTCTTTAGTCTTACCCAACATGTTCATTATCACTCCTAGTGAGAACTCTAAGTACTCATGCCCAAGCTATGCTTGTAAACTCTGTAAATCATCAACCACAACCAAAGAAACAAAACATTTGGAAAGTGGATGAGATTGCATTTGAGATATAAAAAGTAGGGAGCCTTCTAGAATGAACTAGGTGACCCTATTCAGCTTCTCTCTATCATCCAAATGATGATCCAACTTCTTGATGTATTTTGTAAGGTTACACATGTATTTAAGAAGTTGAATACATTCCTCTTTGTTGGGAGAAACTTGCTCTATTCTTTCCAGCATAGAACTTAAAATTGAAAGTGCTATCCCCAACTACTAAATCTTTGTTGCTTGCTTTGAGATATCAATTATTAATATGTGGAGCATCTATTGGTGTCTTCATGATTTGTCCAAGCTATGAGATTCTTCATTATTGTGGATTGCTCTTGCCACTTTGAACTCTTCCTATTGCAAGCATTAGCTAAAAAGTAGTTGGTCTTTGCAGACCCCAAATTGCTCTCTCCCTTGGTGGCTCCGATCCTCCACATGTGTTTGAAGAAGAGTAGTAGCTTCTTTCATTTTTTGTGCCTTCATTCTTCTTCATGCATGAGGTTGTTTTGTATTATTGTATGGATCCCAATACTTTTTCTTTGGAATTCCTTTCTTGCATACCTTTTGGAACTCACTTTGAACCTAAAGTGCCATGATTGGTACCTTTCTAGTTAAAAAGAGCCACAATATCCCTTCTAGAAATGGTTCTCTGTCGTGTACTTTTGTTGGGAGCACCTTTTGGCACTCTAGAATTGTTAGACCCTGGAAGTAGATCCCCTCATCTAGATCAACAAAGGAGGTCTCCTATACCATCCCTGTAATCCCCCACATGCCTCCAATAACCATATCCACAGTAACATTCCAACAGAGATTTTTCCACATTCTGTCTTCAATTTCTTCAATCTCTTCTATCATTATTTAGTGTGTTCCACCCTTCTAAAGTAGCATCTTTGGTCATCACTAGTCCAAAAAAAGCCACTTCATAGCCTATAGCTACCAATCATTCATTTGTGTATACTCAGTTGTAAGTTCTTCTAGCCTTGTTGAAACTTTGATTGAATATGCCAATGGTAATAGTATGTCAAGATTCAAAGCATCCTCTGGGAAGTTGTGTAAAGCATTTACTAATCTCTCAAAAGGATATTTTACCAAATCATCTTGAAAATACTTTAGTAGTGCCAATCCTATTTTGAAAACAATTTTTATGCCCTCAAGACAAAAAACATTCTAGATTTGAAGGGCTGATGGGAAAGGGAATGAATAGGAGAACATGGTTATAAACCACTAGCTCACATACATTCTTGGGTTGATCCTTTCCTAATCAAAATCTGCTCCTAGCCTTGGTAGTTGTTCCTTAACTAGTCTTTCAAACTAAAAGAGGTATTATTATACAAGAGGCAGTCCAACCAAATATAGACCTTCCATTGGCGCATTAACAGCACCTTTCAACAAAGCAACTATCAACCAAAATGCATCCTTGAAATATAATTTACTTGGCATCATCACAAATAATTTTTCCAAGCTAAAAATGAATTCCCCTCTTTTTGCTTCAGGAAACACTTTGAAAGAAAAATCATTACCCCTTAAAATTGTATTCACCAAATTGACATCAAATTTCACCCACATTCTTTTATGATCTAGAAAGATATTGAAATTCCCTTTGTAACACTTGACCATATTTCCCTTTCAAAATTTATTTAAATAATATTCATAAGAAACTAATATCTTGATGAAAAGTGCCTATTAGATAACACTCTCCTAACCTAGAAGATTTGACCCCTTCAATAATCTGGTGAATTTAGTTAGGCTCCAACGAGAGTTTAGCTAAAAAAAATCATTTTCAAACAACTGAGATCTCAAAATGATCTATTGAATACTTGACTCTAATTAAAAACCATTCAATCACTATTGATTCAATTTTTTAAAACTCAATTCACCTCTTTCTGCAACTCATCAACCTTGTGCTAGGTCGTCCTTTGACTAACTTTAAAAACTCACAAAAACACTTGACTGGGCCCTAAAATCAAACATATTGATTCTTTTTTCCATATTCTCTTACCCTATCAAATCTCATCCCATGAAAAATTATTGGTCAAAATATATTGGCTGTCAAATTTGTCCTCTCAGAATTGCCTGCAAGCAAACATGACAGAAAACCATAAAACACATTCAAATTTGGCTTTGAAAATAGGGCAAATTGACATTTGGGGAGACAAAAATTAGGGCATTGGTTAGCTATCATGAGGAAAATATAAATTAGGTCTCATGACAGACAACAAGGTGTATTTGGCGAATGGTCAAAGTGGGCTACTTGGATTTGCAGACATGAAATGATGGCAGAAAAGTGGTTTTTTGCAAACGTAATGGATCTGGGAAAGTGTGTAAACAGATTTGTCAAGATTTGAAAATTGGTACACTTAAAGTATTTTTAGAGGAGAGCATAATGGTACAATCCATTTGATCTCACCTATCATGTATTCATAATTATGACATCCTGAATAGGGGTATCGATCAATTTGCACTTTATGACGCCAGTAAAACTTTACAAATTACATTTGGAATTGCATTCAAATACTGATCAAATGAATTCATCATAAGCTCAAAATTGAAACATAGCAAGTCTCTAACCTCTAGAATACAATACAGAAGGATTTCTCTTACTTTGGTCAACCAGGTCAAAATTATAACAAGTCAAATAGGGCCTCCTAGAATTTTGAATAATTTGCATCAGCATAACAACCATAAATGACCAACTTTGAGGGATTCAAAACCTAATCAAAACATATCAAAATAACTCAAAATTTGAAACATAGGCTCTTTTGTATGGATACTAAAAATCCCCAAAGTAGTGAGTCATGAAACACTATTGCGTGTGAGACATTTAATTGCAAACATGGCCTCCTATCATTGTTTGACACAAGCAAAAATGTAGATTTGGACATTGCTCAAAATGGAACTTCACAGAATGACTCAAAATAGAAATTTATCTTCATGGGATGAGTGGATATACTAAATGCAAGGTACTAAAAACATTAAACACTTCTTAGGCCTCAAATGGACAGCAAGGTACACTTGCATTAAAAAGTGCTTGTAGGGCTTGATTTTTTTTTAATGGTACTCAAAATTAGGCCTTCAATTTTGAGTCCCAACAGAATGCATGGTTTTGGTCTAGCTGAGAGTGTAATAGTGTTGGTCTAATTTTGAGGATTGGGTACTTGGGGGTGTTGTGTTGATTTTTTTGTACAGATGGTTGTTGGTAAACCAGTTGTTTTTATTGATAGGATTGTTGTCAATAAAATGTGTTCAATGTGTCAAATGTTTTTCCAGCTATATGAACATGTCAAGTGTTTGTGGCTCCATTGGTAAGTATGTTTTTATTCTTGTTCTAGTACCATGGTTTTCCATTGTATTGACTTTGAACTTGGTTGTTTTCCTTGTAGATCTTAATGACACCATCTTTAATAAGTCCTTGTTCAAGACCCATACCCTTTTCCTTGATGTATTTGTATGTTTGGAGACAATTCATGACCATGTAATGTGCAAGACTAAGATGGGCATTGTTGATGAATATTTTAACAAGGTGACACTCTGGGATAGTACAAGAAATCTATGTTGTGAGAGTTTTCCATCTTTGAAAGTAATCTACAAGGCCTTCTCCCCCCTTTTGTTTGGCATGAACTAAGCCAACTAAGGATAATTCAGTCTCAACTAGATGAGCATATTGGGTCACAAAGGCTTCTGAAAGATCAACAAGTCTTAATTGTGCCCTAGGGTATACAACAAAACCAATCAAAGGTAGGACCTCCTAGACTCTTAGGAAAGAGATGCATGAGAAATACATCATCGTAAGCCACTTCTTAGAGTGCATATAAAATTCTTTGACATGCATGATCAAATCACCTTTCTCCCTAAATTTATCAAATTTTGGGATTTCAAACTGTTTAGGGAAAGGCATCATTATTATAGTTTTGTTGAATGGGTATGGATAACCATTTTCAAACTCGAAAGTTTTGGATTCTTTTCCATATATGAGTGCCTTGAGAGCATTTTTCATCTCTTCACATTTAGAGTTTATAGGCGTCATAAGTGGTACCCCTAATCTTGGTGCCCCCAATGTGAGGTATGCAGTAGATGTTGTAGGTTGGCATGGAAAACCTTGGCTTCCATATGATGATGTTTGGAATATGGGCGATAGGACTATTGGGATTGATGTTATGAGTTGTTAGAATGGAGGTTGGGAATACTGTAGCATGTGTTGGGTACATGGTTGGTATGGGAGTTGTGGCTAGGATATATAGGTATGGGATTGATGTCTGAATAAATAACTCTGCATAGGCTCTTGGACATACTATTGGTGGGATGATTGTGGCTAAAAGGGTGGTAGTGTACATAGTACATTGGCCATGCTCTAAGAGTGTATATCCTACCCAATATATGTTGGTTTTGGTCCTTCTTAAGAAACCAATTGGGTGTTAATTGGTGCTAAATAGTTGGTGTAGGGAAGGGTGTTTATAGCCAATTATTATGACTATGGGATGGTTTGGCTACTTCCTAAGGGTAGCATAGAGAAGTAGTTGGTGATGGGTGGTAATGAATAGACTGGAGGTGGAAGGGATGGATGTGGTTGGAACATAGGTAGGGATGTAGTACTAAAGGGAAGACTTGTGGTAGACCCTTGTGCTTGCCCAAAACTTCAAGGTCCAAGTGGAAATTAAGTAGTGGTACGTTTGCTACTGATAAATAGGTTGATAGTGATGTTTGATGTGATGGAAGATGAAGTGCTTGACCCTAATGAAGGAATTTTTTGTAGTGTATTAGGATTTGGATTGGATGTTGGTGGTACTAATGAATGGATTGGATGTGACCTATGGAGGAAGTGAAGATGCAGTATTGGTAGGAGGGAAAGGAAGGTATTATGAAACTAGGATAGGGATTATAGAAGAAGATGTAAATGGTATAATCATAGTTGTTTGGGATGTGGTGTGGATTAAGGATTGAGTGATGATGGGTTGATTTTTTTTGGGATAGGAGCACTGATTTAGGTTGAAGGGATATTTGGATCTGTGGGCTTTGTATGTGTTGATTGTGTTAGTGTTTTGAAACATCTCAATTTCAAATTACCCTAATGATAACAAGATACATCTAGGGGTAGCTACTTCCCATCTTCAACATACCCTTTAAAACATCGGGCCAACTATAAGGCTAGACCCTTCTTCTTCTTCATGCTCTACAAAACCTAGGTAGGTGGACCTGTTGATTCTTCATATGGTACTAGTTGTCAAAAGCATACACTAAATCTAAACAAAGCAGATAAAAACCCTTAATCTTCTAATACTTATGCAAAGATCTCAGACATGAAATAGCTAATAACATGGCCAAAGAAATTGCTAAGTTAAGTGAGGGAATCCTTTTTAGCTTTTCAACATTGAAGGGAAAAATATTTGATTAATGATGTTGATTTCAGAAAAACCTCAATTATGCAGTAGTAAGAACAAGTTGATCCTATAGCTGATTAGTGCCTTATCTATTGGAAAATTCCACAAATTAAACACATACATCTATAATACTAGTGACATATTTCATACATTGCAATATCATATCTATCTTATCACTTTGTCAAATAGGTTGAGTATTTACTTGGCCCTTTTTTCCAACAACAAAACATATCATAAATTACGATATCAGATCTATCTTTCTCAATTTTTTTTCCTTAAACCGCATAAGATTGTAGATTATAGAGATAGGAGATGAAAATTAGAATGAAACTAAGAGATTCCTACTCATTTGTATTCTTTTCTTTGAAACTATACATTCAAATGCATGTAAAACAATTCATAAAACCACTAAGTATATCAGAACTAGCTATATTATCTTCACTATTGATGTTCATACAAGAGAAATATGTTGAAGAATGTGGTTCAATCACAGTCCTAGATCCAATAATGTGGTCTCATAGACAAAACTCTAACTAATAATGTGGTACCGTACTAAAAATTACCAACCTGGTATTACAACAGTGAGAAATTTCTCTAAAAATGGAACCTACTAGTTTCATAGTGAAAACTGCCAACATGGTATCAAAGCAATGAGAAATTTCTCCAAGACTAGAACTCTTACAATTAATTAGAAAGAGTGAAATATAGGAGAAGAAAAAAATCCTGAATCTAATCTAGAAGTGACATGTGTCCACTTGAATCTTCATTTTTTGTAGTTGTAAAACGTCTCTCCTCTTTCTATCCTTGAAATCTTATTTGGTTTTCATCATTATTCTGTAACAAACTTGGAAATATCTCTTATGAATGACAAAAACCCTTCTATCACTCAAATATCTAAAATGCATCATGAAATGCTAATAATTTCTGGATTCAACTAATTTGGATGTGACAAAACTTGACCCTAACAGCATTTTTATTGTCTTTTACATGCATTCAGCTCATCACCTTTCTAGAAATCACATTTGAACTCCAATACCTGAATGCGGTTGCAAGCTGAGAATTTGGGACAAAACCTCACATAACCTGAGAAGATGGCTTCCTGTGTGAAAAAAAACTCCAAAAATGGAAGGTTTGTTCTCTCCTAATTCCAGCAATATATAATATCACTATATTTGCTCACCAGAAACACCTAGAAACCCATTTTGAAAAATATGCCCCTATTATAGGTCTCTAGTCTGCACTTTATTTTTCAAAGATTTAAAAATTTCTAAATTTGAAACTTTAGAATATATCTTTTTGAATTGAAAATAATTGTACGTGAATCTTTGAAAAACATTAAAAAATAATTTTTAAATCATTTTTATTTTTGCCCTATCCATGCATTTCAGGTCAACTAAGGTTTGACCTTTTTACCACATGTTAGCACACCATTGGTCGGTGTCTACCATATCATCATCCACCTGGGCACCATGTAGCACCCTATGACTAGCTAACATGTCATCGCCATGTGTCAGCTTCTTATTGGCTCTCTATACTGCATTGTAGTTGCCACATCACCTGTTGACTGTACTGCCATGTCATCGCTAATCGAGGCCTACTGCCACATGTCAACTAGGTGCATTACCACATCATAGTCAGAAATTTGTTGACTATGCATGTAGGGATGCACTTTTGTGATACATGTCCCCCATGCCATGTCAGCACCTCATATTTTGCACCATGCTAGAGGTCTCTACCATTTATCACTACAATATTCGTCAATAAGTCACCATGTATTGACCACTAGTTGGTTCACAAATTTCATGTTGTCACTGATGCCATCATTTTTGTCTACACATCCATTCAAAATTAACTTACCATCTACCAAACTAGTTGGGCCCACCACGCAAGCTACTTGAGGCTTTCAAAATGACATGACTTCAAGACACTTGGTATGTGAGTGATTGAGCTTATAAACACATTAAAAGTTGCCACAGGACAAATGTGGGATAAATAATTTTCATTATTTTCTTGTTGGTTTTCCTCAAAATTGGGTGGTTTTGCTTATGTATTATAACACCTAATACCGGCTCCTTTTGCATAACATTGGGTCTATCAAGTAGCCTCTCGCCACTAAGGATTTGTCCATATCCAACTCATCTCCACATTTCAAACAATAAACACTTGCAAGAATTATGACCTTCACAAATTTAAGGATAGGAAATGAAATGATGGAGAGCATATTTTGAAGAGGTAGCAACCAAAATGAAGAGATTGAACATTTCTGATTATTCAAAGCATTACTCATACAATGTAACACTCAATGTTTCTTGCATAAACTTTGAATAAGGATGCTAGTGTTACTATTATCTTCCATCATAGTCATAGTAAAATGATATGCAACATTCCATAGGTCAATGCACAACTTATAACATGGTTGCAAGGGTCTTCTACATCATTCCTTACCTATGATCTTCATGCTCCTTCCAATTTTGTGCCAAGGGGTCTATTGACTAGCCTAAAAAACTAACCAAAACACCTAACCGAGCTCTAAAACCAAACATAATAATTCTCTATTTTGCATTATTGTACCATGTCAAATCCCATCTCATTAAAAAAAAAATTTCAAAAGATATTGACTACCAAAGCTACGCTCTCAAAACTACTTGCAAGCAAACATGTCACAAAATAATAAAATACATTCAAATTTGGCTTCAAAACATGTCAAACTGACACTTGGGGGCACAAAAAATATGGCATTGGCTCACTATCATAAGTAAAATATGAAACTATTATTAGGGCTCATGACGAATAATGGGGAAAATTTGGCGAATGTCAAAATGGGCTACTCAGATTTGTAGGACTGGAAACACTAGCAGAAAAGTGGTTTTCACAAATGAAATAGACCTGGGAAAGTGTGCAGACGGATCCATCAAGACTTGCAAACTAGCACACTTAAAGAATTTTTAGAGTAGAACACAACAATAAAATTCATTTTATCTCAACTATCATGGATTCAAGGTTATGACATCCTAAATAGGGGTACCGACAAATCTACCCTTTTGATGCCAGTAAAACTTTACAAATTGCTTTTAGAATTGCATTTGAAAACTTATCAAATAGATTTATCATGAGCTCAAAATTGAAACATAGAAATTCTCTGACCTCTAGAATTTAATGCAAAAAGAATTTTATCATTTTATTCAATTGGTTCAAAGTTATAACAAGTCAAACAGGGCCTCCCAAAATTTTGAATAATTTGCATCAGTACTACAACAATAAATGACCAACTTTGAGGGATTCAAAACCCAATCAAAACATATCAAAATGACTCAAAATATAAAACATAGGTTATATAATATAGAAAATAAACACTCCCAAATTTTTTATTGATGAAACATTACTAGGTGCTAGATATTCAATTGCAAACTAGGCCTCCTAGCATTGTTTGACACTTATAAAAAAATGCAGATTTGGACATTGCTCAAAATGGAACTTCACAGAATGTCTTGGAATCAAAATTTATCTTTATGGAATGCATAGACATACTAAATGCAAGGTTTTAGAAACATTAAACACCTGTTAGGCCTCAAATAGATAGCCAGGTACATATGCATTAAAAAGTAATTACAAAGCTTATTTTTCCAATGGTACTCAAAATCAAGCTTTCAATTTTGAGTCCCAACATATTGATATTATTTGCTAGGTAAAAGGAGAGGTTCATGAGGTTTATATGGCCCTATAGGTGGTGGTTAATAGCCAAAAAAAGGATGTGTAGAATTTGTAATGTCAATAGGTGGGGATCTCCCAAGATCAAAGGCACCAATAGTATCCCTTAAGAAATTTTCCATGATGGTCTCTCTATTTTGATCTATGATGGTGTTAACAATGGTTACATGACTAGGTTGATTCATGAAGGTTTCTATGTCTAGTGTAGAACCTAATTCTTCTAGAATTTGTGGTGATAGATCATGTGTTGTTGTGGAGATTGTGGGGTATGGTTGTGCACTAGTTGTACTACTACCAAGACTAGGATCCATGTCCTTCTTCTTCCATTTTCTCTTACCAAGATGTGTATTAGGTGGCATGAAATGATATTTTTCCTAAGGAAGTGTAAGGTGGGAAGATAAGTGGAGTGATGGTTTTATGAAAAGGTTTTAAAGGATGTAACAACTATGGTGCAAGTATACTCTAGGATGCTCAAAGATGTATGATACATGTGTAATGAGGATCCTATTTCTAATGATATGATATCCAAAGATGAGTGATGTGATGCAAAAGTGATAGATAGGATGTTTTTCCCTATGAGTAAGCTAAATATATGATGGTGATGTCAACTCTAAGGTAGGTTAATGATAAACGATGATCAAGTGTGGATCCCAACCTTTTGGTCAAGGTGATGATGGACACACATGATGAGGATAGATTACCCAAAAAAATGCTTAGTTAAGAGGTAACCAAGATAGTGTGATAGATGTAGGATATACTGTATACAATTCTGAACAATAGGACATCAAATGCTTAAGTATGATAAGATGATGTAGGACTTTGATATGATGCATGATTTTGGATTTCTAAAACATGATCAAAAGATGATCGATCTAAAATGCCTAATTAGGATAGAAACCTATATGAAGACCTAAGTTTATGAGATGGTAAGTGCAAAGTGTGTATGGAAGAAGAAAAACCTAATCAAAGTGGGTATAATTGGTATATTCGATAAGGCTTGCGTTAACTCCACTTCTTAGGGATAAGTTTTGAATGTTCTAATCACACACGGTTTGTAGAGAAACTTCAACACCTTCCTTTTCAATTTGATCTAACTTGGCAATTTTTTCCCTAGGTGTATAATTTTTCCATTCTACTTCTATCTCTCTATAAAATGTTATTTGTGGAGGCTTAACCTTTTTAGACTTAGATTTTGGTGGATCTGACATGAGATATCTCTACTTAGTTTTATCACAACTGTGGGTTGAGGTAGTTACTATGCTATGTATACCTTTTACTTCAGGTTGGACAACATAGATTTTTTTTTTAAAATTTAATAATAAAAATCAATAATTTATCACTAGTTTTGCAAAAAACCTCAAACTAAATGTAAGAATAAAAACTATTATTATGCTTTTATTGAACCACGTACATGATAGTTGATAGGCAAAGACACCAAAATTCAAAGATGATAGAACTTTGGAGACGATAGCTTAGAGATGAAAGAAATTTGGTGATGCTGAAACTCGGTCCTGTCAGAAAAATGGAGATGCCAAAACTCAAAATCAACAAGAAAATTACAATGCTAAATCCAGCAAGTAGAGATGATAAAATATAGGTGCAACCACTAGATTATAAAGATGAAAAATGTAGATGCCAAAACTCACTATTGTTGGGAAGTCACAGCGCTTAATCTATCAAGAGAAGATGACAAAATACAGGTGTAGATGACAAAACAATGAAAATTATAAAACTCAAAATTGTTAAACAAATGTAGATGCCAAAACATGGAGACAATAACTCAGAGATACCAGAATTGAAGATGATGATGCCTCTACACATATGACACTAAATGTAAACACAATGCACAGCTTGCAATTTTTTCTAGATTTTTTTTTTTGATATTTAAGGATATGTCTTCCTCCCAAATGTGTCCTTCAACTTACATAAACAACCAAAATTCCCTCTAACTCACTCAAAAAAAAAAATCCATTATATTTTTAGTGCAAAATAGATTTAAAAGGATAAATTAATAACCCATAGTGGGGTCCCACCTAGCACACCAAAATGTAGAGCTGCAAAACTAGTGCTTAAAGGAATATAATGATTAACCAAAGCATTCAAAACAATAGATTTAACTCACATATATGATTGGAAAAAATAAAATTAAAAATACCAAATAGCCTAAGAACATGCAAACCTCTTAAACCAACCAATCATCCCTTTGATGTGTAGATCTGTCCGAAAGATAGAATGTGTGCTCAAAAGTTTCTCAAGTTTCAATGGATGAGAGGGTCAAAGTGTAAGTGTGGATGGATTTTGTCATCATAATGGTATTTTGGTAGTTTTAGGCTCTCAAAATAGCATTATAAAATGGTAATGGTGTGAAAATAGATGTGTTGTAGTGGTTGATGGAGCATTGTAAGTGTGTATTAAGAGATGATTTTTTAATTGTGAGGGGAGAGGGTTTCATTTATAAGCCAAGGGTGTGAGGATGGAGGGATAGGATGTAAGGATGAAGGAAGGATGAGGGAGGGCTAGGATGCAAGTAAAGGAGAGCACATGGATTGTACTTGTTCAAATCCATAGCCTTGCGACAAGTGTCATAAGGGGATTGGATAGGGAAAGAGGGTCAAGATGGGTGCCCAAAGGGAGTCATGAGGGAGAAGATGTGTGGAAGAAGAATGTAAGAGGCTTTAAAGAAACTTTTAAGTCATGTAAGAGCCTTTAAGGCTCTTGGATAGGAATGTAAGAGGGATAGGATAGAACTTGACTTTGGTTTGATTTAGGATTTTCTTAACTCTTGGTTAAGGTTGTGTACATGTTTAAGGAAGGAATTAAGCTTTAGCTTAGGAGGGAATTAGGGTGCAAGTGGCATGTTTTAGGGATGCATGTGGGCTAGTATTTATGAGGTAGGTTAATTACTTGGCTAAGTGAGATTAGCATGGGTGAATGGGTTAGATTTAGCTAATGGTAGAGATTTAGGGATAGTTGGGGTTTTAGAATTGTTTATTAAATAAAAGTATATTTTTAGGATTAAATTAAATAGATTTATGTATTTATTTAATTTAATAGGAGAATATGGATTTATTTGATATTTAGACTTTGATTTGTCATTTTATTTTATCAATTGGGCAATAGTTGATTGAATTAATTAATTAACTAGGGGATGGTAATGAATTAATTAAATATTAAATATCTAATTAATGATGTCTTAGGAGATGAGTAAATAGGATTACTTAAATGATGTAATAAAATTTAGGTGTATACAGTTACTATTGGAGATAACAAGGCAATTGGCCTCAACTTATGACAGAGTGCAAAAATGGCACAAGAAGACATGGGTCTTGTCCATCATCATTGGAACCTTCGAGGTCAAGAAGAAATAGGACATAGCCACTTTTGATTTTGAATGAGATCCCTATCCCTTTAAATATTATCCAACACCCAACCCATACTTTGGTAATATTGTGATGGTACAACATCTTGTAGGGAATATATTTGTAACAAATATGGAAATATAAGATCACTAGACGAACTATGTAGATGACTACAATGTCTAGATTAGGGACTATTGTAGGGTGAGTCTACACTAGCCAATAAGGTACTTAATTTGGAGGTAGCCTTAAAGGTTTGGAACAAGAATACTCCTAACGTGGTGGACCCAATATACAATAGGGAAAAGATTGATGAGTGACCCATTATGAATGTAGAGATTTGTCAAGAGGAGAATGATAATATCCATCACATGGCTTGACATGTTATTCAATTAACTAGATAGTGGGTCAGGAAACTTTTTGACCTGGATCCAATTCCCCAAGCTTTGCTTTTTCAAGCTACCACCTAACTAAAGAAGGGTAAAGGAATGAAAGTCATAACTCCTAAATATTCTCCAAAGTCACCAATAAGGCCTGAGATAGTACATCAACATGAACAAGAAGTGGAGTACTTCTAGATCGAGAGGGTAAAGAGTAAAAATAGAAAAATAGTTACTCAAGAAAGGACCCAATAGGAAGAAGCCCTACAAGAATAGGATCAACCAGAACTTTCTCAACAAGAAGAGGCTCAACTTGAGCAAGAAGAATCTCTAGTATAAGAATCCCTAGTAGCCCAAGTAGAGGCCACTCCATTAGTACCAAGGAGAGCTCAAACTAAGATGATGACAGTGGGAGAGAAAAGGAGAAAGTTGAAGAAGAAAAGTGCTATGTCCCCTTGGATTCCAATGATCATACCTAAGGTTCAAAATGAGGAAGAAGGGGATAAAATCAAGTATATCCCACTTAATAGGAGAATCCAGTCCAAAAGATCTATGGAAGATGAAAGGAAGAAAAGTTTAACTAAAACATTGCCTTCTATCCTAGAACAACCTATACAAATAGAAGCCTCAAATAAAGAATAGGAAAGATGGATTGAAGACATGGGAGTAGAAGGGATTGGTGACTTTGACATTTTAGAATTTGACTTCATGTGGGTGGGCACATAGATGTTAAGGGAAATGATATGGGATACTCCTTAGAATGATTCACTAGGAAAAGATTGGGAGAAGTTGTCTCCCTTACCTAAAGGGTGACTCAGTATACCTCCCCCACCATCATAAGACCTTCCATTTGTACCTCCTCCTCAACATGAAAATGAAGAAATTAGGATACCTCCTCTAGTAATAGAGTTGGAGAGTCAAACCATGGAGGGAGATGATTATGTCCAATTACATGAAGATAAATTATCAAAGAAAGGAAAATTTGTCAATGAAGACAAACAGATTATGTCCAGAGTAGAGACTAGATCCTTGTAATTGGTAGAAATATAGGTGCAATTAGTATTCCTTGCATGACATGAAAACACTCTAGAGTGAGGTGATAAAGGGAAGGACTAGCTTCAGAACCTACATCATCCACTCAGTACATGTCTCCCTTGGGAACTACTCTAGCATGGTTGAAAAAAGAAGTTTTAACTTGTAAAAGGATATGGAATGCATAGACTACAAAGGTATGATGGATTTGATAAAGGCATTAAGGTATTAGAACCTATTTAAGGTAGTGCTAAGACATTAGGCTTTAGCATGAAGAACCAGAATGAAGATCTATTGGCACACATTGCCATCCCACCTCCCCAGAATAATATTATAGAAATGTCTCCAAAATATTATCAAATGAAAGAGATAGTGTTGGGTATGCCTACAGTTGATGTAGCAAAGGTTCTGATCACCATGGGCCTCCAGCAAGTATTTACACCCTTGGATCAAGGTGAGTTAGATATTTGTGTTTAAAGAAAGCATAATGAGCTGATAAGGGGATATATAAATTAAATAGTAGGACTGGTTAACCCCAACCATCCAAAGGTTTCTTTAGGGGTTGCTTGGGAGAACAAAGAACAAGGATAGGTCATAGAAGAAAGTGATTCATTTTTGGATGCTTGCAAAAGGTGGCATGACAATTTTAAAGATGAAGAGGTACACATAATTGAGGGTAATTTGAACCTTCTACACAACATCCAAAATAATACCGACAAATTGGTCACAATAATAAACCAAGATTTTTGGCTAATGGATGAAGTACATACCTAGGCCAACAATTTAGAAGCATTGAAGAATATCAAAGGTCAAAGGTATCAGATGATGATGGAGGTATATACAATAGAGAATTAGACAAAATAGATGATTGTATAAAGAAACTATCAATTGACAATAGAGTTATGGTAGGGTCATATGAAGATATTCAAGAAAAAAAAAGGCTCAAAGGAAATTTTTGGAAGTAGATAAGTACTATAATGCCCCCAACCTAGATATTTTTGAGATGAGTCAAGAACTCATCTTTCTTTAGTATAAATAGTAGTGCAATAGTTCAGAGCATTATTTGATGTAGCTTCCTTTGAAGATGATATTAGGCAGATCTTCAAAATGGAAGAAGCATTACTAGAGTTAGATTCCAAGTTGCAAGATTTTGTAGATACTAGGCTAGAGATTAGTAATTACAATCAAGTGGTACATAATAAGTATGAGTCCTTGGATTTGCTAGAAACTCAAGAAATCATGGTCATAATCTAAAAATTCAGAATAAAACATCTAGACATCATTTTGGTCTAGAGCAAAGGAAACCAAAATGTTGGAAATTGAGCTTTGATACTTAGATAATTTCCATCAATTTTGGTCCTATCACCCAAAGGTACACTTTTTACAAGGTGCACTTTTCCAAAGGTGCACTTTTCACAAGGTGATCCAAATCAAGAGGTGTATTGACAATTTTGAAGATGAAGTAGTGTGCCAATAGTTAATTGTCGGTTATTATTTTTTAGCATTCCATGCACCAAAAATGTGTTTTGATGGCATTTCAACTCCCAAAAACACCTAGAGAAGGCTAAGCTTGCATCTTTAGATTCTTTTATTGCTTTAAGTCATGTAAAAGCCCATGCACCCATTAAATGATATAAAAAAGGGTGGAGACCTAGTTAGCACCATTTAGAGAGTTATTTTGTATATAATTAGCTTTATTTTATTAGTTTTTAGCATAATATTTTCATTAGAAGAGCTCTTACTCCTAACACAAAAAGAATAGATAGTTTCTTATAAATACATGGATGTAACATATACTCTAGGTCAATATTTTGATGGAATAATAAATGCTATTGGTGCTCTCATTCTATGTGTAGTAAATATTTTTGGAGTGTATTATTTTTTCGAATTTGCATTCATGAATGATAATGGAGCTAATGGTTTTATTTCATTGTTATTATTGTGCATTCTTTTAATTCTAGTGTTTGTTGTATGTTAGCAAATTCCATTGTTGTGACAAATTGGAGAAAGGATCACTATTATTCTTGCATAGCGTTTTGTCTCTAGTGTGTACACTTTTCATGGCTACACAATTGGATGAATTATGAAATATCTTTTGATTTTCATTAAAGTTCCCATTGATGATTGCAAATTAGTGGAGTTAAGAAAGTGTTGCTCCTAATTTCATTGGTTTCCTACCAAATCCTTTCAATAATTTAATTTACAAACATGTTAATTTTGCTTGTCTATTAGGAATTTCCCTTTGAATAATTTTATTTAAATCTCTCATCACTTTGTCTTTGTTATTTTCTTTTCAAATACATGATTAAAATAGGAATTCATATTGGTGCATTGATTAGAAATAGCATTCATCATAAAACATAAAATACAAAAATATATTGGTTTTGTGCTTATGTTTCAACAAACTTATGCATACTTTGAGTTACCCAATAGATTGAAAAACACCCATTTGGAACTTTTGAGTTGGTTAATAATCAGATTTTCAAAAGAGAGATTTGTAAGAATTTCTTTCATTAGCATCATACAAACCATTTGCCAAACAAAAGTGGTGCTAGAAGGAGGGACAAAAACTATTCTACCCAAAAAACTAAGTTTCTATTTTAGAGTTCTACAATTTTCAAGATTTTTTTTCTTATTTTGTTAAGAGTTAGAAGGTGTGCTTTTCAGAAGCTACACTTTTTGGAAGGTGTGTTTTTCAGAAGCTACACTTTTAAGAAGGCACACTTGCCAAAAGGTGTATTTTTTAGTACGTGCACAAAATAGAAGATCTTGACTCGCCATCTTCATTTCAATGAGTATTAAGGTCTTCACCTAGTAGGCATAAGTTCTTAGAACTCAATCACTTTTACAAGCCTCCCAACAAAAAAGGGATACCTAGGCTCCAACTACTCACATTTCAAATTACATCATCTTCATCCATCTTGCATTCAAACTTGTCTCCACTTACCATTCCACTAAATCCTCCACATATGGCTATCTTTGAAAATGGTGTAGATTCACCAATCCACCAGTTCATATCTATCAAGAGGGATCCAACAAAATATCTCATGCTTCAATCATTGTTTTCACATGACATACTATAGGTTGGAAACCCCTTATATCATACTAGTGAGGGATGCAATTCAAATCTATCTAGACTCTATGGATCACATCACTGTTATCTTTCTAAGGAGATTACCTAATACAGACATTAATACTCTAAAGAAGGTTTTTGAAGAAGCGGCTTGGTTACCTTCACTGAAAAGGCTAACCCTAATGGAGGCATGATGGTTCTATCTCATTCCAATATGATAGTATCACTATACCTTGTTGGAGCACAAGAAAAGCCTAATAAATTCATTCTATCAAATCTAGTCCCATTACAAGATGCACTAACTACTTCAACTCAAACTATAACTTACCCAGCATATGAACCTCCAAAATATTTCTTCTTCGAGAAAAAAGTCACACCATCTGCTGAGGTAGAGAATAATATTATGAATAAGCTAGATCAAATAAAAAAAACTATGTCTTAGATAACCCATCTTCAACAATCACAAGGGCAAAATAATAGTTTCCAAAAAACTAATGTAGCCCTAAACAATAATAGTTATGGTCAAGATTACAACAAGAATTTCACAAGAAATAATGTTGCAAGAAACAATTTCAACATGTCAGATTGAAACAATGATTTTTAAAGGCATAATTGACAATAGAATACCCATCCAAACATCAAAAGTATCCCTATAGACACTAATAATAATGCTTAGGCTAACAATATCAATCAACTTGACATGAACCATAATGTACCAAATGATGGCAACACATTCTTTGGAAAAAATCAAGAGATGAATCAGAATTTTCATAAGTCTAACAATGATTCCCCTATTCAATTCAACACCATGTTGTTAGAATCTTATGATTATTCAAAGAATATTGAAATGGGAGACCTGGTCAATGAAGAATTTTCGTTCAATCAAGAATCAGATCCTGAACTAGCTAATATGTTCTCTTTCTAGAATGATAATCAGAATACTTACAACTTGCACAATTGAAGGGAACCCATGACAGTGGAATTCCCCTAGGATTATAGCTAATGTCACCTTATCCAAGGGTGAATAACAATTTGACATCTACAAGAGAAACCTTCTTAGGAATAAAAACTTAAGCACAAGGGAACATATCCACTATATTGAAGAATCCTTCTTGGTCAACTAAGAAGTATAGTGCAATAGAAGAATTGAAAAGAACTAAGGCCAATATCTTGATGTACAATATGTTATAGAGTTGTCCTAGCCATAGGGAAGCATTTTTGAAAACCCTTGATCATACAAGAGCAACACCCGACACTAGTACTCAAAAGACAGTCTTGCTACAGATTGATACCTTTGAGGCTATGCCCACTATGTATAAAGAAAAAGTAAGGGTACACCCCTTTTTATTAAGTCCCAAAATATTTGGAAAAAATATTCACAATTGGATCATCGATTTGGGTGCTTCTTATAATGTAATGTTTATGTTCCTAAGGCCATGGTTGGAACTTTGACATTGATCTTTGTTTAGTTTCTTGGTATTGATTTCATTGATAATTTTCTAGATACTTCATGATATTGCTATTTTGCATTTGGAATTGGCATTGATTGATTGTTTGTAGGTGCTCATGGATACTTAGAGATAGTGGCGATGTTGACTTCTTTTGTGATTAGAGATATATTTGTTGGGATAATTGTTTGATTTCAATAGGAAGTCTAAGGGGCATTCACCTGATGTGGACTTGAGAGAATATTGTTCTTAGATGAGTCTTAGTTGGAGACTTGGATATTTTGATAAAAATTCCCATTCCCCACTCTTGGTCTACTTGGTGGTTTACTACTTGAGAGGTATAACACATTATTTCTCTCAAGTGCATTATATTCATGCTTATCTTTCATGGATATTTATCTTGAAATATCATATATGAGTTAGTTCTAAAGATGATTTAGTGTTGGTTATCTCCTTGTTAATATGTTGTTATTATGTTGGTTGAGTTTGGAAGATAGTTTTATATTGGGCATATTCCTTGGATTACAAATGGTTATTCCTTGATTTATGAATGGTATATGAGTTTGATCTTTTTGTGAGAGACTTACATCCATGATTAGTTATATGGTATGGTTTGGGTGTTGTTGTGGCTTCTTGGTTGGGGTTTTATGGAGGAGATAGTATTTGCACATTTTATATCTAGAGGTTTGTGCAGAAGGACATTATATAAGTTATGATTTGCATGGTTTCTCTTTGGTCTTGGTTATCTTCCTAGATGTTCAGTTTCACTTACATTGGATTTGAGATTAGTTGGAGATTGTGATCACTAGTTTGTGTTCATGTATGTCATGTGAGAGATGACATGGCTATTTATTTATATCTTTCCTTTGTTGGTTCTGGAGAACTTGAGAGAGTATTGGAGACTTGTTATGGGAGTTGATCTTGCATGTTATTAGTTTATGTGTTGTGGGTGTCCTTGATACTACATGGATTCACTTTTTTGAGATGTTATGAGTAGATTGGTTATAGATTTGACATTTTATTTTGCAGTGGGAGCTTCTTAGTATATATGTGGTAGGTATTTTTCTTGAGGCTTGTGATTATAGCTTATAGATTGGATATGTTGATGATGTGAGATTCACTCGCTATACCTTTTGAGGTATGGATAGTTGGATGGGTTTTGCACTTGATGTGGGTGTTATTTTAGCTATGGATATTTTATAACTATGGATGCATGTGATTACCTTTGGACCAAGTTTTTGTGCTTGACATTTTAGTTGGTACAAAAATTTATTATTCTTTTGTGATTGGTTGGGTGGCTTTCTCTTTGGATGAGTCCTATGTATATCTAGTGGTAGTGGCATAATAGGAGGTGGGATCTTTCATGTTTGAGAAGCTAGATACTTTGATTTTTTGTGGTTACCAAGATGGAGCACTTGCTATACTTTGATCCATAATGGTGGATGTGCTAGGAGGGATTGTTCCCTTGTTCATTTATGTGGCTACATATTGACCCTATGTAATGTATACAACAAGTGGGAGATTGTTGAGATTATGTGTGTTGCACACATTGCATAATATTTTTATATTATTTTATTTTATTTTATTATGTAATGTTGCACCTAGGAGCACCTAGATGGGTGTGAAACATGTAAAGATTCCCATGGGATATACTTAATTATTTGTATTGCAACATTGTGATAATATTTAATGTAATAATTTAATGTTGGGAGAAAAAGAATTAAATGTCCAATATTAAATGTGGGGTCAGTGGGTTAGGTAGCACATGGTTTATGTAACACCACTTGGTGGTTTTGTGGGACTTGCTACTATATAAGAAGCTACAAGGGTAGTTGTAGAGACAAGACAAAAGGGAAAAAGGGAAAAAGAAAAGTCAAGCAAGACAAGGTTTGACAAGTTAGCCAAGGGAGCATTTGTCAAGGTTAGAAGCATGGCATAGGATGTGTGGATTCATGCTTTCTCACATGGATTTCTTGGTTGTGCCTATGGCTTTGAAGGCTTCCATGGTTGTATTGCAATGGTGTTTTTGTTGAATAATACATGGTGTTGGATGCCTTTGGAGGCTAGGTTTTTTCCCTCAATGAGGGTTTCTCAAGGTATATCTCATATCTTGTGTCATAATTTTTGTGGGTATGTTGTTATCTTGCATTTGGATTTTAATTACATATTTATTTTAGATCTATTTATGGGTTATGTGGAAATGGTTATATTCTTTGTTCCAAGTTTTCTTGCATGTCTTATCACTGCCTTGTTTGATTTGTACTCTGTTCATATTATACACTATTGTATTCACCGCTTCTCCTAAAGATCTTAGATACATTGTTCTCAAGCATCATTTCTCTTGATACCTCTGTAACTATTTTTTTCCTCCTTTCTACTATTCCATTTTGTTCAGGTTTCTTAGGGTCTTAAAGCTACTTTTTAATATCATTTTCTTTACAAAAATTGTTAAACTTATTTGAAGTAAAATCTTGACCTCTTTCAAATCTCAAACATTTAATCTTAAAACTAGATTCATGTTCAACTATATTATTAAAAATATCTTAAACATCTCAAAAGCTTTAAATTTATCTCTAAGAAATGCTACCCACATCGTTCTAGTGAAATCATCAACAAGAATCATAAAATAACTTTCACCATAGAATGCGTTTGTCTTTGTAGCACCACTTAGATCTATGTGCACAATCTCCAACTTCATAGATGTAGTAAATTTCTTACTTGGAAATGAAATTTTCTTCTATTTTGCAATCACACTTTCCTTACACACCATGTTAGCAGGTTTCACAATTTTTGAAAAATCTCTAATTGTGAATGTAGTACTAACCTTCACAATCTTATCAAAGTTGATATGAAAAAATCTCTTATGCCATAACCAACTATCATCCACTTTAGCTACTAAGCATGTCATCTCAATAGGAATCAACTAAAATACATTACCTCTTGTCCTTGTAGTAGTACTAATTAATGTCTCATCTTTGGCTTGATAATCTAGGTGTTCTCTATAAATTTCAATTAATATCCCTTTTCCACTAGTTTTCCAACACTTAAAATATAATGTTCCAAACCATCAACAAAGTAACCATCATCCGTAGTATTCTTTCCATCAAGTGTAATAGATCCTTTTCCTTTTATATGACAAGTTTCATTATTTCCAACTCTAATAATTCCTCCATTATAGCTATTGAATTCAATAAACTTAATTCATATAACTAGTCATGTGATGGGAATAACCACTATCAATAATCCAATTAGATTTCTTCTATTCAACTTGTAACACTAATACTTTTTCTTCTTGTTGGTAAACAGATTTGTCACTATGATAGTTATTTCTGAAACTAACCTTGTTCGCCCTATGAATAGTGACAACTATGCCAACTGTTGGAGAGATTGAAACTGATCATTACTAGATTACAACCTTCCTCTAAATTTGAGAGGGGAAGCTCTCTCATATGATGGTTGTATTTGATTTTTGAATATAAATGAATTAAAACTTGAAAGATAGAGAGAAGGCTATTGATGAAAAATGCACCACATGACTTCATAGCTTTCTTGGACTAACTTAAAATGCTAATAACAAAAATCAAGATCTATGCTTGAAAATTACCACTAGCACAATGTTGATGCAAAGATTTATAAACATCTGCATAATACCATAAAAATGCTCAGTACAAAGAGAATCAACATTTTTAACAATTTAGATTTTGAAAGAAGAGAACTCAAATTGCGTGTTTCCTTATTTTCTTGCACCAAGAACCTAAGAGGAATTTTCTATTACAAAGACAAAATTTGTACACAGTTTCCAAACATTAGCTTATCACCAAAATTATAACATAAGGTTCTTATATTCCAAAGTTGAAAAAGTTCCTTTTACAAAGCTAAGATGATTCCTTATATAGACATGGAGGTTAAGAACTACTCCTCCCTAGCTAATAACTGTAGACACCTAAAAACCTTTAGAAAATAAAGTATTTTTATTTTCTGAAAAATTCCTGATGACATCATCATTTATTAATTAATTAATTATTTATTTTATTTATTTTATTTATTTATTTTTATGCCATTAAATCCCTTTATCTTAATTAAAAATATTTAATTAAGGAATCCCTCCCAAAAATGTTTAAATCTTATTTAAACATTATTTCCTTATTTATTAATTATTTAATTAATAAATTGACCAAAAAAAATCCAAAAAAAGTAAAAAATTTATTTTTTTCCCAAAACTTGGCCAATTTCCTTAAGATCACTAACCTCTTCCAAAATCTTCTAATCCTTCTTTAATTTTGATTAAAGGCTAATCCCATCATTTCCTACCCCTAATCCCAACTCAAAATATTTAATTAAGATTAAATATTAATCCTCATGTTTATTAAAAAAGTTTTAATAAATATCTCCTCAACCCAAACCCTTGAAATAAATAAAACTTTATTTATTTTCTAAAAATTTAATTTATCCTCATCCTAAGAAGTTCTAGACTCTTCTAGAAAGTCTTCATCCTCATCCTAGGAAATTCTAGACTATTCTAGAAAGTCTTTATCCTCATCCAAAGTCTAAACTCTTCTAGAAGATGCCTTTAAACCTAATCCTAATCCCCTCCTAACCTTGTCACATTCTCTAAACATGGGTTAAGACTTACTAACCCAAGCCAAAGTTAACAAATATCTCCTCCTTGACCCACCCTTATTAAATGCCATCCACTTGCCTGTCCCTAAGCTAATCCTAAACCATCCTAATCCATCCTCTAATCATTTGCACAAGCCTAAGCAAGCTTAAAACCTTCCTAATCAAGCCCAACTCGAAATTTCTCTCATCTCCCTCAAAATATCTCAACCATAAAACTTTATGAAGCCCACTAGGCCATAAATGACTCTTCCAAGCCCTTTTATTGCTCTTACAAGCCATTATGAGGGTCTTTATGAAGATTTTATTCCTTGAGCCTCCTTTTTTGACTCATCCTTCCCCTTTCCTCCATCCTCTCACCATGTGACATGTGTCACTCCTTGATTGGTTGTAAGGAAGAACAATCCATGTGCTCTCCTCTCATGCAATCTAAGCCCTCCATGAGCTTTTTCCCATCCTTGCATCTTGGCCCTCAATCCCTCAAGCCTCTTGCCTATAAATTGGATCTTTCCCCTTTGCAAAACAACACAATCCATGAAGTAAAGTCATAATGCCATTTTAAGAAGCCATTTTACATCAAAACCATACACTCACACCCAAATTCCAACTCCATTTGAAGCCTTTTTTGAAGCATAAAGCTTGAGCATACATCCTATCTATTTAGACAAAGCTACTCAACAAGAGAGCTTCTCATTGAGAAAGCCCATTAATGGCTCATTATTCTCAATTGAGAGCTCATCTTAGTCTATCTTGAAGTTTATGAATTTTTTTTAGTTTGTAGAAGCTTTATTTAAATTCGGTTTCTATTAGCATACTAACATTGCTCATATACAATAACTACTTCCAAAACATGTGATTTAGGAGAGGTTAATTAATCTTGACAAAATTAACCAATGTGACTTGAAACTTAAACATTTTGAAAATAATGTGAATGATTGATCTTTGATGGTAGCCATCTGATCTTCTCCTCTTGAACTTAAAAGATGAAGATGAATCAAATTGAGCATGTCCTTCTACTCTCAATTTTAACATTCCTCTTTATATGGCCTTATCCTTACAAAATTCATTTATACCTTAATTTTATGTTGATATCTCACTATGGATTTCTATCTGAACCTTGACGATTTTTGTGGCACACTTTACATAGGAATTTGATAAAATAGATCAACATATTCAATCACATTTCCCTATTCTAGTTAGCGTTACAAGCACATCTGAGAGAAACCATTAAATTGTTCTTTATTTGGGAAGCATGTCTACTTTCTATTTGACCAACAATCTTTCCAAGTACTTGTGAACTACTTCTAATAGGTTGTTGTATGATCTAAACAATAGGGAAAGTATTCGTGACACGTTTCATCAGACCTCCCCAACCAAGATATGTTGCCTCTCATTTCTCCTCTTCTCTCTATGGCTTGGAATCTAAGTCTTCAAATATTATCATTGGGCAATGCACTCATACTACATTCATACTCACCAATAAACCAATCCCATTATCTCCTTTTTCATGATAATTGTGCGAGTCTTTTATAATTGGCTTAGCTAGATACTGGAGTTGTAGTGTGAAGGTCAATCTAAGTGCTATTCTGATGATTTGTATGAACAACATCACTTATGCCTCTAAATTCTCACATGCTTATTGGCAAACGAGAAACCCAATACAGAGATTATTTTAATTTTATGATTTCAATTTTATCTTAGTAGAATCTATGATGTAGCATCCTAATGGGGCCTTTTGTTGATCAAATGTAGCACACTCCCAATGGTATTTCTTCAAAAACTTGATGCGCATACATGGAAAATTTAATTTGAACATCTTCAATGTTCATGAGTTGTGAGTTTTTACAAGTATGTGTAGAAGCTCAAAAATACTTCATGGCTATGGTTTCATCGAATTTTCATACTAACTCATCCCATTTTCTCATTCCACTAATTTTGATCTCTTGGCCAACTTCATTATATCTCAACAGTGTCTACCATCATTTGTATCCTCTTTCACATCAATTGCAGATCATTTAGGAACCATTTCAACATCATCAAAAATCATATCAAATCAACCCAGAATCACCCCAAAACTACCCAAAATCAATCTTAATCAACCCAAAATGCATCAAACACCCAAAATATATCATTATTTGTCCAACCCTAGGCATTGTCATAGCTCTCAATGCCTTGGAATTCTATCAATCCATCAAATCTATCAATCTGACCTTAGTATTGTCATGGCTCTCAGTGCTAACTCAAACTGTCACTCACATCATTCGATCTTCAGCATTTTCTAGTCTCTTAGTGTTAGATTGTGGCATCATTGAATCAATTTAATAACATTAACAATGTCCATCAATGTTATTAAGAATAACCCTATCAATCAATTTTGATCCTATGGCATTTACAATGTTAGTTAAATGTTATGTGTCCTTAATTCATGTCATGTATCCTTGGCATGTTATCAATTTGAACCAATCAATCAATTGGATCATGGCTTTGATCTATTCATAGTCATCCTAATTGATCTGTGCAATCATCACATTTTATCCTACATTTATTTAATCAAATTGGCCAATCATTTACTAATTTCCTTTATAGGGTCATACAACCAATAATTTAATCCTATGTCATTCCAATCATTTTCACTACGCATTACCAATTATTCATTCTAAATGACATCCTCAATTAATTAATTTTATTAATTAATTGATTCATCATTCAAAAACTATGGAAATTCTCAATTTCCTAAGTCATATTTCCACCATTAATTCCATTTTTACTAATTTCTATTTGTGTCAAATAATGGATTTTAAATTCAAATATTCCACATAATATTGACATCTTCGTAACATAGGGGCATGACACATCATGGATTCTCCATTTACACTTGGCTAAGATATGTCATAATCCATATATTCTTATTCTCTTAGGTGTATCTATATTTGGCTTCCATTGTCATATATTTTTGGCTTTAAGTGGGTTTTGAGGTGTCAAATGATGCATCATAGATCTTCAACCATTTTTAGCTATGTTTGACTTCCAAGCATCATACAATCCTACATTTGGCATATTGTGTCATATGTGTCATGGATTCTCAAAGGAATCTCTTGCCAAGTTGCATATCCAAGGTGACAAGTCCAATGCTCTCATCTTGCATGTTGATTATAAATTGAGCATTCTTCCACTCATTTTCGGTCCTTGGTCTTTGGTCTCTCAAGCTTAAAATCACTTCTTCTAGTATTCTCATATCATTATCATATCATAGCCTTTTGATTTTTAATTGTGTTCATTATAGGCAATTGGAGCTACATCATATGGAGAAGAAAGAAGGACATGGGAGCTACAAATGAAAGAGGGGGTTTTAACTTTGTGTTTCTTTCTTTGTTTAATTGGCTTTCATGGTAGACTAGAGGGTATCAATGTATGTTTATTGAGTTTGTGATTTTCTCATAGTATATTAGATATTAGCCTATTTTATGGTCCTACAATTGGTGAACCCTTGCATACATCAACCTCTAACATCATTCTCAAGTCCACAGTTCAAACCTAATCTTCATTCTGCATACCAAAGAGCTATTTTCATCCCCTTTAGTCAAAATCCAAAAATGTCATTTACATATGCATTTTTATAAGTTTCCCTATGACATTTTCACCTTGTATATCAAAACCCTAGTTCATTTGGCACCTCCTTAGGTTTCATAACATCCCTAAACACTTAAAAATTCAAAAAATACTCATATCTTGCATACCCACTTCCAGATTTCCAAGTTTTGCCCTATTTTACCAACTACACACTTCAAGTGCATAGTTGGTAGTTTCAGTGTGTAGTTGGTAGTTTCAGAGCACACTTGGTAATTATGGATTTCATTTTAAGTTCTAGAAACATAATCTACACTTCCATAGCTTAAAATTGCATCCCTATACCTTGGAAAACACTCAAATCATTCACATTTTGCATATTAGTCACCTTAACACCTCTTTTTACCAACTGCATACCTTCCATTAACCAACTGCTTACCTTCAAGGCTCCAAGTGCACTGTCTAAGTGTAGTTGGTAGTTTAGGTGCATACTTTGGAGGTAGAGAGTCCATTTAGGTTTTCTTCCATTGCATTTGCATCCTTAGGTATCATGCTAGCACTTACAAGGACTCAATCAGCTTAGAGACCTGAAGAACTTTATCAACCCTTATTTTCTAAGGTTCAAACACAACCAAAACATTGTCCAAGACCAAAGAAGATCCTAAAAATTCAACAAATATTTGATGAAGACCAAATCAAAGCATCACAACCTTTACTTGTGGACCCATTAAGCATGTATCCACAAAACCCTAACAATCAAGAAATGGTACAACCAACCCTAAGAAACCCACCTACTATGAATTTTCCTTCAAACACTTCTCCTACACATTGAATGGTTCAATGGAGCCCTAAATTTGAACCTATATTCATATTGATACCACTCAAAGGTAGAAGTGTACCATCCATACCTAAGGATGAAAAAATACACTCCTTCAAATTTAGTAAACCCAACACAAGTACCTTCAACCCTAACATATCAAACACACAACACGGTACTATACAATCAAGTGATGGCTCTAACACTAATTACGACATCACTAATGAAGAAATGGCTAGGGTATGTCAAGACAAAACCTTCCAAAAGAACTTTAAACTTTTGGCAGTCCAAGAAATTGTTAAATTTAATCCAAACATAGAGGGGCCTAAGTCTAAACATCAAGACATTCCCATATTTGAACACATCCAACCTATGATCAATTTGGACTTGGATAAGGGAAAATAACCTTTGGAGTTTTCAAACACAATGATGACACCTATAAGATCCCTCAAGAATCAACCATTGAAATCCTCCAAAGTATATTTGAACACATCAACATCAATCTCGTATTTGATGAACCTCCATCAATAAATGGCAACAAGATTTTTCCTAAATATCCCAAAAGGATGTTAAGACTTGATCTCAATCACATAATGCAACAACGAGATGTGCCTAAAGGGGCTTGTACTCTAGGGATGCCAAACATACCTCCTTTGGAGGAAAATCAACAAAGTGCACCCTTGCTCCTAACTTTACCAAATGTTATGACATTGAATGTTATGGAGCCTCCCATGAGTACACCATGTGAAACATCAATTGAAACAACCCCTATTGACATACAAAGGAAGATTCTTATTGATATTTCATCCATTCCCAAAAGGAACACGTCTCATTGCCAAATCAATATGATGTCCCAAGGAGAAACATATAACACACAAAGGTATCAAAACAACAACCCAAACATGATGTTCAATTCTCAAGGGCATAACCAACTTCAAAGATAACAACAACCTATAGTTCTACAAGGATTTAACATTTCCAATGCACAACCAAGTTTAAATTCACTTAACACACATTCAACAAATCAATAGCAACATCAACCACAACAACAACCTCAAGTGGTACAAGCATCCAACATCCCTAATATGCAATCCAATGTAAACCCACTTGACTTACATGCCATATACCAACAACAAGAAGCCAGGTTTGCTAAAAAAAGAGCAACTCAAACAATAGTTTGAATACCAAAGATGCCTAGAGCAGAAAATTACCTATCAACAACACTTGTTACAACAACAACATATGTCACAACAACCTCAACAAATACCTCTCCAACAATAGTCACATACATGGTCTCACATGCAACCAACAAAGGTATCTCAATAGAAACCACAACAAATGGCACAAAAACAACCACAAGAAGTGATGCAACAACAACACATCATACAACAATCGCAATTGATACCAGAACAAATACCACAACAAGGACCCTTTTGTCTTCAAGGTACTAGCATTCCTCCACCACCTAGCAACACATTGCCCAACTCTTCAAACACAAAAATGTCAAAACTAAGTAGACATAGTTCTTGCCATAGAAAACAATCTACTCATAGACACAAAAGACTTGAAGAGAAAACTATCATGCAATACCCTAATGAAGAGTTACTACAACAATTCAAACAATTGTCCAAACAAGCCAAAGCATTGGGAGTCCTAAAGAAATAGGCTCTATATACAGAAAAGGACTTATATCCTAATCCATTTGATAAAATTTTGTATATGCCTCCATTCCCAAACATTTTGAGGCTCCAAGATTCAAAAAATACTGAGGAAAAGGCAACCCTATTGATCACATCATGGAATTTTGTGCCTCTTGTACCAAAATTAGTGATGAGCCTACCTACCTAATGAGATTGTTCCCTCATTCTCTAGGTGGACCCACACTTGAATGGTACTTCAAACTTTCTAGTACCATAAAATCTTGGTCAGAACTAGCAGACAAATTCATCTCTCACTTTGCATTCAATATTACAAACGAGCTGACACTTTCTAATTTGTGCTCAACTAAATAGAAGATAGGAGAACCATTTATCACATTCTTATTACATTAGAGAAACTTAGTCATTCAATGCTCAATAAACATTCCTGAAGAATAAAAAGTTGACCTATGCATTAAAAACCTAGTCCTTGACTTAATGTACAAACTTAAGATCAAAAGTCCAAGTACCATTTCCAAGATGATGAAAAAAGGGGCTAGTATTGAAGATGCTCTTGTCTGTAAAGGAATCTTCAAAATGAACAAGGAAAACACAAACACCAACTCTTCTAGTAACAAGGAGAAATTTTTCTCCAAAAATAAGAATGTGACCAATGATGGCACTATGGATGCACAAACAATTAGCACAATACAATCTTAACTGACTTTGAAAGGTGCAAACCCTACAAATTCAGAAACTCCTAATCAAACACTACCTCAATAGTAGAAAATTAAAACTTCCACATAGGATAAACCTTGAAGATATCCTAGAACCAAAGACAAGAAATTCACACCCTTGGGGATACCTCTAGACACCACACTTCAACAATTATTGAGTAATAACTTCTTACAATTACCTCCAATCAAGGATGAGCCACCAACAAAACCAAAATGGTGGGACCAAAAGACATTGTATGATTATTACCATACTAGAGGACACAAGCTTACCTCATGTTTTTAGCTCAAGCATGAAATCCAGGACCTCATTGATGATGGTATAATAACTATAGATCCTTCACTGCTAGCATCCAATGCTAATCACACTATCTATAAAGATCCTTTGGGTAATCATGAAAAAGAGAAGGCCTCCAATTCAAACTCAAATTCACAAGCTAATGTGAATTACACAAACATTGGATATGACTACACCATCAACTGATTCAATGAGTTTAACTCCTACATATCCACATTCACCTTAAAGGTTGAGGACCCTCGTGTTGTCACTATGTGTCATACCAAGATCACTCTACCTGGAGCTCCTTCTAAACCTATGGCCTCAGTTAGACCTAACATCTCTACTAAACCTATGGCCCTTGGTAAACCTGTTGATCCCACTTCTTTGGATTACAACCTTGTAGACTAGCTTGGTGAAACCCCTATGTAAATATCCATCTTGGACCTGCTATGTATGTCCCCACAACATCATAAGATCCTTGACCAAGCATTAAAAGACTTAGTAGTCCTAGATAACATTGATATTTCCCAATTCCAGGCCATGGTTGGGAACCTATATGCATCACAACATATCACCTTTCCCCCTAGGATATTCCTAAAGACAAACCAACCACAATGATCCCCTTCATCTTAAAATCCTTATACATAAATCCAAGGTCAGGCATATCTTGATAGATAGTGGATTAGGATTGAACATTTGTACCTTAAAAGTTTTCAAGGGTCTAGGTTACTCTAAAGAAGATGTAGATGTCTCTTACAAAATCACAATAAAGGCCTATGATGATGGTGAAAAATTCTCTAAGGGCATCATCATATTATGCATCGAAGTTGGTCCAGCTACTAAGAATACATTATTCCAAGTCCTAGATATAGAAATGAATTGCAACATGATACTAGGATGTCCTTGGCTTTGTGCTATGAAAGCAGTGCCCTCTACATATCATCAATGCTAAAATTTTCCTATAACAATGTGGAGGTTACCATCCCTAGTGATCCAGACCCTTCTAGTTTTGTGCTAATATGAGAGATTCTACTACATTCCAAGTCTCAACAAACAATGAAGCATAACCCACAGATTCCTCTAAATATGTATACATAGATATACTCCTTAGTAAATTCAAGGAAAAGATGAAGATTGAAGACAATGAGTGTGGAGAGTATTTTATGTCTCAAGTATTCCACATTAGGGAGTCACCACCTTCTCCCCAATCTTATGGTAAATCACACCTATTGCAAGCACAAGATTCTGAGATCAGTACACAAATTTCCACTTCTATCAATTTCATTGGCAAAAGTGGCCTACTTGAAGAACATGTCTATGAGAATACATCTGTATGTATTGAGAAAATAGAAGCAGAACAAGGACCCACTTTGATATCTCCTAGAAAGTACGGACTTGGGTTTACTATTATGCTAAAATAAGGCTATGATAGATGAAGTTGCCTTGGAGATCAAAAACAAGGAATAATTGAACCTATCACTACAAAAGGATGACCTCCTACTTTGGGGCTCAGATTCAAACCATTGCAAATAGGTCCTTCAAGTACTAAGGCACTTACATGTGAGACTATGAATTTTTCAAACGATGAAAAGGCATCTAAGGAGACCCATCCTAAAATCAATAATCCTTCTACACTTGACCATATCTTTGCTAACCCCAATAATTCCACTAAATTAGATACCCATATATATACCTTCAACCAAAGACCATTCAACATTCATGATGACATCCCCTCAAGTTATCTTGAACTATTGGATTGGGACCAACAGGGACCACCAATTTTTGATCAATTCCACAATGATGACACTCTTGTACTAAACTTTGAAATCTATGAAGGAATTATGATTGGAAATCATAAAGAAGCAATTTCTCCTAAAGAGAACACATTAGCATATTTTGGGGAGTCAATTCTATCTTCCAATGGTGAAATTGAAAACAAGGGGAAAAAAAACAAGAATAGGTCTCTTGGTGAAAACCAAAAGGCGTTGTTAAAACATGAAAGATCAAAAGCTATGTAGCTCCCAAGGATACAAGATGAACAAGTTGATGCCATGAAGATAAGAGTTCTAGTGTTCAACATGCCACAAAGTCTTTTTGAGCTCTCTCGATCAGTCTTCATGTGGGAAGTCATTGGTCTCAATCCTCTCAATTCTTCTTTATATCTAGTTTTTTATACCCAAATTCAACTACCTAACTTGTCCAACACCCCAGATCAAACTTATATCCATCAAGCCTTTGCATATTTCATCATCAGTGATATCCCATACAAAGAATCCTTTGACCTAATTACCCTCAGATGCTTTGATTCACAAGAAGCAAACACTATCTTACATATAGTACATGATGGTATATCTCGAGGCCTTTCTAGTGGTTTTATTTTAGATATAGACTTGGAATGAATCTTGCATAGTTATGGCTAGTCATGGGTCCAGAGATTATTAGCTAGCAGCACCAACAATAAATTTCTTCTTAGCATTCATCAGCAACATTCTTGATTATATCTAAAAGTCCTTTAAAAAAATCTTTAAAAAAAGCAAAAAGGAATGAAAAAAAGTGAAAAAAAAAGTCATGAAAAAATGGATACCTTGATGAAAACCTGGCAAACAGGTATCTTGGCACGAAAATTTGAGTCAAGAGAAAAATTTTGACCAAAAGTGAAAACCTAGAAAACAAGTGCCTTGGGCAAGTACAATGATAAAAACCTGGCAAACAAATGCCATGTGTAATCAATTATTGCTCCTTCATCTATCAGGATTCCATCTAGTTTTTCCCCTTTTTTCATTCCCTAATCATATCCTTCATATTTGAAGACATCCCTAGTCCTTGATCATGTCCCACAAACTAGTTAATGTCTATTATTATCTTACCTAGGCATCACCAGTCTGTACATACTCTATATTTTTCCTTGTACATAGTCTTAATCTTGTTTGAAGGCATATTATCTACACAGTGCATGAGTTTGAACTTGAACTAGGGGCATATCCCTAAGCACTTTTTATCCATCGGCCTTATCGCATAACATATTGGAACTAACACTTGTATATGCTTTTATGATCTTGAAAAAATTCTAAAAATCATAAAACATCCTTAAAAAATGCATAAAACATCTTAAAACTATTGATCTCAAATTGGTTTTGACAATTGAGTGTCAACACACTTAAGTCATTTACTAAGTTCATGTCAAACTAGTAATGCATGTTGAGTATGATATATAAATACAAGACTATGCCAAGTTGCAATGAGTGTTGACTCACTCATGTGCTAAGTCACTCAAGTGTTGAGTAGAAAATATATGCCAAGTGATTCAAGTGTCGAGCAAATAGTAGATGCCGAGCAGTTCAGGTGCCAAGTCAAAAATAAAATTACGGTATGTGCCGAGCATCAATAACTTTAAGTGTTGAGCATCATAGATTGGACATATTTGTTTGTGATTGCATAAAAAACTATGTGAACCATTTTTTAGCTAACCTAAGGATAGAATACGATCTTTTGAAGATAAGGATGAATCTATATGCGGATGCCCTATGCAATTACATGCAACCAATCAAAAAAATGGAACGATTAGAAAAAAAAAAAAAAAGGCATAAATCTCAACCTTAAATTCATACCTAACCCTAAGTCTTATAGTCTTCTTAAGGAGGATGAAACCCTAAAATTCATAATGAGTGTGTAGGGAATTGAAGGAGGAGAATAGTGAATTTTGCATGTGAATAATAGAGCATTCATGGAGACTTAGATGTTGTAGAGAGAAAATTGTAGAATTAGTTTGAGAAGAACAAGGGATAGATCATATAGCATTAACATACCAGATCAAAGAGGATCAAGAAGGACACTGTGCAAATTTGATATTTAATTATGCTACTAGAGCTAATCACAAGATCTATGTTGAAACATCCTAATAAGTGATTTTAGTTAAATCTCCTAAGCGGAGTAGTCCTAAAAAACTATTGTAAATCCTTTAATAGGATAACACTCCAAGTGGATGTTCTGAAGTGATTTAGATAGGCACAATTTTAATAGGGTGTTGAAATCCTCTAACAATGTAGGACTTAATAGTCCTTGTAAACCTTTAATAGGGCAAGCCTTTCATAGGGCAGATCATGTTTCATGGTCAAACCATTAGAACCTTAATTGGCTACACTTTATTGCTACAGTAGTGGAAAATTGTGGGTGTCATCCCCATTTAAGTTTTACCTTCACTTTGGAGGGTTTCTACGTAATCATATTAGGTGTCAAATGTGTGATTGCTTATGTGTTTACATGATTTAGATGTGTTTTCTTTACATGTTATTTCAAGTTTATCTATTGAATGCATGAGATGGATAAGTGGTGAATAGTTTTTATGGGTTCATGTTTCAATTGTTGATTCACACCCCCCCCCCCCCCTGCCCCCCACCAAGAACCAAGAAGTTTACCTTTCCTACTTGTAATTCCAACAATTGGTATTAGAGCTAAGTTCTCAGAAGAAGAAGCTTTATAGCTTAGAGGAAAGATCTTGAAATGGAAGTCTACAAGTTGGGAAAGGCCATTGAGAACTAAGAGATCAAAATACATCTCATACTACATCAACTGAATGAATCCAAAGATGCTTTAAAGAGTTCCTTGAAAAGAAGGAAGAGATTGCTATAGTAGAAAATGACACACAATACAAAGAGATTGACACCACAAAGCTATTTGCATATGGTAATTCTAGTGAATTCGATGTAGCAATTACAGATCTAATGGAAAAGAACAAAGCACAAGATGAAGAGATTAGAAATCTCAAGTTGGAGCAAGAATCACAAGCTATACTGTTGTGTGAGGTGACTAAACAAAAGAAGAAAGTTATAGAAGACAAGGCCATGATTGAAGAAGACAAAAGAATTGTGGAAAATATATTGGAAGAAAAGTCAACAGAGCTATTAGGATCACAAACATGCAATTAGATCTCTTGAGCCAAATGATGAATGCTCATTATGAGTTGAATGTCAAGGATATTGAGATAACTACTTTGAAGTTATAGAATGAACAATTGCATAATAACTTGAAAAGAGAAAAGGAATTTGCTAAAATTTTCAACAAGCCAAATGAAGCCATCAAGTACTTTGAGAAATTATTAAAATCCCCTAGATCTAGTAGAGATACATCAGGATTGGGCTACACAAGCACTGAAGAAGGAGAAGCATCCAAAGTGGCAAAGGAAAGGAACAATAAAGGTATAGAACTCCAAACCTACTTGTAATATTTGTGGTAAGAAATGACATATTGCTAATGTGCGTAGGAGCAATAATGAAAATTAGAATGCTAAGTCTAAGAACATGACTCATTGCCACAAGTGAAACAAACAAGGTCATCAGGCACATGAATGCAAAACCAGAACCATGAATGCATCAAAATTTGAAGGACACTACTATAATTGTTAGAATTATGGACATAGAGAATTTAAATGTAGATCCAAGTCCACATGATCTTCAAGTAAGCCAACAAAGATAAGAAGCTATGAAAATTCATATAACTAGGATTACAATACAAGATATAGCTATCACTATTGTTAGGAATATGGACATGTACTTAAAAACTACATTAAGACTCACTTCAATGATAACTACAAGAGATGGTTGAGTCAAACCACATGTTTTAGCTATCACAAGACTAGGCACATCAATAAGCATTGTCCAACTAGGTCCAAGGCACCAAGTTGTGAATTTGATAAAGGTAAAGGCAAGGAAAATGTTGAACACATCAGGAATGAGATGAACAAAACATGGAAGAAGAAAGATGTTGGTAGTACATCAAATGGAAAAGGGGATCACTTCACCCAATAGGTTAAGTGGTCACACCTCATCAAACTAAGCAAACAAGAGGTATGTGGGACTGATACTTAAAGTGTTTCATTAAACATCAGTTCCAAAAGAAATTAGCATTAAAATGATTACATTAGAATGAAGTAAGATGCAAGAAGTTGTGGAAAATTCAAGATTAAATCTTCAAGTTTTCATGTTGTTGCTGAGCATGAAAAGTCTTTTGTGTATGCCGAGTGAAAACTAGTTAATGCCAAGCTATTAATCAAAGATAGTTAGAGTCGAATCTCTAGTATTTTTCAAGTGAGGAAAGTCTCTATAGATGCCGAATAGAACAGTAATTGTGTTGATGTCAAGTTTACAATTGTACAAGTACCAAGCATTAAATGAAAAGTTTTGAAGGGTATAAGGTTGATTTTTACCTTTTTTTCATCATTATGAATTCAAGAAGAGCAAGTAGAGTGAAGAGGTGATTCACAATCTAGTTTGAAGCATTTGCAAGGATCATAGCGATGATCAAGCACCAGTTCACCAAATTTTTGAGATATTCCTCACAAGCCAAGTTACACAATTTAAAATTTGTAAAACCCTACTTTGACAAAATGGCTTCTAGTTCAAATAATTTGAAGGAGAAAGAATTTTTTATGTTCAATTAGTAAGCAATGAAGTCAAACAACCAAATTTCAAAGCCATCCCAGATATTGCCTATAAAAGTGACCCGTCAAGCACATTATCAAATGATTCCACCCAAGGTCATAATGGTCCAAGACGTAAGAAAATGTTACAACTGCAAAGTAGGAGGTATATGTGATATGGAAATATTGTGCAAAAATAGTGTCTTGAAGGAAGAATTTAAGATTGTGGAGAGAAAGGGTTTGACCCATGCCCTAGATTTTCCCACCGTTTTCAAAACAAAATGGATAAAAATAGTGTTGAGCAAGATACATGATGGATTTCTATGGTTGGAAGGAGGACCAATCAATATTTTAAAGAGAATTATTCATAGGATGATTGGTTATCCAACCCTAGATTGGCCAAAGATCCTACGAAGCAACTCAAAGGAAGCAATTGAGAAGAACACAGGTGCAAAATGGAATAAGCATGGAATGACAATAGATACCATCACTAACCCATTAATTGATTTTTCTATTACAGTTATTTCTCACAAATTTTATCAGTCAAGTAGGTTAAATAGTGTGCCATGCATTGTAGTCAATGTTGGTTATAAAATTGTCAAGAAAGGTCATACTTATGATCTTGCATAACTTAAATTACATCAGATAAATGAAAACCTAGGTACCATTAGGAAGACAAAAAGAGCACAATGTAAATTTGGATCAATACTTGTGTGCATATTCTTCCATGTACAAAATGAATTCTCATCTTTTGGCAAAATAGGTTGGAAGACCAACAGATTAGTGGCTATGCAAATCAATGAATATATTGAGTAGATGGGTGAGAATTTTGAAACAATCATGACAAGCTATTTGAAGACTTCAAAAATACTATGAAGTAGAGGTTGAGGATACCTATCCCCTTAGTTGAACAATACTACAATGACATATGTTTTCTTGTAGATATTGATTACACATACATTCAGGCAGTAATACCTAGGGTAAGATGGTTAAGACCCCTAGGCTATGAAATAAATGTTGATGAAGCCTCAACTACCATTACTACACTCCTTGCAAAAGAGATTGATAAAAGTGCTAAAATATTTGGTAACTATGATGTAATGAAATCCAAAGTTGAAATGGAGTTGAAGACAGCCTCCACATTGAAAAAGAAAGACAAATTGGTAAAGAAAATCAAGGCCCAATTTGTGAAGAAGAAGATGATGAAGAGGATGAAGAGGAAGAGCAAGAACAAGCTCAAGAACCTCTTGCTTTGACCCAAGGCATAGGTGAAGACATTGAAGAAGAGGGTATTGAGGAAGTAGAGGAAGCACCATAATAGGTAGAACCAAAGAAGAGGAAGGAAAAATTTTAGCCTATAGCAAAGACAAAGGATAAAAAGATTGCAAAGCCAAGCCAAGGAAAGCCTTCAGCACCTACAACCAAGGCAAACACAAGGGCCACTACACAAAATTCCAAAGAGCAAGCAAAAGAAAAGGCTAAGGTTACTAAAAAAGAAGGGCCAGAGCAGAAAAAGAAAAGAAGAAAATACATTGCACAACCAAAGACAGATGATGAAATAACTGAATATGAAAATACAAGCTAGTTTAGAGTGGTAAGTTATCCACCAAAATCTAATCTTGAGAATCTTTGTGAGAATGTTAAGAATAATGCAGATTTATATGATTTGGAAAATATCGATTTTGGAAAACATAGTAGAGAAGAACAAAATTTGATTGAGGAATCAATATATGCAATGATGTCTAAATTCAAGAACACTCCACTTGAATTAGATAATACAATGCCTAAGGATTTATATAATATTGTTGAAAATAAGTCGCATTATTGTTTAAACCTGGAGAAACAAATTATAGAATCCACACTTGCTTAGGTGATGCACAATTTGACAAGATGTAATGCCTCGCCCAGAGATCCTTGGAACAAGGATTCAATACAAGCCAAGATATTTATTTTTTACAAGTATGAATGTACATGACAACATCATATAGGGATCACAAAGATTGCAATGAAAGACTTCACCACAATCTTGATAACCAACGAACTCCAAACATCACTAACAAACTAACACACATAAATACAAGCCAACAACAACCATGCACATAATGAGGGCTCGAAGAAATGACCACTCATCAACAAAACACCAAGCTAGGGTACAAATGCAGAATCCTAAAATTTGGTTAAGTCTAAAATCTTGAAGCTCTGAAATTTGGCTAAGTCTATATTTTTTATGCCCTAAAATTTCCTAGAATCTTTATCTTATCTTGGAGAGGTCTGAAACCTATTTCAAAAGATTCATCACATATATTAAAATATATCTTAAGTATATACTTAAACGATATGTTTTAAACCCCCTAGAAAGATTGTTTTGAACTAAAAGGGTGTGAAATCCAATAAGGTGTCCAAAAAAAACTTTCAAAACCTCCTCGACCAGGCCTAACTATCCCCTATTTCTCATGCAAGAAAGTGCACTGGTCTTGAGTTTTGCGTGAGACTTTGCATCACTTCGCGTGAGACCTTGCATCACTACGCGTGAGAAAGTGCATGCTCTGTGTGAGGATTCGTTGCACACCGCACAAGGATTTGCATCCCTACATGAGGAAATACATTCTTGCATGAGGAAGTACATTCTTGTGTGAGGAACTACCTTTCCATGTGAGAAAACACATCAGCGTGACAACAAAACAAGAATAAAAAGCATAAAAATATGAAAACCTTGAGGAATGAACACTCGAGTGCATAAGCATCAAGAAAGAAGAAAATCTATCCATCTAAACCATAGTATTAAACAACATACTGAAAGCAACATTGCAATAAACATAAGCAACATCACAATGTATAGAAATAACATCACAATGAACAAAGTAACTAAGTACGTGGTTCCTCCCAACTGTCAATAGCATCATAAGACCATCACCAATTAGATCATTGATACTATCATAATAGGGATGTCACAACTAAAACATGTTACAATATAAGCATAAGAAAAACTAACATGCTAGTAGTAAAGCATAAAATAATCCTACCAGTAGATGACATCACCTATCATATGCTAATCATCATGATAAGGAAATCTAACATGCTAAACCATTAAGTAATAGATAATCCAATATAACAATTCACATCATCTAGTCATATGCTAAACATCATAATATAGGAATGCATCAAATAAACTAACATCATCTAAACATGATATCGAAGCATTGCAATGAAAGCATAAATCATAAGAAAGCATACTCTAGAACCCAAAGCATCAAGTGAAAACATCCAAAAATGGTCACACTAGGACAAAGATCGTCTCTATACATCGGTCCCTAGCAGTGGTGAAGGTAGCTATGCATCCCAACCATTTGATACCGATAGGTCCACACCCATCGTACTGATGGAGATAATGATCCAACCACAAACACACAAAAACAACATCCAATGCTAACACTCATGTCAAACAGTATGATGGCTATAACCAAGAACCTGAGACAATGCAAGGATTATAGGTCTTGGTCAGACACTCAATAGGCTACTAAGTAGGGGCTAACATCATGGAGAGTCACTTAGAATCAACAAGCCCAAGCTAGTATTGGCAACTGCTCTCCCCAACGAAAGGCACACAGTCCAGTTTTATTACCATTCACACATTTTATTTAGTTATCACTTACTTAAAACTTCCTCTACCAACCCTCTAGGCACAATGATCACCAGCCTACAGGATAGAAGCCCCCTCCATATGCTACCCTACCCTACCCATGCTCATCCTATGACAAGTGCCTGTGGGCATGAATATTCCCAACCCAACCCCAATGATCATAACCTTTGAAAGAACCACGAAAGACTGAGCCTTGCAAGTCACCTAAAAAATGTACATTCACGTACTCGTGTGTGGTGCACCACCATCACAAAGATCACAAAAACAAGGACTAGATGAGAACACAATGCAAAAGATAACACCCAACTGAAAGCAACATGGGAAGGATGAATTCTACATGAATCCCAAAGCCAATAAAAACATGCATCATGAAATCACTCAACTGGCCTCAATCCAGGAGTATAGATTCTACATGAATCCCAATGATGCAACAAGACCCAACATCATGAACTCACTCAACTGGCCTCAATGCAAGAGTATGGATTCTACACAAATCCTAATGTCCACAAAACAAGAACAAAGGTCCAAAAGAAACCATGACACCGGGTATAAAATCACTCAATCGAACATAAAGTCAAGAGTATAGATGTGACATGCATCCCAATGCAAACACAAAAGTGCAACAAAGGTTTAACTAATATCCAAAAATATAATCCAGATCCACGACCCAACTCGTGGCAAGAAAACTCAAAAAAATAGGGCGGCACACAAAATGAGATAAAACCCTAAATTTTAGAAAACTTCAAAATTAAAACCCATTTGGCTTTTCGGTACAAAAACCCCAAAAAATCTAAAAATAATCAAGTTTGGACACCGTATGCAAAAATGGCCAGCATAACGGTGCAAAACCCCAAACCCTCAACCTAAAAAATAGATAAATGTTCGTACCCACCCAATCGGGTAGAATTAGCATATAGAAATGGAGGGGAACACTAGTTCTCAGCCTCCAAACAAATGGCTACCAAAAATAGAAGTAGAAACGGAGCCGAAACCATAAAATGGGAAAGCCCTACCTCATAGCCAAAAGGGCGAAACGAGAATCCGAACCATAAAATAAATAGCCCGCAAAAGTAGCTGAAAATTGCGATAATCCAATGTTTCCCTAAGCTAGATCCAACGAGCCCAATCGTGCGACGATCCCACGCTCGTAGCTCCTAGAATGAACAAAACAATAAATCTTCATGAAAAGGATTTTGGGTTTTACTCTCCAGCTTTCTAATTCCAAAAGTGAGAAGTGAGGAATTAAATTCCTTTTTGGATACTTATTCACTTTTTGAGTGAATAATCAATTAGGGTAAATAACCAGCCAACCTAGTTAAACCCCGAATCGACCCAAATGAAAATAGGCTATTCCTATAAATAGGAATTCATCTATGGAAAAGCTACTAGAAATTAAACTAAATCAATTTAAAAGCCCTAAAACCCAAAAACACATTAATTTTCTTAACAACTTTCACGACAATGTGAAACTCTAAATGCACAAACACGCTCACTGGTCTAATCACATGATGCAAAATAATTTGGATTTAATAATCACCAAAAGGTTTAATTAAATAATTAAAATAAGGATATGTTGACCATACAAGGATGACATTGGTAAAATATGAATGGATGAATCACTAACTCCATGTACCACTGCCAGGGATATAAATCTTGCAGATTAAACAACACAATCAAGTGCAATTGCATATAATAACATAGCCGAAGAAATAAATGTATTAAATCACCTAATTTAACCATTTATTTAATTATATCAAAATAATCTATTTACATCACTCACATTCGCATAAAGCATAATAATGCAAGAATGAAGTAAATAACCATAGCATCAAATCCATCACATAACCTAATTAGAGATATGTCCAAATACCAGATAACTAGATATCATCATAAAACACACTGTCATCTCAAAAATGGCATCATCATGCAATATGATCAATTGAACAACATAGTAATCTAACATCTATGATACCAAATTCAAGGTATAACACCTGACCCTTAGGCCATCTCAAATGTAAACATAACATAGGTAACAAATATCTCTTGAATCAAAATATAATAAGGTAAATATCCGCAGCACATAACCAATGAATCCAACAAGGACAATCTATTCCTAACTATTAAAGCATTTAATAATGGTTGTTCAAACAACAAAAAGGAGGAACTTAAAACACAAAAGCAAACACTATCATAAACATGACTAACCATTGCTACAGGAATTTAGTCCAAGGTAGCAGGTAAAAAGTACACAATGCAATCTCTACACACATCTTAGGGTAATCATGAAAAAACCTCATGATACCACATCGATCCTGGTAACCACTAGCACAAACCTTAGGGAATCATAAATCACATCATAATATCATAAATCAGTCAAAGACTAATCAAAGCAACTAATATAGAAACATAAATCCAATCACCTCAATAGAGTAGACCACTCATGGTCACAATCATGATCCCTTCTCAAAAAGAGATCAACAAAGTTGCATCCATCAGTATGACTTACAAAAGTCAAATGGGAGAGGCACTACACAAGAGGATAAATTTTCAAAGAAAACAAGCAATATGGTGGTAGATTTACACCCAAATACATAGCATTTAGCCTCCTTTAGAAAAATATTGAAGATGTTGTCAAGAAATCCACCCAAATGTGGAAATTGATCCATGGGTTGACAAGTGTTTAAGAAGGAGAGGAAGATCCCTTTGAGGGAAGAAATAATAATGATTAAAACAATGATAAGGAGGAAGAAGATTCAAAAAAGGATACTACTATGGAGGAGATACAAAAAGAGAAAGATGACATGGCTACAATTGAAGAGCAGTAGGAAGAATAGAGTGTGCAAGTCACGCAAATGCCTAGCATGAGCCCTCCACATGACACAAGAATGCCTGTAGAAACTATAAATGTTAAGGATGTTCTTGATAATTTAGCTTAGAACATAAATCCTTTAGCTACAAAAGATCTCAAGAAGATTCTTGACCAATCCACACTACAAGCCAAATTGTGTGAGAATCCAATATTGGTCAGTGTTGATGAACTTCATAAGGTAGTAGTTGACATTACAAGGAATAAGGTCAACACACAAGAACCACCTTCTCCCATCCCTTCAACTACTAGTGCTCAACCTTTAACACAAACATTAGTAGACACATCAACAAAGGTTGACACAACTAATAAAGTTGATTTGGTTGAATAGCAACAGACCACAAGAGAAGAAGAAAAGGAAACCACAATAGAGCAAATAGGATAGAAAGACACTTCTGTACCTATAGCACAAACACAAGGTGAAAGTTAGATCATTATGATTAATGGAAGTAGATCTAAAGAAATTAAGGATATACCAAAGGAGAAGGAGCAAGAGGTCACTCAAGCATTGGTAACATTACCAACATCTGGCAATCCTACAAAAGTCCTTTAGGAGCCAAGCACTAAAGTTGTACTATTGTAGATCTCAACACCAAGCTCAAGTTCCTCCAAGGTTACTAAGGTAATTCACTATGGAGTTGTAACTCTAAATGAAGAAATAGTGATACCTAAATATGATTATGCACCCATAACATTAGAGCAGATAGACATACTGCAACAAGCCTTGGAAAAGAAGAAAAATTAGGAAACACTTAGAAAGGAGTAATGCATGCCAATCTAAGATCAAAAATCTCAAACTAGTAATGCATGCTAAATATGATATGTAAATACAAGACTATGTCGAGTTGTAATGAGTTTCAAGTCACCCATGTACTGAGTCACTCAAGTGCCAAGCAAGCAATACATGCTGAGTGATTCAAGTGCCAAGCAAATAGTAGATGTCGAGCAGTTTAGGTGACGAGTTAGAAATAGAATTATGGTATGTGTTGAGAATCAATAACTTCAAGTGTCAAGCATCATAGATTGGACATATTTGTTTGTGATTGCACAAACAACTATGTGAACCATTTTTCAGCCAAACTAAGGATAGAATACAATCTTTTGAAGATAAGAACAAATCTGTATGTAGATTCCCTATGCAATTGCATGTAGCCAATTAGAAATAGGGAAGGATTAAGTGGCAAAAAAGGGATGAATCTCAACCATAGATTCATACCTAACCCTAAGTCTTCTAATCTTCTTAAGGAGGATGAAACCCTAAAATTCATAACAAGTATGTAAGGAATTGAGGGAGAAAAATAGTGAAGTTTGCATGCAAAAAATAGAGCATTCATGGAGACTTAGAAGTTGTAGAGAGTGAATTGCAAAATCAGTTTAAGAAGAACAAAGGATAGAGACATACCAAATTAGAGAGGATCAAGAAGGACACTATACGGATTTGATCTTTAATCAGGCTACCAGAGCTAATCACAAGATCTATGTTGAAACATCCTAACAAGTTATTTTAGTTAAATCTCCTAGGTGGAGTAGTCCTAACAGACTATTGTAAATCCTTTAATAAGGTGACATTCCAAGTGGATGCTCTAAAGTCCTTTAGCCAGGAACACTTTTAATAGGGTGTTGAAATCCTCTAACAAGGTAGGACCTAATAGTCCTTGTAAGCCTTTAACAAGGTAGGCCTTTTATAGGACAGATCATGTTTCGTGGTCAAACCATTATAACCTTAATTGGCTATACTTCATTGTTGCAGTAGTGAAGAATTGTGAGTGTCATCCCCACCCCAATTTTACCTTCACTTTGGAGGGTTTCTGGGTAATCATATCAAGTGTCAAATGTGTGATTGCCTATGCATTTACATGATTTAGATGTATGTGCTTTACATATTATTTCAAGTTTATCTATTGAATGCATGAGATGGATCAGTGGTGAATAGTTTTTATGGGTTCATGTTTTAAGCGCTCATTCACCCCCCACCCCCACCTTAGAAGTTTACCTTTCCTACTTGTAATTCCAACAAAAAAATCCTAAAATAATCATTAAAAATAATAAAACCTCCTAAAAAAATTCATAAAAAACATAAAACATCCTGAACAAATTCATAAAAATCATAACATGTCCTAAAAAATCACTAAAAATTGTAAAATTTCCTGAAGAAATTCATAAAAATCATAAAATGTCCTAAACAAATCACTAAACATAATATAATGTCCTAAAGTAAACCCTAAAAATTGTAAAATGTCCTGAAGAAATGAGTAACACAAAAACATCACATATCCTCAAAAACCCTAAAAATCACAAAACCCATCAAAAATTTAAAATTAAACTTGTAAATAGTCATTGTGGATTATAATCCCTTTTTCTTAAACACTCGCACTTTTGCAAATTGAAACTCAAAGCACCACACTTTCATGACAACCACACTATCTAAGCAATATGAACAAACAATTAATCCAACGTATCACTCTAAACCTATCAATTGAATCCACAAATAGATATATCACATGATCAACCTATCAAACACTATCAAAAGACCTAAAACACTAAAAGACAAGTCATAATGGACAAGAATAGCTATTGGCTCATGCTAGTTAGTAAGTGATTTATTTTTCTTTGTTTTTTTCTTTGATCATGTTCCTATGCCACTCGATGATATAAACTAATCTATGAGAGTGGTTGGGATGGTTCATGGTCATCTTTTATTTTTCTATCTATTAAACATGTACCTTTGAGAGTCTAGGGTATGTATATATGCCTTAGGAAGGACAAGGTCAATTTCTATCTGTATCATGCTTGTTTACACAAAAGATTTGCATTTTTTTTTCGACTCTTTATTCCACGACATGTTGCATTCTGTTTGCCATATCAAAATAAAGCTCCTTTGACATATGTGCACTTTCTGAAAGAAAAAGTCTTCACATAATACTAACTATTCCTCATTTCATCTACTCTATCTTCTACATCCACTTCATCTAATGCATTGGTCTCCTACTCTGATACATCAAAAGCATTCTTATCTTGCATTCCTACATATGTCAAAAGTCTAGAACAATCCAAAGCAATACATCTTTGCATAAAAATGACATTTATATTATTTCACATTTCATTTTCATTCATTTCATATCAATTTACATTTCATTTGCATTCATTCCATATCATCTACATTTCATTAGGCATTCATTCATGAGAAAAACATGTGGCAACAATAAAGATGTCATTTCCCAAGCATAACATGTGATAAACCAACACATAATGTCATCATATAAAATTCCACATAGAAAAGCATAAATGTATACATATAAAACATCTACACAATCCATCTCATATAGTCAGCATAACATAGCTACATCTCATAAATATCTCACAAAAGTATCAAAATACATAGCCATGGTTTATATCAATACTAACTTCCCATAAGCGTGAACCATAAAAGAGCATAATAGAAAACAAAAAGAAAAATAGAAAAGCCCCTTTGTACATGAGCATATCAGTGTCACCCTATGCTATCCCTAGCCTCATGGCCTTTGTTAGGCCTCGAGGATAATCCCTTTGTCATTTGTGGTGGCCTCATTGATCCCATCACTCCTGCACTACTTTATGTCCTTTATGTCCATTGTGAGTGAGATCTTGATGCACAAAAGCTCTCTACCTTCTACCCTAGTGGCACTACCATCTCATATTGATCCCTCTAGTACTATGTCTCCATATGTGCCCTAGTCATCATCGTAGCCATCTCTCAAAAGTTCAAATCTCTGATGTTGCTAATGAACTCCTGGGACTCCTACACTACTCTTTGCCCTGCGCACTACGACATTCCTCCCTGCCATAGCTTGATCCCTCTCTACCATAGCCCATTCCATCTCTAGAATCATTTCATCCCTCTCCACTACAACCCAATCTAACTAACTCTGGAGTCCTCTAATCACCTCCATCAGCTCTAACTAGCTAGGCCCTTCCTGTACCAGTACCAGCATCCCCCTAGTGTTATCCACTAGATCCTCCTTGATGTCCATCATTTTCATATCCACATTGATGTCATTCTCATCACCTCCCTCATTTTCATCATCCCCACCCTCGTCATAATCATCCCTATCCTCTCCCTCGCCACCTCCACCCCCACTATCCCCACCCTCTGCATCATCATCTCCCTGTTTGTCCCCATCATCATCCACACCCTCATCATCATCCCCCACATCATCATCCCCTACCTTAGCATCATCCTCTCCATCCTCCCCCTCCTCCACATCATCATCCTCATCTCCTCCCTCATCATCATTTTCATCTCCTCCCTCCTCCTCATCCCCATCCCCCTCCTCACCCTACTCTAGTTGTCCTCTCACACATGGTATCGGCACTATTAGATCTGTCAATGGCCTCAAACGATGTTGTGCAAACCATCTGTCATATGTCACTATCATGCCCACATCCACCACATTTGCTACTACTCCCCATACCCTTGGTTGTAACTCCTCTAACTGTGTATAAGCCACCTATGTCCTAATAGGTGCTCCCCACTCCCAAACCTCTCTCTAGACCATGTAAATAATGCTAGACCTGTTGGCACCTCCTGTAACTCTCTAAACTATTTGTGTACCCACTTTGGTAGGTACATCTCTATCACTAGGTGACCAGTCACTATGCGCCCTATGAGATAGCGCTCATGTCTGCAGTATGGTAAGTGAATCTTATCATCATCCCACCCAAGGAAATCTTTGTAGGGCCTACAGATAAACTATGTCATAATATCTAACTGATACCGGAAGAATTGAGTATACTAGTCCATGCATTTTGTTTATGACTAGTCTAACAGTCCACGCATTTTGTTTATGACTGGTTTGATAGTCCACACATTGTGTTTATGATTGGGTCAATCAATAAACATTTTGTCAAGAAATTATTATGCCTTCTTTTTAATGTCTAATCAAGGTGCCACAAACTCCAAACTCTCCTCATGTAGTGAATTCATAAGATGGGTTTGTGAGATAATGCAGGATGGAGGCTGAAGCTTTATCACTCGTATCATCACAATATTCAAACTCTCATGCTCATTATCTTGAAGCACATAGAAATTTCAAATCTTTGAGTGCCACATGCCATATGTGAAATAGTGGTTTCAAGGTTGAATTGATTTGTGATGATTCACATTTTAACTCACATCCTTTATCAACTTGGTCAAATAGGTTAATAACTATTCTCAAAACAAGTAATTTTAGTTTCAATCTTAACCTTTTTATTTAGAGAGGTTAATGGTTAAGGATTGGGAAGAAAACATGCATTTTAGAAACTTATCTTAACCTTTTAGGTGGAGAGGTTAAGATTTTAAGATGAAACATGTATTTTGGAGCCTGAATCTTAACCTTTTAGATGAGGTCAATGGATAATGATTTATTTGAAAACATGTATTTTGGAGACTTATCTTAACCTTTAGGTAGAGAGGTTAAGATTATAAGATGAAACATGTGTTTTGGAGCCCAAACCTTAACCTTTTAGATGACTTAAGACTCAGGAACTGGATTTCAACAATTTGAAGTGTTGGATGGAGCCGAAGACAAAACAAATGCATCAAGATCACAAAGTCATTAAAAATAAAATCAATAATTGGCCCTTTCAAAGCTTGAAGTTTGATACATTTGAACTTGTTTTGACATAAAATAGAGATGAAATTTTTGCAATTTGGCAGATATAAGAACCATGGAAACACTTCTCTAATTTCTTCTTTTTAGATTTTTCTTCCTTAATAGCTACAAATCATATTTCATCATCACTACCACTCAAGATTCTTCATTTGATTCATCCTCATCATTTGCAAAAGATATTCCGTAGGAATTATTCATTTGAAGTGATCTCTAGTCTTTCTTACTCTCTTAGGACACTTCAAAGAATAATGACCATATTCATTACAAGTCCAATATTTAAATTTTTTTTACCTTTAAGCTCTCTCTTCATAAGTAGGGCAAGTTCTTACTCAATCTTCTTTTCTTCTTCCACTCTTGTTCAACTATTGTTAGAATAATCTCCACTAGTGCTTGCATTCCTTGATAACATAGACTAAACACTAAATGTGCTAAAATAAGTTTCAACATTAGGTAATTCTCCACTCCTCATCCATATTTCAGCTAACTATATTCTCCCAAGAAGAGTCTCTCCTGTAAATTTCAGTCATAAGGGAATAAACAATTCAATCATTCATGCTATTTGTTTGTATACAAGTGTCAAAGTCTTTAATATCTTCCATATAATCTCATTATCAAATTTAGATCCTCCACAAGTCTTAATTCCTACAATAATTTATGTTATTCTACAAAAATAAATTCTTATAGATTCATCTTCCATCATTTTAGCATCTTTATATAGACATATCAAATTTTGTAATCTAACCTTCTAAGAATGATCATTGCCTTCAAATGTGCTTTGCAAAGAAGTCCATTTTTTATGAGCTAATCTTAAAGTTTTTCTTTTGTGAATTCAGTTTCTAGAAGAGTTGATAACAATGCAGAGCTAGCAAGCATATTTTACATGAATACATATCTCTGAGGTTTAGTAAAAGTCTTAAGAGCATTTTCTTCAGTCACATCCTTCTTATTCTTAGTAATCAACCAATAACTTGGACACATGCATAGAAAATGTATCTTAATCTTTTCCTTCCAACTATCATAGTTAACTCCATCAAATTTTGGACTCCCTTTACACTCATTATCGTTATTAATTCCAAATCATGTAAATAGTAAATGCAACAACCATAGAAAGATCAGCATACATAATAATACCAAATTTGTTAACTAGGGAAATTCTTGGTCTAAGGTAAAACCCTAGTGGGGATGATACCATCAAAATGATGTACTAATATATAAGTTCCTTGTAAGAGGATGGACCCTATTTAGGAGTCAATGAAATACATTCAATATATCAATCCCTGTTAGGAGACTTTGGATCCCTATTAGGAAATTCCAACCCTATTAAGAGTTGTTAAGGAAGATAGAAGGACCCACTATCCAAATAGCTTTAGGGCAAGACCACCCAACTCATTGTGCAAGTGGCCCTAGTACTATCCTTCTCAGAATAATACCGATATCCAATTGTCCACAATAATTTCTTTTCCACATATATTATCTTTGTAAGATCATCATGCCTTAGCTATATTAGATACTTTTTTGATCAAAGTATATTCGCTTATCAGGTTTATTAAATCTCACATACAAGTTCACATACTCACATTTATACAAATATGATCTCACTAATGATTACAACAAAGGAAATCATCCTTCCTTTATACCAAGTCCCAAAAAAAATTATTGAGTCATCCTTGAGGCTTTCTCAATTTAAAATAATAATATAGGACCAACTTAAGATATTACATTTACATATTACATTACATCATTACACTTTTCACAATTACAAACAACTGTCAGCTCATAGTTTTCATAACACTTTACTTGATGAATAGACTTTTCTCACTTAACTACATCAGCTTTAGCATGTCATCTAACTCTATACAATATTGCTTAACTAGATTATATCTTTGTTAGGAGATACAATCAAAACATTAGCAACTGCTTAACCAAAAACTATGTCTAAACATTGTCTTCAAAAAATCTCGAATAATTCTACACTATCTTCATATTTCCACACACACACTTAACCATGGCATCAAGAAACTTTGTAGAACATTAAGCTAATATGAAATCCTTGAATTATGCAAAGCCAAACTCTGTGTGTTGCTCTGTTAATCTCACACAATAACTAGTAAGTTGACATCAATGACAAACTCTATCATGAATGTAACACACAACCTCTGGATCATGTCTCCCACATGTCAGGATACTCCCCCATAGGAATACCATCAAAATTCATGCTTACTAGGTATAACTTATGAAGTGACTCTTGTCAACTCAATAAAATATTGGTCAAACATTATCAAATAAAGTAAAAAATGGTAAAATTACACCTTCTAAGTGGTCAAACAATACTTTCTTAACACTAAATCAATTCAAATCATATTCTATTTGATTCAAAACATCTCTAATGGACTCAAAATATTTCAAAAAATCTCAAAGGTGATTTGAATCATCTTCAAACCAATCATAATCACATTTATATCAATTACACATCATAAAATGCTTAAAATCATGATTTCATTAGGGTTTATTTTAATTTCTCTCTTGAGGGGCCATGATCATACCTAAATCAAATCAAAATTTGATCAATTCACTCAAAGATTGTATCAAGATTTATAAATCAATATGATGTTGGACCAATTTAGTCAAGGATTGTATCAAAATCTACAAATTAAATAATCTATCAACACTTGGGGCATGTCATTTTTTTTATCAAGCTAAGACTGTCATATAATTAACTTCATCACATCATATCAAGTTGATTATGTATGCCTAAATCAAATTAGTATTATATTTGATTAGTTTCATCACATCATATCAAATTGGTTATTTTGTCATATCAAGCATCATTTCTTTTGATATCTTCTGAATTGGTCAATTTTGACATTGTAACTAAAATTGGTTATTTATCAATAAATCATGATCTTAGATATTTAGTTTCAATATTGTGACTCAAATTGGTTATTTTGGTTAAGCTCTTATTGACCTTCATTCCATCAAGCTCAAAGTTAGTATGGTTGATTCTAGTTCCATCAAGTTCAAAATCAATAACTTTAACTTTTTAAATTTTGGTAAGCTCATATCAACCTTTGTTCCATCAAGTTCTAAGTTGGTATAATTGGTTCTTGTTCTATCAAGTTCTAAATCAATGGCTTACAAATTTTAATCAATGGGATTTTGTTTGATCAACCTCAAAATTCTTAATTTGTAGATAGAGAAAAGTTTCATCTCCTCATATCAAATTGTTCTTTGAGTCAACATGATCATTTCTTTGAATCAATGTTCTATTTACACATCAATTAAAAGAGGGGCAGACATAATTACCCTAAATGGGATTATGGACTAGAAGCTCTATCTGCTCTAAATTAGAACATGCCCCTCAATTATGTTAGCCCAAATATTGGCATAATTCATCAAGAATAATGAAAATCCCAATCAAGCACTAAATCCTCATTAATTGATCATAAATCAAGTGTTAATTACATTGGGTTGTTTAATTAAATGAAATAATTATATACATTTGGTTAAAGTAATTAATTAAAAGAAATTAGTAAACCTTCTAAAATACATGTTATCACAAATGGGACAAGTAGACAAGGAAATGAGGAATGGACCAATGGGAGGCATCTCACATGGATCACTTAAGGATGAATCCTAATCACTATGAATCTACACCACTCATTTCATCTCCATTTCTATAAAAAATTAGATAATATTTCACTTCAATAATGGAAATTAATACTTAAATCATGTTAGAATTACGTTAATTAACTTTAATAGCTCATTATAAGCATGTGTTATCAATTATTAGGGTCTCAATCTCAGGAAAATTGAGCATTCGAATCAAATTCTTCTTAGACATGGAGTAATAGGACACTTTTGTTAGCTTCATTTTGATTGTCATTTGATTGAATTGATGTATTTGGACTAAAAATCCAATGTTCTATTGAAGCATGTTCCTATTTGTAGGTACACAAATTGATACATACACCACCTAATTCGTTGGAAGGGTTCAGCAATTGAGGATGCCACATGGGAGATAAAATAAATTTTGGATCAATAAAGTTTATAATTTCTCGACGACAAGCAATTCTTAGCATGGGAGGATTGTAATATTCCCAAAATATTTAGATGAATTAATTAAATGAATTGATTAACTGGTACCAAATTTAACAGTATCATACATACCCTTTCAATGAATTAATTTAATTAAAATATAATAAATAATAAATAGCTAATGCTAGCCTGCTTGTAACCCTTTGGGAAACTTCCTAGAGTTCTTTATAAGGTTGTGGTTTGCATTGTAAAAAATCATCATGGAGTTTATTTTCTTGCATGTTCACAATTCTACTTAGACTTTAATCTTATTTTCCATTTCAAAGGTGTAAGATCCTCCCTAGTTTAGGATTTATAGTTTAGGAGGAAGTCACTCCTCACCTTATTCATCTTGTTAGTTTGAATTTGTAAAGTCTTTCATTGAAGATAGATTTAATGGAATCCATACTTTGAGAAAACAAATATTATACTCTTGTAGATCCAATCCATCATTGGAGTATGTTCATTTATTAGATATGTGTTAAATAATAATTTGAAAAGGATATGAAGATATATAATCACTCTGCGTGTCATTTTATCTTCCAAGTCATATGGGTGTACTGCCACATGGAGGGTTGAGTTTCATAGACAAGTGAGATTGTGTAAGTGTCATATCAAATGGGAGCAAGTGAAGGGTTGGTGAAAGTTTTGGGTTTGATGTATGAGATAGTTTCCTAGGTGTTGTAAGATGGAGGTGTATTGTTAGTGCATGAAGGTGCTACATAATGAAGATGAGACATATGAGACATTGGTGTGGTACCATATTAGACAAGTGTGAACATGCTTGATGATTTTCATACAAGTAGAATAAGAGAGTGTTGCATAATGTGAAGTGTCTTTGTGTACGAGTAAGAGGGAAATATTGAACGTGAGAAGTGTCTTGTCATACTTTGATTTAGAGTTCAAAGGTGTCCAATATCAATTTTCTCAAATTTCTATTTTTTTAATGATCTTTAAAAAATAAATCAACCAGTGTAATTTAAACTAAACCTTTTACAGTATAATGTAAAATTTGATAAAACATATATATTTTAATATTATTACTTAAGACAAAGAATAGACATTACACTCTTCCTACTCTCAAGACTTAAATAAGTATTGGAAAAAATTAAAAACTAAATATTGCTACCTCCTAAATGATATATTTTTCATATAGTAATATATTATATGAAAAATTCTTAAATATAAATTAGAATAAAATAATATATTATTTATTTTATTAGAATATTCTTCTTTTTAATTTTCTCTCTTGATTCATGCATCACTTATGGGGTTCTAAATGATTTCTAAAGAATCTACATTTTGTTATTATTCTATTTTCATATAAATATTTTTTATTGTTGTTTCTTTTATTAAAATATTCTATTTCTTTTAATATTTCAAAAAAAATACTAGTAAAAATAATAAAATTTATTATCTACGTTATTGAATAAGAAATGAATAGAATAGAAAATAAAAGTTCATCATATTTTTTATTTTATTTTTTATCAGTAAACAATTGAAGCCTTGTATTAGATTAGATAAACAAAAGATAATACATAGTTATCCATTCAAACGGGCACTAGTAGGAAAGAATTTAGTAAGAAAACCTCTAGTCTTGCCCAAGATTGAAGTCCAATATTATACAAAATATAAAAGGGACAAATCCTAGTGTAAATAAAAGTTCAAATTAATAGAATAATACACATATGGTGAATTAACTGAATGGAGAGTAACATCTAGGTGGAAGGGAATAGGGAGCACAAGAAATCAAGATATGTCAACAGTAAGGTTCGAGTGACTAGCTGTAGGAAGAGGTTAGACCTACAACAAAAATGTCTAAAACCCAAAGGGGATAAGTAACATGAGTTAGTGAGATAAAACCAAGGAAGAAGAAAATGAATACCGATAATAAACTTTGGAGAGTTCTTATCAGAGCCTTAAGGATAATTGTCATTTCCTTATTGAACCATATTATCATATAACGATGTTCCATCTTAATCTTAATTGTTAGTTAATGATCTATTCAATGTTAATCCAAAGGGTTAATAATAATATTCTTCTTTATACTAATATATCTGTTAAAAAAATTAGCTTATTTTAAGTAATATCCAAGTTTGAATTTGCTTTAATATATTCTTACCCTATTGTTTTCTTTATTGATTATTAAGATAAAATTGATAAATTTGTTTGTGGCCTATAACTATTATTGGACTTTATGTTTAGAGTACCCAAAATTTGAAAAGCCATGCAATCCTTAGAATACCTAAAAAAAAATTAATGCTTAATATTAAAGATGACAAGGTAATTTATGAATTTGGCAATCACAGAATCAAACTTTTGAAAGTAATGTATAAGGATTTTTTGAAATAAATAATCTGCTACCTACTCTAATGGAACAAGAATAGAAAAACCAAGATTAAACTAGCTTAGTGAACAAGTTACTTGAATGAGTGATAAATCTTAATTTGATCTAAGTGTTGGTGTTTTGAAACAAGGATGGTTCCAAATTACCCCGGTGAGAATAAGATACATCTAGGGGCAGCTAACTCCCATCTTCAACATACCATTTCAGACACCAGGCCAACTATAAGGTTGGACCCTTCTTCTATTTCAAGCTCTACAAAACCTAGGCAGGTGGACCTTAGATTCAATTATATGATACTGGTGCTAAAACATATTCCTGAATCTAACAAAGTAGATAAAACTCTTAATCTCCTATACTTATGAAATAACAAAGATGTGCAGTAGCAAATTGAAAATCTATGAAATTCACAAGTTGAGTGACGGCATCTTTTTCTGCTCTTCAACATGAAAGGGAAATAAATTTGATTAATGATGTTTAAAATCAGAAAAAAAAAAAACCCCAAATATGCAACAGTAAGAACAAATGATCCTGTAGTTGATTAGTGCCTTATCTATTGGGCAATTCCATAAATCAAACACATACATCTATGATATCAAAGATGTATTCCGTACACCTAGATGTTAGATCTATCTAATCACTTCATGAATCAAAGATCGGTGTTCATAGAGACCTCATTCTTATGAAATATCCTTCTCAAAATAATCGGCAATCCTGTCAAATACATCAACTATTTACTTGGGCCTTTGTTCCAATAGCAAAACATATATGACATACAACCTTAAAGGGATGCAAATGGGTCTTAGTTCTTTGTTCCTAGACCACATAAGACTATAGATTACATAGATAGGAGATGAGAATCAGAATGAGACTAAAGAAATTCTTACTTGTTTGTATTCATTTCTTGGAAAGTATACATTCAGATGCATGAAATCAAAACATAAAAACACTTAATAGATCTAAAATTTCTCTATTATCTCCACTACTACTATCATACAAGAGAAAAATATGCTAAAGAATGTGGTTTCACAGTGATGAGAACACATCAAGACTAGAACCTTGGTTTCACAAATCTAAGAAAACTCAAGATTGGAACACATGTGGTATCATAGCAGTGAGTAATTTTTTCTCTAAACTTGGAATCAACCAACCCCTACAATGGATGAGAGAGAGAAATATATAGAAGGAGAGAATTCCAAGATTTGATCTAAAAATGACATGTGTCCACTTGAAATTCCATTCTCTACTCTTGTAAAACCTCTTTTCTCTTTCTACCCATGAAATTTGATTTTCTTTCCATCATTATCTTGTAACAAACTTGAAATATCTCTTGTTCAATGATGAAAACCATTTTGTTTGCCAAAATATTTGAAAGCCTCTCATGAAATGCTGATGGAATTTAGGTTTAACTGATTTGAAAAAGACCAAATTTGACCCTAACTACATTTTTACCATATTTTACACATATTTAGGTCATTACCCTACTGGAAATCACAATTGAACTTTGATTCTTGAATGTGGTTGTATGTTAGAAATATGGGACAAAACCTCCTATAACTTGAATAGACAGCTTCATGTGTGAAAACAAACTCCATAATCAAAAAGTTCATCTTCTCTCGATTCCAATGATATATAATATTACTATACTAGCCTTCCAAAAACTTTGAGAATGTCATTTTGAAAAATGTATTCCTACTATCTGAACCTACCTTTTTTTAATTTTCGCAAAAAAATTTAATTCCCTAAAGTTTGAACTTTAGGTTATAATCCTTAAAAATTTAAAAAGCTTGTACATGATGATTTTTTGAAAAAATGATTTAAAATCATTTTTTATTATTTTAAAATTTGCCCTTACCCATGCAACTCGGGTCAACTGAGGTTCGACCAACCTGCCACATGGCAGCATGTTATTGGTTGGATCGTTGCACAGTTAGATGACATCGGGCGCCATGTGGCAACCTTCAATTTTTCTGTCAGACATTGTGATGAGTCTAAAAAATGCCTTTATTTTGTTATGTTTAAGATACTTTGTGATACTTCGTTTATCCTTGTTTTAACACTTATAAGCCTATGTTTGATAAACCTTTGATGATTTATGGGGTAGAAAAACTATGTCATCTTTTGCCTAAATTATATCTAATATGCAGTATTTCATATAAATATCCAAATGTGCATTCTTATGCTTGAATTTAGTTTGATGGATGTTTATTTGCAAGTATGTCTTATATCATAACTAACCTAATGATAAGGATTAAAGGATGAGCGGAAGAATCCAGAAGTTGGTTGCCGACAGCATTCAAAGAGAAATGAGCATCAAGGAAAAACCACGAAAAGGAAGTTATAACCACTCCAGGAAACATGGCAGTGAATAAGGAGGAGCTTTTATGAGCCATTTCCTTCTCTGCATTTACATTGTAACAAGCGGATGCTGAGACTTCATTGCTCCCTCCTCAATTCGGTTATCCTTCCTTTTCGCTTTCAATTGTTCTCCTATATTCTCTCCTGTAGACTTAACTTAGGATAGTTACTTTTCTATTATGTAATAAAGAGTAGATTCCCTATATATGTCGGGATCAACTCCTGTGTGTGAATTTTTGGTTTTTAATAAGTTTTATCGAGTAAGAGAGAACATTGATTCATAGTCTCTATAATTACGGTGTATTCCAGTCCCTCACCCATACTAGTCTGACAAGTGAGGACACTTGTCGTAAAATTAGCAGGGGGCAGGGGAGTGTCATACTATCCAATGACATGCCTAATTAACTATGATGATTTTCTAAATCTTGGCATTACCCCTTATTAATGAGAACTTTTTGCCATAAGTATGCCATGTCAAGTGTTGTACTCCACTTTCTGAATGAATTTTTTTTCCTTGTTCATGCCCAATTTTTCGTGCTAAGCCATGATGTGACCCATTTTTAAAATTTTGGCATTTGAACCATGTTTTTGGATGATTTCCATGCAAATTCATGATTTACTTTTACCTAAAGTTTAATTATGGCACATAACAATTGGTTATGGCAATTAATGTTCCCAAAAAGAAGTGGTGAAGTGTTTGAAAAATAACGCAGAGTCTTAAAGTTTGCATTCAGAAAGGGAGAGAGAAACGGAGTAGCAAAAGAAGTATCAATAAATAGGAGGAGGTTTACAGAAAAGAGAGCCGGTTGAGCACATTTTGTTGCTCTCTAACGTAGAAGTAGTAAGAAGATTCAATGCATGCGGGTGGTTAGGTTATTGTTTGAATTTAACATCATATGATGAAGAAGCAGCTGTAGAATTCACTAGGACATTTGATGAAGGTGAAGCTTCTGTGTGGGGTTTGACAGTAATTGCAATAGAAGAATGAATTGCAGAAGTAATAGGGTTACCTTCTGTTGGAGAGCATTATCCGAGCTCGCATGACGCTAGGTCAGCAAGGGCCCAGTTCACTACCCCACATGACCCTCAATTGGATGTTACAAAGCAGGGGTGCAAGAGATTGTCTTTGCCGCCTCCATACCCTGAGCTAGCAATGCATGTCATCAGGTATTTTACTCGTGAAGGTAGATTTTCTCACTTACATGCACACCATTTTAAGTTGCTTAGTTGTATAAGGCACAATACTACTATGAATCTTCCAAATTTTCTATATAATATGCTTTGTATTAGTGCGGAAGAGACTCAAAAAGGGAAAGATAATTTTGTCACTCACCATGCCTTGATTAAGTTGTTAATAGAAAGGTCTCTTAGGGATGTATCCCCTTTGACATGGGATGACTTTGTGAAATTTAAAAACCTACAACCCCAAGTTGACCTTAGTAAACGACAAGGTGAGGAAAACGTAGTTCTCAGTAGTGAGCTTGCAGAACAAAATATTGAGGGAGCTAAAATAGAAAACGTAGAAGAGATAGAACCAGAATTTGCTTCCATTCAAGAGAATGTGCCTCCACCTGAACAGGACATCCCTAAATCCACTACTAGTAAAGCTAAAAGAAAACAGAAGTCACCAGAAGAAACCGATGCTCAACAAAAACCTAGTCTTGCAATTAAGCAACAGAAGAAAAAAAAGAAGGTTCCTGCAGCAATTAATCCTACAGCAGTGACACCGAAACAGAAAAGTAGGCAAAAGACAGTAGTACAAGAAGAGACTCCTTTGCGGAGAAGCCCTAGAATGAGAGGGCAGATTTTTAAAGATCCTATATTGTCTAAAGCACCTGCTCCAGAGTCTCCTGTGCAGATAATTTTTGACCATTCTCCCCTTCACACTGAGATGACAGAAGCTTCTGGTAATCCTCCTGCAGCATGTGACCAAGAAATTAATGAAACCTTAATGGATTTACCAGGTGTTTCAAGCCATGAGAATGAAGTAGTTCCTGAATGTCATGATTTGAATACTGCCTTAGTCCCATATAAGTCAACATGGATCAATAGTTTGGTGGAACATCTATGGCGAGAATAGAAAAAGAAAAAGGATTATGAAGAGGATAACAGTGTTGTCACCTTGCAAATACTCCTTTTCCAATTATATGGACAGCATTTATTTGCTGAAGCACTATGGAAAGAGGAGAAGAAAAGAATGAGCAAGGTCATAACATCACAAAATGAGGAGATTGAAGAATTGAAAGAACAGCTAGAAAGACAGAAACAACGCATGAAACATGCACTTAAATTAGCTGATCAAGCTCTTGCTTACAGACCACCTCCTCGAGTATATGCTTTTTGTTTGAAAGAACAATATCTTTTGTTTCAATTGATGTTACCCCTCAGAAATGTAAATGTAGAATTCAAAACAGCACAAGAGTTTTATGGGTTGTATCAAACCTTACCACCATGGTAGCAAAATCTATTGTGTGAGTTGTATATTCATAATTTTGTCATTCCTGCAGAAATTGAGTGGAATCCTTTGCTCTATATAAGAGATGTGCATTTGAAATATTTTATGTTATGGATGTCTAATGAGGTGAATTATGACAGACAACTGGTTAATTATAGAGATGAGGAGAGAACAAAACCTTTACCCTTGAGGGCAGAAAGTAAACAACCAGAAGAAATACTTTGAGACTGGTTTACATGAACCTATGGGAAGAGTAATCCAGAAGTTAGAAAGAAGGTATTTGCTGCTAGAGCCAAGTGTATGCCAAATATGAAAACTTGCCCTACTTTGCATTCCAAAGAGCTATGACCAGAGTAAGAAGTAGATGGGCACGGTTACCTGATTCTCTCAAGAAATCAGAGCCACACAGTCCTATTAATTTGGAAGCAGCGCTATATAGAGTTCCAAAATATTTAGAATTGGGAAAGCAACTAAGGCCAGAGCTATGGTGTCCTTTGACCATGCAACCTCCAATGCTTTTATGGCCCCTGTATGATATTGATGCTGACAAACTTGATAAGTTGCAGGAAGACCACAGGTGAGAAGTATGGGAAAGGACCAGAGGATTCTATTACACCTTCAAGAGCAGCAGAAAGGGAAAGATAGAAGTTGGGGAGCTCAGATCTTTGACAAAGAAGTGTAATGCTTGAGGACAAGCATTAGTTTAGCAGGGGGCAGATGATGAGTCTAAAAATGCCTTTATTTTGTTATGTTTAAGATACTTTGTGATACTTTTTTTATCCTTTTTTTAACACTTATAAGCCTATGTTTGATAAACCTTTGATGATTTATGGGGTAGAAAAACTATGTCATCTTTTGCCTAAATTATATCTAATATGCAATATTTCATATAAATATCCAAATGTGTGTTCTTATGCTTGAATTTAGTTTGATGGATGTTTATTTGCAAATATGTCTTATATCATAACTAACCTGATGATAAGGATTAAAGGATGAGCAGAAGAATCTAGAAGTTGGTTGCCGACAGCATTCAAGGAGAAACGAGCATCAAGGAACAACCACGAAAAAGAAGTTATAACCACTCTAGGAAACATGGCAGTGAATAAGGAGGAGCTTTTACAAGCCATTGCCTTCTCTGCATTTACGTTGTAACAAGCAGATGCTAAGACTTCATTGCTCCCTCCTCAATTCAGTTATCCTTCCTTTTCGCTTTCAGTTGTTCTCCTATATTCTCTCCTGCAGACTTAACTTAGGACAGATACTTTTCTGTTATGTAATAAAGAGTAGATTCCCTATATATGTCGGGATCGACTCCTGTGTGTGAAGTTTTGGTTTTTAATAAGTTTTATCAAGTAAGAGAGAACACTGATTCACAGTTTGTTGCAGTTGTGCTTTACAATTTTGAATCATGTAATGACTGATTAATGAAATGAATTAGTTCTCTTTAGCTTCTATCCTGCGTTGGTAGATTAGAGAAGCCAACCAAGGGGGCCCACTTGGAAGGTGGATTAGATTAGGATAGAATAGATTCATTTTACTAGCATTAGCAGTATTTTAAGTAAGACGTAGCTAGTTAATTCCTTCCTGTAGCATCACACTTCATGAACGTTCCTGCAGCATCTGCAAGAATAGTCTAGTGGATGAGTCAAGATAGAATCTCTGTTATCTTGTCATTGTGTTTTCAAAATTTATAGATTCAGTATTTTCCTTTCCACAGCAGTAGTGTAGTTTCCTTCCTTTGCATTTTTACTTTCCTACAGCACAAGCATAATGACTCATCAAGGTACCTAGTGCACATACTGTGCCGACCATTACAAGTATACATCCTTGGGTTGACAATCTAAATGCACCTCATGGTAGGGGAAAAGTAGTCCTTACCTTGAATAGATTATTCCTAAGCTAGGCCTAGCGCATGACTATGGAACACCTATTGTGAGGCGGTTCACATTGCCACATGGCAGCTTCTGATTCATTGATCAACCACCACTAGACCACCACATCATCACTCTGGATGCATCCACCACATAATCGCCATGTGGCACATTACTACTGGTCCAGGATCTACCCCTGCCACATCAGCAATGATCAGGGCCCATTGTCACGTAGTGGCTTGGTGCTTCCCTGCATTATTTATCTTCCTTGCATACTCACGAAGCGAGGAAGTGCTAGCCATTGATTTTGGCCACGTGTCAACATTTGATGCATCTAGTTGTTTGGCACCACATCATCACTTCATTTTTCATGCTCAGGCTAGGATTTCATGCTTGACACTTGGTGATTTTTCATTTGTCCATGCTCCATGCTGACATCAGTGGTTTTTTTCAAAATATACCTTTTCTCCTAGATTTTGAGGTCCTCTAGCTGACCATGGGCCCCACCTTGCAACTTGCAGCTTCCAAAAGCTTGTGTCTTTCAAGACACTTAAGAAGTGAGTGTTTGAAATGATATTTAAACATCTAAAAGTTTTTCATCACAGGCAATGTGGGACTATTGCTTTTAATAGGTTGAGCCAGAAACTTTCTTATTTCAACTACTTCCCTCTCAGCTCTTACCCTTTCCTCCATTATTCATTATTTTTCTTCTTCGTGCCTCACTACGCTTTCAAGCTAGAAAGGTTCTGGTTTGGTTGATTGAACAATAGAATCATGAGATGGTTCAAAATTTAGTGAAAGCTCCATAAAGAGATCAGTCAAAGCAAGAGAAGAATGACAACGTTCATCCATTTATAAATGAAACTCCTCAGGTTTTGTAACTTGATACTTGAAATGTCGAGATACACCTAGGTCTCCTGTACTAGATAATATCTTTTTGTTAAGTGGCCTCGCCTTAAACTTTAGAGCATTTTCTAGCTCTTCTTTTTGCATTTCTTCTTCATGTGGGCCTCTACTTTTGGTGGCTTCTTGTTGCTCATGTTGATGGGCACTGCTTCTCCCTACTGCTCATGTTGTTTGCTCAATGTGAATACTTTGTTGATGGATGTCACCTCTACTCTACCTCCTTTGCATTGACAGTTATTCATGTTTTGTGTTCATCTTAGCACAGTAGGCATCCTCCTTTTGATATCAAAAGTTTGTGTGGTGTTTAGGAAAGGTAACTATAGATTACTCTTTATTTCAAGCCTAATTGCCTTCCTTTTGCCATGGCGTTTCTTGACGTGTTGGCAATTCTTCCTGCATCTTTACTAACTTTTGATTTTGGAATCTTTGGGCTTCATCTGTCAATAACACCTTCAGAACCCCTCCTATTCTTCATGGATTTTGCTAAATAATGACTAGAAACATGATTTATTTCTCCTCACATGATTTTTCTTTTCTTTTAAATTTGCAAGGCTAAATCCCCATTTTTCAACTTGTAAAATGGTTTACTCAACAAATGATGTTAGATTATCTTGTTGCATTGACTCCTCTATATCCTTCAGCTGAAAATCAACAAAGAACTCTTGTTTTGCCAAAGCTAGGTCCTTCTTCTTAATAGTGAAAGATAGAGCTTTATCTGAATTACATATATATTTTAGGAAACTTTGCTTGTAGAAAAAAGGTATATAATAAGAAGCCCACTTAATCAAGAACGAAGCCCAACTTCAAATTCTTATTTTTACAAGGGTTTGTCCATCCCAATTCAACATCCCATACATGAGCTAACTCATTTGATAAGGCATTGGATATGACAAGTTATAATTTCCTCCTAGTTCCTAAAAACAAACCAAGTGCTCAAAAGAAGAAAGATAGATAATAAGATTTAAATGCAACATTCTAGTCCATTCCATATCTTCAACAATCTGATGCAGATTAGTCAAACCCCCCAAAGTGGGTCTGACTATAAAAAAAAAAAATTCAAACAACTAAAATGCCAAACTAATCCATAGAACTTGTGACACTAATTTGATTGAAATTCAATCACTGTTGCATTACTTAAAACTAATTTTCAAACTTTCTCACAAACTGTCAACTTTGTGCGAGGAGGTCCTTTTACTAGCCTTAAAAATTGACCCAAACACCTGATCAAGCTCTAGAATCAAACATACTAATTCTTTGTTCTACACACTCCTACCCTATTGAATCTAGTCTCATGAAAAATTCTCAGTCAAAATATATTGACTATCAAAGTTGCCCTCTCAGAATTGCCTACAAGAAAACATGTTAGAAAACAATAAATTGTGTTCTGTTTTGGCTTTGAAAATTGGGTAAACAGATACTTGGGGGCACAGAAACCAAGGCATTCATTCACTAACATGAGGATAACATAAATTAGATATTTGGGCGAATGAATAATAATAGGATGAAAATGGTGAGCAGTCAAAGTAGGCTATTCAGATTTGTATCTTGGAAACAATGGCAGAAAAGCATTTTTTGCAAATTGAATGGACCTGGGAAAGTGTGTAGACGGATTCATCAAGATTTGAAAATTGGTACACTTGAAGTATTTTTGGAGTACAATATAGTGGAATAATCCATTCAATCTCACCTATCAAGAATTTAGAGTAATGACATCACGAACAGTGTATTGATCAATCTACACTTTCTGACACTAGTAAAAAGTTAGAAGTTGCATTTGGAATTGCATTTGAAAACTAATCAAACGGATTCGTCATAAGCTCAAAATTAAAACATAACAAGTCTCTAACCTATGAAATGCAACACAATAGGAATTTTCTTATTTTGATCAACTGGGTCAAAATTATAACAAGTCAAATAGGGCTTCCCAAAATTCTGAACAATTCATATCAACATAACAACAATAAATGACCAACTTTGAGGGATTCAAAACCTAGTCAAACGGATTTGAAATGACTCAAAATTTGAAACATAGGATCTTTGATATGGACACTAAACACTCCCAAAGCAAAAAGTCATGAAACATTACTAGGTACTAGATATTCAATTGCAAACACAACCTCCTGTCGTTGTTTGACACCCAGGCAAAAAATGAAAAATTGGACATTGCTCAAAATGGGACTTCACAGAATGGCTCAAAATGGTAATTTATTTTCATGAAACACATAGATGTATTGAATGCAAGGTGCTAGAAACATTAAACACCTCATGGTCCTCAAAAGGATGGTCAAGTACACATGCATTAAAAAGCACTTAAGGGCTTAATTTTTTAAATGGTACTCAAAATTAGGGCTTCAATTTTGAGTCTCAATAGTTGTTGTATCTAAGGATGCATGTCCCTTATAGGCATGTCAAGGACTCAAATATTTGGAAGAAGAAAACTACACACTTGATAGCAAAAATGTCTCTCAAACAGCTTCATTGAAAGCAAAAACAACTACTATTATGTCAAACGATGGCCCCGGGCCACCAAACTTTAACAAATTTTTTTACCTCTATCATATATCTAGTTTTCATCTACACTCTCATGAGGTAAGCTAAAAACATCTCTTCTACCAGTTTCACCAATTAGATCAGTATCTTGAAAGAAATTACTTAGCAAAAAAAAAACAACTTCCTTCATTCTCATAATGCATACATACATCAGCATTAACCTCTACATGATGCTCACTATGAGAAAAAAAAACCAGCATGCTCATGTAAATTAGAATCATTTTAAAAACCGTCATCCACATATGATTGATGCATGCTCTCCACCAGAAACACAAATGATTCATATTCTACCTTGTTCAAAAAGTTGCATATGTCAAAACTTTGCAACTCATTTTGTGTAACTAGATGTGAAGACTATGTAAAATCTGATCATTGCCTACTTGCAACCATATTACTCATCAAATTAGATTTACCTTTCATTGGAACCTCTTTACACTCAAACAACTGATTAGTTACCAAGTCTACAAAACTATCATGAAAGTGTGTCATAAATCATGTTGATTGTAGTCTTCATCAAATAATTCATTAGAATGAACTTTGAACTTATCATCAGCATATAATGAAAAATTAGAAATAGATTTATCACTTCTATCCTTTGCTTCTTTGTCATATTCAAAACAAATTTTAGTATAATCAGCATGATAAGAATCTGAAACAAAATGAAACTTCTCCCTATTGGTACTCTCCTTATTAGAAAAGTTGTCATGTGTATTGATACTTGATCTATTATACATACACCTCCAAAACTTGACAACAGATATTCTAATTTTATATCAAATTCAACATCAAACCTTGGAGAAATGACCTCACCTTGAGAAGAAATACAACAAGGGACAGCATGAGCATCCAGAGAAACATTTGCATATCCTTTGAGATTATGAGCTAGCAGTTCTAAAATTTCAACAACACTCAACAAGACTTCATCACAAGTCTCTTCTCCTAGGTTCTGATCATACACCAGCTGATCTAAAAAACTTATAGCAGTAGTACCATTAATATGACAATCTAAAAAACTAGAATCCATACTACAACATATTACCTCTTCTTTGCACAATACCTCTTTACTAGGTGTATCATTCTCATCTTTATCAAAAGAAGAATTATCCATACTGCTATTAAAACTTTCCACACTCTCATGCATATTGTCACATGATTCATTTTTAGTGACATAACCATCTTCATCTTGCTAACTAAAATCACCTAATTCAGTAGATCTAGAATCCATCTCTTCATAATCAGTAGAAACATTGTCATTATCTATGGATTCACTAGACTCACTATTACTTTCAACATATTCACATTTTCTATTTCAATCATTCTCAAATTTCTTCAAAAGACTATCAACATGAAAGATCTTTTGTACACTCAAATGTGATGGCTAGTTAACTAAATTAGGCATAAAGACATCTAGGAAAGCAATAGGCCATGAAGATTCATTGGGTCTTAAAGACACATGCAACTCCATAGGTGTTGATTTAAACTTTTCATAAATCTTATCATCTTCTAGACCTTGAACACTTCCTACCACATTTCTTATAAATCTGACAATTTGATTGTGAAGATCTTTCTTAACTTCTACCATATCTTCCAGCACGTCTTCATGTCTTGGTAAACTAATTTCATATCTAAGATCTGATTCCATTTTAAAATAAAACTTCTACCTCTTTCTTCTAGTGCTAAAAATCATTGAATAGAGGCAACCTTCTTTAAACACTTGACTTCCATGAAAGAGAAACACGAAAACCAAAATACCTTCAAGTGTTGATGCTAAACTTTGATCTGTTGATTTGGCACAGGCATAAGACTGAAATTCCTTCACACCACTAATCAAAACCTTTTAGAGCCGCCACCTCTTTGCAAGAGGAATAAAACAATCACTGTTTTGATTTACTTTTTTACACTTCACTTTCTTATAATAGCAAATTGTAAACAACACTTTAACAACTTATCAAGAATTTAAAATTCCTTTTCAAGAAACTATCAAAAGCTTCAGATCTACCCATACAATTGAAAGTCCTTCAAAATATTGCAATGAAATCAACTAGGAAAAAATTGGTGTAGAGATTTGAGAGTCACCACTCACGCTTTGTGAGAAATAAGACATAATTTGTCATTTGACAAATCTAGACCAAACCTTCAATGTAGGAGAAACTTGCAAATCATTAACACCTTGAAAAGAAAATACACTTCATAAATCAATTCTTGACTCTAAACTTTCTCAACAGCATTTTTCTAAAATGAATTAATTGAAGATAGACTTATAACAATCATATAACACAATTTACATCCAATTTTACAACATACTATTGTCCATGAATAAAGCTTAACTAGGGAACACAAAACTTTAGTAGAGAAATGGAAAACACCTTAAAACCCTACTCCTATAGTAAATTCTTCCTATTGTATTGAATCTTCTTCAAATTCTCAAGGTTTGTCTATCATTTAGATTCAATACAAGTCCCTAGTAGAGTTACCATTTTGTTGGTGTTTTGAAACAAGGACGGTGCCAAATTACCTCGATGAGAATAAGGTACATCTAGGGGCAAGTAACTCCCATCTTCAACATACCATTTCAAACACTAGGCCAACTATAAGGCTGGACCCTTCTTCTACTTCAGGCTCTGCAAAACCTAGGTGGGTGGACCTTAGATTCAATTATATGGTACTAGTGCTAAAACATATTCCTAAATCTAACAAAGTAGATAAAACCCTTAATCTCCTATACTTATGCAATAACAAGGATGTACAGTAGCATATTGCAAATCTATGAAATTCACAAGTTGAGTGAGGGCATCCTTTTCAGCTCTTCAACATGAAAGGAAAATACATTTGATTAATGATGTTGAAAATCAGCACAAACCCCAAATATGCAACAATAAGAACAAATGATCTTGTAGCTAATTAGTTCCTTATCAATTGGGAAATTCCATGAATCAAACACATACATCTATGATATCAAAGATGTATTCCATACACCCAGATATCAGATCTATCTAATCACTTTGTGAATCAGAGATCGGTGTTCATAAAGACCTCAATACATCAAGCATTTACTTGGCTTTTTGTTCCAACAACAAAACATATATGACATACAACCTTAAAGGGATGCAAATGGGTCTTAGTTCTTTGTTCCTAGACCACATAGAACTATAGATTATATAGATAGGAGATGAGAATCAGAATGAAACTAAAGAAATTCTTGCTCATTTGTATTCATTTCTTTGAAACTATATATTCATATGCATGAAATCAAAACATAAAAACACCTAATAGATATGAACTTTCTCTATTATCTCCACTACTATTATCATACAAGAGAAAAATATGCTAAAGAATGTGGTGTCACAGTGATGAGAATACATCAAGACTGTAACCCTAGTTCCACAAATCTAAAAAAACTCAAGATTGGAACACATGTGGTATCATAGCAGTGAGTAGTTTTTTCTCTAAAACTAGAACCAACCAATCCCTACAATGGATGAGAGAAGGGAAGGTATAGAAGAAGAGAATTCTCGAATCTGATCTAAAGATGACATGTGTCCACTTGAAATTCCATCCTCTGTTGTTGTAAAACATGAAATCTAATTTTCTTTTCATCATATCTTGTAAGAAACTTGAAATATCTCTTGTTTAATGATGAAAACCATTCTGTTTTCGAAAATATCTGAAAGCCTCATGAAATGCTAATGGAATTTAGGTTTAACTAATTTGAAACTGGCCAAATTCAACCCTAACTACATTTTAACCATATTTTACACATATTCAGGTCATTACCCTACTAGAAATCACAACTAAACTTTGATACCTGAATGTAGTTGCATGTTAGAAATCTGGGACAAAACCTCCTGTAACTTGAACAGACAACTTCCTATATGAAAACAAACTCCATAATCAAATATAGTATTGCTATACTAGCCTTCCAGAAATTCCTAGAATGTCATTTTGAAAAATGTACCCCTGCTATGAAACTCTAGTCTGAAATTACCTTTTTAAATTTTTGCAAAAATTTTTAATTCCCTAAAGATTGAACTTTAGGTTATAATCCTTAAAAATTTAAAAAGCTTGTATGTGACAATTTTGTGAAAAAATGTTTTAAAATCATTTTTTATTATTTTAAAATTTTCCCCTACCCATGTAACTCAGGTCAATTAAGATTTGACCAGCCTGCCACATGGCAGCATCTTATTGGTTGGATCATTACATAGTCAGCTAACATCGGGCCCCACGTGGCAGCCTCTAATTTGTCTGTCAGGCATCACCACATGGCAGCCTTTCATTCATTGCCCAACCACCACCGGACTACCACATCATCACTCTAGATGTACCCACCATGTAACTACCACGTGGCACATTACTACTAGTCCAGGATCTACCCCTTCCACATCACCATGGACCAGGGCCCACTACCACATTGTGGCTTGGCACTTCCCTACATTATTTATCTTCCTTGCATCTTCATGAAGTAGAGAAGTGTCAACTATTGATTCTAGCCACGTGTTGACATCTAATGCATTTAGTTGTTTGGCATCATGTCATCACTTTGTTTTCAATGCTCGGGCTAGGATATCATGCTTGATACTTTAATTGTAGAAAAAAGGTATAAAATAAGAAGCTCACTTAATCAAGAATGAAGCCCAGCTTCAAATTCTTATTTTTATAGGGGTTTGTCCATCCCAATTCAACATCCTATACGTGAACTAACTCATTTGATAAGGCATTGAAGATGACAAGTTATAATTTCCTCCTAGTTCCTAAAAATAAACTAGGTGCTCAAAAGAAGAAAGATAGACTATGAGATTTAAATGCAACATTCCAGTACATTCCATATCTTCAACAATCTAATGCAGATTAGTCAAACCCCCCAAAGTGGGTCTGACTAAAAAAAAATTTGTTTTCAAACAATTAAAATGCCAAACTAATCCATAGAACTTGTGACACTAATTTGATCAAAATTCAATCACTGTTGCATTACTTAAAAATGATTTTCAACATTTCCTACAAACTATCAACTTCATACCAGGAGATCCTTTAACTGGCCTTAAAAATTGACCCAAACACCTGATCGGGCTCTATAATTGAACATACTAATTCTTTGTTCCGCACACTCCTACCATGTTGAATCTTGTCTTATGAAAAATTCTCAGTCAAAAGATATTGACTATCAAAGTTTCCCTCTCAGAATTGTCTGCAAGAAAACATGTTAGAAACAATAAATCGTGTTCTATTTTGTCTTCGAAAATTGGGTAAACAGATACTTGGGGGCACAAAAACTAGGGCGTTGGTTCATTGTCATGAGGACAACATAAATCTAAGATTTGGGCTCATGAAAAATAAAAAGACAAAAATGGCAAGCAGTCAAAGTAGACTATTTAGATTTGTATCTTGGAAACAATGGCAGAAAAGCATTTTTTGCAAATGGAATGGACTTTGGAAAGTATGTAGACAAATTTGTCAAGATTTGAAAATTGACACAATTGAAGTATTTTTAGAGTTTAATGCAGTGCTAGAATCCATTTGATCTCACCTATCACAAATTTAGAGTTATGACATCACAAATAGGGGTACTGATCAATCTGCACTTATTGACACCAATAAAAAGTTACAAGTTGCATTTGGTATAGCATTTGAAAACTAATCAAATAGATTTTTCATAAGCTCAACATTGAAACATAACAAGTCTCTAACCTCTAAAATGCAATGCAATAGAAATTTTCTCATTTCAGTCAACTGGGTCAAAATTATAACAAGTCAAACAAGGCCTCCAAGAATTTTGAACAATTCACATCAACATGACAACAATAAATGACCAACTTTGTGGGATTCAAAACCTAGTCAAATGGATACAAATGACTTGAAATCTAAAACATAGGCTCTTTGATATGGACACTAAACACTCCCAAAGTGGAAAGTCATGAAACATTACTTGATGCAAGATATTCAATTACAAACACATCCTCCTATCACTGTTTGACACTTAGGCAAAAAATGCAGAATTGGAGATTGCTCAAAATAAGACTTCACAAAATGGCTTGTAATGGAAATTTATCTTCATGAAACACATACACACACTGAATGCAAGGTGTTAGAAACATTAAACACCTCATGGGCCTCAAAAGGACGGCTAGGTACACATGCATTAAAAAGCGCTTAAGGGCTTAATTTTTTCAATGGTACTCAAAATCAGGGCTTCAATTTTGAGTCCCAACACTAAGGACCAATACAGATACTCAAATCTTTCCATAAAAGGATACACCACCAAAAAGGACTAAGCCCAAAAACCCACATCGATCGATAAATTCAAACTTAAAGTAGAGAATGAAGATGATATATTCATGAAACATATATTTACATTAGTAAGATAGCAATAACCCACCGAGCACTGAAGCTACCATAATCTTAGAAATATTCTAATTGTTACTTAGGGAAAACATAGCAAACCTAACAACTGAGAACAAACAAAGAAAGATTCACCATAGGAGTCAAGAGGTCAGACCACTATATAATCCAAAAAGAAAACATCTAGGGCCACTCCTAAAATCCCCTCTATGAGAGGGAGAAAGAGCCACCATGCCTAATTAGAGCAATAGTTTCAACAAAAAAACCACCATAACCACACCCTAGAACCTGATTACTCTTCAAACTCCTTCTTACCAAAGACCATGATGATTTCTAAAGCTTCCCTAATGTTTTTAGCCTGAGAACCAAGGGGAAACTCATAGGCATTTCTAATTCTACTTGACTTGTGAAAATTAGGAAGGTAGAATTTGACAACATCCAAGGCATAGAAGTCCACATACGAGTGAATATATGCATCAAAGGCCCACAGGTAAGACAAAAGCCAGTCTATTGTAGGATCCTCTATAATACCTCTCCATCATTATAGAAACTACATACTAGCTTCCATTATGGGCCATTCTTGGTAGAAGATGATATTATCTCGAATGACCAAAATAAGGCACCTAGGTACAATTGCAAGCTTGAAGCTACCTAATTAATGTGCCATGTGGGCTTTCAGCAGGGGAATATTAAATTTCTCATTGATACTAAAGACCACTTATTCTAGACCTACCAACCAACTAAGATCAAATAAGTTATAGAAGAGCCTAATTTTGTCCCATTTCTCTACTTTCACCCTAGCTAGGCATCCAATCCAGGTACCAAGAATGTCACTATTAGTACACCATAAATAGTCATAATTAAAGACACCTTCATCCAAAATCCTACTAATGGCAACCCTATTCATGTCGTATATGGGCCTGAGTAAACAATTCCATCTCTCAAGTTTTACTATTCCATGGAAAGTCATGGTTCAAACTTTAGAGGCATGACATAAACAAATATTAGTATCCATGAAGAAACCATCCTAAACAAATTTTCAAATGTAATGAGGAAAAAAGTGAAGATAAGTGGACCCAGCTCACATTTATAGAATAACAATAGAGTGGGGAAGGATCTAGAAAACTAGGTGATGATGTCATCTCAATGCAATTGGATGATTATTCGTACCTCTCAAAATCATAATTGAAGTAATACCAAAGATCACAAGATCTCAGGGTGATAGATTCATATATGCTGGGAGAAGTGAGTAGAGATTCACACCAATTGGGATAATCATGGGACCAAGTGTCAGGGGATATTTCTATAGAGATCTAAAACCTATGATTACCACCCTTAACTAACTATGATTTAACAATAAAATATTTTCTCCATATGTTTCTTTATTTGCTAAAATGTTTTCTTCTCTATTACCTTCTCTAAATATATGTGTAAATCTTACTTCTTCAAATTTATCCAAAAGTTTGATGGTTTTTCCTAGTCCAGAATTTAGTATCCAATTAGGAGTCCTTTTTTCTAAGTGCATTGAGGACAAATTGTGAATCTCCTTCAATTATAATTTTCTTGATTTTCAAGCTTATGCATTGTTTTAGACCTTCATGTACTACTTCTAATTCTATCATATTGTTAGAGACTATTTCCAAGGGCTTAGCTCTTTTAAGAGCCAATTTTCAGATTCCTCCCTAATTATTCACCCTAGTCTTGCCACTCCTAGATTACCTCTAGAGGCTTTGTCAAAGTTGAGTTTCTTCCAACGTTTTGGTGGAGGTTCCCATTTGCTCTTTTTTGGCTAAGCTATTGTTACTTTTGTAAATGAGGGGTGGATTAATTAGATGTTTCCAATTCTTTTTAATTTTGGCATCCCATTCTGAAAAGGGGCCTTCTTCTTTTGTAGTTTTCCTGAGGTTGCAGTTTATGACCTCTATAACACTAGCTTTAATCTTATTGTAGAGAGATGTTAGATTAAGTTCTTCATTCTTGAAGATCTATCTGTTTCTTTCCTTCCATATCTCCCATGCTAGGATTGTTGGAGTAATGTTCCAAAAAAAATTGTATACTTTCTTATTTGATTTTTTTGGCCACCCTATTAGATGGTCTTGCCATTTTTCTAGCAGAGGAGCTATCTGGTTCAATTTGGATTTGAGCCATACCCAACATTCCTTAGCAAATTTCCATTGGTATAGGAGATGCTCTGCAATTTTTGATTCTTCTTTCCAGAGAATGCATCTTGATGGGCCTTCAAATCCCTTTTTCTTGATTCTATCTACTATTAGGATTCTATTTTGGGAAGCTGGCCAAAGAAAGATACCTGCCTTGGGTAGACCTATTGGATCCCAATAGAGATTTACTGGGATATTTATTGCTTCCCATCTTTATGAATTTATAATTTGATTGTATCCCTCTTTTACTTTGTAGATTTCATCTTTAGTAGTCATCCAGATAAGTTTGTCCTCCCTATTGTAGTAAATAATTGGGCACTCTTTAAGGATAATTTTAAGATCTCTTGGTCTGCAAGGTTGTGACCACTATTTTCTAAGGATTTCCATTTCCAAGGGGTTTCTTCATTAAACAGATCAAATTGGATATAATCTTCTACCTTAGTTCCCCAAATTGTTTGTAATCAAATTTTTGCATTGTAGGTTATGTTAGATTGGTCAATGTGTGGATACTCATTCCAAGAATCTTTCCAAAATAAGGTTTTATCTCCTCTACCTATATCCCATGTAGTATACTTAGTAATTAGGGGGCAACATTTTAATAAAAAATTCCATGTTGTAGAGCCTCTAAAGGGGTTCCTGGTTCTTAATAATGATGTCCTATCTGATTTGTTCAGATATTTATTATACAAAATTCTAGCCCATTTGTTGTATTTTTCTTGATACATTCTCCAAACTTGTTTTGTGCATAATGCTTCACTCTACCAATCTAGATTTTTTTTATTCCTAGTCCCCCTGCTTCTTTAGGCCTACATATTTTTTCCCGTATTATTAATGCTACATTTTTATTATCTTCTATACCTTTCCAAAAGAAGTTTCTTAGTTCTTTTCTATTTTTTGATTGATATTGTTTGGTAATTGTGAACATGTTAGTTGATAAGTAGGTATAGTTGATAGGACTGCTTTGATTTGTTTTGCTTTCCCAGCTTTCATTAACCATTTTCCTTTCCAAGCTTTTGTTTTATTATCTATTTTTTCCAAGGCTTGCTCACAACCTTAATTATTTTTAGTCCCTTTATGCACGTATATTCCTAGATATTAGCAAGGGAAGGTACCTTTCTTATATCTTAGTTCATTGCAGATGTATTCTTCTCTATCTAATGTTGTATTTAAGAAAAAGATTTCAGATTTTTTTGCATTAATTTTTTGACCTAATGCTTTTATGTAATTGTTTAGGATTGTTTTAAAGTAGTCTGTCTATTTTTTAGTGTTGGCTCCAGCTAGTATTATGTCATCAGTGAATTGTTGATGCATGGTATTAGCCACATTTTTAGTGACCTTAATTCCTTTAATTTTGTTTTGAAGTTGTGCTATCTTAATTGATCTCCCAAAGGTTTCTGCCATGATGGTGAATGGGAAGGGAGAGATAGGATCTGCTTGTTAGATACTCCTAGATATATTGAAGAATCCTTCTAGAGTTTCATTAATGAGGAGCGAGTTTCAACATCTCTTCTTGTTCTATTTTGTTAGAAGTTTCATAATTATTAAGGATATCTTTGAAGTAATCTACAAGGGTTTATGCTATTTCAGTTGGATTGTCTATAAAATTACCTTGTGAGTTTTTAATTTTTGATATATTGCTAGAGGCTCTATGTTGTAGGATACTTGTATGAAAGTATTCGGTATTGTGATCTCCTTCTGCCAGCCATTTCTACCTAGATTTTTGCTTCCAAAACACCTATTCTTTAGCTAAAATTTCTTCTTATTTTAGTAGGTACTCTTTTTCTAGTAAACAAGTTTCATTATTCATTCCCTTTTTGATAACTTCTTTATTTAATTTTTCCAATTTTTCTTCTATATCTAACTTTTCTTTAAATATATTTTTGAATTGCACTTTATTCCATTTTAGAATCTTTTCTTTTATCATTTTTAGTTTGGATATGAAGCAGAACATTTTTGAGCCATGTACTTGTTCTTCTTGCCACTAATTTTTTATTATTTTTTAGATTAAGGTAAAAATAGGTTTTGAAGGGACCCAAAACCCTTAATAGAAAAGCAAAAGATAATCCAATAAGCACAACCAAATTTTACAAGGACCTGAAACCTACAGTATAATAGTTACACAATTAGGTTTTACAGAGACCTGAAACCATAAAATAAGACCAAAAAATGAAACCAGGTTTTACAAGGACCTGAAACCTAGTGTTTGAACAAAAGGATCAAAAACCAGATAAAAAACCTAGACCAGAGACCAGTTACTATAACCACCATCAGAATAGAGACCAGTTACCAGAATCACCACTAGCTGCTATTGTAGCTCTTTGATCATTTTCACCACCTCCTTGCCCACCTCCACAGTGCTTTGGATGGTATCAACAACAAATCCCCTAGTTACCTCAGTCGCCTTATTTCTTGAACTCTGTCTTGTTCTTTTGCTTGGTCCACCAGGAGACATGATTTCCTCGTTATTTCTCTTCCCTAAGCTAGCAACAGCTACACAAATTCTTGAAGTGACTTGCTCCATCTTGTTGCCACTCTCTTTAATCAAAAGATGGAGTTTATGTTCATATTCCTTTAGTTTATCTGGGATATTACAAACTTGAACTTCCATCTGAATGATCTTAGCTTAGTCAACTTCTTGGTCCTGCTGCATCTTTCTCATTTTTCTTTTCAAATTCATTAACTCATTGTACATCTAGGAGCTACCTTGGAGAGAGGAGTCAGCCTTAAGCTTAGCAATGTGAAGGAAAGAAAGCATTGTGTCCTTACTAGTAGATTCATCTTTCTCCTTCCCTGTTTCTTCCTTACTAGTAGACTCATCCTTCTTTTTCCCCATATCTTCCTCTACATTCATAGCACCCTTACTAGTGAGGTCTTTCTTTTCCTTTGCCATTTCTTCCTCCAAATTTTTCTCTCTCGCTCTTTGGGTTTGCTCACTTTGGTTTTTATCCTCTTCTCCAACATCATTTGACCCTATATTTTTATCATTACTTTCCTTAGCCTCATCCTTACCAGTCTCACCCTTGTTGCCAAGGTAACCCTCTAGATTTGAATTGAAGTCTCCCACATCCATATTCTCCTCATTCTCCATATTCTCATCATCATTATTGTCTAAATTCTCAGACTCAGTAATCTCCTCTGTATTTTTCTGAGGTGTTTCTTGCCTCAAACTCCTCTTTCTCACACTAACCCCTTCCTCACCCTTACTCTTCCTAGAGCAAGTTTCACTAATAGAGCCCTCTTTTTTCGTAGAGGGAGGGGAAGATACAATAGCCTTGTTCTTATAGTAATTCTCAATTAAGAGGATTAGCCCTTCATGTAAAATCGGACGAGACTCTTTTTCCCTATGGGCTTGAAGACTTTGAAGCAAAGAAAATCTCAGATAAAAAGGAAAAGAGATCCTATCCTTATACTAGAAATGATTCAAGAACACAAAATGAAATTTATGACCACACTTTGCCCTACCATCTAAAATGAAGTACTCATGGATGCAAGAGAGAACATCCTACTAGAATACTTTTATTTGACCCAACTCATCAAAGTCACCATTCTTCTCTAGATTCTTTTTCTCCTCTTTAGTCTTTGAAAATTTCTTAAATACAAGATTGGAGATACTAGTTTCCTTACTAAATTTTATGCCCTCCTTAGGTAGCCTCATAACTTGGGCAATGAAATCTTTAGACAAATGAACTGTTACCCCATGCACGGAAACTCTATCCTCAATCCAATTTTCAAAGAATGCTTCTATGACATGTGGTATGTAGCCATGAAGGCACTCCAGGTAAGTAGTGACATTACCCTTCTCTAGAATCTACTAAATAGAGGTTTTGGCCTTCCATGCTTTACAATTCTTTGGTTCCTATTTTCTTGGTTCCCTACCCATTTCTAAAAACTTCATTTCTCTGCAAAATGCCAAAGTTGATAAAATAGGTAGATGTAAAGAATTAAGAAAATCCAAGGCGTTCATTAAAATAACTAAGGCACTCATTAAAACACATACATGCCAAGCTAGGATAATAATCACATTTATGTACTTCATCAAGAAAATAACACTGGCCTCTGTAACCCCACTTCCATTTATCATTAAATTACTAATCTTAGCATATATTTCCCTCCATCGCATGAGTTCTATCATAATTAATAAGAGCTTTCAAATCCACAGTCCTACTTAGGTCATCATGCCATGTCATCTTACACTCCTGTTGGATAGCCTGGTTAGCAATCTAGTCAGACACAACATTTCCTTTATGAAATGAATGAGATATAAAGACTTTATCAAATTTATCCATTAAGGATTTAATTTCCATTATGCTTGCTTTGATAGACCATGCGATCGAGCTTTTGCCATTAAGCATATTTACAATGTTCAAGGAATCTCCTTCCATGCAGAGGTACTGGAAACTATTTTTCACTGTTATCCTCATCGTATACAGAGTTGCAGTAGCCTCAACTTTATAGCTATTAGAAATACCAATAGGTATAGAAATAGCATCTATAATATTACTTGTGTGATCCCTCAAAACCCCTCCACAGCTTGCTTTTCCTGGGTTTCCTTTAGCAGCACCATCAAAATTCCCTTTAATCCATCTCATAGGAGGAGCCTTCCACTTAGTATTCATTCTTGGATCTTCTTTCTCAATATTAGAACCTTTAGAAAACATTGGATTGTTAATTTGGAAATCTTCATTACACTTTCTCTGGAAATCAAAGTTTTCCTTTATTGCCCTAACAATGTTTTGGCCAAGAACCCACTCTGGCATTTCTTTGTTTCTAAAGATTATGTTATTTCTTTCTTTCCAGATAACCCACCAGAGATGGGGAAGAGTAATTTTACATAGGAAATCAACATCATTATCCTTAGATGGGAAAATCTAGCTCTTGAAACAATGTTCTATATTATTTTGGTGGACCCAAGTGATATTCTATAAGTTGAGAATAGAACTCCATACTTGTTGATAATAAGTACAATTTAAGAACAAGAGATCTCTATCTTCATAACCTTCTTTACATAGACTACTACACCTATTAACCACATTAATGCCTCTCTTTTGCAAATTATCCTAAGAAAAAATTTTATTTTGAAGCAAGATCCAATAAAAGATATTTATTTTTGGTATAAGACCTTTTATCCAAGCTCTAGTCCATAAAAGGAAATTACCTTTCTCGTCAGATTTGAATACGCAGGAAACTTTGAAATGGCCACTTACATTAGAACTCCATATCATCTTATCCTCCTTAAGGGGATACAAAGAAAAGGCATTCAACATAATCTAGGTATTATGAAAAACCTGGTTAATATCAACAAGGCTAACCCAACTATTATTATACCAGCAATGCCCCACAAGAGTCCCATACAATTGCTTACATTTGTCAATATGGGTCTTATCCTCAAATTCCTCAATTAGAGGATGATCCAATATCTAAACATCTTCCCAAAATCTAACCTTTTGCCCATTTCCACCTTTTCATGAACATCCTTTACTTAAGATGTTCTTAGTTCCCTACACAACCCCCTAAATAGTAGAAGGGAAAAGAACATCAAGAGATGATAGAAAATCAGATAAAGGAGCATTAAAAAGATACTTATGTTTCCATATAGTACTCCATTCTTTATCATCATGATACACTTTCCATCCTTATTTGGCTAAAAGAGCTCTATTCATACTTTGCATTAACCTGATTCCCAAACCACCTTCCCTGATAGGCTTACAAATTTGATCCCAATCTATCAAAACCATTCTCTTCCTTTCCTCAATGCCAAACTAGAGAAAATTCCTTTGGATTTTATCAATAGTATCTACAAATTTTGCTAGAATTCTAAAGAGACTCAAAGCATAAGTACGGATGCTTTTGAGACATGCTTTAAGGAGGGTGATTTTGCCAACTTGACTCAAAAGGTTACCCTTCCATCCAACAAGATTCTTATTAAAATTCTTAATGAGATCTTCCCAAAAAGAATCTGGAGCTTTAGGTCCCAAAGGGAGACCCAAGTAAATACAAGGAAAAGATCATATTCAAAACCCTAGAATTTTAGCAATTTTTTTCTATCTTAAAATTGGGGTATTAATAAAAAACAAAGAGCTCTTATTCCAATTAATCAACTGACCTGAAGTAGAAGAGTATAGGCTAAGGGCTTTTTTGAGATTTCTAGCTTCCTTGACTTTAGCTTTCCCCATGAAAATGGTGTCATCAACAAATTGACCATGAGAAGAAGTAAGAGACTGAGAAGAAGGCTACATACCTTTAATATCCCCTTGCAAAACTAGTTTCCCAATATACCTCCCCAAACAATCAACCATAATAGTGAAAAGAATAGGGGATAAAGGGTCTCCCTGTCTCAAACCCCTAGAAGGGCTAAAGAATTTAGAGGAACACCAATTCACCAAAACAGCAATTGAAGTAGTAGAAATTAACTGAAAAATTGCCCTCACTATCCTATGACTAAAACCAAAGGCCAATAAAATATTTACAAGAAAAGCCCATTCCACTCTATCATAGGCTTTTGCAATATCAATTTTCATGATATAACCTTGATTATTGGAACAAGATAAAGAATGAATATTCTCATGAGCAGCTATAACAAAGTTAAGACTTTTTCTACCTAGGAAAAAACCATTTTGTTGAACAACAATAAGAGATGGAAGCACCAAAAGTAGCCTGGTAGTGAAGAAATTTGAAATAATCTTATAGAAAGAATTACACAAACTAATAAGCATGAATTGGTTTGGAGAATCAGCCCCAATCTTTTTAGGAATAAGGCAGAGGAAGGTGGAATTGATCTCCTTTAGCATTCTTTTAGCCCCAACAAATTCTTTAACAACATCACATACATCTTTTCCAACCAGTTTCCATGCCTTCTAGAAAAAGAACATAGGAAAACCATCCAGTCTTGGAGACTTATCCCCTCCTAAGGAACATATTGCCTTTAAAATTTTCTCTTCCTTGGGAATAGTGCCTAAAATTTTATTTTGCTCCTCAGTAATTAGAGATGGAATCACCTTTAAAAGTTTTTCTTGATGAGTCGAATAAATATTAGAGTTAGATGTCATCAGAGTGGAAAAAAAGGAGACCATCTCTTCCAAAATGTCCTTTTCCTTAGTAATCTTCAAATTACCCTTCTTAGGATATGAGATATGAGCTTTAGTTGTATGCTTACAAAGTAGAAAGATGAAAAAATCTGGTATTCTTATCTCCTTCATTTAGCCAGACTGATCTAGATCTTTGCCTCCAATAAATTTCCTCTTTAGTAACAACATTTTCTTCTCTAACAAGGTCAAGAGTGTATCCTTCCTTCTATATCTTACCCTAGACACTTTGTAGCTCTTCCTTAATACTTGATTTACTCTGAAATATATTTCCAAAATAGCTTTTATTCTGACTTTTAACCTCCTTTTTGACATTTCTTAATTTTGAAGCCACTCTAAAAAGAGCAGTTCCATCAACATCTATATTCCACCATACAACCAATTTACTCTCAAACTGTGGGTGTTATATCCACATTTTTTCAAACCTAAAAGGAAATTTTTTTTGATATTAACCTTTTTAGTAGTTAAAATCAAAGGGAAATGATCCAACCCAATTTTCTATAATGCCTCTAACTTGCATACAAAATCTTTAGTCCAATCAAGAGAAATAAGAGCTCTATCCAATCAAGCCTGAATACAATCATCACCTAGCCTCTTATTACTCTAGGTAAACTCTATACCATGAAGATCAAGATCCATTAAACCCTCCTTATTAATGAAATCCATTAGATCCAGTCTCCCATCTAGCTAGCTCGCATTACCCACCTTTTTTTCATGGTCATAAAGAGGAACATTAAAATCCCCCATTAAGATCCATCTGCCAAAGTAGTCTTTACTCTTTATATTAGATAGAGTTTCCCATACCATTTTCCTAGAATTCTTAATATTTGGTGCATACATATTGATTATATATCATTCATTATTCTGGTCAATGCTAGTAATTTTAACCACCATGAAATGTTTACTAGCATTCAAAATAGTTCCTGAGTAGTAGGATTTCTTCCATAACATCAGAGTTCCTCTTGAAGCTCCTTTTGAACTAATTGCCTTTAAATAGTAATCATTGAAAGACTTAATTTTTTTAGGTCTCTCCTTCTCCATCTTTGTTTCTTGTAGCAAAAGAAAATTCAGCTTGTGCTCTCTAACAAAATTCCTAACAACATCAAGTTTATGACTGTTGTTCAATCCCCTAATATTCCAAGTAATAATTTTCATGTTTGTTTTTTGGAGGTAAAATCCAAAATAGTTACCTATCTTCCATTAGCAATATCCTACAAACTTTCTATTTCTCTAGTTTTCCTAAAAGATTTCCTTCTAGTTTTCTTTGGAGTTCCAACATTCGGTTTCACCTTAGATTGTTGCTTCAATTTACTAATACGAGTCCCTACTCCTTTAGGAGTTGTATTACTTTTCTTTTCCATCTTTTTCCTTTGACTCTGTTTCTATAACAAATCCTTCCCTTCCAAGTTCCTCTCCTCAATTTCAAAATAATTCCAAAAGAGAAAAATTTCTTTGCACAAAGGTGTCTCAAGAGGCTTAGGAATAACATTCTAGATATCAATAGACTAGATATTTTGGGATTCCTCCAACATCCTCAATCTACTTCTATCCATCAGAATTTCACCCTCCTCTATTTCCTCCATCTCAACTAGATCTTTCCAGTTTGTATTATTCTTCTGATAAATGACTAATTGCTTCATCATGTCAACCGTATTCTCTTTATTTTGCTCACGTGAGGCAAAATCTAACAACACCCCAATCTCCTAATTTTTACTACTCAAGTTTTCCTTCACAGCAGAATTTGGCATCATACCAGTTTCCTAATTTTTCAGATTTAGATTATCCTTCAAACCCTTTGCAAGAGTAACTTTAGGTTTCCAAACTTTCTTCTACATTTTTCCTTATTTCTTTTTATCGTCCTTATCAGTCTTAGGATGGTTCTTACTTTTGTTAGGACAATTTTTCACCCTATGACCCTATTTTTTATAGGAAAAATAGGTATTTGGAAGATCTTAATATATGATTTCTTGTATTCTTTTTCCAAGTTTTGAAATTAGTTCCACCTTTTTAGGGAGGTGATTCAAGTTTGCCACTTTCACATATAATCTTGCACTTTAGAGTTTAGATTTCAAAGCTATAGCATGATCGACTACAATTAGTCCCCCAAAGGAACCAAATATTCCCTTAAAGATATCCTAAAGGGAGGCCAAGAAGTCTAACCCAGATTGGAGTAGTTAAAAAGAAGGCATCAGATAAATCCATGTTTGGCTCCCATTTTTTAATAGTGAGAGTACTTTTTCCAAATGACCATGATCCTTCACAAAGGACCATATTCATATCTTCCTTGCAGTTAAAAACAAATGAAAGGAATCCATTCAACATAGGAGCTATATCAACTTGACCATGGATAACCCATTTCCATTTTATCATATTTTGCAACATGTCTATTATTGAAGATCTGATTGAAAAGATCATTATTGAAGAAGGGAGATTGTTGATAAAGAATTTTTTCAATCATTGTTTTGTCACTAATGTCAAACCTACTATTTGCTAGAATGACAATTGCTTATAAGATCCAAGTACTATCACTTAGTTGATTGATGAAGAGGATTTAATCAATAAGATGTAACAAAAGCACCTAAGGGAAAGGTTGAGTTATGGTTTTGTAATGAAGTACAAGGATTAGTTAAGACAATGGTAAAATGATGTATTGATAATATGCTTGAAGATACAGAGTTTGGCTACACTTAAAAACTCTAGAAGAATAAGTTTTAACAAAACTATCTGCAAAGCTTGACTAAATTCATTAGTGGGTGTCGAGCAAGTTAGTTCATGCCAAGCAGATTATCAGTAAGTGCCGAAAAAATGCAAAATCTAGTGTGTGCTGAGTGAAATAGAAGTTGTTGAGCAAGTTCAGGTGTCAAGCATCAGTAAAACTTAGTTGATGCTGAGTGAATCCATAATAGGTGTCGAGTAACATAGTATGTGTTGAGCATTAGAAAGTCAATAGTGCTGAGCTACTGCATTATTTGAAAAGTCAAAGATTCACTAGATCTGAGCCTATAAGTTTGTTACCTTGAATTTTTTGAACCAGATGGAAGATAAGGATACTAAGCTGGTGGTATAGAATTCTAGGTAAACCATTTTTAGGCGAATATAGGTGGATTCCACAAGATGTTTCTAGAATAAACAAGATAAGGGAAAGATACATTATATCTTACCTAATCCATTCAAACCCAAAATAAGAGTGGGAAGATTAGAGTGGGAAAGGTACTCCAAAATCCTATTTAAGGAGTTACAGGTCAAGAAGTAGAAGGGAATTGGAGAGAATGTGTGGTGTCAAGGAGAAGGCACCGAGAGGGAAGAATAGAGTATAAAGACTCTGCGTCAATAGGTGACCACATAGGTGATTGTATTGGCACAACGAGCATGGACACTCAAGGAGACAAAGCTTGAAAGGAGGACAAGTTGTTAGAGCTACAGAGACTGAAAGCGAGGGAAATTTGTGAACTGAATTGAGATCTAAAATATGCAAGTTATGTTGTGAGTCATATCAGATCAAAAGCCCTTATTGTTACTCTCTAGCAATTGTATCAATTAGCGAAAAATCCTATGGACTTAGGTTGGTTTAATATCCATTTTCTAAATCCTTTAACAGGTTGACATTCCAAGTCTATGTTCTAAAGTCCTTTAACTAGGCCCACTTCTAATAGGGTGGTTGAAATCCCTTAACTGGGTCACATGTGTTTTGTAGCCTTTAACAGGGAAAGCCTTTCATAGGGCATCACTTCAGAAGAATGAGAAAGGAGTAGCATGTTACTGGTGGTTTTTCCCAAATTGGGTTTCCACATAAATCACTGTGTTATGTGTTGATTTTTCATGTTGCATGATGATTTATTAGCAATTTGCTAAGAAAAATGTTTAGCTTGGATACATGGTTAGTTTAATGGGCTCACTATACTTAGTGAAAAAAAATTATTAGGACATTTGGACCTTGAATAATTGATTCACCCCCACCCCCCGCCCCTTCTCTCAGTTATTCTAAAGCATTTCTAACATTTATATCTAGTCTAGCCCCCATAAATTTTCCAACAAGAGTAAATTTCATAGAAGAGACAGAGAAATCAACAATTGGGTTCGGAATAAATATTTGAAACTCACCTTTCCCCCAGCAAGATTTTGATGTAACCGGAGGGAAAGATGATTTTCAACTAGGTTTCCTACCAAATAGGGAAGACCATGCCCTTTGATCTCTTAACCCTTTCCATGAACTTTTTGCTTTCCTCTCTTTAGTCTCCTCCACATTCTCCAAAGGAATCTTCTCATTCTCAAGTTCCTAACTAGGGATGTGATTTGCAGGAAAAGAATCCAAAGAGAGTTCCTAGACCCCACATCTAGTGGTGCAAGCATCTGTAAATCTTGCAAAGTTTGCCAAATTTTCCTCATTTTGATCTTCTATCCCACCAGGATCAGTACCTCTCGTAAAATTCTCCCCTTTCAATTTCTCACCTAATAGAGAACCAACCAATTCAAAAACATTTAGGGCACTAGCCATTATTATCTGTGAGCTAACAAAATTAAAGTGTGTTATTGATGAGCAGAGTTGCCAGTTGAAACAAAGTTCAGATTAGAATGAAGTTCTGAAGAGAAGAATTGAGCAGATTAGAAGATTGATTCCTAAGACAAAGTATCCTCTCTTTTTTTTTATCCATGGATTTTTTGTCAATAAACCATTTTTTTCACACTTAAATGGGTTTCTAGTGGGTTTGGATGATTCCTTGATTTCTATTTTTACTAGAAAATGATCTGAACCTGCTATTGTTAGGATTTCTAACATGATTTCTCTTTCCATACTACTTAAATCTCCTTTAAAAAAGAATATGTCCAATCTTTCTGCTATGTAGCTAAAGTCTTTCCTTTTGTTATTCCATGTGCATAATCCATTTTTTGTTGGAATATTTATGAGTGAATTTCTCTTTGTCCATTCTCTAAAATCTTCTTTTGCTCTTAGGATTGTCTAAATCCCCCCATATTTTTCTTCCCTTTTAATATTGCATTAAAATCACCTCCAGTGATAATTTATCATTGTGTAACATATTTAAGAATGTACCGATCTCGTTCCATACTACTAATTTGTCTGTTGTTAGTGTAAGCCCATAGACATTTATAACTATGATTTGGAGATTATTTTTTGTGCTTGAAACTCTGCTTCCCATCCAATTAGAATTTGAGGTTATTATTTCTAGGTTGATTTTCAATGATTCCATATGGTTCCCAATCCCACTAAAGCACCCTGTGATATATTGAATTCAGATTTCCAAATTGTTAATTTATGTCCTAGCTTTGATCCTTCTTCTTTGTTTAATTTTGTTTCTTGAATTAATAAGATTTATGTTTCAAATAGTGTGAGATTATGCTTTAATAAGCGTTTCTTGCTAGGGGCATTTAGACCCCTAGCATTCCATGTTGTAATACTCATTGGACCTTGGGAAGGTTCTTCCCCTTCCTGCCTTGTAATATTTCTCTTATCTTAGTTTGTTCCTTTGCTTGCCCTACTGCCTCCCTGAGCTCTTTGTGTGATTTTCGTCCTTGTTTCAATTTTTTTTTTCTACAATTAGGTATTTTCAGCCCTTCCTGATTAATGGATATTTTTGGAAATATTCAAGACTATGCTAAGTTATTGAGAGGGGAGGGGTGAATCAATAACTTCTAAAACTTTTACAATTTCAACTCTTAATCCAACAATCAAATTAGCATTTAACTCATCACATGTAATCTGATCTAATTGCATCTATAATTAACTGAAAACATGAAAGCATTCATAACACTATGACACAAAAATTTGGTGACCCAAAAACCTTCCAAATAGAAAGTAAAATTGGGGTGGGGATGATACCCACAAGCTTTAGTACTATAATATAAAGTTAGCTTGTTAAAGCTTACATTGATCACTTCTGATGATTTGCCCTATTAGGAGCAATAATGACTGCTAGGTCCACCTTGTAAAAGGATTTACAAACATGCACTTGGTAAAGAGATTTACAAAAGACTGTTAGGTCTACCTTGTTAAAGGATCTGACTGATCCACCTATTAGGATGAAACAGTAGATGATCTCTGATCTACAACTTGGTTTTCTGAATGAGATTCCTTTATGTACTAATCACCTTGCTAAGATAGATATGACTTTGTTGCTCCTTATACTATGTAGCCTTTGTAATTCACTCTTTCTACTCTTCTCTAATTATATTCTATTATATTGCATTCATATTCATATTTCTTGCACACTTGGATATGATACAATACATTACATATATACTAATCCAATTATACAAATTACAAAGTTGGCCACAATACAAGTTTACACAAATATTACAAAGTCAGCCCAAATGAAGACACCCAGGTTTTGAAGACTGACTCGGTGAGTTTCTGATATTCGACACCCACTGTCAATGCTCGGCATCGTCATGCACTCAATAGACGTAGAAGCTCAATCCATACTAATCACTTCCAAGTAGTCTTGAACTCATTCTACACTAGTGACTCATTAGATACTATGAAACTAATCATATAAACTAAATCACTTGTTTACCTCTGCATGACTTGGTAACACTATCACCTCAAGCTTGGTATAAACTGAGTCACTTGGTTAACACTAAGAAGCTTGGTTAACACTGGACTCACATCACATACATTGAGATGCATGGTTTACCCTACTGATCTTATTTAACTGTAACTACTTAGTAACCACTAGGATTTGTCCAAAGGACTCGATAGCAAATGTAGAACTTGAGAACAATTGAAATGCTTGGCAAACACTACTAGTTGTACAATAAGCTCGGTAGCTATATACAATCTAAATAAGTGTATGTCACTAGTAACAAACTTGACTGATATGTCAACAATCTCACCCTTTTCCATTAGTGACAAAAACACTTATCATCCAAAACTAAATTCAAAAAAGTTAGCTAAATACCTCTTACCCATCACCTTGTGATACTAGCTCAGTAGAGTATATTGTTTTTGAGAATTTTTCAAAATTGATTTTGTAAGATATATATATGTACATGGTAAGGTTATTTCATATAGTATACTATACATCTTTCTTGCTATTTACAACATATCTTTCTGTACATATCTTTCTCCCCCATTGATTTTACAACTTATTACATTCCCCCCCCCCCCCCAATAACTTATATCATTCTCCCCCTTTTTGACATTAATGCCAAAGATTTATTCTATTTACATAGTAACGCCAAAATGAGATAAAAATTTTGAATGTACCTTTAGAATGATTGCCAAAGTTTTATCCCAATTATCTTGCAGTACCTTACATGTGTGAAGTGCAATTTGTACTTCTCCTGACAATTCTATCATATGGTTCGCTATGGAGAAGTTATTGTCATGGATGAGAGTTTTTGAATGTACAATATGTTTTTATAGTTCATCCATGTTGGGAAGAATCATATTTTGTATATCTACCAATGTAGGTCTGATCCTTGCTTCTTCTCTAAGCAATTCTACTTGCATATCTGACAAAAATATTATCTTTTGGAAGTGTGCAGAGCTTGAACTAGGGTCAAGTTGCAACTATTGGGTGCTAGCCTTGAGATCTTCATCTATTTTGGACAATTAGTCATTTATTTCCTTAGTAAACTCAGAAATATTGCATAGCTGACCAAAAAGTGATGACACATTTTTACAAGATGCTTCCAAAGAACCCAAAATTGTAGAAAGTTCTACTTGATAGATAGCTATTTGCTGAGCAATGTGCTCCAACACTTTATAATGAAACTTCTTTTCTGCCTTCTGCACTAGCTTATCATGTCCATCAGTATCTTCATTAAATTTTTGAATTGCCTCTGTTAGCTGATACAAAATTGGTTGTGAAGAATCAACCTCAATGCCTATGGCCCCTACCAAAATGTTCTTTGCATCTTCAATAATTTTGAATTCCTTATCTCTCTCCTTTCCTAGTCTTTGTTATTTAGCCTTCTTCTGGAGGAGTTCACCAAATGACTATATTTGGTCTGGAGTAAGCTTGGAAATGTCCCAATTTGGGAATACAATTTCCTCATCTAAATCAATTTCTTCCTCCATCTCTTTTCCTTTACCCAAAAATTTTATGCTTGGTTGAGCCTTGGGCTCAATTGTCCTTACACTTATTGTGTACCCAGAATAGAAATTATAGTAGACATACTAGGACTGGTTATAAAAAATGATATTGTACTTATTGAAGGAATATTAATAGAAATACCTAAAGAATCTAAAATTGATGTGCTCAAAACTAAAGTAGCCAACTTGGTAGAAGAAGGAAGAGTTTGCAGCTCGGTAGATGAAGTGGAGATCACTTTAGTCAATGATGTGCTGAGATGAGTAGGAGCAAAGAGTGATTCGATGTTTGGGTTGGTACTGGTGGTCATAATCAAAATTGTTGGGGCTGTCTCCATGCTTGATGTTGTTACTGGTTTTCTTGGAGAGTGAGGAAGTGAGGCAATGACTACTGCAACTATCTTAACTAGATCAGTTTCCTCATCATCTTGCTTTGCTTCCTCAATAGCCTCTTTCCCTTGTTCCTCTTCATCTTTTTCATTGCAATGAGTTGCTTCTTCAACATTTTCCTCTTCATCTTTCTCTTTATCATCTTTACATCAACAGGAAAATCACTTGGTTTATGTAACAGATAGATATTCTTCCAAGTTTTTGTTGCATTCCTTACAACATGTTCAATATCTTTCATCAAAATCAGGAAAGTATTGAATTTTAGAGTTAATTTTTTTTTCATTTTTCTTCAATGACTATTTTACCTCAGCATCTGATATGCTCGGTATAAGCTGCCTCAAGGTTTTCCCATATATGTCTTTCATAGTTTGCATGGTAAAATCCCATCTTGGCTTGAGTTTCTCCAATAAATCATTAGGAATCTGAGAAGCAAGCTAGTCTAGTGAGTATTTCCATTTTCCCATCTTATCCATCACCAAATCTTCTATCTGTTTCTACTCCTCTACTGTCCTGATTTCATACTTTAATGATTTAAAGTTGGTTATGTTGGCTCCTACTTCTAGATCTTTCAATCTATCTTGGAAGGTGGGTGGAGGTTTTTTGAATACAATGTCTCCTCCTTCCTTGTCAGATTTCTTCTTAGAAGATCTTCTTGTGAATACTACAGTGGATGGCTTTTGTGGCTTGGTGATAATCACCTTGCCCTTCTTCCTTAATGGTTCTTCTTCCTTAGATTTTGCCTCATCCTCACCATTTCCCTTGGTCAACAAAAGAGTAGAACTGGTTCTTAGTTTTCCAATCCTTTTCTTTCCTTTGTTAACCATCTGAGGGAGCTTTATTTAAAGTTCAATCCTGGCTTTTGCTTCATCATATGTTCCAAAATATGTAGCCTTAGGATCAACTGGCTCATTGACAAGTGCTTCAATGATATCTTTGGTTTAATCAATATTAACTTCATATCCAAGAGGTTTTACCCATGCAATTCTAGGCTTAACTACCTGAATGTAAACTTTGTCACTATCAACCATGAAACATACATCATCCTTATAATCTTCAACTAGTTTCTTGGGGATTCGGTATTTATTATTCATTTTCTCCTTGAAAACATTAAAATAGTTGTCCATAATGCTATTATAGTTTTCACCCATTTCAACAATATACTCATTTATATGATATATCACAGGCACATCTTTTCTCCAAACAACAGTGCCTTTTGAAGGGAAGAATTTCTGAACATTAAAAAATAGACAAGTTAACATAAAACCAAACTTACATGGGTTATTCTTCGATGTCCTTATGATTTCCATATTTTTGTTGAACTATCTCAACTGTAGCTTGGCAAGGTCAAATGATAAATTGTTCTTCACCACCTTGTATGCCAAGTCCACAACTTCACATGACACACTATTCGACCTACTAGAGTTGTATATCTTATGCGCAATGATGTGAATACTGAATTTCAATTCCATATTTAAAACACTACTAATCTTCATTCCTCTATAGTCCCATTTTGCTAGGGCTTTCTTTTCAAGTTCTACCTGACTTAGGGTTTTTGTCATTTTGGCTTTGGCTAGTATTGGGAGACCAATGATTTCATAAAATCATATTCTTTGTGATTAATATTGGTTGCTCCAACCACAATTGTCCATTATGCACCTAACTGAGGATAAACCTAATCCATTTTACTTGAAATTCATGGGGCATGTGAGGGATGTGAGTTAACCCTTTAGTTTTCAAGTGTTGGTGCTTGGGTTTCAAAACTCCATTAACACATAGTTTATCTAGGGCATTATCCATTTCCAAAGTGCCAATCTCTTGAATAACACATTTGAAATGATGCAGATATCATTGATCAAAAGTACCTTTGGAGGGATTTGAGACTGCACACCACTTGGATCTAGGGTTTCAACAACTACAGGAGTGAGCTTGAAATCTGGTGCCTTCTATTCCACTCCATGAACCAACATGTCAGATCCTCGCCTAACCTTGCTATTGTTGGATGTCATCTTCACTTGGTAGGGTTTTGAGAAAATTTGAAAACTTCCACTATCAATTCACTCAAATCACTTGAATGCTCTAAAGATCCCACTTCATAGTAGCTCTCAAAATTTCATGGTAAAAATGACTTTTGACCATACCTTTTGTCAAAATTTTGCCATAAATGATTAGTATGAAAGGTAGGTTGATTGACATCATGTTGACAGACTGTTATCCACTACTTTGCATTGAACACTTGGTGAAGTCTTCATGACTTGGTAACCATATGCATCTTCATTACTCTTGACCTTGCTCGATAAAAGTCTATGACCCAACCTCACTTGGTAGAGAAGGTAACTCGGTAGACACTAATCCCTTTGTATCATGAATACATATTTGAATCATTTTGTTCTTTCAATTTGGAAATGTTTTGGATGTCTTCTTTGATAGGCTAGTTCCAGTTTCTCCCTTTGAAAACTTAAGTAGAAATGGTGGAGTCACCCAATTCTTGAGTGATTTCATCACCATTACTTAGGCTTGTATCCTCAGTAGACTTTGGAACCCATTGTTGTCTCATCTATTTTTGAATGTTATCAGCTTTTGCCTTTTTCTCATCTTTAATTCTACTAGTATTCATGTAGTTCTTGGCCAAATGACCAAGTTATGTACAAATGAAACATCTTTTGGTAGTATCTCTTTTCCTTAAATGATGTTTTACACAATTTATTCCATTGTATCCAAATTCTCCACAATAATGATATATGCACTAGGTGTTGTAGTCCCAACCAAATATTGCTTTCACAATTTTCTCTGCTAGATTTAATATCTTGGTTTTGCATTCTAATGACTTGTGTCCATATTTCTTGCACTTCTGACATTTTCCTTCAAATTTTGGTTTCTCTTAGCCTTATGTCCATGCTAATTGCAATTGTAGCACTTCCATTAAATTTTTCTTTTCCATTACTTCAACTGTTGTTTGAAACTTCAACAGTTGTTTGAAGTATGACCTATCTTACCATAGTGATTGCAAGTAGGTCTTTGATTCTTTTGAACTCCTTGCTTGGACGATTCTCCTTCTTTTGTATATCCAATTCCTACTTTTCCTTTTTGTCTATAGAGATTTTTCTCATTCAATTGATTCATGTTTGTTTGGAATTTCATCATTCTTTCATTGATTTGTCTCTTAGAGTTTAGATCATTTCGTGATCTTTCATTGATTTGCCTTTTAAAATTTAGATCATTTCTTATTCTTTGATTTTCAAATCTTAGGCTCATGATTTCCTTGTTTTCATTGGAGAGCTAATCAATAAGGTCTTCTTGCTAAAGGGATTGGTTCTAGATTTCATTGTTTCTTCCATCTATCTCTTCTTTTATCTTGTTCTACTGCTCCATGACTTCACATAGCCTTAATGACTGAATTTCTTGTTCTCTTCTTAGTTTTATTACTTCTTCTTATAGGGAAGCATTCTTTTCTAGGAGTTCTTTAATTGCTTCATTGGCTTCATTTGAATTGCTTGAATGAAGGTCTTCAATTCTTTCTTCAATGTAGAGATGATCATTCATTTGAATTGCAAGTTCTTTTTTTCTTTTCAGGGATTGAGAGAGTTGCTTCTTTGCTTTCTTGAATTGGGCTATAGCCATTTCCAAATCTAGCTTTTCATTGTCAATAGCTTTGTCAAGTCTGAATATCTCCATGGCCTTGATCTTTGCTCAAGCTATTAAACTTTCTCCCAAGAACCACAATGCTCTGATACCAACTATTAGAAATATTCAAGACTATGCTAAATTACTGAGAGGGGAAGGGTGAATTAGTAACTTCTAAAACTTTTACAATTTTAACTCTTAATCCAACAATCCAATTAGCATTTAATCCATCACATGTAATCTGATCTAATTGCATGTATAAGAAACTAAAAACATGAAAGCATTCATAACACTACAACACAAAGATTTGGTGATCCAGAAGCCTTCCAAATAGAAAGTAAAACTGGGGTGGGGATGATACCCACAAGTTTTAGTACTACAATATAAAGTTAGCATGTTAAAGCTTACATTGATCACTTTTGATGATCTACCCTGTTAGGAGCAATAAGGATTGCTACGTCCACCTTGTGAAAGGATTTATAAACATACAATGAAGTATGCACTCAATAAAGAGATTTACAAAAGACTGTTAGGTCTACCTTGTTAAAGGATTTGACTGATCCACCTGTTAGGATGAAATAGTAGATGATCTCTGATCAGCAACTTGGTTTGCTAAATGAGATTCCTTTATGCACTAATCACCTTGCTATGATAGATATGACTTTGTTGCTCCTTATACTATTGTAGCATTTGTAATTCACTCTTTTTGCTCTTCTCTAATTATATTCTATTACATTGCATTCATATTTGCATTTCTTGCATACTTGGATATAATACAATACATTATATATATATATATATATATATATATATATATATATATATATATACCAATCCAATTACACAAATTACAAAGCCAACCGCAATACAAGTTTACACAAATATTACAAAGTCAGCCCAAATGAAGACACTCAGGTTCTAAAGATTGACTTGGTGAGGTTCTAATACTCAACATCCACTATCAATGCTCAACATTGTCATGCACTCGGTAGATGTAGAAGCTCAGTCCATACTGATCACTTACAAGTAGTCTTGAACTCGGTCTGCATTAGTGACTCGGTAGGTACTGTGAAACTCATCATATAAATTGAATACTTGTTTACCTTTGCATGACTTGGTAAACACTATCACCTCGAGCTTGGTATAAACTGAGTCACTTGGCTAACACTAAGAAGCTTGGTTAACACTGGACTCACATCACATACATTGTGAACTTGGTGAACATTGCACAACTCAGTTTGCACTGGTAAACTTGGCATACACTGAGATGCACGGTTTACACTGTTAATCTTCACTGTAACTACAACTACTCACTAACCACTGGGATTTTTCCAAAGGACTCAATAGCAATTGTAGAACTCAGCAACAACTAAAATGCTTGGCAAGCATTGTTAGCTATACAATAAGCTCGGTAGCTATATACAATCTGAATAAGTGTATGTCACTAATAACAAACTTGACTGATATGTCAATAGGATATACCCATATTTTCCAAATTTAATTGATTTCTGACCTTTACTAAAATTTATGAATCTTCTATTTCCTGATCATCCTCTATTAAAAGTTATTTAATAAATTGATCATTTATTGGGTATTCTTCTGCTTCTATAGTCTTACCCTCTCCCTCAATTCTATCTTTTTCTAATCCTTCTTCCCTATGGGTTTTTTCCTCTATAAGTCTGAATTCTTCCCATGGTGAGTTGTCTTCTCTCTAGTATTCTTGTTCTTCTCCTAATTTTCTTATTTGATTGTTATTTTGTTATATTTATTTGATTATAGTTTCTATCTCTACTAGTATCAATAAGTCTGTCTCTCTTCTATCTTTGGTCTTGCTTATCTCTTCCTTATCCAAATCAAGCATATCCATCACATTGTTAGGTGTCTACCAGAACTTATAACTTTTTTTCTTTGATTTTGTCCTGATGGTTACATTACTCCATTGAGTTGATTTAGCTAGCGGGATGCAAGGGCTCTAATATTATTTCCTATTGATGGTTCTCCCTTTTCTATATGGTTTTGTTCTTGATTAACATTTTCCTCTAATCCCATTATTATAGTTTTCTCTATAGTTGTCTCTCTATTTCTATCCTTTGCATTTTGATTTGTATATATCTCTTCTTCTAATAGTTTTGTCTTTGTATTGCTTCCTCTTTCTATATTCTTTTCTAATTTAGACCTCATGACTGTCTTGCCTTTATTTTCTATATGATTGTTATCTGCTATGATAAATTGATCTTCCAGATCATTATGTAGGAGCAACACCTCATGGGAAAGCATATTCAGTTTTTTCACATTGAGCTCTATTTATTCTAGTGTTTCCTTTTCTATTCTGTAGTCTTTATAGTTTCTATAGTTATCCATTGAAATTTGGTAATCCATATTTGTCTTCCATCTATACTCTATATCTTCTACTCTTCTTATGTTTTCCCTCTGGTCTTCTTGTTCTGCCTCTTTTTCCTTCAGGTCTTGGTTGTTTGTGTTTTCTTTGTTCTCTAATTTTCTTTTTTCCTTGTTTTCTTCTACCTTTTTCTCCCTTTTGCTAATGATCCTTAATGCTTCCTTTATATTATTCTTTATGTTTATATTTTTAATGTTTGCTCCTATTATTTTGCTTATTTCTCCTATATATTCAGTAAAGATTAATTTATATATTGATCTAATCGTTATGATTTTTCTACTTATGGATTCACTTTGTTATGTTTTTATTGAGACTAAGAATCTTATCTTACTTGTTTTATAAAAATTTACTTCAAATCCTATTATATTTCCTAAAGATTGCCCTATTATTTTTATATATTGATATCATTTAGTTATGATGGAATATTTACACATTCCAACCATTTAATTGACTATATCTGTTGGTTTTTTTTTTCATTAAAATTGGGCTGCCATGCTATAAATTTAATAGGATGCCCTTTATAAAAATAATTCAATATTTCTATCAGTTCATTCCTAATTTTACGATCCTAAAATTGTAGATACCAATATTGATTTTCATAAGGAGTTATGTTACTTACCTTTGCTTCACAAATTTTTGTTAGGTTCCATTTTAGATTGGCTTTGTATTTTGTTGGACTGTTCCATATTGCGTAGATTCTTAGATCAAAGCATTCCCACCATTTTGCTTCACTGTGTTCGTTGCTAATGATAATAGTTTCAATGTTTTCAACATTGTTTGTTTTTCTTTGATGAGGGTTTGTAAATTCAATTTGCTTATTTGTTTCAAACTACTTTTTCCTATGTGGGGGAATATAAACATGTGGTTGGGATGTCTTTGTTACCTTCTTACTTGATTTATCAATGGGGTATTTCAATACAGACATGAATGATTTTTGCTTTTTTGCTAGGGATTTAGATTGGATTAGATAGGGTTTGGAAGATCCTAAGGGTATATTATTGGGTTCTGAGATCTTTATGGATTGAGATATCATATAAGTGCTCTACTTATTAAGATTAGGGATAGGCTTATCTTGTTTACCTCCACTGATGATATATTTAGTTTTCTTGAAAAAAGCTTCTTGGTTATTTAATCATTGATCCAAGCCTTCTTTCCCGGTATGGGGTTTTGTGATTGGCTTTTCATCGCTATGGTTTCTATACTTTCTATTTTTAACTAGCTTCCAACCATCTTCTTCGTTATTCTTTTCATTTTTGATAATGACTGCACTTCATTTTTCTTGAAGCTTGATTAGGGTTTCAAAACCATTCATCCTTTTTGATGTTTTACAATTTTGCTATTCTTCTTGGATTGCAAAGAGTACATCAAAATGATTTTTAACTCGTAGATCGCTCCCCCTTGTTGTCTGAGAAAGATTCATTGAGGTATTTGGGGAAAGTCTATGTCTGGGGTTATTCGCAAGTGAACTTATTTTATTTTTATTGATTTCGATGAAGTTTCCTGAATGCCCTACTTTTTTAATACTTTCATCATTTTTGTTGGTTTATGCCTAATATAGTTCATCATATTTTTGTTATTTATAAAATAATAATTTGATATTCTCTCTCTCTCTCTCTCTCTCTCTCTCTCTCTCTCTCCCTCCCTCCCTCCCTCTCTCTCTCTCTCTCTCTCTCTCCCTCCCTCTCTCTCTCTCTCTCTCTCTCTCTCTCTCTCTCTCTCTCTCACACACACACACACACACACACACACACACACAATTTTTTCCTTTTTAAAACAACGTCTTCATATTCTCAAATCTATATTCTCTTACTTTTTAACACAAATCTTTACATTTTCACAAATATTAATTTCTACTAAAATATAATAAGTATTAGTACATAAAAAATAATTAGGTGTCTGTAACTATTTATTTTTAATCTTAGTACATTACACATTGTGTTGTAATTTTGGTAAACAATTTCATTATATGTGTATACTTGGAATATCGGATGGACAACCAAAAAGATTATAGTAAATGATTTGTATTTCTTTGTCAAACAAGACATGTATTCATTGCAATTTGTAAAGTTTGAGGAATGGAACTAACTCTCTAAAGCATGATCTTAAAAGTTCACACTTGTGATCCAAAAATCATGGATGTGGTTTAATTGCATGTCTCCTCTTTATTTTTAAGTTTATTCTCTTTGTTTTCAAGTTAAATTTTATTTGCTTGAATGTTTCTAATTAGAATTGCATTTTGAATTTAAAAAAATGTATTTGTAATTGTTCTACCATTAAATCATTGTATTATATGAAATAATAGCTCATAGTATCAAATTATTTATGCACCTTATTACGCCGAGAGGCGTTCTATACAATGGCAGCACAAATGCCCAGCACGGGAATATGCCAAGATTCCTGTCAACAAAAAAGAATTGGGAGCAGTTACAAACTTCCAAATTAAATATTAAAAAAGAATTCCCGAAATAATAGCTGGCCAAAATAATAGGAAGCCAAATGGAGGCCGAAATAATAGGCTCGAAAAAGTAGGGCCCGAAAAAGTAGGACCCGAAAAAATAGGGGCGAAATAATTTCAATATGATTTTTTTTTTGTTAAATATAATTTTGCATGCACATTCATGCTTTTTTTTTGCGGGGAGTGGGGGAATTTGAAACAAATTTGTGGAATGTGAAGAGACGTCTGTTGGGGGATATGAGGAGCCTCTCAGAAGTTATAAAACCAAGGCTCCTCATTTCATTTTCATTTTATGTTTTTGCAGGAAGAAAGAGGTGGAGGTTATTGTAGGATTAGATTGGAGTTTTTGAATAGGAGTAAATTGAAGTTTTGGAGTAACATTTTTGCAGGTGAGATTTCTATTTTTTATTTACATTTTCATTTAGATTTAGATATAGAAGTAAATTGAAATTCAAAATTAGTTATAATATTCTACTTTGATTTATATTTCAATTTTAATTAATTTCATTTAGATTTAGAATTCTGTTCATATGACCGAAATTGATGCCACTGGAGGACCTGTGCAGAGTTTTTCGTGGAGATAAGCATGTGGGTACTGAATCAAGGCACATTAGGCCTCTTGGAGATGTAATTGCGGTGACTTCCATGGCTTTTTGAATCGAATAGAGCAATCTAAACAATCTCAGATCTGAAATTCTTTTTTTCCTTTTCAGCCGAAGACAGAACAAAGATTGCTTGCAAGAAATTTTGCAGAGTTTAAGATTTGATTGCTTGTGGTTGACTATTCTTGGTAACTGATATTTCTATTGTATATTCCCGTGCCGAGCACGGAAAGTTTTAATCTATACAATTTATTTTGTGCATTTAGTGCACAAACTAAAGAATGCATATGCAATCAATTTTTTTATCAATCTTTGTGATAGCTTTTTTTTTTAAATAGAAAATAGAAATTATTCTTTTATGTATGTAGAAAAAAATTAGAAAGATTTTATGTATGTAGAAAATTAAAGGAATTCTATATACATCTAGATTTATTGAAAAGAATTCTATTTACATCTAGATATTTTGATTGAAATAACCATAATGTAAAAACAAAATATAAAATAGAAATGTTAATATATGTATGTAGAAAAAATTAGAAAGATTGCATGCATCTAAAAAAATTCTATTTACATCTAGATTTTTTTAGAATGGAAAAAAATGGATAATAGAAATATCAGTTGCATGTTTGTAGAAATAAATTAGAAAAACATGTATCTAGAAATTAAAAAGATTCTATATGTGTCTAATTTCTAGATTTTACTTTATTCTAAACTATTTATTGATGGATATATATTTTAAAAATATTTATGTAGTTTAAAGTTTAGATTTTAATTAATTTGTATGCAAATAGGAAAAAGAATAAATATTTTATATATATGTAGATTAATTTCTATTTTTTAAATTTACAAGTAAATGAGTACTTTATTCATTTAAAGTAAACAAGTTTTTAAGTAATATATTTTTATTTTAGAAATATATTAATCATAATGTTCATTTATTATTACTTATTTAATATACTTACTCTCAAATCTAAGACAATAGAAATGATATTTTATTAACTTTGAAATAGGGAAGTGTTAAGCAAGTTCGTTTACAAAAATACCAAAAATATATTTGGTCTTTGATCAAATTGGAGTTAATATTAGAAATATAAATATGATCATTAACAATTAAGCTAAATTCAGTTCAAAACAATAATGTTATTTAAATTTAAATAAATCTTTTTGAAAAGAATTCTATTTACGTCTACATATTTTGATTGAAATAACCATAATGTAAAAACAAAATATAAAATAGAAATGTTAATATATGTATGTAGAAAAAATTAGAAAGATTGCATGCATCTAAAAAAATTCTATTTACATCTAGATTTTTTTAGAATGGAAAAAAATGGATAATAGAAATATCAGTTGCATGTTTGTAGAAATAAATTAGAAAAACATGTATATAGAAATTAAAAAGATTCTATATGTGTCTAATTTTTAGATTTTACTTTATTCTAAACTATTTATTGATGGATATATATTTTAAAAATATTTATGTAGTTTAAAGTTTAGATTTTAATTAATTTGTATGCAAATAGGAAAAAGAATAAATATTTTATATATATGTAGATTAATTTCTATTTTTTAAATTTACAAGTAAATGAGTACTTTATTCATTTAAAGTAAACAAGTTTTTAAGTAATATATTTTTATTTTAGAAATATATTAATCATAATGTTCATTTATTATTACTTATTTAATATACTTACTCTCAAATCTAAGACAATAGAAATGATATTTTATTAACTTTGAAATAGGGAAGTGTTAAGCAAGTTCGTTTACAAAAATACCAAAAATATATTTGGTCTTTGATCAAATTGGAGTTAATATTAGAAATATAAATATGATCATTAACAATTAAGCTAAATTCAGTTCAAAACAATAATGTTATTTAAATTTAAATAAATCTTTTTGAAAAGAATTCTATTTACATCTACATATTTTGATTGAAATAACCATAATGTAAAAACAAAATATAAAATAGAAATGTTAATATATGTATGTAGAAAAAATTAGAAAGATTGCATGCATCTAAAAAAATTCTATTTACATCTAGATTTTTTTAGAATGGAAAAAAATGGATAATAGAAATATCAGTTGCATGTTTGTAGAAATAAATTAGAAAAACATGTATATAGAAATTAAAAAGATTCTATATGTGTCTAATTTTTAGATTTTACTTTATTCTAAACTATTTATTGATGGATATATATTTTAAAAATATTTATGTAGTTTAAAGTTTAGATTTTAATTAATTTGTATGCAAATAGGAAAAAGAATAAATATTTTATATATATGTAGATTAATTTCTATTTTTTAAATTTACAAGTAAATGAGTACTTTATTCATTTAAAGTAAACAAGTTTTTAAGTAATATATTTTTATTTTAGAAATATATTAATCATAATGTTCATTTATTATTACTTATTTAATATACTTACTCTCAAATCTAAGACAATAGAAATGATATTTTATTAACTTTGAAATAGGGAAGTGTTAAGCAAGTTCGTTTACAAAAATACCAAAAATATATTTGGTCTTTGATCAAATTGGAGTTAATATTAGAAATATAAATATGATCATTAACAATTAAGCTAAATTCAGTTCAAAACAATAATGTTATTTAAATTTAAATAAATCTTTTTGAAAAGAATTCTATTTACGTCTACATATTTTGATTGAAATAACCATAATGTAAAAACAAAATATAAAATAAAAATGTTAATATATGTATGTAGAAAAAATTAGAAAGATTGCATGCATCTAAAAAAATTCTATTTACATCTAGATTTTTTTAGAATGGAAAAAAATGGATAATAGAAATATCAGTTGCATGTTTGTAGAAATAAATTAGAAAAACATGTATATAGAAATTAAAAAGATTCTATATGTGTCTAATTTTTAGATTTTACTTTATTCTAAACTATTTATTGATGGATATATATTTTAAAAATATTTATGTAGTTTAAAGTTTAGATTTTAATTAATTTGTATGCAAATAGGAAAAAGAATAAATATTTTATATATATGTAGATTAATTTCTATTTTTTAAATTTACAAGTAAATGAGTACTTTATTCATTTAAAGTAAACAAGTTTTTAAGTAATATATTTTTATTTTAGAAATATATTAATCATAATGTTCATTTATTATTACTTATTTAATATACTTACTCTCAAATCTAAGACAATAGAAATGATATTTTATTAACTTTGAAATAGGGAAGTGTTAAGCAAGTTCGTTTACAAAAATACCAAAAATATATTTGGTCTTTGATCAAATTGGAGTTAATATTAGAAATATAAATATGATCATTAACAATTAAGCTAAATTCAGTTCAAAACAATAATGTTATTTAAATTTAAATAAATCTTTTTGAAAAGAATTCTATTTACATCTACATATTTTGATTGAAATAACCATAATGTAAAAACAAAATATAAAATAGAAATGTTAATATATGTATGTAGAAAAAATTAGAAAGATTGCATGCATCTAAAAAAATTCTATTTACATCTAGATTTTTTTAGAATGGGAAAAAATGGATAATAGAAATATCAGTTGCATGTTTGTAGAAATAAATTAGAAAAACATGTATATAGAAATTAAAAAGATTCTATATGTGTCTAATTTTTAGATTTTACTTTATTCTAAACTATTTATTGATGGATATATATTTTAAAAATATTTATGTAGTTTAAAGTTTAGATTTTAATTAATTTGTATGCAAATAGGAAAAAGAATAAATATTTTATATATATGTAGATTAATTTCTATTTTTTAAATTTACAAGTAAATGAGTACTTTATTCATTTAAAGTAAACAAGTTTTTAAGTAATATATTTTTATTTTAGAAATATATTAATCATAATGTTCATTTATTATTACTTATTTAATATACTTACTCTCAAATCTAAGACAATAGAAATGATATTTTATTAACTTTGAAATAGGGAAGTGTTAAGCAAGTTCGTTTACAAAAATACCAAAAATATATTTGGTCTTTGATCAAATTGGAGTTAATATTAGAAATATAAATATGATCATTAACAATTAAGCTAAATTCAGTTCAAAACAATAATTTTATTTAAATTTAAATAAATCTTTTTGAAAAGAATTCTATTTACATCTACATATTTTGATTGAAATAACCATAATGTAAAAACAAAATATAAAATAGAAATGTTAATATATGTATGTAGAAAAAATTAGAAAGATTGCATGCATCTAAAAAAATTCTATTTACATCTAGATTTTTTTAGAATGGAAAAAAATGGATAATAGAAATATCAGTTGCATGTTTGTAGAAATAAATTAGAAAAACATGTATATAGAAATTAAAAAGATTCTATATGTGTCTAATTTTTAGATTTTACTTTATTCTAAACTATTTATTGATGGATATATATTTTAAAAATATTTATGTAGTTTAAAGTTTAGATTTTAATTAATTTGTATGCAAATAGGAAAAAGAATAAATATTTTATATATATGTAGATTAATTTCTATTTTTTAAATTTACAAGTAAATGAGTACTTTATTCATTTAAAGTAAACAAGTTTTTAAGTAATATATTTTTATTTTAGAAATATATTAATCATAATGTTCATTTATTATTACTTATTTAATATACTTACTCTCAAATCTAAGACAATAGAAATGATATTTTATTAACTTTGAAATAGGGAAGTGTTAAGCAAGTTCGTTTACAAAAATACCAAAAATATATTTGGTCTTTGATCAAATTGGAGTTAATATTAGAAATATAAATATGATCATTAACAATTAAGCTAAATTCAGTTCAAAACAATAATGTTATTTAAATTTAAATAAATTTTTTTGAAAAGAATTCTATTTACATCTACATATTTTGATTGAAATAACCATAATGTAAAAACAAAATATAAAATAGAAATGTTAATATATGTATGTAGAAAAAATTAGAAAGATTGCATGCATCTAAAAAAATTCTATTTACATCTAGATTTTTTTAGAATGGAAAAAAATGGATAATAGAAATATCAGTTGCATGTTTGTAGAAATAAATTAGAAAAACATGTATATAGAAATTAAAAAGATTCTATATGTGTCTAATTTTTAGATTTTACTTTATTCTAAACTATTTATTGATGGATATATATTTTAAAAATATTTATGTAGTTTAAAGTTTAGATTTTAATTAATTTGTATGCAAATAGGAAAAAGAATAAATATTTTATATATATGTAGATTAATTTCTATTTTTTAAATTTACAAGTAAATGAGTACTTTATTCATTTAAAGTAAACAAGTTTTTAAGTAATATATTTTTATTTTAGAAATATATTAATCATAATGTTCATTTATTATTACTTATTTAATATACTTACTCTCAAATCTAAGACAATAGAAATGATATTTTATTAACTTTGAAATAGGGAAGTGTTAAGCAAGTTCGTTTACAAAAATACCAAAAATATATTTGGTCTTTGATCAAATTGGAGTTAATATTAGAAATATAAATATGATCATTAACAATTAAGCTAAATTCAGTTCAAAACAATAATGTTATTTAAATTTAAATAAAATAAGCCATGTTTACTTTGAAACATCAAACAACTAATTAACTAATACAATAATTAAAATAAATGAATCTATTATGACATAGAAAAATATTTTCGAAGTATAATTTCTTTGTTTTTGAATCAATATGAGTTTTTTTTTCTACTTGAAAAGATAAACCATCCTAATTGTCATCCTTAGTTAACCCTAACAACAACCCCTACCTTAGCCCTAACCCCAACAATGATGTACAATATAACTATAATCCAACATTAAACTATAATTATAGCACTAAAACATATCCCTATTGATATAACGAAAATCTCAGTCCAAACCATAATCTAAACCAAAAACCTACACACTAATATTGGTTATAGTCCTAACCCTAAAATCTAACCCTTAACCATAATGTAAAAAAAAACTCCAAAATATTGATCAAAATCCTAAACCTACCTATATGGATAACCATGATATTAAACTCTAAATCCAGTCCCAAGGTCCTAACCATGGTGTAAACCTATAACCGAACTCTTAAAAAATTTATTAATCCCTGATCCTAATCACATTCCCAACTTTAAACTTGAACCATAAACCATAGTTGTAACCATAATCATAAACTTAAACAAAACCCTAACCCTAAAGGTACAATCATAAAATTAATCATAGCTTAGACCCTAATCCTAGCACAAACCACAATCATGACCAAATATAAATCTTCACCTTACCCCTAATCATAATTTCAATGTTAACCCTAACATTAGTTTCAATCCTACCATGATATGAACCCTAATATAGATTTCACCTTGATCCTCACCCTAATCTTAAGTCTAATTAAACCCTGACTAAAACCTAATCTAAATGATATATCTAACTATAATCCTAACTGTAATTATCATACAACCCAATGCTAACCCTCATGTATATTTAATCCCTAATCTTAACTCTAAATATTCTATAAACTCTAGAATTGACCTTGATTCTAACCATAACCCTAAAATCTAAATTGTAACCATAGCACGAAAGGTGGGGACCCCCGCTACATGGCACAATTCTGGGTCTTGGAGCCTTGTGAAAGCACTACAGAGTGAGGAAATGTCATAAAGGTGACATGTAGTAGCATGATGCAATTTTGGGCTTTAGAGCATTGCAGAAACAATGCAGCTTAAGGAGGCGCTAGAATGGAGACTCATGGAAAGAAGAGGAAAGACATTCATGTCGCTGGAAAAAAACTATGAAAAGAGATAACATGATGTCTTAACCTCCCACAAAAAATGCAAGGTTGATCCCAAGGGGGAATTTGGTTTCCCCAAAAATGAATGATGGTCATCGATGAAGGTCTTCCTCTCGAAATAGACGGCATAGATGCATCATGAATCCTCACCAATGAAGGATTAAGTCGCAACCGTCGATGTAGATTCCCCTCTCAAAAAGGATGACTGAGATGCAACGAGGAAACTCCTCCCAATGAAGGATTAAGTCACATTCGTCGATCAAGATTGGCTTTATTTCCAATGGATGACTAAGATGTAGTGAAGAGATTCCTCCCAACAAACGAAGCAGATAGCACAAAAGGTGTGAACCCCCTCCATGTGGCACAATTTTGGGTCTTAAAGACTCATGAAAGCATTGTGGAGTGAGGAAATGTTGGAAAGGCAATGTGTGGTAGCATGATGCAATTTTGGGCTTCAGAGAATTGAAGAAACAATGTAGCATGACGATGCATCAGAATGGAGATGCATGGCAGCATCTTGTGCAATTTAGGCTTTAGAGTGTTTTGAAGACACTAGCATATAAAGAAACGTTAGAATGGGAATGCATGGCAACATCTTGCACTTTTGGGAAGATGGGAAGATAGCTCGCGAAGAAATAAGAGTTATCGAATCTCGCAACATGAATCAACCCGACCAAGAAAAAATGATCCAGCGTGGTCAATGAAGAAACTGAGCCAACACAAAATGTTAGCTGCCAACTTTAGCGATGTTAACCCTCTGCAAAGAACCTATCCCATTTAAGGTCTCTCAGATCAGACATCAATGATGGGTTGAATAGGGGGGAAAAATAGCACACAATGCCCTCCTAAATGAAATTCTAAATGTAACACTAATAACCACAGTCCTACTTCTTTCCCTAACCTTATCCATGAGCGTGGGAATATACATATTATTATATAGGGCACCTTATATAATAATAAATATAATCTAAAATCCCAACCCTTACTCCCCTCCTAACTATAACTGTGACCATAAGAAAACTTCTAAATATAACCCTTCCTCTAACTCTAACCCTAACCCTAACCCTAACTATAATTGTAACCCTATCCCTACCACTAACTGTAACCCTGAATCTAACTCTACCATAATTGGACTTTAACCCTAACTATAACTATAACCCTAAACCTAACTCTAACCTTAACCGTAACCATAACCGTAACTCAAAACCTAACCCTAATCGTAGCTAGGATTCTAATACTCTGTCTACCCCTAACTCAAACTATAGCCCTAACTATACCTCAAACTCTAACCGTAACTCATATTCTAACCCTAAACCTAACCCTAACCTTGACCCTAACCCTAACCCTAACCCTAAGCCTAACCCTTTGTCTACCCCTATCTCTAACCCTAACCCTAACCCTAACCCTACCCCTAACTCTAACCCTAAATCTAACTCTTTCTGTAAATCTAACTCTACCATAATTAGACTCTAACCTTAACCCTAACTTTAATCCTGACTAAAACCATAACCCTAACCCTAACTCTAACCTTAACCCTGACTCAATCCCCTTACCCTAACCTTAACATTGATGTAACTCTCTCTATATATAACCCTAACTCTAAATATAAACCTAACCCTAACCCTAACCCTAACCCTAAATCTAACTCTAACCCTAACTGTAAGCGTAACCCTACCCCTACCCATAACTCTAACTGTAAATCTAACTCTACCATAATTGGATTTTAATTTTAACCCTAACCCTAACTCTAACCCTAACCTTGACTCAAAACTCTAACCCTAACCTTAACTCTAACATTAACCCAACTGTAAAATTAACTCTATTGGTAACTCAAACCCTAAAACTAACCCTAATTCTAACCCTAACTCTAACTCTAGCTCTAGATCTAACCCTAACTCTAACCATAACTCAAACTCAAACCCTAATCCTAACCCTAATCCTAACCCAAATTATAATGCTCTGTCTACCCCTAACTCAAACTATAACCCTAACTCAAACTCTAACCCTAACTCATACTCTAACCCTAAACCTGACCCTAGCCCTAACCCTAACCTAGAACCTTACCCTAACCCTAACCCTAACCCTATCTATAACCCTAATCCTAACCCTAACTCTAATCCTAATCTTAACCCTAATTCTAATCCTAACACTAACCTTAACCCTACCCCTAACTCTAACCATAAATCTAACTCTACCATAATTAGAATCTAACCCTAACCCTAACCTTAACCCTAGCTCAAACCCTTACCCTAACTTTTTCCCTAACCATATATCTACGTATGACTATAACATTTTACATTACAATATCTCAAAAATAAAATATATATTTTTATCTAAATTAAACTCCTTATATTAAATTTAAAATAATATTTGACTCAAACCTTAACCGTAACCCTAACCTTAACCATGAGCATTACTCTAACCCTAACCTTAACCATAAACATAACTCTACACCTAACTCTAACCCTAATTCTAACTCTACCATAATTGGACTCTAATCCTATCCCTAACCCTAACTATAAGCATAACTCTAACCCTAGCCTTAACCATGAGCATAACTCTAACGTTAGCCTTACTATAACCCTAACACTAACCCTAATCATAACCATAACCATAACTCTAACCCTAACCTTAACCATGACCATAACATTAACCCTAACCTTAACCATAAACATAACTCTAATCTAAACCATAACCATAACTCTAACAATAACCATAACCATAACTCTATCCCTAACCTTAACCATAGCTCAAACCCTAACCCTAACTCCAACCCTAACTCTAATGCTAACCCTAACCCTAATTCTATCCCTAAGGTTAACATTAACTATAATGGTAACTTTGTCCCTAACCATATATCTATGTATGACTATAACATTTTACATTACAATATCCCAAAAATAAAAAATATATTTTTAATCTATATTAAACTCCTTATATTAAATTTTTAAAAATATTTTGAAGCATAATTTTATACTAACTTCATACAACTCTAATTAAAAATTAATTAACAATTTTATAGTAACCTTATCAAAATAAAAAATAAAAAGTAAATATTTAAAAATAGAAAAATTTAAAATTACTTTTTTGGTTGCGCCGCGACTGCCACTAGCTATATATACCTCTATATATATTACGCCGAGAGTAATCATTCTCGAGGCGCCTATTTTTTTTTCATTAATCCCAACTTCGATTAAAATAACTTTGGGATTAAATAAAAATAGGCGCCTCGAGAACGATTACTCTCGGCGTAATATATATAGAGGTATATATAGCTAGTTACGCCGAGAGGCGTTCTATACAATGGCAGCACAAATGCCCAACACGGGAATATGCCAAGATTCCTGTCAATAAAAAAGAATTGGGAGCAGTTACAAACTTCCAAATTAAATATTAAAAAAGAATTCCCGAAATAATAGCTGGCCGAAATAATAGGAAGCCAAATGGAGGCCGAAATAATAGGCTCGAAAAAGTAGGGCCCGAAAAAGTAGGACCCGAAAAAATAGGGCCCGAAAAAATAGGGGCGAAATAATTTCAATATGATTTTTTTTTTTGTTAAATATAATTTTGCATGCACATTCATGCTTTTTTTTTTGCGGGGAGTGGGGGAATTTGAAACAAATTCGTGGAATGTGAAGAGACGTCTGTTGGGGGATATGAGGAGCCTCTCAGAAGTTATAAAACCAAGGCTCCTCATTTCATTTTCATTTTATGTTTTTGCATCATCATTGTAGAGTAAATATATATTTTCTACTTGTCATCCTAAGTGCTCTAGAATATATTAACTTTTGAATATATGACATTATATGAGTTAAGGTTAAGGTTGAGTTTATAACTAAACAATGGTTAAAGCTCTAGCTTTAACCATATGGTTTACTCTATATAACCCATAGCTCAAACCCTAAGATTTTAGTTAAACCCATAGTGTTTACAAGTTTAAGATTTGATTGCTTATGGCCGACTATTCTTGGTAACTGATATTACTGCCATTGTAATTTGTGCTGCCATTAAAATCATAAACTCAATATTTGTAAATACAATAGAGTTTATAGAATATTTAGAGTTACTAGAGAGTAACTCTAAATATAAACCTAACCCTAACCCTAACCCTAACCCTAACCCTAAATCTAACTCTAACCCTAACTGTAAGCGTAACCCTACCCCTACCCATAACTCTAACTGTAAATCTAACTCTACCATAATTGGATTTTAATTTTAACCCTAACCCTAACTCTAACCCTAACCTTGACTCAAAACTCTAACCCTAACCCTAACTCTAACATTAACCCAACTGTAAAATTAACTCTATTGGTAACTCAAACCCTAAAACTAACCCTAATTCTAACCCTAACTCTAACTCTAGCTCTAGCTTTAACCCTAACTCTAACCATAACTCAGACTCAAACCCTAAACCTAACCCTAATCCTAACCCAAATTATAATGCTCTATCTACCCCTAACTCAAACTATAACCCTAACCCTAACTCAAACTCTAACCCTAACTCATACTCTAACCCTAAACCTGACCCTAGCCCTAACCCTAACCTAGAACCTTACCCTAACCCTAACCCTAACCCTATCTATAACCCTAATCCTAACCCTAACTCTAATCCTAATCTTAACCCTAATTCTAATCCTAACACTAACCTTAACCCTACCCCTAACTCTAACCATAAATCTAACTCTACCATAATTAGAATCTAACCCTAACCCTAACCTTAACCCTAGCTCAAACCCTTACCCTAACTTTGTCCCTAACCATATATCTACGTATGACTATAACATTTTACATTACAATATCCCAAAAATAAAATATATATTTTTATCTAAATTAAACTCCTTATATTAAATTTAAAATAATATTTGACTCAAACCTTAACCGTAACCCTAACCTTAACCATAAACATAACTCTACACCATACTGTAATAATTATTACGCTTGTTTTAGTGCTATAATTATAGTTTAATGTTGGATTATAGTTATATTGTACATCATTGTTGGGGCTAGGGCTAAGGTAGGGGTTGTTATTAGGGTTAGCTAAGGATGAAAATTAGGATGGTTTATCTTTTCAAGTAGAAAAAAAAACTCATATTGATTCAAAAACAAAGAAATTATACTTCGAAAATATTTTTCGGTATAAATAGGGTTTATTCTATAGGGATATGTTTTAGTGCTATAATTATAGTTTAATGTTGGATTATAGTTATAAAATTATTTCTATATGAAAATTAATGTTGGTATAAGAGGGTTTATCCCTCTAGGTTAGGGTTATATATAAAAATTTACAGTTAGAGTTTTTCTAATATATAAGGACCATATTGCGTAGATTCTTAGATCAAAGCATTCCCACCATTTTGCTTCACTGTGTTCGTTGCTAATGATAATAGTTTCAATGTTTTCAACATTGTTTGTTTTTCTTTGATGAGGGTTTGTAAATTCAATTTGCTTATTTGTTTCAAACTACTTTTTCCTATGTGGGGGAATATAAACATGTGGTTGGGATGTCTTTGTTACCTTCTTACTTGATTTATCAATGGGGTATTTCAATACAGACATGAATGATTTTTGCTTTTTTGCTAGGGATTTAGATTGGATTAGATAGGGTTTGGAAGATCCTAAGGGTATATTATTGGGTTCTGAGATCTTTATGGATTGAGATATCATATAAGTGCTCTACTTATTAAGATTAGGGATAGGCTTATCTTGTTTACCTCCACTGATGATATATTTATTTTTCTTGAAAAAGGCTTCTTGGTTATTTAATCATTGATCCAAGCCTTCTTTCCCGGTATGGGGTTTTGTGATTGGCTTTTCATCGCTATGGTTTCTATACTTTCTATTTTTAACTAGCTTCCAACCATCTTCTTCGTTATTCTTTTCGTTTTTGATAATGACTGCACTTCATTTTTCTTGAAGCTTGATTAGGGTTTCAAAACCATTCATCCTTTTTGATGTTTTACAATTTTGCTATTCTTCTTGGATTGCAAAGAGTACATCAAAATGATTTTTAACTCGTAGATCGCTCCCCCTTGTTGTCTGAGAAAGATTCATTGAGGTATTTGGGGAAAGTCTATGTCTGGGGTTATTCGCAAGTGAACTTATTTTATTTTTATTGATTTCGATGAAGTTTCCTGAATGCCCTACTTTTTTAATACTTTCGTCATTTTTGTTGGTTTATGCCTAATATAGTTCATCATATTTTTGTTATTTATAAAATAATAATTTGATATTCTCTCTCTCTCTCTCTCTCTCTCTCTCTCTCTCTCTCTCTCTCTCTCTCTCTCTCTCTCCCTCCCTCCCTCCCTCCCTCCCTCTCTCTCTCTCTCTCTCTCTCTCTCTCTCTCTCTCTCTCTCTCTCACACACACACACACACACACACACACACACACACACAATTTTTTCCTTTTTAAAACAACGTCTTCATATTCTCAAATCTATATTCTCTTACTTTTTAACACAAATCTTTACATTTTCACAAATATTAATTTCCACTAAAATATAATAAGTATTAGTACATAAAAAATAATTAGGTGTCTGTAACTATTTATTTTTAATCTTAGTACATTACACATTGTGTTGTAATTTTGGTAAACAATTTCATTATATGTGTATACTTGGAATATCGGATGGACAACCAAAAAGATTATAGTAAATGATTTGTATTTCTTTGTCAAACAAGACATGTATTCATTGCAATTTGTAAAGTTTGAGGAATGGAACTAACTCTCTAAAGCATGATCTTAAAAGTTCACACTTGTGATCCAAAAATCATGGATGTGGTTTAATTGCATGTCTCCTCTTTATTTTTAAGTTTATTCTCTTTGTTTTCAAGTTAAATTTTATTTGCTTGAATGTTTCTAATTAGAATTGCATTTTGAATTTAAAAAAATGTATTTGTAATTGTTCTACCATTAAATCATTGTATTATATGAAATAATAGCTCATAGTATCAAATTATTTATGCACCTTATTAGTCCCTCCCTTATATAAGTGAGGGAACTAATGTTCCCCATGGACCCCCCTTGTCCCATGGATGATTATTATTTGTTACAAAAACTAATGTTTGTGTGATACTTTCTAAAGTTTGGTTTTTAAAATGAACTATGTGTACATATTCTTATTTTTTGATTAGCTGGAGGTAATTTTTGGCATTTACCATATTTTCTAGAAAGAAAAAATAGGATTTAAGAATATATTTAATAGTTATGAGAATGTATTTAATATATATTTTTAAACTTTGGCAACATGTCCACTTTCCCAACTTCATGTTGGTAATAGTCTTTTCCAACGATTGCAAAGTTCCTAAGGACTGGACAATATAATGAATTTTAGTTAAAGTATTTGCAAGATTTGCATTTTATTAGGATTAGTTTATAACAAAAACATTAAGTGTTAATTATATTAGAATACTATATTTTTATATTGATCTTAGTTAATAATTATTGTTTAAAGTAAAGTTAATTACAATGAATTAAAGAAGTATAATTATTAATTTTTGTATTAGAGGAGTTTATATTATGAAAAGTTAATTATAAATTGACATGTGTTTGTAAATACTTAAATTTAATTGAAAATATAATATATTATAATTTTAGTCTTTGAATTCAATTTTAAATTTTTTAAAAATTCACTGTTTATATATATTTCTTTTCTTTTTATATATAGAGAGGGTTAAAATTAATAAAATTAAAAAATATATTTATAAGAGTTCTAATACCTTAATTAATTTTTCACTAGCAAGAGAGGAGGCAAAGAGTAAGAAAAAAAGGCACACATTGTGGCTCAAAACCATCTCACTAACTTCCTACCTATCATGTTAGAAAAATATGACCAGCAAATATATTTTTAAAAATAAATTTGAGTCACTAAACAACATCTAGCCAAATGTGACTATTGACAATGCCAAGGTGATACATATTCTAATATTCCATATGTCTTCAAAAAATCAATAGTAGTGAAAATAAAATATTTTATATAAATTACGCACTAAATACAGATTAAAAGTTATTATGCACATATTCTTATTTTTATTTCTTTAATTACTAGTCATATTATGCAAACCCATATATTTAATTTATATTAAAAAATAATATATTTTTTACAAAGTACGATATTTTTATTTAAAAAGACAGTGTTAATCTTATCTTTATGTCTTCTCTCTTAGGCCCCATTTGGAAATGAGAACACGAGTGGAATGGGCATATGTAAATTCTTAAAATTTCAAATTCTTCGTTTGGGTGCACTAAATCAAAATTGGGAACATGAATATGTATTCCTATTCCAATTTTATTTTTGTGTTTGTGCTTGAGTTTTCATATGTTGTTTTGGTCTTTGTCAATTTCTTTTGCATAAAGCTAAGGTATTTTTCCTCAACATTTTCTCTGAGCCATCCTGATCCTTTCTTGTTGCGTGTCATAGTGATAGCCATCCATAATCGACCTACATTTCCATGACAATCTAAGAGTTGATTCGTGATTGTGGCCCACCAAACAAAAATCATAGATTTTCAAAATATGTCTTAAAATGCCAACAAATTTGACAAGGGGAAAAAGTATTTCTTCGTGCGACTAAAATTAGATCTTTTATTTCTTCATGAGAGTCCCATAGTCATAGAAATTGATGTCAGACATGAGTTTGAGAGCATTGTTAAATTTTTTTATTCAAAAATTTCAATTTGGTCTATATTGTCATTTTCTATTCTAGAATAACAAATCTATAATATGTATTCCTATTCCCATAGCCAAATGGGCCCTTGACTATTAACTTATTGTTATACAACATTATCAATGCATTTTTTCACCTTCAAACCCTTGCACAAGGTAGAGACTCAAGCTCTCCCAGAGTTCTTATTTGATATTTGCACATTTTGCATAAATGTTTATTTAAAGACTTTACAATTGCAATTTTGACAAAGGATCAGAAACAACAAATGGACATGGGGGATTGTGGTGTTAATCAAGAATGATTGGGAGAGCACCATAAAAGTAGAAAATGAAAACCCAAAAAAGCAATATATGTGGCTCAAACTAGTCGAAAAAGGTACTATAATATGGATAGTTGCTTGCTATTTTTCCCTCAAAAAATTTTGAGTTCTACAAGAAGCATGGTCTTAACAATGAAGATCCTTATGCCACTTAAAAAAAAGACATCTTGAATTATGACTCTTCAGGAGAAGTAGTTCTAATGGGTGGTTTCAATGCAAGGAAAACAAACAATTAGGCCATTTAGCTAGATAATAGGGAGGAAGTAGAGGATAATCTTATTTGGTTAGAGGAAAATGAGGATCATGTGTGGGAAAGGATCTTAGAAGATGTGAAGGGCAATGGGTTGAACTGCTAGGAGTTTGCAAATTGCATGAATTAATCATTTCTAATGAGATGGAAAAGTGGTTGAGCTCAAGAAGTATCACTTGTAAGACCTACAATGATCATAGCATGGTTGACTACATTCTTTGTTCTTAAACTTCTATTTCTAGACTGCTAGAATTTAAAGTTGGATCATGTCCTATTAAGTTGAATTTTGATCACATGCCACTCTTAGTGAAATTGGATATTCAAAATTAGAGAGCGCAGGAAGAAGGTAACATCTTACACAAAAATAATAATTCTCAAGGGAAAATCAACTTAAACCCAAAAAATCAAGAGTTATTTGTGACTGCATTGGAGCATCGTCTTTGAATCTCACAAGTGAATAAGGAGCATATTTGCAGCAACTAGCTCATCCCTGTAATCCATAAAGCTTTAGAAAAATGTAAAAGATCTCAATCTAAAAAGAGGGACAACAACACTTTCCCTTCAAACCCTTGGTATGATGAAGAGTGTAAGGCAACAAAAAAGGTACTAAAAAAGGATGAATAAAACAAGAAAAAGAAAATATCATATGAAAAGTTGATAAGAGCTAAAAAGGAGAGATATGTCATAACAAGAAGAGAAGAGCTAATCTCTTTGGGGAAGCACAATCCTAGGAGGTTTTGGAAGAACTACAACAAATGAAGAAACAAATGAGAAACAATATTATAGACAACCAGTGGTTTGATTATGCAAAACTCCTTTATGAGAGAATCCAAGATATAAATACACCTCCTAGAATTAGCACCTCTATTGAACTTTTCTCGGTAGAGGATATTAAGCAAGGAATAAAGAATCTAGTAAGTAATAAAGCAAAGGATATCGATGGGCTACAAGCTGAAATTTTAAGGTGGGGCATGAAACATCTTGCTATGCACATTCTAGATATTTTCAACAAAGTTAATCAAAATGACTTTCCGAAAAGTTGGATCACCAACATGGTCATAACTCTACAAAAGAATGGAGATATCAACAATCCATCTAACTACCGCATGATTATGGTAAAATCCCCTCCTTGGAAAATTATTTAGAGGCATGATAGAGTGCAGAATCAGTTGCTAGGCTAAGAAAGAAGAAAAGAGAGCAAAAGGGCAGGTTGGGTTTAGACCTAAATATTCTATGATTGATCGTTGCATCACTCTTGGACCCCTTATTGAGAAGGTTTGGCATATCCAAGGTAAAGAGGTTTTATGTTGCTTTGTGGATTTCAAAGATGCTTTTGACACTATTCTTGGAGACAAACTTTGGAAACAAATGTAGGAACTTAAAATTCCAAATGAGCCTAGAGCAGCTGTTCATAGACTTTATGAGAATGTTAGAGCTAGAATTAGAATGAAAGATGACATGTCAGAATGTTTTAGTGGTGATATTGGGGTTAAATAGGGCTGCCTTCTCTCCCCTACCCTATTTGGCTTATACATTGATAAGTTGGAGGAATGGTTAAATAAAACTTCAGGGGGAGGAGTTCAACTTGCCAAATATGTGTTGAAGTTGCTTCTTTATGAGAATGATCTTATCCTAATTGCACAAACAATCAAGGATCTAAGAGAACACTTGAAAAAATTAGAGAGATTTTGCCACAGAGTTGGGATGCAAATGAACACTAGCAAGACCAAAGTTATGGTGTTCTCTCTAAGAAAGAAACAACAAGAAGTTGACTTCCAATTTGAAGGAAATACTCTTGAGATTGTGGAAGAGTATAAATAATTGGAGACTTTAACAACAAGCTCAATTGGGAAACTTATAGAGCTAAGCAGATACAAGGGGGTTGGAGGGCTTCCTTTTTGTTGTAAAACATGTGTAGATAGGTGGAGCTTTGGGATTGGAAAATCAAGGGGATTCTTCTTGGACTGCTAGTCACCCCTATTGTGTTATACTGATGTGAGGTTTGGGGGAGTAACCTATCGAACCACAAATGGAAGCAAATAGAAAGAATACAAAAGAACCTCATCACTACTAACCTTAAGTCAAATCATCTATACCATACAAGATCCTCGTGGCTGAAGTAGGGACATTCCTGATGGAAGCCTCTATGGTTATACGTCTGTTAAGCTATTTAAACAAGGTGAAAAATATGGACAAGCAACGATGGCCCAAACTAGTGGTTGAAGAGGAGCAAACTCAAAGAAAGAAAACATGGATGAAGCAAAACAAAATATGACTAATTAAGTGAGACCTTAACATACTAGAATGCACTAACACCAATGAAGAGATAAAAAGGTTCATGTTGGAAAATTTTAAAGCAATCATGTGGACAAAATAAATAGGGAAGAAAAAGGCCCAATATGTGAAAGAGTTCAATCCCACATGGTGCCATGAGATTAAAAATTACTTTTGTGTAGATATGAAAGGTAAATATAGGCTGTTAATGGGGTAGTTACAAATGGGATCCCATCATTTACGGTGTGAGATAGGGAGGTGGACAGTGCCCAAGGAGGATTGGGAAGAAAAAATGCATCTACTGCAATAAAGGATGTGTTCAAACAAAATGACACTTCGAGTGTGCGACATACCAAGGTATTCGGGTGTAGTTCAAGGACAATTTGAAGGAGGACCAATTACACCAGATTTTTGAGAAAAGAAGACTACATAAAACAATGGGCTTCTTAAAGCAGACTCATAAAGGCAGGTTGGCATTGCAAAGAACATGAAAAGGGTCCCATACACTGGTTGGTCTCGTAGACGTCATTAAAATACCTTCATTCATTCATTCCCTATCTGAATAGATACTTATGCTCTAAAACCTCTCACAATGATTGAGAACATTTAATTCAATAAATACTAATAAAATATATTATAATAAGTTTAATTATAATTATTTTATTAATATACATATTTTTGATAGGTATTCTATATATATATTTGATGGGTAAGAGGTCAAAGCCAAGATTAATTATTATGTTTATTATTATTTGTTAAGCGTGAGTACATTCAAACCTAAGACCTCTTCAATAAGAGGCTCACAATTTACCATTGTGTCATAGGCTCTTGCCTATATTTTATTAATATTTTAACTAGTAAGAATTTTAAAAATATATATCCATCTCTCTATTTATACAATTCTCGGGCCGATAAAAACGTTACTCCCCTGGCGTCTTTCTTAATTCGCAAGCAATAGCTTCGTTTAAGAGGCAAATTCCTGTGTCCAAATAAAGAATCCTTGAGCTCTAAGATCCCCATTTTTCCTGATGATTGAGCCGCCAATAGGGAGATTAGTTTTGTTTCATCTTTAAAGGAAATCAATCTGCTTTGATAGAGTTTCGTCATAATTTTCACAGCACGACACAATTTGTGCAAAGTCTTGAGGTTAGTCTCATGCTATGGATTCAGTGAGGTTCTCTATGGAGGCGGCCGTATCAATTTCTGTTGCTTTTTTACCTCATTCTACAACAATTCTCTTATCTATTAAATGAAGGCATCTATGGCTATTTTCATATACCATATTATTGTAACAGTAGTGCAGGATTCTTATTTGTTTCTTCCCGTACACAATTTTTGAAATATGAAATGTACTTTACATTTATTTGGTGGTTTTCAATTTTTTGTTCATTTTGTTTGCCTTTTTCTTGATGTTATTTTCGTGTCATTTTCCCACGGCTCTATTATGTTTGTATTGAATAGGCACTAGCTACTGATGCTGTAACTGCTAAGGTTGCCAGAGCTATTTTCGCATAGACTGGTTATTAGAGAGCGGACCATCTTCATATATTAATTTGCAAGTGCTAGTAATTAATTTTCATTAAAAAATTCTAATATTAACTAGAATTAAATCTCTAATATTACGCAGCGTTATTTAAATCCTTCATTTTTTTGTTGAAACCCAAAACAAGTGCAACAAAGCCAACACGGGGCAAAGATTAAAAAATTAGCTGCCAAGGGACAGAATCTTTACCGCCCTCGACACAAACAGCTCACGAATGAAGGCAAACTGATTGCAGCGATTTGCAGCAGGTATGGAATTTTTTCGTTGCAATTTTATATAATCTATAAAGCCCCTTCTTGGGGCAGTTTTGAGCCTGCTATTGTAATCCATCCTTTATGTGCCCAAAACACAACAAACCAGCCCTCTCATTACATTAGAATTATAATGAAATGCGCCCATATTTTGACGCTTCTATAAAGAACCATAATGCTTCCCACCCTTAGTCTAGCCAGAGCCGCATTTGCTTGCTATCATAATGAAAGCTTTTGGAATCAGATGCAATGACACAAATACAAGACTCTACATTCCAATGCTCTTTTCTATTTAGACTCTTCTTAATAACCACTCAACCTATATGATACACACTTAAAAAACTAATCATGGGGATCATAACATGCCTAGCACCAAATATAGTTGAATGATACTCGAATCTACTACAAAAACTAGAATTTACTTATTAATACAAATCGCTACACCTCAACTTTAATCAATCCTGCAAATAATTATATGTTGCTGTCACCTTCTTTGTGCAATGGATATTCCATGCTTTAGATGTGCTTCAACATTAAGATGCGCATAACTATTTGCAGTCCAGGCATACTAAGTGTAGTGTTCCTATCAGGACTTACATGGTTTACCCTAAATTTTCCTAATTAGTGTTCAAATTATGGTTGGAAATGTGTATTGTCAGATTAGTATCTTAAGCTTGAGTCTGCAAGTAGGTTAGTATCAACTATCAATAAATCAGCTTGAAATTCAATAACATACATATAGAATTAAACTCTCAAGATATTCAAGTGATGCCTTTGTAGTTCCATTTAAACCATTTGTTGCTATTATGGAGTACCTGTGGGAGATCGCACAAGGCACCTTGAGCCTATTTAACAAGTTCAGAGGTCTACAGTTATGGCAACCATATTGCCTCCTTAACTCTTCAGAGTTCAGGGGCATTGGAGCACATCCTTTGACCTTCGGCTTTATCCAGATGGCACTTTGGTTGCTCTTCTTTATGTACCATATCGCCCCTCCATAGTGGGATGGTCAGTTGGATGAGAATTATAAGAGAACCTTTATCATGCATACATATACATATGCATGTTGCTAGCTTTTTTTTTTTGGGGCGGGGGCGATTTTTGGGTGTAGCTTCTTTTGGGAGAAGCTTAAACCTATGTTTTCTGGTTGGAGGTTATGTTTGCAGCAGCAAATGATTTTTTTTGAATCCATTGCAGATTGCTGCTGGATACTTTTGAAGATTGTGATTTGTGTAACAGTCCTATTGCATCGCACTATCTTTTTCATCATTTCTTACCGAGTCATTTTGAGCTTGCATATTTCCTTGGTTGTCAAAAATGATTCTTTGAAAACTTTGCTGCATAACAGCTTGGCCCCTACCTTGGACTCCCCCATAGATAAAACCACCGCAAAAACCACCACCAAAAACAGTACTGTTATCTCAATATTAACCCTTTAGTGGTGATTGGTAAAGAGAAATTCACCCACCAAGATTTTCCTCATCGTGTGAATGACCAGCTCTTGTGAGTAATTGGTCACAATTTTGAGCCACTTCATCTTCACCTTGCTCATGAATGACATTTGCATCTTATCCGAGATCAACTTGATAGGGGAATCCATCAAAGCAAAGGGCAAAGTCGAGAGCTAGAGAAAAATAGAAAAACCTGGTGACTAAATGAGGACTAAGGTAGTTCAAAGGCAGCTTTACCCCAATCTGCCAATATCTTCTTGAGTCATGCCGCTGTAATGAGTCGATTGTCTTCAACCAAAGAAGAATTAACTGGCAATGAAAAATGTCCTTTATCCACCTAAATTGTCTAACCAAGGCCATGCAAAGGACAACAAAAACAATCTTTAATGTGAGGATATCACTTTGATAGGACCTGAAATCATTGCACTATCATAAGTGCATTTGGTTGCTGACTAAGTATTCAACTATTCTCCCTTCACCAATCTTCACATGGAGTAGATGACGATGACAAAATAATTTAGATGCTAGTTGTGATCACCACGTGGGATCTTGTCTTGTAATCATGGAAATAACATATGTTGAGTAACCTTCTTAGTCATTATTCACTTTCCACCCCATCATCATCAAATAGGATATTGTCCAAAGAGAACCATTATGCTTCATTGAAAGCCATGTGGGGAGCCTTTCTCTTTCGGGATCCTTTTAGCCAATTCATTTTCCTGGGCCATTGGGCCATTTCCCTTACAGTACGTGTGTATAATTCTAAAATTTTGAAATTGATCGATCAATATTAGGGTTGGATAGATCCACCTATTGAATTTCCAATTGGATGTTACCATTCTCTATACAACATTGATTCTTATGAGTGAGTTCCCTTAAAGACATGGCTGATTGATTTCAATTCTTTGACTGCTTGTAGTCTATTAAGTGTGGTTTTAAACTCAGTGGTGTTGTTTGTTGCTTCCCCTAAATAGGCAGATTTGTTCACTAGGATATTGCCTTTATGGTACAAAGCAATCCATTTAGCTCCATTTTGTCTAGATCCCCCCTTGGAGGCCTCATCAAAGTTTATCTTCACCCATCCTTTCTCTAGAACACTCCAAACCGCTTTCTTTGAGGGTTTGCAGGGAGATGAAGCTTCCTAACCCTATTAACAAGGGTTTATTAATATTAATAAATATATTGTAATAAAATTTACATATATTTCCTATATTATACTTATAAGATTATATAATAATATACTATATATTAATAAATAATAATAATAATAATAGTAATAATTTGGGAGGTCTTGGGGGTTCAACTCTACTTGAACTTAACAAATAATAATAATTTATATATCAAGATCAAACCATTTCCATTCTTGTTCTTGGCTCGTCAATGGCCAAGTGTGGAGGGCGCCTTAGGACAAGATGTCGGCAAGCTTCAAAGTGTAATGGGGTCTGCGACTATCAAAAAGAATAATGACCCAACTCATAAATGGGGGAGGAGGGATAAATGATTTGTGGGGAAGGTTTACAACCAAGGGCAAGGCAGCAATCGATGACGCTTTAACAAGAGGAATCAACCAAGTTTTTAGACAAGGGCTGAGAGTTTTGCATGGTCTGTTCAACCATGGAAGCAAAGATATGTTCCAACGAGAAGAGGTTTGGGATTATAAATGAATGGAACGAGATGGGAGAAGTGGAGTTATGGTGTTGTTAGTTTTCAATTTAATTTGAACCATTGGTTTTGACTCTCCCAATGTAAAATCTTTCAAGTGTATATTCGACAAAGTTGCGCTAAGTCAATCCCGACCCTTAGCCAATTTTTTGTCGATCAAAGCCTAATAATTTGACAGGTGTTGAACCTTTGTACCCAGGAACATATTTGAACTTTTGAACCTTTTTGAACGATCTGAACCACTTTGAACTTGGTTCAAACTGGTTTGACATTGCGAAAGCAGCTCTTGCAAGAAAGGTGGTGGGACCCTGTTAATGTGAGTTTTGTTCCACTACATCATATAGAATCAGATACTTAATGTTTCAAGTAGAAACATCAAACACTCAATCCTCTCTTGATATAAGGTCATTTCTTATGCTAAGCTTGCAAAGAAAGATCATGAAATGACTTCAAGATTCCTTCTTAATCGTGGACTTCACTCAGTTTTATGATGTGATACACTAGTTATCAGAAAGGGACTTACTCTATTCATCAATGGATATCAACTCTTCCACCTCTAAAGATTTGGCTCTACAATGTGAAATGAAAATGTAATTTGATTTTGCAATTTTTTCACTTCAAATTAAACTTAACTTCTACTACAACTTCTACATCTAACTAGGAATGAAAGGAATCATGGATGGACTTAGACTCTACTAGGTGTACTCTCACCAGCGACTCCACCCACCTAGTCAAGCTTCTAAGGAATACACAATTGATTTTCACATCAATATCCCCTCTCCAATCCCATCATCTGGATGCAAACCAAAGATTGAACATCAATTGAAGTTAAGTGTTCATTGACTTACCACACAAGGCACCCTTACCATCAACAAGAGGCTAGTGGCCCAGATATGTTTGAGTCAAATAAGAAAACATCCACAATAACTTCCACTCAACTAAACCACCTTAACACGAAAATAAATCTACTCCAAGTGAAAGATTGAGGGAACTATGCAATACTACAAAGCAATATTAAGTAACCCACCATGAAAAACCAAGAATGAATTATCCATTACTTTGAAAAGTATTATAGCAACAACTTCATCAAGTCTCTCCCTTGGCTAACCTATTCTACTCTAACCTTCTAATCTCTAGCTAATCTCCTAAGTTCCTCCAATCTAACCCCCTACAAATGAGAAGGCCTTGGTCTTTTATAGTAGTTTTGTTACAACAAAGGGCCAAGATTGAATCAAGATCAAGGGCCAAGATTTTTTCCCACAAACCCTAATTAGGGTTACCAAATTCACAACCAATAACACAAAGGCACCAATTTATGGCCCAATAAGAAACTTACAATGATTTTGATAGCCAATGAGAAAATACGACACTTGCTGCAATTTTATTGACCATGCTTGAAATTGAAATTTTTTAATTGGAGGCAAACAATTGCCACCTCATCATCCTTATTCCATGCTTAGAGTCTTGGCTTGTAGAGTATTCCCAACATTGTGATTTTCTCCATCCTTCGGAATTTCCTCATGGAATTGACTCGAACCACTTGCATCTTCGTGAACCCGTGAGCTTGATCCTTCTTGATTTCATCTTGACTTTGTGGGTTAATAGCTTGATGACGAATCCTTCCTTCTCACTTGAGTCCTCGAGCTTGAGCCATCTCCTTGTAGTATCCACTTGAAGTTTCGAGGCCTTGATCATCACCTTGCCCTATAGTTTCTCCTACCTATAGGTGTGACCATGGAGGGTATGTGCACCAATAATGCTATGATTTTCCAAGAATGAATTTCCATCCACCGTTCTCCCTCTTGAATTCACCTAGAAAAACAAAGGAGAAAGAATTAACCTCGTGAAAAAATCTGAAAAGTAAAATCACATCAATAAACAAAATCCATCCCATTTTGCATTAAAATTTAATTCTCTCGCAGCTCTACCCATTCAATTGGTCTTGAAGTAATTCAAATTTCCCTTTTAGATCATCCAAAGTTAGGCATCTTAGTAATGATAACACCCAAATTTTTTAGATTTAATTGCAAAACTAAAATCACCGTCCTTGGAGCTAGGGTCACCTCAACACCATCAATCTCGAATTTTCACTCTTAGGAGGCAAAATATTTCTTGTTGAAAAATTTTAGCGCTTGGCCGTAGATGGGAAGGGATGAGGGAAATTTCGGAAGATGCGAAATTTCCACCAAGGGGAGATTTTAGAAGATGTGATATTTCCACTAAGGAGGAGATTTCGAAAGATCCAAAATTTCCACCAAGGGGGAGATTTCGGAAGGTGTGAAATTTCCACCAAGGGGGAGATTTCGAAAGATCCAAAAACTCCACCAAAGGGGGAGATTTCGGAAGATCCAAAATTTTCATCAAGACTTGGTGTTCTTAAGGCTTCTTCATTCTAATGTTCCTTGGGATTCCCTATCCTATTCTCGATCATGATTTTGCCTTAATGCCATAAACCAATTTTCTAAGGCTGAGGGGATTAAAATTTGGGAGACTCAATGTGGGGAAGTTTCGGAAGATCTGAAATTTCCACCGGTGGAAAATTCTGAAGTTGCAAAATTTCCACCAAAAGGAAAATCTTTTGGAAAATTGTCAATTTCTTCCCCTCACCTTCCTAATTTTGCAATTTTTGAGTAGCTATAAAATGAAAAGCCCGAGCTTGAGATTGTTTGGGAGAAATGAGGAGGGGGAGATTTCGGAAGATGTGAAATATCCACCAAGGGGGAGATTTTGGAAGATCCGAAATTTCCACCAAAGGGGAGATTTCAGAAGATGCGAAGTTTCCACCAAGGGGAAGATTTTAGAAGATGCAAAATTTCCACCAAGGAGGGTATTTTGGAAGATGCGAAATTTAGACCAAGGGGGAGATTTCAGAAGATCTGAAATTTCCACCAAAGGGAGATTTCAAAAGATCCGAAGTTTCCACCAAGGGGAGATTTTGGAAGATCTGAAATTTCCACCAAGACTTGGTTCTCTCACAAATTGCCCTCTTTTTCAACATAAAAACTCATCTCTCCCAAATCAAAAATTGCACTTTTCTCTTGGACTTGGGCCACAAAATTCCCCCAAGTGGCGTCAAAATGCCTACACAAACCTAAGATTAAAACTTGCTTCCCAATGACTCAAACTTACCGCGGACTTAGGGACTTGCAAAAAAAAAATGTTGCTAGCCAAAAGACAACTACTTCTACTAGCTAAAGCAAAAAGAGGGGCTCCCCATTTGCAATGAGGCAATGGTGTGAAAACCAAACGACAGACCCAAAAGGAGCACGTGGTGGTAACGTCTGGAGTTGGACATGGCAAGCAATGAGGTGGGCTCTCGATATGTCATCAGATGACATAAGTGGCAAAAAGGTGATATGGAAACAATGAATAAGGTAATTATGAGAAAGCGCAACTTTGTACAAAATCATTAAATGTTAAGTGTGTATAGACAAGTACGCAGCATAAGGCACAAAAATCTAAGGAAGGTAACCATGTGTGAGAATAATGATGATTAAGGGGTAAAAAGTGAAGACATCTATTTATGGCAATTACCTTGAGTAGTCTTGTCGTATGGTACTTTCAAGTGAACAAATCTTTCCAAATCCTACCCTTGTAATTTACTCATAAGGTTTGGTATTTTAAAAGCTTGCTCTCAAAATGGTAAGTTCATTCTTACTCTAAGTGTTAGCTGTGGAGAATGCAAATTAGGAAGTTCAGTAGGTTCAATAAGGCTTGTTACTACGAATTCAAGGTGAACTTTTGATAATCCTTTTGTTCAATTTTCAATTCTCTGTATTTTCATTGTGAGCTTGGTCTGGAGTTTTGATTTCTTTTGGAATTGTAAAGTATGAGGTCTTTTCTTTAATTTTTTGGAAATAGCATTAGTATGAATTGCAGAGGTCCCTTGCTGATTGATACAAACTTAAAGGGAGTTAATGTAGGCACCATTTGTGATAAAATGCAAGAAAATTTAGAGGGTGAATTTTTGGGTGAATTCCTAGATAGTGGTTTATTACTAGCCGCAACCTTTCCCCAAGCTGTCATAAGCCCTAAATTGGTTCGGGAATGTATAAACCATTATGATATCAGGTCTCAATGTATTAGAAAGAATGGTGGAAAGGTCTTGCTCTCAGTTACCAGGAACACAATGATGTCTGTGTTCAAAATGCCTAATGAGTCATTCGCCAACTTCACTTTAACTCAATCCTATGCCAAATTCATGCAAAACCTTGACAAGTACTGCTTTGTCATAGCCCGTCACTGGACCAAAAAGTTCTATAAAGGTGGTTCACGGCTCCCAAAGAGTTTGAATAAAGACCACATGATTTCTTATATCCATGATCTGATAGTTTTGTTACATAGAGTTAGGGGTTCGCCAGAGGCGTTTCTATTTGAAGAATGAATGTTTCACTTCATTGAAATTATATTAAAAGGCAAGCAGTACTTAGATTGGGCTGAGATCATAGCTAGTTTAATGAGAAAACAATTGAAATTAACCTAGACCATCAAAAAGGATTTCTTTATGTCCTCCTATCTTGTGTATTGTCTGGCTTGTACTCAAGATCTCTCTCCCCTGCCTCAGGAATGTTGGGATCATGATATCCTTATATACAATTACTATCCCTCGTTGCAAAGGAGCCAAATTTTATCTAACTATAGTAGGGTTTATGATGTTTTCATGGGCAAGGTATGTTTTGAACTAGTGGGTATAATGGAGCAAAGAGTTTCATTGGAAGCCTTACAATTGATCCAAATCTATGGTAGTTTTTGTTCATTCAATTTCCCAGGTTTACATACCTCAGGATAGGTGGTTTCGATGAAGAGCCCTTCAGATTGCCCAGATTTACCATTGACTGCTTTGTATTGGTTGAGCTTTGTTGGCAACTTGCCGTTGTAACAAAGAACTTCCTGCTTGAAGATAAATGGGATAGTTTGTTTCTTGTAAAGCTTGGTAAACTCTCATGCAAAAGTCTAGAAGATGCCATAAATATTGGGGGCGACTTATGTGGTTTTGATTTCAAGTTTTATCATGTGAGAAAGGGGTTCGACAATAAAGAATTCTCTAGAAAAGTTTTGGAGGTAGAAGATCAATTCACATACCTCACTTGGAGGACTACTAGGAAGATTGTATAAGCAAAAGAGAGGTTCAAAATAGAGACAACTCTAGAATGTTATTGCCACAAGTTTATGCTTTTCAGTTGCAATTGAACACTAAAGGAGTTCAAGAAGACAATTTGGAGTTTGTTGAACCTAAGTACCTAAAACAACAAGAAGAACCCCTACCTCTCACTGATTGGTCTGAACTAAAAGAAGATGACATAGTAAAGAGGACCGACAATGTCATTGAATGTACCAAAATATGGCTTCAATATAAAAAGGAGGGCATGCCTCAAGTTCAATCTGAAGACACAGTTCGAGAAGTTCCTTCCTCCTTTAATGCTAACATTATCTTTTCCATTGGTTCTATAGGTGATAAGAAGAGTTCAAAAGCATTGGTCACTGAACTAGCGGAAAACCAGCCTATTGTGCAGAGGACAAGGTCAAAGACCAAGTTCAAGAAACAAAACAAAATGATGTCTTAGGCCCTAGGGACATGCTCAAGTAAATCCTAATACTGAAAAGGAACATAGCATAGGTTCAATGGACAATGAGCAGCAGGTACAGTCGACCTTAGACAATATTTCACAGGTTTTGGATTCCCTGAATACACCAATAAAGGACACAGGAAAGGTTGAACCCTCTCCATCGGTACCAAATTGGCTCATGAACTCAGTTAGCAAGAAGGGGAGCCTCGTACTAGTCTCTGTACTTGTGAAAGATATGGTGAGTAAATACACCACTAAAACCCCAAAGCCTAAAGGGATGAAGAGTGTTACTTGGTTAGTTGTAGATGCTAAGATAGGGGAGGTCATAGCTGAAGTTGCTTTATATAAGCCCAAAGATGGTTCTATAGACCTGAGCATTGAAGACTTTGAAATCACAAATAATAGGCCTAGGCATACGGAACCGAGGAACCAAAGAACATTGGTTAGAACACTCTTCTCAACATATGTTGGCTCAGTCTCAAAAAGATGCAAAGGAGAAAAGGGAGTTGAAATAGATGATCAACATGATTGCATGGTACATTAACACTTTGGTTCAAGCTCCTCAGAACTTTGACCCCATTTTACTAGACAACAAGAAGTTGTTGAACTGACTTTAGTGTGGCAAGGCCATAGCGATAGCCGTGGATGAATGGGTGAATGGTGTAATTAAGAAAGGAGAAGAGTTCCTCCAGCAGTGTGCTATAGTTTTTAATGATGCTGATGCTCTATTAAGCGAGGTTCAAACACAACTCTTAGCTTGGGAAATAGAAGAGAGCAAGTGGTTTGCTATTGTTCACAAATCTCAGACTAGGAGTAGTATGGTGTAGAAAAGTTCTTGACAGAAAATCCCCTTAAAGCAGCAGATGCCGGCGTGCTATACGTGGTCAAAAGGAACGTGAGCTGGAGGTTTTTGGTTTATAGGTCGGGTATCACTAAAGTACAGAGCATTGAAATAGAGATCAAGGGCATGTACATCAGTTTTATCAAAGAAATGCGAATCATCAGCCTTGACAATGTAGCTCAATGTGATGAAAGGAACACTGAGATTGAACACGTGGTAAATTTTTTTCAAGAGGACTTGAAAGCAATCAAGGAGGTGATTGACCCTATGACCGCGGATCTCACAAAGGTGGCGCAGATTGAAGGTCCTTTGCATGGAGCACCTGCCAAACTACACAAAGCAAGTCACTAGAATGAAATGGAACAAAGATGTGGAAACTGCAATTGCTAATCTTAAAGATCATTAGTTCCAATGAGATACATGAGTTCATATATGCTTATTGCCACTGGAAGTTGGCACGTGGAACAATTGGTGACGAGGAACAAACTGAGGCTGGAGGTCATAGTTCATCCGTATGGTAAATCTTCCTCCATTTTGCTTTATGTTAATTTAAACTCAGAGGACACGTGGTCCTCTTTGAATCGCTCAATTGTAATAACTATTACTGATAATTGTAGGAGGGTCGGGTTTTCAGGGAGATCCTTCCGATAATCTAAGACTACAAGTATGAAACTTTTAGATGGAATAGGGGTTAGAAAAAAGTGGTAGAAAGGAAGAATTATAAGTTTTTTTTGATGGGATCAAAACTGATTACTTTTTGGATGGATGTTACTGATATGGATTTTGTCTTGAACTTTGGATCGAGATAATAATATTGAGTTTATGGGAAAAATCTAAATCTGTGTCATTTGGATGTTGGAAAGAAGGATTTCTTAGCAAATGCTTATTTTCTTTTCCTGTGCTGTATCATTATCTTAGAAGTATTTGGTGATGATGATCTCATTTCTTGTTGTGTAAGTTTCTATTGATTTTTACTCATAAGGATGCGAAGAGCTTTGATCTTTTCCTGTTATGGTGACATTTGTGATATTTAATCTGTTTCAGCCCCTTATCCAAGAGTAAGGTGTGCAACCTTTATGCTTCCAGGTTAAAAGTAATTGAAATTATTAGGTTAGTTGATTCATTGAAAATCAATAGAGGGAGCTGTACCTCATAAGAAATCAGAGGAAGGTGAACCATTGAACCCAACAAACTGTTGTGAATCTTTTCTGTCTCCAAACATAGGGTGATAGAGTTTGCTAAAAAAATATTTTTAAGAAGACAAATCTGTTCACAGACGTGTTTTGAATCCTAATGGTTTGCTTCCCATTACGAGAGGTTTCAACTTCAAGCAAATTGAACATAAGTTTTGGAAGCTCAAATCCATGGAAATTGCGATGGTAGAAGAGCAAGAGCTAAGGGATAATGTGCAATTTGTTAAAACCTCTTCTTTATTGATTAATTAAAGGCATTGGGTAGACTTATTTTCCTTTTTAGAGGAGAAAGCCTTAGTGATAAAATGAACGGGACCATGGCTGTCAATAAGTAAGATAAAGCTGGTGTGATATGCATTTGGGTAAAGATTATGATCTTAAAACAAGGTATGGAAGAGATGAATAACTCCCTGGCTGAAAATGAATATCTCTTTACTTTAGCATAGTTGGATAGGATTTTGAGTTTAGTGGTGGAATGATCTTTCTAATCCACCAGCTGTTACTTTCTTTGTAACGTTTTTAATACTTTATCATATTATAATATAAGGAGCCATGCACTTAGGTAGAATTTTGCTTTTTAAAGAAACATTTAAATTAATTTGAAAGATCTATTAACGTACATAATATTCTAATTAAAATATTTTTGTGCATTTGATAGTCATGCTTTTACACAAAAGCATATTTAATTAATTTTAATATTATTTCATTTGGATGTGTTTAATAAGGGGGTAAAATGTCACCATTGCATGAAAGAGGGGCCATTGGTATCTTGTTTTGTATTTTCGCCTATCCAACAAGCCAATTTGCATTTGGGGGATTTTAAGAAAAGAATTAGAGATTTTTTAATTTTTTAACTGCAATTTACAAAGAGTTTGTTAGGGCATGCAATTTTTAAATTTGTTTTTGCTAGGTTCATCTTGGGTTTGTGTGGATTTGTTCGGGAGAAACTCACAATTGTTTGTATGTACCCCCACAAAATCCTTGACGAATTGGCTCCAAGTCCAGACTGTTTATGATTCAGAGTCCAGACCCAAATAGCAGAGGTCTTCAGCATTGAATTCCATTCCAAATTTTGTTAAATTGCCGAAGTTTCATGTTAAGTGTTATGCAATGTAATCTCTATTGCACAACTGAATCCTGTGTAAATAATAATAAAATGTTGATGTAAAGTTCTAATCTTTTCTTCTTAAATGTTTGATCAAACTGTTAAAATGTGGTGTAATTAAGACTCAAAATAATGGCCACGAATCTTGTAAGCTACTGAAAATATTTTTTTTCCAAGATATTTTTTACATAATAGCAAAAGCATGTACCCCAAGCTGCTTGTTAAAATAACATAATAGATAAAGCTCACAATACTTTTACAAAACCAGAGCTTAGAATTGAATATTGTTGTGATCTGCAGGGATATAAATCATTCATTTGCTTAACCAAATCTAATTGTGAATGTTAGTCTGGATCAAACATTTTGCGGTATTATTCTTGTCCACAAGTAAATTTTATCTATACATACCTTTCTCCAGGCTTAGTGAGTTGTAAATTTAAGCACAGAAAAATTCTCAAAAAATAATATTTAGTCCTAAGCTAACAAACTATTTCAATAAAATTATATGGTAGCCTTTAGCATCACTGGATTATATGAAAATAAAGTCTGAACAATTCTTAACAAGATAACCACTATAGTCATGGTGCAAAGCAGTCAAAAAAGTTTTTCCTTAAGTTTCTCTTTTCAGATTTTGTCTTTATTGCTTGATCCTCTTTGTTTTGTGGTGAAGGCAGTCCAGAAGAAGTTGGTCTGGTTAAAGCTTAAGAATTTGACAGTGAAATTCATAAGCTACTGAAAATAAATATTAATTGTCTTGATAGATAAAAGCTTTCAAAACAAGAATTCAATTCTGCTGTGGACCTACAGGGATATGTATTAATAGTACTCAATCTTTCATATGCACGAGTTTAAACCATTCAAAATTTTGCAAATTAGTATGGAAGCAACATTTCACTGTAGTGGATTTGTCCTCAAACCAGCTTTTGAATATTTGGAAGTTTCTTCAGGCTAATTATATTGTCAACTAAAGCAAATAAGTTATTCTCATCAAATAATGTAGTCCTATTCTGAGAAATTATATAGGTAAAAATTATGGAGTGACCTTTAACATAGTTGTATGAGTATGTGCAAATATAGTTAGTACAATTCCTAACAAGATCACTATGGATGAGTGTGGTCATGGTCCATAATGCTAAAAACGTTTTCTGTTGCATTTATTGCTCCATGCCCTTTGAATCACGGTGGAGGTATCCCAAAAGAAATAATGGATTGCTTGGGTTCACTCTTGATGTTAAAGACAATATACTGGGTTGCAATTGTCATTCCATTATGCTTTCTTGCAATGCTTCTTTTTCACAATCTTTCATTAAAAAACTCAGAGGTAAGATCAGAAAGCTGAAGATTTGCTAAATGATCTGGTTTGAATAAAATGTTTAAACTTTAAATCATACCCACAAGGAGTGCCAATGATAGAATAGGGAAATGATTTCTCCAAAATTTGAGTCAACTGCAAACTCTTTATTCTACTTTATCATAGTTTGGTAGGATTGACTTAGTAAGGTTTAGAGATTGATTGCATTTCTTCTATTTTGATGTTATCTTTTTGAAGATGGGACCCTGCCACTTCCACATCCATAATTCTACCAATCTCGAGATCAATTTATAGAGTACAATCTCTAAATGACCTGTCTAGAACACCAGAATACCATGGGGTTCCAGTTCATGCTTGATTAAATTCTACATCTCCATTTCTTTTGCCAATTAGTCCTTACACCTGAATTAAAAATCAATCACTAAACTCAATTTGTGATTAAATATTCTAGATATGGTTCGGGATATTCTGAGTTAAAATCGTAAATATAGTTGCATTTGCATTGTCAAAATTACATTTGTTGATGCCATTTACAATATTTCTTAAACTGTCTCATTTGGTTATATTTTGGAGAATTTAATTATAATGTTTTTGATGGCATCTTTTTTGGTGATCCAGGTAATCTTCTATTGTTTTGTATGGCAGAGGAGGGGAAGGAAAAGACGATGAGTAGGGAAGAAACTTCGACAGAGCAGAAAAAGGATTTAACAGAAAATGAAAATAGTAATAAATGCAAGTCCGCAGAGACTAAGCTTGTGGAGAAAAAGAGGTGGGGAGATGAAGAGGTGGACGATGATAAGGTTTCTAGTGCAGTAGATGTTATAAATTCTATAAATATCAACGAGGCAGCTACTGTAGATGAACCTGAAATTGTTCTGAAAAGTGATAATCTTATTGAGCCAGCTGACTCAGATGAGTCACCTATCAAAGCGGTATGAAATTCTCAGCATCCCTGGCTTTCCAATTTCTTTTTGCTTCATTTGGATTCCCAACTTGGGGCATTTGAGCAATGCCCATTTGGGTAGGGCTAACCCTTTTGCTAGGTATGTAAAAGTGACATTATTGGGATTTTCATTTTACCTTTTCGCAGGCAGGAAAACTATTTTTAAGCGGTGGCTTCTATTCTCATTTTGTTCTGGAGAATTCCCGTTTTGGTGGAGCTGCCTTCATTTTGGATGTGACTGTTGCAATAGCACACACTAGGGATGGTTTTAGGTGGTATGAGCTCAGTGAGTTTCCTTAGTGACCAGGATTTGAGCCTGGCTAAGTATAATGAGTGAGCGTAAGTGTTTGATGCCTGAGCATTGCTAGCTTGAAACCGTTAAGAGATTGGATTATTGCCGAAGTGTCTATAGTGGCTGGCTTTGATCAACCAAAACCTCTGCTCTGCGACCCTTTGTGTGTCTATCCTGAATGGTGTTTGCTTGTTAGGGTTGCCATAATGCAAGTAAAATTCATATGCTATAATTAGATCTTTAGGTTTTCTTGAGCATCCACTGCATCGCTTACGAGCTCATACGAAGGAAAGATCTATTTCGATTTCTATTTCATGATTTTCTTTATGCAGCTATTTTATTAACAATGTTGCAGGTATAGCCGTAAGCAGTTGTCCACATATCATGGCTTTACAGTGATATATGATATAATTTGTGGGTAAATTTCCTTTTTGATATTGCTTTTATCTAGATGCTTTGTGTAGGTTAATGTCCATTTTTCTGGGTGCAGAAATATAAAAATTTGCATAGCTTAAGCATGTTGGTTGAATGATTTCCAATGTGTATATGTTTTAAGGCATCTCTCTCTTGGTTATGGTTGTTTGTGAGCTCTCCTTAAGCTTCAGCTCATCTAAGCTAATCCTTTTTATTAGTAGACCTCAGTTAGGAATTGTAGGCATTAACATTCCAAAGATGCTTCAAATTAATGCCAGCTGCCTCTTTGAGAATCTTTGGGATGAGTACGTTTATGAACTTGATTGGCTGACCCGCAGTGCTATTCCGAACTCTAGGTTTTAAGAGGACAACCTATAAAAGTATTTGTTGTGCTATTGAGATGAGCGGGAAGGAGTTTTCTCTGTTAGGTGCGGTCATAGGTAAGTAATAGAAAAGATGATTTTTCTTCTTTCTTTTTTCCTTACATACCTTATTTTCTTGATAAGACTTGAACTCAGCCTTGAGCGGATGCCAGTGTTATGGTAAGAGTAAGACTGGATTTGGAGTATACCTGAGTATTGAAATATTACTTTTTGATGAAGGCAAATCTTCACTCTATGGGTGCTTGGAAAGATGGTTTTCCTATCAAACCTGTCAAAGTTTATACTTTGAATAAGCTTTGACTTCGCACTTATATTCTTCCCAAATAATCTCGTGTCTCTTATTAGTCTCCCTTTTTTCTGCCTCTCCAGGATTTCTATGAGGATATCCTCTGATGTTGTATACAGTCCAGTTTTCAGTTTTTGCCATCTGAAGAGCAATAATGTCCTACTTTTCAAAATTTTGGTATTGCAAGTCTTTTGAGAAATTCTTTATTTGAATATCGTAACCAAGAAGTAATCATCACAAACATGTTTCTTGTATTCCAACTCCCAAAACTACTAGCTTCTCAATGAATTTTCTTTCCAATGGCTATTCTTTGGATTCTCTTCCTGGTAAGGACCAAAGAATTCTTGAATCAGGTTCCATAGTGGCAAAATAAATGTTTAACTCAACAGCTTCTTTAAAACTATATTGTTTTCTATGTTTTCGGTTGAATTAAGTGTTTACACAGACAATCTTAGAGTGAGCAGTAGCAACTTTCCATGCCAATTCCGAAGCATCCCTTTCAGAGGTTTCATCTTCATTCAATTAGTTGTAGTCTAGACAGAGGCAGAGGTAACCACCTCAGGCTTTCGCTGTTATCATTTTGATTAGCAACTTTATGATTTGGAGAAAAATAGAGCCAATTTGGAATCAAAGGTTTTTATAAATTTAAATATTTATATGCTTGGACATGACAAGCACAAGTTGGTGAAAAGATGTTATTTGGTCATCTGTCTGTACAGGTGATTATATCTTAGCAAGTTTCAAGCTTTTCAAAATTCAGTTTTAATTTTTTTTATACCAATCTTATGCTTTATGTAGGTGATGAACAATATTTGATAGACTTGATAGGCAGATTTCCAGATCTGATGCTGCCAGATCTGATGGGTTATATACTGAGCCCTCACACACACACACACACAGACATGTATATATATCAGTAATATCAGTAATATATATTATAGACTTCAAGGCTGCCATTGAGAAGATGGTCATTGAGTCCTTTCCAATGCATGCATCTTGACAGCTTTTATCTAATCTCTTAACTGATTTTCGCTAGATGTAATATTAATGCAGGTTACTGCTGGGGACACTCCTTATACTTCGGCCAAAACATTTGAGGACTTAAACCTTTCATCTGAACTACTCAGGGGTCTCTATTCAGAGATGGGATTTGAGAAACCAAGCAAAATTCAAGCAGTAACTCTTCCAATGATTATTAGATCACCTTACAAAAATTTAATTGCTCAGGCTCACAATGGGTCTGGAAAGACTACTTGTTTTGTTCTGGGTATGTTGAGCAGAGTTGATCCAAAGATTAATGCACCACAGGCACTTTGTGTATGCCCAACAAGAGAGTTAGCAATGCAGGTTTGTTGTTAATGTATAGGAATATTTTTTAAACAGTAATTGGAAATGCCATTTTGTGAATGACCTTTTAAGTTTTTTTATACAATTATCATTTTAAAAGATTTTATACAGAATCAGGAAGTCCTCATAAAAATGGCAAAGCATACCTCTATAACTTCAGCCTGTGCTGTACCTACTGAAGCTGCAAGTTATGTCAAGAGGCGCGAACCTTTTACTGAGCATGTTGTAATTGGTACACCGGGTACACTTAAAAAGTGGATGACGGCAAAAGTTTTGAGCATGAGATACATCAGTATACTTGTCTTTGATGAAGCAGATCATATGCTGGCTCAGGTACAAATTCTTTGACAGATAAATATCTTTTGGTACCCTAGAGGCATTCTATTTTATTTTCTATGATTCAATATAGTTGCGTTTGATTCGGCTTAGTTATTCGATATACAAGAAAATGCAGTTGTCCACACCTTTTTCCTATTACAGTTTTTACAGATTATGTAATCACAAACACTATGTTTTATGGATATACACTTCGCTTACTTGTTTTATTGAGGTAGAGATAGCATGATGCATCACTAAGAACATTCTATAGCTTAGCATATATTTATTTTTAACTTATCACTCAAATTTTGCTCTAGATTTCTAGATGTAAGTTGTAAATAGGTGTGTATTGATGTATAATGCCCCCTTCCTAATTTGTGGTAGAATTACAATTGCAACAAATTAGGGTTAGGGTTACCTCTTGCGAAGCAAGTATTTATTTCTTTATATAGTATGATCTTGGACTTGAGTTTTGCAATCCTAACATAAGCAAATATATACATTAAGCCCAAGAGTGGGTGTCTGCTAGAGTCCTTGCTTTCTTAGTTGGTTTCTTTACTTGCTTTCTCTATCAATGTCTCATTCTACTAAAGACAATTGACCTCATTCTAGAGTTGGGTAGAAGTTGTAAGGGCATTTCTTGGTTCTTTTGTGGAAGTGCCTTCTCGACCCTAGGAGCTAGTTATATGGTCAACTTAAGGTAGCTTGCTTACATATCCTTCATATAACCCTCCTTTGGCACCCTAGGCCCTTCCTACAAGATGGATTTCAGATAGTCAGATGTATCTTATGTTCTATCATGTGAACATACACTTAAGCATCATCTATTAAATATTATAAGCAACTGGCATATGTATACACCACATTTGATTGTGAGAATATAAAGTGTTGAGAAGAGAGGATGTGGAAAGAGTAAGTTTGTTTTTCTTTGTAATGTCTCCAATTTTTAACATGACATTAATTAAATTGATTTTTATTGAAGTTTGATAAGCACAAGATACTTTCCACGGCAAGTCAAATTGGGACATTACTATTAGGATTCAACTATGTAGTTTTTTTTGAGACAAACTCATTGACCCATGGACCCATTTCTCATTAGAATGAATGGAACACTTGACACTTGTTGCATCTAGGTGATGCTCATAGAGGTGAAGCAATATAATTTCTTGGGAAGTCACCCATCCTAGTACAACTCCAGCTTGAGCGCACTTAATGTCACGGGCTGTAATTGATGTATTGACAATATAAATATATCTTTAAATACATTTACCTCGTTTAAATATTGCTCTAATACTTATTTTGATTATGTCATACTAATCAGTGTTATCTTAATTGATCAATATATTTTTATTATTAATCAATATAATTAATTAATAGCATATCATATATTGATTGATCAATACTATTATTCAATATACAATTAATATTGTTAATCAATAAAATGCTAATAATGTTTGATTAAAAATATTATTATATTATCAATAAAAGTAATTTTATCCAATATTAGTAACATTTAATAATATTATCCAAATCAAAATTCCAATCAAAATATTATTATAATAATCAAATATAATACTTACCGAATCAATATTGTGTCGAAAAGAGCATGGAGAGTTGTGACTATAAAAACCCTCCTCGGAAGGACACGTCTCATAAAATTGTTCCTGCACATATAGGGAGGCAAATATATTTCAAGACAGGAATAGAATAAGTGGCATAGAATTGTGAAAGAAAACCTTGTTCTATAAGTAGTCACAAACTTAATTTCAAATTCTGGAATCAGTTCTATATGAGTTGTATGAACTTTCAGATATCAATTAGTTTATTATGCTAAGTGGAAGCATAGCATTGTTTGATATCATTATATCAATAGAGCCTAAATGAGAAGTTTCAGCAGTGGTCTGTTGAAAAGAATAAGGTCAGCGACAATTAAATTAGAATATATTTGTTAGTGCTTGGAAGGTTCGCTGGTTATCACTCTTGGGTAGAATTTTGCTTATCAAAACTGTTCTCTCTGCATTCCAAATTATTGTTTCTCCATTTTACAAGCCCCCAAAGGTATAATCTCTCAAATTGAAACTTTAATACGTACCTTTCTCTGGGTAGAAAATATGAATGGAAAGAAGAAAATAGCTCTAATTTCTATCATGCCATGTCAACCTCTTTGAGAACAGGATGTGTTGGACTTCCCAACATTACTAATAGGAATAAGGCTTTTGGTGCTAAGCTAGTTTGGCAAATGTATGACAAATCCTCTGCCAAATGGTGTTGCCATTTACAAGAGAAATATTTAGATAACTTGGAACCTTCCAGGGTTTTTACTGCCCTAGACCCGCAAAAGGGTTCTATCATTTGGGATTACATGATGGCATCTCAGGAAGTTGTTACTTCATCCATATCTTGGGAAGTGAACAATGGGGATAGTGTCAATTTTTGGTTTAATTCATGTAATGGGTTCCCCCCCCTTGCCACTATTGATTCCTTGAAGGATTTCTCAAACATAGTGATTCAAACTTGGGAAACATCTTTCTCTAATTATGTTTCAGCTATACATATATTCACAGGGCTAGTCATTTGGAAAGACCCCTCAATTCTTTATATATCCCACAATCAGGTTGCTTCTTTCAAACAAGTATTAGCTGAAAGGAATGTTTTTATGTGGAATCAACCAGATTGCCTCTTTTGGGTTCCAACTAAAGATGGTAAATACTTTGTTAAACAAGGATACTTAGCTCTCCAACACAATCAGTTTAATTAGACCACTTATCATGCTTTTAAATTCTGTTGGAACAGTTTAGTCTTGCCAAAAGTAGGATGCTTTGCATGGCTTGCATTAAAGAACCAAATTTGATCTAGTGATTGACTTCATAGATTGAACATTTCTGATCCCTTTAATTGTGTGCTAAGTCAGTAAGTTGTGGAAACAACAGATCACCTCCTCTTAAACTGCCTTTTTGCCCAAGATTGTTGTCATTTTGTTCTTAATAAGCTTAATTTCCATATGCCATTACCTAACTCTCTATGGGATTTGTTTTAGGCATGGCTAGTCTTAGATACTGAATCAATGTTTTCATGTCTATGGAAGTGCATCCCTGCATTTGTAGTATGGGCTGTTTGGTGGGAGAGAAACAAGAGGATTTTTAGACAAACATTATCTCCAATCCCTCAATTTCTGGAAGGATTAGAGAGATGGATAGATGAGATTGTTAAATGCTACAATAAGTAAATATAAGGGTAAACATGTTTTTTCTCCTTGCGATGGCTATGTTATTCAACGGTGGAAGGGTTTACTTTTTCTTTATCTTCTTGCTCCATTGTGTCCATCCAAGGTTCCTCTTATCCGAGCACAAACCAAGTGGATCTCCCCAAGTGAGGGCTATTACAAATTTAATTTTGATGGGGCCTCTAGGGGAAACCCAGGTAATTCTGGCTATGGCATAGTCATTAGAGACTTTAAAGGTCGTGTGATTGAATCAAAATTATCTCTTCTCCCTCTGGGTTCTAATAACAAAGCTGAGGCCCTTGCTTTTTGGTTTGGAACTTGCAAAATCACTATCTATAACGAAGTTGCATGTTGAAGGGGATTCAGCCATTAGTACTAATGCGTGCACTAAATGTCATTTGTATAATTGGTCCATACAATATATATTGCATCAAGTCTGGTCTCTTCTTAATTCAATCTCTGAATGTTACATCATACATACTTATAGAGAAGGCAACCTATTAGCTGATTGTCTAGCTAATTTCGGTACCGATGGGGTTTATATTAACTCTTTACTTTCCCCACTTAATCTCCTTGATTTCCCCAACTTTGTTAATATTATGACAAAATAATATGCTTAGAATCCTGTTTAGCCCTTCTCAAATATTATTTGATAGGAAATCACGGCGTCTCTGCAATTTCACATGTTTTGCTACTATGGATCTCACTTGTTCTTTTGAGATATTGTATGCAGTTTAGGGTCCTGGCTGCACTTGCATCGATGACTTTTTTCTAATATCATGGTTTCAACTAGAATTTTGGATGAAGACCAATGATGGAAACTTTTATATTAGTTTTTGGCTTGGCTCTTGGTGTTTTCTCCGGCACCAAATAATGATTGGATTAATAATTGTCTTCATATAAATTTTGGGCTCTTTTGTGATCACAATGTTCTAGGTTGGGGATTCACAATAACAAGAATCATTAGTGTTGATGGATACTCTCTCTAGATGCAGTCTTTCTTCTTGTGCATCCTTTTTGTATCAAGCAATGTCCAAAGTTTTTCTTTTCTGGTTCGTTTCTCTGGGAGCCATTTTTGAACCAGTTATTATTGATATAAATATAAAGTTTTGCCAAAAACAAAAAAAAAATTTGGCTATGAATTGTAATATACATATATAATAATAAATACATCTGAAGTTAGTGAATAGTATGCATCTCTTTATATATATATATCAGAATTCTAATCATGAATCAGATACACATACATTTATAAGGAATGTATTATTTATATAAAGTAGAATTAGAATTGTATTCAGAATATATATATCAGGAATAATGGAAGTACATATTGAATTATATAATATATTTATAGAATGATCTAATAGTTATATATGCAAACTATAACTATCAATTAGTAAACACCAGAATTTGGAATATATGATTATAAGAACAATAAGAATAGCAGAGATTATATATATATCAGGAGTAATGGAAGTACTGTGTACATATTGAATTATATAATATATTTATAGAATTATCTAATAGTTATATATGTAAACTATAGCTATTTATTGATAAACACCAGAATTGGAATATATGATTATGAGAACAATAAGAATAGCAGAGATCATATAGTAAGCTCATCACTTGCTGTGTGGACTTCTTCGACCCAAGGAAGAATATTATTCAGGGTCGCAATCTTAAAGTAGAGATTTGAGAAAAATATGTTGGAGATATTAATTGTGTAGGGCTTGGAAAATTGGAGGAGCAGTCTGCAACTTGGTGCGACTCTGGGATGAGATCTTGGGCCCTGTACCAGATCCAGCTGTCACTTGTTGAAGATGTAGTGTCAGTCGGATTGTGATTTGTCTTGAATTACAATTCTAAGAATTACATGATTGACATGTGTGTGTGTCTATATGTATATATATATATATATATATATATATATATATATAATTATGTCTGATTACTTAAAATAAAGATAATATGTTTTATCCCAAACTGATTGCTCATCTCTTAACTCAAAATTTGCAGTTATAATCTCCAATCTGCGCTTGGCATTATGCAATAATCAGGGTCCTGTATTATTTGTTATCACCACGAAAGGGTCATGCCCCTACATGGGGTATGGCTTTTCATTCTTATATTTATATACCGCCAATCATATGACTGGAAACACATCAATCAATCAGGCATATTAATACCAGCATTTATCACAGTTTTATTATCTCTGCAGTCATAGTAAAATATCAACAGCAGTACTGTCATCTCAGCAATCTCATCACAAATAAAACACCTTGAAGAAATTTCTGTATACCGCAGCAATTTATTCAGGATAAGTAAAAAGCATTACCAGTGTTTAAGATCTGCATTAAATTCATAATCAGTCAGTTTGTTGGAAATAGAATTAAAATAAATTCTCCATACTAAAGATCTTAAGATACCTTAACATGGTATCAGAGCCAGGTTGGTAGAATTTGACAAGAATTTTTTTAATTTCTATCCAAATACAGACTTGCATACATACCAAATTCCATATCAAGCAATAACAATGGTGACATTACATAGAATTAAAATAATTTCTCCATACTAAAGACCTAAGATTCCTTAACATCATACTTGCTTCCTCGGGAGTCGCTCTTTCATTTTTTGCATTTATTGTTTGCTTTTTGGTTTCGACTAATGTGTTTGGTTGATTTGAGTTCTTTTTTCCCTTTGCTTTGTGGCTTGTTCTTAGCTTTTCTGTGCCCTAACTCAATGCCTCTTGGACTTTGGTTCTTTGAGCCCAACATTGTCTTAGTGCTTTTAGGAATGTTATGGACATTAATGTAGAGGTACGACAGTTAGAGGAGGAATTAAAGGTTGTTGAAAATGAGATCAATAAGGGTAATTTAGAGGAGGAATTAAAGGTGTTGAAAACGAGATAAATAAGGGTAATGGTGGTATCCCTATTCAAAAGGAGAAACTTGGTAAAGATGGTTCTATTAAGCCCTCTTACAAAGCCGTCCTCACAGAAAACTTAGAGATTTCATATGCACCTTTTGCAGAGTTTAATGGACAGTTCATGTTGGCAACAATGGAAGGAGGAGTTTTGGGGACTCGTGCTAATGGAAGTGGAAGTGGTTGCAGAGTTGACCTTGCAAAATCCAGAGAAGGAAGGAATGGTAAGGTCCCCAAGGATTACTGTAAGAATCATGTCGTCTCTCCAAATGAAGGCATGAGGGCCACTATTAGAAACAAAAGAGCAAGGCTTAAAACTATTGCAATTTGCTTTGCTGCGATGGATTTTTATTTCTTACCTCAAGAAAATTCTTCGATGAGTGGTTGAATAATATTTGGGGTAAAAAGTTAGGCATAGATGTTAATTTCTGTAGAATGTTGCAAAAATTTTCTTTGGTAATTTTTTTCAAGAATCATTCAATGCAAGAAAGGGTTTTAAAAAAAGCTTTTTGGAATGTTGGTAAATCCATGTTTAGAGCCTTTCCTTGGTTTGCTGAAGGTAATTTGTTAGAGTAGGTCATGGTTTGTTTGTCCCCACACTGGCTTGAAATAGCGATTCTTCAACTAGTATTTTTACCCTTTTTGCCACAAATGCTCAAACCCTTGGGCTTTGTTCTTCAAATAGAGGAACCCAAATTTACTTTATCACATTTGAATGGGAGGGTCCTTATTGCCCTTGATCCAGAAGTGTGTAACCCTCATAAGTTATCAATGAATTCATAAGACTGCTTGTTTGAATGGATGGTTGTCTTATTAGGGAATTTGAATGCATGTTTTTAGTGTAAGAAAATGGACATAATAGGAAAATTACACTGGAATTAATTTTTGGGAAAGGTGATTTCAATTCGACTCACACTCAAAACCCTAGAAAAACTAATAGTAACAATATTAGTAAAAACTCAAAGAAGAACAATGATGAGGTGTCTGGTTAGAAGCAAAGAGTACAAGATAATAAAGATAAAGAAGAAGATAGACCCAATGTTGCAAACTTGGATATGTGCTTTGATAAGCATAATAAGAATACTTTTATTTCTCTTTGGAATCCTCTTTTTGAAGAGGACTATGGAATCATTCCTAATGCTGAAATTTCTAAAGCTCAACCCATGTCCACTAACCTAGGTCAAGATTGTACTTCAAGTGATGTTTTGGATGTCCGTATTAGAAATAATTCTCAATAATTAGCCCTAGAGACCATCATGAACATAGAAAAAGAACTAAAAATATCTATTAACAACCCCTTAACAGTAGCATTGGACCATAAAAACCTTACCATTGGATTGATAGTTGAGGAAAAGGTAGATGATATAGGACATAAAATTATTGATAACTGCCCCATTTACTCCTCGATCAATTGCTCCTTCTCTGTAGCTCTTCCCCTTGCGAATATGAAAATGAATTTCCCTTTCTTTTTCTTTTTGGTTATTTTATGCTTAGATTGGGTTTTGGTATTGTTTAATGTGGTTTGGGTGTCCTTGGGGGCCAACCAACCTTTTTTTTCAAATTTAAACAGCCAAAAGTCCCCAAGATGGTTAGGGGACTTCTAGTTGTCCCCTAGCTGTCTTGGGGACTTCTAGTTGTCTCCCAGTTGTCCCGAGGACTTATGTTCTTACCCCCATACCTTGTTGCTCTCAAGTTGGCGTTTCCAAAACGTTCCCTTTTTAGGAAAAAAAAATCAAATTTGGGAACACAAAATTCTTGTCTCCACAGTGCGAGAGACATTTGGTAGGGGACATGTCCTCGTGGAGCAAAGTTAAATAGCGATGCTATGGGTCTTGGGTAGAGAATTAATGGATTATTGACTCCTTACCAGGTGCAACCCCCAATGTGGACAATAAGAGCCACATGAGGTTAAGAGGGATAGTACCCACTCTTGGGTGTAGGGCAGAGGTTTAACGGACTATGGATTCCTCACTAGGTACACCTCCTATGGTTGTAAAGTATTGGCTCTTGGGCCTAGGGTAGAGGATTAATGGATTATAGTATTATCCCCAATTGAATATTTTTACCAAATTCTTCACTATATTTCTAAAAATTTAACAGATAATTGTATGGACTGTTTTCAGATTTAGCCAACAAATACTAGAATAATGCCCAATAAAATATACTCAGAAATGTTATTGCATTATAACATTCAACAATACAATAACATTCCAATCATAAAAATAGTGATAATAAGGCAAGAGCCTACAACACAATGGTAAATTGTGAGCCTCTTATCTAAAAGGTCTTGGTTTGAGTCTAATTGAGCTTAATAAATAATAATAATTAATCACAAGATTCACAACACAATAATAAGAATAATTTAATCTTGGCTTCGGCCTCTTATGGAAAAGAAATATAGTGATAATAGTTAAATTGGATAACTAGAAATGAACTTGAAAAGCAATTGTGAACTTCCTTGCGAAGCCAACATTGAAGATGAATTGGGTTTCCGTAATCCACCAAGAAGCCTGAAGGTTTCATCCTTAGGTTCTGAAAATGAAAGCTAGAAACTTCTTCCCAAATTTCTCCAAGAGAAATCAGAAATCCAAAACTCAATCCAAGAATGAAGAGAATGAGCCTTTCCAAGTCCTTTTGTAGTATACCCCCATTACTCTTCAATTTCCCTTGCTAGTCTTCATATTTCTTTTTGTGTCTTTTATCAATCCACTTTAAGTTAATATATCCATTTAATAATAAGTGGCATAATAATAGACTATTAAATCTTTTGGCATAAAATTAAACAACCAATCAAATTTGGAAACCCATGTGTGATAGCTTGTCAGAAAGCTCTCAACGATATGCTCCGAGTCTAATACTAAAATGGCCAAAAGATTGAACCTCACCAACTTATTATAAATAGTATTTGGAAACCTTGTCAAATCAACTCTGGTTGGTGTGGAATAGGAAGTGCCTAGGCCAAATCTCATACCAGCCCTTGTAAAATTTTGGTTAGCCTACAAGACCATTGTGAAAAGAGCTAATGACGCATCAAAAAATATGGCTAGAAAAAAAGGACACTACAATTACGGGCTCCTCACTAGGTTCACCCCCTCATATGGACAACGAGAGCTACATGAGGCCAAGAGGGTGGTGCTCGCTTTTGGGCCTAGGGTAGAGGGTTAATGGATAATGGATTTCTTACTAGGTACAATCCCTCATATGGACAGTGAGGGCCACATGAGGTCAAGAGGGATGGCATCTGCTCTTGGGCCTAGGTTAGAGAATGCATTATGGTACCCTGATACACCCCTTATCCTACCTCTTCTATGGTTGGAATCCATCAATAAACTAAATATAGTAAAGAAAATTCATTTTTTTTGGCAAAAGATTAGTCAAACCCTTCAGCAAATAGCAGGAATAAAATTCGAGGTGAGCAACACAAAATAAATACTCTCAGAACCCTAGCATCAAGCTCAAAAATAACCCACATTTTATAAAAAAATGATAAAATATATGCAGTTAACCTAGCAGCAATCAGTTGTGGTGGACAAAAAACCCATAATCTGGCAGAGACGACAACTTTAAATTGTGAAAAACCCTTGGATTGAGCTTGTAGAAAATGGAACCCTCAATTTTGAATTTTTTAATAAGAATCATGTGGAAAATAATTTGTACTGCTACCGCTATGGGGGCTGGAGTCTGCAGTTGCATGCAAAAGAAAGAGCCCAAACTCACACGCTCTAGGGAAAAACGAACGCCATAATTTTTAATTATTAATTTTATTGTGATTAATTATTATTATTTGTTAAACTTGGGTAGACTTGAACCCAAGACCTCCTATATAAGAGGCTCACAATTTACCGTTGTGTTATATGCTCTTGCCTAATGACTGCCATAATTTTACTTAAGATGCACAAACACATGTGGAATATCGTGTGTAGTTTGCAGAAGAAACAGCGTGCCTGAAAGAAAAACCATAGCGCAGCAAAAATGACATAAATCACCACCAATTGGGATGCAAAAAAATTCATGGTTCTCAGAAAACAAAATGCTTCAGAAACCCTCAAATAGAGAGAAATATCCAAGAAAACCTAGATGCAATTTTTAACTGCAAAAGGCCCATGATCTATCATTGTAAAAACTTTATGAGATGCAGCCATGATTTTTTCATTAATGAAAAGACTTAAAAAAGTTCTAAAAAAAATTTTTAGGCACCTTTCCAATTTTTTTTAATGGCTTTGATACCATGAAATGGTAATGGAACAAATTAAATAAGGAGAGGAATTCTCTTATTAAAGAGATTTATTAAAAAATGTTTCTAAAATGGAAACAACCGTGAACTAAAACAAGTAAAGAAAGTTACTAAAACTAACTAATCTTATCTAAACGACTATTATGACTCTTAAATATAACATTATACCTTAAATATTTTATCAGCTAAAAAAGAAAAGTTTGATCTTTTCTTGCAGCAGCCTAATTCCTTGTGACTCCACTCCTTCACATATATCTTGGTGTTGATGGGGAAGCACTGTGTAGTAGCTCTACAATAGGTCACTCCACACCTCTAGTTTATCTGATGCCTTTAACAATTCATTTCCAAACTTCTCCACTCTCTTGGATGGTTCTTGTGCTTACCATTGCACCTGTCTCATTTAGCTTAGATATGCACTACTATCCACGATTTGACACCATTATTTAACTCATTGCCGTTATTGCATATTCTTTCAAGAACGTTTAAACAGGTAAATTTTGTAAACAAAATGTAAATGAATCTCAACTTAGGCAACAGAAAACCATAGCATGTTTGTATCAAACCTTTGAAAGTCCATATAGACAGCACTAATGATGAAAATTATCTGTGTTATTGGAAGACATAAGATGGAAATTTCTATAGAAAACCAACTCACTCGCTTCCTTCCACTTTTGTGCATGTGATTTCAATAAAATGTCTCAATCAAATTTGATGGCAGTAAATCCTGGTCTGATTTTATATAACTTTATAAGAAACCTGGGCAGAGACTCAAGTGAGACTTTTTAGGAGCCATACATAAAATTTTCTACATATAATAATATGCTTCTGTGTTCCATATTTTTTGTTCAATCATAGATTGAAACCTCATTCAATGAATCCTAAATATACGAATGAGTTTATTAACTCAAAAAACAAACAAGCAAACAGACAGACGCCCCTAGGTAATTTTATTCTCCCCTAGAATAGATTCCTGAGTTGTTACTGTGACCCATTCTATTTTAGCTTCACACAAGATCACAGTTACCAATGTGAAAAATAACATGATTTTCTAACAAGGTGTGCTTTGAGAGAAAACAGAAAATCATGGGCCTTTTAGTAATTGGTGAATACCAATAAATTCCATGTTTGGATGAAGAAAAATGTGAGGGCATAAACCAGTCTTTCTTGAATTTCTGGGATGTGGGACATATTTTAGGGATAGGAAAAATTATTTCAAAAATTTGATAATCTATATTAAATGTTATTAATAAGTACAGAATTGAGAGAACACTACATAACTAATACTTGAATAATGATAGTAGAAAAAATTAAACAATACCAACTGCCAAATGATAAATGTTATCAGTTAAACATCATAGTAGCTGAAAAAAGGGAATCGTTAGAAATGAGCTGAATGTTTGGAGTACCAATTAGTGGCTGCAGGTGACAAGATCCAGCATGTTGAGATGGAGATAATAGAAAAATATGTTGCAATCAATAAGACCATTAACATTCCTCAAATCATTCTTATCAGGTCTCTATGTGTACTCTTTAACAAACTGTCAAGGAAAATATATAACAAACAACAAAGTTGCTTGGCCAACCTGGCTAAAGGAAAAACTATCACAAAGGTGTCCCATAGCAATCAGTAGCATAGACAAGAGAAAAAAATGCAGTATACTGGTCTTATATGTGTGTATGACAGTTGCCCAAATATTGATCCAACTGTTCATATGGTCCCACTTTGTCAGATGCATGCTGCAGAGTGGAGAAGGTTTTTTCTTTATGTTGTAGCTTCGGTCAGATAAGTTTGATCAAGAGATAAATTGTTTTAAATCAGTATATTGATTTTGAAATCATCATGTTTACCATTTAAACATTATCATAACTGATTAATAATTATTAGATCCAACAATTGCACATATATATCTATATACTTGAGTTCACACACACATTTTATAAGGACAAATAACATATAATAATTATTAATCAATGATAATCATTGATCTATACTATATCAAACTGAATATTGATCTGATTGAATCATTGCATATAAACTGTGTGCAATAATAATCATATAAACAGATCAAATGCTGTTATCGATTTAATGAAATCGATATCCCTGTGATTGTTTTAATGACTTCATAACATACAATGATTATGAGTGGTTGTAACTGTTGATATTACGAGGACCACTGCAAATGTACTAAGCACTGCCATAATGTTCGGTATGTGTTTACCAAATGGCAGCGACCTCTTATTTAAATGGAGAATAAGCCATGAAGAGACATGTCCCATCATGTCTGAGACATGTCTATTCATTAATTAGATAATTAATATAATAAACATTTAGTCATTGTGTTATATATATTATATTAATTTCTCTCATATAACAATTAACTTATATATATAAATGCTATCTCATATATAATTAATAATTATATAGGTTTATCTAATAGAAGCTACCAAACATTAACATTCCCTCTTAGCTAGGGAGGATAAACACATGTATTACCTAAAGGTAATATCAAGTTAGCAAGATGAAGGATATCTTTGATCAGAAGATATCCATCATTTTGATATCACATTTGATATCAAGAGTATTGGTCTCCAGAATATTACTATATGATATTCACCAAATATTCAATAAGGTTTGATATTACATCTGATATGAAGAGTATTGGCCTCCCAGAATATCAATGATATTCACCAAGTACTCAAAATAAGGTTTGATATCACATTTGACATCAAGAGTATTGGCCTTCCAAAATATCAATGATATTCACCAAGTACTTTGAGTAATGGCCTCCTAGAATGTTAAGATGCAAGACATTCACCATAAACTGAATTTTCTGATCTCATAATACAAGTTATTGTAAGATCGTCACCTTACAATAACTTCTGGAAATATAAGTGACATCATTTTGAAGCAATTCTATATCGAACATGCCATGAACCAATGAACCATCTGAGCAAGGAGAACCCACCCCTATGAAAGCCCTATCAAGAGGAGATAGATTGTGTTTGCTGCTTCAACACTCCTATCTGTGTGTTTTCCCTCTGGCTTTGCAATTGTCAGTCAAATAATTCTATCTGCTTCTAATCCATTTCCTCGAGTCATAGCCTGGTGTTTCAGAGCTAGCGAAGGCCTTAAAAATTTTTAGGGCCCTATAATTTTATGGGCAGCAAGGCCTCCCAAGATATCAATGATATTCACCAAGTACTTAAAATAAGGTTTGATATCACATCTGAGATGAAGAGTATTGGCCTCCCAAAATATCAATGATATTCACCAAGTCCTCTTTGAGTAATGGCCTCCTAGAATGTTTAGATGCAAGACATTCACCATATACTCAATTTGTTTGATCTTATAATACAAGTTATTGTAAGATCGTCGCCTTACAATAACTTTTGCAAATATAAGTGACATCATTTGGAAGTCATCACTTCCTCATGATGTACACAGGGTAGGCCCATTAAAATAATGTAGTCATGAGGTATCTTCATGAATCACAATCCTCTTGATTGGTACAATTTATTGATCACTGGAGAATCCATTTCAACATGGTTTACTCCCTCTGAATCAATATGACCTAGATTGCTGAAGGTTGATTGAATCATATCCTCTATCTGCTCCCTCTGTTTCAAGGTTGCCTCTAATGAAATGTTAGACTCTCTCTGAATCTCAATCTCGCTCTTTCTACTAGAACATTCTTGGAGGAAAAGATGAAGTAAAATAGCTCGTATAGAAATATAAATAATAGAGACTACATTGAGTAGATAAATAAAATACTTATCTGCACATGAAGGTCCATATGCGTCAGTTCAGAAAATGCCTGCCTATAATGTAGAATGCCCACTTATATTAACCTCGTGACCTCTTATAGTCAACGAATCCTCTAATGGAATATTAGACCCCCTCTTCATTTACATCCAAGTACTCACAAAGCTTCCACATACACTTACACAAAGCTCTTTCAATTATATAAAAAATATGTAATAAAAATTATCTATTTATTACCTTTAATAAATAAACAAAATATCATTTAGAATATTGACATGTTCGTATATGTATGTGTGTGTGTGTGTGTGTGTGTGTGTGTGTGTGTATGTATATATATATATATATATATATATATATATATATAAAACAACTATGAAATTTATACTCTCCAATATTTTATAAGAACAAACAAGGGCAATCATACATTTTAATTACAACAAGGCTTGTAACCCGATGCATACCACTTAAATACTTTACCTTGATAGGTGGGTTCCTACCGTACCCAGGGCGTGTGTATTTAATATCTTTATTTACTGCGGCCAGTAATTGCCTAGGCCGAGCAACCTCGAATTGTGCTCTGAAATTGATGTCCATCAATACCTGATCAATGTTCTTCACTCCAACATCAATCACGTCGATGAACTCGTAATCACTTGTGGGTATCCGTTCGTTTGCTCCCATTGTGATTTGCAGATTATTGTCGTGGTAATGCCGAGTGTTGATATCCTTGTATAGCACACATAAAGTAACATGGACAGAATAGCAAAGCTTCATATTTTACAAAGGCCCTCTGCTCGTCCATTATTCCACTGCAACCACAATCATCATAGACAACAAGGTGAGTTGCTCGGCGTTCTACTTAGCTTGTCTTTAACTGAACTTTTGGAGTCAATTTAGATCCATGTCTTTCTTGCAGAAATCATTTTCTTTGCTCGTATAAGGTTCAAACTGTTTTTAGCATCTCATCAAAACACTCGTTGTTGATGATTTTATTCTTCTTGCTAATTGTATTTTTTGTAGTTGCATAATGCTCCAACTTGGTCACAAGTTATGTTTTTCTCCACATATCGGTAGAGTAGATATGCATTCATGAAATCCACAGGCTGGTAAGGAACCTGCTCTGATACCATGTTGATATGTCAAAGACCGCTGCAAATGTACTAATGTTGATATTTTGAAGACCGCTGCAAATGTACTAAGCACTGCCATAATGTTTGGTATGTGTTTTCCAAATTGCTGTTACCTCTTATTTAAATGGAGAATTATCACAGTGTTACCACGAGTTGCAGCAGTCTCCAACTTTACATTTGCATTCTCTATTCAAAGCAAGCACATATATATATACTTACAGGTTGACAACTCAGATCTCTTGTATAAATCTGTAAGGAGAATTCACATCAGCAAGGAGATTCAAGAAGAGATTCCAGTCATCATATTAAAGCAAATAAAAATAAAACTCTATCAACGATTTGATCCTTTCCTTAACAATTTTAACTATCATAATTAACCATGGTTACCGGGAGACCCATCTCCCCCCTAAAAGTCGCGTCTCGGAGACTTTTCGCGTCTCCGGAGACCTCAAAAAAGGTTGGAGACTTCATGACGAAGTCTCCTGAAGTCTCCCCGTCTCCTAATCCAAAAAGTGAAGTCTCCCCAAAGTCTCCCAGTAAAATATAAATGTAAAATATAATATTAAATAATTTTATATATTTTAGCCCTCATTTTAATGTTTTTAATACAAAAATTAAGACCACCGACAATTTAAATGATTAAATTATTTAAAATATTTTTGGAGAGTGATGATTTTTTGGAGAGCATGATAGCTGAAGACCTTGAGATGGATGATCACAACCTTGTGGAGTAGATGATAGTACCATCAACATACTAATACTAGATATATTTCTGTTTTTTGTTTATCGTACAAAGTGTTCATTTTCGTTTGCATATCGATAATTCAACATCAAACTATACTTTTTTGAATTTAAAATTTGAATATGTAATGATAATCTCAGCGATTATCAATCTGATATGATGGTGATCATATGCAATATTCAAAAAACAAATATTTCTATGAGATACAATATTTTGATCATGTGAGTTTTGAAATCTTTGACTCTATGAGTCTATTTTAATTTTTAATGTGACATTACTATTATTATTTACTTTAGTCTTGCAGTATTACTATTTTCAAATTTTGTATTTACTTTTAGTATTAGACTCTTTAAACATTAAAAAAAATTTATAAAAAAAAAATTGCCGTCTCCAATTACCCCCGTCTCCTATTTGAAAAATTGCCGTACCGGTACCAGTACCAGTACCAGAGACCTCAAAGTCTCCCCGTCTCCCGGTGACCTTGTAATTAACAGATTTATATTGTTGAAACCAACAGTCAATGGATCACTGCTAGCACACAGTTGAGTTAGAAACTAACGATAATCACTGCCTTAAAACAACACTTACTAATAATGAAATTGTCATGAATCAGTTTGTATGGTGGTCATGAGGCATATCTCTACATGAGACATGCCTTTTTGGCATATATATATTTAGATCTACCAAGCACTTGAAACACACAAAACTATTAGTGTTACCACAAGTTGCAGTAGTCTCCAACTTATACATTTGCATGCTATATTCAAAGCAAGCACATATATATATATATATATATATATATATATATATATATATATATATATATATATATATATATATATATATATATATATATAGTTTGACAGCTCAGATCTCTCGTATAAATCTGTAAGGAGAATTCACATCAGTAAGGAGATTCAAGAAGAGATTCTAGTCATCATATTAAAGCAAATAAAAATAAAACTTTATCAATGATCTGATCCTTATTCCTTTGACAGCTCAGATCTCTCGTATAAATCGTAAGGAGAATTCACATCAGTAAGGAGATTCAAGAAGAGATTCTAGTCATCATATTAAAGCAAATAAAAATAAAACTTTATCAATGATCTGATCCTTATTCCTTAACAGTTTTAACTGTCATCATTAACAAATTTATATAGTTGAAACTAACAGTTAATGGATCACTATCATCACATTGTTGGGATCAGAAACTAACAAAACTTATGACTAGTCTCGAATCACTGTCCATCTATGGGGGATATTGGGACAACATGGAGAAATAGGAGATGCTTTGGAGGCCTCCCCTTAGGAGAAATTCTTCCCTAGGTACAGGGGACCGTGGATCTCTGGGATGTCCCCAAATTTTGCAATAGATTGGGGATGGGGAGGCAATTTGTAACAAATGAAATTTCATAACAAAATAAAGGCAAACTAGAAAGAGTTTTCCTCAACTAATTACTGAACAATTAATAATGAATTCCTTTTCATGAGATATTAATTGCTTTTAACTAACAACAATTAACTGAAATAACAAGGCTTAACTGAAATAACTATAACAATGATCAATAGAAATAACTGTAACAATGATCAACTATAATAACTATAATAACGATTAATTGAAATAATCATGATAACGTTCAATTGAAATAACTGTAACATTGATCAACTGTAATAACTGAAATAATGATTAACTGAAATAATCATGATAATGTTCAACTGAAATAACTATAACAATGATCAACTGTAATAATTGAAATAACGATTTACATACATATATGTAAAGTAAATGCATAACATGAAAAAGAAAGAACATACAAGCAATATTCAGCGAGTCTTTATTTGGTTGTGCAAGCCTCGACTTTTGGTAAGAGGAGAAGCATTGACTTAGGCTTAACCTCCCAACCTCGAACCATATTTATCCCCACACAATGTATTGAATAGAAAGGCCCTCCCTACTCCGAGATCAGGCTTGGGATACTTTTAGTTCAGCCACTTGAGCATTCCAGTGTTTATAATGTTTGAACAGTTATGGACGGACGTGTCTGAATAACTGGCTCTACTGTCATCAAGTGATCATAGATGGAAAACATGCCTTTAACGACCTTGCCCATGGTTTTTCTGATGGGTTCAATGACCCAATCACCACCGCTCAACTTGACAACAGGGGAACAATAGTATGAACAAGCATGAGCTATTAAATGAATTTGATTTAAAATTGTTTTGTCATGTCTAACTTTTATTTCCTTTATTATTGCAAATTCTCATCACCTCTTCACCTTTTCCATGACCATACAGCCGGTGAGTCGTAGGTGTTCGAATCTTTAGAGCAATCGGCTTTGTCCTGTTGATCCTCATAAGAATAATATGTGTTTCTAGCTTATCACATATGGTGATTTGAGAAAAGTAGCTATAAATAGTGCAAAATAATATCATTTAATTCTAACTTTCAATGGCATAAATAAAATATGAAATCATGTCATGGATACTTGGCTTTTATTCATCTTAACCAATGATATTATAGACAAGGATGATTTGCTTCATAATCTGGATTCTTATCTAACTGCTATGATAATCAGATTGCAGTAATCACTATTATAAAACATATTGCAATACTTGGGATTTGAACATCCACATAACTTGGTAGAAATCTAGAATAAGATGGAGTCTTGTTGGGCGCTAGTAATTAGCTTCTCCACGGAATGAATCTTTAGTCGTGATTTTCAATGTAAATCACAACCACATCTTTAGTGAAAATCAATGAATAAGGCATTTGTTGAAAGGAAAATGCATTAGAAATCGGGCGGTATATAGCAGGGATATCGTGTAAAAAAATGCAAAAGTATTCGGTTGATATGTTAAGAAAGATTCAGGTGATATATTGTGTGTTCATGGTCTCTCTCGACTTCATAATATAAGTAGTATTCGAAGTCTCTTTGGCTTCCAAGAAGCCATAACATAAAAAGAAGAGACTTGGCTCTTGCTCGCCAACAAAATATGCCTAGTGTGCATTTCGGTTTTAAGCAAGAAATTGAATAAATATGGAAAAAGATTTGAAGGTTATAAATCAAGGATAATTATAATTTATATCCATCTATTTGCACGTACATGGTTATACATTATAATGATGAGGTGGAAAAATCAATCAAAAAAATCATTTGAGGTACATATTATTTTGTATTAAATTCATTTATGTTTTAAATGTTTATTTAATTGCTCATGCGGTCCATTGATTGTATCTTGATGTTCAAGTCGCTAGGTCCTTACCAAGACAATTAAAGGTCATACCTGTCAATCTGATAATTGGACTAAGCTAGTATCCCATTCCGTTGATCCCGTTTAGCAATGCTCCCCCCTTCATCTTCTCTTGCAATCACCCATGCAATATTTCCACAATAATAACAAGTTATATAATAATTTCATAATAACATTTAATATAGATAAGGAATTTAATTATTAACCATAATTCCAAAATCAAGCAACTGCTAAACATCACATGACATAAAATTAATAATGGATAACGACCATCTTCATTAAACAATTAACATAATGAATACAACGGATATAAATAACTACCTTCTTCACATGATAATGAAAGAAAAATCCGTTCAATCTAACGGCTATAAATAAATTTAAAATTAGGTCAAATTTTGGGATGTAACACAATTTTCCATCCGTCTCCACACCTCAGAATGTCTCAAGTGCCCAGAATAATGGAAAAGCCATAGGGAACCCTGGACCAAACAAGCTCCATAACTTTTGAACAGATAAAATATGCTTTTTTGTGCAATGAAATGACATGGTGGCATAAGCAGAGAATGCTGATTTGATTGAAATTTTGATTTTTCATATTATTTTGCAATAGATATGTTCTATGTCTATGGTTGTGAAATTTAAAAGCTTTGTCATTGAAATTTACTAAGATGACAACATAGTAAAATAATGCAAGTACACTAACATACAGTGGATATTGATTTAGTATGTTGTGGTGAATATAGCTTGGATCTTCAAGAAGATTCTCATGCATTCTTGGCAATGCTTGTATTTTATATTTTAATTTACATAAAAGATCCAATCTCACATTTATGTATGGTGTCCAAAGTTGAAGTTATAACGATCTCCAAATTTTATGTACAGTTTTGATTGTTCCTTGTCGAAATTCTTTTTCTTTAGATTCTGAGACTTGTTTGCAGTTTTTGGATTTGTAAATTGACTGTGACATTTCTTATATTTTGGATATCAGGATGGATTTAGAGATGACTCAGTGAGAATTATTAAGGACATTCAGAAATATCGAGGTGATCTTCAGGTATGGCAAAATTTTGTTTCCTTTTAGAAAAGTACTAGTCAACTTCTTCTGCTGGTAAAGTTGTGAGCTTGCTGCGTGGTTTTCTCCGATGCCATTAAGTGGCACCTAGAAGTGAATCTAATATTTTTTGCTTTATTTTGAATTTTATCTTTCCTGTGATATATGACCATGAATAAGTTTGTGTTGTGCTAAATTGCTCTTTTCTGTTTTTAATTTCTTAGAGGAATTTCTGTAGTATTTATTTAAAATGCTTGCTTTGCTTGAAATCGATTTTGCATAAGTAGATTTTGAAATATATAGTACAGAGACTGCAGGAAGATGGTGATCTTGTCATTTATTTAGAGGAAAGGTAAGAGAGTTCTTGTCAATAGTATAATGTGTTTTATGTTTTTATCCGTTTACACAATGAAGAATACATAGTCCATTTCTTAACACCTTCAGGGTATCTAGGAAAGAATTTTTGTATGTAGCAGACTTAAGAGTCTTCTGTTAGTTCTATTGACTCCTAAACCTGCTTTTGTTTTTCTATCATAAACACATTTTTCAATTTTGTTCATTGGTGATCCTTCTCAGACTAGCCTTGACCGGCTTATCTAGCATTATCCTTAGCTTCACCTTTTTGCCTGGTTTCTGCCTTAGGTTTGGTTGCGCTTATTGCCTTGTCTTCCATCTAGCCAGTGTATTTGGTATCTTCCTTCAGTCTGCTTCAGACTGCCTGGTTGACATTGAGCTTGGATCACCTTGCTGGCTTTTTACTTGGGCCACCTCTGCTCTAGTTTTTGCCTTTTTCTGTCTGCCTGGTGATTGCCTTAGGCTGTCATGCTTGCCATCTGTCATAGACTTGCCTATGCTTTCTTAGAAGTTACACTTCTTTTTTATAGAGTAAGCTTGTCAGTCTTGAACCTGGGCCATTGGAATAGTAGGTGATCCTACTCACTGCAAATTACAATCTTATGGGCAACAGTCACAGCTAAGATGCAGACAAGGAAATCTCAAAATGATTATCAGAATCTTTTGAAAATTGAGTTAAATTTATTTTAAATTCCTTTCAGTTTGTGTTAGATCAACATTCAATTAAACTTGTGTCTGTCTTTGAGGTTGACAAGCCACGTATTGTCCTTGGTGATAACTCCCTTTCCAATTTAGCTATGAATGAATAATTATCTACCTTTTTCTTTCTACAGGGAAATTGGGACTTGTTTATTTATTGTAGGGAGATGATTTGGGACTTGGAGGTTGTTTTCATTCAGGTTGACACACCCTAACGATACAAAGATAGGTTGACCTGCATGCCCTCATATCCCAATGATGCCTCACATGACCTTAAATGGGCTGATGCATGCACATGTCATGATGATGCCATACATTTTCTTGTAACCTTAGTTGCCGATTCGTGACACGAATCCGATTCGGGCACGTGAATCGGATCCGTGGATTCGAGATTTTTCTTTTTTCCCAATTATGATTCGTGGAGGATTCGTGCATATATATATATATATATATATATATATATACTAAAAAATAAGAGAAATATACATAATTCTAAAACTAAATCATTTCATAGTATGAATCTAGTATACTTGATCAATGACATTGATAATTAATCTATTTTCACAATTATAAAGAAAATCAACACATTCACATTGAATTACTGAAAGTGAAAGCTTGTAACATTCAAAATATAGATCATTAAACTTAAAGTTTATAACATGATTTACTCATAAAAGAGTCAAGAGTCAACACTAAAGTTTTTTATTTAATCATCAAATGGATTTTCAAGAAAATCCGCATCAGAGGGGTACTGGTGAGCTGCAAGTGCTGCATCTGTATTAGTAGAGGAACCCAAACCACTAGTAGTAGAGGGGATTGTTAACTCATAATCCTCCTCCTCATCATCCACATCAATCAAAGTGGATCTAGCAAGATCTCGAATGGTCATATCTAAATCAGGAGTCTCGGGTGCTACATCCCAAAGCTTTTCGGGCCCCTTCTTGTACTTAGGATCCTTCCGTGACAACAAGCTCAAATTGTTGTGAATGAACACAAGGTCTTCTGATTTTTTTGGAGCCAACCGGTTGCGTTTGATTGAGTGGATAAAGGAGTAAGTACTCCAATTCCGCTCAGCGGCAGAAGAGCTGGCAATCTAAAGAGAAATTAAAAATTATCAATACAACAATCAAGATAAATAAATTAAATAATAAATTCAAGGAATTGAGAATGTTAACCTTAAGCTTAATTTTACAAACTTACTTGGGATAGGACCTTTATGGCAAGAGGTTGGAGGTACGTGAAGGCTTGCCCATGAAGGTACCACCATTTGATGGCACCCATCCTACTTTGGTCTGCTATGGCAATAGGGTCGAAATCCTGACCTGAGTTGAAAGCAGCAAATTCACTCCTCACAATTGCCCCAATCTCTGGATCTTGGAATATCTTAGCTAGTGCCCTCTTATACCCATCTGCAACCTCTGCATCTCTAAATGGTGGCACTCTACCTGGAAGGCGAAGTACATCTGCACTATAGTACCTGGAGATAACAAAAGACAATTGAACACTATCAAATATCAATAGCACAAACATTGGATAAAATAAGCACAAACATTTGATAAGAACTACAGTACCTCGGGGATAGAGCATATGCAAGGAGGTGCAAAGGTGTGGTCATCTTGTTCCATCGATGATGAACAATTTTTTCCACCTTCTTGTAAAGGGTATCCTCAGGATCATTCTCCCTTCTCTGTATGACCTAAGATATGAAATATGAATAATAATTATAATTAGTGAATATGTCAATTTAAACTTTAGAATCTAGATATCTCTCAAATAAAAAATTGTTGTAAAAGAGCGTAAAACTTACCATTTTAATTTTTTCCAGCATACTATCCATGGAATCATAAATATCCCCAAGGCATGGCTCATCACTATCTGCGAAGCGAAGCATTGCCATTATTGGATCGGTGATTTCCAACACATAACTCACAAGACCCCACCAATCCTCATCTAGTATCATTCTTCTCACATTTAAAGCCTTTGTTGTATTGGAATTCTTCCAAATGCCCCATTGGGGGCTAATGACCATATGCTTCAATGCTTCTTTTACCTTCACAAGTCGTCTCAAGACGATTGTGTGAGAGGCAAAGCGGGTTTCAGCAACCTAAGAACATGTTAAACTCAAGTTAGTAAAACATTTAAAAATTAAAACATGTTAATGTAAACAACAACAAAAATTAATAATTGTGGAATCCAATAATATTCAATTATATATTAAATATAAAAATTTACCTTCAATAACTCCAAGTCCGAGAAACTCCTAAAAATTGCTTGTGACATGTGGTGATTTGTCACAAACATTTGAATCTCTTCAGCTTCCTCATATATCCTTTTCACCCAATCTATTTCGGTGCCAATTGCTTTCATCACTAAATTGAGAGAGTGGACGGTGCATGGTGTCCAAAAGATATGATCATATCTAGACTCTACAATTATCCCTGCAGCCCTGCAAACTTTTGCATTGTCTGTGACCACTTGAACAACATTATCAGGACCCATTGACTCTATGGCATCAATGAGAATGCGTGAAATAAATTCTGCATCTTTCACTTGCCCTTCACAATCAACTGCCTTCAAGAACATTGCCCCCTTAGGGCATACAGCAATAACATTGATCAATGGACGGTTTCTACAATCTTTCCAACCATCCGAAATAATAGACACACCCGATTGAACCCAAAAATCTCTTATTGGTTGAAGTTGAGCCTCTACATTTTTCCTCTCATCATGTAATATGGTAGTGCGCAACTTCTCATAACCAGGCGGTTTGTAACCATGGGGTGCATCATTTATTGCTTCCACCATCTCCCTAAAATAAGGTGATCTAGCAAAATTAAATGAAACACCATTTGCAATTAAACAACGTCCAATTTTGTGATCAGCAATGTCTCTCTTTTCAATTTGGAATGCCCTATCTAGTGGGCCTCTCTTGCGGGTGAGTGGAGATGGGTCTTCATCTTCATCATTTGTAGTTGGCATAGGCAAAAAAGGATGTGTTCTTGTGTTTGTTTGATCAAATGATGGTGTTGGTATATTTGTTTTTTGGGAAGCACCACGTTTTGCTTTTGCAACTGCTCTATCAGCATCATCTTGCTCTTTTGCTAATGCTGCTATTTGTGTAGCTGGTAATCCCTTCTTATCACTACCTTGACACATGTGAATTCCTTCACCCGCAGGGCCCAAAAAATGTAGTTTCACTCGGGAATAGGAGCTTCTATGTTGTATGTTGCAAAAATTACATTTTCATATGTATGCCCCACCCCCAGGACATTGTGCAACTCTTGTTGTGTGTCTCCATAAAGGAGACCCCTTATCAATTTTGAAGCTTGGTGATGCAGCCCCACCCCCACCCACTGAGCCTTGACTACTCATTGTTCTATTCTTGCAATCTAGAAAAAGTGAAAGAAAACCATGCTTCACACTTGCACAAAAACTTGAAAATTTGGAAAACTAAAAATAAATCAATAATCTATGAAAGAATTCAAAAATATGGTTGAAATGCATACCTTAAACACTTCTTGCAAGTTATTTGAAGCTCCACAACCGATCTCCTTCGAATCCAAGCACTTCACTTCAAACTAGCAAGTATGAGAGAGCAAAATGAGAGAGCAAAATAGAGAGCAAATGAACTTGCATTGTGATTTAGAGGGTCGTTTTTAGGGTTTAGGGCCTTTAGGGCAAAAAAAAAATATTAAAAAATGATAATGGGCCCACGTTTTTGCATACTCCTCCTGTCATTGCCGCGGATTCACGCGGATCCGTGAGTGGATCCTCGAGGATCCGGGCAGGATTCGTAATCCTGCCTGTGGATCCGTAAGGATCCGCTCCTTACGGATCCACAGGCAGGATTACGAATCCTGCCCGGATCCTCACGGATCCATACGTGGATCCGGATCCGAATCGGACCCGAGCCCGGATCCGGCCTTTTCCAGGCGAATCCGGTAACTAAGCTTGTAACCAAAAATGCTACGACATAGTCCTAAAGCAATTATCCCAAAGTTATCACAACATCTCAATAAGGTTTTAAAGCAATACTTCAGTGAATACCACAAGTCAACAAGGTACTTAATAAATTGGCAAAGCTCAAGTGCACTATTGCATTATCATCTACCCATTAAAAACAGCTTGAGAGATCAAAGAAGATTGCAGTGACAAGTATTCCCCACTAATGCCATCTTTTTGAAGCCTGGTTGAAGATTCAATAAGTCTCCACGATTATTGCTACAAGAACACCTTTTTAAAATTTTCTAATACACCTTCATATTTCCAAATATTTAACACTTCATATTTGTTATGTAACGTCTTCTCCAAGAAAAAGAAGGTTTTAAAATATTCTTTCAAGAATTAAAAGGGAAGATAAAAATAAAAGATATTATAATTTTTTGATTTAATGAAATCTATTATATTTATTAATGAGTAATCAAAGGTGACCTTTTCAAAAAGGTCTGATGGTTTGGAAATCTCCCCTTAAAAGGTTATATAAGTCACTGTGTTCAAAACTTGGAGGGAGTGAGTTTCATGGAGAAAAGAATAGTGGAAGGGAAGTAAAGAATTACAAAAGACACATGAGAGGGCATAGTTAAGTTCTTTGACTGGGCATTAAGCATTGGAGAAAGGGCATACGGTGTGTGTCCAACTCGGGGTACAATGTACACCTGGGAGTGTCCTTGCTAGGGCTGTGTTATTCTCATGCTATGAGGTATGTGTTTCATATTGTGAAGGTATGTGGCATTCTAAGTAAGATTGTGTCCTCCTATGAATGCTCCCCGCCTACAAAAAAGTTAGGACCTGTAACTAATCCTCTGCCTATCATTCTTCTTCAGTGGACAACAACTTCTTCATGATTCGCAAATACGTATAAATTCATTTTTTATAGTTATTAAATTATTTATAATTGAGATTAATACCTTTCATTTTACTAGTGGTACATTAATAATTATAAATAATCATTAAATAATATATTTATGGCATAATTATTATTTTGAAGAAATACTCACTTTAAAATATAATAAATAATTTACTTTTAAAATAAATTATTTTTCATAAGACTTAACAATATAAGAAAAATCATTTCAATTCTAACTTATATTACTTCGAGGTGAAAAGGTGAATTACATTTGGTATCAGAGCCTAAGATCAAGCCTTTCTCTCTTGAAAATTTATTTTCCTACGAAATTTTATATTTATTATTTTAAAAATAATTCCTTTTTATGTGTTTAGATGTATCTTAAAATCAACACTATTCATATTCTAATATTATTGATAATTTTAATTCAAATATATATGTTGATAATCATATGTTATATTCTAAATTACTTGATAACTAACTACTTATACCTAAACTTCACTTGAAATATTATATCCATAAGCTGAATTACTACCTATAAACTCCTAATCTTCTTTACGTTATAATAAAATATAAATATTTTATATATTTATATATTATTTATTCTTGTATCTGAGTTCAAATCTATGCATATATCTAAACTATTTAAAAGTTATCGTACTTATTGCGGTATGCAAATAAGGTATGAATCACCAACATATCTGAACATCTCAAGATTTGTAAATAACCATATAAAGTATGGAAGTCTCATTTGAATGAACAAAATTTTAAAGTGTTCGAGTCAATGGTTGTGTCTCTAAAGTATGAGATCCTATTCACGTGTAGCACATGCACCATAAAGAGGAGTATAAGCTCCCATAGTTAAAGTTTTATGGTGGCTAAAATACTTCGTAATATATGACAAAGAGTTGCTTCTGTGATAGTTTAATATTTCATCCATTAATTTTTTTTAACTTAATCTAATTTTGAGATGATTCAATCCCACTCAATGTGAAGGATCCAGATTGTCAAGTAATTTTAGTGAACTCAATCATGTAATTTGCGATAACAATTTAATTTGTGACCAAACTAGTGACCTGCGAAAGGTCTGATTTTGCCAATTTGAAGGTAAGTAAAGAATACCATTTTCCTAACATACAAATCATCATGAAACAATGGGTCACGGTCTTGATAATTAGGTTGTTCATTGGTTGTAATATTGGAAAAGATCCATTATTGGGAATCCATTAAACTATATTACCTCCTAATCGAAACTGAAAGTTCAATGCCAAAAGTTCACTTTGCTCTACCTTAACATTTTCTGTATATGTCTAGCAGGGCACTTGCAAACTATAACATTCGGCTTTCATCTTCATTCTGAATTTTTGGAATTAATTTATGTCACAATAAAAATTCAATTACTACATCTTCCCTCTACTTTTTTTTGGATGGTAAGACATACAACATACATAAAACTTAGGAATGCCAAACTAACAATTGACAATAATGGAATATGAGACAAAGCATGTTGCAAGCCTGCCCATGGTATCTTCAAAGCTCCCACATCAGAATGAGCAGTATTTCATTGTTGGTCGTCTCATTGCCAAGTTGGCATTAATGAGTGTTTTAGTTTTAAACATCTTTCCAATGGTTGAAACAATGGTCAAGAAAATTCTGTTTGCATATAGTGGATAGCTTTCTTTGATTATTTGTATGCTTCTTTCTCTTTCCCAATACCATGTTACGATTGTAGATATGTCGGATACAAACAAAATCCACAGAATCAATTGAAAATTAATCATAATATTAAGCATACAAATTTAAAGTATGGTAGAATTTCTTACGTGCTTGATATAGGCAGCTCTTTTAAAATTTGCATGGAAGGGGATCTTCTATAGTGAGAGTATCTCAGGAACTTAAAAAATAAAATATATAGTCCAGAAACTATAAGGTGTATTTCTATAATTTACACAGACCACATATTATTTCCCATTTGGGGGCATGACTACTTGAAAGTTCAAATAGTTTTAATCTCATCTAAAAATCTTGCTTTATTCTTTGCATGTTCTATTTGTTACCCCCATTTTATTTGCATGCTTAAGAAGAAGATTACAAAGGCAATAATAAATTAATTTTTGTTGAATATATTTTTGTACTGATTTCAATCGTACATCTTTGTATTTAGGGTTTGCTGGAAATTTATCATTGTTAAATCTTGATGATATAAGACAATATTTTCATTAAAACACATTTATAATAGTAGAAAAAATCAAGAACAAATGAAATTAAGTTGCCTTAAATCCTTTCCTGTCTAAATATGACATTAAGATTACAACCCTTAACTTCTCCTGCAATTATATCAATGAATTACTATTTACATTCCATCATAAATCACAAGGATTATTAACTTAGAAGGTTGGTGTTGGAATGTTTAGAATAATGGCAGGGGGGGGGGGGGGGGTGTTGAATCAGTTACGAAATGTACAATTTTTTTTCTTCTAGTATTTCAACTTATGCAAACATTGATCATTCAATATCTTAAACATTTGCATATTGCTGTCCTAGGTCAAAATAACTTTGCAGAAATGTAAACATGTGATAAAGGTACGCACCACCCTTACCCACTCACAATCAAGAAAGCAACAATATGGAGACCAAGAGAAATAAAAAAATGCTCCACAAGCAATTTTATTATACTTGAAAATCCTTACAACACCCACAAGATGATATGATAGATATGACTTCTTCAAAAAGAAGTTTACAAATTCTTCAACATAAGAGAAATCCCAAATAAGAGCACACCAAGAGCTTCACCAAGAATTTCTACTTCAAGAGCTAGACCTTTAGAGCTTTCACACCTTGAAGTCTTCACACCTTCTAGCTTCTACTTCTCAAACTTGATTAGAAATGCTCATATGCCTTGCTTAAATAGGCATTTACCACCCAATGCATGACTTATCCACAAGCTTCTAGAATTCCTCCACAACCTTCTACAACTTCCACAACCTTCTACAATATCCACAACTTTCTACAATATTCATAACTTTTTAGAATTCTACCCACACACCTTGATAAATGAAATGACAACCATTTATTTTTTTATTTTTTCTATTATGCCACCTATGCACTTCGAAAATAAAAATCCTCTTTTCCTTTCTTTTCTCTTTTTTATTTTTTATTATTTCCCCTCTAATTTTCGTCACTTTCTCTCTCCTCCACAAAATTTTTTTTTTTTTTTTTTTTTTTTAAATTTTAAATTTTACATTCAACATGTCTCCCCTTTATTTTGGATGCAAGATGCTCTTGCATCAACATGCAAGACCACAAACTCAATCAGACATTTTGACACAAGGATTTTATGTGGAAACCCAATTTGGGAAAAGCCACCAGTAATATGCTACCAATTTTCACTCTTATGAAGTGAGCCTTGTGAGGAGTTAACCATATTAAAGGTTACAATGCACATTGTTAAATGTGACCTGTTTAAATGATTTCAATCACCCTATTAGGAATGAGCCGTGTTAGAGGACTTTAGAACATTCCATTAGAATGTCACCCTGTTGGGTCAACCTTAGTCCAAAGGATTTGTCCAGATTGATACAATTGTTAGAGAGTAATAGCAGGACTTGATCTGATAATAAATACAACTCACTTGCAAATTATCAGTCCTCCATTCTGCTTGGCATTTATCCTCTTCATCTCTAATAGCTTGTTCACCCTTGAAGCCTTCATCACCTTAAACCTTCTTGCTTAGTATGCTAATTGCAGACTCTTTCATTTAACCACCATATGAAGCAACACCCTAGACTTCTTGTCTTTCTCAGGTTCTCACACATGACAAGTTTCTTTTGGCCTGCTATCTCCTTATATAGAGAATTTAGGTCTATTACTGCTAAACCACAACCGTCCATTTTAGGGTTACGTCAGATTCATTGAATCTTCCCATCTTTCCATTTTATTCCCTCTAGAAACTTCTTTTACAATCCTCTTTGAATTCGTCTCAAAACGGTTTATCTTGAATTTTGTGCCACCAGCTCATCATAGTTATCTTCCACATGATTCACACAATTCAAGAAATCAACTTTGTCGGCTCAAATTTGTCAAATCTTCGATCAAACTCATTTTACTGGCACTCGACAATAACAAGCTGTTTGCTCCGCAAACATTGTCTTTTGATGCTCGGCCAACACTAGGTTGCTTAGCGTACACTAAGTCTTTTTTGGTGCTCGACATATACTAAACTTTCTTCACTCGACACCAACTAGATTTCTCTTTGCTCGACACATAGTGAACTTATTGTTCGGCTTCAACTAACTTTTTTCTCGGCTTGCACTAACTTGCTTGACTTCCATAGTTTTCTTAGTCAGGCTTGGCAGACACATTTTTTTTACTTAGCCTTTTTCAAATCTTTGCTCAAGTATCCTTTCATTATAGCCTTAAGTAGATAAACAATACACTATATCATCGATGTCTTGTTTGGTCTTAGTGCTCCTTTTGTACACCATAGAACTCAACCTTTCTGTAGGTTCTATTGTTATCCTTTCTTTTCAAATCCTCTTTGTCAATCAATCAAATTATAGCATTCATACCAAAGTAAGCAATTGTCTCACCAACAAGTAGTAGGTTTGATGTCAGTGACAAAATAATGATAGTTCATTGATAGGTTTCATCAATTTGCTTCACTTTAACAATCTCTTTTCAACAGTGGGAAAGAGGAAGTCTCATCTTGAGAATTCTTCTAAACTTTGGAGAAGCTTAATATGCTAGAGAGGATAAATTTAAGTATTGTCATAAGTTTTAAAGCTACCAAGACTTAAATTTTATTGTTTTCAATTTTTACAATTCAAACCACTAAAAAATAATATTCAAAGATGTATCAACACTATCCTTTATAGTGAAAACCATACATGTAAATTATAATAAGTTGAGAAAGATTGCAAATGCTTAAGACTTGGTTAAACTTTGACATCCATATTTATTAAAAAAAAATGTTTGGAGCCGAATGAACTCTCAAGTTTTTAATTTGGAATATTATTTTTAGAAAAGAACACAAGTTTCCATTATACAAAAGATTGAACATCACAAACCTAAAAACATGTCATCTTTATATTGAAGTAATACTACTATGTCTATATTGTTTTGTGTGAGTGAAGTATCTATATAGTTGATTAATTAATTGAATTTGATCGTGACACTAGCTTGATAGTAAAATTAAAATAAATTACATTGTGGACCCATAACCCACAAGTCCAAAAATGTATTTTATAACTATAAAATGATATATATAAAGGGGTTAGAATAGATTAGGAGGAAACATGGAGACATTTAGAAAATTACACGTCGAGGGACAACTTATAAAAATCAAACTAATTCTAGATTGAAAAGCTATATATAATAATTTTTCTACAGTATCAAATTTACTGGAAAATCCCCAACAATAACGTTAATGTTGTATATTGTATTTGTTTTAATATCCTTCATGATTATCAATAAGAGGGCATCCTTCAAAGTTTTAGGAAATAATCACGTCTATAAATTTATAAATCATTATTGTTGAACCAAGATTTAAACTCAATTCACCTAGTCACTCTCAAATAAAATAAAAAATTCAATTCACGTAGTCACTTGCAAAAAGGAAATATTGGACCTAACATTTTTATATGAATCTCCCTATGTATAGTTTATTATTGCTCTATTATTGTTATGATATCTAACAAGAGTATTTTACGTTATTATCCCTGTACCATATCATTGGACTTAATCATCTCAATAACCTTGTGCGTAGTGAAAATGGAATATGTGAATATCATCTTCAAATATGTTTTGAATATATAATATGAATGACTATATAGTATGGAACATGCATGTCATTTACTGGGTAAACATTATATCGACAATAGATGAAACTTTTACATTTAAATCTTGAAGTTACGTGTTAAAATACCCATACTAAAGAAAATAGATTACATAATAAGATGAATTGATGAAGTTGAAAAATATGAGATTAATTATCATTAATTTTTACTATAATAAATTTGAGATAACCTGAAAAAACAATGTGTATATGTATGCCCAATCAAAATAATGAATAGGAAATTGATATTGTTTGCTAACAAATAAATAAAGGTAAAAGAGATCTACGAACCTAAACAACATAATGTATTTTATGAAGTATAAATACTCAAACTTGTCATATTCAATTATTGATCACATATTTTTTTCAATTGTGATGTAGATATATCTAAAGCTATTGAGGACAAAAGAATTACAAGGGGACAATTGTTATGTGACTTTTTCTTCAAGAAAAGAAGGTTATAAAATAATCTTTCAAGATTTAAAAGGGAAGATAAAAATAAAAGATATTACAATCCTTTGATTTAATGGAATACTATTAAATACTATTATATTTATTAATGAGTAATTAAAGGTGACCTTGTCAAAAAGGTTTAATGGTTTGGAACCACCCCTTAAAAGGTTATATAAGTCATTGTGTTCAAAACTTGGAGAGAGTGAATGGAGAAAACAATAGTGGAGGGCAAGTAAATAATTACAAAAGCTAGGAGAGGGCATAGTTAAGTTCTCTAGGTGGGCATTAAGCATTGGAGAAGGGGCATACAGTGTGGATCCAACTCGGGGTACATCGTACACCCGAGAGTGTCCTGTCTAGGACTGTGTATTTTCATTTATGAGGCATGTGTTTCATATCGTGAAGGTCTATGAGATTCTAAGTAAGAATTGTGTCCTCCTGTGAATGCTCCTTGCTTGCAAAAAAGTCGGTAGCTATAACTAATCCTCTACTTGTCATTCTTCTTCAATGAACAACAACTTCTTCATGATTCATAGATACGTATAAATTTATTTTTTATAGTTATTAAGTTATTTATATGTGAGATTAATACCTTTCATTTTATTAATGATACATTAATAATTATAAATAATCATTAAGTAATATATTTATGGGATAAATATTATTTTGAAGGAATATTCACTTTATAATATAATAAATAATTTACTTCTAAAATAAATTAATATTCATAAGACTTTATAAGAAAAATCATTTCAATTCTAACTTATTTTACTTGAGGTGAACACATGAATTACAATATTTCCGTATGCATGCCTCTTCGCTTGATGTATGACATCTTTTTACATAATATAATCTAAAAATACTGTCACAAATGTCTCTTTCAGCTGAAGATGACCATAACAATTATAACAAACATATTTCTATTATATCAAATCAGAGATAAAGATCTCTATCGCAGGTACAATCTTCAACACTTCCAAATTGAAGCACACCACTATCATTTAAGTTTGATATAAATTATTGATGTACACATTAGAGGCATATTATTACATTTCTTTCGAAGATTTTCATTTACACAGCAGTGTCCGTACATGAAACGACATTCCTAGCAAATACTAACATGAAAAACCTTGGAAACTGAGTTGGAGTTGACTGTTGCAGGTTTGACATTGACTCTAGAAAGGGCAGCTACAAATAGTGGATCACATTTATGTTCCAATGCTCTTCTCACTGTAGACCACATTCATCAATGATAAAAATTGGGGTTGCATCATTACAACCCTACAACTACATGTGCTGCTCAGTGTAAGTGGACTGATATTAATACAAACAGGTCTGCTATACGGTTCTGATCATGATATAAGCTTGTTATTGCAAGAAGACACTTTGTGGCAATCTCCAATATCCATTATATCTTCTACAAAGGATCCAAGTAAACATAAAACCAACCTAGCACTCATGCATTGCCACAAAATGACACAAAGATGCATGTTCCAGTTATGTAATGCACTTTTGATGCTTTCCCAAAACCTTGCAAATAGTCTGCTGTATGATTCTGAGCATGTAGCAGGACTGTAATGACATTCTTAATTTCACGATTCTTAATGTAATGTTGCGAAATACTAATAAGAAGACCTCAGATAACAAGAATTTAACTACCAATAATAAGCATAGTAGGGTGAACTTTGAAGGGGGCCCGCTGTGATATTAAAAAGAGTTCTATAAAATAAATGTGCTTTTGTAAGCGCAGATGCAACCTATCTCATTGGGGATGTCTATTCATCCCATGGTCCCTAGCTGTTTCTAGGGCATATGATTGTCTCCCCAATTTTGGGCTACATCTCCATGTTTCCAAGATGTCTTTTGTCATTTTTTGAAACATGGGGACAGGTGGGGACGTCCCTTAGCCATCCCCCATTCTGGAAACGTGCTCAGTACGGGAGTAGGGGTTTTCAGCCAGGGAAGCATCTCCAGGTAACACTGATGCAAAGTACTTGCAATTTCTAGCATGTTTGTGAATAAAGGACTCATATATTACAGAACAAACCTTGCACAACAATTGTTTGATGAAATGCATATGACGCAAAACTGAAAATATAAAGACAAAAAAAGAAGGGGTTCTTACATAAAACCTGATTGACAAGTACAGTTATGGTGATGATTATGTCAATCAGCTTTTTTATACCTGATTGACATGCATGAACACACCATTGAAGGCTAGAGTGGTTCAATTAGCTTAAAATCCTATTGACAATTGCAGGTGAAAAAATGTAGAGAAGTATGTCAACTGGGTTTTAAAACTCAATTGACAAGTATGCAAGGTAATGATTATATATTGTTTGAGTTTTAAAACTTAAACACCACAATTTGTGTGGACATTGATTATTAGGGTTTGAAACCTAAATGGCATGTGAAGTTGAATGATGACATGCAATTTGGGTTTTAAAATTCGAAGTGCATATTCCCAGTTCAATCTCATGTAATCACAGGGAAAAAAAAACCTAACATTGCATGAAAATATGCAAAGATGGAGAAAAACTTCGACATTGAATTAAATATAAACACAAAGTTCATAAAAAAGTGCAGTTGCTAAAAAAATTCCCTGACACTGCATTAGGGGAAAAATGACAAAAGCAAGGAATTTGCACTTTGAGTTTTAAAGTCCAAACAACATGCTAGTGCATAAGGATGTGCAAACCGGGTTTTAAAATCTGATTTGCATCTAGTATTTTAGGTGTGTAAGTTATAAAAAATTGCAGTCTGGGTTTAAAACTTGAACTACATATGTAGTTTGGGTTTTAAAAGTCAACATGCATGTGACAACTTTAGACTCATGTAGAGTCAAGGAAAAAAAAATGCTTTGCATGAGTCAAAGAATTTCCAACTCTCGGCCAGAAAAAGACTTTGCTAAAATGGAAAGACAAAGGAAAAATTTGATTGAGGGGACAACTCAAGGGGTCATATTGTGCTCGAGGGCACATGAAGAATGCCTCAAAATGCATGCGTAGAGGAAAGGGGCTACTAAATGGACAAATTTCAAAGGGGTTATCCTAGGATTTCATCAAGCTAAAATTGAGGATAATAGGGGGAACTCTTAATTTTTGCACTTATTCCTTGGTTCTCTTTGTGTGCCAAAACCTTGAGCTACCTTTCTTTGGATGCTTGGACTTTGAGAACATTGTGCACCTTTGCACATATCTTTGTGTTTGTCATTGTTTTGACCTGTTAGGACTCCTATTCTCTCTCAAACTCAAAGATCCAAGTTTGTCTGTGTTAGTTCAATCGGGATAAAAATATTGAAAATATAAATATATATTTGTCTAATATAATTCAATATATTGTAATAATATTATTATTGTATAATATATTATAATATATTAAATATTGTACAATAATAATAATAAGATAAGGAAGACCGATTGACTGACTGCTTGAATGTATTTACTGACTACTTGCATATTGGTCGATGGGCAAATTGAATTTGTTTTTTGTTTAAATTAAACACATTGGGAGCCACGCACCCTATGGGACGTGACTCCATGGTGGAGTCACTCCCCTTTGTTATATGTGTGTGTGTGTGCGCTTGTGCCAAAGAAAGGATCCGCAAAAAACAACGAACACATATTTTCTCCATCAGTCTTTAGTGTTGAAATCACAGGTTCTCTTTAACACATTATATCATTTCTCGTTAGTCATTGTGAATTCATCTTATTTAGTATAAATAATTTTATACAGTTTGTGCAATATTTATTATTGGTTATTGTAATATATCGATAGTTCATCTGAATTTATTACTTCATTCCTTTCAAATTCCAGTGGCGAAAACATTTACTTCAGTTGCATTCCTTTTGTACTTTGATTGATACAAATTCATATATCTTCTAACATATAGGAGTTGAGACCAATATAAACAAAGTTCATTGTACTTGTAATTAAGTATGATATTTTAACATGGTATTAGAGCCATGACAACTTTCTTCACCTTTGATTTAAAATTAATCAAATCCACTAGATATATGTGATTTTTGGCTGTGGGTAAAGATGATTAGTCCTGCTTTGCAAGTTGGGCCAACTCATCTCATGAAGGGGCTCAAGTGATTCGACTCACATTGTCTAACATGAAATCAATATTGCTAAAGATCTAGAGCTTGCTCAAAAATGCAGAGAAGTCTTCAAATTGGAATGAGGTACAAATTAGCTCTCTGTGTTTGTCTAAGTTAGAGGTAGAAGATCTGATTTGGTGAACATATGTGCTGGAGCTCGGGACTTGAAGTTTGCAATCCAACTGAATGTCTATGCACACAGATCTCGGCACAAGGTTTACTCAATGTCATTGCACTATTCAAACTTATTGTGGAAGGAATGCAATAAGTATGTCATTGAGCTTTGTGGTTTGATCTAAGCACGACTTATCTGATATCTGTGTGCATGAGGAGTTCAGATCAAATGCAAGGAGGGGCGAGTGCAGTTGTCACAAATCCAAGATGGTCTCTAGGCGAAGTCAAGCTTGAATGCCAGGGAAAGACCCCAATTACTATTGGGTCAATTTGGAGGGTGCTCATCTCGAAGACCAAATAGATATCAACACAATGAAGAGTCCAATCCAATGCAAATCACTGGCTCGAGTTGGGATCTTATGGTCAGTTAACTTGAGTTTGGATCAATGTCAGCTCAAATTGGCATGTTGGGTACTATAGTTTGCAAGCGGTGGGTATTGTGTCAAACAACATTGTCCTCTTGTGGGTTAAAGAATGTCGAGAGAGATTATGATGAAGATTGTGCAGGAGCTAGCTAGGTTGTGATGCACAATGGGATTTTATCATATCCTCTTGATATGTAGGATTTTCGCGTTGTTCCCTGACTACATGGAAGTCACAATGGGCATTATGTATTTGAGGTCATTTTCTATGGAGTCTACCATTTACGTCACAGCTAGACAATGGACACCTTGGTAGAGATTTAGGAGCGACATGATGCAGTAAGGGGCATAGAGAAGCACCTTGACTTGCATTAATTTTTCAAGATATGGTTGTGCTTGTAGAGTTGCAAGGAGAACATGCTTGATAACATTGAAATTCAGGTTTCAGATCCTAAGGACCATTATGCATCTGGAATTGTAGCTTTCTAAAAGGCCAAGAGTTTATAGTGGAATTCAAGGATGTGGATGTGTTGTGCGATTTTATATCTATTGTTTATTATTGTAGTAATTAAGCCATAGATTAGCAACAACAAAAAAGCTTACAGAGAATAGTTTAATGTATTGAAAATCTCATGTTCATTTGTTTGAGAATTTTAGGCAAATTGCATTTGAAATATTCTATTCGAGATGCTATTCAGATTACTATTGGTTCAACTTCTCCTAGTGATTTTCAAAGTTTTACACTATTGCTCATTTGTGGCAGGCAAATTGCCAAGCAGTGCAAAACACCATTATGATGGACATCTCTCGAGTGATGGAATGAATCCTAGAGGAAATTAACTTGAGCTTCGCGATTATACTAGACTTTTGAAGAATGATCTTCGGGATTTCAAAGGGGATTCCTTATTTTTTGTGCATTGGGATTCTTTAGCATTGGCTTCTTTGATAGTTGAGACCTCTAAGTATTCAACGTTATTGAATAAAAGAAATAATTGTATTAATTGTACACTTGAAGTATAAATTTCAATTCATAACAAGGACATTGGAGAGGAGACTGTTGAAATACAAATGGATATCAAAAAACTTGCACATCATAATGTGTAAAGGAGAAAATAGACTATGTCAGAGGAGTTATATTATGTAAAATGATAGTGATGTGTTAGTCGACTAGAGTTGAGAAGCTTGGCCTGATCGCTTCTATTGCATCCTCCCATGGTGCAAATAGACTAAGGTTCTGAGATCTATTAAACAAAAAGAATTGTCATATTTGATGTGATGCAAAAATTTTCAATGATATAAGATTATGAAGTATCCTTCTATATTAAGAGGGAGTCTGACAATTCATTAGAGTTAACCTTGGACAAAGAGAGAGAGCAAATAGAACATATGCTTCAATCAAACTTTCGTTCTTAGTTGTATTGATTCAAAGGGAGTAGACCATGTCAATATGGATTCTTTGGTGATCAGAAACTATAGTAGTGAAAGGACTATGATTAATGGGATAATTTTTCAAGAGTGCTTTCCTAAATGGCGATCTCTATGAAGAGGTCTACATGATGCAACCTCCTAGTTTGAAGGTTGCTGGTAAAGACCATCAGGTTCTCAGATTGATCAAAGCTCTCTATGGCTTGAAGTAGGCCCCTAGGGCACGGTACATAAAAATTGATAAGTACCTCAATGATCAAGGCTTCCAGAGGATTTCTTCAGACTCAAATTTCTACATCAAGACCACTGATAGTGACATCATCCTTCTGGTTATTTATGTGGATGATTTGATCATCACCTACAGTTCGACAACTTTGATTCAAGGAATCAAATAGAATGTATGCTAGTCTTTTCATATGACGAATCTTGGACTCATGCATTATTGTCTAGGTGTCGAGATTTGGCAACAATCTTCTGGTATATTCATCTCTTAGTCCAAATCTGTTAGGGCTTTGTTAGACAAATTCCGTATGTAGAATTGCAAGCCTGCATCTACACCCATGGAGAAAGGTCTCATTATCAGCCAAGTTTGCTTCTCCTCCCCTTGATGATACTACATACAGGCAACTAGTAGGTAACCTCATCTATCTCTCTGTTATCAGGCCTGATATCAGCTTCACAGTCAACTACATCTCATGCTTTATGAAAACTCCGAAGGCTGATCATTGGACGGGAGAAAAGTGTGTGCTTTGTTATGTGAAGGGTACTTTAGATTATGGACTTCTTTATTCTCGTAGTTCTAATCCTAGACTTATTGGGTTCACAAATTTAAATTGGGCAAGCTCTGTTGATGATAAAAAAATCAACTTCTTGATATGTGTTCACTTTGGGATTTAGTGTCGTTACATTGACCACTAAGAAGCAGTAGGAAGTTTCTCTCTTCTACAGAGGCAGAATACAAATGGACAGTCAAGGTAAGTTGTGAAGCTGTTTGGCTTTGTCAGATGCTTGGGGATATGCAGATGTCACCAATAGGACCGCCCACTTTGTTTGTGCATAATGAAGGTGTTATCAAGTTAGCTCGAAATCTAGTCTTCCATGAACAAACCAAGAATGTGGATGTTCACTGTCACTACATATGACAACTGGTTGAAGAGGGGAAAATAGACTTGTAGTATGTTCTTGCAACAGATAGACATTCTCACCAAGCCTCTTGGTCCTGATAAGTTTGTTAAATTCCGAGGACAACTTGGTGTTGTGGATAGAGTAATCATTAAGGGAGGGTATTACGATAATAGATTAACTTCCATTATTAGTTAATGGTTATTTGTTTGTAATCTATTGCAAATATTAGAATTTTTCTAGTATTTAGTTAGATGTAGTTATTTGCTAGCTTTCTTTAGTTTTCTTTTAGCTAGAATAGAATATTTCTATTCTTTACGATTATTTCCTAAGAAAAAATCGCTTTATTCTTTTGTATATATAGACCTCTCAGTCTCTGTTAATAACAAGCAAGTATTTTACCAATTACTTTGTAATATTGTCCATGTCATCCAATTTGATGGCTTCTATTGCAACCCTATCATCCATTGCCTACCTCTCAAAATCAAGAATCTCATCTTAGTAAACTTGGTTTCTCATCTTGACCTATCTAATTGCTATAAGGACTAGTGCCTTCATGTAATTGATTTGGTTGTAAATTTGGCAACTCTAATTAGGATTTGTGGGGATCAATCTTGGCCCTTGATCTTTAATATATCTTGGGCCTTCATTGTATTTTAACATCTATAAAAGGTCAAGGCCTCCTCATTTGTAATTCATTAGAATTAGATTAGAGGAGAGGAGATTAGATTAGATTAGATTAAGCTAGCTAAGGGAGAGACTTTATCAAATTGTTGCTATGATTCTATCAAAGTGACTGACAATTCATCGTTGGTTCTTCATGGTGAATTACTTGATATTGCTTTGAAGTGTTGCATGGTTTCCTCAATCTTTCACTAAGATTAGATTTCACTTAATGTTGAAGTAGTTTAGTTGAATGAAAGTAATTGTGGATGTTTACTTGCTTGACTCGAACAAAATTGGGCCACTAGCCTCTTGCAGATTGTAAGTGTGCCTTGTGTTTTTAGTCGATGATTGGAAGCTCTTAACTTCAATTGATATTCAATCTTTAGTTTGCATACATTTGATGGGATTGAAGAGCAGATATTGATTCAAAAACCATTTGAGTGTTCCTCAAAAGCTTGCACTAGGTGGGCGGTCGCTAGCAAGATTGCATCAAGTAGAGTCCAAGTTCATCCACAACTCCTTGCATTCATATTAGGAGTAAAAGTAGCACTTTAAGTTTGAGTTAAAGTGGAGCGTTGGGAAATCAAGACTATATGTTCATTGCACATTGTGAAGCCAAATCTTTAGAAGCACAAGAGATGATATCCATTGAGTGAACAACGTAAGTACCCAAAGTGATCACCGACAAATCACATTATTTTACTGAGTGAGTATCCACTGTTGAAGGAAGCTTGAAGTCATTTCATGATCTTACTTTGTAAGCTTAGCATGAGAGATGACCTTATATCAAGAGAAGATTGAATAATTAGTGTTTTACTCTAGAGCATTGAGTGTTTGATTCTATATGTAGTATTTGAACAAAACTCACATCAACGCAACCCCCATTCCTTTGATTTCCAGACTTCATTGCCCTTTCAATTGATTTCAGAGTTTGTTGCTTTGTTCCAGGATGTAGATTGTCTTTCTTCCTTGAAACAAACTCTCTCTTCATCTTCATTTTCTTGTTTTCAATTTTAAATTTCTTTTGATTGCAATGAAGTGGCTTTGGAGTGATTTTATTCTAAAATTTAAGATCTGATTGTTAATTTTTCCTCTACTAATAATCTGATTTCCATGTCTCTTTCATGGAGAAATTGATCCCTTTACACACCCAGATCAGATTTGCCATGGTTTTAAATGCCCTTACTCTTGTTGGAAATTGACATGGAGCTTGAATGGGGTCAAGGCTAGAGGGTGGAAAAATGGGGGTTGTTGGAATTAGAATTCTGACACATGGTTGGATTCCAACCTATTGTTGGAATGGAGTTCCCACACCTGGTCGGAATCTGATCATGTGTTGGAATTCCTCAAAATCTTGCATATGTTTTCCCTTGTATTTCATGATTCAACTTGATTCTTGATCTCAAATACATTTTTTCCAATTTGATCTCCATCATTTGATTATCGAATTTCATCATCTGATTTTCATTCTCCCCTTAGTTTTGAAATATGATTTTTTATTATGTCCCCATGATTGAGACTACCTCGAGAGGATAGGGATCGTGAGAATACTTGCTTTATTATTTCGGCCTGTGATGCCCCTCATTGAGCTCTTGTTCATTGAATTTGGAGTTTGCTTGCCCCTTCATTTTAATATTTGAAATTAGGATTACTAATGTTCACTTATAATAATATTTTATTATTATCCCTCTTGCTGGAATAGAGATACATTAAGCCTCTTATTGTATTTGAGGACCGCATGTGAAAAAGGAGTTAAAAGAATGATTTTGGAATGATAATGTGTTAGATGTTGAGAAGGTGAACAGGCAGGGGCAACACGAGTTAATTTTGGAGAACTGTGGCAGATTAAAAAAAGCTTGTGAATGTTTTTGACTGGAAGAAGGCATTAGTAGCAGATGCAGGTTGCTTGCAAAATCCATTTGAGTTGGGCTTTTGGGATGATACCCCCTAAAGCTTACAGCTTTGATTCCAGTTTTATATGGTCTTGAAGCTATCAAACAGTTGGGAGTTGACCAACCTATAGCAGTGTCTTGGAAAGTATATTGAGTTGCCTGGATTCATCAAAGATTGCATGGATGGGTGCATGGCTGAGGGGTTGGGTATTGCAGATTGGTTCTATCTTCATTGCAACCATTATCTTACTGTATTGGCACCACAAAGTATTACGTAGACCCCTCCTATTCCCTCTAAAAGGCTAACGGTATCACATTGACATGTGCTGGCAGGATTTGGTTATTATTTGGGCGACACAATATGTAATCAAAAGACGTTGTGATTGGGTATTACCGCAACGTAGGTCTAGTTCAGCATGGGATCATTGATTTTGAGGAAGAGGTAAACACCATTACACTTGATCATGTTCTGCAGCAGATAACATTGGGAAGGAGGATACAACTGGTTACACCAACAGAGGAGTGCTGGTACAAGGCAATAGGAGAGTACAAATACACTAGAAGCAACAAGATGTGTTGACACTAAACAACACTATTGGAACTTTCAGCACAAGCTTTGCCATGAGCTTCCTTACACAGGTCGGTTACACCATCCTTGGTTATAAGTTGTAAATTTCCTTGCTGATGTACGCATGAATTGCTAGGGAATAAAAACTGTTGCTCAATGCATTGTTTAATTGAAATAGAAGCATATTGTTACTTTGTGCATGTTTTTAAAATTTTTTAAGTAAGCCTACAACAAGAACTATAATAAACACATACATAGAGAACTCAAAAACACAAAAATCAAAGAGAAGGAACTTAACAGTGCCAACAGGAAAGTGAAAGTAAAACTAAATTAAACCGATAATGACTGGGGTGGGCCATTTCAGTGGTATCAAAGCATTGAATCTTGCCATCCTATTGGAGAAATTTATGCAAACAGCCAGGGAATAACATGACAGATTGGAGGGTATAGCCATTGACACACCATTATAATCTGAGGAGAACTATAGCATGTTTTAATGCAGGCCCAGAAGAGGAAAACCAGGAAGAACAATTTGTTGCAGCTGAAGAGTCTTTTGACAATATGAGTGATAGGAATGCCAAGGACCCAGGAGAAGGAAGATTCCTGTAGACATTGGATACCATAGCACAGGGACAGCGATTAGCTGAGCAAAGAGCACAAGAAACAAATCAGTGCATGGATGTTTTAATTCAGATGATGGCTAGACAGATGGGCGTTAATGTGAATGTAAGTGGGAACAATATTGGCAGTGAAGGTACGGACAATGCTGAGAACAATGGAAGAAATGGTGTAGCAAAAGATGGGGGAAATGGTGCAGTGAACAATGGTAATAATAATGGGGAGCAAAATGGACAGAATGATGGGAGAGCACATGTGGGTGATAACTTTGAGCAGGTACCTAAGCCAACAAGAAAGATTTGTTCAAGACCTATTGTACCCACTTTTCCACCTAGGATTCCAGCACAGCAGGAACAAGAGCTGCACACGACAGAGTTGCAGGCCCAATTTAGGAGAGATCATGAGAGTGGTGGAGATGAGTGTGTGACCTCTATTACTTTCAGGGTTTACATGGATGTGAGGCGGAAACACGTGCCTTGAACAAGAGGGAGAGGACATTATTTTGATCTACAAAAGGAAGTAGACTTTCTTTTGCTTATTTTGATGGATACAGGAACACTATTGCTAGGGCATGTGTACAAAAAGTAGATGTATTTTCAGTTGAACCCATTGCTGAAAGAGAAAGCCATTAAATATGCTGTATTACACTGGGATGGTTTAGCACATGAATGGTGGCATCACGGTATGGTCACCATGGGCCATAATCAGATTACTTCTTATATTGACTTTACAGAGATCTTGATAGAACGTTTTGATAAGAAAGATCCCAAATTGCACTTTAAGAAGTTGGTACAACTTAAAACATGGGGTACAGTTATGCATATATAGAAAAGTTTCAGTGGCTCCCAGTATTGGTTACCGATATATCTACAAGGAGGCTACTCGTTATATTTATGGATGGACTTGTTGAGCCATTGAGACAATGGATTAAGGGCTTAAAATCCAACCACCTTGCAAGAAGCCTGTAAGAAGGCTAGGGACATGGAGCCTTCATCTTCTAAGGATAAATTTTATTCAAGTGGATCTTGTGCAAAATTTGACAAAGATAAGAAGAAATTTCAGAAAGATCAGCCACCTAAGAACAAAAAAAAACAATTAGACAATGATCAGCTCAATGAGCTTTACGGGATTATGTAGATTCTACCACCGCTTTGTAAAAAGGTATTCACAGTCAGTAACTCCTCTTACAGATTTGACACAGAAGGATGCTTTTGAGTGGACTAATAGATCACAACAGTGTTTTGATAGGTTTAAGGTGTTGATGAGTTCTTGCCCTGTTTTAGACACCCTAGATTTTAACAAACCATTTGAACTTCATTGTTATGCCTCAGGAGAAGGAGTTTCTGCGGTTTTGATGCAAGACAAGCATCCAATTGCTTTTGAGAGTAGGAGGCTGAGAGGTGGAGAGAAGAGTTACAATATCTACGACAAGGAGATGTTAGCTATCATGCACACATTGGCTAAATTCAGACAATATTTGATGGGCAGAAAATTCGCAGTCAAAACTGATCATAACAGCCTAAAACATTGTCTTGGGCAAAAGGAATTGAATGATAGACAATAGAAATGGGTCAGCAAACTACAGGCATATGACTTCAACTTTGTTCTTGTTAAAGGTAAGAAAAACATTGTTGTTGAGGCCTTGTCTTGGAGACCACATTTGTGTGCTATTGGGGCAATATCAGATGATTGGAGAGATGATTTTAATAGAGTATGCAAAGGATGAGTGGGCTACAAGTTTTAGTGATGACACCTCACAGAATGAGAGGTTTATAATGATACATGATATTATTATGCACAAAAACAGGATATGGCTAGTACCAAGATCTGCAGTTAAGCAGAAGATTTTTAAGGCCTTTCATGACTCTCTTATGACAGGGCATTAAGGATAGTTCAAAACATACAGGCAAGTAAGGGAGTGCTTTGCATGGACTCAAGTCAGATGTTTTGAAACATGTGAGAGAGTGCATGGTCTGCTAGCAGAATAAACATGAGCACTCCTTCCCTGGTGGTTAAGTGCAGCCTTTGCCCATTCTTGTGATAAATGGGATAGTGTGTTGATGGATTTCATGACGAGCCTACGTAGGGTCCAGGACAAGGATTGCATTTTTGTGGTGGTGGATCGTTGGGAAAAACTTGCACACTTCTTTGCTATTTCGTAACACATTCAATGGTACAAGTGGTAGAGGTATTTTTCAGAGAAGGTTTAGATTGCATGACTTGCCAAGTACCATTGTTAGTGATTAGGACAAGAGGTTCATGAGTCTCTTATGGTAGGAGCTCTTTAGACTTTGTGGGACTGAGCTTACACACAACATTAGTTACTACCCACAGCTAGACGATCAGACATAAATAGTGAATAAATGAATAGAGGGATACGTAATTACGTCATAGGGCAGCAGAGGGCATGGCTGAAGTGGTTGCACCTTGGCAAGTTTTGTTACAACACCACCCCTCACATGTCCATATAGATGACACCATTCATGGCTCTTTATGGGTATGACGGGCCTAATTATTTAGATATGCGTTTAAGTGACAACAGGGTGCCTAGGGCCAGGGAGTTTGTACAAGAGAATTAGGATATTATGAGGTTCTTGAGGGAAAATATGTTGAATGCACAAAACCAACAAAAGCAATATGCACACTGGCATAGAGTCGAGCGATCTTTTGAGATTGGAGATATGGTCTATTTGATGTTACAGCCCTACCCACAATCCTCCCTTAAGAGGAGCAAAGCGGAGAAATTGAAGCCCCATAATTTTGGACCTTATCGAGTTAATAGGAGGATTAGCAACGTAGCATATGAGCTGGAGTTACCTGCGGACAGAAAACACATTTATTACATGCATCACACCTCAAAAAGGCATTGAGACTCAATGTGGCACCTTCAGCAGAATTAGCTCCTTTATGTGAGGAGGGGAAGTTGGTATTGGAACCCGAGGCTATTTTGGACGAGAGAGTGTAAACTCCAGAAGAGGACCATTAGAGAATATTTGGTGCAACAGATTTGCTGAGTGAGGATGCAACATGGGAGAACGAAACTATTTTGTAGCATCTAGGACTGAGATTGCTCGAGGCCAAGCAATTTCAAGGGGGGTGGACTGTAATGTCCCTGTGATTGAGGCTACCTCTAGAGGATATGCTGAAAGCCTTATCTGGGTTCCAAAGGCTAAGCAATGGATGTAAGAAGGGATCATGGGAATAATTGCTTTTTATTATTTCAGATTGTGATGCTCCTCGTTGAGCTCTTGTTCATCGAATTCGGAGTCTGCTTGCCCCTTCATTTTAATATTTGAAATTGGGATTACTGATGTTCAATAATTTTAATATTCTATTATTATCCCCATTTCATGGAATAGAGATACGTTAAGCCTTTTATTCTATTCCAGCACCGCATGTGAAGAGAGTTTTTAATTAAGTGCAGTGCTTAATTAAGAAAGAATTAAAAGAATGATTTTGGAAGGAAAGAGCAGTAAATGTTGAGAAGGTGAACAGGCAGGGGCAACGCAAGTTGAGTTTGGAGAATCACGAGCAGATTAAAAAAGACTGCAAATGTTTTTGACTGGAAGAAGGTATTAGTAACAGACACAGGTTGCTTGCAAAATCCATTTGATTTGGGCTTTTGGGACGACACCCTCTCAAGTTTACAGCTTTGACGCCATTTTTATATGGTCTTGAAGTTATAGAACAGAGTTGGGAGTTGAACGACTATGGGTTCTTTGGAATCAATAAACTTGTGTTTTCCTGTGTTTGATTTATTCTCTTCGTATTTGTTCATTATATATTGTGTTTTGCAATGGGATGGATTGGTTTTACTGTTTACATGTCTGAAAATGGCACTACAGAGATATTAGAATTGTTATCATTATCTGGGCATGTTCGGGCATGTTTGATGGAATACGTGTAAATTTGCATCATCCTTATATGCATACATGGGCAGTGCCATTTTTGGTAGTGATGGTTGTACTTTGTGGGATTCATATATGCCAATGTTTTGAGTGGATTCATTCAGTTAATTTCTATAGAAATTGTCTAATTTATTAACAGTACTTTTTGTTTTTATTATGTGAGTTTTTGGTATTTTCTTATCTCTATATTAGTTGCAACCCCTGAGAGGTGTTTTGCAACTTATGCATTGATAACCTGGGAAGTTCCCTAAAATGAGAGTTACTTTGTTCCCTTAGTAAACAAAGTACACAGTTAAGTATGCAAGGTTGAATGTTTATATTAATTTCTTGATGCTAACCTACAATTTTCATTATGGTGCAGATCCTTCTATTTTCAGCAACTTTTGATGAAAATGTGAAGCAATTTGCAACAAGAGTGATTTCAGAACCAAATCAGGTGTTTGTGAAGAAAGAGGAGTTGTCTTTAGATGTCATCAAACAGTATTGTGTGAAATGCCCAGATAAACTTGCTAAAGTTCAAGTGCTGAGGGATAGAATTTTTCCACTTGCTGAAAAGCTTGGGCAGTCAATAATTTTTGTTCGCACGAGAGAAAGTGCAAGCATGTTGCACAGTCAATTAGAAGCAGAGGGTTACAAGTGTACTTCTATCCAAGGAGGTCTTAAGATGGAGGATAGGGATCGTGTAATTAAGGAATTCAGAATGGGACTGACAAAGATCCTTATTGCAACTGATGTGCTAGCACGGGGTTTTGATCAAGCACAGGTTTTCCCATTGTGTTTATTTGGACTTTTCATTTGATGTTCTTCTCAGACAGATATCAATTTTTTGAATTATGTGTTATATCCTTAGAGGCTTAAAGAGGTTAGTAAAGTAGTTATTATTTTAACCAAGCACATGTTATGACAGGTAACCTTGGTTGTCAATTTTGATCTTCCTACCAAACATACTCCTCCATATGACCCCGATTATGATGTATACTTGCACCGTATTGGACGAAGTGGGCGTTTTGGTCGCAAGGGTGGGTCTCTCTCTCTCTCTCTCTCTCCATCCCTCCCTCCCCAATCCCCCTCCCACCAAGTGTTTCCCACATGGATGAATTTGTATTTAGTGTTATCAAAATGTCACAAATGTACTCTCTTTTACAGGAGCTGCTTTCAATTTCCTCACTGATGAAAAAGATGAGCAGACAATGAGCAAGATTGAGAGGCATTTTCAGCGACAGGTTGCTGAGGTAATTTTAGTAGCATCTTCATTCCTTCTTGAGCTGCAAGTTGAATTGTGTCATTGGTTTTTAGATTTTCTTTTAATTTGCGAGGAACTTTTCTATTGATGTATCATTAAATGATCACAAACTGGTGCTATAATTGTTACCGTGCAGGTGCCTTGGGATGATGAGGAAGCTTTTGAAACTGTTTTGAAAGATGCAGGGCTTGCTTAGAAAATAAATGTTGCTATAGTAATACAGAATTACAAGTTTATTGGTGTTTCAGCTTGTAAGAATAATTTTGGCTTTTATTCAAAATTAAAATGATACTTTTAAATAAAATGCTATTCAAGTCAATTTATGGTGTGCTGATATATAATTACTGCATGATTAAACAATTGGGGTTTTCTTGTGCAAAATATCCTCCAGCACACAAATCCATGATGTTATATTGATCCATGCATTTGTACCTTATCATGAAACTAACATATTTGTCTGTTAAAAATAACAACCAGACAGCTTTTGAAGAGCACATGATTATATTGAGCAGCTGAAATCAACAATTATGTACATGAACAAAATAACACAAGATTTACGTGGAAACCCAATGTGGGAGAAAACCATGGTAAAATAATTGTTTTTATATAAACTGTTTTTTTACAATGGTTTGTAGGCTACAATCTACAAGAGGCTCCAACCCCTATATTTATGAGCACCAACTCATTGGATTCTCCAACTCCCACGCTTTGCAAGCACCAGCCTACTAGAAGCACGAAGCCCCACTGCTATCTTTGTGAGCACCAACCCACCGCACTCAAACTTCTTTTCACCTTTTACAATGTTGCTTTCTTCAACTGATAATGGACACTTCTATTGCACACTTCTTTTCTTTAATCTGAAACTTCACATAATTTTATACATTCTTCTCGCTTCTTGAAGGCAGCCAATAACACTCAACTTTACTAAAATACATATTTATATATCAGGTAGAAATATGATTATATAATTTCTTTTCTCCATACATTTACTCTATATAATTGACAATTCCCTCTCACAGAAAAATATATAAATCAGATCAACAATTGAATATATCTATGTTCCCCCAAGTTTCCAGGACGGGGACGGCAGGGGACAGCAGGACAGCAATTTTTTTGCAATTTTGGGAAATGTTGGGGGGGGGGGGGGGTTGGGTACGGCAAATGGGGACAACAGAAGTGACATTTTTGTTTTTTTTTTTAACTTCTGTGTTATAAAAAATTGGGGACGGATGCAAGTCCCCAATGAAGTCCCCGGGACAGGACGTCTCCATCCCCAAAATACTGACTTTTTTTAGGGGGGGGGGGGGGGGGACGCATCCCTGGAGAACAAAGGAATATATATATTTCTTTTGTTTATACATTTACTCTATATAATTCACACTTCTCTTTTTCAAATGAATATATAAATCTGATTATATATTTTTATATTGTTCTTCTTCTATTCTTATCTGACTTTACATATTCCTTTGTTGTTACCACTCTATACTCCTTATTCTCTTCTACTTTCCAGTCGCTTACTGTATTTCCTTATTTCATTCTTGCCGCTGACTACTCTTCTTTTTCTTATGCTTTTCTTTCTTATTTTCTCTCATCCATCTGCCCACTTCCTTGTTTTCTTCACACAAACTGTCGATTCTTATATTTTGCTCATTACACCCACTTTTACAAATAGACAACTCTCCTTTATATCTTGAAAACGAAAGTCATGCCTCTTGGCAAAAGAGACATCTCATATCTTTTCATTATAATTTTTATTAATTATATTCTTTTATTATAATCGCACATTACTAGAATACTTTCCCCCCTTTTTTTTAATATCATGTTAACACTTTATATGAATCGCTGAGGAATATATTACTGCTGCATATTATTGTTATATAAAGCCCTTGTTCCTTTGGTTTAATCTCCACGTATTCGTGCAGTTGTTAGTCTTCATTTATCTCCCATAAGAACCTCTATATTGTTCGTACATATAATTTGCTATGCTTATTCTGCCAGCGATGCTACACATAAATATTCCAACTTGCCAACCATATGTGATGGCTCTGTATATTGTGATCACTGTAATCCTTTTGTGTTGGGAAAATGGCACATCACTTGTTACTGTAGACTCAATTTCCATTGGTGTAGATAAGTTTATTAAATATGCGCTTGCCGTAAACTCTTTATATTACATTGTTGTTGGATATGTATATTTAAAATCTCTGCAATATATTACTAATGTTGTCGTAAGTGTATTTTATCTGATTTCATTGACTTGTCAGGGTTTTGGAGATTTATATCTGTATAGAGTCTTCGATGACATCTTTCTTCGAAAACATTCCTCTATACTTCTATGTCTCTACGTTTCCATAAGGTCTTCTATTTCAACGTCACTCAAATTTAGGTGAACCTTTCATAGAATTAGGTTGTTATTAGTATTACGATAATAAATAGGTTTCTATTATTAGTTCCTGCCTTCGGCAGGTAACTATTGTTTTCGTTGAATGCACTTGTATTTTTTTTGTCCAATCAAATTTCAGAAGAATTTTTGAACATATTTGCATATGATATAGTTTGATAATTTTCATATATTTATCAGAATTTTATAATACAAATTATTTACAATCTTATTGATTCCAACTTTAATTCCAAAAAAATGTCATCATCGCTTTAAATACTCTTCGATATTTTCATCACAATTTATTTTACATATACTAAGGCGGCGAAACTTTAAAAGCACCGTTCATTTTGGAAATCTGACCGCAGCCCAAAACCGCTTCCGTCGCAAACGGACAACAGTTGAAAACCACGGCCACAAATTGGCATTCGTTCTTATCAAAAATTTTAATACAAAAACAATTTCCACGATTTGACCATCTTGGCTTTTCCAACTGGCGGTGGATAAATTTTTTTAATTCTTGTTACAGAGACGAGATCCGAGAGGTAGAGCCAAATTTGGGTGTATGTCAAATAAATAGCAGATTTCACTAATGTAAAGTTTGCTGGGTCCAACCGTTCGTGAGTATTTTGCTCTGAGTAGGAGTTAAGCTGTCCTCCTCTCTACACCTAGAGTTTGGCGTTTTTTTTCCAAATAGCTTTTTAAGCTTCTTCCTCTATAGTTGATTTTTCTTCGTTTGGTCTGAGTCTACGTGTCATTTTAAGTGGTTCCTGTACTTGATTACACGTTAGATAATTAGGAAGTAGACATTTTTATTTATTTATTTTTAAAAACATATATATAATTTTATTTTGTCAAATTCTTACTTCAGGTTTTACAGAATGTTATATAGAAATTTCAAACTATTCTTATTCTTATTATTTTTTGTTTTTTTATTCTTAATTAAAGTCAAGAGTTTGTCGCATTTAGGTATATATTTTATGTCGATACATTCAAAAATATTCTAAAAAGATATTTATAATTGTCCATTAAGTCATGTTTTAATGTTTTAGACACTAATTATGATTTGTTGTGATATAGACACTAACTTTCAAGTTATAGTTATTGATGCAATATTGTTAAAATCGTTGACATAAAATAAGCAATTGTTGTATCAGCGATTACAATATACTCAATTATGGGTGTTTGTTTTTGTTAGATTTTATTGTGTTTTGAATTTTGTGGTAATGCTTTGGAGTATTTGTTTCATCAAAATTACAAAACTTTAAATTTATAACTAAAAAGTCAAGAGATAGGTCATTGTTGTTTATAGTTTAAATTGTGTGAAAGCTTTTTATATCCAATTTATAACAATGCTCTAAAATTTGAATTGTGAAAATCTACTATCATTAATATTGAGGGAAATTCACATGGCTTGTACAAGATAAATATTTTAATTGGTGTTCATTTTATTTTATCATTAAACCATTCAAAAATTAATTTAAATTTTGTGAATTTTTATTGACATTAATGACTCTGAAAAGTACATTGGCATGCTTGTGTTCTGTATGTTTTGGGTCTCTTCCATTAGATTGTCCATTATACAAAAAACAAGTCTACAAATGGCACATTATCACATTATAATCATATGACAACCTTTTTGTATTTCACATGAAATATCCCCGACAGGATATTTGCTTCTTAAACACCAAAAAACTTAAAACTTCAATGATTAGGCATTTTGTCAAACAGTTAGCAAACAGGAATGATGATACCAAAACTCACCCGTTGGACTAATGGAACTAATTCAATAGGAAGAAGAATTTCTATTAGAATAGACCTGAATAACCAATTCCCCTTGTTTCAATGACAATCCATCTTGGAATGAATACTACAAATTAGTTTGGAAGAGGCATTTCCTATTTTATAAAAAATAATCAGAGGAAACATCAAAAGAACCTGAAACCCGAGCTATATCTGGAGCGTTGTCAGCAACCTTTCTCCCTTAAATCGGATTCAGATTATATAGTGACTAAATCAGAATGGGGAAGTCAATGCTTCTGCTTATTAGTATTGGTTGATAGATGGAAGAACTAGTCTGCAGATTTCACAGTTTGCCCTTGACTAGTTCCATCATTCCCTCATACTGCGATCTCCTGCAAATTCATACCTTCTCCTGACGTGGCAGAGCATAGATTGGATTGGCAATGATCTGATAATCGCCTTTTCCTTTAATTCTTGATATATGTTTGAAACTACCGCTGATTGGCCTGAATTCGGAGGATATCAGATGCGAAATTTGAATGTAATTCGCAACCTTTTTTGATACCCGTTTGCACGATTTCCGCTAGATCCAAAGGAACTCGTAGTTATTCCCTTAACCTACAGAATGTTCCTGCGATTTTCGGTTAATATTTTAACTCCCAAAGGGTAATCGGATACTAACGACCCTTGATTCGTCTTCTGTCCTGCTTCCAATCCGTCCATCCTTGTGCAGTGATCTCTATCCTTCAAACGGCGCCCATCGAATCCAACTGTAAGGGATGGCGCTATGATTCTTATGAAAAAAAACGACGAGGTAATTGGTATTGCTTAAAGTGCCTTCACTGCTCGGATGCTCCTCTTAACCGCGGAACTATGTCAATGGTGTTTGGGAATCCTTGTGGCGGTCAGGTTTCCAAAAATGCTCCAGTCTTTAACACCTATGCTGGACGTTGCTACACTTCCTTCTCGGCCCTAACTCGTCTGGGTCCTTCCGCAAGGAATTAAGATATTCAACTCGCACCTTCTAGTTTCTGTGATGTCAACTGATCCTCGAACAACGACTGGAATGCATGAGGAAAGGCGTCTAGCATTTGCTCCTGTCGAGTGGAATCATGACGATGTACGGTAGTGCTGTCTGATTTAAATATTGTTGTGCAATGAATGTTCTCAGATCTATCCGGCCTGATTTCATGAATAATGCATCTCCATGATGTTCATGAGTGCTTCACCGTTGGGGCTCGTTCTTCCATTCTCGAACTATTCGCACTACGATCTTTAACATAGAATGCTGAAGAATTTCCCTAACTCTTGCCAATAGATCCTAAGGAAGATGATGAACCTCAAACCTTGCAAAAACTTCGAATATCAATTTCTCGGAATGATCCTCCAAATTTGGCCTCGGGCCACAAAATCTGCCCTGATGAAATGACTGAATGTCACCTCCAATCTGCAATAATTCAGATGATATTTCACACCCTCAAAATTGCGTACCAATTGAGAGTTATCGTTCTCAATGGCCAACTGTGACAATTGTCGAAACCCTAGGTTCCACAATGCACCTGTGATTGAATCACAATCTGAAAACAAGAGAGATAACACAACTGCTTGATTCGAATGGAGCCTCGGGGTGCCTATTTATTCTTTTCCCTCCATCTTCTCCAGAGACTTCTAGAACATTTTTGATCTTATCCCTCGAGTGACTTTATTAAATACTCCAAGTCACTTTATTAAATATAAAGTTACTTATTTAATAATTATTTATTTAATTAAAATAACTAATTAGTCGTCCTTGGACAACCATTAATTAAATTAATTAAATCGAACTGTCACCAGAAAATTGGGGACATGACAGTCCGCCCTTCCTGAAATTGCTTGTCCCCAAGCAATGGCTGAACCATGAACCAATCAGTATGCCTGGGTCCCAAATGTAAATCTGTGTATCATCCCAATCCTCATCATACTCCTGTGGAGAAATCATCAATACCAGTATCTGAGAAACTGTACTCAACATCCAAACAACTGACAACTCTGATGAAATCATCTGTAAACCAACTGTAGATGCTGGTAGAAGAAAACATTTTGCGAAACTCAAGCCAACTGAAACATCAACTCTATCAAAACTCAAGCCCCTGTCAAAAAGACACCTGCACCCAACTGCACTGTAGATATGACAATAGCCATAGGTACCTGAATCATTGCCATCAACTCCAATCTCTGAAAAATTGCTCCGGGCGTGTCGATGCTGCAGGCTGAGTAACTTGCAACTACCAATTTTATTTTCAAAATATGGTGCCAATCTATCCCGTAATGGATGATAAGAAACTGGAGCCAATCTACATCTGCGTGAAATAAAATCTTCTATCTCTGTGTCAAAAGAAAAATGATGAGCGTACCCTACCATATAAAGCCAGTAAGAACCTCCAAACTCTGCTGCTGGCTCATCATCACTGAACTGGGAATCAACAGATGGCTCCATTTTCTGACTCCGAGTGACTGTAGGCTGGATAGGATCCTCTGCATTTTGCTCAACAAACCCCTCCTCAAGATCCCTGTGAGGTAGCATAGTAGAAAGGATCCTTATAATCTTCTCAACCAATCTGCAAATAACACTAGTATCTTGGATGAGAACACCTTCTGTCACCTTATGCGAGTCTAACTGAACACATGCACTATCCAACAAATACTTCATGAACGGTTCGGTGCAGTAAAAATTATATGAGGAAACATCAATATACTTCCCTACACACCACAACTGATCCTCCTGTGAAGGTGGCATCCCCCACTATACCACACTATCAACTAACTGAGAAGAATCAATATGAAAACTTGACTCTACCGGTATCCCAAACTCATTAAGACCAACTTCCTCCAAACCCTGAACATGTGTGTCAGTCTCAACAATAAGCTCCTCAAAAACAACTGTAGGAGTGTACTTACCGTCATCTACCTCAGTAGTCAAATTAACTGGGTCTGGGGCTGGTTTTGACCGCAAATCCTCCAACTCCACGGTCACCTCCTTCAACTGAAACTGCGACTTCTGTAGATCCTGTCGTGTGTCCTCTAAAGCCTCAGTAGTCGCTATGAGCTCCTGGGAAAGCTCACTCACCTCCTCTTCACGATCCAAGAGTGCCTCATATGCTGTGCTTCCCCACTCAACCAAGTGATCACGGTCGGCTACCAATCGTAAATAATCCTGCTTCAAAATCCGAACAGCTTCACGCAAGGCATGAATCTCTGCCAAAGAAAAGTAACCACCGCTGGACTCATCTGTCATAGAAGAACCCCAACCAGTAACAACCAACAACTGACGAGCAGTATCAAAATGCTCACAAGCAATAGCAATGTCTCGCTCACTAACTTTCAACTGGCTAACCACATGATGGCTCTCGCTGGACTGTCTTCTATAAACTCCCTCTGACACATTGTCTGGAGGAATGTCTTCAAAGATACTGGTCTCTGGATTATTACCATCCATATTTTTCGAATCAACTTCAAAACTCATATCGACATCCAGAGTGTCAAAACCTGTAGATCTGCTGTCAAGCTCTTCTGTACCTAAAGAAACTGTCAAAGAAGTTGTGTCTTCAAAACTGCCCACTTCATCCTCCTGGATGTCATCAAGGCTGAAACGATCCTGGGACTCATCAGTACACACTGGTAAATATGAAAAATTTTCAACACCTTTCAGCAAGAATGGTCGACTGGAAATATGAACCAAACCCAACAACGGTGCATAAAAACTAATACCAACATCGGATGTTCTGCTGGCACAAGGAAAGATAACACCGTATATTCTGCTAATCAAATCCATGATAGTACTCAAACAATCATGGCTATCATAAAGTGCTAAAGATCTTCGGTTGACTGAATCCCAAATGCTGCTGAAACATTCCCGAATCCATATGCAAGAAACAACTGGTAACTCAAGCAAACTACTTACCTGAGTAATGTGACCAATACCAGCTAACTTCACATACCTGTCTGCCATTGTCCTTGTATCCTGGATGTGAATGCAAGATGAACTCGTAGCATTATCAGCTACCATATATGATCCCTCTTCTGTCAAAAACTGAGTGCAAGATGATCTTAAGCTCAGCTCCATGTCGTGCTCTTGCCCTTGTTTCTCCCAGTCCCGTAATGCCAAAATTGCTCGAGTGTCCTCAAGCTCGCAAGAAAGCTTGACAACTTCCTCCTCCTTCCTCCTCAAGGCATCTGAATAGTCTTTGGCAAGGCTTAGAAGATGATCACGGTCTGATAGAAGATGCAAATAGCTCAACTTCGTCGTTCCCATTCCTTCACCAATTGCATGTAAGTCACAGCAAGAAGAATTTGCTTGAACTCCCTTATGTCTTCCTTGTAACTGAATCATCTGGATGTGCTCTTCTAACATCTCCCGCATCCTGTCATGATGAGATAAAGAAGCCACAATACTATCTTTGCTTACCTTCAGTTGGCTGGACCAATCATGTGAAGTACTGCCATTCTCATCCTCATGTGACGAAGCATCTAACTGAGCCTGGTACTCTTTCTCAGCAAAATCATGAATACTCGATGTCTGCTCATTTTCACCAGGTATCTCATCACCATGCACAATGACATCTTCATCATCATCTGGACTCACCTTACTGTAATCATTGCTTGTCGGAACCAAACTACCCTGAGTACATGAGACATCATCTTCGGGAAACTTGTATTCAACTGTCTCAACTTGAGTATCAAGTTGACAGTTACTATCCATCAGTGTAATATCCTTCACCACTTCTTCCTGTGACCGAACTGAAGCTTCTGACTGGCTGCACACTTGTTTCTCGAACTCCTCATTAAGGTTCCTAGTAGCATCTCTCATTGTATCTGTCAACGCTTCGTGAGAAGATTTGTCAAAACGAAATCCAGTTGATTTACTCACCTTAGCTGGGACGGACAGCCTGTCAAGCATACGGTGGTGTTTAACCAACAGTTCAAACATGTTATGTTTGATCTTTCTGAGCTCATCCTGAATACCTGAATAGTCCTCCTTCCCACATTTCCGACTCTGAATACTCTGTCTATTACTTGTCCGAGATTGTGTCCTTGGAGACTTTGTGCTGTACCTGTCCATCTTGGTTGAAGTAGAGTGCTGATCACTCATGTAATTCGGTTCTCACCCCACAGGATGGCAAGAAAACCGCTCTGATACCACTGAAATATCCCCGACAGGATATTTGCTTCTTAAACACCAAAAAAACTTAAAACTTCAATGATTAGGCATTTTGTCAAACAGTTAGCAAACAGGAATGATGATACCAAAGCTCACTCGTTGGACTAATGGAACTAATTCAATAGGAAGAAGAATTTCTATTAGTATAGACCTGAATAACCAATTCCCCTTGTTTCAATGACAATCCATCTTGGAATGAATACTACAAATTAGTTTGGAAGAGGCATTTCCTATTTTATAAAAAATAATCAGAGGAAACATCAAAAGAACCTGAAACCCGAGCTATATCTGGAGCGTTGTCAGCAACCTTTCTCCCTTAAATCGGATTCAGATTATATAGTGACTAAATCAGAATGGGGAAGTCAATGCTTCTGCTTATTAGTATTGGTTGATAGATGGAAGAACTAGTCTGCAGATTTCACAGTCTGCCCTTGACTAGTTCCATCATTCCCTCATACTGCGATCTCCTGCAAATTCATACCTTCTCCTGACGTGGCAGAGCATAGATTAGATTGGCAATGATCTGATAATCGCCTTTTCCTTTAATTCTTGATATATGTTTGAAACTACCGCTGATTGGCCTGAATTCAGAGGATATCAGATGCGAAATTTGAATGTAATTCGCAACCTTTTTTGATACCCGTTTGCACGATTTCCGCTAGATCCAAAGGAACTCGTAGTTATTCCCTTAACCTACAGAATGTTCCTGCGATTTTCGGTTAATATTTTAACTCCCAAAGGGTAATCGGATACTGACGACCCTTGATTCGTCTTCTGTCCTGCTTCCAATCCGTCCATCCTTGTGTGGTGATCTCTATCCTTCAAACGACGCCCATCGAATCCAACTGTAAGGGATGGCGCTATGATTCTTATGAAAAAAAACGGCGAGGTAATTGGTATTGCTTAAAGTGCCTTCACTGCCCGGATGCTCCTCTTAACCACGGAACTATGTCAATGGTGTTTGGGAATCCTTGTGGCGGTCAGGTTTCCAAAAATGCTCCAGTCTTTAACACCTATGCTGGACGTTGCTACACTTCCTTCTCGGCCCTAACTCGTCTGGGTCCTTCCGCAAGGAATTAAGATATTCAACTCGCACCTTCTAGTTTCTGTGATGTCAACTGATCCTCGAACAACGACTGGAATGCATGAGGAAAGGCGTCTAGCATTTGCTCCTGTCGAGTGGAATCATGACGATGTACGGTAGTGCTGTCTGATTTAAATATTGTTGTGCAATGAATGTTCTCAAATCTATCCGGCCTGATTTCATGAATAATGCATCTCCATGATGTTCATGAGTGCTTCACCGTTGGGGCTCGTTCTTCCATTCTCGAACTATTCGCACTACGATCTTTAACATAGAATGTTGAAGAATTTCCCTAACTCTTGCCAATAGATCCTAAGGAAAATGATGAACCTCAAACCTTGCAAAAACTTCGAATATCAATTTCTCGGAATGATCCTCCAAATTTGGCCTCGGGCCACAAAATCTGCCCTGATGAAATGACTGAATGTCACCTCCAATCTGCAATAATTCAGATGATATTTCACACCCTCAAAATTGCGTACCAATTGAGAGTTATCGTTCTCAATGGCCAACTGTGACAATTGCCAAAACCCTAGGTTCCACAATGCATCTGTGATTGAATCACAATCTGAAAACAAGAGAGGTAACACAACTGCTTGATTCAAATGGAGCCCCGGGGTGCCTATTTATTCTTTTCCCTCCATCTTCTCCAGAGACTTCTAGAACATTTTTGATCTTATCCCTCGAGTGACTTTATTAAATACTCCAAGTCACTTTATTAAATATAAAGTTACTTATTTAATAATTATTTATTTAATTAAAATAACTAATTAGTCGTCCTTGGACAACCATTAATTAAATTAATTAAATCGAACTGTCACCAGAAAATTGGGGACATGACAAAAATAAATAATTAGTCGTCCTTGGACAACCATTAATTAAATTAATTAAATCGAACTGTCACCAGAAAATTGGGGACATGACATCACAAAGCAAAATTTACAAAGAATATTGTATACACTTAAATTTATATTTATGAAACATCAATTTGAAACTCAATTTGATGACAAAAATAAACAACACAATATCAACAACTATTAAATTAAGCTGATCAAAAGCGTATCATGTCTTCATAACTAGAATGACTAAAAATGCTCTCGGTTAAGTACAATAGTGACAACTTCTAGAATGGAAAATTAAGGATTATCATGATTCATGATGCAAGATTGAGTTGAGATGGTCTATTTAAGCTATGAAATGAATAGTTGAAAGCTTGAATGTGAGCAAATTTGACTATAGTGATGATGCAAAGATAATGGATGATTTTTTGCAAAATGGCTTACTATTTCTAAATTTTCTCAAGGCTTAGGGGTAGAGTCAAGGCTAAATCAATTGATCATGGTTAACTTTCATTTAAATGGTTTCAAATGAGGGGACAACCATTTAGAATGAGTGATAAGATTGCATAGTCGTAATAATTGAAATTAATCAATTTAACTCTTCTTTAAAAAAATTATACAATTTTATCTATATCTCATGTATAATTAGTTGATAAATATCTTTGGTATAACTGTTCTTTACGATGTGATCTAATTTTAATTTAGCATGATACTATAATGTTTATTTATATATTCTTTTACTATTTTAATTAATATACATCATTGTAGTTATATAATTTAATAATATGCTAACTATACTCGTAATTTAATTTAGTTTAGCACTATAATGTTATATATTTCATTACTATTTATTTGTTATTTTATTAAATTAAATACATTATATTTTAACCAAAATCTATTTCAATCAACCATAAAATCATGAAGGCAGGAACTTTGGCGCATGCGCCCCTTGTTAGTTTATGGTTATCTATTTATAATTTGTGGTAAATATTAGAATGTTTTTAATATTAGTTAGTCTGTAATTATTTGTTAGTTTTTTTTAGCTTTTTTTTTTAGCTAGAATAGAATGTTTCTATTTTTTACGATTGTTTTTCGAGGAAATATCATTTTATTCTTTTGTATATATTGACCTCTCGGCTCTATTAATATCAAGCAAGTACAATTAATTTGTAATATGGTATCAAAGTCAATTTTTTGAATTTTTTTGAAAAATATTATAATTTCTTATTCAAACTATTAGTGCAAGATTATTCGAAATTATTTTATGTGGTATATGCTTCTTACAGCTATTTTTTGCAATTGCCCTCTGTTTTTTTGCACATTTCCACCATTTTTTGTTGGTTTTTTTTGTAGCATGATTGTTTTTGTTCAAAACCCTAATTTTTGTACCAAATCAAAAAAATTGGATCCTTGGTGGGTTTTCTGAGATCTCAACTCGGTTTTCGTCTTTTTTTTAGGTGCCTTGATTTTTGAGCTAGTGAATCTAGAAATTGACAACATATTCTTTTTAGGTTTTTTGAGCTCTCTTCTAGGGACCCCTTCAATTTTTTGGGTTTTCCATTTTTTGCCTCGAAATACTAATATTATGTTCGAGAGAAATTTGAAATATAGTACGTAGAATTATGACACTTGGAAGCAGCGGATAATAATAACTTTTGAATATTGAAATACTGATCAAATCGTTCTAGGTGTTAACACAACGTTCGATTGCCCCTAGTACTTATCAGGATACATGGAATCTGAATAATCAGTAGGCGGTGATGCTTCTCAAATTATCTGTACTTGATAATAATTTCTCTTAGATTCCATCTGCCAAGATAGATGCCGAGATATGGGCACATCTCAAGAATCTTCATGAGACTTCTGACAGAAGTAGAGCTTTCCTTTTGAAGAACACTCTGTTTTCTATTATCATGGATGAACGAACACTGCTCCAAGCTCCCCTAAATAGGATTCAGGAAATCTGTGATCAATTGCTTATCATTGGTTGCAAGGTGGAGGAAGAGGACATTGTGGCTATCAGTCTTCAGAGTTTACCCAAGTCCTATAAGCATTTTATTGAGACTCAACATCACTTCTTCTGGTGTTGATTTGAAATTTACAAACCTTCGTGCACTCCTGCTTCAGCAAGATCAGTGGAAACAATAGTTCGGTAGTAGTTCTAGCTCCACCTCCTCAGAAAAAGCTTTTGCTGCTAAATCCTTTCAGAAGGATAAAGGCAAGTCTCAATAGCCTTCTTAGTAGAAATCCTCTACTCCAGATTTAGAAGGCTCTTGGAAGAACATTCAATGCAATTATTGACACAAGTTTGGTCACATGAAGGTTAAATGCTGGAAATGCTTAGCTGCCCAATCTAAGCAATCAGGTTTGCAACCCAAAGTGAACAGTGCAGAGCACAATGAGCAGACATAATTTGCCTTTTACGTCCTAACGACTAAAAGACCAGTAGATCATGTGAAGTTGTCTACTTGGTACATTGATTTAGGTGCCTCTCGTCATTTCATCCATTGTAGAGACTAGTTTACAAACTACCAATATTATTTAGATTCTGCTATTTTGGTGGTGGTGGAGTATGTCGTCGGCAAAGGCAACATTCAGATTCAGTCTACTAAGAGGAATTTGATTTTCCTCAATGTGTACTATGTTCCAAGGATGGAACTAAATCTACTCTTAGTCAGTTGCTGTGACATTCTCCACAGTTGGATGTTAGTGTACCATCAGTGAGAGGGCAACTCAGTCTATTGTTGCAGTGGGTCTTGAGGATCATGATCCTTTTTGATTTACTGATTCTAGTGATTCTGGGGACTTAGTTATAGCTAATCGGTCGTCTTCTGTTAGAACACTTTGGCATCAGGCGTATGGGCACTTAAATGTGCATTAGCTCTCTTAGCTTGCTTAAGAAGAGCTTGTCCTCAGTTTGTTAGAGATTCAGACATAGTAGCTTGGAGTTTGTGATGCATGCCAATCACACACCTTTCACTAGTGGTGATTCATGGTGAGTTCATCAGGTACTTCAGATTGTTAATGCCAATATCTGTGGTCCTATGGCCACTCCTTCTATTCTTGGCTCCAAGTATTGTATGTTGTTTGTTGATGATTTCAGTAGAAAAATGTGGGTATATTATCTTAAAAATAAATTAGGTGCATTTATTGTATTTCAGAAGTTTAAACCTTTAGTTGAAAAAGAGTATGGGAAATCTATTATTGCTCTTAGGTTAGACAATGGAGGGGAGGCCAGAGGTGAGGTGGATTTTGTTCTAATGACTTCTCTAGCTTCTGTGATACTCATGGCATTAAGTGCTAGTTAACCACACCTCACACACCACAACAAAATAGTGTAGTTGAATGTCAAAATAGAACAATCACCGAGATGACTCAATCCATACTTGAACATAGACATGTTCTGAAGAAGTTCTAGGTAGTAGTTAATAGTGCAATTTATCTTTTGAACTGGTCACTCACAGTGGCTGTTAAAGGTAAGACTCTGGAAGAGACCTAATGATGTCAGAAGCCCAAAATCAGTCACCTGAAAGATTTTGGCTCCCTTGTTTTTGTTTGGATCTCTGATGCATCACGCACCAACTTGGATGCCAAGAGTCAAAAACTCATGCTTGCTGAATAGAGTAGTCTTCATAAAGCCTGCCACTTGATTGACACTAAGACATCTCGTTTCTTGTACAGTAGTGATGTAGTCTTTCATGAGTAGTGAGGACCATTCATGCCTGTTTCTCCTATTCTTTTTCCAGTAGATCCAGTCTATGAAGGCTCATGATTTGAGAGTTAGACTTCCATTAGGTTCACCTGATGGGAGGGCTCCAGTAGCTCTTGCTATTCTAGTTATTCTGGCAATCCTTGTATAGACACCTCCAGTTTCTCTTGTAGGATCACCCAAATTTGTAGATGCTTCACCTGAGTTTGACCCAAATTCTTCAGATGAGGAACTTGATCATAGAGCATTTCTTGATACTAATGTTGGTCATTATCCTCTCTAGCATAAGTGGTGGGCTAAGACACTTGCTGATCTTTGCGAGGATGAACTCATTGATGACAGAACTGTTCAGAAAAAGAGCAAATTTAAAGAGTCTGTTAACTTTTCTCTCATGGCCAACATTCACAGTATATGAACCTCAAACATATTTCAAGGCTAAAGGAATTTCAGAGTGGGAACAGACCATGACATCTCAACACCAAAGCCTGCTGAAGAATAACACTTGGTTCCTTTCTGATCTTCCTCCAGGGAAGAAACCCATAGGCTACAAATGGGTTTATGAAATCAAATACAAATTTGATGGTGCTTTGGATAAGTACAAAGCTTGTTTAGTTGCAAAGAGCTCTTCTCAGCGCCAGGGTATTGATTATGAGGAGACCTTTGCCTCTAGTTCTAAGATGAGCACAATCAAATTAGTCTTAGCCATGGCAACACAATTTGGCTAGAAGGTTCATCAGATGGATATCAACAGTGCTTTCTTGATTGGTGATCTCCATGAAGAGGTCTACATGACACAACCCCCTAGTTTCAAGGTCATTGGTAAAGAACACCAGCTCAGATTAGTGAAAGCTCTCTATGGCTTGAAGTAGGCCCCTAGGGCCTGGTACATGAAAATTGATAAGTGCCTTTTTGATCAAGGCTTCTAGAGGAGTTATTCAGACTCATATTTGTACATCAAGACTACTGACAATAACATCACCTTTTGGTTATTTATGTGGATGATTTGATCATCATTGGTAGTTCGACATCTTTGATTTGGGGAATCAAACATAATTTATGTTAGTCTTTTGATAGGACTAACCTTAGGCTCATGCACTATTGCCTCGGTGTTGAGGTTTGACAACAATCTTCTGGTATATTCATCTCTTAGTCCAAATATGCCAAGGTTCTATTAGACAAATTCTATATGTAGGATTGCAAGCTTGCATCTACACTCATTGAGAAAGGTCTCAAGTTATCATACAAGTCTGATTCTCCTCCTGTTGATAATACTACATAAATGCAACTAGTAGACAACCTCATCTACCTTTCTGCCACTAGGTCTGATATCAACTTCGTAGTCAGCCCATCTCATGTTTTATGATAGCTCCTAAGGCTAATCATTGGATAACAACAAATTGTGTACTTTGTTATGTGAAGGGCACTACAGATTTTAGATTTCTTTACTCAAAGTTCTAATTCTAGACTCAGTGGGTTCACAGATCCAGATTGGGCAGACTTTTTTGATGATGAAAAGTCAACTTCTTGATATGTGTTCAATTTGGGATTCAGTGTCATCACATGGACCAATAAGAACCAACAGGCAATTTCTCTCTCTTCTACATAGGTCGAATACAAAGGGACAATCAAGGCAGGTTGTGAAGCTATTTGGCATCGTTGGATGCTTGGGGATATGCAAATGTCACCAATAGGACTAACCACTTTGTTTGTTGATAATGAAAGCATTATCAAATTAGCATGGAATCCAGTCCTCCATGAACGAACCAAGCATGTGGATGTTCATTGTCACTATATTCAATAGCTGGTTGAAGACAGGACAATAGACTTGCAATATGTTTCTACCACCAATCAGACTGTAGACATTCTCACCAAGCCTCCTGGTCTTGATAGGTTTGTCAAATTCAAAGGACAACTTGGTGTTATGGATAGATTAACCATTAATGGAGTGTATTAAGATAATAGATAAGCTTCTATTAGTAGTGAATCTATTTGTTATCTATTGTAAATATTATAATGTTTCTAATATTAGTTAGTTTGTAGTCATATGTTAGCTTTCTTTAGCTTTCTTTTAGCTAGAATAAAATGCTTCTATTCTTTACAATCATTTCCTAAGGAAACATTGTTTTAATATCAAACAATTATTGTACCAATTACTTAGTAATAGTTGGACCATTTGTGGGTATTATGAAAATCACCATATTTTATAAACCAATCTTAGATTACATTGTCTTTAACACAGCCTCGCTGATTGTTATCGAGCCTCTTTTTCATACGCTGCATCAATGAATATCATTATATAGAATGTTGATGGTGCCAATATTTTCATGTCATCTTGTAACATTTGCCAATATATGCAATATGGAAGTCATAACGTTACCCTGTTGTTTCAATCAATAATTTGTTTTCTTCTTTACAAATTGCACAATATTTTATTTACAGTAACCGTTGCTTCAAAACAGACAAAATATATTTTTGAATTGAAACTAAAGACACTTATTGGTTGGCTTACTCGATGATGCATAGACTACTTGTATTTCCTTCATTTCCTGTTTGAATGGAATATATCCCCCTTTCTATATACTGAAATGATGTTCTCTGACTGTTGCGTTGGTTGCATAGGAAACCATTTTTATACATGTCAAGACTTCATCTTTTATATCAGATAACAAACTTCTTTCCACCGTAGAGTTCTCTATTGTATTTATCACTTACTATTGACTATCTTTGTATACACGTTATTGGTATCATATTGTTTTCTTCATCTACCTTACTAATTTATAAACGATGATATCTATCATTAGCATCGTTGTCAGTAAAATGATTACAAACTCATATCAGTGTTTGAATCTTGTATCATAGTCTGGAACTCATATCACTATTTTGGAAATGACTAAAGGGTAAACTATTTTGTTTGCCCTGTCGTTGCCAACAAAATGCATGTTGGCCATCGGCAAAGACAGGGCAAACAAAATAGTTTACCCTTTAGCCGTTACCCTGTTTTGTTATAATTGACTATTTCATTAGCATTTTATTAGTATTGCAATCCACACATGGTTTATTGATCTATCCACATAGTTTACTATGTATTCTATGACATGGATTTCTTAACACTCTATCTAGTATTTGTATGTTTATTGTTACTCTGAATGCCATCCCTTCTTTGTTGGAAAGGTACTATTCACTAAAGTCTCTAATTGTTCAAGCTTCTTTAATTATGTGAAAATAAGTCTTAACTCATAATGTCTTTGTCTTTGAATAAACTCTTGAATTGGCAATCATGATTCTACTTAACTTAGTTTCATATTCATCCCAACTCTTTTGCTTTGTTAAGTCCCATTGTTGCTTGGCTCTATCCAAAGTATATATCGTAGTTTTTATGCACATGGTTGTTGACCCTTGTTTTTTACTTTCATCTAGTTATGTATATGATAAACCTTTTCAACATTGATGATGCTAACACTATAGTTTCGGTCGTGCGTATTAAACACTTTGACATCAATGACAATATGTTCATCAGCTTTAATTTCTAACTACTTTGTTAATTTGTATGGTTTGGGAACACAAATGGTTGAAAGGAATAATTAAAAGCATCGGTGGGATAAACAATGCTTACCTGAAAATGGCTGTTGTTTTGAAGAAATATGCATTTTATATGCGTGTGTTTCCATAACATGAATTGAACCATATTTTTGTACACACTACTTATTCAAGTTTTTCTTTGCAAAATCGAGGGTGGGTTATTTAAAAATAATCTACAATCTTTAAATCCTTAAGCTGATTATATTAACTAGCTATCAATGGCTTTTCTTGGTTTGAAGAGCGAGCATATGTGATGCCTGAATGACCAAAACTGAATACATTGATCTTGCTTTCTCTTAATGTAAGATAACTAAAGTAAACGATTGTGGTGCAATTGGTGAAATCTAGGACAGGCAAGATTACATTTGCAGAAACAAGTCTTGTCTTACATGGATGGCAAGTTTGATTGACTGATTGCGTGTAAAATACTAGAGGTACAACTATATTATCATCCACATGTCCGTATTTTTATGAGCAGTTTAATTTTTTTTGGGTTTCTACTTTCTCTTATATATATATATATATATATATATATATATATATATATATATATATATATATATATATATATATATATATAAAATTGAGACCCGCCCATAATTTGAAGAAGATATGTTAGTAGATTGAAGCGATACTAAGAAGATTTTTGTCTAGCTGTCACATGTTGTAATGGGCACCCTGAAAATGCCCAAGAACTAAAGCAACTGCTGATAAAGATTTTAATGTTTTTTACATAGATTTTGAAACCACATAACATGAACAAGAAGGAATGTATGCAAACTGAAGATTGAACTACTACTGAAATAATATTAGTTTTCAAAATAATAAAATTAAATACATGGAAAATTCACTAATTACTTCAGCATCATAAAATCAAATACATAGCAAACTCTTCAACTCACTAATTACACCTAGTTTTCCTACAGTGGGAAATTTGCCCAAGTTGCCCGTTAATGAAGTTGATAGCAATGAATTCCAAAGGCCAAACCCCAAGGGAATGATGTCTAAAATGTCACAACAGAGGATAGACGTCCTCTAATGCCAAGAACAGATCTGTAACTCACACATCCATGTTCTTCTCATATTTCACCTTGCCTAACAATAGCTACAAGCTCTCATTTTTTTCCTACTTCATAGGGTTGACCACTTTACACAAGCAATGTGGGATAAATAAAATTAAATAAAATAAAAGAAAAGGCTAATGGTCACAACTGGACAATTGCTAAAGTGGGGACATTACAGTCCGCCCCCCTTGAAATTGCTTGTCCTCAAGCAATCCAGCAACACAAGGAACTCCAACCTCTACTCGGATCCCAAATGAAGTAGTATGTGACATCCTTGTGGACATTAAACCAACTGTAAACTAGCATGACCTGCAACCTAGCACCCAACACTTGTGTTGATGATGTAGAAGTAGGAATGTCACCAGAAGACAACTTCGTAGAAGATCTATGAAACCTCTTCTTCTTAGTATCCACCCACATAATATATATTGGATTGGAATCCTGATCATCACCAACATGCATTATAAAAGATGTAGCTATAGGCAAACCATATGCACTCATGCCAACTGTGTCAATAATAGGTGTAGCCACATTAAAATATATGGACATAAGAACAACACTAACTGTTGCAACAGAAAACTAAATTGAATTTGTAGTTGATGAAAACTCATAATCATCATGTGTACCATCATTAGAACACACATTAACAACTGCATGCATACTAAACTCCTCATTGGATGGTTCAACTGGCACAAAAGTGGCTGCTAATATGACAGTATCCTTGCATTCTCCTAATCCCATTATTGCTGCATCACCATCCCCTAACAAAGCCTCATATGTAGACTCTTGACTCTGCACACATGACTCAATGTCAAATTGCAAATCAATAATACCAAAGCGTAAACCCACATCTACTAACTTTGTTGAAACACCCACATCACCAACATCATAGCTGGGTGGTTCTATATGTGTCTCAATCCCACTTGAGGAAGCAACTGCCTCCTGCACTATAGCAACACCATGAGATCTCACATACAAATCTCCAATAATAATCTTGTCCTTGAGAGAGCCGAAAGTATTAGTGGTAACAACTGCATCAACTATCTCTGCACTAACTATAGCAAGAGCTTTGGGAGCCTCAAGCTGTTGAAGCTTGGTGCCGTTATTCCTTGTTGCCATTGACACAACCACATGTCCCTGTGAAATAAGTTCATTGTCAACATTGCAGGTAGGACTAGCAGGCGTCGTACTAAAAATAGGTACATTTGCATTAGCGACTCCTGTCAAGGAAAACTCAAGCTTCCTTCCCTACAACCTCAATCTCGGCCTTCTAAAGGTGGAAACTATATACCTTACTGCTCTTTCAATTGTCTCTAGATCCGACAAGCTCTCTGTCAATCTCTGTTAATGAAGCATAAGTTTTTCCATACTCTCTCGCATAACATTCATCTTCGCACTAACTTTGTCATTACTCCACTGACTTCTAGAACTGCCAGTCCTCCTATGTCTGTCCATGACTAGAAATGCTAAAGTACTGGTCACTCCAAATGTAACAGCAAATCTAACAATAATATAAATTTCCTACCCCATAGGATGGCAAGAAACCACTCTAATACCACTGTAATAGGCACCTTGGAAATGCCCAAGAACTCAACCAACTGTTAATAAAGATTTTAATATTTTTTTTTATAGATTTTGAAACCACATAACATGAACAAGAAGGAATTTATGCAGAATGAAGATTGAACTACTGCTGAAATAATATTAGTTTTCAAACTAATAAAATTAAATACATAGCAGACTCACTAATTACTCGAACATGATAAAATCAAATACATAACAAAATCTTCAACTCACTAATTACACCCAATCTGCCTGTAGTTGGAAATGTGCCCAAGCTACCTATTAATGAAGTTGATAGCAATGAATTCCAAAGGCCAAACCCCAAGAGAATGACGTCTAAAATGTCACAAGAGTGGATAGACGTCCTCTAATGCCAAGAACATATCTATAACTCACACATCCATGTTCTTCTCATATTCCACCTTGCCTAACAATAGCTACAAGCTCTCCTTTTATTCCCACTTCACAGGGTTGACCACTTTACACAAGCAATGTGGGAAGAATAAAATAAAATAAAATAAAAGAAAAGGCTAATGGTCACACAACTAGACAACTACTGAAGTGGGGACATTGCACATGTCTTGATTGACCCAACACATTGATATATGGGTTGCAGGGAAGACATACCTCATAAACTGATACTGTATCTTTGTACCATAACTATTCATGCTATTTGGTATCTTTGTCACAAGGTGCGTCAAACCTTGTGCACGAAATTCAAATTTGGTGAATTTTTACCCTTGATGAACCTTATCTAAATTTAATGACATTTAATATAATATTGTGTTGTTTAAAAATAATAGTAATTTGCCTAAATTATTTAGGAATGCTAGACTTTAAAAAATAATAATTTTGTGGATATATACATTTAAAATTAAATAAATCTATATAAGAAAAATTTGATGTCAATTTTTTAAAAAATATTTACCCTCAACAAACAAATTTAAATTCAAATTCAAACCTTGTGACTTGGCTTCATATATACACAAATTTACAATTTCTATCCCGTTTCTAAATATGCTCAGTGATTGGTCTACAATACAAGCAATAAATATATGCTTGTTAAAGTAATGCTATCAAAAACTATTAATGATGTGCCAGCATCAAGATGAAATTGAGAGAAAGGAAACCATTGAACACAAGAGTGTTGTAAGCAAGAAGTGGGCTAGCTTAAGATATTATGTTTGTAAAAGAATGTACGCCAATATTGAGAGATGGAGATGTTTTAAAACATTGTAGAGGATAGGTTGGCCTATAATAAGCTCACATAGTGATTGATCCGTTACAAATAAATACTAGCATGGGCCACAATTGCTAACTATTGCCTATTGGAGCAGGTCGGAACCTTAATGGTTATGATTGCTTAGAAGTTTCCTTGGAATAATTGAGAAACAAGTGAATTCTTACGAGAGGAAAGAGATGGCATTCCAAATAACTCTCGACGTATCAAGGGTGTGCTTACTAACAACAAAGAGGAGTGTAGGTATTCGAAGCAACATTAAGGTCAAACTCGAGTGGATTGAAAGATGGGTAATTCAAAGCAATAATTGAATTAAATGTCCACACGAGTCCAAAAGTGGTGAGAGAAATCATAACATGACACTTTCTAAAGAAATGAGATTTTGTATTGAGGGGATACCCTAATTAGGTATGCAAATGTTCTAAGAATTTCTTTAATGTCCTAAATGTCATGTATTTTGTTGTGGACTGCTAATGGAATACTAAATAGTACTATATCTAAACACACTACTGATGAAAATAAAAATAAGAGAAAATTCTCTCTTCGAAAATAAAATAAATTCATCTTGTTAGGGACTTACTTTATGTGTTTTATTGAGGTTCTAAATGATGTTAAAATTGTCTAATTTTTTTAATGATTTTTATATGTGATTAATTATTTAAATCCAAGGTTTCATCTTCTCACCAATAATGATATAGTGTGTAGATCTATTACATGCGTATGGGTCAAAAGTGGTATAAAAAGGGTGTCACCCACTATTAGAGATTATGAACTCCAAGAATAGTTCATTTTAAACTCAATTATAAATGAGCATTTGCACCAAAATATAGGTGCAATGAATGTTGATAATAAGATATATTATACATTTTGTAACAATGTATAAACACAATTATTTGAATGAGATGAATATCTTGAACTTCTGTATCTTGATCTATTACATGAAAAGGAGAAAAAAAATTCAAATACCCATGTCAAAACATTTTGATAGAAATATGTTAATTATAATTAATTGTTATAATAAACAAGCTTATTTAATAAACAATACTACTTTACATAACAAAATATGTGTTTTTGAATATTTTACAATTATAAGTTTTATCATTTATTAAATACAACAATAAACTAAAAATAAACTTTATTAGAACAAATGCACAAAAAAAATACTACAAACACCTAAAATAGATTACATCTTTTAATAATTTTATATTTCACTTATATGAAAATGTAGGACAATTTCTAACGTTGTCTTATTTTTGTGCACGAAAAATTAAAAAAACTAAAATCTTTTCTAGTTATTATTACAATTTTGAATTCATATTTAGTAAATTGAAATCAAATCTTTCTAAATTTAATTAAAATAATACGAATTCGGTGATGTAGACCACAATATTCAATAATTATTCTTAATTTATTTTTAAGAGGCATTTGTATAAGACCATTATTATTCTTAATTTATTAGTCCCGCAGGAGACTAAAGTTATCAAATGCATTTTCATATTAATCCATCTTTTAAGAATTGTGACATTACGTAGCCTATAGTTTGTATTAATTCTCTACTAAATTGTAATTTTTGCTTTTTGTTTCTTTTTTCCCATTAGATGTGGCCTTTTCTCCTAGTGGTAATTTTCTTTTTCCAGGAGAAAATTAGGAATTAAGAAAGATTACTCAAAATATCGGCATTTGGCACATTATAAACACTTCACCTTGTAGCATAACAATCTTTCACAATCCACATACCTTTTCTATCCTTACACATGTTGCATAAATTTTGAATGTGGCAATTTGAGAGAAAATAGAATCAACATGTGTAAAGAGATTGGTTTAGTTCAATGTCATTTATAAATACTTTTGTTGTAGTAAGGTTTCTGAATATTTTTGCCACTATTAATTCAGTCAATTCTCATCTGCATCATTCATTTCCTGGGATATGATTATGGTGAACCAAAAGAATAGACTAGAACACATGAGCTGATTGTTGATTTTACTTCAAATTTTACAATGTATTTTTACTGCTGATTATAATTTGGAATGTCTACATACTCAACAACACAATCTTCAAAATTGCTAATTTGTTTAAGATTTTTTTTTTTAATTTTAATTTTTTAAAATTTTAAAATTTACATTTTCCAATCCAATGCTTCATTATGCAGGTTTCATAACCAGAATATATATTTACAAAATGTATATTTCTTAATTCTTATGTGCGTTCTGATCTCATAAGAAATGTGAAAAAGATAAACATTCAAGAAACTTAGGAAAGATAAACATTCAACAGATTTTTAGAATCCATAGCTAGTTGTGTGAAGTAGAGTATGTTGTTATAGCTAGAATCATGCATCCATCAATGGGGTGTATTTGGTTCCATTTCTTATAATTCAATAAGAACTTATTTTCAATAGAAATTGATGACATAGTACACTGCCCATTCCTAAGGATGTAAAAAAATGTCATTTGTAGTAACAACCAACTATTACCAAGTCTGTCATATTTGGAAAAGTTCTTATTCTTAATTCAATTGAGGAAAATTATTGTAGACACATTATTAATATATTGTTTGGGATTAGGGTATTGATTTTTTCTTATAGATAAACATGTTTTCTAGGAGCTTTAGAAGCAAATCAATAGATAAATTTAAAACAAGTAGAGCTGAACAAAAAAAAAGATCAAAAACTATTATTTTCGAGAGGCAATTCTAATACAAACCTCATCCTGGATGTGCGAACTCATTTATTTGGAACAATCAATTTTCTTTTGTTTGTTCCTTCAAAACAAAGAGTTGCATTATTTTAAGCTATGTGATTCCAATGCCAAACTTCCATCAAATTTTGTTTGAGTTTGCATTAAGATGGAAAATAGAAACTTTTAAAAAATTATCTAGTTCCTCAAACATTAACGAAACAATTCCTATTACTGCTCAACATAGGCAAATATAAAGGATCTTCACTTTTCCTTATGATGTATTTATTTATGAAATAATAAAGGCTCAACTTCACTCCGTAGAGTTGATAGACTCAAATGAGGAAGAGTACGGAAGAAACCCAATTAATCTCCATTCTCAAATCTTGAAAAGATCAAAGCTTCTTTGTCATGCCCAAAATTTGGGGCAAAAACACACCAACAAATTTTTATTTTTTAATTTTTTAATTTTTTAATTTTTAAATTAAGTTAATTAATCCACTATGTTTAATACATGTTACCTTGAAAGTTATGAAAGGTTTGACCAAGCGTTAGAGTGAGCAGTGGTTATTTTTGTAGTAAGATGCAAAGTTGACATTCTGACCATACTGTATAGGTTTGGGACACTCAAATCATGGTGTTATACAAACACAAAGTTTGGGTTGACTAAACCTTAATTGTTGAATAAGTCAACCTTAATTTGAACCTTCCATAAATCATGTTATTTTAGTTCATAAAGTTTCATTTGTTCTATTAGGTTATCAAGTTATTTCATATTCATTTGTGTGTTGGTTCAATCTCTCAGGTGGAATAGTCTCATCCTTTCAGAAAAATTCATCTAATTACCTTAATACTTTGTGTCCATGATTTAAATGAACTTTTAAACTAGTTAAAATCATTAATTAATTATTATTAAATCATTTACAATGTTCATTCCATCTTCAAACATAATCCAATTTACCAACTCAAGATGTCTAATCAATTTCATCTTACAACCCCTTTTAAACATTACATGCACATTAACATGTCCTGATAACACCTTAAAATCAAAATATTAATAACAGTAAAATCATATCTAATTAATTATTTAATAAAATAATATAAAGCTTAGGTTCATTCATTATTTTAAATCTAATTATACATATATTCATACATCGAAGGACATGGGTTACCTCCTATTACTATCATGGTTAAAACTCCAATACTAATTCTATAGACTAATGTTCATAATACCTTTTACCAACTTTATTAAACTTAATATTTTCAATCATAAAAATGAAAATCAAATTTCAAATGCCTATTGAATTTAAAACTAAATCCTAACATATAACTTCTAACCATAAAATAATTACTAACACTTATATTTAAATATGGAACTTATAGAGCATAACTTATAATCAAACACTCACTTTATATATCTAATAGTAATAAATCCACCTTTGCTTGAAAGAATATCTTACATGTTAATTAATTCCTACTTTAACTTTATTACTCACCTTTTTAAACACTTAACATCTAGCTTATTCTAACACTAAACTTTAACAACTCACTTCCACCTGTTAACTAAAAACTATTTATAATCCAATACTAATACTAACATTAAAACTTAAAAACATATCCTAATTGTTAGTGTAGGTTTTTATTTTTTCTATTTTGCTAGGTTTTTCCTACACTTTTAATAATCTCGCTTAGGTTAATAAAGCATGTCTTATTAGGTGAATGGTTGTGAGGTGTCACCTTCCTACATGTGAGCATCCATTAGCTATCTTGGGAAGATACTTTGCTATCTTTAGTCCGATAGATGATTGCTCCTCATTGGTTGGTGTTGCCACCTCCTCCGTCTTCCTAGCCTATATAAGCATGCTACCTGGCTTGTATTTGTATCTCTTATTTTTGCATCCTCTTAATGCTATTTTGCTTCCAGCATTTGCATTACTCTCTTGGAGACTAACTCTATGATGCTATTTTGATTTTGTATCATTTGCATTCATAGTTTAGATATTTACTCTTTGCACTAGTTTTCTGGGTTATTAATCTTATCAGATTCTAACATGGTATCAGAGCTTTTCTATGTGCAAGAGTAGATTTTAGTTTCCTTATTTGAAAGATTCGGGGGGGGGGGGGGCAAATAAACTTTATTGTAGTTTTTTGAAAAATGAAGTATGCTCTTCTCTTGCATCTTTGGATGATCTTGAGAATCAGAAAAGTTTTGACAAAAACGGTTTTCTATGGGGTTTCAATCTCAAATCTGACAACCAACTTGCATATTTGGAGTTTTCAATCAGTTTTGCAGGTTCCAGCATGCCATTGATGGACTTAGGAAGCTGATCCAACATTTGCATGTCATATTCTGGTTGCTGGGGTTGTTTTTTGATTTTTGGAGCCGTTTTTTACTGTTAAAGGCGTCTGATTTACACTACAGCAACATTTTCTGTACATCAACAAGAAAAATGCTTTCTGGGTTTTGTTCGCAGCCCTGAAAAACTATCTGGGTATCTTTTAGATTTTGCATGCAAGTTGTATATTTTGTAGAATCAAGCATGCAAAGCTACAGCCATACCCCTCTCCATTGGCAGTCGTAGATTTGAATGCAGTTTTCAAATGTCTCATTCTTGCTCATACGGACTCCGATTTTGATGATTCTTATTATGAACTTGGCTATTTTTTGTGCTCTATCCACTAGTGGAGTTGTTTTTTGATTTTCATGCATGAATTCTTTAGAAATTGCAGATTCTCAGTCGTGACTGTGCACAGTTCTCGTTTTGGAAACTTCGGAGGATCATAACTTTCTCATACGACCTCGTATCGAGGCGATTCTTTTTTTGAAAGTGCATGATTTTTCGAGTAGATCACAGTGATGCTATTTGTTTCTTTGATTATTGTGCCCAAGTTTCACTTTTAGCATATGCTCTTCATGAGGAGGCCCTGTTGGTTTTTTCATCGTAACTTGAGCATACAGACATATTTTTTCGATCTAAAAAATTTATCAGAAAGCTGGTTCCGAGACGAAGATGATGGTATAGGTGTTTTTTATTTTTGCTGTAGTCTGGTTGCCTGTTTTGGCAGTCAAAGCCAGATGTTCTATTTTGCCTTCCGGGAGCCATATCTCGCTCATTCGAACTCTTTTCTGGGCTCGCCAGATATTGTTGGAAAGCTGGTTCTGTGAGTTATTCAGTTGCAGAGGTCTTTTATCCAGATTCTGATCCAGATTCTTTCTCCTTCGAGTTTTGCACTTTCGCACTCTAGCGGATTACTTGGATTCTATAGGTCCTGGAATCTTTTCTTCAATTCTTTTGGCTCACTCTTCTTTCTGACTTTTGAGTATTGTATGCTTCAATTCTATTGCATTCCTTTTCTGTAAACGCATTGAGATAAAGTGCCTGCTTTTGCATATCTGAGATCTTGTACACCTTGTGTTTGTTTATACTCGCACTCAGTTATAAAGTGCCATGGGGGGTCATGATGTTTTGCCATTTTGTGCTCATCCACCTTTGTCAAGTGAATTTTTCTTCCACAACATTAGCCCATGCAGTGTGTCGGTGACACCACCCTTTATCCTGTGCTTGTACTTCTATTGCACTATTGGTGTTCCTTTTTCTTCTTCTTACAGATGTTTTTGGCATTGCATTTTAGTGTTCCTGTCACCCCTCTCCCTGTTCAGCATTATGGGGGGGTTCACCTGTTGGCTCTATTGCTTCCTTGGTTCGGTTGAGTGATCTACATATTCAATTTTTGTTCCTATGTACTAGGCGGATGCAGTGGCTAGGCACCTATGCATTTCGGTGAGATGGTTCATCTACTATATAGACACTCATTCATTCCTACCTTTGGAGGTCACCTCTTCGATTGATCAGCTCTTCAGACTTTGTCTTCTCTACCTGGTCATGCACTATTTCAGTGGGGGTTCCAGCAGTTTCTTCTGACAGTGTTTGCAGCTTCATGCTCTTTTTTTTTTGTTCCTCTCTTTGGGACATTTCCTAGATTGGAGGCAGTTTCCTTCATCTAGTTCTTTTTCTTGTATTGGGTACCTGATCAGGCCTTGTTGCCGAGACCCATTTTCCTGCTTTCATAGCTTTTCTAAGTTAGCATCCACCTAAGCTTCGCTTATGGGGGGGGTGTTAGTGTAGTTTTTTATTTTTTCTATTTTGCTAGGTTTTTCCTACACTTTTAATAATCTCACTTAGGTTAATAAAGCATGTCTTATTAGGTGAATGGTTGTGAGGTGTCACCTTCCTACATGTGAGCATCCATTAGCTATCTTGGGAAGATACTTTGCTATCTTTAGTCCGATAGATGGTTGCTCCTCATTGGTTGGTGTTGCCACCTCCTCCCTCTTCCTAGCCTAAATAAGCATGCTACCTGGCTTGTATTTGTATCTCTTATTTTTGCATCCTCTTAATGCTATTTTGCTTCCAGCATTTGTATTACTCTCTTGGAGACTAACTCTATGATGCTATTTTGATTTTGTATCATTTGCATTCATAGTTTAGATATTTACTCTTTGCACTAGTTTTCTGGGTTATTAATCTTATCAGATTCTAACACTAACCCTTAACTAACCTTTACTAACACCTCACAACCACTAACTTTTAACTAATATAAAACAATTCCTAACTTGACTTACTATTCTAACCCCCTACCTTCTAACCAACCCCACCAACCTTCTAACACTTTAACATTTTACCTAACCCCAAGGACATGGGTGCTTCCCCATGCCTCCACTTTCTTCCCAAGGGTTGAAAAATGCAGTAACATGATCTCCTAAGAGTTTTGAGCGCCCAAGTCAAGTGGAGGTAAAAAAAAGTTTCAAAAAGGTGCTTTTCATTGCTCTTAAATACATGCTAGACTTCAATGATTCCCATTTTCTTCTAGCTTGGCCTACTTGTGATGTCAAATCTGACATAGGGCCATGTGAGAGGTACTTTTTCTGACCTTGGAGGCTTTGTGAACTCTTGAAGAGAATTAGGAGTTAAGATTTAAAGTTTTCTAGGTGTGGGTAAAGGTAAGAGTCATAGGATATATTAGATATTTTTCTTTTATTGTACTTATTTCTTTTAATATTGATTAAATTTAAATAAAGGTTTTACAAAAGGGATTTTATTGAGAATATGCTCTGTTGCAAAAAAAACAAATTAAACTTTTCCTCATACAAAAGGCAGAGAGCCTTTTGGGTCTAAGAATGAACAATTTTCTCAAGACCCATTTTTTTTCAATGTCTCTTTTTTTTTAAGTGATGGGATTTTCAAATTTATTTATATAACCAAGGGGGATATATTTTTATAAGAAATTTAATTATAACATAGAGTTTAAATGTCTTGTTAATACAATAACGTAGGATTATTTTCCCTTCCAAATCAAATACGAAAATATGAGAGGATATTTAATTCATGTAGTTTTAAATTTACTTGATGCAATTTGAATTCAAATTGCATAATTTATATCTATCATCATTTTATCTAATTAATACTAATCAAATGAATACGATTTCGAAACACAAAAATGCGGCAGAAAGAGTGAAACATCATGTTATCCATTTTTCAATACACACGTACATAAAACTGAATTACAAGGGAAAACTCATAAGTGAGAATACTACTCAATTTTATTTTATTTTCTATTAAACCACCTGGTTCAAGGCTCCGTCGAGAAAGAACCAGTAAGAAAACCTAACATCCTTGCCACTTCAACAATAACTTCAAAATACATTTTTACACAGGACTTCAATCCCGAACATAACTAAATTCAACAATCAATTTAAATTTTCTTCTTGGCCCTTAACAAGGGATCCATTTCATTTTCTGCAAAGCATCACAAAGATCATGGAGAGAACGAAAATTGACCAGGTAACAAACAAACAAATCATGAAGACCAATCAAACATTCACTCCCATCTCAGGTTTGCACAACAGGTTCGATATTGAACTAGACTAGGGAGAAGGTGGATTTTTCTAACAGGAGACGTCGGCCACAACACCATAACACATGCTAATCGGGGTTGCAATCTCAAGAACTTTTGTTCTTCCACAAATGCCCTTTCGAGGCTAATATCACAAGGATTTCCATTCTTACATTCCAAAACTCATACATGGTTTGTGCTGACGAGTAGGGCCCCATAACACCCTACCCTTTCTCCCTCTTCTCGTCTTGAGAAGAGACTCTACACTGTTGGAGTCCAACTAAAGCCCTTCCCCCGTACATGGCCACTTCTTCCCTATCTAAGGGTGAGTAATGCCAACACAAGCCATACAATCCCTTCAAAATTCAAAGCAAAACACAAAGAAAAGACATTCAAGAAAACCTATTTCAATCCTTTCCAAAAAAAACTTAACACACATACAACATACAATTGCAAACACAATATCTTAAGCATGAACAAAATATAAACAACATGAGGTGAAGTATTCTTACCTTCAAAATCAGGTTATGGCAAATGAACAAGTTTGAGAAGAGCATTCCCTTCCTTCTCCTTCTCCTTCAATTTTGGATTCCTGTCTAAAACTAGAGGTTGGGTGAACACTCAAAACCCTCTAAAAAATGCCTCTAAATAAGATCAAAACTCAACTACCTCTAAAATGCAATAGCTCCCCCCCACTTGCCTAAAGTTCTAGAGGCTTCTAACTCAACTAAACCTAAGGCTAACCTCAAGGTGGAGTTAAAGTCATTCAACCCATGGTGAAAACTTTCAATTTTTGCGCTAAAGCAAAAATGAACTTTTTGAGTGACCATAAAAGTCAACAAAAGGGGCTAAGGGGGTGGAAAATGTCCCCAACCCATACCCATACCCTTTGGGTACTTAGATTTCATGATTTTAGGCCTTTAGGATTAATTAGGGACCTATCCAAAAGCTAAGAATATTTTAGGACTTACTAACAACCTTCAAAAAGAAAATTACTCACTAATTAGCAAAAAGGACACTAACCTAGTCTAACTTAGATCTTTAGGTTACTCGGTTAACCTTAACTATCATGCTGGAATGCATATACAATTCACGAGTGTCAAGTGACACCATAAAAACATTGTTACGAACATTACATTTAATGATTACAATATGATACATTCATTCAATCCATGATACAAATAAAACACGAACAACAAGGTTTGCATCTTTCATTAGATTCAACCCTGGTTTCCACAAACGGTACATAGGGTTTAGTTTCATTTTGTGTTAGATTTCCCAACTAAAATATCCTGCACACTCATTACACACATTAGTAGCTCAAGAAAATCACATGCATATATTCAAAACTTATCTGGATAGTCACATAAATCAAAACATAAATCTTTCATTTAAATAATCCCTTTTCTAATTTTGGTACACACACATTTAGTCATCAATAATTATATAATCAATATAACATATTTTTATTCATTAATTCAAATTTAAAATTTTAGTATAATCATCGTTAGGCATGCATATACCTAAACATCATAACATCACCAATAGGGCATTCTGTACCATCTGAATTGCATATAACTTAATCATCATGGTATCAAAATCAACATCCTCATTATCAGGTGAAAACACTTCGTACCATCGTTAGCAAAAATTAATGTTTTAAATAGTCGAGGTGATGTAGTAGTTCTTGAATCACTAAGTATCTAAAACATGAATGAATCAGTTAATCTTAGTTTCTTTTAGGAAATTCACAACATAAAACATTACTTCATTTTCGATACAATCTCCTATAACAATTTTAACAGAGGATTCATATTTGATAAGTACATACGAGGAGGGTCCTTACATTCTTGAACTGCAACTTTTTGAGGGATCTTCATTGGATAAAATAGCTAAAATATGCCTAACTACTCCTCAAAACTTTGATCACCATTTGCAATGCATTGCACTCATGGATGGTGAGAGTATACATTTCTCCAGCATGGAGGAATGCTTGAGAATTATGTTAATTGCTTCTGAAATGTTGGCTAATGATTGCATCATGTAATATGTGGAAGCAATTCATTAGAGTACTAAGCAAGAGACCTAGATTCAAAATGTGCTCTCTTATCTGGAATTGAAACTTCTACTAGATTTTTTTGCCATGCTTCATCAGGAGGACATCAGGAGGACATCAACCATATAGTTTTTTGTGGAGAAGAGCATCAAAGAATTAACATCTTTCATTGAAGGTGGTGACAATAGTTTAACCATTCAAAAAACTATGGAGATATATTTGGTGGGGATGTTAGATAGGAATACATGTAGTGATGTTACGAATGTATGTGGATGTGTGCTTTTGCAAGAGTTCAAATTAGCCATGGAATTTTGTGATCTCTGATCTCTATTGACTTTGTTCAACTCATTCAACAGTATCAGGGAGAAATAGTGAAACTTGCAATAAAGGCATTTTGTAAAGATTCATAATTTTCAAGCAGTAGAAAAAATACCATATAAATTGTTAAGTTATTATAAATTAAGCGTGTTTGAAATTCAAATTTAATAAATAGTATGAGAAATAATATGAACATTTGAATTTAACTATTACAAGTTGAAATTTCTAATAAATTTTTTTAAAAATTCATTAAATTACACTAATATAAAAATTGACCATTTCAAGACTTGTAAATTGATTAATTTGCAAATAATTTTATATTCATGAGTTAATTTTTATTTATACTTGGTTATTTTTCTTATGACCCATAAACTAATTTCAATATTATAGGCCTAGTTTGAAGTATCCATTTAAATTATAAGCATTTTACCTAATAGAGTAGTTAGAAAATCTTTTTATTATTGCTTTCACTATTATTTTTTATATTGACTTGATAAAAAATAGATAAATAAAAGAATAAACAAGATGGTATTATAGCATGTTAGATGATTAATTTAGATAGCCAACAATAGATTTAATTGTCCATATCATTTTATTTTTCTTTCACTATAATTTTAAAATTAAATTTTAATAATATTAACTTTTACAATATAATTTCAGTTCACTTATGCTTTATAAATTAATACATTACACTTTTGTATAGATTTACTGAAGGAAAAATCAAAAGCCCAACAAATATATAAATAATAAATAAAACATGAAACTGGGTAAAAATAAAATCTTATATCACCGAGTTGATGAATATGTTTAGGACTCTATTCAGGGATCAAGAGACTTGTTTAGCTGAAGAAATCTTCATTTTAGTATTTGTTAATGAGCAAATACAAATGATCTAAACAAATGATTAACTCCTAGTAAGACATTGACACGTCTTTGACTTTCCTATCCTTAACTAGAAATTCTCTGCAACAAGATGATATTGAGAGAGTATTTCACATTCTTTTAGCCTAGTGCCCCAATATATTTTCTAAAATTATTTATGTTTTTCTAACTTTCAGACAAACTATCTTCCTTACACCTAAAATGAATGAAAGGCTACCTCGTGAAATGTAGTGTAGTTATTTCTCTAACTAATACTAAATCATATGAATACATGAGATGTTTACTTTTATTTCTATTTTGATTTATATTTATATTTCTTATTGCTATGAACAAAAACATAAATTACCAATTCAAGCACAATAATAAAAATCAAATATTACAAATGACAAGGACTCATGTTGTGTGCAACTCTTATTTTTAAGAGGCATTTGAATAAGGCCATTTTTCTTACATCCAAACTTTGAATACTTTAAATAACTAATTTTAAAAAAAAAAAAAAAAAAATCTTTCAGCACTTTATAATATTGTTATTGAAGAGATTATTTAAAGTGAGTTCAAATAAGACAATAGGTACCAATGTATAACTTTATTTTCTACAATGAATTCAAATAAAATTTTGTAATCTATATAATGTATAAATTGGAACTCCTACTATGAAAAATGGATAACTTATTTAAATTTTAAGAATCATTGATACATAAAAAGAAGACTAAAATTTTGTAATCATCATTTAATGAAAAATTTGTCACAATATAATTCTATATTTTATCTTTCCTTTTATTTCATTTAAATCTATTTTTTTTATTGAACTTCAATAAAAAATAAATTAAAAAATTATTTAAAAGATGAAATCATACCTTTAGAAAATAACAATTCCCCTAAAAAAATTAAACGATATTTGTAAAAATTTAATTTTCTAATTAAATTAATTTTTATTTAAAGTAATACCTTTCATAAATTGAATTGCTCCCTCCATAGTTACTATTTGTATAAAAATTTTGAAACCATAAAATTATAAAAAGATTCTAAAATTTCTAGGACCTAACTTCTTCAGAGCTTGGGTTGGTGAATTCACTATATGATATCATTGTTTGGGGATGATAAATTCTTATATCTAATGTATACAACATCTGGTTTGCAATTTCACTATGCACACTTATTAAATTGAGAAAGCATTTATTGTTCACTTATTGGAACATTTTCAAGTTGTCTGTCATACAACTTATGTCAATTGGTAACTTGCGAGGGATAGAAGCAAAGTCTAACACACAAGGTAGAGTTCAAACCATACATTTTGATAATCTTTGGACATTCTAAAATTTTTCAGACAAACGAAAAAAAATTGGTATGAGACTTCACAACTTTTGACCAAAGTCTCTAGTATAATAGCCTATCAACTAATTAAAATAAAAAGCCAAGTTCAAATTACTAAAGTACATAAAACAAAGTGACCAAGTTTATATTTAAACTCCTTGTTAATATTAAAGGTGTTAGGAATATGGGGCCACAAAATTAAGTGTGGGCCCATTAACTTAATTATAAACCAAGTAAGTGGTTGTTGTGAGTGAAATGCTAGTTCATTTGGAAGTCCTAAAAATTACATTTTCACAACTTTTTTAAAACCTTTTTGGTCATTTAAACTCTTCTCCCACCATTCTTGTATATATAACTTAACGATCCATCTTAGGTTGTTAGTTGTTCGTACTTTGCCCTACAACCTCTATGTAACATTGTGTCCATCAACCATTCTTCCTTTATAGATATTCATGGAGTTAAATAATTATTGTTTAAATGTATTGCAATTGCTTCAATGTTTATTATTTTTTAAATTTATTTAGGGTTTCAACTTCCTTGAAAATGATTATTCGTATGCATAAAGGGTTACAATTAAATGATGTGTTTTCCTTTCTTGTTCATACATTTTAGTTTCTCGCAATCACTTATTCAAATACATTCTATTTCCCAAAAAATATTTATTATTTTGCAAATATCATTGGGGCTTTTCATATTTTTCTAAAATGATTATTTGTCTCCATAAAGGGTTACAATAAAATGATGAATTTTCCTTCCCCGTTCATTCATTTTGATTTTTCTACCATTATTTAAATTTGAATGCATTTTATTTCCTCAAAACCATTTATTATTTTGGAGATGCCATTAAAGGTTTTAGATTCTCTAAAATGACTACCTATCTACTTAAAAGAATTATAATAAAATAATGAAAATGCATTCCATTTCCCTAAAATGCTTATTATTTTGCAAATGTCATAGATAGTTTTCAGCTTTATGTAAAATGAGTATATATCTGCATAAAGGTTTACAATAAAATGATGGATTTTCCTTCCTCTTTCATGAATTTTGGTATTTTATACCATCATTTATTTGAATGCATTCCATTACCTCAAAATGTTTATTAGTTTGCAATTGTCATTGAGAGTTTTCAGATTTCTCTAGATTTATTATTCGTATGCATACAAGAGTTACAATAAAATAATGAAATTTCCTTCCCTGTTCATGCATTTTGGTTTTTTATACAATCATTTATTTGAATTCATTTCATGTCCTCAAAATGTTTATTATTTTGCATATACCATAAAGGGCTTTTAAGATTTATCTAACATGATTATCTGTCTACATAAAGGGTTACAATAAAATAATAAATTTTTAATTTCCCTTTCATGCATTTTGGTATTTTCTGCCATCATTTATTTGAATGCATTTCATTGCCTCTAGATGATTATTATTTTGTAAATGTCATTGAGGATTTTCAGATTTCTCTAAATTGATTATTCGTATGCACAAAGGGTTACAATAAAAGGATGAATTTTTCTTCCCCGTTCGTGCATTTTGGTTTTCTCTATCATTTATTTGAATTCATTCCATATCCTTCAAATTTTTATTAGTTTGCAAATATCATTGAAGGTTTTTAGATTTCTCTAAATTGATTATCTGTATGCATGAAGGACTATGATAAAATGGTAGATTTATTTTCATGTTCATGCATTTTGATTTTTTCTGCCATGATTTACTCGAATGCATTTCATTACCTCAAAATGTTCATTATTTTGCAAGTTTCATCGACAATTTTTAGATTTCTCTAAATTGATTATCCATGTGCATAAAGGATAACAAAAAACTAATGAGTTATATATATATATATATATATATATATATATATATATATATATATATATATATATAAAACTAAATATGTCCTATTGTAACCATTATTGCATTTAACTGAAATAGATTCTATGCATTTAATTTTGTGCCATCATTTATTCGAATGCATTCTATTTCCTTAAAATATTTATTACATTTAATGTAGGTTTCAGATTTCTCTAAATTTATTATTTGTATGCATAAATGATATGTAAAATGATGCATTTTCCTTCCTTGCCTATGCATTTTGGTTTTTTTGTCATTATTTCTATATATGTGTGTTTAATAATGACATAAATAACAAAAATGCATAAGCAAGGAAGGAATGTGTGTGTGTGTGCGCGCGCATGCACACACGTGTGTGCATAACAATGTATATAATAATGGAAGAAAAAATCTAAATGCATGAGCGAGAAAGGAAAATGCATCATTTTGTGTAATCCTTTATGCATACAAATAATCAATTTAGAGAAATCTAGAAACCTCACTAGCATTAAATATAATGAATATTTTAAGGAAATGGAATACATTCAAATAAATGATGGCATAAAAATAAACGTATAGAATCTATTTCAATTAAATGCAATAATGATTTCTTATTGCAAATGATATTGCATATAACTGAAATAGATTCTAACGCATTTAATTTATTCAAATGTATTCCATTTCCTTAATATATTTATTATATTTAATGTCATTAAGGTTTCCATATTTCTCTAAATTGATTATTTGTATGCATAAAATTATGCATTTTGGTTTTTTCTTCTATTATATATATATATATATATATATATATATATATATATATATATATATATATATATATATATATATATATATATATGAAGAAAAATGCATCATTTTATGTAATCCTTTATGCATACAAATAATCAATTTAGAGAAATCTGGAAACCTTAATGGCATTAAATATAATAAATATATTAAGGAAATGGAATACATTCGAATATATATTGGTTTGAGGCCAAAGCCATGATTAATTATTATTAAGCTCAAGTAAACTCAAACCCGACCTCTGACACAATTTATCATTGTGTTGTAGGCTCTTATGTAATTATTTTATGTCACCATTCATTTGAATACGTTCCTTTTACTTAAAATATTTATTATGCATGTATGTACATGTGCATGTGTGTGTGTATATACATACATATACATACGTATGTATGTATATGTACATTTGTTAGAAATAGAGAATACTAGTGGGGGGGGTGGGTGGGGGGTGGGTGGGGGGGGATGAAATAGCATTCCAACACTTTTTTCCCAACAACATATTTCAACACATAACCATATACTTGCATAAATGAGTAAATTAAAAATTAAAGAATGTAACACAATGGAACTCATAACACCATGTTTGTTAACTAGGGAAACTTCAGTGGGAATATTACCCACAAGATGATGCACTAATAAAAAATACCCTCTTAGGAGATTTGACCCTATTAAGAGTCTACTACATGCATTCAGTACATCAGTCTTTGTTAGAAGACTAGACCTTGTTAGAGGTCTCAACCCTGTTAGGAGTTGTATTACTAAAGGAGCTCACTTCTTCTACAATGATATACAATTTATAGAAGAGATATAGATACTATACCAAAATTAACTATACATGGATATCTTCAATATATGATTATTCCTGTTGTGTTCCTTGCATCTGATCATGCTCATGCAACATTTGATCACATCTAACCATCAATACATCAATATATCATCATACATAAAGCTTGCACAACATAATCACAACATAGGTGTACTTCGCATATCCAAAATGTCATCTTATATACTCATCTGCTTTAACCTGTTCAGTTGACCTTCATGATGAAATGTGTAAACACTTATCCAAAATATGTTAACAAGACTTGTTAAGGGTTAACATCTATGATATTGTCCCTACATGGTCAAGTAATTGAATTCATAGGACAATTCAATCCCTTAGTGAAATTACCCATTCTGTGCCATATACTCTATACTTCACCATAGTAACTTTCTTTCACATTTTCCATCCAAAACATATTCCAACTTTAGAATTAATACTATAAAGCATACTTTTATCATCTTTAGACTCAAAATTACCAACATCCAAAATTGTGGTCATGTATATTGCTTTAGTGAAGCTCACTAACTAAAATTATACCTCTATTGTCTAAATTCTTGGCTTGTACATAGGCAAATTTCTCATTGACTAAAACCAAAAGTGGAATCTAACTTTATGAAACGTTACATTATGAGATTTTTGTCACAAATAAAAACATCTATGCATCCATACTAGCCAATTTGTCAACAATCTCCCCCTTTTGCATTGATGACAACACTTAGTGAAAAAATGACCAAGTGTCCAAACTTCAAATTTTCAAAACTAATAAAAAACTTTATCCATAACAAAATTCCTATCTTTTGTTCCTATTTGTGCAAGATCATACTATACTCCTCTTAGTTCATATTGTACTTGCATTTATTTCTTTATGTACATATTTTTTATTGCCTTCGCTCTCCGTTTGACATCAATGACAAAGGTGAGCAACTATATACAAGTCAAAATTGTAGTGCTTCTATCATGTTTAAACATACTTCATAATATCTCAAACATTTCTTCTTAGAGCCTCAAACTCTATATCCCAAGTTTTCTTCATAGTTTTTGTTTCTTCTATGATACCACAAATAGTTTATGCTACAATTTATGCTTCATTTATAACAAGTGACCTAAATACCTTGTTAGTCTTCTTGGAAGAGTCAAATAACTCTATTGCGTAAACCTCCCCAAAAATTTGTCCCTTTCTTTTTGTAGAATACTAATGGCATCAAATGTTTTTCTTGTTGCTTTGTCCTTGTCAACCACACTTAACCCTTTCTTTTCAAATTCATCAACTAGCTTCTCTAGCTTTTCTTCACCTTCTTGAATACATTTGGTGACATCTTCAACATACTTGATTGATTTTGTGCATGTTATTTTTACCTTGTTGTAAACAACCTCTTATATCTTTAATGCACTCATCTATTGCCTAAACATCATTTGAAATATTTGCCCAAACCTTGTGAAATTATTCTAATTTAAACTCTATTTTAATCTTTTCCTCGACAAACTCTATAAGTGTATTAATCAAAATCCTCTATCAATTTTGTCAAGTTATCTACAAAAATGTTACTTCCAAGTACCTTTTGTATAGGCATAATCTTTTTTAATCTATCAAGTGATTGTTCAAAAATTCTTGCGTATCTCTCATATTGCTCTTTTTATTTAGCAAGTTCTATCAGTGATATGCTCATTATTGCATTCTCATCCATATCTTCCTTTACAAAGCTCGAGATATCCTAACTGAGGTGAATTTCAAACAATGACTATAGTGATTTATTGGGTGTTGAAACACACCTTTTCTCTTACCTTTTTCATGTCTATCATTTGTATCGATGGTGTCACTTCTTGATTTTTCTCTTTAGTACAAATATTTGCTATGATAAATCTCTTTAGTACAAATATTTCCTTGATCCTTTTGTTTATCTTGATCACTTTCATCATCATCAATATGATATGCTTTCTCGACAACCTCTATCATAATCTTTTGAATGTCCTCATTGTCCAATGCATTTTCCATGAACATATCTTGATTTTGTTCCTTACCTTTAGGGGTGACATCTAGTGTAACTATGATGTTAGCCATATAGAATTTTGGTTGTTTCATAGTGTTGTAAAATTGATTAACACCATCTTTTTCCTTTGTAGGCTTGTCTAATTGTTCCCTTATGGTAATACTAGTTGATCTTTATGTAGGCTTAGTGGCATGGTTTGTAGTTGAATTAGGTTCACTTTATACTTCATAGTGTTGTAAAATTGATTAACACCATCTTTTTCCTTTGTAGGCTTGTCTAATTGTTCCCTTATGGTAATACTAGTTGATCTTTATGTAGGCTTAGTGGCATGGTTTGTAGTTGAATTAGGTTCACTTTATACTTCAATCAATGCTTTCTCAATCTCATTTGCAACTTCTTCATTTTTTCCTACTATAATTTTGACCAATCTCATAATTTTGACCATAATTTTATCCTCTCTTATCTTCTCGTCTTCCTTTAATCTTGTTGCTTCTTTACTTCTACTTTCTCATAAGTGGCTTCAAGAATACTTCCTTTAATCTATAAGAGGTTTCTTTTTATATTCAATAAATAATTGAAAATATAATTATCAAAGATGATTTTATCTTCTTCAACATACCTTATAAAAATATTTCTTCAATTGATCCAATTTTCATTTCTTCTCTATCTTGGTGGTGATCCTCTTGATGTCTGGTTTTCACTTATTTCTCTCTTCTTCAATTTTCACCTCTATCATCATAGAAGTTATTGCAACTTTAGGTTCATCCTTAGATTTTCCTAATTTTTTGCCATTTTATTCCCTCTTTTTATCTTTAACATTAGTTTCCTTAGGCTTGGGCCTTGGGCTTTTTCTTCTATCTTATGGACCTAGTATATGTCTTCTCAATAGGATTATTTGAATTTGATATAGGAGTAGTCCTAGTATACCTCCTTGTGGTATGGTGAGGTTGAGGTGTGATGTCAACTTCAACTATCTGGATCTCAGGTGTATCTTGCACTTCACTTTTCTTTGTAATTGTGTGCTTGATAGGCTCTGCACTTGTTCTTTCCAAATTATCCCTTGAGGGAACTTTTCATTTCCCATTCCTCTTTACTAATGCCTTCTTTGATTGATATCTTCTTAATTATTTTCTCAAATTTCATCTTTCTTGTTCCTTTGTAGAGTTCCTCTCTAACTTGAACAATTTTTTTTTAAAAGTACCCCATATTTTTGCTTCCTTATCTTTAGGTAATGCAAGCATCACTTTTGCATAATTTTCTAATATGCTTTGTTCAAAATAATAGCCAAGTGGATGAATGGATATTTCCCTAGGATCACTAGCCTCCATACAAATAAAATCTACATCTACCATAAAAAAATGGTCTCTACATAATAATCCACCATAGATCTAGGGATTTTGTATTGTTGATTCATCTCTCTCTCTAAAAGTTTTTGAACATAACAAATAAGATCAGAAATGATATTCTCTCTGTATTTCATTTTGTAATGTTCAATGATTAATGCTATAGTTGGTTTGCCATCTTTCCATGCACGAGGGTGCATATTGGAAAACTTATGCATGATGTGAAAGAATATGTGCAACATTAGTGACCCAGACCTAAGTGATTAACTCCTATTATTCTTAATTCTCCTTATGTTCTCAATTAGTTTATGCCTCTACATCTCACAAGATATCAAAATATTCTTTGTACACTACCATTTTATAGGTTATCTATATAAACCATCTAAAACTAAATTGTTCCTTGTGCTATAGTGTAGCTTGTATCCTAGGATTTTGGCTATTACTCTCAAATCTTGTTGTCTTATGTCATACAAGGTCCTTTTCTTCTTGTCCCATTTTGTTCAAGTGTTTCTTTCTACCTCTTTCTTCACCATCTTAGTGGCAACATGTATTTTGCTAGTATTATCCAAAGCAGTGACAAGGTGAATCAATTCCTTTGTGGTTATAATTGGATCTCCAATAGAGAAGAACTGGTCATGTGTCCTACTAAGAACTATCCTTATGCATCATTAATATGCATCCTCCCATGTGGTTGAAGTCTCGGAATTAGGGTCCCATTGGACCCTTACCTTCTCTATATCCTAACCTTTGAGGGTTAGCCTGTGACATTGAAGAATGTAGATGAGATCCAAAGAAATATGTATCTATTCTACTTTTAAAGAATCCCATTCAGGTACATGGACTACCTTAGGAATATATTTCCTAAAAAAATAAATATGGAAAACATCATGGAAGCACAATAGGATAGGTGGTAACACCAAGTGATAAGAAATAGGACCAATCCTCTTTAGGATCTCAAAAGGTCCAACAAGATGCAGTGCTAAATTAGAGCCTTTCCCATAAAATTTTGGCTCTTCTATGAACAAACTCTTGAAAAATACTTAGCCAACAAAAGAAAAGAGGTGATTCATCCTATGGTTATTTGTATACTTCCTCTATCGATCCTAGGCATTAACCAAATGTTCTCTAATACAAACAACCTACTACTCTATATCTTGAAGCATCTCAAGACTCAAAATTACTTCATCCTGCAATCTATCCCAACTCAAAGGGGTATGACATGGTTTATAATACAAGCTCTGAAAAGGTGACATTCCAACATAACTATGATACCCATTGTTATATGAAAACTCAATGAAGTACCACTACTACATTTGAGCCCAAATTGCAATGACAATTTATAATGGCAATGGAATTATAACTTGTATTTGTCTTTTTTTATAGTATCCCCAACACTATCAATATTGCAATTGTCTATCTCTATTACAACGGTGACAGAAATATAAATTAAAAAAAGGAAAAGAAAAATCATTTTATCACAACCAAATTCCCAAAAAAAATCCTTCTGTATTTGCACAAAATGAAAGTGACTGCGACCAAAGAGACTTCAATGTCCATGAAACTCGTGAATCCAAGCCTAATTCAATTGCATGAAAGCATGAACATGTGAAGGAAGGGTATCTCATGGAATTTTTCTTGCAAATTTTAGACAACTTGCAACTGACTAGCTAGGTATGTGATTTAATTTTTTTTCATTCTTTTGTCGAGTCTTGTTTGTGAAATCCACTCTAATGCCCTGGTTGTTTGGATTATTTGTGAATTATAGGTTATGGTCTGCTTTATTAATTTAGGATTCAACATTGAATATATAGTTTGTCTCTTGATGTGCCTTTCCATGATCTATGTCTTTTCAAGTATGTTTTTCCATTTCATACCTTCATCTATACACGATTTCTTTCTATTTTCTTTCTACTCACACACCCATTTCAATTCATATGATCATTTAGGAATTTGGAGTGAATATGTATTTTGTCTGTTGTTGTTCCCTTGTGATCTATTTCTCTTGTGATCTATTTTATTGTACTAATATTTTCCTATACAAATTCAAACTACTAAACCTAAATTTCAAGTACTCTAAATTTTTTTCTAGTTTACTTATAGTTTCTCTTACAAAATATACAAGTTAATTGAAGAACACTAATTACTAGTATATCACATCTCTCCTATTACACATATGGATGTATGCAATGATATTGGACAAGAAAATTGTGGTAAAAGTAATCATAAGTGAAGAACAAGGTACCATGCAATGAAGGATGTTATCAACAAAAGAAAACAAGAAATCCACCAAATCTATGTTGATGAAGCAGTCACTTCCACACAACCTTATTTTCCTAGACCAACCCACCTACAAGCACGTTTTCCTCAAATATGAAATACAACTAAATTAAACCCATTTCCCCATACATAAGCTCCACATTCCTGTCACAATATTGTAAAGATGGAAATAAATTATATTACAAATCAGATAAATTTTCTTATGTTTCAACTTGCCTACTCTACGTGGAAAGATATTCAATAGAAAAAAAAAGGAAATTGAATGTATTAACCAAATGTTAGATGCACATTAGAAAGAAATAGGAAATAGTTATCAAAATGGATTAATATGGACCTTGGTGAGAAAAATTGTTGTTTACAAATTCTAGCTCAAATTGAGGAGATTTTAATTATAGGGATAAGTTACATCCTTCAAGTTTCTTATGCAATAGGAAGGAAACTAAAATACAATGACCACACTATATGTTTTCCTTAAGATATTTATATAATTGCATCTTTCTTTCCTAAACAAAGAGATGGCTTGGATCTATTTATAGTGAAAAAAGTAAATGTTGGCCATCAATAATAAAACTGCTAGTAGAAGTCATGTACATGAATCATTAAAATATACAATCTACAACTATCCATATAAAAAAGAAGTGCAAATAGATGACTATGTGCTATCATCTCTATCTCTTTATTTCAAAAAATATTTAGACTTTCTATATAGACCCACTTCAACTCCGAATACTATTGATATAACCTCCACACAAACATAAGTAATAAAAGAAGACCCATTAGAAGAAATACTTGAAACCACTTCATCATTTCCAAACCTACTCATAACACACATAGATATATAAGTATATCATTTGCTACAACTAGGGGAAGGGCTCCAAATTATCAATTCCATACCTTCATTGTTAAATAAGCATGGTAAGTTTGAAAATTAAATCAAAACCCCACAAACCAAAACTTAAAAAAAAACCATAATCAAGGTATGAAATAAAAGAATCCTACTACTCCAGCTGGCCACTAATGTGGTTGTATGTAAGCCGCTTGTACTACAATATGTATACAATTGACCCTTCCTTTTCCTTTTCCCTTTCTTCCTTCTCCACAGAAAGGAGTTTATGGGGATTTTGCTAAGTTCAATAAGGGATTATTTGGATTGTCTATTGCATGATCATATAATAAGCACGTATAGGCCTAGGTCTAGTTATCATTAGTGATCATACTATAGTTTTTCTCTGTAGAGTATAGTATGTATAGTTAGTACTATTACTACTACTAATTGGCATAGCCTCATGTTGCTCCTGCTAACCACTAATGTGGTTGTATCTAAGTTAAGCAACTTGCACTACATTGTGTATACAATACCCTTCATTTTCCTTTTCCCTTTCTTCCTTCTCCATTGAAAAAGATAATTGCAAAGACATAGATCACAAAGGCGCAACAAGAGAGACATAATACATATTCACTCCTAAATCCTAAATGAATATTATTTTATATTCTATAGAAATCATGGTGATAAATGAGATAAATAAATTTGTTTGTTTCCTTTTAGACTATTAACCCAAATCATAACTGCACCATTTTTATTCTATTTTATGACTCATGCAGAAATTTTATTATGTAAAGCTCATTTTGCAAATCTTTTTTCTATAAGAAAAACCTTTCAAATTTTCTTCTATTTCTTAGATTAACATTAAATTATTTAAGATTCAATATTGTTCTATTGATATTTTCTCCTTCAATTCTTCCTTACATGCATCAAACAAAAAAATCCATCTTCAATCAATTTATTTACTCTAAGGGACTGAACTAAAAATATTGGAATTCATTTTGGTTTGGTAGCTATTATTGTAGGGTCATATACTCTACTCCATCAGACTTGCAATTATAATAAAACTTAAGTTAGATTGAGAGGCAGAGAAGTGGTTGAGTGGTGTGTGTACTTCCACTAGATCAAAATCCTAATGGATGGCTTGAAACTCTAAAATTGTGAACTATGTTATTGAAGCAATCCTAATATGTAGAAGAGGCAATTTTTATTATTTTATATCATGTATCTCTTGGGGGGAAGCCAAACTACTCATGATTTTTTAAACTAAATAAATGCCAAAATGACTTAATTGAAGTAATACCATCCTCTTTCAAGTACTTATTATTTTCCATCCACTTGCACTAACATTAAGATTCTTGTAAACACATGAAAGTTAAAGCACATATTGTATGGAGAGTTTATCATTTGTAAAATGTTTTTCCATAGGGAGAAATAATCAAATTCGGGGATCATACTAGGATGAATCTATTAAAATTGGTTCACATGTCTCCCCTACTTTCTGTAGGAGTTGATGAAATCCAACTCCGCAGTCGCCAAGATCACCTACATGCAAATAGCTTGCTGAAGAGAAACCGAAAGAGCAAGAGCATGAAGCAAACAATGCAAGAGAAAATATTTCACAATAGGAAAATGAAATTGCTATGTGAATGGATTGATTTACAATGAGAGAGAGACCATTTAAAAAGGCCTCATGGAAGCTTGTAGAACAAGCTGGAAGGAGGTAGAGGACAAAAATGACAACTCAGCACATATCCTCAAAAAGTGGAATATGCTAAAAAAGGAGAAAACTCCCGAGTTGTCAACAACAACCACTACATGCATTAAATACTAAATATGCATTAACCTAAGTAAGCTTAAGTAATAGAATAAATAATTAATTATTAATTATTTACTCTAACACCCCCCCTTAAGTGCAACTTAGGGGAATGCCTTAAGCTCCTAAAACTAAGATGAAATGCATAATGGGTCCCGGCAACAAGGCCATGTTAGGTACCCATGTACAATGCAACCTCTGTAAAATGGAGAAAGAGGGAAAACCCTGTGGGAAAAACCCTCCTCCAAAAAAGAGGTAAAAACAACATGCTAAAAAAACATGAAGTGAAGGAAGGAAGGAAGGAAGGAAGGCCTCAACCAATCCCCCCAAGGACAACTTCCGCCAGAAATGTTTCAAGAGACTCTCTCAAAACCATAAGTACAACCAGCCCCCCCATGAGAATAGACACCAAGCCCCCCCCATAATGATGGAGCTCCTGTAGAAATGATCGAACCAATGAAACTCCAATTTGGAAGGAACAAAGGCACGTAAAAAGGAAATCCCTGCGTGCGAGGAGCAATTGGAAAGCCTAGCTGATGTCCAGAAGAGAATGTATGAGGAACCGAAATGGGAATCCTCAAGGCAGGTGTGATGACATTGTCATGAATGTCCATTGAAGTAGTTGCAACAAGTGTACCTGGAGTCTCAATAAAAGAAGTTGGAAGATCAGATGGAGTGGAAGGAGAATCTTGTAGAGAGGAAAAGCCCTCAACTGGTTGTGGTGTGGCAGTCAAAATAGGGATCTCAGGAACAATACAAAGGTTCAAGTGTCCTGACTGCACCACACGATGCTCCTGCGAAAGTGAAGTAGTGTTCTCCAACAATGGAGATTGTGGACCAAAGTGGGAGAAAGAGTAGAGACGAGTGGAAGGATCAACTGCCCCTGTAGCAATAAGTTCTCCTGTAGCACGATCTCGAATGAAGACTGAATCAATAGTGAACTCAACTGTCTTCCCTGATCCACTGCGTGTAATCTGAGAAATCGAGAGAAGGTTAGCAGACAAAGATGGAACATACAATACATCATTGAATATACCATCTTGGATGTGAACTGAACCTTTCCCACAGACTGGTAATGCAGTGTTATTCCCCATGAGAATATGAGGAATAGGAGAAGCCTCAAGAGTGGAGAAGACACCTTGAGAAGATGTCATATGGTGAGAAGCACCTGAATCCAGTATCCAAGGAACCTATGAAGAAGATGCAATGGAAGCCTGTAATGCATGACCCTTTCCAAGATCTGATGTAGATGTTGAAGAGGTGGAAGAAGCCTGAAAAGAAGACCCTTGTGAGGTAGAAGAGGATGGAGAGGAAATAGTGCTCTTCTGAAGGAGAGCGTGCAAATCAGCAATCTGTTTCTCATAGCCATCACATCTCTTCTGAAAACAACGTGCCTCATCATGAGATCCTTTCCCACAATAGGAACAGGTAGGAGTTTCCGTCTTCTTTTTCTCCTTCTTGTTAGAAGATGATGAACTAGTAGAAGAGGGATCTGATAGCTGCTTCAACTTCTGTTCCTGTGTAACCTTGGAAAGCAATGCCTGTGACTGAGAACTTGAAAGTGAATCCATTTGAGTAATCTTTGACTGTTCACGGGTTAACCGATTACAAAATATCTCAAATGAAGGCATCCTATGTCTATCACCCAAGGCATCCATAGTGGAGTAGAAAGTGGAAGAGAAGATCTGATACTGTCCCTTTAACTTTGAGAGTACCAAAAAGATACACTCATCATCTGTTTTGTTCTTCCCACATCCCTGCAAAAGTGTACGTAGAGATTTGAACTTCATCAAGAAGTCCTCAATGGTGGGAAAGTGATCAGGTGTCAAAGAAGTCAATTCTGCATCTAGCTAAAGTGCCCGAAACTCATTCACTTGTCCAAACAAAGTCTGAAATCTTAGCCAATAAGCCCGTGGAGTAGTCAAACCATCCAGGTGAAACAACAAGCTGTCTGAAATGTTGAGTGCAATAAGCCCCATGGCTTCATCCATCTTGTTCCTGTGTTGTAGAATCTCATAAGGTTGTTGGAGATTAGGCTGATGCTCATCCAAACAAGACCATAGACCTCTTGACATTAGAAGTCTAGTCATGTGTGCCTTCCATGTGTGGTAGTTGTGTGGTGTGAGACGAGATATAGATGGATCCGCCATTGAGAGAAAGAAGAAGACGAAAGTAGAAGGGTCTTAACTGAAGTAAATTACAGAAAAGAAAGACACCCCCCCACAAACGTACAAAAATATCTCCCAAATACCACAAAAAAAAACTAAGGAAAGTAAAAAACTGGAAAGGAACCTGGATTTGTTGATGCAAAATAGGAAACAGAAGCCTCTACTTTGACACAAAAATTGGAAGCTCAAACGAACTCAAAATCGTACAAAACTAGCACCAATGTGTCCATCTCTGAGTCAGCTTTCCGACGCTTTTTTCGGATCGGAAAAAGACCTCCGTATGCTCAAGTTATAGCCAAAAAACCGACTGCTGCTCAAAAAATGCACTTGCTGGAAAATTACAGACATTGGCATAAATTTGACAGCCGTATGCCCGTCACAAACCTGTCGCCGGAAAAAAAATCTGTCGCGGAAAGGTGATGTCACACGCTGGGAAAGTGATGTCAGCGTACCGGAATATGACGTCAGCAAATCTGTGAGCAGCCACGTGGCGGTCAATGATTGGTAGTAGACAGCGCCACGTGTCATCCGGTGGTTGGAGAGGCTGCAGGGCGGTGGAGCAGTGAAAACCGCCGGTGGCGGTGGTGCTCGAGAGGAAAACTCGGCGGCGCCACTGTCTACGGTGGCGGAGGCAGCTGCGCCCGGGTGGCGGATGTTTAGGGTGGTGCCGCGGCGGGAGCCGCTGGCGGAGCGGAGTGTCGGAGGCGCGCGGGCGGAGAACGGGTGGCCCCGTGGTGGCGCGTTGGCGCTGCTGCGGCGGTGCCCGATTTTAAAATATTTTTTTTTAATTTTTGCACTGTCGCGCGTCCGTACGATGGTACGGCCAGATCCTGAAACAAAAAAAAATTTGCCTTCCGGAGCTCTGTCTCCAAAAACAGAAAGTTTTATATGAATTTTGACTGTAAAGGGCCTTCTGGATCCAATGGTGATGCCCGTTTGGGCTGAAAGTGCTCCAAAAATTTGCTCTAGCCCTGATTTGAAGAAAAAATGCACAAACAAACTAGGGTTTGTGACTTCAAATCACAGCTTCATAAATCCTTCAAACAAGAAGCAGCAGGGAGGCTCTGATACCATGTAGGAGTTGATGAAATCCAACTCCGCAGTCACCAAGATCACCTACATGCAAATAGCTTGCTGAAGAGAAACCGAAAGAGCAAGAGCATGAAGCAAACAATGCAAGAGAAAATATTTCACAATAGGAAAATGAAATTGCTATGTGAATGGATTGATTTACAATGAGAGAGAGACCGTTTAAAAAGGCCTCATGGAAGCTTGTAGAACAAGCTGGAAGGAGGTAGAGGACAAAAATGACAACTCAGCACATATCCTCAAAAAGTGGAATATGCTAAAAAAGGAGAAAACTCCCGAGTTGTCAACAACAACCACTACATGCATTAAATACTAAATATGCATTAACCTAAGTAAGCTTAAGTAATAGAATAAATAAATAATTATTAATTATTTACTCTAACACTTTCTTGGAGGCCATCTTTTCTTGGAATTTTGGGCTTAAATAACAAGAGCTCTGGAAGAGCTAGAGTCCCTAATTTTTGTTAGAAAAGGAGGATGTGAATGCTCTATGTTTTAAGGTTAGGACTAAAAGAGAAAATGCTTTCATGCATTGAGGAATTTAACATTGAAGGAACTTTATTATTGAATGTGGTTGAGTTGGAGCAATATTGATATGGGAGACCTTGGTAAAGAAGGGATGGTTTGTAATGTTCCTTTCATTCTCATTAGTGATTGGTTCTTGTAAACGGTACTCATGAACGTTAATCAATATTTTCAAACAATCAACTTTTAGATTGGTTCTTCTGAACTGTCACTCATGAGTGTTAATTAATATTTTCAAAAAATTAACTTCTTTTAACAAAATAGAATATCTGTAATCCCAAAACTTTTAAATTTTTTTATCAATGCATTTAGTATTAAACTATTTAAGTTATTTTTCATTTTGTATTATAAAAAGTTACAAATTTATTAATTTTTTACAATACATTGTTTTTTTTATATTTTAAGTTTAATTATGTATTTTAAAAAAAATATTTTTAATTACATATTATAAATCTAGATTTGCAAAGAGCTATAAGGTAAGGGTGAATTTTTTTTGGATGTCTATGTAAAGTAAATTAGACCATTGACTATATAGTAATAGAAGTTATGTAAAAAAATGGATTATGAATTTATTATTGACTATAATGTGAGATGGGATAAATAATAGAGTAGAAATAAATTAAATATATTAAAATCTTACCATATATTTTGTTGAAGCATAACCCTTTCTTATTAAGGTTAAAAATTCAAATGATAATTTTGAAGTATAATTTTCAAATTAAAAATCAATAGAAATGATTAATTAATGTACAATATATGAATAACAATTTAACAATTTAAAGTTAAGAATAAAATTAAGAATATCTAAACTAAATTAATTTTTATTTATATATTTTTAAAAAATATTATCAACCTATAAAAAATTAAAAATTTATAGTTAACAATAAAATTTTGAAATTAAGAATCTTCTTTACAAATCAATTTTTATTTTGTATTCAACAACAAACTATTTTGCAATTATAAGTTTGATTTCTATATTTTGTTTGTATATTTTGGACATCGAGTCAAGATGAGACCATGGTAACATTGGGATATACTTTAATAATTATGGATTTAATTTACTCATGTCTATCGAGTTAAGTATACGTTAAAAATTAAATAATTAAAACAATAATGTTAGGTGCGTGAAATCAAGGATGCCTGGCAAAAATGTATGATGTGATTGCAAACACAAATGCTTTGAACTTCTGCCTATATGTTCACCATCCTTCTCATAAGTGCATTTAATTCCTATCCATCCTTTCACTGCACACCTGTTAAATGTAAAACACATCTCCACCTATTATTGTCCTTCGATCACTTTTTTAAAATTTAAATTTCATTTATAAATACCCCAAACCCTAGGAAAATAGCTAGCCATCAATCACAAAATTTGAAAATTTCATGAAAAATAATTATTAAATAATTTCAGTGAAAACCTTAGCATCTCAAATTTATTCAATTCCAAAAATTAATGTGAATGGGAATTTGGGAACATAATCAGGCAAGGACTAATAAATGAATCAACCACTAGCTTTAAAGGGATTAGTTTTCATACATATTAAATGATGCAATCATGTCTTTAGATGGCTTTGATGCAAGAGGAGATGGGATCATAGATGATACAAAGGTTCATTTTTAAGAGTCTAGACTTTAAGTAAAAAAGTAAACTTTAGTTTAATTGGGAATTGGTGCTCTCAAATCATATGACAATGATTGATGGATTTTTCCCTAACATAGAATTTAGTGATCTTGTGTCGTTGCTTTGTTTCAAGACTTTCTTTAACTTTAAATACTTTATTTTATTGTTAACAATCTTAAGACTTCTAATTTACCAAGGAAATCTCACTCTAGGCTCATATGAGAGTGATTGATGGACTTGTCCCTAACATAGAGTTTAGTGGTATTGTGTAATTGATTTTGAGGATGCTTGGGAGGAGGCATTTTCATCAATCTTTGTAACCTTGTTTATGTCTAAAGGAAAATGTACATTCTTAAGCCCATTAATTTCTCTAACCCATGCCAAGATCCCTTAGTTGTGCAGATAAACCTTAAGAGATCATAGTAAATATTAATTTAATTTAAATTTGATAATGAAGTTTGTAAGGTTTCTATTTTAGTAATTCAATAATATAATTCATTATTATTTATGTCATCTTTATTATGTCCCTTTTCTTTTATTTTTCTTAATGTGACCACTTCCACTATTCATATTTCCTTATTTTGAAGATGAATCCACAATAATTGCACTAGTGCATTCAAATGTTTGGATTGAGGAAAAAAGAATTATTGCAAGTTATTTTACAATTTAAATAATCTAGTAGTAAGTGGTGGAGGGAGGATTGATCTAAAGGGGCAAAAATGGCAGGCAAAGTATTGCAAAATTATTAAAACAATGTGAGGGTGTTAAGGATTGTTCATACTTGAAATGTTCTTTTTGATAATTTTATTTTTTAGATTATATCAATGGGTTAATTGAGGTTTAACATCACACAATAAATGTGAGTCCTGATTTAGTATTTTCCTTTTATTTTCTTCCATGTAAGCCTACTTTAATGATATATTCTTGTTTTCTTTTTGATACTTTTTTCATTAAACATAAAAAAGCCAGAAATCTAGAAGATGGTAAGATACAATAGAATAGAGAATATAAATGCAAGTATAGTGGTGTAGTTATATTAAATGTTATTGCATTCAAGGCATTTACAACTAGATCAAATAAAAATCTGAGTTAGAAACTTAATCATAGAAAAGATGGTAGACAATAAGAATGTTAGTATGTCGATATGTAAAAGTACTAGAGACACATCTAAAACCATTTGATTTCCAAGAAGTTACTTTTGATATAACAAAAAAAATTGCACAAGGAACTTAAGCTAGAAAATAATCCAAAATTTCACCTTACATTTCAAAGTATAGACTTTTTGTTGATGATTGTAAGTAATGATAAATTCATAAAGATAACATTTTATCTTTCTTGTGTACTTTTTTCTATGTATCAAAATAAAATTAAACATATGTAATATATCAAGTAGTGTGCATATATGCAACTTAAATTTGGTGGATAAAAAAATTATTGTTCATTTTCAAGATTTTCTCTCTAATGTTAATGTGTATGGTGAAATGGTTATGAATGATAGATCTAGTGAGTACACCAAATTTGAAAAGGTGTTCGAAACTTACAATTAGAACAATTGTTGTTTTGTCATTGATGTCAAATCTATGTATGAGACATATTGCTATCTAATCTAAATGTCATATCTATTTGATTGATGAAGAGGATTTGAGAGTTACTCATAACTACAACACCTAGAGGAAAGGTTGAAGTTATGAAAAGGAAGTTATAATGGATATTTTATTAGATAAACTTTGATAAAGCAAAGTAATTGTTTATGTCAAGGAAGCTAAGCCAAGCCAAGCAAAAGAGTAAAATACTAAGGAGTGTCAAGTAATGATACTGTCAATTGAGCCACAATTAGTGCCAAGAAAATCTAGTGTTGACTAAGCCTTAGCATCGACCAAACAAGTTAGTTGATGTGGAGCCAAACATCTTTTCAGAGATTGAGTATTTCAGTATTGACCGAGTGTTAGAATTCAGTGATTTCTGAGTGATAGTAAAAGATCAAATTCAAAGAAATCATAAGATCAAGCCAACTTAATTGATTTCTTGGGAGATGTAAAATGTGTTGAAGATAAGATTGATGGGTTGGATCATTAAATTCAAAGTGATAATCAGGTAAAGACCTAACAGAAGGATTCTAGAGAAGTTTCTATAGGATGATCAATAAGATGTACATATACATTGAATCAAGTTGAATCTGATCATAAACCCTAAGATCTATGGTGGATGTAGAAAATGGTAAAGCATAGATTTCCTATTTAAGGTGATACAAAACTGGACATTTGGTGTTGAGTCCAGCCATAGCCTGTGTGTGTGTGTGTGTGTGTGTGTGTGTGTGTGTGAGAGAGAGAGAGAGAGAGAGAGAGAGAGAGAGAGAGAGAGAGAGAGAGAGAGAGAGAGAGAGAGAGAGAGAGAGAGAGAGATTGTATGTGAAGGAAGTCATACAGAACAAGGTTGATAAAAAACACACAAGTGAGTAGATGCGGAGTTAAAAGAGAAAAGCTTGCAGATGTGATATTGTTGTTGATAAGTGAATTTGAGAAAAAGGCTTAAGTGTTGATGAGAAGAGTGGGCTGATTGCTTGAAGGGTGTCCAAGTAGATCAAGATCAGAGATGACAATGAAAGACTTATTAGTGAATACACATAAGGATCGAATAGAGATCTAAACTAGAAAAAGTGAGTTGCAATCACACAAATCAAAACCTACTATTTTCTTTATTATCATTGTAAACAATTTGTATTGAAATTCTTTTAACAGAGGTTGACCTAATCGTCATTTGGAGACTTAATAGTCTGTGTAAATCCTTTAACTAGGTGACATTCTAAATGTGATGGGGGCACTACCCAAGACCAAAATAAACACAACAAGAAAAGGGAAATATTATTATCAGAAGTGATATGTTGTTACATTTAGTATACTAAAAAATAGACTCTAAGACATGCCCTATGGGCTTACAAAGTTGTTTGAATCTGGAGAAAATCTTCCTCTGGTACCTTCTCCCAAATTCCACCAAGAACTGCCTTTACAATGCCAAAAATGTTCTGAAATAAACCCCAATTAGGTTTGGGGTTAGGAATACATTCTAGAATATGCCATTTGGCACCCATCGCCAAAAAAAAAGGTTCTAGAAATCTCGTTAGAAGTCAGTGTAAAAGTAGAAGAATCCAAAAATGGTAGTCCAAATTCTAGGAGGCATAACTTTTGATTTGGGACTCCAATTGACGAACCGTTTACATTTATAAAAAGCTCTCCAAGTTCTCTATAGCCCTATGGACCAGCTCCACTTGTTCCTCATTTTTTGGGCATGTACAAGGCTATTTAGTGCGTCAAATCTGACTTTGAAGCGCTCTTAGGAGGTCTCCAGGAAACTTAAAACTGTAATAACTTTCAAACCATAAAGCCTTTTGACCTGATTCTTTTTCTAGAGTGCGTTAAATTACAAATATAATAATACCTAAAAATTACACCCTCTAACTCATAATAATCATGGTTCAATTACAAAATAACCCATTTTTTACATTGGCACATATCCTAAGGTGCTCAAAAACTCTAACCCAAAAAACCAATAGGGGGACTATGAGAGTTGGGATCTTTATTTAAACCAAATGGGTATCCAAAAATGAAAAAAATTTAAACAAAAACTAATACTAATCATATTTTTGGGTGATACAAGATTGCCCTTATGCCATTGGATGCTCCTGCATTAGACACCTAGGCTAGATTAAAAAGTGACCCTGTCACTTTATTGCCGGTAGAGGAAAACCCAAATGGGCAACCTCAATAGTGGATATCCAAGTTGAGTCTTCTATTGGTCATCCTTTCCACTTCACTAGGTATTCTTCATACTACCTATTTCTGGTACTCTGACCCACATGACTATCTAGAATTTCTTCAATCTCTTCCTTCACAAAAGTAGGAATTGGACATGGCTCTAGCATCAACCCCTCATCTGCACCACCATCATGATATTCTGTTAAGTTTGCAATATTGAAAATAGGAGAAATGTGAGTCCTATTTGGCAACTCCACCTCATAGGCATTTCCTGAGTCATGTTTCTTCAAAATTTTGCAGGGGCCAAATTTCATCATCTTCAGCTTGTTGTAGGCACCCACTAGAAATAGTTCCTTCCTTAAGTATACCATAACCAGATCCCCTACTTGGAACTCCTTATGTCTCTTCTTTTGATCTGCCCTAGCCTTATACTATTGGTTCATCTTGGTAATATGTGCATTTACCTCCTCATGTAGGTTCTTGACATATTCAATGAATTCATTTGCCTCAACACTTGTCCTCTCCCCTTGCTCATCTTCCTCGGCTCTAGTGCAGTCCTTGGACTACTCCCATACACAATTTGGAATGGTGATCTACCAGTACTCCTATTTACGAAATTATTGTAAGAAAACTTTTCTTGTGCTAGAGTGAAATCCCATCCCTTGGGCTTATTTCCTACTAAACACCTTAGCAAATTTCCTAGACTTCTATTTACAACTTCTATTTGTCCATCAATCTTTGGATGATGTGTAGAACTTAACTTCAATTCTATCCTCAACTTTTTCCACAATGTCCTCTTGAAATACTCCATAAATTCAGTATCTCTATTAGAAACAATATTCTTTGGGAGACCATGTAGCCTTACCACCTCTCTGAAAAAAAAGTCTGCAATATGCACTGCATTATGAGTCTTGTGGCATGGAATGAAATGTGCCATCTTGGAGAACCTATCAACCACCACAAATACTGAGTCATTACCCCATTGTGTCCTTGGAAATCTAAGAAAAAAATCCATACTTATGTCCTCCCAAGGCTTCAATGGAATAGGCAATGGCTGATAGAGTCCAATATTTTGACTAAATCCTTTGGCTGTTTGACATACTTGACAACTCTGCACAAACTTCTTCTCATCCCTGCAACAATTGAGGCCAAAAATAATGTTCTCTAATAATGGAAATGGTCTTATCCTAACCAAAGTGTCTTGTCATCCCTCCACTGTGTTTCTCCTTGATCAAGTTCTCCTTCATTGAACTCCTCGAAATACACAATTGACTACCCTTGAACAACATACCATCCTAAATCAAGTAATCTAGCCACCTAGTCTTGTCTAAAGTAACAGGTTCTTTACAAGCCTTCCATGCTTCTGCAAAATTAGGATCCTTAGGGTACAAATTCTTGAGTTCATTAAACCCAACTGCTTCAACCTGCATTATTGTCATTAACAATTGTCTCCTACTTAATGCATCTACAACCCTATTAGACCTTGCACTTCTATGTTTCAACACAAATGTATAGCTTTGCATGAACTCTACCCATTTCAAATGTCTTTGATTCAATTTTCCTTGGCTATTTAGGTACTACAATCCTTGGTGATTAGTATACAAGAAAACTTATTTTGGCAACAAATAATGCCTCCATTTCATTAAGGCCTAAACTATTGCATAGAACTCCTAATCATAAATAGAATACTTCTTCTTTGCATCATTCAATTTTTCATTAAAATAGGCAATAGGCTTACCTTCTTGGCTCAATATAGCCCCAATAACACTACCACTAGCATCACAATCTACTTGGAACACTTTATTGAAATTAGGAAGTACCAACACATGTTTCTCTATCACCTTCTTTTTCAACAATTTAAAACTCCTTGTAGCTCTTGTAGTCCACTCGAACTCTTTTCTACCCCCCCTCATTGTTTTAGTGATGGGTGCACATATGCTGCTAAAATTTCTAATGAACTTCTATAAAAACTAGCTAGACCATGGAATGACCTCACCTCAGTAGAAAATCTTGGAGTAGGCCATTCCAAGATGACCTTTACCTTCTTTGGGTCCATTTTGAGACCCTCAGCTGATACAACAAACCCAAAATAGAGTAACTCCTTTTTGACATAGCTATACTTCTTCAAATTAATCAAAAATTTCTCTGCCCTTAACCTTTCAAGGAAACTACAAATGTGCAATAAATGTTCATCCAAATATTTTTTGAAAATTAAAATATCATCTAGATAGACAATTACAAAATTTCCCAAGAATTTCTTTAATACCTCATTCATAAGCTGCATGAAGGTGCTTGGCACGTTGGTCAATCCAAAGGGCATGACTTACCACTCACATAGACCATCCTTATTCTTGAAGGTAGTCTTCCACTCATCTCCCTTTTGTATCCATATCTGCTGATAACCACTCTTGAGATCTATCTTTGTGAAGTACTGAGCTCCACTCAAATAGTCCATAAGATCATCCATTCTTGGCAAAGGCAATTGATACTTAATGGTTATTCTATTTATAGCCCGAGAGTCTCTACACATTCTCCATTCTCCATCCTTCTTTGGTGCCAGTACTACAAGTACTACACATGGACTCAGGCTCTCTTGAATCAAACCTTTCCTCAACAGCTCCTAAACTTGTCTGTTTAGCTCCTCAGTTTCAGTAGGAGTCATCCTATGAGTAGCCTTGTTAGGAAAACTAGCTCTAGGGATTAAATCTATTTGATGACTAATTTTCCTTACTAGTGACAACCCTTCTAGAACATTATTGAAGATGACATCTCCATACTCACTTAATATTCTTGAAACTTCAAGTGGAATTTCACTACTACCTTCCTTATCCTTCCTAGGAATCAAAGCATAACACATACGCTGATGTTTCATGCCATCCAAAAAAATTGTTCCATAAAAAAACACATACCCTAGCACTGCTGCATAACTTTTCACCTTCATTTGTCAAGGGCTTCAGTTTGTGGCAAACTCCATCCTTTTTCAAAGAGTATGTATTTGCATGACCATCATGTACAACATGCCTATCAAACTACCACAACCTTCCCAATAATAAATGACAGACATCCATTAGAATGATGTCACAGAGAACCTCATCATGGTAACTCCCAATCTTGAACTTTACCAGACACTTTTCACTAAGTAGGACCTTATGATCATCGTTCACCCAAGCAATCCAATAGGGTTAGGGGTGTTTCTCCCTCTTGAGATTTAGATTTGAGACCATCTCCTCTGACAGCAAGTTGTCAGTGCTTCCACCATCAACAATCACATCACAACATTTACCCTCGCATTTGCACCTGGTACAAAACAAACTCCTCCTTTGTCCATATTTAGTCTCACCGCTTAGTAAGACCCTTTCATTAACTAGAACCTCTCCTCTTTCTACATCCTTTGAATCAATGATTGTGCATCCTCATCCACATGAGCAATCCTTTCTTGACCATTAGCTCTCCTATATGTCCTTCCTTAGCATTGAGGGAATTCAAAGGAATAATGACCTTTTTCATTGCAATGAAAATAGGTACCATAGAAGCCTCCTCTTCCTGAACCTTGATCACGTCCTCTACCTCTTCCTCTTTGATCTCCAAAGTTTTTATCATGGGAGTGGTTGGAACCCTCATTCCTCTAGTTTCAGCTAGCACCCACATCTTCATTTTTCTTTTGGTTCTCATTTTGGCCTCCAAATGACCTGCCACTACCCCTTCCTCCTTGACTGCTACCTTCCATCAATTTTTTTTTTAAGCTTCTCCTTAACTCATAGGATAAACTAGTAATCCTCTTCAATGCTATTCATTCCAACTAGACTTAACTCCTCCTGAATGGTAGGTCTTAACCCACTAAGGTAATAGGCAACCTTCTCCTTGTTTGCTTCTGCATGCCCTGCCCTATTAAGGACTCGATAAAATTTCTTTGAATATTCCTGGACAGATTTTCCTACTTGCTTTAACCCTAGAATTTTCTTGAACAAATCAAGCTCGTAATCAACAAGAATGAATTGCTTCTTTAGTTTGTCCACCATGCAATCCCATCTTATGATTTTCTCCTTTCCTCTTCTATTTTGTTTCAGTTGAATCTCTTTCCACCAGATTTTTGCATGGTCTTTCATTTTGGCCTTGGCAAACTTAACCCGATTAGGGTCCTTGATATCCTCATACTCAAAATATTCATCTAGTTCATTGATCCAATTGATCAACTCATCCGGATTTAGATTTTTTGAAAACATGTTGACATCAATTTTAGGTCTTTTTCCAAGCTTAGCAATGGCCCTAAAAAGCCTCTCTTCTACCTAGTTAATAACTTCTCTATCTCCTTCCCCCTCTTGCCCAATATTTCCTTCTTCTTCATTTTCTTTCTCACTTTTTTCGCCTATGGCAACATTCATCCATCTACGGATCTCCTCTTGCAATGCCTAAATTTATCTCTGGAGGGCTCTAATCTCAAGAGTGACAACTCCAACCCTTCCACCATGCTCCCTTCATGAAGGCATCTTCTCACTGTATCAAAACCCACAACCACATAGTCCTAGTGCAAACTGCCTCACAGTTAGTGCTCTGTCTACACACTCAAGAGAACTTGCTATAATACCACTTGATGGGAGCACTACCCAAGACCAAAATAAACACAAAAGGAAAAGGAAAATATTATTATCAGAAATGATCTATTGTTACATTTAGTACACTAAAAAATAGACTCTAAGAAATGCCTTATGGGCTTACAAAGTTGTCTAAATCTAGAGAAAATCTTCCTCCAGTACCTTCTCCCAAACTCCACCAAGAACTGCCTTTAAAATGCCATAAATGTTCTTAAATAAACCCCAATTAGGTTTAGGGTTAGGAATACATTCTAGAATATGCCATTTGGCACCCATTGCCAAAATAGAAGGTTCTAGAAATCTTGTTAGAAGTCGGTGTAAAATTAGAAGAATCCAAAAATGGTAGTCCAACTTCTGGGAAGCATAACTTTTGATCCGAAACTTTGATTTATGAACCGTTTACATTTTTGAAAAGCTCTCCAAGTGATCTATAGCTCTATGGACCAACTCCACTTTTTCCTCTTTTTTGGCCCATACAATGCCATTTAGTGCCTCAAATATGACTTTGAAGCGCTCTTAGGAGGTCTCTGGGCAACTTAAAACTGTAATAAATTTCAAGTTGTAAAGCCTTTTGACCTGAATCTTTTTTTTGGAGTGCTTTAAATTAAAAATATAATCATCCTTACACCCTCTAACTCATTATAATTATGACTCAATTAACAAATAACCCATTTTCTACATTGGCATGTATCCCAAGGTGCTCAAAAACTCTAACCCAGAAAACCAATAGTGGGACTATGAGAGTTGGAATCTTTATTTGACCCAAATGGGTATCTAGAAATGAAAACATTTTAAACAGAAACTAATACTAAGTATATTTTTTGGTGATATAGAACTGTCCTTACGCCACTAGATGCTCCTACATCAAAATGGAATGGTCAAAGTCCTCTTACAAGGCCACTCCTAAAAGGGTGATTAAATCCTCTAACTAGGTCACATTTAAGATTGTGTATTATAACCTTTAACAGGGTTGGCTCCTAATAGAGTTCACTTGAAAAGAGTGAAAAAGAGTGACATGTTGCTAGTATTTTTTTCCAAATTGGGTTTCCATGTAAAATCCTAGTGTCAAATTGTAATGAATGTCTTATGAATATTTTTAAGTGATGATGTTTTTATTATGCAATGAATGTTAAGTTTATGACAATTTTATATTAGTGACCAAGCAAAAACAAGATATGCAAGATAAGAAAACATTGATGTGTTTAATGTTTAATTTTTCAAGTGGTACATATAGACCTTGAGTTACTGATTCACCCCCCTCTCATTTATTCTAAACACTTTAAAAATAAGTGTACAAGCATAAGATATTCTCGTAAAGAAGGATCTTGTCAGATAATAGAAGTGAATTAGACCAAAATAGGGAGACACTCACTAGATTGGTGTCTAACTTTCAAAGAGAAGGTGATGAAAAATGTTATTGTCCCTATAAAAAGTCTAAGGGATTAAACACTAGAAGGCTTCTAATCAAAACAACCAAGATACATTGTAGGGACAATGGTCACATTGAAGAGGGGTTTGAATATCGTCCATTGGCAAGTTTTTCATTATATTATTTTAACAATTAATATACATATAAAATCACTTGATGATGGGATCATGATCATGGTTTGTTTATGTTCATCATTTTTATAGAGGTTGGTCTCCCTAGGGAAATGCATGATATAGGTAACCACATCCCAAGGAATATGGTTTTGGAAGTGGAGGAATATGGAGGTGCGAATATTGAAGTTGAAGATCATGATTCCATGGAAGTTGATGATCATCATCAGAAAACACATTTGAAGATGATGATACAAATACATTGATCCATGACACATTTGTCACTCATGCAACTAATGATGATGATTTTTATGTTGTCCATGATATACCTCTACTTGAGATGACAAAATGACCCTTTATGAAGGCTCCCAAACAACTCTTCTCTCTATTGTATTGTTCTTGGTAAATTTGAAGGTTATGTATGGTTTATCCATCACAACAATGTCACATATGCTAAGGTTTGTCTCTCTCACACACACACACACACATGTCATTATTTTCAATAAAGGGTAAAACATGTACCATTAATATTGTTTATATACTTTTTATTGTAGATTGATTGTTGAATTTCTATTACCACCATCAAATATTCTCCCTAGCTCATACTGAGAATTATGTGCCACTATGAAAGATATTAGAGTGGAGTATTAAGCAATAGATTCTTTTCCCAATGACCATATTATTTATTATAAAGAACATGAATTTGCAACAAGATTCCCTAAATTTCATATGAGTAGATATTGACCAAATCAAGTAACAAAAAATGTGTCTTGCAAGGTTCTTCATTGCATCCTCATTTATTCCATGTTTGCAACATTTATTTAGATGCAATAGCTTGGCACAATTTATGGATTACCATGCACACAATAGAAGTCAAGATGACATTATTTAAATTCCCATGGATGGTTTGACATTTATGGACATAGAAGAAAAGTGGCCACAGTCTGAAGAATAACCTCAAAATCCCAGGCTTTCACTAGTAGTGGATGGTATCAATCCATTTGGAGAGCTAAGATCTATTTACTCAATGTGGACTATTTTTGTTTTCAAAAATAACCTTCCTCTATGGATTTCAATAAATATGGAGAAATTATGTTGGCAATGATTGTTCCAAGTATTTTATCATTTTATATTTATCTACATGTAATTATAAGTCTTGCAACAAAATGTTCACAATAATTATATAATGTTGGTTTTGTTCATTGAACTAGGTAAGTAACAAGTTAAAGATATGAATGTATATATTGAGCCTCTTATTGAAGAGTTGGTGGAGTTATGGAATGGTGTCACTATGTATGACATCTCTAGACCAATTTGATAAAGACAAATTGAATTCCATGCAATTCTTGTATGGACAATACATGATGCCTTGGGATTGACACATTTTTGTGGTATGTTATGGAAAATTCAAGTTTCACATGATAATTATAATTATTACGATTATGATATTTAATATAGTTGTATCATTATGTTGCAGGTCTTCAAACAAAGGAAAAATTTGCATGTCCAATTTGTGGTCTAAAGATGAAATCTCATCATTTAAAAAGTTTAGGAAAACAAGAGTTTGATGAGTATAGGCACTTCCTCCACAAAAGTCATAAGTTTCAAACTACCAAAAAACACATTTTCAATGGGAAAAAAGAGACAACATCAAATCCATGGAGAATGACACCTCACCTATGTAAGTTGGAATGCAATAGAATAAATTGTCAAGGTAATGTCATTCCATATGATGTTTTTTGTTTGAAATTTATATTTTGATATTGTATTTTATTTATTATTGATGCAATTAATGCTCGTGAAGTTTGTCAAGGCATTACTAAGAACCTTCCAAAGGGACTAAAATGTTATGCCAAAAAATTTAGTAGGTTTTCCTATTATGAGGACCTACAAATCATGCATTTGTTCGATATAATACATATTAGAAAATAATATAATATTGAAATTGTGGAAAATATTGGAAGGAATACATGACAAATAAAAAATTGCCAAAATTTGTAGTGACGTTCATGAATCCAATCTGTTGGAATTATGATATATTTGTCATTAGTGCAAACACTTATTCTATCCTGAATGCTTATCTTGCTCATCATCTAGTCTCAAGTATATATCGAGCATTCAATGGTTACCTTATAAGTTCAACAAGCAAACAGTTCTCACCGAGCATTCCAGAAGATACCGAGTGAAAAATGTAAAGGAAGTTCAATAGTGTTTACCAAGTGAAAAAGGTAATCAAAGATCAGTAGAGTTTACCGAGTGAAAAAGGTAAACAAAGGATTCAGTGTTTACTGAGCTAAGCAAGGTAAATGAAGAAGATAGTTTCTACCGAGTAACACTACATTTACCGAGTCACCAATGGCTACCGAGTTCCAAGCAATGTTCTGTGACTAGTATGAACCGAGTCTCTACTTCTACCAAGTGCATGACGATGCCAAGTAATGTAGTGGATGCTGAGTATCAGAAGGTCACCGAGTCAATTTAGTGAACCCGAGTTTACTAATGGGCCGACTCAGTAATGTTTTGTTCACTTGTGTTTTGGCCGACCTTGTAACTGTAAAATATTGGAATGGTATATATGTAATGTATGATATCATTTTTGATATATGAATAGGAATATGAACATATTGGCATGAAATAAGAAAGTATTTTTTGAATGTGAAGAAGGTATTGCTATCAGCAGTAGAGCAAAAGGAATACAACAAGGTCAGCATAAGGAGCAAAAAAGTTATTTCTATCACATCAAGTGATCAATGCAAAAGGATCTTATCAACAAACAAGTTGTAAGTAGATCCACTATTTCATCCTAACAAGTGAATCAGTTTTTAAATCCTTTAACAAGGTAGACTTAACAATCTTTTGTAATCTCCTAATAGAGTGCATACTTCACTGTATGTTTGTAAATCCTCTAACAAGGTGGATCTAGCAGTCCTACATGCTCCTAACAGCGCAGACCACCAGAAGTGATCATTGTAAGCCTTAATTGGCCAACTTCATACTGCAGTAACAAAGTTTTGTGGGCATCATCCCCACCCCAGTTTTACTTTCTAATTGGAAGGTTTCTGGGTCACCAAATCATTGTGTTCATTTGTTATGAATGATTGATCTTTCATTTATGTAGTAGATTAAATGAATGAATGATGAATGGTTAAAATGCATAAGATTTTATATGTTACTGATTCACCCCTCCCCTCTCAGTAACACATTTCATCCTAAATATTTCCAACAATTGGTATCAGAGCATTTGGTTCTTAGGACAAAGTTTGACAGCTTGAGCAAAGATCAAGAGCAATGGAGATATTCAAACTTGACAAAGCTATTGAAAATGAAAATTTAGATCTAGAAATGATCATGGCTCAACTCAAAGAAGCTAAGGAGCATCTTTCTCAATCCCTAAAAAGAAGGAAGGAACTTGCAATACAAATGAATGATCATCAGTATGTTGAAGAAAGAATTGAAGACCTTTTACCTTCAAGTAGTTCAAATGAAGCTAATGAGGCAATCAAGGAACTCATAGCAAAGAATGGTTCCCTGTAGAAAGAAGTAAGAAAACTCAAAAGAGAACAAGAAATCCAATCAATCAGGCTATGTGAAATCTTAGAACAAAGAAACAAGGCAAATGAAGACTTAGAGGTAAGAAATAGTCAATCCTTTCAGCATCAAGATCTTATAAATCAACTTTCCAATGCAAATGAAGCAATTATGAATTTGAGATTTGAAAATGAAGACCTGAGGAATGATCTGATCACTGAAAGACAAATTAATGAAAGCTTAAAAAGTGACTTGAGATCTGAAAGACAAATCAATGAAAGTTTGGAAAATGACCTAAACACTAAAAAGAAAATCAATGAGAGAATGATGAAATCACAAGCAGACATGACTCAATTAAATCAGCTAAGTGAGCAAAATCTTCATAGACAAAAAGGCAAAGCTGGACTTGGTTACAAGGAAGAAGGTGAAACTTCCAAACAAGGTGCACAAAGAAATCAAAGGCCTACTTGTAATCACTGTGGTAAGATAGGTCATACATCAAACAAATGTTGGAATAATGGAAAGGAAAAATTCAATGGCAAATGCTTCAACTGCAATTAGCATGGTCACAAAGCTAATGAATGCAAAGAAAAACCAAAATTTGAAGGCAAATGTCAAAAATGCAAGAAACTAGGTCACAAGGCATCTCAATACAAATCAAAGGCATTTAATCCAGCAGAACAAATTATCAAAGCAATATTTGGTTGGGACTACAATACTTGGTGCAGATGTCACTATTGTGGAGAATATGGACACATCAGAATAAACTGAGCAAGACATCACCTAAGAAAGAAGGATACAACCATAAGATGTTACACATGTACTGAACTTGGTCATATAGCTAAGAATTGCATGAATACTAGAAGAATTGAAGATGAAAAGAAAAAAAAAGCTGATAACATTCAAAAGCAAATGAGACAACAGTGGATTCCTAAATCTACCGATCAAGATAGTTCCAATAATGATCATGTCACTCAAGAAGTGGGTGACTCCATCATTTCCAATTGAGACTTGAGAAGACTCAGGAACTGCATCTTCTAGCCACATCTTAAACAGTTCCAGATTATAAAAATGGGTGCAAATGATCAATATAGTATTTCAGATACATGGATCATAGAAATAGTATCAATCACCGAGTTGCATGTACCGAGCAAGGCTAACTAAAGACCTTACCAAGCTAGGTCAAGAATATCAAAGATTCTATTAGTCCACCGAGTTGCAAGGTTCTACTTAGTATTTCAATGATAGACTAGCACACACTATGTCATCTCATCTACCTTCGTACTGAGCCTTAATGACATTATTTCATTAAAAGGGCAGAATTTGATTTCTTTTTCCACCACGACTTAAAATTATTAGAGCCAAAAGGATTTCTAGTTGCATGCCAAGCGATTTGAAGCAAAATTCCTATGAAGTAATTATTTGAAAATCTTTTTATCCATCAAGCATCAATGGCATCCACAAGCACTAGCAGCAGCAAGGTGAAGAAGGGTTCTAAAATGCTCATAAAAGGAGTCGAATGGAAAGTCCCAAAATTCAAGGTAGTGCCCACAGTTGCAGAATCACTTGACATTGATGAAGCTCAATCGAAAATCCCTCCTAAGGTACTTCTTGTTAATGATATTCGTGCTCATTTCAAATGTGTTGTTCAAGAAATTGGTACATTAGATATGGATAATGCCCTAGGTCAATTATGTGTTGATGGAGCCCTAAAACTTGAGCACAAACACTTAGAAGAAAAAGGCATGACCCATATTTTGCACCTACCAAGAAGATTCCAGTTTAAATGGGTTAGATATGTTCTGAGCCGTGTTCATAATGGTCAGTTGTGGTTGGAACAACCTGTATTGTTAACCAAAAAGATGATTCATAAAATCATGGGTTTTCTTATGTTAAGCAAAGCTAAAACCACTAAAACCCTAGGTCGGGATGAGTTACAGAAGAAAACCCTAGTAGAGTGGGACAGTAGAGGACTAAAGGTTAATAATATATCTGATGTGGAACTCAGATTTGGCATTTATGTGATTACATATAAGTTATACAATTCCAGCAGATTAAATAGTGTACCGTGTGAAGTTGTGGATTTAGCATTTAAGATTGTAAAGAAAAATCTTGAATTTGATTTGTCATAATTGCTATTAAGATAACTGAATAAAAATATGGAAAGCATAAGGACTTCCAAGAATAACCCCTGTAAATTTGGTTCTTTGTTAATTTGTTTATTCTTTTATGTACAAAAGTTTTTTCCATCAAAAGGATCTGTAGTATGGAGGAAAGACACTCCAATTTTATATCAGATTAATGAGTTCATGGCAAAAATGGGTGAAAATTTTGACAAAGTCATGGATAACTATTTTGAAGATTTCAAGGAAAGGATGAATAACAGGTTCAAAATTCCTCCTAAGCTTGTTGAGGATTACAAAGATGATATCTATTTCATGGTTGACTGTGATCATGTGTACATATAGGCAGTCATACCCCGAGTGGCATGGGTAAAACCATTGCCTTATGAATTAAATATTGATGATGTAAGAGATATCATTGAGGCACTGGTCAATGAACTAGCTATCCCCAACATTCCTACCTTTGGAACCTATGATGAAGCAAAGGCCAGAATAGAGCTTGAAATCAAGCTACCTCAGGAAATAAGCAAAGGTGAGAGGAAGATAGCCAAAATGAAAACTTCTACTAGTCCTCTTATGCTAACTGAAGGTAAAGGTGAGGATGAAGAAGATGATGAAGAAGAAGGAGAAGAAGAAGAACAACAACAAGAATTTGTAGGAGAAGAACCTCTAAAGAAGAAAGGTAAGGTAACCATTGCCAAACCTAAGAAAATGCCTACTGCAGTATTCTTAAGGAGGACCAGGAAAGGCAAACAGGAACCTGTACTGGTCAGACCTCCACTCACATTTGAGGAAAGTCTCAAACAATTGGAAGAAGGGGCAGGCATAACAAATTTCAAAGCTTTGAAATTTGAAACAAGAAAAAATGTTGAGAAAATGTAGATAGAGGAACTGGTACTCTCCAAGATGGGAAAATGGAAATACTCCTCGGACCAGCTTGCCTCTCAAATCTCCAAGGAACTACTGGAGAGATTGCAACCAAGATGGTAAACAACCACCAAAATGGTGAAAGATATCTATGAGAAATCTCTGAAAAACCTTCAACCAAATCTCACTGAAGCAGAAATAAATGCTACAATGAAAAATTATGAAGGAAAAATGATGATCAGATTCCACACTTATTTGATTTTAATCAAAGACATTGAGCATGTTGTAAATGATACAACAAACATATGGAAAAATATCTATCATTTGCATAAGACTAGTGAAGATCCAGTAGAAATCCAAGATGATGATAGCAGTGACAGTGATGATACAACTACCTCTCCATCCATCACAGTCTCACCAGGAGAGCTGCATGCATTAATGGAGGAAGACAAGGAATAAAAAGAGGAAGAAGCTGAAGAGGAAAATAAGGAGGAAGGATGATCTAGTAAAAATTGCAGTAGCAGTCATTGCATCTCTTCCTCACTCTCCACCTAAAACTATCACATCATCAAGGCTGGAGTTAGCTTCTGCAAGATTGAAAGCATCTTCATCAGATTTATCATCTACACTTGCCACTTCACAGCTCCAGGTATCATTAGTGGAAGTGTCTACCACTTCATCTACCGAGCTGCAGCCCTCATCTTCAGTCATTGAGCCAGCCTCCTCTTTTCCAACATCATTAGGCGACACATCAGTAAGTTCTACAATTTTGTCAGTTCTAGCAATTTTGATAGTATTATCTACATCTACTTCAAGTATAACTAGTTCAGATACTGCTATAACGAGTATATCATCATTTTTGGGAAGTATTCTAGTTTTTGATCTGGTAAATACTTCTATTGGCATTCATTCTTCAAGTCCTATCCCACTTATTGCTGCTAGCCCTTCCATCTCTACTATTGTGTCTATTCCTAAGATTAAACCAATGGCCACAGAAGTCAAACAAAAGAAACCATTAAGACTTCTGATAACTGGAAAGGAAATAATAGAAGAAATTGATTTAGACACAGATATAGTTATTCCAAAAATTGACTATGAAAATGCTACCATTGAAGAAATGAGGTATGCTAGTCAATTAATAGAAATGAAGGCTACACAGAAGCAGTTAAGATCTCAAAGGGATAAGGAATACAAAATAGTAAAGGATGCCAAGAACATTATTACAGAGGCTATAGATGTTGAAGTAGATTATACTCAACACATTTTGATTCAATTAGAAGAGGCTGTAAATAAATTCAACGAGGACACCTCTGGTCAAGAAAATTTGATTGAAAAGGCTGAAAGGAATTTGATAATAAGGTGCTTGAGCACATTGCAATAAAACAGGTAGAATTGTCTACAGTTTTGGCCAATTTTGAAAATTCTTTTAATAATGTAACTTCACTTTTTGCCAAACTTTGTGATGTTACTGAGTACACAAAGGAGATCAAAGAAAAATTGAATAAAATTGATGAGGATATGAAGGGCAGTGCACAAATATTGCAACTTGATCCCAATTCAAGCTCATCCCATCATCTCCGAATCAGATTTTTGTCAGAAAAGTAGGTAGACTTGCCGAGAGAGGAAGCAAGGATCAGGTCTACCTTAATAGACATCCAAAACATGATCCTTCCTATCATGGACACAATGCAAAAACACATTGTCCACTCCAAAGCATTGATCCATGACAAGAATTTCTCAGTTGCAGATCATATGATTGAACTTTCAATAGAAGTTCAAATAGCACTCTCCTCCTACAAAATTTTGCAAGAAAATTGGGATAAGACTTTGGTTCTTATTCTCAAGGTACATTTTGAATTCATCTCCCATTTTGGTGTCTCTGTGTAAATATATATTACTTAATTTGGCATTATTGTCAAAAAGGGGGAGATAGAGTTTAGAGGGGGAGATAGAGTTAGAAAAGATAGAGATATGTGTAAATACTCCGAGCATATTGTATGGGGGAGATATATGTAAATTAGTACATCAAATTTTGTACATAAGTTTTTACTCATAAGTGTTTTTGTCACTAATGCCAAAGGGGGAGATTGTTGGAATTATGATATATTTGTCATTAGTGAAAACACTTATTCTATCCTGAATGCTTATCTTGCTCATCACCTAGTCTCAAGTATATACTGAGCATTTAGTGGTTACCTTATAAGTTCAACAGGCAAACAATTCTCACTGAGCATTCTAGAAGATACCGAGTGAAAAAGGTAAGAAAGTTCAGCAGTGTTTACCGAGTGAAAAAGGTAATCAAAGATTAGTAGAGTTTACCAAGTGAAAAAGGTAAACAAAGAATTCAGTGTTTATCGAGCTAAGAAAGGTAAACGAAGAAAATAGTTTCTACCGAGTAACACTACATCTATCGAGTCACCAATGGCTATCAAGTTCCAAGCACTTTTTTGTGACTAGTATGAATCTAGTCTCTACTTCTACTAAGTGCATGATGATGCCGAGTAACATAGTGGATGTCAAGTATCAAAAGGTCACCGAGTTAGTTCAGTGAACTCGAGTTTACTAATGGGCCGACTCAGTAATGTTTTGTTCACTTGTGTTTTGGCTGACCTTGTAACTGTAAAATATTGGAATGGTATATATGTAATGTATGATATCATTTTTGATATATGAATAGGAATATGAATGTATTGGCATGAAATAAGAAAGTATTGTTCACATGTGAAGAAGGTATTGCTATCAGCAGCAAAGCAAAAGGAATACAACAAGGTCAACATAAGGAGCAGAAAAGTTATATCTATCACATCAGGTGATCAATGCAAAATGATCTTATCAGCAAACAAGTTGTAAGTAGATCCACTATTTCATCCTAACAGGTGAATCAATTTTTAAATCCTTTAACAAGGTAGACTTAACAGTCTTTTGTAAATCTCCTAACAGAGTGCATACTTCACTGTATGTTTGTAAATCCTCTAACAAGGTGGATCGAGAAGTCCTACATGCTCTTAATAGGGCATACCACCAGAAGTGATAATTGTAAGCCTTAATCGGCCAACTTCATACTGCAGTAACAAAGTTTTGTGAGCATCATCCCCACCCTAGTTTTACTTTCTAATTGGAAGGTTTCTGGGTCACCAAATCATTGTGTTCATTTGTTATGAATGATTGATCTTTCATTTATGCAGTAGATTAAATGAATGAATGATGAATGGTTAAAATGCATAAGATTTTATATGTTATTAATTCACCCCTCCCTCTCAGTAACACATTTCATCCTGAATATTTCCAACACCAATCATGCACCGAAAAATTTCATTCAATCAAATAGAAATGGAGACTGGATTAATATGAGTGTGCTTCCTTGTTATTGACGGAGCAGCAAAGTGATGCCATAAACAATTCATTAAAAAAAACTTGATTTCCCACATGATTTATTGCAAACATAAGAAGTCTCGTATCAAAGAAAGGTGATTTTGGGCCAGGGTTGAAAATGCATGATTGACATACCTTCATCAAGGTAAGTCAAGTTCTTCTTTGCTTACAATATATTTGTAAAATTACATTTACTTTTCACTATATTATGTTAGAAGAGAATGAAATCATTATTTTATAGTTATTGTAGTACATGCTACCCCTATCTCTCCCTAAGAACTTTAAAAATAACATCAAACAAGTGATATATACATGAGGTAAGAAGTGATATATTTTCAAATTGTTGGATATATTTATTATTCATGATTTGTCAAATATTTATATATATTCGTGTCTTGAATCTCTTGTATGTGGTTGTCATCTAAGGAAATAGAATTGTTTGGACATGTACAAACTAGGTCAATGTGGATGGTTGAGCAACACTTGAAGTTTTTGTAGGACTTGGTTTGACAAAGAGAACATCCTAAAGGTTCTATGTTGGAGGGATATATGGTATACCAGACTATGGTATACATTACTCAATATCTTCCTAATCTTGTAGCAAAGACTCGTATAGATTGTATTTGGGATCTTGACCTTGCTAAAAAATTCCAAGGGGAGCACTTGGTGGGGAAAGGTAGATAGAAGAAAGTGAGAGGTAATAAATTATAATCTGTTATTGTAGTTAATTATTTCCTAATCTTCTAAATAAACTAGTCGTAAGTCATTTACTTATTTTTTTCTATAGTTTCTTGAGAGTGGGATGCACTATATTTTTATATCGCAAACAATCAAAGATTGGATGATGGTATGAATTAAATGATGTCAACAATCTAGTTGCCCATTAACTTGGAAATGTGTGTCTTCATTGGTTAAATAATCTCATTGTAATGGAGATTCTAATATTACAAAAAGGGAAATAGATTTAGGAAATGGTTTAAGAGATCTACAAGTCTATTGAAATTTGTTAATCACCTACATGTTTGTCATCTCATGATACAATAATTTTAAGATTTTTAACATATTATTATAGGTGAAACACCACAAGGATATAATATGAAATGGTTATAAATTTTGCATCAAGAAGTTAGATAACATGAAGAAAACGTGTGATTCTAGGATAAGTGCATTATTTTAGGTCACTAATATTTCTTCTAGAAATGACTTCCGTCCTCGAAAGTCTAAAAATTTATTCTATGAAATCTTGGATGATATATTTGAGTGTGAATTTAATTCTTTCAAATTAGTTCTCTTCATTGTCAAATGGTATAGGCTACAACTTAATCAAAAGGATTCTAATATAACTATTATTGAACATGACAATGGATTCCAATGATTAACAAAAGGTTGTTTAAGCTAGTTAGGGATGAGCCCTATATTCTTCTAAGCCAATGTGAGTAGGTATTTTACTCAGAGGTTCCACATAAATTGGGTTGGTCATTTTTTGCTAGATGTGGTCCAAGAGGAAGGTTGATAAAGTATAATGTGATGGAAGAAGAAGATGTGATGGAAGAAGAAGGAGAAGATGATGTAGATGATGATCATGATAAAGAGTTGGTTGATCATGATCTTCCACATGAAAATTGTCTTGAAGAAGAAGATGATGACGATGATGTTGTGCTTGATGAAAATGATGATGAAGATTACGATGACGATGATAATGACAATGATGATGATGATGACGATGATGATGATAATGACAATGACGATGATGATGACGATGACGATGATGATGACAATGACAATGATGATGACAATGATGATGACGATAATTGATGATGATAACAATGATGATGATGAAAATTATGATGATGAAAATGATGTTAACAAAGATGACGACGATGATGGTGATGATGATGATGAAAATGATGACAATGACAATGATCACAATGATGCTGATGATGACAACAATGATGCTGATGATGATGGTGAAAGTGACGACAATGATACTGACAATGATGGTGAAGATAATGACGACAATGATGATGATGAAGGTGATAGTGACAATGATGGAGATGATGATGGTGATAGTGATGGCAATGGTGATGGTGATGGAGATTGTGATGATGATGATGATGACAATGAGGATGACAACGAAGATGATGATGATGATGATGATGAAAATGACAATGATGATGACAATGAAGATGATGATGATGATGATGATGATGTTCATGATGATGAGATGGATGAAAATGACCAATGACATGAATGAAATGTACAGTTATGTGATCAATTCTTATGCTATTTAATATTGATGTCTTGATAGAAATTTACAGTTATGAAATCAATGCTTAATTTGACTAATTCATGTACCTTTTAATATTTTTAATTCATATTCTGATGCTTATTGTGGATGTGATACATTTGGACTTATTTTTGGTGTTTGATTTCATGTTTATGTTTGTGTGATGTTGCCACCCTTGGTCGAATTAACATGTAATGAACTATAGACATCATTAACCCAACTTCTCTTGAGTGTCCTTTACAAAGCGAAAAAGTAAAGGTAAGGAATCCAAAAAATACATAATTATTGTGATGACCGCATAATGTACTCCATGTTATCTACTATGAAACTTTGAGTATATGTATCGTGAATTTTTTAACTAACATAACATAATTGAATTTCATGTGTAGGAACCTGAACCACTTTCACGAGCATCCCACATAGTCTCATGGATCATTAGGTATAACTCAGTACACCCTATAGATCATATTAACATCTTTTATCATTTGTAAAATATTTCTCTCTTTGCTAGTTGTATCTCACATTTCATTGAGTGCAAGTACTGACAAATAGGTATTTGTCAAATGTGTCTTCCTCAAACAAAGGAAATATAAGAATGGAAGAATAAAGTGAGACATTTAGTACATCTACTTCAAGGAGATCGATTAGAGGCCAAAAGATTAGAAATAAATTCAATAAACATGGAAATGTTTTATTTCTCAAGGGGGCTCATGTTCTTATGACAATGAGAGAGAAGGAAACTTTGAGCTTCCCTTTAGGTACCAACATTTATAGAGATAGTGGGTCCCTAAGGAACTTCCTCCAATAAACACTAATTTTTGTGTTGGAGAGAGGATATATTGCATAGCACCATTGTCATTACATGGTTTGTGCCTATTTTCCATGGATGGTATCAAGGTCTCTTACAAAAAAGTTGTCGAATTGATGGAGTATGTTAGACCTTGTTATGATTATAGTAGTTGGATGTGGATTATCAAATAGAAAAAGAGTATGTGTAGATATGCACTCTCAGCAAGTTATATACAATAAAAAGAGAATGAAAAAAGTAAAAGAGTAGCTATATAAATTGATAGAAGGCCAAAATAATTAGGGAATATTGTAGGTTTTATAGGTAGTATGCAAACTACATCAACTATTAAGCAACCCAATTGAATATTTGAGGCACGTGAGGAAATTGTGTACTTGTATGTGCAATAAAATCAATACGTATAGGGGAAGAGCTACTTATAGACTACAATGTGAATTGCACTTACACAAAAAAATCCACTAACATGGATGGGTTTGGTCCATACTATGCACCATTTACTAGTAAATTTGGACCTATTCTTTGATGTGCAAACATCAAAAAAGATTGTCACTAGACTAGCCTCGCAATTTTGACACACACCACGACTGTTGATTTATCAACAGTAATCTCTATCAAAAATTATTGCCATCTATGTCACATGGTGGTGTTATAAAACTAGTTTATAATGTCAAAATATCAACAATAGCTAGAGATGATTGGACGGGTCTGTCATACCATCAACGACAGGATGCATCAAAATATTAATGACTGCTAGAGATGTAATGGACACCCTAGAAATAGCTCTGATACCACTATAATGGGCACCCCTGGATGTCCCAAAAAACTAAACCAATTTGCTGAAAGGAATTTTGTCAAACAGTTTGCATTCAACCTCTTATTTCTCCGTTTAATGTTTTAAACCCCTTATAACTCTGGAAATCAAACGTTTATTTTTTTGTTGTGTTTTGTGCATGGAATTGGTATCATACAACATAAACAAGAAAGAAACTACAATAATATGCAAAGTGGAAATGAACTGCTGCTAATAAAATGTTATTTTCAGAATTCATAAAACCAAATACATGGCAGATTTATCAACTCACTAATTACTTCAGCAGTATTGACATAATACTCCAGCCCATGCTTTCGAACTTGCTGCTAAAGTGATTTGTCCTTCAATCAGTCCACTACCCTCGTAATATCATTCCCTCAAAGTGGCATAAGCGTTAGAAAAGTAGTGAAGAAGATATGAGCAAAATACCAAATCTGACTGTAGCTGGAAATGCAACTAAATTGCCTGATAATGAAGCCAATAACAAAGAATTCCAAAGGCCAAACCCCAAGGGAATGACATCTAGAATGTTACAAGAGAGGATAGACATCCTCAAATGCCAAGAATGGAGCTGCAACTCACACACCAATTTCTTCTCATATTCAACCTAGCTAATGAAGCCACAAATGCTTCCTTTTATTCTATTTCCAAGGGTCTGCTCAACTCATATGGGCAATGTGGGATAAAAGATGTGTAGTATATAAAAAATATATTAAAATACCCCTTATGTCTCCCTTGGGTACACATCCCCATAAAATAAATATTAAAGTATCACTTTAATATTTTACAATTAAATTAGATGTTACTTTAATAAAACTTCAAGCATTAAAATGTATTAGCAATCGGACTTCGAATAATGCGAGTGATAGCTCATCTAAAAGCTCTCATCAAGGAGTATCAAATCCAATCACCAAAATTGACCTGCACTGTGTCTTGTAGACTTACTAAAAATAGTAAGTATGCCTGAAACTGAGTAAATCAACTTTGTTTTGGCCCAAACTGGAAATGACTAGGCCAAAACACTCCAGGATCCCATTAAACCCTTCGTTAGCCCTCAGGACCATGTAGAACAAGGCTAACGCACACACACTTGGTCAACTGCTAGAGATGATTGGACAAGTCTGTCATACCATTGATGATATGATGCATCAAAATATTAATGACTGCTAGAGATGACTCGATGGGTTTATCATACCCTCAATGATAGGGTGCGTCAAAATAGTGACGACTTCTAGAGATGATTCGATAGGTTAGTCATACCATCAATGAAGGGATGCGTTGAAATACTAACACAAGTTTGTTTTAAAAAAAAAATAGTCTCATTGTATATTTTGAGGCTAATAATAGTCATATGAAGTCAAGAATATATCAAAGTAAGACTCCATGTCTCATTGTATATTAAGCTTGCGATAAAGATCATTACTATAGATTTAAAATTTTATGGTTCCACAAGCATGAGGTAGAAATTTTGAAGCGAATTCCTAGAGAGAGGTCATGGCTTGTTTTAGTCTTCGTATACATTTTCTTCTTTATAACTAGATGTAAATTTTCTTGATGAAAATTAGTCATTGGAGAGATAATAATACGAACATGGTGCCCTCTGAAATGTATACAAAATAATGTGAGTTTAAAATACTATTTTAGGACCAATTGTTTAAGCAACACCTTAATTGGATTGAAATCCTTATTATCTAGCGAAGTTATGATTTCTACACCTGTAATTTGAGTTGATATTCTCAAGTTACCTAGATAAGGTGCTGACAATCTGTGGATGCTATCCACTTCTAGATTAAAAATTGTAAATTCCTCCAAATATATTCATTATGGTTGTTTAGAAAAAAATCAAGATGCTAATGATATGGTGTTGAAAGTGAAACCATAGCTCAACATCAAACAATTTCATTATATAAAAATCTCAAATCATTAGGTTATTGTCTCTGTACTCTAAAAAGCTATGTGTCAAATATTTGCAATAAACTTACACCACAAATCTAAACAAGGCCAAAGATCACCAACAATATCAATTTATCTCCATGACAACAATATCATACCATGACAACATACATGCTTCAAATAAAATACTGCAAAAATAGGATAAAATAGAATGTGGCTTACTTCTCAACATCTACAGTCCAAACTCCCATATATAACTTCAATGCATGATTGCATAACTCTTGTTGTACACATCCAAAAAGTAATAATGTTAATCAAATAAATTTTGTAATTTAAAAAAAATAATGCAAGAACAAGTCTGAATATGCTTGATTATACCCACCTCTTCCCAAGCCTTTTTAAATTGTAAACCCATGACATAATAGACTCATTCTCAAATGACACAAAGGAAACAACTGCTCATGATATATGTATATTGATAATTAAATAATTCCTCCTCCTTGGTGGACAAGTGTGATACACAATCTCTTGTGAGAGTAGCTCCATGTCTGCATACAACTTATAGAGAAAGCAACATATTGTAATTCATAGTACTTATGTTAAGGCCATTTTAAGGTGTTCACTTGGAACCTGCTATATTCACCCACTAAAAGTAAGTACCATGTTGGAGACTTCAAAGTTTGAACATCCCCATCTACAATAATGAAAATAATACATGTGAGAGACAATAATGACATGATACAAAAAATAATTTCTAACTAAAATGCTTTTAACGAGGAAATTAAAACCACTAATGTTTTAACCAGATCATAAATTAATAAAAGAAATTGTTAGTGTAATAAAAAACCTCAAGTATCATTGTCAAACTTAGGCACTCCAACTTAAGTTTTTAAGTTTTTCTACTCAATACCCTACAACCAAATACAATGAAATCATGATCGATTAGCAATACATGACACATTTCAACAAAGGAAATAAAACCTTTCTTTTAATAATATCAAAATGTGGAATGTAGAAATAGTCAAAAAAAGGAACTCAATGATAGAATGTAAATAGTGAAGAATCATTCTTTGTATCCAGTTAACCATCCATATGTCTTTGGTTTCTCTCCCTCCCATCCAAAATAAGATTCAATAACCACTTTGAATTGAGAATGTGCATGCAACAACGTTCCATATGCATGGACAATAGGGGGAGCTGAAAGGACACAACACATTTACATTTATGACCCGTATAGAAAATGCAAACATGTTGCATTTTTCATCTCCACCTATTGTCCTATGCATATCAATTGAGATTACATATTGAACTAGGGCCTCCCTCTGCATTTCCTAAAACCAAGACAAATGAACCAAATTAATCCAAAAAAGAAGAGTTAATCCAAATCTTAGAAGAATGCTTTCATTATTGTAAGATTAAATATATGAATGGAACCATCCTTGGGAAAAACCTACACATAAAAAATGCCTCACACAAGAGGACCCTCAATAAATCATATATTTCATTCCTAAATTTTTGCATTTAAGTCATTAAGGAATTTTATTCTAGAGTAAATTACACTTATCATTAGCATTTAAATCATATTTATATAGTTTGACTTATATAAAAACACATTGAAGGGATCGTTGAGTAATGGAAAGAAGAAATGAGAGCAAGAGAAGAGGAAAAAATTGTGTGGGGAAAGGAGATAGAGCTATAATAGTGAGAAAGAGATAGATAATGAGGCTTGATGCCATGGAGCAGAAGATGGGGTTGAAGCAGAAAAAGGATGAACAACTTGAAAATGAGCTAGTTCAAGATAGGTATGGTTCAAGATCTATATGGTTGAAGTGCAATGAGGTTATTTATTTGGTTTGAAGTGTGCATTAGGATGGTTTAGATCCTTTCATGTGTCACTATTATGCCACAGTCATAGTATGACATTCAAATCAGATTGTGATGGAAATGGCAAAGCTTCCATTGGGAGTTTTTTCATAAAGCTTTTGAAATCAACAAATGAGTTTGATCCATCTGATCCTATTTAGAAGGTGTTATGATGATATTTAGTCAAGGTTTATTCAAATGTCAAGTTGGTGGGGCATTTTGGAAGAATTGATGGAGACCATATATTTTTGTTTAGTTTTGATAGGTTTAGTTTGAGCTTCACTTGGTTTCGAGAATTATTTCATATTCCCTACTTAACAAGGGAAACCATGTGAAGGTGGAAGATCATTTGGCCTCTCCTCCCGCCCCCCTATAATCACTTTAAATTCCCCATTAACAACTAAGTAAATATTTCATTTATTCATTTTAGAAGTATATCATTGAATTATTATAATCACATAACATTCATTAACATGAGATATAATTCATTTAAACCTATAAATATTCATCAATAATTTGTGAACACGTCAATCATTATAATCATAACAATTTTCAATAACATGACATAAAATTTATTAATAAGCAACATTGATAAAAATCCATCAACACATTCATCATCAAACAAGGTTTTTAACATTCATTTTTTCTTTTCTTTTTTCTTTTTTTTGAAGATAAAGGCTAGTAGGCACATCGTGACTATCTTCAACATCATGTGTCTCTTGTGGTTTAGATCTTACAACATGAGGCTTCCTCTTCTTTTGTCAAAGACAAGGCTGATGCGTCCCTACAATAAGAAATAAATAAATTTAATTCTAAATATATTTTTAATGTTGTAAGTATTTCATTAATCTAAAGAACATAATAGGGATTTTTCTTTACCTGATAGTGCCACATCATCTATTGTCACATTTTTTTTAGTCCCAACCTCAACATGCTCAACACTAGCATCATGCTCTGCATACTCAAAAATTATCACATAAAGGTTATACCAATTGCAATTTAAGATGATAAATTTTATTAATAATTACATGATTAGTTTTTGATAGAAATTGAATATGTACCTGTATCATTGTGATGCATATAGAGGTATTTGTCATGTGTAGGATAAGTGCCTTCATCATCATGAGTAAGGTCTGTGTCAGGAGTAGTAGGCTTTAGTGAAATGTCATGCATGCATTGTTATCATTGTTTGAAATTAACATCAAATAGATTATTTCTCATGAAGTTCTCAATTATTGTTATTATTCATTAGGCCTATTTACCTATGTGTTAACCGCTGCACTATAATTTTTTTCACCTGTTTGGCCACTAGAATCTATGTGGTGGTAGGAAACCACTACTTTATGGCCTTGCTTGAAGCCAATTTGTTTGTCCTCTTTTGTGGGTGCTAGATTAAATTCAATGCCCTGCATTTTTTGCATAATATTACCAATAATTAATGTATTAATTATTTTTAATTTTATATAAAAAATTGCTATGAAATTTCATTTATTGCTACTTACAAGGCATGAGTGAATTTTCATATATCCACCAGAGCCAAGATGGTGTTGACCAACCTTTTCTTTCCTATCTTGTGTCACCTTCAATTTGTCCTGCAGCCTATATATGTAAACTGTGAAATATGTTAGAAATATGTTAGATTGTATAAATCCACAAATAAATTAAACATATAAATTGTAAACCTTTTGGACCTATATATGGTATCAAATAGGCATGAGCTAGCAAAAGAGGCAAATTATCAAAAATGTGTAAAAAATGTAAAGTTGTCAAAAAATGTTGTCAACATTTTTTGCAAAATGATAGTTTTGTAGAAGATGGAAGGTCAAATGTCTTGGACGAGCTCTCTTTGGGGATGTGGAAGGTTGTGCTATTACATAAACAATGCAATCTCATGTAGAGAATAGAGAATGAGATGTGGAGAAGAAAGGTGAAGGGTATGGTGTGTGGTTTTGTATAATAAAAGTCATTTTTTTGTGAAATCTACTGGTGTACTAGTATTTCACTGCAGTCCTAGTATCTTCTACCTTACCTCATGAATGTAAATATTCATAAGCTTCCTATATGATGGAATGAAGTATAGAATTATTAGTGATGTTAAACATGTGCCTAGTATCATTGGGTTATTACCAAGATCTCATTATTCATTATTTTAGACAGTAAATGTTGTACAGTTTCAGTGCAGTGCCACATTGGTTGCATGTTTTCATTGTGTGAAGTCAAGGAAGATGCTCCTCAACAGTTAGGAGCCTACAAGTTGGACGTTTGAAAGCTCTTAGTAAGGTAAATGTTAGATATATAATTGTAATCTTTTTTAAAGGCATATATCTAACATAGAATATTATACATGTTAGATATATGATTACAGTTATTGTAATCAAGTCAAGCATTTTAATGAATAACTAGAGATCACTAATTTGTGCATAATTATATTAATACTACCACATAACTATTTTTTTTTGGTGGTGGTTTAATTCCTTATCCCTTATTCTCTTCTCTTTAGCATGTTCAATGATTTCATTCCACTCTAGTTGTGGCACCATAGGAGGACACTCGTACTTTGGGTTGAGATTTAGAGCCTTTATGTACTAGTCTCTCATAGTTTTTAGATGTTTGTAAGCTTTTTGTAGAAGTTAAGCTCTGTTCAAAATCTTTGACCAAAGAACTCCTCCATAGTTTTCATAAGATGATCTTTTAATTCAAGGGCTTGCTCAATCCAACTTTTAACAAAAAACAAAATTGTTAGATTAAAAAATTAGTTCAAGCTATGTACATTGAATATATTACAAGAAATGGATGAATGAAAAAATGTAGCAACCAATTCTATCAAGCTGCATACCTTTTACGTAATGTGGGCCCAAATATCTTCAATGTTAAATCATAAAATATTTCATAAAAAAAGATCATTTCCTGCAAAATCATGATGACATTATTAGTCAAAAATGAGTTATGAATAAGTAAACTACAATTACGCTCTAAATAATTATAATTTTAAAGTACTTGGAAGCTTGGGAAATTTTAAGGGAATCATATCTTTCTTAGCCATCAAAAATGATGCCTCAAACGATCTAGTAGAAGTAACATAGGCTGCTCTAGGAAAGATTGGTAAATTATCAACAATACTAGTATTAGTTCTATCACCGTGAGAAGGTGTACCTTTCCCTAGAAAAAGTTAATAAATGTTATACTATACTGAACAAGAAAGTACAAATATTATCATATTTAACAAATAACAAAATGTAGCAAAACAAGGATTTTCCAACTCTAGTTGCAGTAGGTGTGGATGTTTGTATGCTCCTTGTTGTTGATCCTGCAGCTGGCAATCTCAAAGTGTTGGCTAGCCTCGTGGAAGTAGGCATATGGAAATCATCAGCACCTAAAAAATAAGCATATATATATATATATATATATATATATATATATATATATATATATATATATATATACAATGTATTTTTCACATCCCCTATTTTCCTCTAATAGAATTTAATAATAAATAATAAATAACAATGACATCGCTATTGGGAGAAACTCTCCACCCATGAGTTGTTCCAAATAAATATTATCAAGTTGATGGTAAGAAAAAATAAACACAATAAGGATTTAGGAAGGAAACGTCTTTTACAAATCTTTAGATACATATCTTCCATCATCATCTTCAACACACAAAAATATAGTCACATGTATGGAGATGTAATTACTAGATAAAACTTGGCACTTAGATGGAGGCATCGGCTAAAGTTATAGATGAAAGTTTTTAATGATATTGTTATGTAGAAATACTATAACAAGTACATTGTAGCAGCCATTATAATCATATTAGAGGCAACAATAGAAAGTTTCAAACTGACTATTAAGAGTTAAGAGTTAACAGTTATTGTTCAAAGCACAAGTTTGGTGGTTCAATCTAGTATATCTCTTACAATTAGTTCAAATTGATTCTAGATGGTTCATTAGGTTCATAAATAATTTGTTAGATTGGTTTAGAGGCACAAAAATTAAATAATTTTATGTTTAAAATGAAATTTTGTCAGTCTGAAGGTTCATGATCCAAGTCCATAAGTGCAAACTCAAGTTCACACTTCAAAGTACAAATGTTCTAAATCAAATAAACAACTTGGGTTTAAAGGCACAATTTTGAACTCAAAGGTTCATGATCCAATTTTAGAATTTGAAATGCAAATTCAAAGGTTCATTATTTAGATTCAGAATGATAGTTGTAAGTATGATCATGTGGAATCAGTGACTTAGCACTTAGGTGAATGTTTCTTTGTTGGAAAATGGATTAATGGAAAAAGACCTCTAAACGTTCAAATTAAGGAAACCCATGTAAGTTGTTTGAAAAGATGTAGATGCTATTAATAGGCCAAATTGGTAGCTTAATGGTGATTTACATTGCTAACTAGATGCAGACAGTTTTTCTTTAATTATTTGACAAATTGTCACTAGATCATATCACAAAGAATTCAAGTTGCTATATGAGATCAATAAAAGTGAAATTCACCTCATCTCAAATCTCAGATTCAAAAATGACCCTAGTATATTGAATCTAGTCATCATTCTTTGATCGTGTTATTATGGGAAAAATGCAATAGTTGGCGATATCAAAAAGAAAGTCCCATATTTTCTAATGTCGCTATAAAAAGTGAAATATCCACTCTGAAGAACTACATGGCCTATTGTTTGAGTGTCAAATCCAACTCTTCATGTTGTGAAACTTATTGGATGCAAAAGGAAGGCCATTTTCATCAAGTTCTATTCAAGCAAGAAAGAATACACATCATTTTAAATGTGAAGAGAGACATCACATATGCTCGAAAAAATGTTGATTCATAAGAGCTGATAATGAAGCTCTAAATTTGAGAAATAAATTTCAAAAGGATATTACATAATATCAATGAAGACATCATGGGTGTCATCTACATTATGGCCAGTGTGATAAATAATATTAAAATGGACTCTTTACACAGGAGCTCAGGTCTCCAAGCTAGCCTAAGTTGGAAACTGTATGTGTGAATATAAGGATGGGGGTTCCTCTTACCCTTACCAAGGATAGAGATGGAAGATTTTGGTTTGTGTATTTTTCCAAGATGGAATACCACATATCATAAATTGATCACAAATTTAAACCAATGAATATAATGACACCCGCATTTGGTGAAGAAGCATGAGGATAGATCTCGACCTTGAACCCAGTAGCACAACTAACGTACAATCCTCAATTCTGAATGAGTTTGGAAAGATTCATATAAAGATTATAAAAAGGTAATGAGAGATTCCCTCCAAAGTTTTGACAAAATTATACTGACAAATAACTCATAGCACAAAACTCATAGATGCATGATAAATGCTTGACCAAGTCTCAAATATGGCCATGGTGGAATAATGTAGTTTGCAAGGAAAGAAAAAACTATAATAACACATTGAAAACTATAGAATTTGAAGTAGAATTCCATGACATCTTCTCTATCTCAAAAAAACAAATGAATATGATGGTCACACATTAAAGTATGAGTACAGAGCCCTGATTAATGAGAATGCACAAAACATTGGTCGAGGTGAGGTTTACATAAATTGTCACAAAGTTTCTAGGGTCATGCAAAATTGGTGAATAGGAAATGACACAGATAAAATATCTTCCTCTGATAGTATATAAACTCCAATAGTGGCAAAAAGAAGGGTTTTGTTTAAACAATATGCAACTACTTGTCAATTCCAATCGAAACATCTCAAGACAATGAAATGTTTCTAGCAAAGTATTAGCTTATCTCGAGTTGTTTAGAAAACCCTTACCTTAAAAAATGTTGTAAAACTCTTCCTGAAGCCTCCCTATCACACATCCACACTTTTTTGCATGAAAAAATGAAGTTTCACTTTTCTTTTCTTTTTTTATATCCTCGACAATGTCAAAATGTTGATGCTAAACTTAACTGTCATCGAAAATTTGAAATTATCAAGATCATATATATATACATATATATGTATGTATATATATACATATATATATGTATGTATATATATACATGTATATATATACATATATATACATGTATATATATACATATATATATTTATATATGTATATATATATGTATATATACATACATATATATATGTATATATACATACATATATATATATATGTATATATACATACATATATATATATACACATACATATATATATATACATACATATATGTATATACATACATATATATATATACACACACACACACACACACACACACACATATATATATATATATATATATGAGTTTGATAAGCCAAATTGCTTACGGTCAAAAATTTAGGTCTAAAATAACCTCCAAATGTACTAGTGATTTAAGTCAACCTCTAATCATTGACTTCAACACACCATTAAATTATTAAGTATTTTTTGCTAACATTTCTACTAATATATGTCACTCTCTTCCTTTTAGTAAGATAGTTCAGCATAATTAGCACTAGTTTGTTCATAAATAATTGGATTTTTTAAGCATGGCTTAATGAATACTTTTTAAAATATAGGTCGGCTATATTATAGATCAGTAACCACATAGACATGATGATGATGATCCCCATGGAACTTCTTCTTCCTGAGAAGTAAAACTCGTTGTTATTTTTTATTATGTTTCTTTCTTCACTATTATTTTGGAGTAATTTTAAATATAGTGCTAATAATATTATTCTCACAAATGAGTACTAATCAAAGTAAGGGAAATGAACATGCAGACCCTAAGGAGGAGTCCACAAAGGATGACCCATTTGCTACTAATTTTTCATCAGCCCCTAATCCTATGGATACAGTTTGAAAGGCCCTTAATAACATTTCATTAGAAGTGCAATGATTGGGATCTCAGTAGCCTGAAACTCCTCAATCAATGAGGAAGGGATTGAATTGATGTAGCTAGCTAAAAGTTATCAAGAAAGTATTAATGTAATTTTTAATTCTAAAAAAGATCAATAATTATTTTATATTATACTCTTTATTTATGTCATTAATTAAAATACTGACATGTTGCTTTTATAGGTTTTTTTGACTGGTGATGTACCCCATGATCCTAATGAGGGTGCTTTAGGTGGCTCAAGTAAATGACATGTTCTATCCTCCACATTTTTTTTTCTTAAATATTTTTTTATGCTCTAACAATCTTATTCTTCTGCACCTATTAATGATCTTATGATAACGCTTCTTGCAATGAGGAATATAATGCCATGTGTATTTCCAACTATAATGTTGGCAACATGTAGCTTGGCCATAGAAACTACTACACTACCTATGAATACATAGATCCCTTGTTTCCTCTCTCATTTTTCATTTGTATATTTCACTTGATCTATATTCTCTTTCTTGGGGGCATTTTCTAAAATTGGATTCATTTTATGCAACAAGAGATGCCACATAGAATGAGGTTGAATTTACTATATGTAACCATATTAAATTTATAGAAATGATGGAGGATTGTGTCTTTCTCATGAGTGACGAGGATGGAATTCCCTTGAAAATTTTCTAAGTTCTAGGTACTTTAAATATTGGTCCTTTCTTATAATCTTATACTCATAGTTAGGCTACTTGAGAAAGCAAGGTAGTAACTATTGATCCCATGATTATTTTGCAAGAAATAATTTTTTCTATTAAAAACTTAATGACGAATTGTTGCGTATATTCGGGCCCACCATATTTAAAGGGTGGAACATTCTATCTGATCTAAAATTTCCCAATCCACTATTTTGATTTCATATCATTACTAGAATAGCTTTCTTTAGATCTATTTATATATGAATCTAACATTTTTCTTCTTCTTAAAAGTGTTTATTCCAAACTCCATAGTTAAAGGAGGTTCTCATTGAGAGTATGATAAATTATTTTGGCCCTCATGTATTTTAGAAGATTAGGCTACTTGAGAAAGAAGGGCACAATTTGAGGTGTATTAGAGACAACTACATGGTTACATTAGAAAATAACCCTAACTATGAGCACCTCCCTCCATTCTTGTTTTAGTGTGGGAGAATCTTAAGCTGGATGTGGTGGAGAGATCTGAAAGACATAAAGGACGTGAACAACTAGCTGATGAAAGAAAGTATGTAATATTGTTAAGAATGCAATTATATATGTACTAATTACTATTTTTATTTATATGATCTAAAATATTTCAAAATTTTCATAGATTACTCGACACATCAAAGGCAACAGATATAAGAAAACAAAAGCACATGCAACACAAGCTTGGCTCTAGTGGTCAATCAAAACTTGTTGCACGAGTAGTAAGTATTTGTAAATAAAAAACAATATGCAAATATTTATAAATTTAAATCAATTCAATTTTGATGAAATCATGCAACAAAATTTCATGACACCAAACAAAAATGCAGGGCATGGAGTTCAAAAGAGTGCACAAGATTCTACTGATGGATCCATCGTGGTATTTGAAATTTAATACTTTAACAATAATTATATTTGATTGGGTATATTTTTTTTAAGTATGAAAACAATTATGACAATGTGCATGACATTAGAATGCATCCCAGTGGTAATCTTGGTACACCACTCAAAGATGGTGAAGTTATTGGTTCAAATGTGCATTACAGTGGTTGAGGTATAGATTTGGTATTTGATTTATTTTTTTATTAATACAAGTAAACATATTAAATTTAAATTGGTTTACTAAAACAAATTTAGTTATTTTGGGTCATGTTTGGATTTATATAACATTTTGTATTGTAGTTGTTGAGGATGTGGATGTCATTGTTCATGATGAGCATATTGAGGTTGAGAGCACCAAGGAAGATGATGTGGCTGGAGTAGGTAAAGAGAACCATGATTATGTTATTTAAAGTACTCAAATACTTGTAACAATCATAATAAAATTTTATTAGTTTAACCCTTTTAGTTTCTATTGCAAAGGACCACACTTTGCATTATGAGCAAAGGACTAGGCATGTACAACATAGATCACAATAAGAGCATGAAAGAACTACTGAGAGGTGACATGAATTTGATGACATGGAAATTCCTCTTTGAGATTATAAGCACCATTCTAAAAAATCTTGAAAGAATAATAAAAAATATTTGTTATTTGATGTGCAACTTAATTGATAATGACTAATTTTTATGTCTCAATGGACTTAATTATGTGCAATTATATAATGTGTTAATGAATGCTAATTATTCTTGCGTGTTAATGAATGCTAATGAATCTTATGTGTTAATGGATGTTATGATGTCATAATTAATGATTTTATGTTTTATTAATGGATGAAAGAATGAATGAATGGCATTAGATGTTAAAGGGGAATTTAGATTGATTTTAGGGTGTGGGTTGGGGGTCAAGGGGAATGATCTTCCACCTTCACATGGTTTTCCATATTTAGTAGAGAATACTATCAAAAAAAAGTGAAGCTCAATAATGTTGTTCCTTTTCTAGGGTCTCAAATATACCTAAACACTTGCCATTGATTACTATAGACACACAAAGATTACAAAGGAGATCAGACACATGCATTTGTGTTTGATGTCACTGTTGATGAACTCATTGTTGAAATTCCTCCAGCTTCAATTGACATCATTACAAGGTATTGTGATCATTATTGATTTTACTAAATATGCCAGAATCTTTTGGTTGGTATTATTCATTCTAAGGAATTTCAATTTCTTTTATTCCAATAATCTTAGATTTTTTTTTTGTACTTTGTATTAATTATCTCTATATTAACATGATAGGGCTCATCAATGAAGGTTGGGGAACAATGAGGGGGCATAAGTAGGACACAAAATGAGCCTCATCATGGATTACAATCAAAACTGGGTGGTTTGCAAGTGAAAGCATAAGATATTTTCTTCCTTTGAAAATGTTGCCCCAAGTTGCAATAAACTCATTTTTGACCAATCATTTGGTTATTGTAGATCTACCAAAATAAATACTTTTGGTATACAATTTTTACTTCACTATTGGGCCTTATATATTTCAGGTATATACATAATTTTGTTAAAACAAATTAGTTGTATCTCTTTTTGTATATACATAGATTTTTTATGTATATTTAGTAATAAAATTTACATGGAGTAGTGGTAGTAGTATTAGTAGTACTAACTATACCATACTATACCAAACATAGGTAGACTCTACTATCATCATAAATAATAACTAGGCCTAGGCTTGTTTATGTGGTATGAACCATTGCACAAAACCCCGAGGTGCTAGTGAAGGTTGCCCACCAGGATCATAACATCTCACCATGCTCTACAGTCCAAACTCTAGGCTAGATGTGCACCCATACAATGGGCCCTCCCTTAGCTATATGAATCCCAGGAAAACATTACAATACTAGCATTGCCACCCACTTTGAGACTTGAACCTAGGTGGAGGCTCTGATACCACATGGTATGAACCATTGCACCAAAACCACAAGGTTCTAGTGAAGGCCGCCCACCGGGATCATAACATTATGCCCATCATATGATCATGTAGTACACAATCCAAATAATCCTTTATCTATCTTAGATACAACCCCACAAACACATTTATATTCCCCTATGATCTAATTATGTATTCATGTACTTTGTTAAAGTTAATGAAGGATCAATCCCACAGGTTCCAAGAATCATCTGCATACAAACACCTATCACAGAAAGAGAGAAGCAAAAGCTATGGAGGCTGGAACTCCTAGATCCACATAGGATGATAGATTCTTAATGTACAAAAAAGAATTGTAAATTGTATTGAATGTATAATTACAAAGAGAGATAATCCTTATAAAGGAGATCAAAAACCTTAAAGGTAAAACCTAGGTTGCATGATAATAATTAATAAAAGAATTAATTATTATATGCCTAAAGTTTAGCTTAAGTAGAATAGAGTTAATTAGAAAATATCAAATTACTCTAACACCCCCTCTTAATATAAACTTGGGGAGTAGCCAAAAACCTAGAAACTACTATTGAAAGTAGAATTTTAGTCCCAGCAACAAAGGCCTAATGAGGTAACCAAGCACAATCAAATATCTGTAAAGAGGAGAAATAGAGAGAACCGCATGGGAAAAAATCTACTCCAAAAAGAGATGGAGAAAATGTTAAAAGAACTAGGGAAGGACTGAAGAAGCCTTTAAACTAGGGAATGTCCTAGAATATAGCAACAAAAGGATGATCATGTAGAACACCATTGAAGCATGTAGAAGTTGCAAATCTCTGTCAAAATTAATTGTTGATCTAAAAAAACCTCCACTTTAAAATAGAACCTAACTAGGTAGAGAAGACTATAATTTGAATGAGTGTTCTCAAAAGACACTACTCAAATCAAGAGGCACACTAGGAAAATAACTAAACATGAAGATACAAATGGCATGAAATACCAAATCCTAAAGAGATGATCAATCAAACATGGAAAGTTGCATCCATAGTAAGAATGAAAAGAAGAGTGTCTATATGGTAAATAATCCATCTCAGCTAAATGCATAGGTACTCAGCCATTGCATCTACCTAGTACATAGGAACCAATATTGAATACATATCTCACTTCATCAAATAAAGGAAGCATGAGAAACAATAGAGGAACCCCCTTAATGTAGGAAAGGGTGAGGTAACAAGAAATTAGAAAAAGTGGACCAAAAGAACTACATGTCAAGGAACCATGATCAAGATGCACAAAAGAATACATATGTGTGTATTGAGATAATCAATCTTAGACACATCATGAGGATAATTTCATGGATGAAATACTTACTAACAAAGGAAGATGGAAAACAAAGGTAGAACATCAAGCCCCCATGGTACTTTAATTAGAATAGTGCATGTACAATAAGGCACAAGATATAAGGAATCCCAAGAATACTATAATTTGCATAAGTCTCCTCAGATGATACTACTCAAATCATAAGGCAAAACAAAGAAAAACAACTAAAATAAAAATATAGATGAAATATGGCACTTTATCTCAGTGTGTTTGCAAGAATATATACAAGTGATTTCTAAATAGAACAAAAGAGACATAAGGCTAATACAATAGATAGCACAACCCATAAAGAATCATCTAAAACAACAAAATTAATCCCCACACCTGAAACAACCAAAATATTCCCCCTAAATGCAAAAATACAAAAAAATGAATTGAATGTGCCTAGAGCAAAATCAAGAAAAACAACTAGCATCATTGGAAAGAGCTCTATAAGACCTTTCCAATGATACAAATCATTCCCAAATTAGAGATCAGTTGTTCAAGATATGTCTCCTAAAGTAAAAAATCAAACTCTTAACTTTGGCTAGTATAAAAAGCCATAAAAAAAATCAAAACTGAAAATTACCTATACAACTATGACAGGCTCGAAACCATCTTTCTGACAATATCTTGTTTGCATAAAATAGAGTTTTTGTGCTCAAGATATAAGAAAACAATTGAAGGTAGGTCCAAATAGAGCCTAAAGTGGTGATAGGACTATTGATGCAATGTTGACATAGGTAGATGATGAGCATGGAAACTGCATGTCATTGGGAGCCAAAAAATGCCATATTTTCCTCCCAAAATTTTTGATGTAGGCAAGCACACCTTCTAAGATATATATACATAGGAACAAGTTGATTGTGTAGTCATCTACTAATGTGGATGCGAAGGCTAAGATGCCTCTTGGCTGGCATGCATAGACTATCCAAAAACAAGTCTTCAGTTGTGATGGACTAAAGAGTGTTGACTGATAAGCCCATGCATATGATTTCACATGAACTACCCTCCAACGCACATGGGTTTGAAATTTTGGGGCCAACATTGGGCACTAATGCAAGGCAGGTACATGAGATGCCTACGTGGGTGGGGCCTAAGGTGGGCACAAAGGATGTACCCAGAAAAACATCACCCACCTTTTTGAAAGAAAATCACTTCCAAACATCTTTTTTAATAAAAAAAATATACTTAGGCCCCCAAAAAACTTTGTATGTGCCTCTTTTTCAAAAAACAATTCAAAGATTTTTTTGATAAATTAAAAAATTTGCGTCAAATTTAAACAGCATCCAAATTGGACATATTTTATATGGAATTAGGGGGTTTTGAGTGCTTTGAGATTAATGGTGGTGTTTTTTTAGGCTCAAATTGAATTGAAAAATAGGTCCCCCAGATCCAATACAAAATCCTTTAAAAGCTATAGATTTGAAAACCGATGTCAAATCTCTCACAAATAGAATAGGGGCATAAAGATTTGGAGCTCTGATATCATATTTAAGTTGATGAAGGATTAACCCCACAACTCCCAAGAATCACCTGCATGCAAACACCTATCACAAAAAGAGAGAAGCAAAAGCTATGGAGGCTAGAATTCCCAGATCCACAGAGGATGAGACATACTTCATTTGCAAAAAAAATTGCAAATTGTATTGAATGTATAATTGCAATGAGATATTTTCCTTATAAAGGATATCAAAAACCTAAAAGGTAAAACCTAGGTTGCATGATAACAATTAATCAAAGAATTAATTATTATATGCCTAAAGTTAATCTCAAGTAGAATAGAGTTAATTAGAAAATATCTAATTATTTTAACATACTTTATACCATTACTAACAATACAAAATAATAATAAAATTATTTGACTTATTATAACTTGATACAAGAACTCACTACATTTACGACTTATTTGAGCTCTGGTTTTCGCTCTACCTCCTCTTTCTCGTTCCCCAAAATTTTAGCTACTTTTTAGCAAGAATAGAGGCTGACACTTGTGCCAATTTCCCCAATAAAAAATAACTCCTACTAACAATATTCTTACAATTTTTATTTTTATTTTTATTTTTGGTTGAAAGCTTCCTTGTATTTTAAGTATTTTAATGAATTCCATGAGATAAAAATTATAAGGGACTGCAAAATTACACTCTTAAATTAATTATGTATTCATTTTTATTACTTTTTTAGAACTCTTGCCATGAATCTTGACAATCAAATTAGTAGTTTCGTTGATTGTGTCTTCCCTAAATTAATTGTGCATGTTTTTTAATCTTCGAAATGGTATCATTGCATTCATAATATGTGCATTAATCATCATTGTTGTTGTTGATTATATATTTATTTATAATATGTGTTTCCATTTTCCTTAATATCACTAGTATTTCATACTCTATATATATTTTTGTTGAATGATATCTTCACAGTGTAAATGACTTGTTTCTTCATCGAGCATACATAGACAATGTCTCTTTATTCTTGTCACTTTTTTATGTTCATGCATTTTGTGTCTACCATTTCTTATTCCATATGAAGCATTGCTTCATATGCATGTCCTCACTCACTATCTTATTTATGTTGCATTCTTTATATATTTATCACTGAATCTAATACTCTTTTAAATTACTAAAGCCAAAAGAACAATATGGCATATAATTCTTTATGTTACTAATTAACATAAGAGATAATTACTTATTTCATTTTTTCCATCAATTAAAACATCTTTATATATCAATGACACTATTTTATCCATTGAAATAAAAAAATAAATGTGTAGCCTCTATGTTTGAGTTTGAAACTTCACCTTAATACAATTTGGATATTAAGATCAATAGAATCACAACATAATAAGTTTGTCAATGAGCTACACATCTTGTCCAAACTCATTAAAACTCCTCAAATTTTTCAAAACCCAAATATCATAATAATTGATATCTTGGGATTCTACTTGTTATGTCAAAATACATACATAAACTATACAAAGACCATAGAATGCCTCCTTCATAATTTGATTGTTTGTCATTTTGTGATTGGAAGAACAGTGACAAATGAAAGGATCCAAACTTTCCTAATGTATACTTAAAACAAATTAAATAACCTCCATCTACTTTAGATAAATATCATGTTTCAATCCTCAACAATATGGATTCAACCTTTAAAGGATCAAAATATTAATTGAGTTTATAAATATCACGATCATAGGCCAATTTGATGTATCTTATGTAAACAAAGACTTAAACCTTCTTTACAACATTTGGTAAGTGATTGAGAGGGATTAGTAACACTTCATAGGTTTAATAAAATGGTTATTAATAACATGATTCCATATTTGAAAAGATGAAAATGCGTGACTATGATTGTCACCAAATTATGACAATTTTGATTGTATTCTTCAATAGTGAGTCTTGAGGGAACTTGAAGAAATTTTCATAATGTTAAAAGGCACATTTAGATTTATTATAACCTTTCTAAACACCTTAAATAATTGTAAGTTCAAACACATTGATGATTAATTCAAATAATTGAACAAACTATCACCTATAGCAAAAACTTATTGGACAACCATCCTAGGGCATCAAAAATATGTTATCAAATAAATCAATTTAAACTAAGGATTTCTTCATTAGGAAGATCTTTGAAATTAATTTCACTCCCTTGGGTTTCAAGATTTTTAAATGGTTCATTTACAAGATATCAATCAATTTTTTTTAAACCCTTTTAACTTAAAGGGTTTATTAATAGTTTTTAATGAATTCAAGTAAGATTCTATTATAAACCATTACTAAGCCTCATAAAAAATTCTAAATGAATCTAACTCAATTTCATACAAAATCCAAAGGTCATTAGAATAAGATCAAACAATACTAAAGATAAATATGACATTGATAAGAAAAATGATAGGGTGCGGCATTTCATCATCAATATTTTTTATTATTTTCTTGTTGATATTTTTGACCTATCTTTATGTGGAAAAATCCCTCTCTCAACCTTATTCTATCTCTACGAACTTTGTGATGATCTTTCTTCCCTCTTATTGGCCTAAAGAATGTTCATATTTATGCACAATTTCTTGCACCACCAAGAATTTATTCTGTACATCCAACCTCATTCTCCTAGCTAAGAACAAGGTAGGTTTCCATGTGACCCAAAGAATCTCTATAAGGAACTTGATTTTTCCTACTTTGTTTTGTAACAACACTAAAAAACAATCAGCAAAAGGATCATTTGTAGACCCAAACCCACACTCCTTCATATACTAAGACTTGTTGATGGTCTTCCACAAACCACATATTCGATATGTTCACACATTCAAATCAAATTTAGCATGTGAACACTAAGATTATAACTCAATCTAGAATTAAGAATACTATTATTAATCAAGACGTAGGCTTCCTTCCCCAAGTAAAATATTAAATAGGGTGAGAAGCTTTGTAATCATCATCAATGGATTTGCAAAATCATTAATTAATGAAGTCAATAACTCTAAAAGAGGGTGGAAAAATATTTTATATATTGTTGAGTTTACAATTCACATCCTCATAGTTGATGCCATAGTAAGTAATTCGATACATTTATATTTTGGTGCAGGTAATAATCCCCATTCTCTTACTATTAATGGTATTTTTATTGTAGTTTGAATCTTTTGCTTTCTCATTCTAATCTAACCTTATTTTCAAAAAAAATGCATTGCACTCTACATAATCTAATCTTATCATACAATTTAATTTTTAGGAGAGCTAGTTGGGATCATTTAAAGAGGACTATGCAAAGGTATGTTATAAATTTCTAGGCTATTTTAAGTTTAGCCAAATGCATGATTTTAAATCTATTTCTTATTTATTTATAGTATTACATGCTTTTAAAATTCCATTATACAAATAGAATCTCTCTACTTCTGAGATTTGGGTGTGACAAAATTTGAAATGCATTTGTATACTATATTATTGATCTTTCACATAGTAGTGTTTCCTTCATGCACTCTATGCTAACTTAGCACCCTTGTCATTGAAAACTTATCTCTATTATAATCTCTATTATTTTTTTCTTGATAATAACCTTCATCTAGTTTAGAATAGGAAAAACTCTTCATCTTAAAATGCTACCTTTTACTACCACTACTATTGAATGACCTAGCCTCCTATTGGCTAGTAATGTAATACTTGTATATAAGCCAAGTGTACTACATTGTGTATATAAGACCCTTCCTTTTTCTTTTCCCTTTCTTCCTTCTACACTAGAAATATTACTATAGAGACAAAGGTTATTGATTTGTGTGTATGCAAAAATGAGAACATGATTATTTGGATTGACTTGCTGGATGAGCATATGATGGGCATGAACATGCTTAGTCCTAGTTATTAAATGTGATATTTGAAAGTGTTCCCCAACCTATTTATGGACATCCCAATGGTGGAACTTCAATTAAACCAATTCTAGTGGCACCTAGATTAAATAATTCTTACAAGATTCATACTTATAATTCACTACAATTATCCCAAAAGAGGGAATATTCTATTGGATGTGGTGTACTTTTTAAGTTCTTTATGTGCAATTTAAGTAGAATTGGGTCCACATTATTCAAATTTGAACAATCCTTGTTTCTCAAATAATTTTGAATACACTGGTATTATTAGTAGGTTGCATAATCATCTTACTCATTTTAAGTTGAATCAGTAGAAAATGAGAGCTAGGTACATGATTTTTGTTCTATTTTATTTTAAAAATTATTTCCATTGATCAAAAATTAAAAATATCTTGAAATTGGTTTTGGGTGCGGTTATGATTTTTGTAGAAATGGATGTAATTTGGGTTATTCATTATGGTCTTTGATAGGGTCATTATCTTCTTGAAGATCATGTTTGACACACCAAGCTTGAATGCACTGATAGGTCTTTGTCATTAGTCTTTGGTCCCCCCAAAATTTAATAGTCATGAGTCATCCACTCTCTTTTGTAAGTTAAAATTGTAGCAAAAAATATGGAAATGTTTTCATATTTGTTGCTTCAATTTTTTACTTAAAAAAGAGACCAGATGACTCTTGTGATTGTCAAATTCTATCCATTGCAGGGTGAATCAAATACTCATTAGAGATTTATTTGTATTGCATTTGATCTTGGCATCTCAAAGGTGATCTTTGAGAAGGCAATGACCCTATCAAATACCATGCATAGGTTTCTACAATTGTGAAGAAAAAATAATACACATGCGACATCATTATTGTATAATCAATGACACCATCAATAGTTTTTCATCATAATTTTCCAACACATTTCTATTAATTATACAAAAAAATTGTCACACTTGACATCCCATCAATGGAATTTCTAACAAGATGGCATCACAAGGTTGTGACACTTTTTTGTTTCTCATATAGCAACACCATCAAAATATATGTCATAGTGCAAGGTCTACCAATAAGATTTCCAACAGTAAGGTGTTGTCAGTTTGTGACACTTTCCTGTCACTTATAAATAAAAGTTATCAAAAATTATATCAGAGTGTAAAATCCACTAACAGTGGATGCACCCTACTCTTCATGAGTTTTGTGACACTTTTCTATTGCAATATCAATAGTTTTCATTTTTCTATGATGGAAGCTATGTTGCATTGTATGGCCATCCAAGAAGTTATTTGCGATGGTGTTTTCTATCCCTATTGTGATAACTCAAGTTTACATCAGACACTAGTGATAGAGTGGATTCAACACTTTCAACTATTAGTCATGCGATGATTTGATGTTGCATTAGTGATGTTTGGCTATCAAAAGTCATCCTCAAATGTTGTAGTGTACAAATAGTCCTCCCACCTTTCTTGTCGATCCATCACATGCATTTGAAGTATGTCCTCCAAAATCTAGTTCACCCGCTTAATTTTTCCATCTATTTGTGTAAGATAACTTGAACTAAAATTGAGCTGTGTGCCCAAAGAATGCAAAAGAGATGTCCAAAGTGTTGAATTAAACATTAGATCTTGTAATATCCCCATTTTAGTATATAAATTAATTATACATAGTATAATATTAATAATCATTATACTAAGATACAAATATAATTTGTTATATATTATATAATTATAAATATTAATTATATATATATATATATATATTTATATATAATTAGATATATGAATATGTCATAGATAATTAATACATATATGTATGGCAATAGTATATGATATTAATCTTGTTATATATTAAAATAATATTTAATGATTCATATAATCATATATAATTAATATTAATATATATATCATTAATATATAATATATAATCATATATAATCAATATAATAATATATAGTATAACTACCTTATTAAATTTAATGAAAAGACACGTTCCTATGAAATGCTAGATATATATAAGAATACCAAAGTTAAAGAGGGCGATATATAGAAAATATTAGAGAATGGATTCAGAGAAGAGAAAAACCTAAAGATGTCCTGAAACGGGACATTACAAGTGGTATCAGAGCACTATTCCTGCCAGCCTGTAGAACAATATGCATGAAAGGATGATTTAAAATATATCAGAGGAAGATATAAGTAAATAAGAATTTCCTTCAAAGAGAAATGATTGAGCACTCCTCATAGACGTGTCCACAACGATTATGCCACTTGTGTCTGCTATTTTCTACAGATATACTCGATTTGATGCTAAAAGAATAGAGATGCTCGATTCATTTTTAGAGAAGATCTATACCAAAGCCTTTTCCATCTGCCTTCTTATTCTCACTCCACCCAGCATAACCCCCATAGAACTATTTTTTTGTTTTTTGTTATCAATACTATCCAACGGCATCCATGAAGTGATAGAGACTGAAAAAGAAATAGCTATTGTAAAAATTCTTCTGCTCATGGTTCAGTCTAAAGAGGAGAAGTTTGGAGACGCTCTTTAAACTTTGTTAAACTTGCCAAAGAACTCTGTCAGGACAGTTTCAAATGAGTCATCTACTTGAGCACAATTTGACACTTGCTCCATTTTGCATTCAGAATATTCGCACACAGCGGTACAGTACACTTAGGATTGATCCTTCACACTTGGCACACAGATGACAGCATTAACGCGTAGCTAACTGAAAATACATAAGAAAACCTAGATTCCTCAACCAAAAATGACACAATATAACAGAGTTGTTAATGGGAATGTCAAGATTTTTGCTTTGTACGCATTCGGGGACTCCATTATTGATCCAGACATAGAGTCGAACCAAAAGAATAATTAGTTATAGAGTCACAACTCTAGACAACTATTAAATTACCAAACTTATTCATTATACCATTCATAGGATTTAAGCAGCCGCACATTGGAAAGTTCAAATTTAATACACATCATGGAAAAAGTGGAAGTAGGTACAATTGTTTTGAAGTGCTACTTTCCTTCAATCGACATCAACATAAATGTTACCACCAAACACATTTTACTATTGGATGATAGATCTCTTTAAAGCTGATGCCTTCAATAGAATTCTCACAACAATGAAGAGAGCAAAAATGGGTTGTGCTAAATGTTATACATGGATTCACTATTTTGTGTGTATAGTAGTGGTTTTAGCTCATGGAGAGAACGGCATTGAGAGAGAAAAATATAACAAAATTAATACAAATTGAAGAAAATTTGTAAAGCATTGCTTGTTGCTTGCGTTTGTGGAGTGTATCATCATGTTTAAACTTTGAGTTTTATAATTGTTCAAATATTCGAACTGCTCCCTCTGGTCCTGAATGTCTTTGGGATCAGCGAGTTGCACTACAAAAATAATGTTTGGGTTGGAAGTTGCAGCCAGTTAATAATGTCTGCCAGACAAGGAAGTTGGGAATAAAAAAAAAAGAAAAGACGTAAAAAAATATCGTCCACCACATACGTTGCAAGATCTGCGCCAGTGAATCAACTTTTTCATACGGTCCTGCATCACAGAGCACAGCAAAGAACCTTGTGCAAGAGGACTGACACAGGTACAGCCTATACGTAGAGGTATGTATATACATAAATAGTTGAATCAATATAAGGTAGTTTAATTAAAGTGATCATTGAGAAAAGTGATTATTATTAGCCTTATTAAAAGAATATATTAAGTTGATAAATCGAATCAATATGGATTGAAAGGATATAATATTAATTAAAAGAAATATAATATGGATTAAAGATTAGTAATTGAAATAATATTAATTAAAAGGAATATACATTAAGTTGGTAATGGAATTTAGAGAATATACATTAAATAAAAAAATGCACATTAAAGTTCATAATTATATTGATAAAGAGTTTTTCTATTAAAGAATATATATTTATGTTAATAATTGAATTGACATTAGCTTTTCTATTAAAGAATATACATTTAAGATAGTTGAATTAATATTTAAATTCTCTTTTAAAAGAATATACAATAAGATTGATAATTGAGTTAATATCAACCTTTTCATTGCAAGAATATACATTAATGTTGATAATTGATATTAATTTCTCTGAGAATAATTGAATAGATTAATCTATCAAAGGAGGCATTAGAATAGCAATTGAATCATTCTTAAAATTGATAAGATCATGATTCTCCAAGTTGAGATAAGGCCTGTGGTGGAATGGACTAGGGGACATCACCCGAGGTACCGGATAAAGCCTACGGGTACCGGGTAAGGCTTTGGTGATGGGACATCTCAGGGTACATCATACAAGGGCACCTTCTTGGAAATAATGGTCAGAGAGAGGTAATGATAATGAGGGAGAACGGTGAGGCCCACTGATTGGGTAACAGGGCACCCCATTATGGTTTCTCCTCCTATAATTGAGTGATAAGATTATCTATCTGATATTTCAAAGATTATGCTTTAAAAGACTTCTTATTTGGAAAATAGTTGATAGAATCACCTTAAGATCATAATTCTCCAAGTCAAGATAAGGCCTGCGGTGAATGGACTGGGGGACATCACGTGAGGTATCAGATAAAGCCTATGGGTACTGGGTAAGGCCTCAGTGATGGGACATCTCAAGGTACATCATACAAAGGCGCCTTCTTGGAAATGATGATCGGAGGAAGGTAATGATAATGAGGGAGAACGGTGAGGCCCACTGGTTGGGTAACAGGGTACCCTATTATGGTTCCTCCTCCCATATTTAGAAAATGATGAGTTAATAAATGGATTGAGACTATAAACACCCTATCAGGGGATTGATTTATATATAATGTGTACTAATAATTTTTTTGGTTGCAGGTTCACAATTAAGGAAATGCATGATGTGTGTCTTATGTGTTTGCATCATGTTTTCTCTGTGTCTTCAACTGTCTACATTGTGTCTACTTCGTGTTTTCATGATCTATCTACATTGTGTATGCTTCATGTTTTCATTCAATGTATATTTCATAAATCTTTTTGGCCTTTTGAATGCAAGTATATTTTGTGTCTATGATAGAGTTTGTATGTGAATGATTTTGCTTGAGGACAAGCGAATTCGAGAGGGGATGGCTGTAATATCCCCATTTTAGTATATAAATTAATTATACATAGTATAATATTAATAATCATTATACTAAGATGCAAATATAATTTGTTATATATTATATAATTATAAATATTAATTACACACACACACACACACACACACACACACACACATATATTGTTATATATTTATATATAATTAGATATATGAATATGTCATAGATAATTAATACATATATGTATGGCAATAGTATATGATATTAATCTTGTTATGTATTAAAATAATATTTAATGATTCATATAATCATATATAATCAATATAATAATATATAATATAACTACCTTATTAAATTTAATGAAAATATATGTTCCTATGAAATGCTAGATATATATAAGAATACCAAAGTTAAAGAGGGGGATATATATAAAATATTAGAGAATGGATTCAGAGAAGAGAAAAACCTAAAGATGTCCTGAAACGGGACATTACAGATCTCTATCAAAAATGATCCAATGAGGGATCTTCGACAACCAAAAAATATCCTCCAAGAACACATGAGCTACTAAAGTAGTTGTGTAGGATACTCTCATGAGTAAAAATAGCTCTACCTTGGACAAATTTTCCACTATCACCATAATTTAATCATGAAATTGTGATGGCATAGGAAAACCTATGATAAAATTGATAGATATTGTGCCCCACTTTGACTTTGGAATGAAATGTGATTGTAGAATATCCACAGGATGTTCTTGGTTTGCCTTCATCCTCTAGCACTCAAGACATCAAGTAAAAAATAAGAAACATCACACCTCATCCCTACCCAAAAGTACAACTATCTAAGTTGAACATGTATCTCTTGACATTGGGATGTGTGGAATATGGTGCACAATGTGCCTCTGACAAAACTAAAGAATGAAGATCCCTTAATACTGGCACATAAATGTTCTTTAAGTATTACAATATCCCATCAAACTTTAATGAATAACCTAAGAACTTCCCCTCAAGAGTGCATATGGACTCAATCTCTACTCTAACCACTTGATACCAAGAGTCACTAGGAAAAGCCTCTAATATACAACTATGCAAATCCACTCCCAATGACAAAATTGATATATTGTTCCTTCTCCTACTCAAGGAATCCAAAACATTCTATTTATCCTAAATGTAATAAACATCAAAATCATTCTCACACAAGAACTCCATCAATTTATGCCATTGAATTAAAAAAATGGTACTCTATCTAAATTTTTAGTTTTAAATATGGTTGTCTTGGGAAACTGCACCAAATTTTATGACCATTAGTGTAATGTTATTAATCATAACATGGATGCTTAGTGATAATAAATTAAAAGTAATAAAAATTGCATTCAATTACATGTTCTACATCATTTTATCTTTGCAAATTATAATTACACAATCAAATGAATTACCTACTAAGTCTATGACTAAACTAATTACTCACTAAATCTATGATCACCCTCAAGTTTGTAGAATCAGTAGGACACTTAAGAGAGATGAAGCATGATGATTATTCCATCAGGGATTAATATAGACTTCCTTTCATCATCATTTTTAGCTAGATTTATTTACCATTTAGAGTCATATATGTCATATTTATCATTGGTTATTAGTAATCATTTCATTGTTCATTAGATGAATCTCCAAGTTGTGTTTTCTTGGGCTCATTCATTGCTTGAGTTATTTATGTTCATTTCATTATCATTTTTATTGCGTTCATTCATATTTTTATTATCACCTAATTACATTACATATAATATAGACATATTAGGTTGTTTTAACTCTATCAATGAATTTCATCTCATTTGCTCCTTAAGGTTCATTGAGTTGTCACTTTTAGTATGTTCATTGATAGTTTCATTATGAATTAATTATATTACACATTATAAAAATAATAATTTATATATTATCAAGGTTAATAACATTCCTCTCATGTATTCCTTTGCACTTATTTATATTTTCATGATCAATTAACTACATTACACATGGTGTATGCTTTTTAGTTTGTAATATCCATATTAATCACATTTATATCATTTTTTTAATGTTCATTGTCTAATCACATTCACTTTATTTTTTCCTTCTATTAACTATATTAAAAATAATATAGACATTCATTATGAGTTATGTTGGTTGATTGCATTCATCTCATTTATCAAATTACATTGTTTAATCTTTTGGAGAAAAATTTAGTTTTAGTTTATTATTTATATACATAAACCTCATAAATATACACAAACTAAGTCTATGATCACCTTAATCTTTTAGAAGCAATAAGACACCTAACAGAGATGGAACACAATCATAATTACATCAAGGCTTAATATATACTTGCACTCTTTATATTTACTTTCATCCTTGTTATCATTTGTATTCATTTAGCATTTAAACTCGCACTTATTACATTTTGCATTGGTAGGAACTTGAACTATGGCATAAATAAAAAGAAGTATAAACCTTGTTAAATGTGAGATCTCTTCAATATTTATCTCTCTCATGCACTTTAAAGTTTCACAATGCATACACTTACAAATGTTTCTATTAACCATATAAAAGGAGTACTTAAGAGGTTTCTAAGTTCTTAAAGTTTAAAGGGTTCATAGTGCTACTCAAAAATACCATAAATGATCCAACTAAATATAAAGGAGGGGAACAAATCACAAGATGAGAATTTAAGGTTGGAGAAGTAGATCCAAAGAAATCCATCTTGAAAAAATTGTAAAAAATGTATCAAATTTATATAAGGTTACAAAAATAGCTGCGTAGAAACCATCAATGTCAACACATCCAAGTGGGTTACTAAATACTAGGCATGCTTTTGTTGCACTCCCCAACTCGCCACAACCTTCTAATTGTTGGAATAATTGATTAATAATGCTAATTGGAATGGTTATTTGATGAATGATATTGTTGACATGATGTTTTCGATGATATAAAAAAGACAATTACATGATTTGATGACAAGATAATCAATTATATTACTATCATTGATGTTAGGATATTTGACCAAGTGTTTTGACACATTACCATAAATTCATAGAAAATAGAGTGAGTCTCAAAATGAGTTAATTATTGCTATCATACAAAAATTTTAAATATGTTAATATATGATAAGTCTATGACGACACATGTTTATGTAAAGATATGAGTAAGTTATGAAGACATGAATCAAATTCGGGTAACTATTGAGATAGCCAATAATAAATAGTTGATAATATGAAGAAATATTCAAATTTTTAAAGAAATTTTTTGAATATATTGTTGGATATGATTCATGATGATGTTAAGTTAATATAATTGGGACAACACCTTAAAATGTTTACTTGTAAAATTAATTTGATTAGTTGGAAGTGATCCAAACAAGAAGAGGTAAATAGGTAAACTAGAAAGATAAATCTTATCAACACAAAGGGATCAGAAGTAATGGAGAAGACTTATTAGTGAATGAAGAATAGTTAGTGAAAATTTGTGGCACAGTCATAAAATTCAAATTAGTATTAGAAATGGTGAATTGTATTGGACACTCGAAAGGTTGATGCATGATTTAAGGAAATAGGTGGTGACACAAATATTGAGGTAATTTATTTGAGGAAGATTCTTCAAGAAGTTTCTACAAGGTCAAAATATCTTATGAAGATGGAACAATTCTCAAAGTTAAAATTGAATGGAAGTTTGACATGGTAAAAAAGAAGAAGAAAATGAATTGTTAGATTCATCATACTAAATTTGGATCATTGAACTTAGGTTTAGGGTTTGTAACTAGATAAATTCTACTTAAGGAGAAATAACAAAGATGTTTGTTATCATCAAAGAGAATTCTGGTAGAGAAGATTAGTGGATAAGGTTGTGATCATAAAGGAAGACACATAGTTGAGTGCAATTAGTACAGAGGATAAAGTATGGTATGTTGACGTATATAGCCTATTTGATCTGATCTAGTAGAGATAGTACAAATTATAGATCATTTCTTATTTCTTTTTCATTAAGGTAAAAATAAGTTTTGAAGGGACCCTAAAGCCCTTAACAAATTCTCAACCAAAATATTTTTAACTAAGCACAAACAACTAGAACAACTGCCAAAAGAAATGCAATAACCTAATAAAAAGGCAAAAAACGAGCCCCACAAACCTACACCAAGAAAGACTAATAGATAAAAAAATAAGAGAATGAAGATCCAATCTTCCCTAAGAGAAAGATCCAACTTACCCATTGACGTAAATTTTCTTCCCTTCTTAATATCTTCTCATTCCTCTTTACTAATACCTTCTTTTATTGCTATCTTATTAACTATTTTTCCAAATTTTCTCTTTGGTGTTCCTTTGTAAAGTTCCTCTCTAACTTGACTGAAATTTTCTTATAAGTACCCTATCTTTTTACTTCCTTGTCTTTAAGTAATGCAATCATAACTTCTGCATATTGTTATAACACACTCTGTTCAACCTTATAGCCAAGTGGATGAATGAATGTTTCCCTAGGCCCACTAGCCTCCATACAAGTGAACTCTATCTATACCATAAAACAAATGGTCTCTACATAATTATGTACCACAAATCTAGGGATTTTGTATCTTTGGTCCATCTCTCTCTAAAAACCTTTGAACAAACCAAATAAGTTTGAAATGATATTTCCTTTGTACTGCATTTTGTAATATTCGGTGATTGATTAATGCCATAGTTGGTTTGGCATATTTCCATGCATGAGGGTGTATATTGGGAAACTTTTGCATGATGTGAAAGAATATATGCAATATTAGTGACCTAAACCTAAATGATTGAATCTTATCATGCTTAATCATCCTTAAGTTCTTAATTATTTTATGCCTCAATATATCACAAGATATCAAAATGTTCTTTTTCCACTATTATTTTATAGGTTGTCTGTATAAAACCATCTAAAACTAAATTGTTCCTTGTGTTATAGTGCATCTTGTATCCTATGATTTTTATTATTATTCTCACATCTTATTGTCTTATGTCATACAAGGTCATTTGTCTCTTTTCCCATTTAGTTCTAGTGTTTTTCTACCTCTTTCTTCACCATCTTAGTGGCAACATGTATCATGCTAGCATTATCCAAAATCGGTGACAAGGTGAATCAATTCCTTTATGATCATAATTGGCATATCTCCAATATAGAAGAACTAGACATGGATCCTACTAAGAACTATTCTTATGCATCCTCCCATGTTGAAGTCTCAATATTGGGATCACACTAGACCCTTACCTAATCTATATCCTAACTTCTAAGGGACAACATGTTATATTGAGTAATATAGATTGGATCCAAAGAAATGTGTATGTCATCTACTTTTAAATAATCATGATTAAGTACCTGGATCACATCAGGAATATATTGCCTCGAAACATAAATATGGAAAACATCATGGATGCATGATAGACTAGGTGGTAATTTCAAGTGATAAGAAATAGGACCAATCCTCTCTAGGATCTCAAAAGGTCCAACAAGATGCAGTGCTAAATTAGAGCCTTTTCCATAATGGATGGGGCTCTTTTGTAAATGAATTCTTTAAAAACTTCATCACCAAAAGAATATTGGTGATCCATCCTATGGGCATTTGCTGTAACGCCCTGCCAAGGGATCCAAAAGAATTAACCTAAAGTTTTACTAAGTTTGCTAAACATTTTTTTTTTTTTTTTAACAAGAAGTATAACGTACACATCAAACACATAGTAGCGGAAGCAATAACATGTAATCATTGACAACATACATTGTAAGTTACATTTCTTAAAGATCCCAAGACGTTGAGTCACGTTTAAATTTAATTAATTCTAAGTCTAACAACTATCACATACATATGAAAGAATAATCAGAAAGTCCCATGTCCATAATATACATTTGTTCCGAATGCCTCTAGGCAAATTAATTCGGAATGCTCAATCATCCACTATACAAGTCACAGGGTATGAAAGGCTTAAAAGAATATACATATGTAATAATAGAAATACATCAACCTCCATGAATCCATGATACAAAGTACAGTAAAGATATATACAAAACTATTCACCATACTTGATATGTCCATACATCCATAATGATAAAACATCTAACATAAAATCTAACCATCCATCATAATAATCCAAGGACATAGTGAAGGTAAATCCCAATCACGAAAACTCCAGCCACGGTGACCACGGAACGGATCTCAATGGTAAGAGTAAAAGCACTACCACCCGACCACGTGGAACCTAAATGGTCCACTCCCACCGCGCTGAGGAGATAGTCTCAAGTCCCAAACAAGGTATCAAAACACAAAACACAAGTACTCTCTAAGTCTGGGAAATCCTAAAAGTATACTAACTCAAGGGTTCCAACATAGATAGACATCTAGACCCAGAGGCACCCCAAAGACACGTAGGAAACCTAATATGCAAGCGGGAAAGTGTCATCGCAAAAGTCACGTAGAAGTTACTCGAGCAATCCCTTAGGAATCCTGGGTCCCTACTGATCCCTGCGGCCATTAGTATCCTCTCGTACTGATGAGGCATACTATGGAATGCAAGGTTGTAACCAAGCGTTCTCTCTACCCCATCCTAGTCTGTACTAGCACTCAAGGCATGGGAGAGAACATACAATTATCTTATTAGGTTCATTTTCCCTTATTTAGTGTAAATGTTTTCACTTATTAAAACAACTTACAATGGGTTACTCCAGGCAGCCTCTTAGGGCCCCAATCTCCATTGCAAGCCACTTCCCGACTCTACACATAGATAACCTACCCTAGGCTCATGAAATCATAAATCCAAGAATCATAATAAAACCACCTCAGTCCTATACAAGCAATTGAAAAGACATCATAAAAGATAAGCCACAAAATTACATCAATTCTTCATGAGCAACAGCTAAGCATCCAATAATAATCATATGATCACAATAGTTCTCTATCAGCAACTGAAGGCATCAATGATAAATCACAAAATCCAATGGTTCTCCAATGAGCAACCAGAAAGTATCCCAATAGTAAATTACAATACTGATCGAAGACTCCAAAATGGTCAAGTCAAAACATGACATCATCAAGAACATAACAAACACTTCAGTCCTCTCAAGCGACTGAAAAGCAATCCAAGTATAACTGATCGCGACTCAAAATTGGTTATCAAATATAACTGATTGATGACTCAAAAATGGTTAAGTTAGGTATCTCAAATACATACACCTCAGCTTCACACAAGGAAACTGGAAAGCAATAACAAACAGTAAATACACCCATCATAGAGCATACTATCACATTACCTTGGTTGGTTTGAAAAGATCGAGAACAAATCATCATAACATCACATTCACAACCCCGAGCCTCTGGTAACAACCTAAGATTGGTCAAAGCTAAAACAACCCCAAAACATAATCAAGACAGTATCATTTCATAGTTTGGGTTGATCTCAAAATACACAATAGGGTTAAAAGTAAAGTTTCAGTTCTCATTTCAAAGTATGAATTTGATTGACAATATATTGTTGAGTTAATGATTGGTTCCCATTTTTAGTTAAACATATGTTTTAAGTAATAAGTTTTCGCAATTACTCCTTCTCAATTAACCCATTTCTATGTTTAGGTAAAATCCAAAATTAATCCCCTTTATATTTAAATTAAATTAAATCAATGTTAATATAATTAATTATTAGTTATTTATAAAATAACTAAATAATTAACATTTAATTAATCATTCAAATATTTTAATTAAAACCTACAACTATATTAATTTTCTTATCAATTATTAATTACTTAATAATTAACAAAACTATTTAATAAAAATTATTAATAACTAAATTAAAATGAACTTATTAAATTTCATTAGTATTAATTTAACCAATTATAAAAAAAAACTATTATTAAAACAATATTAATAAAATTTAATAAACCCCCCCCTTTTTCTTTTCTTTTAAAAAAGAAAAGCGTTTATTTGAAAAGGCCCGCCGGCCTTTTAAATGAGGCCGCGGCCACTGCGCTGCCGCAGGGGCCTGCGGCCGCGACAGTCAAGGACTGTCGCTGTCGCAGTACCCTGCGTCAGCGTCAGTCACGTCACCCAGCAGGTAGGTGGGGGGTGGGGATATGGTGGCCCCCGCCCCCAATTAAATTACTTTAAATTAGTATTATTATTATTATTATAATAATAATATTTATTTTTAAATTGAAACATTGAAACCATCCTTCCCAAAGGATATATATATATATATAATAGAATTTTATTATTTTATATTTTATTTATTATAAAAACAAATTCTCCTTAATAAAGTGTATTTAACTTTATTTTCAATTCCTATAATAATGTTTTAAAAACATAAATAATTCTTATTTTATGTTATTTTAAATACTCATTAATATTAAGAAAATAAATTCTTTTTTTTTTTTTTTTAATTCTAATTTTCTATTATTATTATTTCTTTTATAACATTTACAACTATAATCTGATAGAGAAAATTCTATTAACCGTTCGAATTTTCAACTACAATTTTCATTTCCAAAGATTCAAACTCCTGCCAAATTTAAATTCTTTAAGTCTATTAATTAAACACAGATCCCAATTTGATCCCAAATTCCCTTTTTACCTACAAACGAGGTTTTCTAAAATGGTTCTCCAATCTAGATTTACAGATGAAATCGAATAGCAAAAAGGTCCACAATGAAATTTGAGAAGATAAGTTCTTACAATCACGAAGTAGACAGAAATATCAAATTGCATAATTCAAGCAATGATCAAAACACAAGACCCTACCTGAATTTGATGCTAACACACAAACACCCAAGAATTGTGAGAAGATTCGCCTCCCAAAATCCGCGTCCAAATTCGTCTCTAAAAATGTTGTCTCCTATTTTTTTTCCTCTTCCAAGAATGAACCCCCAACGTTTGATAAGCAATTTCTCCTCAAATCGGGGCACTAATTGTGCGTTTACCCGAGAAGACTCTTTGCACAACTCAGGTAACTCCAAATTAACCTTTATTATCTTTTATTTTATTTTGCATTCATCTTTCATGCACATTAAGTTGAATTATTAAATAACTTTATTTAATATTCCACTTGACTTCTATTTTTAATATTTATTATTTTTAATCTCATGCGCACTTTATGAAATTAAAGTAACATTATTATTTTCACTTATCTTTTTATCTTTTAATAAATTTCTTTTATTTAATCTTATGCATAAGTCATGCGAACTAGAATCTTTTATTAAATAATTATATTTTCACTTTTTAAATTATTTTAGAAACTAAATTGATAAAAATATTTATTAACTCAAATAATAATAATATTTAGCATTTATTTAAAAATGAACTCTAAATATATTATTATTAAATTAACTAAATATTATCATGTTCTAAATTTAGACTTAAAGCTTTTATCTCCAAATTTAATTCCTTTCATTTAATTAATTTCTCAATTTAAATAAAAATAATAATTAAATATTAAAATGTCATAATAATCTTCTATTAAATTAAATCATTAATTAATCGTTTTAATTAATTTCTTTTATATTTAAACTCATGCTTAGATCATGCGATCTAGAAACCTTTAATAATTTAATATCTTTTCCACTTTTAATTTATTTAAGAAACTTTAATTGATAAAATATTTATTAATTCAATTAATAATAATATTTAGCATTTATTTAAAAATGAACTCTAAATATATATTATTATTAAATTAAATAAATATTATCACATTCTAAAATTATACTTAAAACTTTTATTTCCAAATTTAATACTTTTTATTCAATTAATTTCTCAATTAATTAAATATAATTAAATATTAAAAAATCATAATAAATTTCTATTAAATTAAATCATTAATTAATCCTTTTAATTAAACTTAATTAATAGAAAATATATCAAGGACTCATAAAGCAACATATGAAAACCCATCATAGAAGAACACATACTAAATCAAACAAAAAGGGTTATAATCACGAAATAACATCATTTGATGCATTCGGAGGGTACTTAACTCAGATACTTGTCCTAATTATCAATTAGGACAATTGGCTAAAGGGTTTAGGAATTGGACTTAAGAGTTTATCTCCCCTCTCTTACCATTAAGATAAAGTGATAGGGTACGCTCATCCTGACAATTCAGGGAAGTCGATACCCGGTACCTGCAACCTGCATAAAATTCACGCATGTACAGACACAATATTCTAAGCTAAACAGACAATGGCAGGAAGTGGTGCATCGTGTAGATCTCGACTAGCAAGTGACTACGACTCCCTTCCTTAACCACATCAGAAACACCATACATAAAGAAAACAAACACGCACACCATACACATGCAGTATGGGGTAAGTATCCATAAGAAAGCACGTGTGATAATAAACCATCTAACTAATCATCATCGATAACTGAAAATATTGAATAATCATCATACATGCATGAAATATAGAGTACCAAGTAATCTCATCATATAATAAATTGAGTGTAAAACAACATCTAATAATCTAAAAGTAATGCTACTAAACATCAAGTATAAAACTGGCCTAAAAGAGTTTGGCAATGAAGACTAAAATGCGACTTAGGGGCAGGCACTACATTTGCATACTTCTATTGATCTTGGGAATTATCTAAATGTCTCTAATACAGGCAACTTGCTAATTCATATCTTAAAGCATCGCATCACACAAAACTACTTTATCCTTCAATCTATCCCAATTTGAAGGGGTACAACATATATTATCATATAAGGCATGTAAAGATGACATGCCAAGAGAACTATGAGACACATTATTATATGAAAACTCAACTAAGTAAAAATAGTCTTCCCACCTTACATGTCTATTTATCACATGCATGTGAAGCATGTCCTCCAAAATCTAGTTCACCCATTGAGTTTGGCCATCTATTAATGGAAGATAATTCAAACTAAAATTGAGTTGTATGCCTAAAACATCTTGAATATATATCCAAAGTGTTGAAGTAAACATTCGATCTCCACCAAAAATGATCTTATTGGGGATCTGATGCAACCAAATAATATGTTCCAAGAATACATGAGCTACTAAAGCAACTATGTAGGATGCTCTCATGGGTGAAGAGAGCTCTACCTGAGAAAAATTTCCCTCTGTGACCATAATAGTGTCATGAAAATGTGATGACATAGACAACGCTATAGTGCTTGCGCTCGTTCACATCTTTCTGGACACATTGTTGTTATTATTATCAAACTATGCTAGACTAGTTTTATGTTGATGGATTAGTGGTATTATTTTGAGATTATCAGACATTATGTTATGGATTCAATTGATATATGATGAGATCATTTAGACTTTACATTTCATGTATGCACGATGATCATTACATTGCTTTCAGTTATTGATGATGATTAGTTAGATGGTTTATTATCTCATGTGTTTTATTATGGATACTTACCCCATACTTGCATGTGTATGGTGTGCGTGTTTGTTCTTATTGTATGGCATTTCTATTATGGTTAAGGAAGGGAGTCGTAGTCACCTGCTAGTAAGGATCTACACGATGCACCACTTCTTGACATTGCCTGTTTAGCTTAGCATTATATATATTGTATGTACATGCATGGTTTTTATGCAGGTTGCAGGTACCAAGTATCGACTTCCCTGAATTGCCAAGATGAGCATACCCTATTACACTATCTCAATGATAAGAGAAGGGAGATAAATTCTCAAGTTCAAATCCCAAACCCTTAAACCATTTGTCCTAGTGAGGTAGGACAAGTATCTGGATATTTTGCCCACCGAATGTGTCGGATGACATAATTCGTGATTTTTAACCCTTTAGACTGATTTTGTGTGAATTGTTCTATGATGGGTTTTTATATTTTATCTTGGAGGTCTATGGTGAATTTTCTATTAATTAAGTCTTAATAAATAGATTTAATCAATAAATTAATTATTTGGAGAAAATTAATATAAAATATCATGATCTTTGATATTTTGATTATAATTAATTAAAAGAGAATTAATTGAGAAAAAGAATTAAATAAAAGAAAATTAGAAATTAGAAATTAATAATAATTATAAAATAATAATAAAGTAATAAATAAATAATAATAATAAAAGTTATAAACTTTAAATAGAAGTTATAAAAATTAAATGAGTTATAAGCTTGCCTAGGAGTTAACGCACCTTTTTATTTCTCATATATCAACAACACGGGGGTTAGTGCACCAATTAAGCACATGGCGTCTACAACCTTATGACTTATCTAGAGGGTTGGAATAGACTCATGCTTAGTTGTCTACACCTTCTAGTTGTTTCTAGAGACATTCTAGGTGCTTCCTGAGAGTTCTTTATAATTAGGCATTCCTAGAAGATTAGACATAGCGTGGGAGAGCGTTTTGGAGCATTGGAGGACTCGAGAACATTGGAGAAGAGAGGAGCTTGCTCTGCAGTTTTTTGAGAAAAAGTAAATTAGCATCAGAATTTGGGTAGACTCTTGTGATTTTGCTTATGCTATTTCTGCATCTTGCACTTCCTGTCTTCTTTGTGTCTTCCATATGTTTTCTGGAGATTTTCTTATTTTTGGTTGTATGCATTTTTCAATATGGGTAGTTAAAAATTATTTGAGAAAACTTTTTACTCATAGATTTGAAGAGATTACGAGGCTAGGGATTAAATTTATAGCCAAATCCATTAGAAAATTAATTGAGTAAATTTGGAGAACAAATATTTTATGGTTTTTCTTAAGATTGAAAGCCTTTAAATTGTGTAGATATATACACGTTTATTCAGATCTACATACATACATATATATATATATATATATATATATATATATATATATATATATATATATATATATATATATGTATGTATACATATATATATATATATATATATATATATACATACATATACATATATATATATACATATATATATATATATATATGTGTATATGTATATATATATATATATATATATATATATATATATATATATATATATGTATGTATACACACACACACACACACACACACACATATATATGCTTTTATATACATTTATATATACATATGTATATATATAAATATATTTTTATATATATACATATGTATATATAAATGTATATAAAAGCATATATATATATATATGTGTGTGTGTGTGTGTGTGTGTGTGTATTTATATATATACATATGTATATATAAATGTATTTAATTGGAAAAAAATTGATTGTGAAATCGCAGTTAAAAAATGCAGTGGCAAGCAGTCAAAATGGATTATCGTGCCGCGTGAAAACATTTACCAAAAACATTATATAAAAAAATGATTTGCATATAATAGGTGGGCGAGGAGGGCCGAGCCTGTAACCCCACCTCTGCACTATGGCAGTGGCCAGCAGCACTGCTGCCGCAAGCTCTGCGACCATTGTCGCAGGCCTGCAACAGTAGGCCTGCACAATACCTCTGTTTGTGGTGGCATTTTTAACATATGCGGTATCGACTTTGATAATAGGCATTTTGTGATTCGTTTTCAATTTTTATAAATGTTGATATTATTAATATATATATATATTTATGTATGTATACATACATATATATATATATATAAGTGTGTATATATATATATATGTATATAATTATATATGTATATATAGTTATGAATAATTATTATTATATTTAAAAGGTTAAATTAATGGGTCATTCTTTTAAAAGATAAATGATTTAAAATATCTTGTCAAATATTATTTAAAAAGAGAAGATATTAATAAGTTAGCTTAATTAAACTTAGTTTAATTAAGGTTAAATCAAAGTTTTAACTATGCAATTTATTGAATTAATTATTGAAACTCAATAGGAGTCAATTTTGAACAATGTTTATATAAACAATATAATTAGAAAATTGAGTCTAATGGTTTTGGGAGAGAAACTTTTTAAACAAATACATGGGTTGGGAAAAATGTACAAATGTTTCTCCATTCATTATCTAAAACTCGAAACGAAAACTGAAACCTCTACACTTTATTCAAAGATGTAATTTTAGCAAAACCAAAACATGTGTTTGCATTGTGTTTTCTCTATGCTATTTGTTTTGGGTTTTGGGTTGACTAGTGTTGACCAGTTATAGGACATCTACCAGAGGCTTGGGAGTTATGATTGTGATGTCATGATGATGTCTTATTTTTGATCTTTATTAACCCAACCATGGTTATGTGATGGAATGCTCTATGTAATGTTTGTAATTACTGATTGTATAGTTGAAATTCTTGTGTATGAGATACTTGACTTAACCATTTTTGAGTCATCGATCAATTATCCTTGGGATATTTTCCAGTCGCCATGATGGGACTGAAATGTTATTTTATGATGTCATGTTGTGACATGTTTTGACTCAACCATTTTGGAGTCTTGGATCAGTATGATTTGAGATATATTTTGGTTATTGGGAACCAATGGATACTTTTGATTATCAGTGATGCTTTAGTTGCCAATAGAGAGCTGTTGTGGTCATGATTTTCTATGGATGGTTGCTCATGGAGATTTGATGCTTTTATTGTGCATATTTGATGTTCTTATTATGGATTATCTTTTATGATTCCATGAGCTTAGGGTAGGTTATATGCTTGTAGTGTTGAGAAGTGGCTTGCAATGGGGGTCGGGGCCCTAAGAGGCTACCAAGGTAACTCATTGTAAGTTGTTTAAAAAGTGAAAACATTCATACCTAATACTGACTAAATGAACCTAAAAAGATAATTTTTTTTGTTCTCGGCCATGCCTCGAGTGCTTGTACAGACTAGGATGGGAGTAGAGAGAAAGCATGGTTATGACCTTGCATTCCATAGTATGCCTTGTTAGTATGAGAGGATACTAGTGGCCGCATGCGGATCAGTAGGGACTCGTGGAGTTTAGCTAACTGCCAGGGTAACTTCTACATGATATATGTGATGACACTTTCTCGCTTGCATAGTAGGCTCCTACACATCTTTGTGTGCCTCTGGGAATTAGATGTCAATTTTGTGTGCGATGGAACCTTGAGTTAGTATACTTTTAGGGTTCCTGGACTTAGAGAGTATTCTTATGCTATGTGATTTTGATAGCCTATTTAGGACTTGAGATTATCTCCTCAACACAGTGGGAGTGGACCACTTAGGTACCACGCAGTCAGGTGGTAGTGTTTTTCCACTCTTATCATTTGAGATCCATTTGAGAAATCATGGCTGATGCGTCCTTTGTGATGGTGGATATGTATCCTTTCACTGATGATTAGCATATGTTAGATGATGTTATATTATGCTTAAATTTTCATGTTAGATTACTTTCTATATATGATGTAGTATATGTTAGGAGTGACATTTCTACTATGTTAATATCGATGATCTCTTCGATGATTTGGAATGTTACGCACGGAGGGATGGCTAGGATCCACGATGGTCTAATGATGCTATTTACAGTTGGGAGGAACCATGCACTTAGCTTATTATGTTTGATCTTTTATGATGGATGTCTATATCTTCTAATATGATGTATCATGTATGGCATGTGATTATCTTTACTTTGATGTATCATGGATTAGAATAGGATGATGTACCTTATTTCACATATGTATATTTTTTTAATCTTTTCATACCGTGTGACATGTACAGTGGATGATTGAGCGTTTAAGAAATGTAATGTATAAACATTGGACTTATCATTATTATTTCATGTGGTTGTTGTATTAGATGGATTCAATAATGTTAGTTGATTTAGATGTAATTCAACATTAAGGGATCCTAAAAGAATGTAATCTATTATGTATGTTATGTTTGCTTCTAGATGGACATTACTATTGCTTCCATTATTGTGTATAAGTTATATGTGGTATTTACTTTCATGTTTAAAAAAATAAAAAATGCTACCAAACTTAGTGAAATTCTAGGTTAATTCTTTGGATCCCTTGGCGAGGCATCACATTTGGTATCAGAGCCTGAGTTTCTAGATTGGGAGCTCTAGGTATTTTGGAACAACTAGAACTTTGAACTATTAAGTGTATCATCTTAACTTAAAACTAGGTGAACTAAAACAAAACCTAAACTGTTACTTGTATATTTTTCATACTTCAACACTTAGTTTTTCAAAACTAAAAATTTTACTTAAACCTAAACATAGACAAAACTCAAATTGAACTTAGACTATTGCAAACATGTGTCTTCTAATTGTAATAGTACTTTTTATTGTTGTAGGATGGTATTTGGGACTAGGTCTTCTGTTGGAGGCCATGGTAGAGGTCGTGGAAGAGGTCATGGTCATGGCAGAGCCATTAGTGTCCATGAGTCTGCCCATGGGGAATCTACTCATGAAGTGAGCAGAGGAGAGCATGCTAGTAAGTAGCAAGAAGAGAGTTATAGAGAGGACCAAGCTGAGTCTGAAGAGGTTGATTTGAGACAGATGATGCAAACTATTCTTGACCGTCTACCTCCTATTCAAGATCAGCCCAAAGCACATTAGACAGAACAAGAGCATAGACCCAGGTCTAGGAGTCCTTGAAAGGATCGTCAGAGGTCAATTGTGTCCACTGAGATGAAGGATCTTTTGAGATCCAAGGTCAAGCCTTTTAATGGACAAGGTTCTGGTTATGTGGCCAAACAATGGCTTATTTCGCTCGACAAGATTTTTGCCATGCAGGATTTTGACAGCAATGTTAAGGCAAGATTTGTGATCACCAATTTGGAGAATTTTGGGGCCACTTGGTGGACAATTGAGGAAGATCCTGTGAGGAAGACTTTACATCACCCGATTTTACAGGAATACGCAAATGTTTTTCCAAGTGAGATTCCTAGCATGCCTCCAAAGAGGGACATCAATTTTAGTATTGATCTAATTCCTAGAGCAGAGCCTATCTCTAAAGCTCCCTATCATATGACTACACAAGAATTGGGTGAGTTACGTCTTTAGCTAGAAGAACTTCTGGCCAAAGGGAGCATTCGACCTAGTGTATCACCATGGGGAGCTCCAGTGCTCTTTGTAAAAAAGAAAGATGGTTCTTTGCATCTTTGTATTGACTACAGATAGTTGAATAAGGTGACTATTAAGAAAAGGTATCCTCTACCTAGGATTGATGACTTATTTGATCAGATCAAGGGAGCTACAGTATTCTCCAAGATTGACCTTAAGTCAAGATACCACCAGCTTCGCATTAAGGAAGCCGATATTCACAAGACCACTTTTCAAACTTGCTATGGGCATTATGAGTTTACAATGGTACCTTTTGGGTTGACTAATGCTCCATTAGTTTTCATGAGTTTGATGAATGGAGTGTTTCAATCTTATCTGGATAGTTTTGTACTTATATTTCTTGATGATATATTGATATATTCTAAGACTCAGAAGGAGCATGAGGAACACTTGCGATTGGTTTTACAGTGTTTAAGAGACAATCAGCTTTATGCCAATCCAGCTAAGTGTGAATTCTTCAAATTGAAGATTTAGTATTTAGGGCATGTCATTTTAGGTGATGGTATTTCAGTGGATCCTGCAAATATTTAGGCAATAATAGATTGGCCTACATCGACTAATGTGTCAGAGATTCATAGTTTTATGAGTCTAGCTGGTTATTATCGCAGATTTGTCCAAAACTTCTCTAGGATAGCACATCCTATCACTTCTCTTTAGAGGAAAGGAAATAAGTTCGTGTGGACGGAGAAATGTGAGGAAGCATTTCAGAAGCTCAAGGAGCTTTTGACTAGTGCACCAATCTTAGTAGTACCTGATCTAGAAGGTGATTTCATGGTGTGTATAGATGCTTCCCTAGAAGGGATTGGGGCAGTGTTGATGCAGGATGGACCAATGATTGTGTATGAATCACGCAAGCTCAAGGATCATGAGCTAAATTATCCTACGCATGAACTTGAGTTAGTAGCAGTAGTTCATGCTTTGACAAGGTGGAGACATTTCTTGTTGGGGCACAGATTTGAGCTATACAATGATCATCGTAGTCTTCAGTACATTTTCACTTAGCCTAATTTGAATGCTTGCCAGAGACGATGGATGGAATTTCTATGCGAGTATGATTTTTAGGTTAAGTACATTCAAAGAAGGGAGAATGTGGTGGTAGATGCTTTGAGTCGCAGGAGACATGTTATATCATCTATGACTCTTAGTGTGGATTTGAGGAGTCAGATTCTTCAGGCACTTTCTAGAGACTTTTGGTATCAGGAAGTTGCAGAGAGATAGATTCAGGAAGACCTTTGGAGGGTAAGTTTGCGGGCTACGTTCAAGAGTTAGATGGTCTTCTGAGACATTTGGGGAGGATTTATGTGCCATTACTGGATGAGCTTCGCACCTTGATCCTAGTAGAGGCCCATCGTACACCTTACTTGGCACATCCAAGTGTCAAGAAGATGCATGCTGATTTGAGATGTTTGTTCTTTTGGTCTGGGATGAAGCGAGACATTGCTAATTATGTGGCTAGGTGTCTTGAGTGTCAAAGAGTGAAGGCAGAACACTAGCACCTAGCTGGACTTTTGCAACCGAATCTCATTCCTTCTTGGAAGTGGGATATCATCTCCATGGATTTTATAGTAGGATTACCTATGATTGTTCGTTGTCATGATGCTATCATGGTCACCATTGATCGGTTCACTAAGGTGGCACATTTTTCACTGATCAGGTCTTCCTACATAGTAGCTTTTGTAGCCAATGTCTTCATGCATGACATTGTAAGATTACATGGCATTCGTAGAAAGATTATTTCTGATAGGGATCCTGTATTTACATCCGCATTCTAGACATTGCTACAACATGAGCTTGGAGCACAATTAAACTTTAGTTTGGCATATCATCCAAAGATAGATGGTCAAATAGAGAGGATGAATTAGGTTTTGGAAGATATGTTATGGATGTATGTGATGGATAGGCAGACACATTGGGAGGACTATCTCTACCTAGTGGAGTTTTCTTACAAAAACGGATATCATAGTTCTATTGGCATGGCACCATTTCAAGCATTATATGGATGTCCTTGTCATACACCTTTGAGTTGGGATAGTCTTGAGGATCGTATCCTATTGGGTCCTAAGATGCTTTGTGATATGGAGCAACAGGTAGTGCGGATCTGTGAGCACTTGACTATGGCACAGTATAGGCAGAAAAAGTATGTTGATGCTCATAGGATAGATAAGTAGTTTGCTATGGGGGATAAGGTTTTTTTGAGAATGCATCTGCAAAAGAGTTTGATCCGATATGGAAAGGGTTCTAAGCTAGAACCTCGCATTGTGGGACCATTCGAGATTCTAGAGAGGATTAGCCCGGTTGCTTACTGCCTTGCTCTACCGCCCATCCTAGCTCGCATTCACAATGTTTTTCATGTTTCAGTACTTAGGCAGTATATCCCTGATGTTGTACACGTTCTTGATTGGAATGCGTTGCAAGTAGAGGATGGGCAGCTCGCTTTGGAGCCAGTTCATATTTTGGAGCAATGGGAGTTGACCCTCAGGGGTCAAACCATCAAGTAGGTAAGGGTCCAATGGGACCCTACTGATGATTCTTCAGCTACATGGGAGGATGCAGCTAGATTACAGAGTTATATCCCTACTTCTTTGTAGGCTTCCAGGAGTAAGCCTAACCCAAGGGGGGGTGGATGTAGTGCCTACCCTCATTCACATCTTTTTGGACACATTGTTGTTATTATTATCAAACTATGTTCGACTAGTTTTATGTTGATGGATTAGTGGTATTGTTTTGAGATTATCAGACATTATGTTATGGATTCAGTTGATATATGATGAGATCATTTAGACTTTACATTTCATGTATGCGTGATGATCATTACATTGCTTTTAGTTGTTGATGATGATTAGTTAGATGGTTTATTATCTCATGTGTTTTATTATGGATACTTACCCCATACTTGCATGTGTATGGTATGCATGTTTGTTCTTATTATATGGCATTTCTATTATGGTTAAGGAAGGGAGTCGTAGTCACCTGCTAGTCGGGATCTACACGATGCACCACTTCTTGCAATTGCCTGTTTAGTGTAGCATTATATATATTGCATGTACATGCATGGTTTTTATGCAGGTTACAGGTACCGGGTATCGACTTCCCTGATCTCAATGATAAGAGAAGGTAGATAAATTCTCAAGTCCAAATCCCAAACCCTTAAACCATTTGTCCTAGTGAGGTAGGACAAGTATCTGGATATTTTGCCCACCGAATGTGTCGAATGACATAATTCGTGATTTTTTACCCTTTAGACTGATTTTGTGTGAATTATTCTATGATGGGTTTTTATATTTTATCTTGGAGGTCTATGGTGAATTTTCTATTAATTAAGTCTTAAAAAATAGATTTAATTTTTTTAATTAATTATTTGGAGAAAATTAATATAAAATATCATGATCTTTGATATTTTGATTATAATTAATTAAAAGAGAATTAATTGAGAAAAAGAATTAAATAAAAGAAAATTAAAAATTAAAAATTAATAATAATTATAAAATAATAATAAAGTAATAAATAATAATAATAAAGGTTATAAAATTTAAATAGAAGTTATAAAAATTAAATAAGGAGTTATAAGCTTGCCTAGGAGTTAACGCACCTTTTTATTTCTCATATGTCAACAACATGGGGGTTAGTGCACCAATTAAGCACATGGTGTCTACAAACTTATGACTCATCTAGAGGGTTGGAATAGACTGATGGTTAGTTGTCTACACCTTCTAGTTGTTTCTAGAGACATTCTAGGTGCTTCCTGAGAGTTCTTTATATTCAGGCATTCCTAGAAGCTTAGACACAGTGTGGAAGAGCGTTTTGGAGCATTGGAGGACTCTAGAAATTTGGAGAAGGGAGGAGCTTGCTCTGTGGTTTTCTGAGGAAAAGGGAATTAGCATCAGAATCTGGGTAGACTCTTGTGATTTTGCTTATGCTATTTCTGCATCTTGCATTTCCTGTCTTCTTTGTGTCTTCCATATGTTTTCTGAGGATTTTCCTATTTTTGGTTGTATGCATTTTTCAATATGGGTAGTTAAAAATTATTTGAGAAAACTTTTTATTCATAGATCTAAAGAGATTACGGGCCTAGGGATTAAATTTATAGCCAAATCCATTAGAAAATTAATTGAGTAAATTTGGAGAACAAATATTTTATGGTTTTTCTTAAGATTGAAAGCCTTTAAATTGTGTAGATATAAACACATTTATTGAGATCTACATACATACATACATATATGTGTGTGTGTGTGTGTGTGTGTGTGTCTGTGTGTGTTATGCTTAATAAATCTCTGCAGATACACACACACACACACACACACACACACACACACACATATACTTTTATATACATTTCTATATACATATATATACATATGTATATATATAAATATATTTAATTGGAAAAAAATTGATTGTGAAATCACAGTTAAAAAATGCAGTGGCAAGCATTCAAAATGGATTATCGTGTCGTGTGAAAACGTTTACTAAAAATATTATATAAAAAAATGATTTGCATATAATAGGTGGGCGGGGAGGGCTGAGCCTGTACCCCCACCTCTGCGCTATGGCAGTGGCCAAGCTCTGCGACCACTGTTGTATCGCAAGCCCGCACGATACCTCTATTTGCGGTGGCATTTTTAACATATGCAGTATCGACTTTTATAATAGGGGTTTTGTGATTTGTTTTCAATTTTTATAAATGTTGATATTATTCATATATATATTTATATATTTATGTATGTATACATATATATATGTATGTATGTATATATAGTTATGAATAATTATTATTATATTTAAAAGGTTAAATTAATGGGTCATTCTTTTAAAAGATAAATGATTTAAAATATCTTGTCAAATATTATTTAAAAAAGAAAGATATTAATAAGTTAGCTTAATTAAACTTAGTTTAATTAAGGTTAAATTAAAGTTTTAATTATGCAATTTATTGAATTAATTATCAGAACTCAATAGGAGTCAATTTTGAACAATGTTTATATAAACAATATAATTAGAAAATTGAGTCTAATGGTTTTGGGAGAGAAACTTTTTAAGCAAATACATGGGTTGGGTAAAACGTACAAATGTTTCTCCATTCATTATCTAAAACTCGAAATGAAAACTGAAACCTCTACACTTTATTCAAAGATGTAATTTTAGCAAAACCAAAACAAGTGTTTGCATTGTGTTTTCTCTATGCTATTTGTTTTGGGTTTTGGGTTGACTAGTGTTGACCAGTTATAGGACGTCTACCAGAGGCTTGGGGGGAATGATTGTGATGTCATGATGATGTCTTAGTTTCGATCTTTATTAACCCAACCATGGTTATGTGATGGAATGCTCTATGTAATGTTTGTAATTACTGATTGTATAGTTGAGATTCTTGTGTATGAGACACTTGACTTAACCATTTTTGAGTCATTGATCAGTTATACTTGGGATATTTTCAAGTCACCATGATGGGACTGAAATGTTATTTTATGATGTCATGTTGTGACATGTTTTGACTCAACCATTTTGGAGTCTTCGATTAGTATGATTTGAGATATATTTTTCTTATTAGAAACTAATGGATACTTTTGATTATCAGTGATGCTTCAGTTGCCAATAGAGAGTTGTTGTGGTCATGATTTTCTATGGATGCTTGCTCATGGAGATTTGATGCTTTTATTGTGCATATTTGATGTTCTTATTATGGATTATCTTTTATGATTCCATGAGCTTAGGGTAGGTTATCTTCTTGTAGTGTCGGGAAGTGACTTGCAATGGGAGCCAGGGCCCTAAGAGGCTACTAGGGTAACTCATTGTAAGTTGTTTAAAAAGTAAAAACATTCACACCTAATACTGACTAAATGAACCTAAAAAGATAATTGTTTTTGTTCTCGGCCATGCCTCGAGTGCTTGTACAGACTAGGATGGGAGTAGAGAGAACGTATGGTTGCGACCTTGCATTCCATAGTATGCCTTGTCAGAATGAGAGGATACTAGTGGCCGCATGAGGATCAGTAGGGACCCATGGAGTTTAGCTAACTACCAGGGTAACTTCTACATGATATATGCGATGACACTTTCTCGCTTGCATAGTAGGTTCCTACACGTCTTTGTGTGCCTCTAGGAATTAGTTGTCAGTTTTGTGTGTGATGGAACCTTGAGTTAGTATACTTTTAGGGTTCCTAGACTTAGAGAGTATTCTTATGCTATGTGATTTTGATAGCCTATTTGGGACTTGAGATTATCTCCTCAGCACGGTGGGAGTGGACCACTTAGGTACCATGTGGTCGGGTGGTAGTGGTTTTCCACTCTTATCATTTGAGATCCATTTGAGACATCGTGGCTGATGCATCCTTCGTGATGGTGGATATGTATCCTTTCACTGATGATTAGCATATGTTAGATGATGTTATCTTATGCTTAAATTTGCATGTTAGATTACTTTTTGTATATGATGTAGTATATGTTAGGAGTGACATTCCTACTATATTAATACCGATGATCTCTTCGGTGATTTGGAATGTTACACATGGAGGGATGGCTAGGATCCACGATGGTCTGATGATGCTATTTACGGTTGGGAGGAACCGTGCAATTAGCTTATTATGTTTGATCTTTTATGATGGATGTCTATATCTTCTAAGATGATTTATCATGTATGACATGTGATTATCTTTACTTTGATGTATCATGGATTAGAATAGGATGATGTACCTTATTTCACATATGTATATTCTTTTAAGCTTTTCATACCCTATGACATGTACAGTGGATGATTGAGCATTTAAGAAATGTAATGTATAAACATTGGACTTATCATTATTATTTCATGTGGTTGTTGTATTAGATGGATTCAATAATGTTAGTTGATTTAGATGTAATTCAACGTTAAGGGATCCTAAAAGAATGTAATATGTTATGTATGTTATGTTTGCTTCTAGATGGACATTGCTATTGCTTCTGTTATTGTGTATAAGTTATATGTGGTATTTACTTTCATGTTTTTTTAAAAAAAATGCTACCAAACTTAGTGAAATTCTAGGTTAATTCTTTGGATCCCTTCGCGGGGCATTACAAACCCTATGATAAAATTAGTAGATATTGTGTCCTTCCACTCTAGAATGGAATGTGAATACAAAAGACTCATAGGATTTTATTTCTCTTCCTTCACCCTCTAGAACTCAAGACATCAAGAAATATTGCACCTCATCCCTACTCAAAAGTACAATTGTCTAAGGTCAACATGCATCTCTTGACATTGAGATGTCTATAATATGGTGCATAATATGCCTCTAACAAAATAAAAAAATGAAGATTCCCTTAAACTAGCACATAAATGTGCTCCAAGTATCACAATAGCTCATTGGACTTTAATGAATAACCTAAGAACTTTCCCTCAAGGGTACATCTAGACTCAATCTCTACTCTAACCTCTTGATACCAAGAGTCACTAGGAAAAGCCTCCAAGATACATCTATGAAAATCCACTCCCAATGAAAAAATGATATCTCATGCCTTCTCCTACTCAAGGTTTCCACAAAAATATTATCTTCACCCTTTATGTAATAAACATCAAAATAATACTCATATAAGAACTTCATCCAGTGATGTTTTACATTTAGGTTTGTCTATGTAAAGATATATTACAAGCTACAATGATCACTATGCATCTTAAACCTATGACCCAAAAGGAAATATATCCAATGCATGAAAACATGCACAACCACCACCAACTCCAATCATGAGTGGGGAATTTCATCTCATGGTCCTTGAGCTTCCTAGACTCATATGAAATAACTTGATCATCATACATCAAAACTACCCCCATTCCCTCTAATGGCACATATAGTCACACCACAAACTCAATTATAGGATTAAGCACTACAAGGATAGGTACAATGGTCAACCACTTCTTAAGAGTCTCAAATGTTTGACTCACACTACTCATTCCAAAGGTACTTCTTCCCTTTTCTTAGAAGATAAGTGATATTATGAGCCACACAAGAGAAATCCTTCATAAAACTTCAGTAGTAACCTACCAATCCCATGAATTTGTGAGCCTTCAGAACACTATTGGGTATTGGACAATCCATGATATCTCCGATCTCAGTAGGATCCACTACAATACCATCACTTGCAATGATGTTTCCAAAATACTTCACCTCAAATTAAAATAAATTACATTTTCCTAGATTGTTATAGGACTAATAATCGTGTAATCACTATAATACCTAGAAAAAATGGAACTCATGCTCCTCTATAGTCTCATAATAGATAATTTTTTCATACAGAAATATAAGGACAAATCAATTGAGCTACATGTAGAGTTCACTCATTTCATCAAATTCATAAAGATTGACGATGGATTGGTCAACCCAAAAGGTATGACTACAAACTCATAATGCCCATAGCATGTACAAAAAAAATTCCAATGAATATCATCCTCATAGATCTAAAGTTGATGGTATCTTTGTTGGAAATATAAGAGGAGTAACTGAGAGGGGAGGGGTGAATCAATTACCATTAAAATAAATCCTAGATCCCTTAGATGTCAAAACAAAGACATAAACTCTGTCAAAGATGTTGTTACTCGCTTAACACATAAGCACTTGGTTAACACTAATAATATGTTGTAACTTGACAAATATTGAAAATATAGATCTTAATATGTTTAATTGTGATTAACCTTAATTAACTTAGTTTCATACATATGAAATAAATATCATGAAAACAAGTGACACCAAGATTTAATTTGGAAACCCAATTTGGGAAAAACCACCAATTGAAACTAGTTTTTTTATTTCACTCTTCTAAAGTGAGCCTTGTCAGGAGCCAACCATGTTAAAGGTTACAAAATAAACTATTAGGTGTGACCCTATTACAGGATTTAATCACCCTAGTAGGATTGGCCTTGTTAGAGCTCTTTAGACACTTCAATCTATAAATGCAAACTTGTTAGAGGATTTACTGTTGAAAATAGATTGACATAAGTATGAGAATGGGTTTCAATCATTGTTTTGTCACTGATGTCAAACCTACTACTTGTTGGTAAGGTAACTACTTAGTTTATTCAAGTACTATCATTTTTTTGATTGATGAAGAGGATTTGATCAAATGGGGAAAAATAGAGAAAAGGTTGAGTTATGGAATGAAAAAGGAGTACAAAGATCACTTAAGACAATGATGATATAGTGCATTGATTATCTACTCAAAGTTGCAAAGGATGGATACACTGACTAAGTCTAGAAGAACAAGTAAGAAGAATTGATTTTGTCAAGCTTGACCTTGTGGATAGTAGGTGTTGATAAAAGTTAGTGCAAGCTGAGAAAAAAAATAGTTGGATCTGAGCAAAGTCAAAGTTCAATGTATGCCAAGTGACACAGTGTAAGCTGAGTAAATTTTAGTTGATGTTGAGCACCAGTAAACTTGAGTGGTTGTCAAGTTATCTAGTGGATGATGAGTGAAAGAACAATATGGAAGCCAAGTGACAACATATTGATGTTGAGTGCTAGTATTCATGTTAAATCATGGATTTGAAAAATCTGAGCTAACTATTTTATTTTCTTGAATTTTGTGAAGCATGTGGAAGATAACTATGATGAGTTGGTGACACAGAATTCATGGTAAACTATTTTGAGGATAATTCAAAGAGGATTGAAGGAGAAGTTTCTAAAAGGGACTAAAATGAAAAGATGGGTAGATTCATTAAATCCTACCTAACCCTAAAATGGATGATAGAGGATAAACGATAAAATATCTTAATTTTCTATTTATAGAGATGGTTGGTCAAAAGCAAGGTTGGTCAATGTTTGAGAACCTAAGTTAGATAAAAGGTCTAAGGTATTGCTTCATTCAGAGATCAAATAGAAGAGACTTATATTGGCAAGAAAAGTAAGAACGCTTAAGAGTGTGAATGCTTGAAGGATGAAAAAGCTATCAAAGCTCAAGTGTGTGAAAGAAAAGTAGAATGGAGGACTAAAAAAAAGATCTATAGTCTGCAAGTGAGTTGTAGTTTTTTATTAGATCAAGTCTTACTGTTACTTTCTAATCATTGTACTAGTCTAGGGTAAGTCCTTTGGATTAAGGTTGACCTAATAGTCATTTGTAAATCCTTTAGCTAGGTGACATTTCAAGTGAATTATCTAAAGTCCTCTAATAGGGCTGGCCTTTCACAGGGCATCACTTCAGAAGAGTGAGAATGAGTAGTATGTTACTAGTGGTTTTTCTCAAATTGGGTTTCTACATAAAATTATTGTGTCAAATGTGTTATTGAATCTATTATGTTTCATGCTTAGATTTCTACAAAGTTGATTTGATAGTAACCTACAACATTTAAGTGATTGTATGATCTAATGGATGCATGCATGAATATGTTTTATGGATATGGGTTCACTAAGTTTTGAAATTTTTTATTTTCACATTTGGACCTTGGATAACTAATTCCCCACCCCCTCTCTCAATTATTTTAAAGAATTTCAACAATTGGTATCAGAGCCATCTACTTAAGAGGAATAGTTTGAAGGTATTAGAAGCAAAAGATCAAGATGTCAAAAAGAGAGGTACCCAAGCTTAACAGGTAAAACTTTCTTGCATGGAAAAGTCTAATGAAGCTACACCTGGGAGGTCTTGGAGACCATGCACAATATACCATCACCACTAAGTATGTTGATCCTATTGGAGCCTTAACTATTGAAGATCTAAAGAAGAAGAAAGAACACAATCAAGAAATGTTGGAGATTGCATTTTCCCTAAGTTTTGTTGAGTTTGATAACATCAAAGGTTGTGATAGTGCAAAGAAGATGTGGGATGCTCTTCACACCATCTATGGTGGAGACACAAATGTTCTAAGAGCCAAATCTGAAAGTCTTAGAGGTAAGTTTGATGATACAAGAATGCAAGGTGAAAATGTTGCTCAATATTGCTCTAGGATAAAAGATGGTGTTAATGCAATAAGAGGATATACTAGTAAGATAGAAAATGATATTGTATTAAGAAAATTTTTGAGAACACTACTACCCATCTATGCTATTAGAGTTTCTACAATACAAAAACTAATACATATATGAGGTTCTAATCTAACTCTTGAAGGTCTAGCAGGTAGGCTCACTACTTTTGAGCTATCTGTTTTTGACAACTTCAAATCTGACAATGTTGAATCTACTTTCAAAGTTAAGTTGTCATTGAGGAAACCTAATGAGAAGAAGAAGAAGAAAAAGGTCAAATATATTTTCAGCAATAGTGACACAGATGAGAAAAATGTAGAATAGCTTGAAGCACTACTAGCAAGAAGATTTCATAGAGGTAAAGACAAATTCAAAATTAAGTTACTTATCATGTGTTTTAATTGCAATGAGGTTGGTCGTATTGCTGCTAGATGTCCAAAAAAGATGAACAATAGAAGTGGAGACAAATACATAAGTAGGAGAGATGAGGATAGAAAAGATTACAAAGACAAAGGCAAGAAGTCTTGCTACATTATAGAAGATAAAACCAAAGATAGATCTAAAGATCATGATGATGAAGTGGTGTATATTGCAATGAAGGATGATTATGATTCTAATGAGGCAACTACACTAGTTTCTTGTGTAAACAAGAATGAAAAATGGATCATTGATAGTGGATGTTTACATCACATGATTGGAGATAAAAGTAAGTTCATTACCTTGAATTATTATGATGAAAATAGTGTAAGGTTTGGAAATGATGCACCCTATTTGATAAAAAGAAAAGGTTCTATCAAACTCATAGAAAATATTTTGTGTGATAATATTTATTAAGTTGAAGGACTTAACTATAATTTGTTGAGTGTGTCACAACTGAATAGTTCAAGTTGCAAGGTTGAGTTTGAGAACACGATAGATAAGATATATGATACTAATGGAAAAATAATGGGAAAAGTTGATTAAACTAGAGGTAATCTATTCTACCTTGATATAAGTGATGCTACTTGTCTTGTTGTAGAAATTATTGATGTGTGGCTATGGCACAAGAGGTTATGTCATGTTAACTTTGATAACTTGGTTAGTATAAGTAACATGTGGAGAGTTAAGGTTTTCCTAAATTGAAGAAACCTAACAATATAATTTGCAAACAATGTTAGTTAGGAAAAATGACAAAGACTAGTTTTAAGAGTAAGACTCACACCTCTAAAGAAATTTTGGAGATTGTCCATACTGACTTGTGTGGACCAATTGATGTACAAAGCTACAAAGGTGATAAGTGCATTAAGTTATTTGTTAAAGATTATTCTAGGATGATGATAGTTATGTTTTTAAAATTAAAATATGATGCTTTCTAAATGTTTAAGTGGTACTTAGCAAGAGTTGAGAAGGAAACAGGAAAAAGTCTAAAATGTTTGAGATCTAATAGAGGAGGAGAATTTACATCAAATAAGTTTGAGGTGTTTTGTAATGATAGAGGACTCAAAAGACAAACATCTGCCCCTAGGACCCCTCCACAAAATGGAATTTTTGAAAGGAGGAATATATTTATAATGGACTGTGCTAGGACACTCATGATGGAGAAGAATGTTTCTTTAAAATACTGGAGAGAGGTTGTAAGTACATTTGTCTATACCTTGAGCCATGTGCAAGTCAAGAAAGGTACTCATTCAACACCTTGTGAACTATAGTATGGATACTCACCCAATGTAAAATATTTTAAGGTATTTAGAAGCAAGTGTTATATTCTCAAAGATTTCAAGAATGGTAAGTTAGATGCAAAAAGTGAAGAAGGTATATTCCTTGGCTATTCCACGAGAAGTAGAATTTATAAGTATTTAAATACTAACACTAACAAAGTTATGGAAAGTGAAAATGTAAAATTTGATGAATATACAAAAGCACATGAGGCTAAACCTATGAAGGAACTAGAGGAATACAAATGTTGTGTATTCTTTTATGAAGGTATGCCTACTGATGAAGATGTTGTAAATTAACTTGCTAATCAAAAACAAGTTTTAGTGATGGTTGAGTCACATAAAATAAAAGAGATGTTGAAATACCTAATAGAGAAGTACATAGTGATTCAAAAGTTGATAGACCTAATGAGAAAAATAGAGCAGAACCAAGATTGTTAAAGTATATCAAAAGACATCATCCTACTGCACAAATTATTGGAGATAAAAATGCAAGACCAATGACAAGAAATAGGTTGAGAAGTGATACATGTTTTCTTAGAATACATAAACTTAAAATAGTAAAAGATGTCTTACAATATGTGGACTGGAGTAAACCCATTAAAAAAGAGATTGAACAGAGTAAGAAGAACAAGACATGGACTCTAGTTCCTAGACTAGAAGATAAAAATGTGATTGGCACCAAGTGGGTGTACAAAAACAAGTTAGATGAAAATGGTGAAGTCACAAGGAATAAGACAAGATTAGTTTTCAAGGGGTATGCACAAGAAGAAGGGATAGACTATGGAGAAACATTTACTCGTATTGCAAGATTAGAAGGAGTAAGAACTCTTCTTGCTTACTCTGTATACAAAGGTTTCAAATTTTATCAAATGGATGTTAAATCTACATTTCTAAATGACATATTAGAAGAAGATATATATATAGAACAAATAGAAGGATTTGTTGATGCCAACAACAAGAACATGGTATATATACTACATAAAACTTTATATGGTTTGAAGAAAGCACCAAGAGCATAGTATGAAAGGCTTTAAAATTATCTTGTGAAAATTGGATTTGAGAGGACTAATGATAACAACAATCTATACCTGAAGATAGAAAAAGGAAAAGATAATTTACGCAAGATACTTTATGTAAAGCTTTTGCAAATGAAATGAAGAAATAATTTGAGATGTCTATGTTTGGAGAGATCAAGTTCTTGTTGGGTTTGCAAGTACATCAGATGAAATATGGTATATACATCACTTAGTCAAAATATGTAAAGAAAATATTGAAAACTTTTGGATTCGATATTCCAAGCCAGTAAGGACACATATGGTGATAAGACACAAATTATTGAAGAATTATGATTCAGGTGAGGTGAGTCAAACATTGTACAGGTCTATGATTAGAAAATTGCAATATGTAGTGTATAGCAGATTTGATATTGCATTATCGGTTCGGATAGTTGCAAGATTCTTTGTTAATCTTAGAGAGAATCATTTGATGGCTATTAAGAGAATAATGAGATATCTAAAAGGAACATAAGACTATGCTGTATACTACAAGAAAAATGAGAAGTTTGAGTTGAGAGCCTACACTAATGTTGATTAGGATGGAAATATTGATGATAGAAAGATCAATAGTGGAGGAGAAATTTTCTTAGGAAAAAGGTTGGTTACATGGACTAGAAAGAAATAAAACTACATATCATAATCTACTACTGAAGCTGAATATGTTGTTGCTACTATAAATTCTACAAATATTGTGTGGATCAAATAGCTACTCAAAGGTATGAAGGAGGAAATCACTGAACCTGTGATACTTTATTGTGATAATACAAGTGCTACAAATATATCAAAGAATCTTGAGATGCATACAAAGGCTAGGCACATTGCAATCAAGTATCATTACTTGAGAGAGTTAGTTCAAGACAAAGAGGTGAAGATGGAATATGTGAATACAAAAGAGAAGATAGTCTATATCTTCACAAAAGCATTACCTAAGGATGTTCATGATTACCTAAGAGGTAAACTAGGGGTGATACCCCTATCCAAGGCTATTTAAGAAGCATAAGTAATACCCTACATCAATTGGAGCTAAAAGTTGTATCTTACAACTTGATGTGGTGGATCTTACTTTAAGAGCTGCCTAAAGTAATCAAAGAGCTAGAATAATTGATCAATCACCAGCAAGGTGATAGAGGGAGAAACTAAAAATTTTCATATCTACATGTTGAGATGACACTTCTTTGGCATTATTGTCAAAGAGGGAGATATAGAGTTCTGAAAAGAAAGGGAGAAAGTGTACTACCAATGAAAGGAAGAAACATGGAATATCTACTCAGAGGGAGATAGTGTACCTGATGATTTAACTATAGAAAGAGAAATGATTAAAAGACATACATCTACCTAGTAAGAGGGAGATAGTGTTGAGGGAGATATAAGAATAGAATAGACAAAGATAGCTAATAAATATTAGAAATGAGTTGATTGTCTGTTGATCAAAAAAAAATTTTGTAACCTGTATAGAAGATGAAATTTGTTGATAGAGGGAGATATTTCAATACAAATAATTTTTTATTTTTTTGGTATTGTTGTTGGTACTAGTTTTCCATCAATGCCAAAGAGGGAGATTGTTGAAAATAGATTGACATAAGTATGAGAATGGGTTTCAATCATTATTTTGTCACTAATGTCAAACTTGCTACTTGCTAGTAAGGCAACTATTTAGTTGATTTAAGTACTATCATTTGTTTGATTGATGAAGAGGATTTGTTCAAATGAGATAACAAAAGCACCTAGATAAAAATTTGAGTTATGGTATGAAAAAGGAGTACAAGGATCAGTCAATATAATGATGATATAGTGCATTGATTATCTACTTAAGGTTGCAAAGGATGGATACACTGACTAAGTCCAGAAGAACAAGTAAGAAGAATTCAATCTACCAAACTTGACTACGTAGATAGTAGGTGTGAAAAAAGGTTAGTATAAGGTAAGTATAAAATTAGGTGGATCCAAGAAAAATAAAAGTTTGGTGTATGTTGAGTGACACAGTGTAAGCCGAGTAAAGTTTAGTTAATGCCGAGCACCAGTAAACTTTAGTGGTTACCAAGTTATCTAGTGGATGACAAGTAGGAGAAGAGTATGGAAGCTAAGTGACAACATATTGATGACGAGTGCTAGTATTCATGTTAAATCATGGATTTGACAAATCTAAGCCAACTATTTTGTTTTCTTAAATTTTGTGAAGCATGTGGAAGATAACTATGATGAGTTGGTGATATAGAATTCATGATAAACCATTTTGAGGTGAATTCAAAGAGGATCAGAGGAGAAATTTCTAGAAGGGACTAAAATTAAAAGATAGGTAGATTCATTGAACTCTACCTAATCCTACCTAACCCTAAAATGGATGATAGAGGATAAATGACAAAAGATCTTAATTTTCTATTTATAGAGATGACTGGTCAGAAGCAAGGTTAGCCAATGTTTGAGAACCTAAGTTAGACAAGAGGTTTAAGGCATTTCTTCATTTAGAGACTGAACAAAAGAGACTGCTATTGGGAAGAAAAGAAAAAAGGCTTAAGAGTATGAATGCTTGAAGGGTGAACAAGCTATCAGAGTTGAAGTGTGTGAAAGCCAAGTAGAATGGAAGACTGAAATATAGATTTGTAATCTACAAGTGAGTTGTAATTTGTTATCAGATCAAGCCTTACTATTACTTTCTAATCAATGTACCAGTCTAAGGTAAATCCTTTGGATTAAGGTTGACCTAACAATAATTTTCAAATTCTTTAGCTAGGTGACATTCCAAGTGAATGATCTAAAGTAGTCTAATAGGGATCACTCCTAATGAGGTGATTGAAATACTCTAACTAGGTCACATTTAATAGTTTGTATTGTAACCTTTAATAGGCTTGGCCTTTCACATGACATCACTTCAAAAGAGTGAGAATAAGTAGCATATTACTGGTGGTTTTTCTCAAATTGGATTTCCATGTAAAATCGTTGTATCAAATGTGTTATCAAATGTGTTATATTTCATGCTTACATTTCTACAAAGTTGATTTGACATTATCCTACAAATTTTAAGTGATTGTATGATCTAATGGATGCATGCATGAATATGTTTTATGGATATGGGTTCACTAAGGTATGAAAAGTTTTATTTTTACATTTGGACCTTGGATAAGTGATTCACCCCTCCTTCCCCCACCCCCCCCCCCCCCCCCCCCCCCCCCAATTATTCTAAGGAATTTCAACATTTACAAATAGTTGTTAAGCCAACTCTGCTAGGACATTTGATACACTGCTACAATGGTTAGAGAGTAACAATGATATGACTTGATTGCTAATGCAAACTTATATTTGCTAATTTTAGATCTCAATTTTAGCTTTAATACTTGATCCTTCTTGATTGAATGTATCTTTGTAGCTCTTCAAGAATATTATGCTTATCCTTCCAATTTACTTCTTCTAAGCAACTTCTTATCTTCCACACATTCTCACACTCCTTTCAATCCTCATCTTGACCTTATACTTATATCAAATACATTTTCAAGTTGTCTTGAATAAACCTTAGAATAATTAATATTCATCTCTTCAGTCGGCTAGAACCAACAAAAAATCTATTAAACTCAATATGCCAAAACAATAAAATCCTTCATATAGCTGACCCTGCTCAGTAGATACTAACTCAGAAATGGTTTTCCTATGTTAACCAAGTAAACTTGGTTAACATTGAATCTCCACAAAATTCCTTTGGTAACTGGGTGAGCTTAGTTAGCACTGATTCCATCCAACTTTCCTTCATTAACCAAGTGAGCTTGATTGAAACTTAACTTCTGCAAACTTCTCTTTGACACTCAAGTGAACTCAGTAGACACTATGTTTTGAAATTGGAAAATATTGGAGTGCTCAAAAAATATAGGAAATTTTCTTCATCTCCTAAGTGATCTCGACATACACTGACTAGTAAAGATATGTCATTTTGTGTAACATCAAAGACAATATACAATTGATTAATTATTTTCAACAATCTCCATCTTTGGCATTGATCACAACACAACATATCATAATACAATAAAATTTCAAAAAAAAATAATAGTAAGGATAATATCCTTAGTTTCATTCTAATTCTTATCCATGAGAACTTCTTGTATCAATGTGAACTTTCTCTATCTTTAGTTTCTCCCTCTGTTAGTAAACTCTCCAAGTTTACTCTATCTTCAACACCTTCTTGATAACAAAATTTCTTTCATTCATATCAGACCAAGTTCTCCTTCATATCTTCAAAAAAAAATTTTGTGATATGACTATGACAGTAAACTCTCCCTATTTATAAAATTTATATGATATGACAATAAACTCTCCCTCTTTGACATCTTATGTGAAAGACAATATTTAGTGAATTTCATTGTACCTTATGTACTGATTCATATGCAATCTACATTTTCATTATTACATCAAATTGACTAATCTTTAACATGCTCTAGTTGATGCATCACTAAACTTTATTTAGTGATATTCAGATAGGGAAATAACCCCTAGCTAACCTCTTAGTTATAGAAATGTATCCTTAGGTAGTGGCTCAGTAAATATGTCTACAATTTGTTCTTTACTATTCACATATTCTAATCTCACCTCTTTGTCTTGCACTAATTCTCTTAGAAGATGATATTTTATTGAAATGTGCTTGGTTTTGGTATGCATCACAAGATTCTTTGATATATTAATTACATTGGTATTATCACAGAAGATAACCATTAGATCCTTGATTTCTACCTTCATACATACCAACAATTGCTTGAACCAAACAACAATGGAGCAATGTATTGCTACTACAACATACTATGCCTCTTTTGTAGATTGAGAAATATAATTTTTCTTCTTACTTGTCCAAGACACTAGTCTCTTACTAAGAAAGAATGCTCCACCACTAGCGATCTTTCTATCATCAACACTTCCTACCCAATCTACATCAATGAAGGCTTCCAAATCTAAATTGCCTTCTTTCTTGTACCATAATCCATAATCTTCAATACCCTTCAGATACCTCATGATTCTCTTTGTTACCATCATATGATTTTCTTTAGGATTAGCTAAAAATCTTGCCACCATACCAATTGCAAGAGCAATATCAAGCCTAGTATGTACTATATACTGCAATTTTCCAATCATTGATATGTATGTGATTTGAGCTACCTCCTTGGAATTATCATTTTTGGAAAGCTTATGTCTTGTAGACATAGGTGTTCCAAATGGTCTTGAATCCTCCATTCCAAACTTCTTTAATATCTCCTTAATATGCTTAGATTGAGTAATGTAGACACCATCTTTCTTCTGTTGAATTTGCAAGCCAACAAAGAATTTGATCTCTCCAAACATTGACATCTCAAATTCCTTACTCATTTCTTCTAAAAAATATTTGCACAAATTATCATTTCCAGTAAACAATGCATCATCCACAGATTTTTTCCAACACAATCTTCTTGTATAGTGCTTCTTTGATGTATAGGCTACTATTATCATTTTTCCTTTGAGAACCAATCTTCATTAAGTAATTATGAGGTCTTTCATACCAAGCTCTGGGAGCTTGTTTAAGACCATACAATTATTTGTACAGTTTAAAAACTATATCCTTTTTTCTAGGATCTACAAAACCTTTAGGTTTTTCTATGTAAACTTCGTCTTCAAGAATTTCATTCAACAATGAAGATTTCATTCATATGATATAGTTTAAATCATTTTAATGTAGCATAAGAAAGTAAAGTCCTAACACCTTCTAATCTTGCAACATGAGTAAAATTTTCACCATAATCAATACCTTCCTCTTGAGAATAATCTTTTCACACTAACCTTGCTTTATTTTTTGAAACTTCTCCATCTTCATTTAGCTTATTTCTAAGAACCCACTTTGTGTCAATTACATTCTTATCCTTGGGTCTAGCGATAAGAGTCCAAGTCATATTCCTTTCTATCTGTTCTATCTCCTTATTTATTGCTTCAATCTAGCTTTCATTATCCAAAGCATCTTTAACTAATCTAGGTTCAAATTAAGTAAGCAAACATGTAACTTTCAATTTTTTCCTTGTCATTATTCCATCTGCCTTGTCTTAATGATCTTCTTAGGTGCATGATACCTTCTGACATATCTTGCTAATATAGGCACTTTGGATTTAGAACTTGTTCCACTTACCCCACCATGATGTTTTTCATCGTGCTCAGGTCGCATTGTCTATGACTCAAGTCCTTCATATTTAGGCTCAGGTTGCATTGGTTACAACTTAGTAGCTTCTAACTATGACTCAAGTCCTTTAGACTATGACTCAAGTTGCACTGGATATAACTTAGGTGCTTCTAGATATTTTAGGGACTCAAAAGGTGAAGTCTATTGACTTCCAATTGGATTAGGCAATGTATCAATTTTAAAGTAAATGAACTTTTTTTAATCTTCAAGTTCTTTGCTTCTCTCTTCTTTACTCTTTTCTACAAACTCATCAATCTTCACATGTGCACTCTCTATGATCTTATGAGTGGTTAGCTTCAAACATTTTTATGCTTTACTTCTATTGGAGTTTCCTAGGAATATGCCTTCATCACTCTTGACATCAAATTTACCTTTCCTAGTCTCCTCGAAGATATAATATTTTCTACCAAATACTTTAAATTAACTTACATTAGGTTTGTAGCCATACCATAGTTCATAAGGAGTATGATTTGAGTCTTTCTTTAGTTGTACTCTATTCAAGGTATGAACTATTGTACTGATTACTTCTTTCCAAAATTTGATTGCAACATTATTTTCTATCATCAAAGTTCTTGCACAATCCATGATTGATTTGTTCCTTCTTTCTGCTATACTATTCTATTGTGGTGTACCAAGGGCTAATACTTGTCTTTTGATTCCTTTCTTAGTGCAAAATTTATTGAATATATTACAAATGAACTCACCTCTCTTATCTAACCTCAAACACTTTAGCTTCTTTCATGTTTCCTTCTCTACTCTAGCCAGATACCACTTAAACTTTTGAAAAGCTTCAGACTTATCTTTCAGATACATTATTGTCATCATTCTAGAATAACTATCAACAAATAAAATAAATTAATTATATCCTCTATATATCTCAATTCCAATAGGTCCACAAATTTTTTTATGAACCAACTCCAAGAGTTCTTCGAAATGATAGTTCTTGCTCTTGAAACTTTGCTTTCCCATCTTACCAATTTGACAATTCTTGTATAGACCCATATTAGGTTTCCTCAAACTAGGAATGCCTCTCACTTTTTTTTTTCTTATCTTGATCAAGTTATCAAATTTCACATGACACAATCTTTTATGCCATAACCAAATTTCTTCTACTTGAGCAATGAAACATGAACTTTCACTAAGATCTAGGTAGAATAGGTTACTTTTGTTTGGTTACTAGGCCCAAATAGATTTCCTTTCCCATTTAGCATCTTGGCCTTCCCATTAATAAATTCTACCTTGAATCCAATGTTATTTAAGTTTTCCACACTTAGTAAATTATGCTTTAGTTATTCAACCCAATAAGCATTATCACATCTAAGTTCATTAGTTAGTGAGATACAACCTTTTCCCTTTATGCAACATGGCTCATTGTTTCCAAATCTTACACTTCCACCATAATAGTGTTCCATATGTTCAAAATTTGTTTTATCACTAGTCATATGATGAGAATAACCACTATCAATAATCCATGTATCATTTTTTCTAGCATCATAGATAAGTTTCATTTTATCTTCTACATCATCATATTCATCTTTTACAACAATATAAACCATTTCATCATCATCACTACTATCTGAATCTTTAGCCATGAAAAAAGACTTCTTACCTTTATCCTTGTAGCTTTTGAAATCCTTCTTGCCTTTGTACCTTTTTTTCTTTTCATCTTTGTCTTCTATGTTTGGGTACCTTGCAGCAATGTGACCAACTTCTTCACAAGAAAAACAAATTAAAACAATTTTACCCTTGTACTTTCTTTTGCCTTTGGGATATCTTCTTGCAAGTAGGGCTTCAATGGATTCAAGATCATTGTTAGAACTATCTTCCTCTTCACTTTCAATTTGTTTTCCTTTAGACTTTTCAACTTTCTTCTTGATTGATAACTTGGCTTGAAATGCAAATTCAAGATTTCTAGAACTAGGAACATAATTATCATAGTTATCCATCTCAAATGTGTCAATCTTCCCACTAGGGCATGTGAGTTTATCTAATTATTTAGATCACATCTCATCTCTTGAGTAGCAAACACTATGATTTCATAGATAGGAAGAAGGGTTCTGAGTAACTTGCCTACCACTATCACATCATCAATTTTCCCTTTAAAGGCTTTGATTGCATTAACACTAGCTTTGATTCTTTCAACATATTTTGCAATATTTTCATCCTCTCATCTTCATATGATTAAACTAACCTCCCAAGTTTTCTACCTTACCTCTTTTCATATTATCATCACTTCCATAGATATCCTTTAGTTTGGTCCATATCTCATGAGAAGTAGCACAACCTTTGACCTCATCAAATTTAGCATAGTTAAGAATAGATGCTATGTTAATCATCATAATATTATGATTCTTCTTTTCAACAATCTCCTCCATAGTCATGGTTCCATCTAGTACTTTATGTTGGGTATTCAAATGTTTTAGACTTGAATCACTGATGGTTGCTAGATGTAGCTTCATAAGTTCATGTCATGCTTTGAAGTTATCTCTATTCAAGTTGAGAATCTCTCTTTTGTAAGACATCTTGATCTTTAGCTTAGGTTCTTAAAACCTTCTCTACAAGCACCAAAAGCTCTAATACCAATTATTAAAAATATAAGAGGAGTAACTAAGAGGGAACGGGTGAATCAGTTACCACAAAAATAAATCCTAGATCCCTTAGATGTTAAAACAAAAACATAAACTCTGCTAAAACTAATGTTACTCAGTTAACAATAACAATATGTTGTAACTCAACAAATACTGAACATGTAGATCCTAAGATTTTTAACTATGATTAAACTTAATTAAACTAGTTGCATAAACATGAAATAATAGCATGAAAACAAGTGACACCAAGATTTAATGTGGAAACCAAATTTGAGAAAAACCACCAATTGCAACTAGTTACAATTTTTCACTCTTCTAAAGTGAGCCCTTTTAGAAGCCAACCTTGTTAAAATTTATAAAACAAACTATTAGGTGTGACTCTATTAGGAGTGGCCTTGTTAGAGGTCTTTAGACACTTCAATCTAGAAATGCCACCTTATTAGAGGATTTACTAATAACTATTAAGCTAACTCTGTTAGGAGATTTGATACACTGTTATAATAGTTAGAGAGTAACAATGATATGACTTGATTGCTGATGCAAATTTATCTTTTCTAATTTTAGATCTCAATTATAGATTCAGTATTTGATCCTTCTTGATCAAATGTATCTTTCCAGCTCCTCAAGGATATTTTGTTTATCCTTCCAATTCTCTTCTTCTAAGCATCATCTTATCTTCTGTTGGAATTATTTTAGAATAATTGAGAGGGGGGGTAAATAAGTTATTCAAGGTCCACATGTATAAATAAAAATTTTCATAGCTTAGTGAACCCATAAACATTTATCTTCATGCATGCATCCATAAGATTATGCAATCAGTTAAAACTTAGCTACTATCAAAACAACTTGCAGAAATGTAAACATGAAATAGAAAAAAATTATCAACACACTTGACATAATAATTTATGTTAAAATCCAATTTGAGAAAAACCACCAATAACATGCTACTCTTTTTCACTCTTCTGAAGTGATTCCCTATGAAAGACCAACCATGATAAAGGTTATAATACACATAGTTAAATATGACCTTGTTAAAGGATTTCAATCACTCTATTAGGAGTGAGCCTTGTTAAAAGAATTTAGACCATTCATTTGGAATGTCACCCGGTTAAAGGATTTACAAATGACTGTTAGGTCAACCTTAATCCAAAGGATTTACCCTAGACTAGTATAATTATTAGAGAGTAACAGTAAGGCTTGATTTGATAATAACTTACAACTCCATTTGCATATTACACATCTCTATTTAAGTCATCCATTCTACTTGGCCTTCATACATTTTAGCTCTGGTAGCTTGTTCACCCTTCAAGCATTCATATCATTAAGCCTTCTTTCTTAACATGCCAATGCCAACTCTTATCTTAGGTCACTTGATAAAGAAAAACCATTTGACTCCTTATTTTCCTTAGGTTCTCATACATGAAACACTTTTCTTCTAACCAACCATTCCTATAAATGGGAAATTAAGATCTTTTGTGGCTCATTTTCCATCATCCAATTTAGGGTTAGGACAGATTAGGTAGGATACAATGAATCTACCCCTCATTTCATATCTCTTCTAGAAACTTCTCTTGAATCCTCTTTGAATTGGCCTAAAAATAGTTTACCTTGAATTTTGTGCCACCAACTCATCAACCTTATCTTCCACCTAGTTCACACATTCTAAGAAAACAAACTTGTTAGCTTAGATTATCGAATTCACAATATTTTAAATAATGCATCCACTCGGTATTATCTAGCTTTTGATGCTCGACACATATTTTATTACTTGACATTCTCTATAAAATCACTCAGCATGAACTAAATTTTACTGGTGCTTGACATCAACTAAACTTTACTCGGCATCCAATATTTTTCTCAACATACACTAGAATAAACTTTTACTTGTTCCAACTAATTTTCTGCTCATCTCGCATTGACTTTTTTTGAAACCTACTATCCACTCAGTCAAGCTTGGTAGACAAACTTTTTGTAACCTGTTCTTCTAAACTTTCTTAGTGTAACCAGCCTTTGTAACCTTAAGTAGATTATCAATACATCATGTTATCACTGTCTTAACTGATTCTCATACTCCTTTACAAAATCATAACTCAACCTTTCCTCTAGATGATATTGTTACATCTTTTGATTGAATCCTCTTCATCAATCAAATAATTGATAGTACTTTTATCATATAACAATTTGTCCTACTAGCAAATAGCAGGTTTGACATAAGTGACAAAAGAGTGATTGAAGTATATTAATTATACTTGTATCAATCTGTTCTCAACAATCTCCCTCTTTAATAGTCTTATTCAATATATTTTCAACAATTTCCCTCTTTGGCATTGATGGAAAACCAAACTAATCAACCAAAATGACTAGGTTAAAATAGTAAGACAATACCAAAAAAAAAAAAATCCTTGTACTGAAATCTCTCCCTTTATTAGCAACTTCCATCTTTTGAGTAGGTTACAAAATTCTTCCTTATAACTGCTCTAAATTTCTTCTTTTCATATCTCCCTCTTACTAGGTAGATGTTAGGAATTATCCTCCTTTGTTCTCCTAATTAATAACTATCTCTTTAAGCAAATACTTCCTTGATCATCTCCTTGATCAATAACTATCTCCCTCTTTCTTATATTTCCCTTGATTAATAACTATCTCCCTCTTTGACAAAAATGCCAAAGACTTGTCATCTTAACATGTAGAATTGAAGTTCTTCAATTTTGTCAGTTTCTCCCTCTATCACCTTACTTGTGACTAATTTTGAAATTTTAGCTCTTTGGTTACTTTAGGTAGCTCCTCAAGTAAGATCCTCTCGATCAATTTGTAATATTGAAAAGCAACTTATTTGATGTAGGGCACCCCTTTCATTACTTAGATAGCCTTTGATAGGGATATCACCCCTAGTTTACTGCTTAGATACTCATGAGCATCCTTAGGTAAAGCTTTTGTGAAGATATCAGCAATTTTTTACTTTGTGTTAACATATTCCATCTTCACCTCTTTATCTTGAACTAATTCTCTCAAGTAATAATACTTGATTGCAATGTGCTTAGTCTTTGTGTGCATCACAGGATTCTTTGATATATTGATATCACTTGTATTATCACAACAAAGTGTTACTAGTTCTATGATCTCTTCCTTCATTCCTTTGAGTAGCTATTCAATCCATACAATGTTTGTACAATTTATAGCAGCAACAATATATTCAGCTTCAATAGTAGATTGTGAAGTGTACTTTTGTTTCTTAATAGTCCATGTAACTAGCCTCTTGCCTAAGAAAAATGCTCCTCCACTAGTGCTCTTTTTGTCATCAATGTTTCTAGTCCAATCAACATCAATTTAGGATCTTAATTCAATTTTTTTCATTTTTCTTATAGTATAGACCATAATCCTCTATTCCTTTCAGATATCTCATTATTCTCTTTACAACCATCAAATGAATCTCCCTAGTATTAGTAGAGAATCTTGCAACTATCCCTACAAATAATGCAATGTTAGGTCTGATATTTCTAGTACGTATTATAATTTACCAATAATAGACCTGTACAATGCTTGATTCACCTTGGCTGAATCATCATTAATTGACAACTTGTGTCTTGTCACCATATGTGTGCTTACTAGTTTGGAATCCTCCAATCCAAAAGTTTTTAGTATTTCTTTGACATATTTTGACTGAGTGATGTATATACAATATTTAATCTAATATACTTGTAAACCCATAAAGAATTTGATTTCTCCAAACATAGACATTTCAAATTCTTGCTTCATTTCATTTGCAAAAGCCTTACATAAAGCATCTTGTCCTCCAAATATGATATCATCAACAAAAATTACAAATAACAAAATACCTTTGCCTTTTTCTATCTTTATGCATAGATTTTTGTTATCATCAGTCTTTTCAAATCCAATCTTCACAAGATACTTATGAAGTCTCTCATACCATGCTCTTGGTGCTTATTTCAAACCATATAGAGCTTTGTGTAATCTATATACCATGTTCTTATTGCTAACATCAACAAAACCTTCTGGTTGTTCTATGTAAACTTTTTTCTCTAATATGCCATTCAAAAATGTAGATTTAACATCCATTTGATAAACTTTGAAATCTTCTTATGCAAAATAAGCAAGTAATGTTCTTACTCCTTCCAATCTAGTAATAGGGGAAAATGTCTCTCCGCAGTCAATTCCTTCTTCTTGTGCATATTCTTTATAGACTAATCTTGCCTTGTTTCTTGTGACTTCACCATTTTCATCTAGCTTGTTCTTGAATACCCACTTGGTGCCAATCACATTTTTGTCTTTTGGTCTAGGAACTAGAGTCCATATTTTTTTTTTCTCAATTTACTCAATCTCTTCTTCCATGGGTTTACTCCAGTCCACATCTTATAATGCATCTCTCACTAATTTAGGTTATTTCATGCTCAGCAAACATGTATAATTTCTCAATCTATTTCTTGTCATTGGTCTAACCTCTTTACCTCCAATAATTTCTGTAGTAGGATGATGCCTTTTGACATATTTGGACAATCTTGGTTCAACTCTTGTTTCTTCATTTGATCTTTTAGTTTCAGAATCAATTTGTACATCTCTGTCAAGTAACTTAGAATCTCTACTAATCTTAGAATCAAAATGTGCTTCAACTTCATTCTATAACTTGACATCTGAGAGTAACTTAGTTCCTGAATGCAACTCAGTATTCATAGTCTATGACTCAACAATCATTGAAACTTGTTGTTGGTTTGTATCTTGATTTGTAGCATCTTCTTCAATAGGCATGATTTGTATTCTTTTGGTTCTTTCATAGGTTTAGCCTCATATTCTTATTTATGTTCATCAAAGTTCAATTTGCACTTTCCACAACTTTTTAGTCTTAGTATTTAAACACTTATAAGCTTTACTTCTTGCAGAATATCCTAGGAATATACCTTCTTCACTTTTTGCATCTAGTTTACCATTTCTGAGGTCTTTAAGAATGTAACACTTGCTTCCAAATATCTTAAAGTATTTTACATTGGGTGAGTATCTATACCATAATTTAAAGGTGTTAAATTAGTACCTTTCTTGACTTGTATGTGGTTCAAGGTATAGATAGTTGTACTTACAACTTCTCTCTAGTATTTCAAAGAAACATTTTTCTCCATCATTAGTGTTCTAGCATAGTCCATTATAGATCTATTCCTTCTTTTAGCAATTTCATTTTGTGGAGGGGTTCTAGGGGTAGATGTCTTTTTTTTTATTCCTTTGTCATTACAAAACATCTCAAATTCACTTGATGTGAATTCTCCTCCTCTATCAAATCTTAAACACTTTATACTTTTACCTATTTCATTCTCAACTCTTGCTAAGTACCACTTAAATATTTGAAAAGTATTAGATTTTTGTTTCAAAAAGATAACTGTCATCATTATAGAATAATCTTCAACAAATAGCATAATTTACTTATCTCCTTTGTAGCTTTGCACTTCATTTGGTCCACACAAGTCAGTATGGACAAACTCTAGTACACTTTTAGAGGTATAAGTTTTACTCTTAAAACTTGACTTTGTCATTTTGCCTAACTGACATTATTTGCACATTATATTATCAGGCTTCTTTAACTTAGGAAAACCTCTAACTTTTCTAATATTACTAATACTAACCAAGTTATCAAAACTAATATGACATAACATCTTGTTCCATAGCCATACATCATCAAATTTTACAACTAGACAAGTAGCATCCTCTATATTAAGATAGAATAGATTACTCCTAGTTTGATCACCCTTTCCAATTAGTCTTCCATTTGTGTTGTTAGAATTCTTTAGAATAACTGAGGGGGGGGTGAATCAGACTTTTCCATGCAACAAAGTTGTCTTTATTTAGCTTGGGAACTTCTCTCTTGGACATCTTGATCTTTCTGCTACTAGTACCTTGAAACAAATCAGTAGTGTGCTCTGATACCAATTGTTAGAATTATTTAAAATAACTAAGAGGGCAAGTGAATTAGTTATTCAAGGTCCAATAATGTCCAATCCAAATTTTCTAATAAAATGAGAGTGAATCAGAAGTGCTATCCTTTTTACTTTCTTGTCATGCATGCAATTAAGCATTAAACAATCATGAAAAGTAAACATGCATCACACCATAACACAAAGGATTTTGGTGACCTAGAAACCCTCCAGGAATAAGAAGGTAAAACTAGGGTGGGGATGACACCCACAAAATAACTACGCAATTAATTTCAACCACTTCTGATGGTTTTCCCTATTAAAGGCTACAACACACTGTTAAAATTGACCCTGTTAAAGGATTTCTACACCGTGTTAGGAGTGTGCCCTGTTAGAGGACTTAAGAAAATTCAACTTAGAATGCCATCCTGTTAAGGGATTTACATAGAGTTTTTAGGCTCACCCAAGTCCATGGGATTTACAGCCACCTTCTCAAAATAATCTTTTATCCCTCTCTAAGGATCTCTTGTCCTCCTCCTAAGGATCTCTTATCCTTCTCCTGAGGATCTCCTATCCTTCTCTTGGGGATCTTCTATCCTTTTCCTGAGGCTTATCCACCTAGCTATTAAGCTAACCTAGAAATATAGGATTTTAATGTCTAATACAATGGTAAGAGAGTATTAGAAAGGTTTTGACCTGATAAAGATTGCAACTTCAACCTTGTAGATTTCAGATCACTCTTCAATTCTTTTCTTTACTTGGTTTTTCTTCTTTGTAGTGGTGACAGCTTGTCCACCCTTCAAAATCTATCTCCTTGAGTTCTTCCACTCATTATGCCAATGCACTCTATAGTCACTTGATCAACTTAGAGTCTTGATGCTCTATGTTACTCCTCATTGTGTCCTCTTCTTGACACTTCACACTAGCCTTCTCTAGGCTTCTTTGCACGACCACACTTATGACCAACTCCCTCTCACACACTTGATCTCTGACCTATAACTCCTTATAAAGAATTTTTGTTCTTCATTTCCTGCTCAAATCTTCTCGCTCATCAATTTGATTTGATCTTGAGAAAATGATATTTGTTTTCCTCCAAATTGTTTCTTCTAGAAACTTTATGATAAATCCATCAGCATTTACCTTGAATTGGTTTGCATGGTTTATATATAATTCTATGACATCTACACATCATCCTTATCATCCAACTAACTCACAAAATTCAATGTAACAAACTTATCATTAATGATCAGGTGAATCTTTGACTTAACAAATAATGTAGCAACTCAACATCATTGGTTTACTGATGCTCGGCTCCTTCTGTGTTACTTAGCTTCTACAACTTCTACTCGGCACCTAAACAATCACTCGACACCTGAAGAATTTCTCAGCACACACTAAAGTTGAACTTGCTTGGCTTCAACTAAGAATTTTCTCAACTCTAACTAGCTTTCTCGGCTCTCTCAAATGAACTTAGTTAAACCTTATATCTTTGATGTGTCTTAGTGTGTCCATCCTCTTAGAGTATGTCATCAATACACTATTTCATCAATGGCTTAGCTGATCCTTATACTTCATTACAACATCATAACTTCAACCTTTCTCTAGGTGCTCTAGTTACATCTTATTGATTGCCTCCTCCTTGTCAATCAACTAATTGATAGTATTTGGATCACTTAAGTAATTGTCATTCCTGCAAGTAGCAAGTTTGACATCAATGAAAAAATAATGATTGGAAACATTCTTTACCAGTTCCATCATTCTTCATTCATGATCTTTTCAATAATTTCTAACATGTGTCATATATCTTAGCAGCCTTGTTTTCAAACTCAACCTTACATCCCAAATTATTCAGTTGTGACACACTCAAGAGATTATGGTTAAGTCCTTCAACATAGTAAGCATTGTCACATAGAATCTTATTTGTGAGCTTGATAGAACCTTTTACTTTTATCAAACATGGTGCATCATTACCAAATCTTACACTATTTCCATCATAACAATTCAAGGTAATGAAATTACTTTTGTCTCTAGTCATGTGATGTAAACACCCACTCTCAATGATTCATCTATCATTTTTGTTTACACAAGACACTAGTGTAGTTTCCTCATCTTCTTCAGATTTGTCCTTCATTTCAATATACACCACTTCATCATCATTTTCATCAAATTCATCTTTTGTTTCCTCTTCAACAATGTAGCATGACTTTCCTTTGTCTTTTTCTTTTTAGTCCTTGCTATCTTCATCTCTCCTACTTTTGTACTTGTCACAACCTTTGTAGTTCTTCTTCTCTAGACATCTAGCAGAAATATGACCAACCTCATTTCAATTGAAACAAATGATAGGTAGTTTACCTTTGAACTTGCCTTTACCTTTGTGGAATCTTCTTGCTAGTGGTGCTTCAAGTTGTTCTACATCCTCCTCATTTGTATCACTGTCACTGGACACATCTTTATCCTTTTCTTCTTATTCTTCTCATCAATTTCCTTCAATGACACCTTGGCTTTGAAAGTAGACACAACATTCTTAGGTTTGTAATTATCATAGTTGGATAGCTCAAAAGAAGTGTGTCTACCTACCAGACCTTCAAGTGATAGATTATTTTTTGGTATGCATCTTAGTTCTTGAATTGCAGAAACTCTAATAGAATATATAGATAGTAGTATTCTCAATAATTTTCTTAGTATAGTATCATCATCTATTTTAACATTAGCTCCTCTTATTACATTAACAACTTCTTTTATCCTTGCAACATATTGAGCAATATTTTTACCTTCTTCCATTCTCATATCATGAAACTTACCTCTAAGACTTTTAGCTTTGGCTATAAGAACATTGTTGTCTCCTCCATCTATGGAGGCTAAGGCATCCCAAATTTTCTTTGCACTATCAAGACCTTTTATATCATCAAATCCAACATAACTTAGGGCAAAGGCAATCTCTAGCATTGCCTAGTTATGTTCATTCTTCTTTTTCATATCCTTAGTTGTTAGTGCTCTAGTAGGATCAACATGCTCAATGATAATGGTAGATTGTGCATGATCTCCAAGTCCTCCAAGGTATAGCTTCATCAAAATTTTCCATGCAAGAAACTTATGTCCATTGAGCTTTGGTACTTCTCTTTTTGACATCTTGATCTTTGTGCTTCTAGTACCTTCAAACTAGTCCTCTTAAGTAGATGGCTTTGATACCAATTATTGGAATTCTTTTAGAATAACTAAGAGGGGGGGTGAATCAGTTATTCAAGGTCCAGATGTATAAATAAAACTTTTTATAGCTTATTGAACCCATAAACATTTATCTTCATGCATGCATCCATAAGATTATGCAATCACTTAAAACTTGTAGTTTACTATCAAATCAACTTGTAGAAATGTAAAAATGAAACACAACATATTCATCAACACACTTGACACAATGATTTATGTGGAAACCCAATTTGAGAAAAACCACCAATAACATGCTACTCTTTTTCACTCTTCTGAAGTGATGCCTTCTGAAATGCCAACCCTATTAAAGGTTATAATAAACACTATTAAATGTGACCTTGTTAAAGGACTTTAGACCATTCACTTGGCATGTCACTCGGTTAATGGATTTACAAATTACTATTAGGTCAACCTTAATCCAAATGATTTACCCTAGACTGATACAATTATTAGAGAGTAACAATAAGGCTTGATCTGATAACAACTTACAACTCCATTTATAGATTATAGATCTTTGTTTCATTTTTCCATTCTTCTTGGCCTTCATCCATTTTAGCTCTGATAGCTTCTTCATGCTTCAAGCATTCATATCCTTAAGCCTTGTTGCTTAACATGCCAATGCAGACTCTTCTCTTAGGTCACTTGATGAAGCAAAACCCTTTGACTCCTTATTTTCCTTAGGTTCTTGCACATGACACACTTTTCTTCTAACCAGCCATTCCTATAAATAGGAAATTAAGATCTTTTGTCGCTCATTCTCCATCGTCCAATTTAGGGTTAGGAAAGATTAGGTAGGATACAATGAATCTTCCCCTCATTTCATCTCTTCTAGAAACTTCTCCTTGAATCCTCTTTGAATTTGCCTAAAAATTATTTACCTTGAATTCTGTGCCACTAGCTCATCAACCTTATCTTCCACTTGGTTCACACATTCTAAGAAAACAAACTTGTCAGCTCAAATCATCAAATTCATAATCTTTTAATAATGCAACCACTCAACATTATCTAGCTTTTAATGCTTGGCACATACTACATTTCTCAGCATCCTCTATAAAATCACTTGGCATAAACTATATTTTACTAGTGCTCGATGTCAACTAAAATTTACTCAACATCCATTATTTTTCTCGGCATACACTAGAATAAACTTTTACTTGGCTCCAACTAATTTCCTGCTTGGCTTACACTGACTTTGCTTTGCACCTACTATCCACTAGGTCAAGCTTGGTAGACAAAATTTTTGTAATATATTCTTCTAAACTTTCTTAGTGTAACCAGCCTTTGTAACCTTAGGTAGATTATCAATGCATCATGTTATCACTATCATAACTGATTATTGTACTCCTTTACAAAATCATAACTCAACCTTTCCTCTAGGTGTTATTATTACATATTTTGATTAAATCCTCTTCATCAATCAAATAAGTGATAGTACTTAAATCATATAAGCAGTTGTCTTACTAGCAAATAGCAGGTTTGACATTAGTGACAAAACAATGATTGAAGTATATTGATCATACTTGTATCAATCTATTCTCAACAATCTCCCTCTTTAATAGTCGTCTTCAATCTATTTTCAACATCTTCCACACATTCTCACACTCCTTTCAACCTTCAACTTGACCTTATACTTATATCAAATACATTTTCAAGTCAGCTTGAATACACCTTAGAATAATTAATATTCATCTCTTCATTTGGCTAGAACCAACAAACAAATCTATTAAACTTAATATGCCAAAACAAGAAAATCCTTCATTAGCGAACCCTGCTTGATAGATACTAACTCAGAAATGATTTTCCTATATTAACCAAGTGAACTCAATTAACACTAAATCTTTGCAAACTCCCTTTGGTAATTGAGTGAGCTTGATTAGCATTGGCTCCATCTAACTTTCCTTCATTATCTGAGTGAGCTTTCTTAATACTCAACTTCTGTGAGCTTCTCTTCGATGCCTAAGTGAACTTGATAGACACTATCTTCTGAACTTGGAAAACACTAGAATACTCTACAAACATAGGAAATTATCTTCATCTCCCAAGTGAGCTTGGCATACACTGATTGGTAAAGATATGACATTTTGTATAACATTAAAGACAATATACAATTGATCAATTATTTTCAACAATCTCAACTTAAGATCAATCTTTGAGAACACTCTTTGCATTCATCTAATTGAACAAGTCATCTATCCTCGGCAAGGTATATTGGCTCTTCACCATCACCTTATTCAACTATTGGTATTCAAAGTATAAATAAAAATATCCATCCCTCTTACTTACAAATATAACTAGTGCACCCCATGAGGACACATGCCAAAAACTTCTCTAGTTACATCAAAGCTCACTCAACTCATGAGTAATCATCTAGTAAGGTGCTCAAGAAATTGGCTTAGCTACTAGGATGAGATCAATAAAAAAATTAATGTTGCATTGTACTAGCATACTAGGTATCTCAACTAGAGATATATTTTTATACTCATGAAGGAGTGGGTGATTTTCAAGAGACATTTCTCTCTCAACCTCATTAAGGTCACTGACAAAGATTGCAAAAATATGACATCCATGTTGAACACTTTGTTTCAATTTCTTAGTTGATATCATTCAAAGTGAGACTAGTCTTTGGACCCCTACAAGCTCAACTTTTCCATCTATGTCATTGACACACTGTACCAGCTTATGTCAATAATTAATACTCACTTGATGGGAATCTTGTTTAGGGGGGAAATGAAACCAATGATATCAATGCAAACAAGACTAAGCAAGTTGAACACTTTCTCCCTGAGTCATTCAATGCAAGATAAAGAAACACTTCCAAGAATACTCTTGATAAGCCCTAAAGTTGATTAGCAAAATAGTAAAGAGGATAAAGGGATGCAAATACTAAATCTAGAATCTTGTTAGTGAAGTATTCTAGAAAGTTCTCTTTAATTCAATGTAAACACAAGATATGAGAAATATAGACCTAAAATACACACAAATAGCCCAATAAAGATCTGAAAGTAAATGTTTGCTAAGAGGGAAAATAAAGGATAAGTTACTTAGCTCAAAACATCAAGAGCAAGATTAAATTTCACTTCAAAACTCATAAATCTGAATTTTTTTTGAACTTATAACTATAGATCTTAGAATAAAATGATGAAAGGAATGAACCCAGAAATCTTCCCAAAAATGGAGACTGGAGGACTAATTTGATTTGGGAAGGTGTCCTACAACCAAGATGATGTTGGAAACTACAATTGAGACAATTGTTATGTTGTCATTGATGTTGAACCTAATTGGTAAGACCATTTTCTATTTGATTTGAGTGTCATATCTAGATGATTGATGAAGAGGATTTGAGAGAAGACATAACAAAAGAACCTAGAGGAAAGGTTGAGTTATGAGAAAAATTACAATGAGCGCTTGATTAATTAGACTTTGACAAGATAAAGTGATTTTTTAAATCATGCTACAATTAAAGAAGATAGTTTCATTGAATCCTTGAAGAAGTGATCAAAGATTGACCAAATACATAGGCTTGATCGAGCAAAAGAGAAGAAGATTAAGGAAGTTGGAGTTTATGTCAAGTGATTCTAGTGTCAATCAAGCGCCAATATGTGCCAACCAAAAGTAGTGTTGACCAAGCATTAGTATTGACCAAGAATAAGTATATGTGTTGAATAGAAAGGATAATAAAAACTGAGTAATCTAGTGATGACCAAGTGCTAGAACACAATGTTGGTCGAGGGACAACATTTGATAATTTATGAGGAAATCATGATTTCTAGCCAATACAATTGATTTCTTAGAATATGTAAAGTGTGTTGAAGATAAGGAATGATGAGCTAGATCATTTAAATCAAGGGAAACTATGTTTGTGTGTTTCTATGCAAGGATTCAAGGAGAAGTTTAGACAATTTTCTAGAGAATAAAAGAAGAGACTAGATGATATAAGGATTTGATGAATCGGACATAACCTTAAGATCTGCAATGGTGTTTAAGAGGAAAAATATTAGAATTACCTATTTAAGGAGGCATAAGGGTAACCTAAAATGTTACAATTTTTTTTTGATACTATTGATTGGGAAACTTCAGAAAGAAATTTAAGAAGTGTTGTGAAGGGGTGAAGAGTGATTGCTTGAAGGGTTGACAAGTGAATCAAAGATAGAGATGGCAATGGAGGCTAGTTAGTGGATCACCATGTGAGCCAAATTATGATATGTATTTGCAAAGTGATTTGTATTAGTCAGATCAAAACTGTTGTTACTTTTTAACCATTACATCAATATTAAAATCCTTTAATCAAGGTTGACCTAATAGTTATATATAAATCCTTTAATCAAGGTGGAATTCTAATGGAATGTTCTTAAGTCCTCTAACAAGGTCACTCCTAATAGGATGATTAAATCCTTTAACAAGGTCACATTTAATAGTGTGTTATGTAACCTTTAATAGAGTTGGCTCCTAACAAAGCTCACTTCAGAAGAGTGAAAAATTTGTGGCATGTTATTGATGTTTTTTTCCAAACTGGGTTTCCATGTTAAATCCTAGTGTCAAATTATGTGAATGTTGTTTATCCTGATTTACTATTAATTTTTTACATTATGCAAGTTTAATAAGTATTAAGATAATAGATTGTAATTTTATATTACTAATTTTTTACTATAGAGACTAAGCTAATGGATGCTTAGATTTGAAGTAGTTGAAGTGTTACATATAAACCTTAAATAAGCGATTCACCACCCACCCCACCCTTAGTTATTCTAAATATTCTAACAATTGGTATCAGAGTGTTGGTGCTTGTAGAGAAAAGTTTGAAGGTTCTTGAAGCTAAAGATCAAGATATACAAAAATGAGGTTTCAAGGTTGAACAGAGAGAACTTCCTTGCATCGTAGAGTTTGATGAGGTTACATCTAGAAGGAATTAGAGATGGTATAATACACTTTATGGATAATGCATATGTGGAGATAATAGTTCTTCCTTTGATAGCACAATAGTTGAAAGAGAAGCAAGAACACAAAAAAACTATGTTGGAGATTGCATTAGCCCTAAGCTACATTGAGTTTAATGACATAAAAGACTGCAAAAATTCCAAGGAGATTTTGGATACACTGTAAACCATCTATGGAGGAGACATAAATGTCTTGAGGGAAAAATTAGAAAGCTTGAGAGGTAAGTGTGATGAAATGAGAATAATGGAAAGTGAGAACATTATCTAATATTGTAGAATAATCAAAGAGGTTTTGAATGCCATTAGAGGAGCAAATAGAAATATTGGTGATGAGACTATGATCAGAAAGGTATTGAGAACTCTACTTCTTATTTATTCTATTAGAGTATCTAGAATACAAGAATTGAATTGTACCCCTAGTAATAACATAATTTGGAAGATGTAACTGATAGGCTTACTACTTTTGAAATGTCAAATTTTGATAATTTCACCCCACCACTATTGAATCTTCTTTTAAATCACATTTGGTTCTTAGTAAGAAAGGAAAAGAAAAATGTGTGAAAAGTGACAGTGATATTTTAGATGATGAACTTGGCGTGCTTCAAACACTAATGATTAGAAGACTTCCAAGAGGCTAGGGAAAATGAAAAATTAAAATTCCTATAATATTTTTTCATGTAATAAATTTGGTCATATTGTTGCAAGATTTCCTAATAGAGAATGAAAGGATGAAAGAAAGTGAAAAAGCAGAAGAGATGACTGAGACAATAGGAGAAACAAGGAATGGAAATAAAGAGGTAAGAAATCTTGTTACATTGCTGAAAAAGAAACTAATAATGAGTCTAAAAGTAATCATGAAGAAGTTGTCTATGTTTCCATGCAAGAAGATTCTGATAAAGATGAGAAAACTCCATTAATTTCATATGTGATTAAAGGTGATAGGTGGATAATTGATACTAGTTGTTCACATAAAATTACTCATGATAAAAGTAAATTTGAAACCATGGAACCATACAAGGGTAGTTGTGTTAAGTTTGGTAATGATGCACCATATCTTGTGAAAGGTAATGGATCAATACAATTGACTAATAAGATCAAGTGTCACGATATTTATTGGGTTGAAGGACTTAACTATAACTTGTTGAGTGTTTCATAGTTGAACAAATTAGGATATAGAGTTGAATTTCATCACAAAAGGGTCAAGATATTTGATGCTACTGAAGTTGTTGGAAGTGGTGATCAAATAAAAGGAAACTTGTTCTATTTGGATTTATTAGATGAAACATGTTTATTTGAACAATAGGAAGATATATGATTATGGCATAAGAGTTTATGTCATGTGAACTTTGATAGTTTGGTAAGTATTAGTAAGATGAAAAGAGTAAGAGGGTTACCAAATTTGAAGAAACCTAATAATGCTATGTGTAAACAATGTCAATTGGGAAAAATGACAAAATCTAGTTTCAAGAGAAAGACATACACATCTAATGATATTTTGGACTTGGTTCATATTGATCTTTATGGACCTATTGGAGTGCAAAGCTATTGTGGAGACAAATATTTTTTTCTCTTTGTTGATGATTGTTCTAGAATGATGACAGTGATGTTTCTTAAAGAAAAATATGATACTTTTTAGTTGTTTGAGTGGTGTTTGGTTAGAGTTGAAAAGGAACTAGGTAAGATTCTAAAGTGCTTGAGATATAATAGAGGATGAGAATTTATCTCTAATGAATTCAATATATTCTATAATGATAGATGAATCAAAAGGAAGATGTCAGCACCAAGGACCCCTCCCCAAAATAAGATAGTTGAAAGAAGAAATATATCAATCATGGATTGTGCTATAACACTAATGATGGAGAAGAATGTGTCATAGAAATACTGGAGAGAAGTTGTAAGTACAATAGTTTATACTTTAAATAGAGTGAAAGTAAAGAAAGGTAAAAATGTTACACCCTTTGAATTGTGGTATGGATATGCACCTAATGTGAAGTATTTTTAAAAAATTGGAAAAAAATGCTATATACTTAAGGATAATAGAAATGGAAAAATTGATTGTAAGAGTGATGAAGTAATATTCCTAGAATACTTCACTAAGAGAAAAGCTTATAAGTGTTTTAACTCTAATGCTAACAAAGTTGTGGAGAGTGCAAATTTGAAAGTTAATGAATATGCAGAAAAGAATGAAGTTGAATGCAAGAAAGAACCTGAAGACTACAACACATTCATTTATGTGGATGAAGATTCTCCCTACATCTTACCTATGCAAGATAATAAAGCTACCAAGTAGAAAAGAACAATTAACGTTGAGTTGCGGTAGCAAGTTGCTGAACAACAAACTCTAGGTGTTGAGAACTAACAAAATAATTTTGAGATACATGTAGAAGATGTCAAACATTAGGAAGACAATGTCGATCAAGAAGAACTTGAATCAGAGAGACAAAATGACCTTGAAATCAATTTTCAAGATAAACCTATAGAATAAGAGAGAAGGAAAGAACATGTGTACTAGTTAAGTATGTGAGAAGACATCATGTACTTGAGAGAATCATTGGAGACAAAGAATCTGTAGTTATGACAAGAAAAAGACTCAAAAGTGATACATGTTTACTTTGTGAGTTTGAGCTTAAATTAGCAAAATATGATTTGGAGAATGAGGATTGGATTCATGTAATTAATGAAGAGATTAAGAAGATAGAGAAGAAAAAAAACCTAGACATTGGTATCTAGAGCTAAAGACAAGAATTCTATTGGAACAAAGTGGGTATTCAAGAACAAGCTAAATGAAAAAGGTGAAGTCATAAGGAACAAGGCTAGACTAGTATGCAAAGGATATAAACAAGAAGAAGGAATTGATTATGGGCAAACATTTACCCCAGTTTCAAGATTAGAAGGAGTTAGAATACTACTTGCATATTCTTCTTATAAAGGATTTAAATTGTACCAAATGGATGTCAAATTTGCATTTTTGAATGGAGCACTAGAAGAAGAAGTCTACATTGAATAGCTAGAAGGATTTTTTGACCCCAACAAGAAGAAAATGGTATGTAAATTGCACAAGGATCTATATGGTTTGAAACAAGCCCCTAGAACATGGTATGAGAGATTGCATAATTATTTGGTGAAGGCTGAATTTTCTAGAGCTAATGATAACAACAATCTATAGTTGAAGAATAGAGGTAACACTGAGATATTGCTATCTAAAATATTTATTGATGATAATATATTGGAGGGAAAGATGCATTATGTAAATCATTTGTAGATGAGATGAGGAAGGAATTTTAAATGTCTATGTTTGGTGAGATCAAATTCTTTGTTGGTTTATAAGTATATCAAATGAAGTGAGTTATCTTCATTAGTCAATCAAATTACATCAAGGAGATACTAAATTTTTTTGGAATGGAAGATTCAAGACTAGTTAGTACACCCATGGCTTCAAGACATAAGATATCTAAGAATGATAATTCTACTAATGTGAACCAGACATTGTATAGATCAATGATTGGAAAGTTACAATATGTTGTTTACAGAAGACTTGATATTATATTGGTAGTTGGGATGGTTGCAGGATTTTCTACAAATCCTAAGGAGAATCACATGATGATAGTGAAAATGATACCGAGATATTTGAAAGAACATAAGAGTATGGCTTGTATTACAATAATAATGACAAGTTTGAACTAAAGTGTACATAGATATTGATTGGGCAGGAAATGTTGATGACAGAAAGAGTACAAGTAGAGGATCTTTCTTTCTAAGCAAAAGACTAGTTTCATGGACAAGCATAAAGAAGAACTTTATTTCACAATCAACATCTTAAAATGAATATGTGGCATATTTCTATCAAGTATCATTACTTGAGAGAGATAGTTTAGGAAAAAGAAGTGAGATCGGAGTATGTAAACAATATGGAGCAAATAGCTGATATTTTCACTAAGGCTTTACCTAAGGATTCTGATGAATATCTAAGAGGTAAATTAGGGGTGATTCCCCTAGACAAAGATTCTTAAGCTAAGATGGAGCTCTGCATCAAATGTGTTGATCATAATATCTTACAAGTTGATGCAAAAAGTCATACTTTAGGAGTTTCCTAAAGTAGTGAAGGAAGAAGAACATAATGCTATATCAATCATAGACCATATGAAAAAGGTAAATTCTACATGTAATATCTTTAGCATTGTTGTCAAAGAGGGAGAGATTGAATTACCATATAAAGGGAGATTATATCAAGTGAACATGAAAGAAAAAGAGGAAAGAAAAAGAGGGAGAGTATATGAAGAGAAGTCATACATGAAAGAGGGAGAGATAGTATTCAGCAAGAGATGTTGCAAAGTAGAGAAAATTGTGTGAGTTGTTGCTAAACTCAAAGAGGGAATTCATATTTCATGATCTAAGGAGATTATGTGAGTTGCCTAGATGAGAATCAAAATGAAACTAAATGAAAGAGATTGTTGGACACAGAGATGAGAATCATAATTCAAATAAAGATATTAATGAAGATTTGATACTAAACACAAAGGGATATTTCTCAAAGTAGTATATATTTTGGATTGTATGGTAACTAGAGGTGTTGTCATCAATGCCAAAGAGGGAGATTGTTGTAAACTACAATTGAGACAATTGCTATGTTGTCATTGATGTCAAACCTAATTGGTAAGATTTTTTTCTATTTTATTCATGTGTCATATCTAGATGATTGATGAAAAGGATTCAAGAAAAGACATCACAAAAGTACCTAGAGGAAAGGTTGAGTTATGAAAGGAATTACAATGACACTTGATTAGTTAGACTTTGACAAGATAAAGTAATTTTTTAAACCATGCTACAAGTAAAGAAGATAGTTTCTTTGAGGCCTTGAAAAAGTGATCAAACATTGACCAAATGAATAGGCTTGACCAAGAAAAATAGCATAATATTAAGGAGCTTGAAGTTTATGTCGAGTGATGCTAGTTTTGACTGAGTGATAGTATGTGTCAATTAGTAGTGTCAACCAAGAATTAGTATATATGTTGAATAGAAAGGATAGTAGTGACCAAGTGACCCATTGATGATCAAGCATCAGAACACAATGTTGGTCGAGGGATAACATTTGATAAATTATGAGAAAATCATGATTTCCAAGTGGCACGATTGATTTCTTGGAATATGTAAAGCATGTTGAAGATAAGGAATGATGAGTTGGATCATTTAAGTCAAGGGAGACCATGTTTACATGTTTCTATGCAAGGATTCAAGGAGAATTTTCTAGAGGAGAAAAGAGGAGACTAAATGATTCAAGGATTCAATGAATTTAACCTAACTCTAAGATCTAAGATGGTGTTTAAGTAGCCAAAGATTAGAATTACCTATTTAAGGAGGCATAAGGATAACCTAAAAGGTTGCAAATTTTTGTTGATATTATTAATTAGCAAACTTGAGCAAGAAGGCTAAGAAGTGTTGTGAAGAGGTGAAGAGTGATCGCTTGAAGGGTTACCAAGTCAATCAAAGATAGAAATGGCAATGGAGGCTATTCAATGGATCAACACATGAGTCAAATGGTGTTCTACATTTGCAAACTGAGTTTTATTAGTCAAATCAAAACTATTGTTACTTTCTAACTATTGTATCAATATTGAAATCATTTAAACAAGGTTGACCTAACAGTCATATACAAATCCTTTAATCAAGGTGGCATTCTAATGGAATGTTATTAAGTCCTCTAATAAGGCCACTCATAATAGGGTGATTAAATCCTTTAACAAGGTCACATTTAATAGTGTATTTTGTAACCTTTAATAGGGTTGGTTCCTAACAGAGCTCACTTCAGAAGAGTGAAAAAATGGTGATATGTTACTGGTGGTTTTCCCAAATTGGGTTTAAATGTTAGATCCTAGTTTCAACTTTTCTAAATGTCATTTGTGATGATTTATTATTAATTTTTTACATTATACAAGTTTGATAATTATCAAGACAGTTGACTACAAGTTTATATTACTAATTTTTTTACTATAAAGAGCGAGCTAATGGATTCTTAGATCTAAAGTAGTTGAAGTGTTTAATTTTTGAATTGGTTCATCTAGACCTTGAATAAATTATTAAAACAAACTCCTCCTAAAATCTCCCATAAATTACGTTCTAGATTTGTAAACCTTTTGTTGATATCATGCAAATCTATAACAAATTTTATGTGTATGGGTGGCTATAAAGGGGTTTTCCTTAGTAAACCACCCATTTTAGTGATTTTCAGCTCCACAAATAGTTGTTAGAAACAATGGCATGTTTATGTGTGTATATTGGTATCCTAGATTTGTAGATCTAGAATGCAAATATGCTAAAATGCTAAGAATCTACTGTGTGAGTGAAACTCTAGTATGTAAGTTTTATGCATGTAAAATATATATGCAAATATATGAAGGTGCAAAGAATTAGATCTAAAGTATGATGTAGAAATCATATTGAGCCCCAAAGGCTAAACTAATCTAACCATCTTCAAGATCCCTTCAGAACTCCATGTTTGATATATTGACCTTTGGATTCTTGATAAAGAATAATAGCCTCACTTGCAATGAAGAATAAGAAATGAGCCCTTTCTTTCACCTTGCAATTTCTATAAGTTAGACTAATATGTCCACAAGTACTTTCTCCTTGCTCCTCTCATTTACAAAGGATGGATTGAATGCCTTTTTATAGGAGATCTCATGAAATTACTCTACAAGGGTTGATTACACAAGTGGAATTTCACTAGAGGAGTTAAACATTACTGAGCCCTTAATCAATGGAGGCCCCAAGATTAGACTAACTTGGGTCAACCTAGTCTAGACTAATTTGACTTGAGTTGACCTAGTCTAGACCAAGTCAACCTAGTTTGACATAGTCCAAAAGTTTAACCTTCATGGTCTTCCTATCCATGTTCTAGACTAGTAAGGGTTAGTAATGGAATAAGTGTATCACACTATCATACAGAGATCCAATCTAGGATTTTGACATCTTAGAAAGAGAGGATACTCACAAATTATGTCTTAATGTAGTGAATATGTGAAGGAGGGAAATAAAGGAGGATTTAATAGGTCCTACCTATATTTTTCCTGGGAGAAAGAGGTAAAAAGAAGTGAAGTGTATGCTTAGGGTGTGAATATGAAATGCAAACACACTAAAGAGGAGATAAAAGGTCTTAAATCAAAGTGCATCCAATTTAAGATGGTATATTTAGCCCCCACTTTAGCAGGATATGACACTACATGCATATGCAAGCTAAAGTAAGAAAGCATAATCATAACTTGTAAAAAGGATATGTCAAAGTCCATATGTGAAAATCTTGCAAGAAAACATTAGTAACTGTATCCTATAAAATACTAGTGATAATAAAAAATAACCTAGGACTTCCTATAGAGGATGTGAAGCTTGTGGATAGTCATGCCCCCTTGTTTCATCTTGTTCATTAGAAAAAGTTAAACAAGGGATCGCGCTAAACATAGTGAATTTTAAATAAAAAGAGCATGAGAAGAGGCCCCCAAAATTATACTAGATAAACTCTAAATTTTTTAAGAGGGTCTTATAAGGTTAGGTAACTAAATCACAATTCCATCGCTTATAATAGTGAAGAAATTGGAGTTACCAAGTGCAAGATATGATGAAAGAAGTGAATAGGTGTATTCTTGCAAATTAGGGTTTTGTAAGACATATTCAAAATGTAACCTAAAAGAATGTTATGTAATATCATGTTATCTTTTGAAAGATCATATTTTACCTTTTTCCTAAAGGAGAGACGAAGAATGAAGAAAGATGTTGAAGACAAAGTCACTATAGCCCAAATGGATGGAGGTATTTGGTTCTACACTTGAGGAGGTAAGCATCAGATCCATACCTTACAAAATTTCATGTCTTTATTCACATGTTTTCTTTATTAGATGTATAATCTAGTCATAGATTTGATTTGTAAGGTCTAAAGGAGGAGGTCAACCTAGTCCTAGGTTACATTGACCTAGTCCTGAGGGGATTTAGGGTGTCCCAGGGTCATGTCAAGCTAGCCCAAAGGAAGGTCAACCTAGTCCCCTGAGGTCAACTTATTCTGCTAGAGATCAACCTAGTCCCTGGGGAGGTCAACCTATTCTAAGGAAGTTGACCTAGTCCCTAGGAGGTCAATCTAGTCTAGATGGAGACTACATAGATTATAGAGTTGGTGTGTCAGCCTAATTGATCTCTTGTTTGATTCTTCTACAATATCCACTATTCATGAGAGGGCACTACATATCAAATGTGATGATATACATTTGAGAGAACATCCAAGATCTAGGAGTAGAATATGTCTAGATTCTTAGGCATACATGGTTGTACTGGGTAGCACAAAAACTATAGGTGAGATTTTATAGGGGTATGATACTAGCATTAATGGAGATATGGGATGAGACCACATGCTAATTCAACTTAGCAGTGGGAGAGATTATAGTCACCTCGGAGGATTTATACCAGATCTTATGCATGTCAATTCATAGACAAATAGTAAGACCTCAAGAATATAGATTATGTGTATAAAGAGTTACAAATTTTGAGTATTATATGGTCATACTATATAGAGACAAATAGAGAGCAGGTCAGGTACACCTGAATGGCATCATCCTAGGATGGACACTTCTACTAAGGAAGATTATGATATGCATCATGGATACCACTATCATACCCGATACGAAGGGTGTGATGTTCCCAACTCCTCTAGTGCATATAGTTAGGCATATGGAGAGAGAGAGAGAGAGAGAGAGAGAGAGAGAGAGAGAGAGAGAGAGAGAGAGAGAGAGAGAGAGATTCATCATTTTATGCATGGGAACAAAGCATGATAGAAAATATATACTATGAACTATGGAATTTTGTGAGATATTAGCAAGTGATTCTTACAATATGTACACTCTTACAAGTATGGGCCTTTGATAAATTCACATGCACTAGACCATCTAGGTTCTTGATTGAGATACTAGTAGAGTCACCAAGAGTATATGCTTATGTGTTGATCCATCCATGGAAGTTTGGATATATATTATACTAAATGATTGTATTCAATATGTTATAGTTTACTAATGTTACTTGGAAACCCTACCATCTCATGATAGCATGGCCAAACTTAGTAGTGTAGCTAGGATGGATTCATATGTAGAGGATTTTAGAGAGAAGATATGAGTACATAGTGTTTCCCTATTATTATGATAGAGTGGTGTAGCAATTGATCTTCAACATGTTCCTCCTCCATCTGTACCTTGATATTCATACATATCTAGATATAGAGACATCCCCAGGACCAGACATTGACAAATAGTAGATGATGTGACATTTCCATAGAGGCAATGATTCCTTCCACTTTATAGATCTAATATACAAGGAGACAAGATCTTGAATACCACTCATACATCTTTACACCTATAGCAATAGAGCTATAGTTGATGTGAGAGCATCTATATTAGTAAGGTCATGAGTTACATGAGCTACATGTGCACCAGCACAAATCTCATAGCTGATCAGAGAGGAGTACATCGAGAAGGCACACATATGTGTCAACTACCCATTGGATAGCCTCATCATCACATCATAGAGCATAGAGATCAGGATCTTGAGATTACTATTTTGATATAGGGAGCATTTTGTATTTAGTGCCTACTATGTATACCAAAATTTTTTGATGATGATATATATTAACATGTTTTACTATTCCTTCTTATGATTAATTTTCATAACTAATTGCATAAGAAAATAAAGAAACATGGGAATGAAGATATAATGTACTTAGCATTCTTACAATCACTTTTTAGATTACAAAGGATGAGAAATGGAAGTACACAAAACATAAAGAGAATTAAATTATTAAACATAATAATGATCTAAATCCATGATATTAATAGGTTCCTTAAAAGGCGTACTATTCATATCAACAATTTTGTATGCACCAGATCCATATACTTCTATAATAATATAAGGATCTAACCAGTTAGGACTAAATTTCCCCTTTTCAGCCAATAAGGCATTTACATTCCTTTAATTCTCATAAAGGAATAAATCACTTATGGAAAAAGAAAGTTCAATCAATTTACCATTATATCGCTTGTTCAACATTTTATGATAAGCCATGATGTGTTCCAGAGCATTGATTTGTTGTCCATCCAACATCTCAAGCTCTTATAATTGTTGTTCTTGAAACATATCTATGTCTATTATGCCTTTGAAAGAAACTCTCAAAGAAGGAATCTCTAATTGTAAAGGCATTACTAAATTTGCTCCATACACTAAGTTATAGGGAGATGTTCTAGTTGCAGTTTGAACACCATTTCTATAAGCCTATAAATCATAAACATATTGAGTGTGTCAATCCTTTGAATTTTTATTTACTATCTTCTAAAGGATTTTTTTGATAACATTATTAGAATCTTCAAATTGTCCATTAGATTGAGGGAAGCGAGGAGAAGAAAATTGATGGTGAATATGATATTTCTCTAAAAAGGCCATAACTTTCTTTTTTTAAATTGAGCTTCATTATCCAAAATGATAGCCATAGGGTCACCAAATCTAGAGATGATGTTTTGAAGGATGAAGTCACAAATTACATTTTTAGTGGTAGAGAAAAAAGGTACAACTTCTACCCACTTCGTGAAGTAATCCATAGTAGTAAGAATATAAGTATGTCCTTGAGAAGAGGGAGGAGAAATCTCACCAATAAGATAAAAACCCCACACACTAAAAGGCCATGGAGGAACTTGAGAACGCAAAGCATAATTAGAAACATGGATAAGATTATTATGGTGTTGACACTATGAACACTTTTTGACAAAGGTGAATGAGTCTTGTTCCTATAATTTACCAATAATATCCCATCTGAAGGAGTTTGTTAACTAAGGATTTCTTGCCAAAATGTCCCATATATGATTCAACATGGGCTTCTTGCAAAGCCACAAGAATTTTTGGCTTTTGTATATAATTTAAGAAGAGGACCATCGTAAGACCTCTTATAAATAATATCAACAAGGATGATATAATGAGCCGCAAGTTTCCAAATCTTATTCCTAGAACTCCTAGTTATATACTAATAAAAAGACCCATCTTTAAGGTGTTGGTACATGTAAGAATAACACTCATATAAATGTAAGTTAAGGAATGTTACATTTAGTGGGGTATCATGTAAAATCATAGGTTTAGAAAGAGTATGAATCATGAATTTAAAGTCTAACACACCTTACTCTAAATTAATAAGGGATGTTGCACTATCCATAACGTTAGCATGTTTATTATCCTTTCGAGGTAGGTTTTGACTAGAAAAGGAAGCAAATTTTCCAAGTAGATCTATAGATCCTAGTAATTGGTCCATTTATTATTCTTATCTTGATCGGTGCCATTAATCTATTGTATAAAAAAATGTGAATCACCAAAAATATTAATGTACTTAATGTGTAAGGATAAAGATTCTTTAAACCAGCAATTAGAGCTTCATACTTAGCAACATTATTAGTACATGATAAGGCGATCTTGTAAGACAATATAGTAGCTTTCATAGATGAGGGTATCAATACAACTCCATCTCTGGATCAAGTTTGACATCTAGATCCATCAAAGCACAACTTTCATGTCTTGTTTATATCAATAGGTAAGACAAATTCATCATGAAATGCAATAGATTCTATTGTTCAAATAGGAGAAGGAGCTTTAGCCAAATGATCAATCAAGGATTTCCCTTTAATAGATTTATGAGAGATGAACTTTAAATCAAACTCTATTAGTCTAGCATGACCCATTTGGAAGTTTTCCTAATAAATATGTTTTTGAAAAGAGATGCTTTAAAGGATCAAATTTCACATAAACATTAACTTTTGTGTTAAGGAGGTAATGTCTAAGTTTTTGACAAGCAAAAGCTAAAGAAAGACATTGTTTCTCAATTGTAGTGTAACCTATTTCATAATCAATCAATGTATGATTTATTTAATAAACAAGACTCTCCTTACCATCTTGATTATGCTAAACTAAGACAACACTCAATGCCTTAGAAGAGCTAAAAGTATAAACAAAGAATGCCTTATTAGGCTGAGCTGGCTATAAGATAAGAGGACTAGCATGATAAGTCTTGAATTTTTTTAATGAGAGATTACAATCTTCATTCCAAGAGAAAGAAGAATCTTTCTTAAGAAAGAAAGTGAAAGGAATAGTACAATCTGCTAGGTTAGAAACAAACCTACAAATATCCTATATATTTCCTGTAAACTACAAATTTACAATATATTGTAAAGAGGAAGCATATTGACAATAGCATAAATTTTCTCTCTATCTACCTCAACACCTTTGTTAGATATGATAAACCCTATGAGTTTTCTACTATCAGCCTCAAAGGCACATTTATGTCAATTTAGATGCATATTATACTTCTTTATTCTCTCAAAGATGTGTCTAAGACTAGGAACATCCTCATTATGTTCCACATATTTTTCTAGAATTTCATCCACATAATATTCAAGAATCTTATGCATGCAATCATGAAAAATAAAAGTCATAGCTCATTGATAGGTAGCACCCACATTTCTTAATCCAAAAAGTATCATTACCTAATAGAATTTTCCCCAATGAATAATAAAATTTGTCTAATATTGATCATAAGGAGGAATAAAAATCTGATTATACCCAGAGAATCCATCCATAAAAGATAGTAACACAAGTCCAACAGTTGAGTCTAGTATCATATCGATGTAAGGTAAAGGAAAGTCATCTTTCAAAAAAGCCTTTTTTAAATCATAAAAATTAGTACACATTCTTATTTTAATTCTACCCTTAGAGATAGCCACAATGTTACAATTCCAAGGGGAATAATCTATAAAACATATAAAACCATCTTCCAAGAGTTTTTCTATCTCGGCCTTAATAAAGTTTGATGCTAGGGTTCATTTTACAAATCTTCTACTTAATAGGCTCACATCAAGTGCCAAAAATATGTTGTGAGTGACAATTTCAAGATTAATTTCGAGCATATCATAATATTTCCAAACAAAGATATCAGAAAATTCCAAAAGAAGCTCAGTAAGTTATTTTTGTTCTATTTCATCAAAACATTTTCCAATCTTATTTGCTTTTTTAGAATTATTCTGATCAACAGGCACATCTATCACTTAATTGATTAAAAGATTTCTCTTATGTGCTTCCTCCATGGTAGGAAGAGGATCAACATGTTGTTTTGATTTAGTTTCTTCTCCAAAATACCCATTTATACCCAAACGATAAGGTTTTCTCTTATTATGATGGAAAGAAAGAAAATCCTCATATGTGCCTAGAAAGTTAGCCAAAGCATCATCAGAGGATAAAAAATCTAAAGAAGGTGATTGATCAAATGTGATAAGATGTGGGTTTGATAACTTCAATGAACCATAGCAAATATGATTCACATTCAAAAAGAAAGAAGGATTATTATAAGGATTAAATCTAAAACCATAATTATGTTTATAACCATCATTAGATAAAAGAACCTATATTCCTTGTTAAAAATTTCCATATCTTTGACCATAAAACTTGTTTTTAGCAAGAAAAGGGTATTTAGGACCATAATGATCAAACATGTCAAAGATAGTAAAGGGAGATTCATAAGGAAATACCTCTTGGCCATCAAGTTTGATATTTTTAATGGTTTCCTTAGATGAAGTAATGATGAATTTATTACTTAGTTCTCTACGAAGATGAGTCAAAATTTTTTTTAAAATTACTTAGGTTGTTCAAGTGCTTTTATGAAAGAGAGATCAGAGACTTGTGTTCTCCAACTAATTTCATAGTAAAGTCTAAAGTGCCCCCAAGCATATTCATATAAAGAAGAAGGTTATTTTCTTGATTGATTTTTATCTTCCATTTTATCCTTTAATTTATCTTCCCTAGGCATTGGAACCTTAGAAGATTTAGCGTTATAGAAATTACTAGTTCTATCATCCACATGAAAAGTATACGTCACATTAGCATAGATAAAATCAACCTTGTGATGAAGAGTAGAGGGAATAGAGTGCATATTATGTAACCATAGTCTTCCCAAAAGAAGGTTATAGTTGAGAGGTACATGCATCACATGAATCAGAGTATCCAATACAACAAGACCAACTTTAGTAGGAAGAGTTATAACTCCCAAGGTTTTCATACAAATTTTATCAAAGCCATGGATAGGAAGCCTATGTAGCTTCATAGTAGACATATCAACATTGATAACTTTCAACATATCCAAGCTATAAATATTCAATCCAAAATCATTATCAATTAAAGTTCTTTGAATAATATTTCTACTGATAAGGATCACAACTATAAGAGCATCATATTGATCTTGAAATTCGTTAGGTGGAAAATCATCCTTAGTAAATACAATCTAAAGAGGAGAAGGTGTAGAATGCATACACTCTAATAAATAAATAATTTTATCCTATTTAGGTGAAGGTTCAGGGAGAATAGAAAAATCCTTTTGGAAAGCTCCATGATAAGTAGGGGATGCTTTAAGAAGTTCCCATATAGATATCTTAGTGGGAGAAGTGTGCAACTACTCAACTGAATCGTACTCTTTTCCAAAGGAACTAAATAAATGAGGTGCTTGAGGAAGTATTGGTTGAGAGGTGGTAAAGGTGTAGGATATGCTAGAATATTTGATTGAGGATTATTTTGTGTCCAATAAGTGTGAGAAACTGAAGTGTAATTAGGTTTCTCTTTAAGTACTATAAGAGGTTTATCATCCTGAGGAACTCCCTTAAGATTGATAATGGGTTGTTGAGGTAGATATCCTTTAAGAGTAATAAGGGGTTGAGAGAATCGTATAGGTTCAATACTACACATAGTATCACACATAGGAAACCATTATATAACCCTATTGTAAAGGTTGGTTGTAAAAGATGTAGAGGAAGTTTTAGAAGGAATGAATTCAATGAAGATCTCATTCTTTTCATTTGACTCTTTACTACTAGACACCTTTAAAGGTTTACTAATAGACACATCATCAAAATATTCATGAAAGAAATCGTAAATCTTGAAGTAAAGCAATATCACTTAAGAGCAAGTAAAAATATAAATTGCAAAGTAATTCTAATAATGATATATATTTTTGAATTTATGAATGCAATACATAAAAGAAAGATCTAACTACCAAAATAAAACAAAAGGACTAATTCATGTTGGGTTCACCAAAATGTTCAGGGGGGAAATGACACCAATGATAACAATGCAAACAAGACTAAGAAAGTTGAACACTTTCTCCCTAAGTCATTCAATATAAGAGAAAGAGGGGATTTTAAGAATACCTCTTGATAAACCCTAAATTTTATCAGCAAAACACCAAAGAGAATAAAGAGATGTCAATATAAAATCTAGAAGCTTGTCAAGGAAGTACGTTGGAAAGTTCTCTTTCTTGCAATGTAAACAAAATATATGAAAAATATAGATCTAAAATACACACAAATATCCCAATAGAGATATGAAAGAAAATGTATTCTAAGAGGGATAACAAAGCCTAAAGAACTCACGTTGAAACATGAAGAGGAAGTTGTAATTTCACTTCAAAACTCATAGAGCTAAATTATTTCTTAACTTTTGACTACAGATCTAGGAATAAAATGGTGGAAGGAATGAAATCCAAAAACCTCCCAAAAATGGAGACTAAAGGACTATGTTGACTTGGGAAGACATCCTACAACTAGGTTGATGTAGTCTGGTGACCTGAAACTAACTTCTCTTGAAATCTCTTAAAAAGTAGGTTCCAAATCTATAAACCTTTCATTGATATCTTGTAAATATATAACAAGATTTGTGTGTGTGGGTGGCTATAAAGGGGTTTGCCTTGATCAACACCTCATTTTGGTGTTTTCCACCTCCACAACTAGTCGTTAGGAAAAATTTTGTGTGTATGTGTGTATCCTAGATTTTTAGATCTAGAATAAAAATATGTTGAAGTGTTAAGAATTTACTCTATGAGTAAAACTCTAGCATGTAAGTATGCATGTATGTAAATGTATGAAAGTGTGAAGAATCAGATCTAAAGTATGATATAGAAATCATACCAAGCCCCCAAGAAAAAGGTATTCTAACCATCTTCAAGATCCCTTTGCAACTCCATCTTCTATATATTTACCTTTGGATGTTTGATGAAGAATAGTAACCTCACTTGCGATGAAGAATAGTAGCCTCACTTGCTATGAAGAATAGGAAACCATCCCTTGCTTTCACCTTGTAATTTTTCTAAGTTAGATTGGGATGTCCACAAGTGCTTTCTCATTTCTCCTCTCATGTACAAATGAGGTATTGAATGCCTTTTTATAGGAGATTTCATGAAATTACTCTACAAGGTCTGACTACACAAGCGAGATTTTATCAAAGGGGTTAAACGTTACTAATCCCTTAATCAATAGAGACCCTAGGATTAGGTTTACCTAGTCTAGACTAGGTCAACCTAAGTCAACCTAGTCTAGAATAGGTCAACCTAGGTTGACCTAGTCTAGAAGGTTAAACTTCAAGGTCCTCCTATCCAAGTTCCAAACTAGCAAGGGTCAGTTATGGAATAAGTGTATCAAACTACGATCCAAAGATCCAATCTAGGATTTTGAGGTCCTGGAAAGAGAATATACTCACATATTAGGTCCTAATGTAGTGAATATGTAAAGGAGGGAAGTAAAGGAGGATTTTTTAGGTCCTACCTTAGTTTCTCCAGGGAGAAATAGGAAAAAATAAATGAAGTGGGTAAGTGCAAGAAGTTGGGTCTCACTTTTGGGAGAAAAGTGGAAGTGTTTTTTTCTACTTTTGAAATTTCTCGTTAATTGATGTCAAAATTTGAGGCATTTAGAGATTGAATATAAAAAATCTTAAGAAAGAAAAATTTTAGTATTTGGACTCTACTTTTTTAATATGTAATTTATTTGTCTACCCAAATGATAGATTTTGTTTTTGGTATGGATCTTTAAAACCCACTTTTTCAAAATGTTTGTTTCAAGACCATACCACACTCATGTAGAGACACCATAATTTGACACAAATAAATGAATTTTCATAAATCCTTGTAAAGGGAGTTACATAATACACCTAAGATTGATGACAATATTTTTTCTTAATTTTTTATTGAATAATTTTATTTTTATTAATTATTAATTGGCTATAAAGATAAATTTTAAAACCTCTCATGTACAGACACCATAATTTGATCAAAATTTCTTTTTTTTTCAAAATTTTTTTTTTTTTTTAACCTTAAAAGAATTGTATGTAGATTGATGACATAAAAATTAATTTAAGAAAAATTATCAAATAAAAAAGTTATTAAAGTTTTAGTGAACTTCACTATTTTACATTTAGGTACCACCTTTCATTAAAAAATATTGCAAAAATAGTAAATAAAATCATAGCACTATAAAATTTATATTCTTCAAATTAGGATGGTGAAAGCTCTAATGGGTTTTGTTTCATAAAAAAGTTTGATCAGGAAGACCCTCTAAAAATTATGGCAAGGTGTCAATTTGTCAATTCAATGCCTTAGCCAAATCTTGAGAGGTCAAGGCATAGGCTTGATCTCACTAAGCCTATCCCAATCCGAGGTAGGAGGAAAAATTTTCACCCCATGTTGTAAGAATCGGGCACCTATTATTTGAAATTCAAAAAAAATGGGTACCTTTTTTGAAAAAGTCAAATCAACACATAAGATCCCCCCCCCCCCCTCCCCCCCCCCCCCCCCCGAAAAAAATCAATTTTTTAAAATGTGTACCCTTTTTTACTTTTTAAAAAAGGGTACCCATTTCTAAAAAATATAATTTTTTTATGTTTTCAAAAATGGGTGCTTGTTTTTTTAATTTTGGATCGGGCACTCGAGCCTAAAATGGGTACCCATTTTTAAAAGAGCATGATCTCAATCCACGGACTTCTATAGAATTGAGACCCAACTTCTTGCTTCTACCCAAGTGTGTTCTTAAGATGTGAATATAAAATGCAAACCCATTAAAGAGGAGCTAAAAGGTCCTAAATAGAAGTCCATCCAATTTAAGAAGGTACAAATTTAAATAATACACACCTAACACAATGTCATAATATTCTAAGGGTAAAATACAAAAATCAATTGTAGTGATGAAGGTTCCCAAGTCCAACACACAACCATTGACTAAGGAATCAACAATTGTTTTGACCCCATGGCCAACCCAACTTTCCCCCTATCTACTTTTTGTGTTACCACTAGACACCATCGTTGAATAAGTTATGGCAAAATAAAAGAATATAAAGTACCAAAATTATATATTATATATGTAGAAATACCATGTAACATAAGTGTAGTTTAAACTACAGTACTTTGATGCTCAACCTAACAGTTATCAATAATTAAAAATACACTATAGGATCTACAACATCCCCTATGGTAGGCCTTGACATATCTTCTCCTCTTCTCTGCCCTATTGATGACTTTTAAGGATATCCTACTAACTTATGACCAATCTAGCCACAAGAGATGCATTCCCTAATACCATATCCATGTCCTCCCTAAGGAGTAGACTTTTGGAAGCCTCCCCAACTAGAATATTATTGAACACTCTAGGTTGGGTGACTCTATTGTGACTACTTTCCTTTGGAATATCATTCCATTTCCCACTTATGGAACCTAATCTTTTCCCACCCTTCGAAATCTAAGAGTGGTGTTTCTCACTAGACCCCTTGAAGGCATTAAATAGGTACGAGTCTATCCTGAGGACTATATTTGAGAAGTAGGTGAAATTGACCCTATAGGTCATCGAATATGACTCTGCATACCCTCTCTATTGTTGTAACCTCTAGAAAAAGTTGTCTCACAAATCTTTTCCTTCTTGGAGGAAAATACAAGTGTTATGGGCTAGTGCATATGGACATTCCTAATGAGAGAATACTTAAGACCCCAAACATAGTGATGAGTGATGAGTATCTCATTATGGTTATAGTTTGAGTATTGTCTCAACTTGAAGAGCCTCATCTCATACTACTCCACTGTCATGCTCCCCTATCTAATCTCATGGAACTCATTTACCTGAGTTTCTTTGCACTAAGAAGATAGAAACTTCTCTTTCAACCTCTCCTTGAATATCTACTATGTGAGATCGGCTAAGATGATTTGGAGCTTCTACTCCCTTATGTGAAATAAATTGGAGGCATGATCTTGCAAGTGTGCTACTACAAATAGGATCTCAGGTTGTTTGCACAATGATGCATACAAAATTGATTCCCCAAGTCCAACAACCAAGTTTTATCCTTACTTTCACCTCACTTTGCATCAAATAAAGATGGTCAAGACCATTGAATGTCTCTCATCATGTCTAACTAGATGGTATTCTCATCACCCCCAACTCTATCTCTCTTGTATTCCTATCTTCCATCGAGTGATGTGGGAGAATTCTCATGCTTAAACTCTCCCCTCTCCTCTATATTCTCTAACATGTGAGAGGATCCACCTTGTGATCCCTCTAACTATGAACCACTATGTCAAAAATCCTCAAAATGAGGGCCCAATCAAGCTATAATCTATAGAAAAGGAACCAATACCTTGATATAATCTTAGTTCTCACATTGTTTGTCCCCTTGTTCCTAACACTCTTCCTCTTGGTCTTTTTGAAAGGAATTTTGTTGTCCATGACCTCTACCATGCCCACATGGAGGAGGCATCCTTTAAGGGACACAAAGAAACATGTTGGAATCTCACAAAAGTGTACAAGACTATACCAAAATAAAAAACAATTTAATACATGTAATAGTACATATAAAGTTCAATATCCAAATATCATAGTCAAATATATATCTCAATGTTGAAATATGGACTCTGATACCATATGCAATGCCCCACCAAAAGATCCTTAGAAACAAGGATAAACATAAACTAAAATATTTTTGTGTTACAGCATGTGATATATCATGCATATAACATATATAGGATTTCAATGGAAGATATAAATCAAACCACCAAAGATCCCCAAGCGATCACCACTTTCCAATGTATACATTTCCATCTAAGTGATTTAACCATGAAATGTTCATTCCATTTATCATCTGAATACTTGATACGATTCATTTTAAAAACCAAACACAAGTTCCTAAGTGATTAAGCCATACAAATTCATTTTCTAATTTAAAATGCAAAGGAAAGTGAACACATGTAAAAATGTTCCTGAAACACCCCAACAAAAATTTATTCTATAATGAGAGGAAAGAACTTCCAAAAGGGTACCCAAAATTGTAGGTCACATCCTCAAAACAATTCAAAAAATGCCCATTGTTTGAGGTACAATATTTTATGATAGAAATCCAAGAGGCATTCAATAATATGGAAAGAGTCAATGCAATAATCATATGACTTGACTTCATTTTTCCAAATGATAAAACTTTGGGCTACATACAATAGAGTCTTCTATCATATGATGAAACTCAAAGAGCCAAGCAATAAAACCCTAGACTGTGTGCTGAAATATGGGTCCCATATTTCATCATACGACTTTCTTCCTACCAAGGGTATGACCAAATTGTTATTTTGAATAATCTAATCAAATTCAAGAATAGAATGTCCACAATAACAAATATCAAATACGCATGTCTTGAGGAATGGGCACTCAATAGTGCCTAAAAAATTAAATCCATCTAACATACTAATCCATAATATACATCTATAAACCAAGAAAAGAGATTCAAACATCACATAAACATGATATAGATGTACATAAAAGAAAAGAATAAATTACAAGTAAAATATTCTAGATACATTGAAGAATCCAAGTTATCCATAAGCTCAAATCTTAAAGATGGAAGAAGGCCATTTGTTTACTCCAATCCCCAAAAGTGTTATAGGTAGAAATGCCTCCCAATCATGTGGAACCCTGAGGCCCACACCCATCATTCTCATGGAGATAGAAACATGACCACAATTGCGTAAGACAAGTAGAAAAGGCTTACACACATGCCAATTAGTGCATAAAAATGACTTAGCAAACATGAGGACAATGCAATACAACATGTCACTAGCCATACACGTTATAGGTTAACTATGTAGGGACTATAGTGGGGTATAATCACTTGGAATCATAGTCCCAAGTTGTATATGGTTCAAAACTCAACTCCAATTGGAGGATATCACACTATCTCCTTGGACTAACTTTCACATAAGACTAGATACATACAAACACTACACTCTCACACCAACTCATTAAGATGCTCATAGATGTATAAGTGTTATTTTCTCTTATCATTAATTTTTATCATCCCATTAGTATAATCTTGGTTATCACTTATTAGAATCTTTTTATGTTACCTTGTTAGCCACTTATAGGTTGGAGTGCATGAGATAATCCACTCCACACATCTACCCACAAACCCATGATCGACACACGACAAGTTCTCGTAGGCAATGTGAATTCCCAACCCAAACCCCAAATGAAAAATCCCTCAACTAACCTAAACCCAATATTTTGTATCTCACAAGACTTTTTTATATGTACACATGCATTCTCGAGTGACAGCACAACCAACTTCATTAGTATAATCAAATAACACCAATACAAGGGTTGGATATGAGAAATACAATAAAATTGCCAAGTACAATAAACTCACTAAACTAGGCATATTGTAGGAAGTACAAATTCAACATGAATCTAAATGGACACAAAGTAAAACAATAGATAGATTGGAAACCTAATATACATTTCAAATCCATGAACAAAACTCATGCCAAGAAGTTTTTGCAAAACCTAGGTGCCATGAAAAATAAGGCAACACAAAAATTGCTCAAAAATCAAAATTACTAAGATTCAACAAAATCAAAAACCCACCTCCAAAATGAAGTCAAACATCAAAAAATCTAATAAAATTTGAGGTACAATATTGCATCCAAATTATGACAGCATAACATTATGAAAACTTACAAATTAAATCACATACTTCACAAAAATATTTGTTCCTATCCAATTGTTTCAAATTAACACACAAAAATAGATGGGAATTCTCATCTTCCAATCAGTCAACAATAAAAAAATGAAAGCTAAAATGGGCTAAAACCAAATAAACAACAAAGCACTACCTCACACAAAAAGCTCCAAAATGTGAAATGCAACCACAAAAAGAATAATATGTTCAATATGATGAAATACTTGGAAAAGAAGGATAACCCCACAGAAAATTCAATGAAATCAACCTCACAATAGTCTGACAAGCCAATATCTCACAACAACAAAAAACAATTAAAGAGTGAAAGAGGGTTTCGAAGGATTTTCTCCAAACCCATGAAATTAAAATGAGAGAAGTGAGAATTAAAACTCACTTTTCCAATATAAGAACTTTTTAAAAAGTGACTTATAAATTAGAATATTAATAATTAATAACTAATTGGTCCCTTCCCAAATAAAATTAGGCAATTCCAAGTGATTGGAATTAGTAAATAAATTAAATATAAAAATTCTCCCAAATCATTTAAATCAACATTTTAAATAACATTTTCCATGGCAGCTGCAGAATCCTAAATGCATAGACATGCTCATGGCTCTAATCACATAATGCATTATGAATTTGGATTTATCAATTATCATAGGGTTAATAAGATCAAGTAGATAGATAGGAAACATTGGCTCAACATGAATAATCAAAGTCACTATCTCATCATACCACTATCGAGGATACATGTACAAACTTAGATCCTAAACTCAGGGTGAATGGACATGGCACCTATTGAATAAACAAGAAAACGTCAAGTGTGGATGCTCAATATAAAATATTCAAAGAACACAAGGATGCATGTTTATGTGAAAGAGAATATGGCATTGTGTAGATCTCACAAGCAAGTGAATTTGTTCCCATTTTGTACTGGCACTAGCAGGCAATCCATGTATAGAATTGGTGCATTACAGAGTAACAACATATAATCATATAGTAAAGATTAAATACAAATCATTTAATAATTCATTTTCCTCATTGAGAATATATTTACTAAAATTAAAAGATAAATATCCATGGCATAAAATACATCATAAATAAATCCACAATATTGATCTGATAACTCATATATCATAATCCATGTCTAAATACAAATTAAGACATCACTACCACCATCATGCAGATATGATCAAATGGACTAGTAACACATCCAACATCTATCAACTATGATATTGGTAATCAAAATAATCTAAAGTCATTAAAGTGTCTTAATATAAAAAATACTTATGAAAACTCGTCAAAGTATCCCTTGAAGAAAAAATAACCATGGGTCATAATGCAAACATAAGAGGCACTATGTGTTGTGTGGATTTTTTCCTTCTTTGAAACTTAAGATTTGAATATATATTTAGTTTATAATGCTTAAGATTTATGAACAATAGCATATTATAGATTCTTGATATTTCACTTCAATAAAAGGTATATAAATTGTGGAAATGGTACTCTATCTAATTTGTTAGTTTTAGATCTAGTTGTCTTGGGAACTCCACCAAATTTTAAGACCATTGGTGTAATGTTATTAATCATAACATGGATTCTTAGTCATCGTGAAGTAAAAGTAATAAACATTGCATTCAATTACATGTTCTACCTCCTTTTCTCTTTGTAAACTATCATAACATAATAATAAAAATTACCTACTATGGCTATGACTAAACAAATTGCTCACCAAGTCTATGATTAACCTCAAGCTTGTAGAATCAATAGAACACCTAAGAGTATGATTCCATCAGGTCTTAATATAGACTTCCTTTCATAATCATTTTTAGTTGGATTTATTTTCCATTTAGAGTCATATATGTTACATTTATCATTGGTTATTGCTAGAGTAATTAGATATTTCCTAATTAATGCTAGTTGCTTAAGCTAAAATTTAGGCATCTGATAATTAATTCTTTTATTAATTATTTTGATGCAACCTAGGTTAGACCTTTTTATGGTTTTGATCTCCTTTATAAGGACGATCTCTCATTGTAAACATAAATTGAGATTAATTCATTGTTGATAATAGAAATCTCTTTTTGTTCATCAAGAATGTCTCATCTATGGATTTGGCAATTCTTGCCTCCATAGCTCTTTGCCTCTCTCTTCTATAATAGGTGTTTGCATGTAGGTTATTCTTGGGAGTTGTGGGGTTGATCTTTCATCAACTTCAACATGGTATCAGAGCTTCCAATCTGCATGCCCCTATTCTGTTCATGAGATATTTGGCATCGATTTTGAGATCTGAGTTTTTCTCTTTTAGAGGGTTTCAATTTTCAAAAGTGTTTTATATTGAATCTGGGGTAACCTATTTTTCATAGCACTTTGAGAAAAAATGGACATCATTGTTGAGCTTAGAGCACTCAAAAACCCTCGTTTCCATATAAAATACATCCAATTTGGAAGTTGTTGAAATCGGAGGCAAAAAAATTGTACCCATGTTGTATTAACCTAAGCATGCAAAATGAGGCGACATTTTATTTTTGTTGTCAAAATTTTTTTTTTTTTTTGCAAAAATAAAAAGTGCATGGTTTTTTTGGAAGGGTTGAGTTTTTAGAAGGATTGACTGTGCCAAGCCACTTTGATGGGTGTATTTTATTGGAGATCTCCTTTGTTTGAAGGTCATCTAATAGTATTTTTCATGTGGGCCATTATCTAACATGTTCCCTATCATGCCTAATTATCTTCACAATCTCCCACATGCTTGGCACTTGCCTTGGATCCTATGCACAAATAGATCTGCCTCCTTACTTTCTAGGCCCAAGGTGAGATCACCTTTTTTTTACAGGCACTTTGGTGTTTCTAGCTCAGTTTCCCACCTTGGCTTTTGCAAAATTTGGTCACAAAGGTTTTTTGTTTGACATCCATTTTTCTGTGTATGGGCTCCTATATCGTTGATTGTACCCATACAAGCAATCACTCCTTGTGGTATTTTTTTTGGGTGAACAAGAACGCAATGGCTTGAGGGCATGCCTACATTTTTGTTTTTAAATACAAACTTGTTGCTCTCCACCACCACTATAGTCCCACAATAGTCAAAGCACTTTATTGGCAACTTTGCTTGGTCTGAATGCTAAAATCAGACATCTTTTCTACGTAATACATCGCCTTATGAAAATTACTTTGATTGTAGTGGACTCCTTGCCACCCATTTCCACATCTCCATGTCTCCAACACTAATTTTCCAAGATTTCTTGGAATTTGTGGGCTTTTGTTTTGAAGACAATTCATGGCTTGGTTTTTGATATTTTTGTGGACTGGATGGAACTGGATCTTCCATAGATAGGACTAACACTCCTATTTTACAAGACACGTTGATGGATCCAACCATGTTAAATGTTCCAAATAGGTACCCTCAACAAGCTTATTGATGTGGAGGTTTCATCATCAACTCTGGCTCAACTCTCTCATACCTCAAACCCACACCTTTCGATGAAGTTGTTGATGTGTTTTTTAGAAATTCTTGTTGATGTGTTTGGCCTGTCTGCTCCCATCACCAACACCTTAGTTTGGAGACTGCATCTTCCATGACACCCATCATCTATGCCAATTTTGGAGCATTTAATGCCTTTTTTGTGTGTGGCATTCTTTTGGCATGATGGGCAGATTTTTTTAATCATGTGCTTTTGTGGAGACGTGTGCTCCTTGAGTTTGGGCAAGTTTTCTACTTAGTGGTCCTAGCACGATCGAAGGTTTCTCCTCCTTGGTGGTGGTCAACTCCCACTTTGACCAATGTGCAAAATTTTTTCTCCATTAGAAAGCACTGCCTCTCCTCTGTACTCTATGATAAATCTAGCAAGTTCCATTTGTTTAAGGCTAGTTGTTTTTGTGAGCATGATTTTTTGGCTAGTGCATGTTGTATGGGCCGAATTTAAGGAAATTGTTTTTTTCTTTGATTTTATCATTTTCTATGCATATCTAAGGTTTCTCCACATTGGTGGGTATATGCCAGCATTTTCCTTGAAAAATTGGGTCTATTGCAGATCTCGATTAGTCTGTAGCTACATCAGGATGCAATGTTGAGGTTTATCATCTTAGCATCTACAATCACTCTTTATTTTCTCAAGAGGGTGTTGGAGGTGTTTTTTATTCATTAATACTCTAGAGGAATAACAATAAGCACCACTATTATTGTACCCTTTCTCTATAGTTTTAGTGTTGCCAATCTTCTATATGTGAGGGCTTACTATTGGCATATGTGGATTTGATATCGCTAGGATTGGTCTTGTTTGTTGTGGGCATAAGTGGAAATCTTTATCATCACTATTTGTTGAGAGGGCTTTAAAATAATGAAAAGGCTTGCATGTGGTATTTGTGTCTGCATGTACTTTCATGGGACCCACACCTTCTCCCAACTACCTTCGGCCACTTTCACGAACATCTTGGCTTTAAACATGTGGCATCATCATGGCCACCAGTTATTTTTTATCAGCTTTGGCTCTTTGCTACTAAGTGATTTTTTTTCCAATGAATCTCCTTTTGACACATGGAACATGCCCTTCAGCCATTGGTTTCTAATCCACCACTGGTCCTTTGATCCAACTCTTGTTTTGCCTCAATTTTCATTTGACCATCAAATGTGGGCTCGTCACTTGCTGACATTAGTGCAACATCAACATTCTTGTCCCCTCCTCAGGCTCTATTTGGACCTACTTTTACATTTTTTCTCATGACTCAAGCATATGGACTCTATTTTCTAAAAACAAGATATCATCAAAAATCTAGTTCTGAGGATATCACATTAGTATAGGTTATTTTCAGTTTTGATGCTTTTTTTATGGCTTTTTCTACTGCCAAAGTTAGAAGTTCCTTTTTGCACTCACAGAGATATATCTTGAGCATCCAATTTCTAATTTGGGAATTATTTATATCATTGGAAAGGTCTTTTTGAGCTCTTTCTAGTGATGCTAGTTATTTTTCTAGATTCTACTCCATGCACATTCTATTCAGTCTTCTATATTTTTGCATTATGGTGGATAACTTGGTTATTTCAAGTTTGAGGATCAATTTCATTTCCTCAGATGATTTTTCATGACTTCTACTATCTATTTTATTAGTCTTATGTCTCTCCCAATCTGTCTAGAGATCGTTTGAATGCATTCTTAAAAACACACTGAGATAAAGTGCCATATTGCATCTATATTTTTGTTTCAGTTGTTTGTCTTGTTTTTCCTTCTGATTCAAGCAATGTCATCTAAGGACACTCATGCAGATTATTATATTCTTGGGATTCATTATGTCTTATGTTTTATTGTACATGCACTTCTCATAATTAAAGTGTCATGGGTGGGTTGATGTTTTGCCTTTTTTTGCCATCTTCCTTTGTCTAGTGAGTGTCCCTTTCATGACATTAGCCTCATGACGTGTCTAAGATTGATCACCTCAGTACTATTTTGTGTAATGCCTGCCCAAGGGATCCAAAGAATTTTACTAAGTTTGCCAAACAATTTTTTTTTCTAAACATGAAAGATAAAACCATTCATAACATTTGCAGAAGCAATAGCAACAATTCAAATGAAAATAAACATAACATATGTACATAATAGGCTACATTCTTTAAAGATCCCTTAACATTGTATCACATCTAAATTAACTATTCATCTAACATCTCATCCTTATGAAATAACAATGATACATCCAATGTACTTAAACAATATACAAGTGTCCTTTTGTAATTATATTTTAGTTTAGCTCAATCATCCACTGTACATATCACTGGGTATGAAAAGCTTAAAAGAATAAACATCCAAGTAAATAAAGTACATCATCATCATATAATATTAATCCATGATGCAATAACATAAATGAAACCACATATCATACATGATACATCATCACAAAAGATATAAACATCCATCACAAAAGATAACCATATATCACAAACATAAATAACTAAGTGCACGGTTCCTCCCAACCGTAAATAGCATCATTAGACCATCGTGGATCCTAGCCATCCCTCCATGCGTAACATCCCAAAGCATTGAAGAGATCATTGGTATTAACATAGTAGAAATGTCACTCCTAAAACATCCTACTAACATGCAAAGTAAAGCATAATAAATCAACTAACATATGCAAAGTAAAGCAAATCATCAATATAAGAAACATACCAATAAATACATCCATCATAAGGTATATTATCTATCATAATGCTCCAAGAACATAATGAAGAATAATTACCAACCAAGGATACTCTAGCCACGGTGTCTCGGACGGATCTCAAATGATAAGAGTGAAAATACACTACCACCCGACTACGTGGAACCTAAGTGGTCCACTCCCACTGTGCTGAGGAGATAATCTCAAGTCCCAAACAGGATATCAAAACTACAACGTATAAAACTCTAATAGTCCAGGAATCCTAAAAGTATACTAACTCAAAGGTTCCAACACACACAAAAATTGACATCTAATTCCTAGAGGCACACAATGACATGTAGGAAACCTACTCTGCAAGTGGGAAAGTGTCATCGCAATTATCACGTACAAGTTACCGTGGCAGTTAACTAAACTCCACGGGTCCATACTAATCTCATGCGGCCATTAGTATCCTCTCATACTGATGAGGCATACTATGGAATGCACAGTCGCAACCATGTGTTCTCACTAATCCCATCCTAGCCTGTACAAGCACTCAAAACATGGGCGAGAACATCAAAACAATTATATTTTTAGGTTCATTTAATCCCCATTTAGTGTGTAAATGTTATCACTTATTAACCAAACTTACAATGAGTTACCCTGGCAGCCACTTAGGGCCCTAGCCCCTATTGCAAGCCACTTCCCGATACTACAAGTAGATTACCTACCCTAAGCTCATGGAATCATAAATCTCAAAATCATAAAAGATAATCCATAATAAAATCATCAAATATCCATAATAAGAATCATCAAATCTCCAAGATAAGAATCATCAAATCTCCATGAGCATCTGAAAAAGCATCCATAGAAAATCATGACCACAATAGTTCTCTATTGGCAACTGAAGGCATCACTGATAATCATAAGTATCAATCGGTTCTCAATAACCAAAATATATCTCAAGATAAATGGTTCTCAACAAGCAACCAAGAATATCTCAAAATCATATTGATTGAAGACTCCAAAATGGTTGAGTCAAACATGTCACAACATGACATCATTAAGAAATAAATCCATATTTTAGTCCCATCATGGCGACTAGGAAATAATCCAAGGATAACTTATCGATGACTCAAAAATGATTAGCTCAAGTGTCTTATACACATACCTCTCAGCTTCACACACGAAGACTGGAGGATAAATACAAACATTTCATAGAGCATACGATCACATAACCATGGTTGGGCTTATAAAGATCAAGACCAAATAAGATCAACATGTCATCACATCTCATAACCCCCGAGCCTCTAGTAACATCCTAGGACTGGTCAACACTAGTCAACCCAAAACCCAAAATAAGAAGCATATAGAATACACGATGCAAACACATGTTTTGGTTTACTAAGTTCACATAGTTGAATAATGTGTAGGGGTTTCCAATTTTCTGTTTGCAAGTATACTTTCAAGTGTATAAAGTTATCATTTGACCTACAAGTCAACTCATTTGTTCCCGATAGCATTATTCTAAGAATAACTTAAGGATAATTATTCACTAAACTGGTCATCATTGACCTTAATTAAATTGTCCTTTATATTTAACCATGATCCATATTCTAATTGATTAACCTTTCAATTTTTTTAGGATCATTATTCGTTATATTATAAGAGGACCAATTATCATTCTTCGAATAAGAGATTATAACTTTATTAAAATGATCAATTACATCAATCAATTAACATAGGTCCATATTCTAATAGTCCTCAATTAAATATTACTAAGTCTTCACCATTAAATATCTAAGGTCATCATTTAAGTCATAAGAATAAGACCTATCAACTTGATATCAATATTTCTACAATCTTATTAAAAGAATTATATCAATTAAATCTTCATTACTTAACTTAATTGTTAATTAAATCTAATTAACTCTCATTGATTGATTTTATTAATAATTACATAATCATAGCAACATTCTAATTAATATCAGTTGACTAATAACTAACTATAATTCTGTATGATAAAAGTCAACTATAATTCAATACTCAAAAGATCATATTTTTAATTCAATAATAATTATTGAAAATTTTAAATGACCATATTCGTCATCTTTCAAAGAATACCAACATTCCCTTAACAAATTCATATTATCATTAATCTTTTCAAATAAGACTCTATCGCACAACTTAATTATTAATATCATAGTTATAGTATCAACTCAATGAATATCAATTGATTAAAAAATTAATTATAATCCAACTCCAAAATTTATTATCTTTTACCAAACTTCAATCAATAAATAATCTCCACTAGATTAACTCTAATCAAATTTGTTGATATCTATTTTAAACCATTATTTATTAATAGTTTGCTAGTCCTTACAAACATTAATAAATAATAAACTCCTCAAACTATACATACTCGATCTATAGAATCCTTCCATAAACTCATTAGTTAATATTTGGCTAACTCTTAACTCCATTAAAGTATTCAAACGTATTAACCAATAACATAATAATTCAGTCTTAATCCATTATCATTCAGAGTTTCTAAATTTAAATCAACATAGTATAAATTATCATCTTACAATTATTTATTCAATATTAAAATCAACCATTAGACTCCATTTTCTAATTGTTCTAATAATATTTTGTCTATATAAACGTTGTTTGAAAGAGATCCCTCTCACAAACCAATAAGACTCATTGTAGATTTTAACATGAATAATCTCCAAATTCTTAACATTATCATCTTCATTAAACAACTCTAAAATTGTTTAATATATATTAAATAGTATTCAATATACATTATAAAATGTCCACTATATATACTATATTAAAATCTCTTTTTTTTTTAATTTTTTCTCATCCATTTACTTAGATTGACTAGTAATTAATTACACTTCTTATACTATTAACTAATCTTAATTAAATTTGATTTAATTAGATTAGATAATAAACCATATAAAACTAATGCATATTAGTAAGATTCTAATAAGGGAAGATTTCAATACTATCTTTAATTCATTCCATGCTTTGATATATTATTTTTGTGAAATTTAAGGATAAAGAACTCTTGGTTATGGGAAATGGAGAAATATTTGTCCTTGAATAAAACAGTCCCAGTATGACGGCCATATCTCCCTAATGAACCGTTGGATCGGGCTGAAATTTAAATATGTTGGAGAGGGCCAAGTTGCACCAATTCTGACCAAAGCGACCGAATAAATTCGATCATGATAAAAAGTTATGAATGACTGAGTTCGGGTCTATCCAAGGGGCAGCGATAGGGTAGTTTGTGATAAATTAAAAATTTTCTCTTAAAAAGGTAATTGTTCTCTAAATTTATATAATAATTTCACTGATGGATTTGGCCATAAATCTTGAAACCATTTTTAAATCTATTTCAATTTGATTCTAATTCGAACCCAAACCCATTTTCTTTGCAACCATACATATCTAGATTCCAATTTAATTGTAGATTCAATCACAAAGAGTATTCAGACACATATAAAAAAAATGATGAAAACAAAAGAGAAATAGTGCAAAGGGAATATGAGAATATCACGAGTGCACCTAGACACTGATGCTAATTTGCCATGCCTCAAAAGTCCATAGAAAATCCTTTCCTTCTCCAACATTCGCAAATTCTTCCATGATCCAAGCCAACCGAAATTCTCACGTGACAAAAAGTGTCAGATTCTGATGCTAATTCGCTCTTTCTCAGAAAATTCGCAGAGCAAGCTCCCTTCTTCAGAGTTCTTGAGTCCTCCAATGCTCCAATTGCTCTCCACGTTATATCCCTAAGCTTCTATGAATGCCTGAATATCAAAAGCTCTCAAAAAACTTTTGGAATGCTTCTTGAAACTGCTGAAAGGTGTCACCAACTAAGCATGGGTCTTTTCCAATTCTTTTTGATGAGTCATAGAATTGTAAACACCTTGTGCTTAATTGATGCACTAACCCCCATGTTGTTAACACATGTTAATTCTAATGCAAGCTTATAACTCCAATTTACTTTTTAAATAATCTCTATTTAAATTTTATAACTTTCATTTTAATTTTTATAACTTTTATTATTATTATTTTATTTATTACTTTATTATTATTTTATAATTATTATTAATTTTAATTTCCAGTTTTCTTTTATTTAATTCCTTTTCTCCAATAATTCACATTTAATTAGTTACAATCAAAATGTCAAAGATCATGATATTTTATTAATTTTCTCAAATAAATAATTTATTAATTAAATCTATTTATTAAGACTTAATTAATAGAAAATTCACCATAGACCTCTAAGATAAAATATGAAAACCCATCATAGAACAAATCATACAAAATAAATCTAAAAGGTTAAAAATCATGAAATATGTCATCCGACACATTCGGTGGGTATTCAACTCAGATACTTGTCCTAATTTTCCAATTAGGACAAATGGCTCAAAGGGTTGGGATTTGGACTTGAGAATTTATCTCCCCTCTCTTATCATTGAGATAATGTGATAGGGTACGCTCATCCTAGCAATTCAGGAAAGTCGATACCTGGTACCTGCAACCTACATAAAAATTATGCATGTACAAACACAATATATACTAAACTAAACAAACAATGGTAGGAAGTGATGCATCATGTAGATCCTGACTAGCAGGTGACTACGACTCCCTTCCTTAACCACATCAGACACGCCATACAAAAGCAAACATGCAAGGCAAACACACACACCATACACATGCAAGTATGGGGTAAGTATCCATAAGAAAGCACATATGATAATAAATCATCTTACTAATCATCATTAATAATTGAAAGCAATGTAATAATCATCATCAATAATTGTGAACACTAAAAATAATCATCATACATACATAAAATGTAGAGTCTAAGTAATCTCATCACATAATAAACTAAATCCATAGCACAATATCTGATAATCTCAAAAGAATGCTGCTAACCAACAACATAAAACTAGTTCTAAAAGAGTTCAGCAACGATAACAAAATGTAAACTAGGGGCAGGCACTACATTTTGTGCATCTTGATCGTGGTTCCTTGACATGCATTTATTTTAGCCCACTTTCCCAGTTTCTTGTCACCTTACCCTTGTCTACATTAGGTTGGGTTCTTCTATTGTTTCCCATGCTTCCTTGGTTCATTTGATCGACTTTCCAAGCTTTGGTGTTTCATGCCATCTATATCTTTGATTTTAGTTGTTTGCCTTTGTGTGCCTTTTGATTCAATGCAGATTGCAGTCATCTCTACCTAGTCAAGTTTTATTTCAGTGGAGGTTCTTTAGATCAACAGTTACTTTTCAATAGAGCTTTGCAACTTCTACATGCTTTAGTGATGTTCTTCGTGATCATCTCTTGTTCCTATCTTCTGGGACATTCCCTAGTTTGGCAGCTTCTTCAGTCCTTCACTAGGTTCTTTCAGCATGTTTTCCATCTCTCTTTGGAGTAGGGTTTTTCCCATGTGGTTTTCTCTATTTCTCCTCTTTTTAGATATTTGGTTGTGCTTGGGTACCTCATTAGGCCTTGTTTGTCGAGACCCAATTCTACTTTTCGTGGTAGTTTCTAAGTTTTTAGCTACTCCCTAAGTTTACCTTAGGGGGGATGTTAAAGTAATTAGATATTTCCTAATTAACTGTAGTTTCTTAAGCTAAACTTTAGGCATCTAATAATTAATTTTTTTATTAATTATTTTGATGCAACCTAGGTTAGACTTTTTTAGGGTTTCGATCTCCTTTATAAGGACGATCTCTCATTGTAAACATTAATTGAGATTACTTCATTTTTTATGACAAAAATCTATTTTTTCTCATCAAGAATGTCTCATCTATGGATCTGGAAATTCCTGCCTCCATAGCTCTTTGTCTCTCTTCTGTAATAGGTGTTTGCATGCAGGTGATTCTTGGGAGCTGTGGGGTTGATCTTTCATCAACTTCAATAGTTATTATTAATCATTTCATTATCCATTAGATATATCTCCATATTATGTTTTCTTCACATCATTCATTGGTTGTATTATTTATGTTCATTGCATTATCACTTTTATTTGGTTCATTCATAGTTTCATTATCACTTAATTACATTACATATAGTATAGACGTGTTAGTTTGTGTTAACTCTATTAATTAATTTCATCTCATTTATTCCTTAAGGTTCATTGAGTTATCAATTTCATTATGTTCATTAATAGTTTCGTTATCAATTAATTATATTGCACATTATATATAAAAGAATGTTTATGTTATTAAGGTTAATAACATTCCTCTCATGTATTTTGTTGCATCTATTTATATTTTCATGATTAGTTAACTACATCACACATGGTATAATATTGTTAGTTTGTATTATCCACATTAATCACATTCATCTCATTTTTTTTTTAGGTTCATTGTATAATCATATTTATTTTATTTTGTCCATCAATTAACTACGTAAAAAATAATATAGACACTTAGTAGAGTTATACTGTTTGATTACATTTGTCTCATTCATTTCTTTACGTTCTTTAATCTTTTGGAGTTAATTTTAGGTTTAGTTTATTATTCATACACATAAAACTCACAAAGATATACATAAACTAAGTCTATGATCACCCTAAAGTTTTTAGAAGTAATAAGACACCTAAGAGAGATGGAGCACAACCGTTATTATATCAAGGCTTAATTAGACTTTTATTCTTTCTCTTTTCTTTCATCCTCATTATCATTTAGATTCATTTAACATTTAAAGTCACACTTATTATATTTTGCATCAGTATGAACTTGAACTATGGCATTAGTAAAAAGAAGTAGAAATCTCATTATATGTAAGCTCTCTTCAATATTTATCTCTCTCACATATTTTAAAGTTTCACAATGAATACACTTTAAAATATTGCCACTGGTCATATAAAAGGAGTAAAGAAATTTCTAATTTCTTTAAGTTTAAAGGGTTCATTGCTACTCAAAATTACCATAAATAATTTTTAAAAATGTAAAGTACCGGGAGAAATCACAAGATGAGAATTTAAGGTTGGAGAAGTAGGTCCAAATAAATCCATCTTGAAAAAAGTTGTATAAATGTTGTTGTTAGAGGAAAAGCTTTACAATAGTATAGAGGGTTGCCACATAACTCCATTAATAATCGGGATGAGCTAGGAGAAAAATTGTGTAAGCATTTTTTAAGATAAGAATGATCATCTATCACTTTTGGAGCAACTAACTACAATTAAAAGAGCACCCCATGAGTGCATGACTAATTTTAATTATAGAGTCAAAAAACATGGGATAGAATTCCTGCTACAACAAAACCTCACCCTGTTAATGCTTTCTTACATTATCTTAAAGCTCTCAATCACATAATTGCTACCACATTGCAGACCTATGAAGGAAATACCCTACCAACTACATATGAATTTGCCATAATGGAAGAAAATACTTTGATCCAAAGTGGGAAGCTAGCTCCAAGGCCTCTGATGCCACTATTTCATTAAAAGCCTACACATCAACTTGTAATGACTCCCATCCCAACTACATCTACATGTCAATCTCTTGTTGTAGCTCCAATAGCTTCTACATCTTCCAATGAGGTAGATAACATCAAGGCCATGATGCAAATAATGATGCAAAAGATAGACAAGAAGCTACAGGATCAAAGTTCCAATCTAGAAAAGAAGCTAGATGACAAGTTCTTAGTGGTGCAAAAGATGAACAACAAAGTGGTAACCTTAGATAGACAACAAGCTCGGGGCAATAGAGCTCCTCAACCTCATTATCAAAATCCTACATACAGGCCTCCAAATCAAAATCAAGGTTATGCCCCACATAATCAGACTAGGCCTAATGGTAATACCTATGCTACAAGTGCAAATACAAACCTCAACAGGGCTTTAGTCCCTTAGAACAATTTGGCTCAAGATCAAGACTATATTCCTTCTTGTAATTATTCATATGGATCATGTATGTGCCAGAAGGCAAAAGATTTCTTAGCAGTAACTACACAAGATCAAACAACATGACAACAATATAGTGTTGATCAATCCACTGATTCTTCTCATCTACATCGGCAAGGTAACTATTCTTTCATGAACCATCAACCAGAAGAGCATTATCATATGAAACATTATAACTATGATGTCATTGCTCATAATACCAAAAGCAAAAAGAGAGCTATAGAGAATGCTCCATCCTCTTCATCGAATCAAGCTACAAATGTACAACACAATGTTGCTACTCCACTGCAGAATCAAAACAACAAGAAGACTAAAGAGCCACATCCTCTTCCCATTCATATACTAGACCTTGTGGTCACCAAGGTTCTAGCCAAGTCAACATACACCCCTCTCAACATTGTAGATCAAATGAAAAGGACCAATATTAGTGTTCCTATGTGGGATGTTCTTGCAATGCCATCTCAATTAGAATTGTTGCAACAAGAATTAGAGTACAAACCAAACCAACTACCATGGATGATGTAACAAGTTTGGTACAGCCAACAAAGGAAGGAGATAGAAGTAAGAAAATTAAACCTCCCCCCTTTTATGTCTCTTTGATTATAGGGCACAAGCTAGTTCATAATTGCATGATTGATTCCAGAGCTAATAGTTATGTAATGCCTAAATGTATTATTGGCCTCCTTGATATTAAGTATGAGCCAATGGTTAGGGATGTACTTCAGTTGGATGGTAGCTCTGTTAAGATAGTAGGAATCCTAAAACATGTAGAAATGGCATTACATGCATGCTCTGGTTGTACTATCACACTAGACATATCAGTAGCTGAGGTTGATCCATATTTTTCCATCTACCTTTCTAGGGACTTCACTACACAGATAGGTGGTTATATTGCCTTAGATTGGTCAAAACAAGATATGGGACAAAAGCTTCCCTAAGAGTAGAGCCTTTTGCCCTTAATCATATAGAAACTTATATTCACAACCCCATAAACATGAATTGCACAATCTGAAAGGAAGATGAGGAATTCATAACTCATGAACATGATACTTCCTTATTAGAGGTGTCTGATTACCTTTTGGATGAGTGGGCTACTACTTATCAATTTGACCCAATGCAAGATGATGTGGAGACAGGTCTTGGAACATATTGCATATTTGAGGAAAATGCTCCTATGCCTAATCTCATGAAAATAGAGGAGGGTATGAATGGATTGTGGAGTATGTTCTTCAATGGCTTAAGAAACAAAAATGGTTCAAGTGCTGGTGTAATGCTTATTTCACCTAATTTGGAGAAATACTACTTTTGATATAGACTCCAATTTAGTTTCACTAATAATGTGGCAGAATAGGAAGCTCTAATCCAAGGTCTCCAATAGGCACAAAAGAGAGGCATTAAGCTCTAAAAGGTATTTGGGGACAGTGAGTTGGTTCTTAATCAAATTAGAAATTAGAATATCACAAAGAGAAACCTTCTTGAATCATACAAACAGATAGTTTGGGATCTACTTAAAGGCTTTCAGGCTATCAATATTCAAAGTGTCCCAAGAAACAAAAACAAACATGTCGATATGCTTGCAACTGTTGGTGCTCATTATGATATACTAGAGCATGTTGCTAATGAAAAGAAGCAACAAATCATATTGTTGTAAGTCTTACTATCCAATACAATTTCACAAATTGGCAAGTGTTTGATTTCGATTTACAAATTGTTAATTTCTTGCAAAATGAAGCAAAGTTCTCTACTAGAAATTATTCCAAGCTAAAAAATCAGTATGGGGACCAGATTATGAACCTAAACTCCAATAAATTGCCTAAAGTTCTACTCACCTTCAAGGGCATTTTCAACTCAGATGATCAAGCAAGAGGTAAAGGTTCAAACCTGACCACAAAAAGGGATGACTACACACCTGTCATTGTTGCTAATGGAAAGACTCTTAACTTGGGAAAGGTATGCACTGGTGTTGAACAAGAAGTTTTCATTAATTTATGTCAAGAACTCAATGATTTTATTGCTTCAACATATGAAGACTTAAAGGGTTTTGACCCAAGTTTATTTCAGCATACCATAGATCTAAACCATGATGCCAAGCCTGTCAGGTAGAAACAAAGGTTAGTTAACCCTAAGATTGAACCATTAATGAGAAAAGAGCTATCTAAACTTATAGAAGCCAATATCATTTTCCCTAGTAACCACTCTTCATGGGTAGCAAATCTTGTTCCTGTTAGAAAGAAGAACAAAGAAATTAGACTATGTGTAGATTTTAGGGACCTTAATAAGGCTTCTCTTGAAGATCGCCATCCCCTTCCTTCTATGGAACAAATTCTATCCAAGGTTAGTGGATCAAAAAGGTTTTCTTTCTTATATGGTTTGTTAGGATATAATCCAGTGTTAGTCCAAGAGTCTGACAGTTATAAGACAAAATTCACTACCAAATGGGGTACCCATGCTTATTGTAAGATGCCATTTGGACTAACCAATGGAGAAGGCAATGGAGATGGCCTTCAAGGGTGTGCTAGAAAATTTTGTGCTAGTCTATCTTGATGATATAACTATCTTCTCAAAACATGCAGTAGATCATTTTGTTCACTTGAGACAGGTATTTGAAAGATGCAGAGAGTATGGTGTGTCCCTAAATCCCAAGAAGTGTGTGTTTGCCACTAACCAAGGAAAGCTCCTAGGACATATTGTGTCAAGAAATGGGCTAACAATAGATCCAGAGAGAGTAGAAGAAACTCTCTCTCTCTCCCACTTCCCAGTCATAAGAAAGGATTGCAGAGCTTTCTTGGTAGGATCAACTTCATAAGAAGGTTCATCCCTGATCTTACCTCCACGATGAATCCTCTCACAACTATGTTGAAGAAGAACCTAGTGTTCACTTAGACCAAAGAAGGGAAGGCTAGTTTTGAAGAGATTAAGAAATCAATTGCATCAGCTCCCACTCTTGTCAATCCCAAGTTTGATAGAGACTTCATCCTTTATTCCCTTGGAGGAGGGTCAAGTATATCAACTTTTCAATCCCAAGTTTGACAGAGACTTCATCCTTTATTCCCTTGGAGGAGGGTCAAGTATATCAACTTTTCTAACACAGCTGAATGATGAAAATCTGGAGCAACACATTGCTTTCTTTAGTGAGGGGCTTAAAGATTATGAAGGTAAATACAACTATGTAGAGAAGTAGGTCCTTGCTATTGTAAGGGCTCTCAAAAAATTTGGACATCTTTTGTCTCATAACAAGGTCCAACTCTTGGTTCCACATGCAAGTGTAAAGGAATTCTTGCTGAACAAAGATATCAATGAAAAAAGAGCTGGATGGATTACAAAAGTCATGGAATATGACATTGATATCAAATCTACCAAACTTGTGAGGCAAAGGATTGTGTGAGAAAATGGTCTCCTCTTTTGAGACACCCGAGGAGGCTTCCCTCTTAATATAGGATGAGTAACCAAAAGAGAATGAAAATCAAAATGATTGTTTGCATGACATAACTACCTTCTTGGTAGAGGGAAGGTATCCACAAGGCCTGAATAGAGCTAAGAGAAGACGGTTTAGATTACAGTCTATTCCTTATGTCTTAGTGGATGGAATACAATTCAAGAAGGATTCTAATGGAGTCCTATTAAGGTGTATCAAAATGGATCAGATCAGCAAGCTATTAAAAGAGTTCTATGATGGGCCTGTTGGTGGTCATTTTTTAGCTAGGGTTATAGCAATGAAGATAATGAGGGTTGGTTATTATTGGCCAACTCTTTTCAATGATTGCCACAAACATGTGAGGAAATGTGAGAAATGTGCTTTCTTCTCAATAAAGAAAAGATTGGTCACCCTTCCTCTCCATCCCATCCAAGTAGACCAACCCTTTTCTTAATGGGGTTCGGATTTTATTAGTCCAATAAACCCACCCTCTAGTGCTAGTCACAAATGGATCTTGGCAGCCACAAATTATTTCACAAGATGGAAAAAGGTGATCACATGGAAAGATGCAATAGAGGTTTCAGTGGTTGAGTTCCTTGATGGAATTGTGACTAGATTTGGTGTCCCATCAACTGTAATATCAGATAATGCCAAATCTTTTATTGGAAATCATATATGATTTTGGGCTCTAGAATATGGAATATATTTGAGCACTTCCTCAAATTATTATCCCCAAGGGAATGGCTTGGTAGAATCCTTTAATAAGAACCTCATTAGAATAATGAAGAGGACAATTGAAGACAATCAGAGGTGTTGGCATCCTAAGTTGAAGACTACTCTTTGGGCTGATAGAATCACACCCAAGAGAGAAATTGGGAACTCACACTTCATGCTAGTATATGGAAGGGAAGAAAGGCTTCCTATTTCACTTGATTTTCCCTCCCTTGAACTAGCTCATCAATTGGAGCTAGCCAAAGATGATGCTATGACAGCCAGGCTGGCTGAAATAATAGAATTGGAGGAAAAAAGGCATCAAGCTATGCATACACTTGAGGTACATCAGCATCAGGTCAAAAGAAGCTTTGATGGGAAGGCTACAATTAGAACCTTCAAGGAAGGAAACCTTGTCCTCAAATGGGATGTGGATAGAGCCAAGCTAGGTAGGCACTCCAAATTTGATGTTATGTGGAGTGGCCCATATGTTATCACCAAGTGCAAAAAGGCCAATGATTTTTAGTTGTCCAAGTCTAATGGTGAAGTTCTCCCAATCCCAGTCATGGGATTCACCTCAAACCTTGCTTTTAGAGGAGGTTAAAGGTTTTGTGTACATATTAGAATAGTTTTCTTTCTTTCCAATAAGTGCACGAGCATAGTTTTCTCACTTGGAATTGTTCAGAGATTTTAGAGTTCCCCAAAGTTTTTCTTTTTGCTAGTCGTAGTTTTTTGTGAAGTTGCAAGTGGGATAATGCTTCATTTCTTGCTGATGACTCTGTGCCCAATGGATTGCTTAAGGCCACTAGTCTGTGCTTAACAGGCAAGAATCTCATTGAGCCACCAAAAATGTTGGCCATTTATGCCCCCATTCAGCCCATCATTGATAATCAATCTGAGAGATCTTCAATGGGCTAGTTTCTTTAATGTGGGTTAACATGTGATTTGGTTGGTGTTAACTTTCATGTTAACCTAGTCTCGTCATAAGCTGAGTTGGCTAGGTTTCTTCATGTGTCAAGCTAGTTTAGTTTGTTCATTGACCGAGTTGGCTCATTTTTTCTTCATGTGTCAAGTTGTGGGTTAACGCACGTTTTCTATCGAGGTTAACATTTTACATCAACTATTTTTGCTATTTTGAGAAGTGACTTTTCTTGCTTCCATGAAATCGTGAAATTGTATGCTACCTCTTCGACTATGTATTGGAAAATGTGTCAACAACTAAATTAGTGCCAAGTGGTGGATCTTTGTCTTGTTGGGATGTTTTTGATCTAATGGTTCTCATATTTTTGCACCATTCCTAGGGCCTTTTACAAAGATGTGATGGCCATCAGATTTAGATGCATCTTTGGAGATTCCTTGCTTCATCCCAGCTGTCCATTTGATATAAATAAAATCTTGATCAAGGGCTATGTTTTAATCAAACGTTGGGGATTTTCTTGCAGCATCTGAGCCATCCAATTCAAGCAAAGAGATCTACATCTATGATCATCATTTTTTGGGTAGATTTGATTTATCCTGCATGGGTCAACTCTATGATTTTTGCAGTGAGTTAACATTGTATGTTATCCCATTCTGCATTTTTTGACAGCAACATGAATGGATTTTTTGTGGCCATGGCACATCATCGGGACTATTCAATTAATGCAAAAGTAGCTCTTTGGGCTTTGTAACACCGATGATGATCCCCTTCCATGCCTATTTTATGGTTTCACAATAATGATGATCTTTTCAACTACCAAATTCTTTCTTTGACCCTTCCTATCACATCTACATTAGATTGTATTTCATGTTCAGATTTGGATCTGATATCCATTTATTGCTTCTCTCTGTAGCTTGACTCCATCTTGTGAGGTTTGAACTTTAAGTTAAGATCTAAGTTATGCCTAGCTATAAAGGTAGATTTTGTAAATTTTGTAAATGTCAGACTCTTCTCTATTTTCTCTGATATTGCTCTACGAGTTCACTATAAATTCCCTTTGCCTGTGAACCTATATGACATTCTACTTTATGAAATTCCCTTTACCAGTGATGGATTGTGCAAGACCTATTTGCCTCTCATTAATGTATTGTGGATATCTACAATCTTGTAGAACTGTATCTCCTTTTGGCCTATGAATGATATATAGGTGGATTCTCTTCTTCCTTGTCTCCTTTATTTGGGTTTTATTATCTACATGTGATTGTTAGATTAAAATAGATTTGGATGTGTATATCTTTTGGTATCATGATGGGTAGAGATTATTTTGAACACTCTATTTTGGTGCATCACCCTTTAGGTTAGAATAGGTAGATTTTCTTTCATGCATTCCTTCTCCCTTTTCCTCTTCAAGTGTAGCTAGGTGCACCCTGATAGCAAAGGAAGTTGACCTTCTCTAGAGACTCAACCTCATAGTTCAAGTCCCACTACTTAGAGTTTTTTCCATGTTTCACAAGGTTGTCCCTAGGTAAAAACTTTGGACAAGAGTGCAAAATTTTGTGACAACAGTGGCCTTTAGTCAAGCAAAGTCATCCACACCACAAATAGTCCCCAAAGCTCACTCAACCAAGGAAAAAGTTCCACCACCACACAAAAGAGGGGCAACAGCTCCCCTCGGAGCCATAGCCACACAAGGAGCAACAATTGAATCAGCACTAGCAACATCCAAAGGAGGGACAATAGTATTGGCCACCTCCGTAGGGGAAACATTTAAATCATGAGGAGCAGCAACAGAATCCGCCACCAACGAATCCTAAGAAGAATCACCCATCCCATCCCTAATAGAGGGAGCTTTCTGAACAATGTAGTGATCATTTGAAACCCCCATCCACCAAGAAGGTGACTTCTTCAATTGAACCTTTCTAGAGGAGCAATGCACTGCGAGGTGGTTGGTCTTATGGCATTTTCAACATCTAAAAGGAATGCCCTCATAATCAAGAAGCTGAATCCAAGAGCCATTGAGAGAGGCCAACTTAATCATTTCTGGGAGCCCCTTAGAGACATCTATCTCCACAAAAATACGAGCATAGGTCATCTGAAACACATCAGAGGACGTGATATCAACCAACAAAAAATCCCCAAGGGCCTCCCTCACAACCTTCAAGACTAAATCTAGCCATAAGTGAAGGAGAAAATTAGGCAACCTTACCCACAGAGGGATCTTGTTAAAGGATTCAATTGATAGATCAAAATCCACAAACCAAGATTTGGCCATCAAAGGGAAACTCTCCTCCCAAGAGAAGCCATGCCAAAGGATGGAATTTTGATCATCAATAGAAGCAAATTTTACAATAAAAAAGCCCCTTACCATAGGAAAAATCTAGAGTAAATCTAAAACAATAAGCTCCCAAAATTTGGAAATCCAAGCATGCAGATTTGATGGAGAGGGCCAAAATGCCTAAAATGAAAGATGGTAGCAGTGGAGGAGAAATCCTCTACATAAGTAGAAATCTCATCCACTAGATCAAACTCTAGATTGATCAAAATAAGGTTACTACAATAGGCACAGCAGCACGAGGCCTCGGACGCACAGCCTGACCACTAAGACCAGCCTCGTAGGTGGTCACATCTACATATGAAATGACAGACCCACCCACAACTCCTAGGGAATGAATCTCCCCACCAGGAATAGGAGAATCCCTAGCCTAAAAAGCATCAGAGGGGCCACCCACCACCATGGGCAACGGGAAAAACCCTCCCTCAAAGACTGCCTAAGAAAGGGTAGGAGAAGCCCAATGAACAGCAACATCACCATCCGAAGGAACAAATAAGGTGGGAGCAAAAACCAGGACAACCACAAACACAGGAGAAGAAGCCGCAGTAGAAGTTGGGGCCAAAGCAGGAGCAAGAGCAGGCACCATATTGTTGATTCACACACACATCAAGTTTAATCTGTAATTTTAGATTGGAAGCAATTTCCTTTTGTTTAATAGTATTACAAAACCTTTCAAAATTATGGCTTACTATATTTATCCTTTATAGTAACTAGAATGTTATATTTGTTTTTTATAGATGGTTTATGTTACACAAACAATGTTATGTTTATGGTTAATAGTAGGACCTCACATAATTGTTACAATTTATTGGGATAAGAGATTTCTTGAAAGTAGTAATGGAGTTAGTTATTCTCTTCCTCTCATACTTTGGTTAATACATAAGTGATGAGGTTCGGTTGATCTTGTTTGGGTTGCACCCCCTTTATTTGAGTGCTTATTTATAATAAATAATAAATTAACCTATACAATTTTGTTGTAAGCAAAGTTTCTTCTTAATCTAAACATGCCTAAGTATACATTAATATTAAGAAGCATACAAATGCCATGCAAATCATAACTTATTTGAACTTATAACAAAGAATTTATTGTTTGTATGCTATACATATCATTTATCCTAAGAAGTATACAAATGCCATACAAATCCTAATTTATTTAAACTTATTTAATAAAGATTTTATTATTCATATGCTATACACATCATTAATCCTAATATCATTATCATCAATAACTTTTCCAATTTCTTAATTTTACTAGATGAAAGCCATTGAATTTTGACTTATCTTACTTCTCTATTTGTCTAATTTGAATTTGATAGTGACTATGAAATGCATACAAATGCCACATAAATTAAATTTAACTTAAAAATTTAAATAAAAAATACGAAAAATACTTATCCCAAGCAAATGTGATTATCAACTCTTGATTTCGTTATTTCCTCTCAAATTTTCCTTCCAAGTCTAGGGCTAATGCTTAGATAGCATCCCCCTCCTCCTTCGCTCAACACCCCTTCCTCTTATGATTCCTCCTTCTCAATCTCCTCATTCCCACTCTTCCCTTCTTCCACCCCCTAAAACTCATCTACCCCCAACAGCTCCTCATCCTCCTCCCCCTCCTCTACCCAATCCCCCTCCTCATCCTCCCCACTTTTCCTCCTCTCATAAGCCTCATCTACCTCCCCCTCTTTGATCCCATCCTCTTAGGCCCCCTCTTCTCCTCTTTTCCCCCCTCTACTTACCACTCATGCCTTTTCTTCTACTTTGGCCTATTTGCCTCCCCATACCCCTTCTCAACCTCCTCGTTATTTGCCCCCTCCTCTATTCCCTTTTCTTCTACCCCCGCCACACCTCATCCTCCTCTCCCCTCCTCCTACTTTGATACTCCCCCTCTTCTTTCCTCTTATCCCCTCTTTTACTCCCTACACCTCCATTAAAGCCCCCCTCTTCTACCCCCTTCCCCCATCTTTCATGCCCTACACCTCCACCTCCTTTTCCACTAACGTCTCCTCATCTTTCACCTAATCACTCTCCTCCCCCACTCAACCTCCTTCCCTCCTCAACCCCATTCTTAATCCCCTCCTACTTTTTCTCCTCGGTCACCTTTGTTCCCCCTCCCTCTCCTTACTAGCCCCTCCTCTTTCATTACCCCTTCTCCCTCTCCTCATCCCTCCACTCCCCTTCTATCTTATCCTCTACCTCCCCCTTAAGTTCCTCCTCTACCTCTTCCTCTCTTCCTCTTCTCCCTCTAGCTCCACCTCATTCACACCCACCCTCTCTACCTTTTCCCACTCCCCCCCTTCTCCACCTTCCTTTCCTTCTCTACCTAACCCTCCTCATTTTCCTCAACCCCCTCCCCTCTCCTTCCTTCACCCCCATTGCCCACTCTACCTAACCCTCCTCATTTTCCTCATCTACCTCTTCCTTTTCCTCCCTCTCCACCTCCTCCTCCTTCACCCTCATCCTCCACTACCTCCTTCCTAGCCCCCATCCCACATTTTCCACCTCTGTCACCTCCTCCCCCTCCACATCAAACTTCTACTCCTCTTCTCCCTCTACCTCCACCTTGTTCACACCCTCCCTCTCCTCCTCTACTCACTCCCTCTCACCCTCCTCCACCCAATCCCTCTCTCCCTCCTCCTCCTTCCCTTTCATCCTGACCAAACCATCCTCATTTGAATCAACCCCCTCTATCTCTTCCTCGCCCACTCTATTGAGCCTTGCTTATTTTCCCCAATCCCCCCTTTCCCTCTTCTTCCTCCCTCTCCACCCCCTCCTCCTTCATCCTCCTCCTTCCTACCTTGCTTCCCCTCCATCTTACCACCTTTTCCACCTCTACCTCCACCTCTATCACCTCCTCCATCTCCCCCTCCAACTCATCCTCCTCCCCTCTGCCTCTTTGCCTCCTCTTCTACATCATTTTCCCCCTCAATCTCACCCTTCCTCTCTTCCTCTACTATTGTCTCTACCCCTTCCTCCTCTACAAAATCCTTTGCCCCTCTCTCCCACCCTTCCTCTCTGTCCACTCCCTCTCTCCATCCCCATCTTCCTTCCCCATTTTGACCAACCCTCCTCACCAACCCTCCTCATTTTCCTCAACCCCCTCTACCTTCCTTGCCCACTCCACCTAATTTTCTTAACCCCCTCTCCCTTGTCATCCCTCACTTCCCCCTCCTTCACAACATCATTTTCCCTTCACTCTCACCCTTCCTCTCCTTTGTCCACTCCATCTCTATCCCTTCCCCACTCTGCCTAACCCTCCTCATTTGCCTCAACCCACTCCACCTTCCTTGCCAACTTTCTCAAACCCTGCTCATTTTTCCAAGCCCCCCTTTCCCTCTTCCTCCTCCCTCTCCACCCCCTCTTCCTTCCTCTACCTCTTCCCACCTTTTCCACCTCTATCATCTGCTCCCCCTTCATCTCATCCTCTTCTCCCTCTGCCCATTTGCCTCCTTTTCCCCCTCACTCTCACCCTTCCTCTCCTCTCTCATTGCCTCTGCACCTTCCTCCTCTACAACATCATTTTCCCCTCATTCTCACCCTTCTTCTCTGTCCACTTCCTCTCCCTCCTCCACCTTCCTTTTCCACTCTAACCAACCCTCCTCATTTTCCTCTACCTTCCTCGCCCACTCCACCTAATTTCCTCAACCCCCTCTCCCTCTTCCTCCCTTTGTCCTCCCTCCTCCTCTGTCCTCCTCCCCCTCCTCTACAACATCCTTTTCCCCTCACGCTCACCCTTCCTCTCCTCTATCCACTCCATCTCCACCCCATTCCCCACTCTTCCTAACCCTCCTTCATTTTCCTCAACCCCCTCCACCTTCCTCGCCCACTCCACCCAACCCTCCTAATTTTCCTCAACCCCCTCTCCCTCTTCCTCCCTCTCTTTCGCCTCCTCCCCAACCTCCTTGCCCTCCCTCATCCCACCTATGTCGTCAGCTTCTCCATCTCCTCCTCCTCTTGCTTCTATTATGGATTTTCCTCCCCCTCCTCTACTTCCCCTTTGCCCCCCTCCTCTCCTTTACCTTCTACTCATCTACCTCTCTCCTCCTCCTCTTTTCCCTCTACTTGTAACTCCTCCTTTTCCCCCTCCCTCTTCCTCCTCCTCCTCCTCACATGAGGTCAACCTATAACTTCAATGGAAAATAGCTATTACACACTTGATGCAACACCAATGTAAGATGTATAATGGCCACATAAGAGAACAGTAGCATGGAACTAGCATGCATAGTTATCCATGTTCATATCAAATGTATGTTATGATTACACCACCTATGAATTAAATTTGTATGGTTTATATAGATAATACAAACCAATCACATACAAATCCTAATGCACAAACATACACCACAAGCCTTCAATTTATACATGTGATGTAAAATTAAGATTATTTTTTTATAAACAAGAATGTGTATACGCATAAAATTGTACACCAAAATCAACAAACACGTAGCGTTCAACCATGATCTAAAACGAATGATATTGCATATTGGTCCATCACATTTACACAACTTAATGACATGTATACTACAAATGCTAATGTACACAAGCACTCTAAAAACATGTATAAATTTGTTTCACATTGAAAACAACAACTTACATGCATGTCATACAACCCTTACATATACCCTTTATCATGTTAAACATACACATTGTTACTAAATATATAATATATTTTAATAAAGTTTACATATATAATCTATTTAAAACTCCCTTCAAAATCTAATATTAACATAAAAGGGCTAAGAAATGTGACTTAAGAACATTTCAATGAATATTTTTCATAATCTAATTTAATACAAATTAGACACAAACGAAAATTCAACAAAGGTCTTTGACAAAAAGTGTTTAGAAATCTTCGAATAAATTCTTCACACATTTTTCATAATCAAAATAAACCTACACTTACACAAAATTATTGCAAATAGAACACAAAAGCTTGTAATGAGCTAAGTTGATCGAAGAAAATCTTAACTAACTTTAATACAAGACTCTCAACCATTATAAAGTAAAACTCCATGTATATATCATTCAAAGAACTATTGAAAATTAAAGTTCAATTAAAATTATGATCAAAGTATATAAAATATTCATAAGACACTTCCTACTTACCATCACAATTCAGGAAAAAAGTCACATATAGCATCAAATAAAATCTTAACTAACTAGTCACATATAATGATATGAATATCAGGATTTAACTGTAACATGGGTCAATGAGTTTGACTCAAAATCACACAGTTAAATCCTGATATTCATATCATAATTTGACTTGCTGTGGAAATTATCTCCTACTTATCAATTGATGAGCTTAAGGGGCTTTCTAATGAATGGTTCATAAGGCACAACACTTGGTGAAGGTTTTGCAAATGGGGTTGCAAGCTTTGGGTTTAACTATGGAGGAAACTCTGTAGTTAAGCGCGCTCAGGCTGGAGTAGTACTAGGATGGGTGACCTCCCGGGAAGTCCCGGTGCTTCACCCCTGTGAGCATCACCTAGATCCAATGAGTGCTAAGTGTTCCATTTATTCTCATGAGAGATGGATTCATGTTGAATCACTACTCATGTAACATGGGTCAATGAGTTTGACTCAAAATCACACAGTTAAATCCTGATATTCATATCATAATTTGACTTGCTGTGGAAATTATCTCCTACTTATCAATAGTCACATATAGCATCGACTAAAATCTTAACTAACTTTAATGCAAGACTCTCAAACATTATAAAGTAAAACTCTATATTGGTAACTTCAGTATATACACAAAACCAAACCACAACTTCTAGACCCTCAGACCAGTCATGATCCGTCACAACAATATTTTTACAGGGATAAATCTTTTTAAAGTGACAAATCTGAAGAATTTGGTTTTATTGAGGATGGTGAGCAGATCTGAAGACATTGGTTCTATCGACGATGGTAAGCAGATTTATCGGCTCTAACATAATAATTCAAAGAAATGGATATCTGCTCTAACATAACAATCTATGAATTGAAACACGCATGAAACAAGTTTTTATAATTACTTATTGTGACGTTATCAACCCTCAATATGAAAAGGCAGTTGTATTGAGTTACACATTAAAATTCTTCTGCAAGGAAACCTATATAGTTGAACGCAACCAGGGGATTCGACTTGGCCAAGCATCAAACCCTTTAACATTAAACTCTTCAAAAAAATCTTGGCTGTCAAACTCAGAAATCATACTCTGCCCACAAACAGTTAAACCTACTTTGCACTACTGCTGAGCACAAATTGACACTCTAGAGCAGGAAATATGACAAAAGAAATATAACCAATCCCCAACAGCTAACCTTAGCATAGAGAATAGTGCACCAACCATATCCCAGACCCATTTATAGAGACAAATTCTTTCAAATAAATAACATTTCATATCTCATTTGAAACGCTGGAGCAATAAACTAACAAAACATGAAGCTAAGAAGGGGCGTTTATCAACCATTCTAATTAAACAGACTACCCTGCATCCAGAAGTTCTATTCCACAGCACCCTTTCCCATAAAATGCAACTAAAACCCTAAAAATTTGACTCCACTCCATTGTCACGCTTAAAATCAAATGCATTAAGTGATCGAATCTGATTGGTGATAAAATAGATGCATATAGAGTCCAGACATATTGAGTAGTCATTATGTTTTCAAGGAGTAGTTAATAGATGTATTAACTGTCCTCACTCAACTGCAATGCTTCTACACGGATTGTGATTTTTACTTTTAAAAAATTATGCATGCAAATGACATTAAGAAATATACTGAAAATAAGATGAATTGTTATTATTCTTCAGAGAGATCTACAGTTCTTTTCAATATATATTTCAATATCCACAATACCAAATCAATTCAATTATAAAGTACAAGTCTTAAAGATTCTTCAGCAAAACATGAAGCCAAATAGATACATTAACCATATGAAAGTCCATGCCTGACATTCTAGAAGCCTTAATAATTTATAAAATGAAATCATTTATCAAAACAAATCCAAAATCATATCAACAACTTGAATACTAATATATGCAATGCATCCAATGTTCAAACTACAATTGACACAAAATTATTTGAACCCTTAAATTAGGCAACTAATTGTCTATAGAAAAGGTAAAAGAAAACAAAGAGTTCTTAGAATAGAGACTTTTTAAATACTAAAAAGAATTTAATTCGCCCACAATAGATTTAATACTAACTTAATCAACAAATGAACATAACAATAAATTTGATTTGTGATAAAACAAAGCATACACTCCAATAACAATAGTACCAAAACAATTCAATTCAGATAAATTCATTAATTGCCCTCTGAAAACATGAGGAATGAATTTGATTTGTGATAACACAGAAGCAAAACAATTCAATTCAGATATAAAGTACTACAGATCTAAGGTTCTAAAAGCCATAAAACACAAAAACACGAAGCTAGAAAGAAACATTAATTAGATCAAAGAACAGAAAGCTAGAAAGAAACATTAATTAGATCAAAGAACAGGACTAGAGTTCTACAAGCCACAAAATTATTAATTAATAAATTTTAAAAAAATTGCTTATCAAAACTAACCCAAAATCATAACAAAAATTCTAATACTATTACTAATGAAAGTCCATTAAATAGAGACTTGTGGAATTGAAAGAGAATTATTCGCCTAGAATGAATTTACTAACCCTAATCCCATCGCCACCATCGTGTGCAAAAACTAAACCAGAAGCATGAATCATCACTTGTAAAGTAGGGGGAGCTTTCATCTACAAAGCAAGTAATTCAGATCTGTCTTTGCCAAATTAACACAGAAAGAAACAGAAATTCAAATTAACACAGAAAGAAACAGAACAAAACAATCACTGAAAAGGCAAAATCAATCACAACAAAATTTTACGACCCCTGTCCCTGTAAAGATTCATTTCGGTCCTAGTACCAAATCAAAATAAATGAAATTGAAGTGCATGCCTAGGATCCTACAAGGCTTACAATACAACCATTGTTGAAACTACAATTTCTACAAGCACAATATTACACCACACAAAAATTCTCCAAACCCTTGAATTACCCACAAAAAAGCCCAAATAAGAAGGTAAAAAAAAATACCTGCCTGATAAAAAGTTCATCATTCGGCCAGAACAGATTTAATCTCCTGTCGGTTCTGATCATAGGACAAAATGTCCTGTCGCCACAAATTTCTCAAATTTAATCTGCCTTTGCAACCCTGCCAAATTAAAACAAAAAGAAAAATTAAAATTAAAATGCATGGCTGAAACAAAACCATCATTGAAAAAGAGAAGCAAATCAAAACAAAGTTTCATAACAAACCCTATCCCTGTCTACAAAATATCAATGAACACATCCTTTCACCTGCCACATAAACATCCCCTTCCTCAGCACTTTCACCTCCTATAAAGAGTATGCAACATTCACATTCTTCATGCCCTGAGAGAGCCCAGGCATCACTCGCCCCAAGAAAATCCCACAGAGCTAGCCACAATAAACAATAGACATCGAAAGAAACCAGAAAAATTTCAACCCTGAAACAAAACAAATTCGGATGCTAAAACAAAATGCATCACTCGCCTCAAATAAACAATTAACATCAAACATCGAAAGAAACCAGACAAATTTCAACCCTGAAAGAAACAAGGCAAATTCGGATGCTCAAACAAAATGCACTCACTCAACAAAACAAACATTCAATCAAAACAAAACACAATCACTCACTTAAAATAATTACCACACTTTGAAACAAAACAGAGTGATCAACAAAGCATTCAATCAAACCAATTGCCATGAAAACCACGACGGGCTAAGCCCTTTTTCTACACTGATATAATTAAAGAAAATCTCTCCTACTTATAATGACCCGAGCCTATTTTTTTAAAAGCAACTTCTGACAAATTTTGTTTTTTTATCGGCCTTCTCACTTTTTAAGCTTTAACGTCTATTTTTCCATGACGATATTTCGCAATTTTGGCTGCTTTTTTTTTTTAGTTTTTTCATTTTTTTTTGGGTCATTTATGTACTATATTATTCTTAATCTTTAGAGTTGTCCAAATATTGATGTCTCCTCTTATATATTTGACTTCTATAAGTGGGATTTAAATGAACACTTTACCTATAGTAGGTTTCAAAGAAACTTTTAATATATTTTAATATTGCATAAAAATTATATATTTATTAAATCTAGAAAAGTTTTTTATATTGTTCAATAATTCTTTGTATTTTTGACACAATGAGTAAAATAAGAAGTTGAAAAAATGTTGTAAAACAAAACATGAATTTATGTAATTTTAAAAAATAAATTCAATATTAATAAATAATTTTTAGTTATAAATTAAATATAAATATAGTTGAATTCTTTAGTAAATTAACTTTAAGGAATTAAAATAAGAATTAAATTTAAGATTTGAAATTGAAATAAAATATATGAATATTGATAAATTTTAAATTTCAATTTCCTTTATAAAAAAAATTATGAGCTCAAAAAGTTATAAATATGTTGTTAAAGAAAATAATTGTTTGTGATCTTTTATTCATGTTGTTAAAGTTGTTTTAATTTTTTTAATAATGTTTATTATATATATATATATATATATATATATATATATATATATATATATATATATATATATATATATTTAATAACTATAAACAATTATACAAATACACATTGAAACATAACCAAAAATTAAAAAATAATATGCAAAGTTGAAATGTTGTGATGTTTAATTGAGTCGGGTTTATGATAATGAGAAAAGATGGTAGTCTATATAAGATACATGCCCAAACATATAATAAGACAAAAAAGGAATATAAACAACAACAAAATAGGTTGAAAATTGTTGTTTTGACATAACTAACAATTAAATTCAAGATAGTTACATCCATACAAGTATAGTCGTATAAGAACCATTGAAGACAAAACCAAAAAATCCAAGAAAGGAATTAGTTACTTTATATCATAATTTGCATGTTCAAAAATGTTTGTTTAATATCTTACAAATCAAAATAAATTAGAATACAATTATTTTTATTTATGTTTTATTAATTAACAATTATGATGAATGATAGTATGTGTATAGACATCGCATAAAGGTTACATCTTTAAGTTTGACAATCATTTTTTCCATCAACTAAATTTTGAGACACGAGCACACTAAAAAATGTACATGTAAACATTGTAAAGATAAAATATTAAAGTACACTGTTAAGAAAATTACATAAATAAACTACAATATTTGTAATTATAAAGTGAGTTATGATTAGGGGATACAAGTAACATATATCCAATTAAAGTCGTGTAGCCAAAGAATGATACCAATAGTTTATCCACAAAGAACACATATTTATTATTCAATTTCATCATACATAAATTTAATAGATGTTGAGAGTGTAATACACATGGAGGCTAGAGAACTATGGTGCTCTTACAATTATTGACAACAACGGGCTTGGAGGTGCATCTGCTAGAGTAGCATATATGCCATCAATAACCTATCAATAAATGACATGTGTTCCCATTCGACATGCCAATGTGCCCCCTTAGTCTTGACGATGCAATTGAACACAGGGCTAGTGTGCCTCCTTTGGAGTTCTCAACAAATCACATAAATAAACTACAATATTTAAAATTACAAAGTGAGTTATGATTAGGGGATCATACAAGTAACATATATGTAACTAAAGTTGTATAGACAAATAATGATACCAATAGTTTTTCCACAAAGAACACATATTTATTATTCAATTTCATCATACATAAACATAATAGATGTTGAGAATGTAATACACATTAGATACAATAGAAATATGGTAAACAAGAATACTAATCGATCATATTGGATTTATGCAAGTACCCATAAATTGGTAAATTACAATGGATCACCACAAGGGGTGTCTTTTCACCATACCCATAACACAACAATTTTTTACATTAGCAAATGATGAAGTAAATACACACATAGTCATATAAATTAGAAGAAAGCATTATATGTTTTACCTATCGACTCTATAGGGAGAGTTGATGCAATCGAAACTCTTCCTTTTTCTGATAATGTTATATGGATTATCTTTCATTCTTGCATATCGATCAAAGGGGAATGATGGCTCTATATGCAAGTTGTCAAGTGTTTTAACTCTTGATATAGTTGTTAAAGTCAAACCTTGTCATTGTATTGTACGTATATTAATTGTTGTTCTTTGAAGTATCAATCCTTGGGAATTATGTATGGTGAGTGCCCATGATATAGATAGTGGGATATGTATATAATTACCCAAGTTTATAGGTATTATAGGTAAACTATTTGGGTCACCCTGGTCCCAAGGTGGGCCATTATAATTATCAAATTTGACAACCACATATAGAGGTAGGTCAGGGGGGTGTGTACACAATATCTACCACCTCCCCAAGTGATCCATTTACAAGCCCCATTTGAATCCAAAGGTTTATTATTAATATTGTTTGTTGGACTTTACATAAAAATAGTTTTTTTGGAAGTTGATCGACATCACTATCAAGATTTGGTTGTAAGTGTGTTTTTACTGCAATACTAAGTGCAACAGGAAGATTGAGTAATTTAAGCATTTTTTAATTGTGTATCCCGACTAAATTGTTCTAGAGTAAAGGTGCATTGACTAATCAAATGCTCTATGTTTGGAAATATATATCATTCTATTTGTACATTGCATAAGTAATTCTCAATCTTGTTTAGTCAAATCTACATTTCACATGTTGTACAACATGCAACGAAAGTCGGTTTGAGCTTGAGTGTCACCTTGTTGAGGAAATATGGTTTTCGATGTGATAAAAAATTTAAATTTATTCCAAAGGTATTTGGCATTTGAGTGTGATACATATATTGGTTTATCCATAATAGGGGGTAGTTGTGCTAAGTCACCAACATGAATTATAGATGTACCACCAAAGCATATTTTTGTTGATGGGAGAAAATGTCACACAATCTACTATCTATTTTGAAAAGAAATTTTGGCCCTATGAAGCTAAATTCATCAATAAGGAGGTATTTTAGATGTCTCGTCTCTTCCTAAAAGACTAGTAGTGACTGTCCACACAATGGGTACATTTCTCTTATTGGTATTCTAAGGGTAGCATGTATGGTTGAGGCATATATGTTGAATGTTGCAACTCCTATAGATGCAAGCATAAGGAGTGGACTATTATTTTAAGATACTAAAACCCAAAGTGCACGTCTGATACAATTTATCAAGTATGATTTGCATGTGCCCATTGTTCCTTGTATGATCATGCAAAGGGGTTGTTTTGAGTAACTATCATTATAATGCTCTGTTATAGTCGCAAGTGCTAGTTCTTGTTTGGGAGATAACTTATATGGTGGAGCATGCTCTTTTAATATGAAGTGCTCATCCCTCTAGGATGTCTTGTTTTTACTTATGAAATGATTTGCAGTGTTGTGCAAGTGGGGAGGTATAGAACATTCATCCCAATTGTTGATATTATCAAAGTCAAGTTGAGCGAGTATTTCAAGGGCATTCAAGTTCTCACCAGCAACAAATCCCATCTATAATAACAATTCTCATTCATCAAGGGCACTTGTATTTCTTGGATCTACCTCACTTGTATCATTTAAATCCTCTTCATGGTCAGGCTCTATAACTATCAAGCGGTCTGCATGTCAGGCATGGTAGTTAATTAATTTCATTTATTTCCAATTTGCAACAATGTCATCTTTAGTGAGACCAATATCTATAGAAATGCTACAATAATTCTTGTACAAAATTAGCTCATTACAACAAAATGTCTTAAATTGTTCAAATTCCTTGTCAAGGATACTATAGAAATGAGGAAAAATATTGACAATCACCTTCTATTTTCTAACCTTCCACTTGAACCCTTTGTGAGTAGATGAAAATGAGAACGATCTAGTAGTTTCAATCAATAGCACTAGTTCCATGTCAATGGGTCATTCTATGTAGGAGTATAGATAACTCACTAGTAATGTATTATTACCTATATTTTGTTAATTTGATGCATAACTTTACATCCACTTGTTGCTTGCATATGCACATTAGCATTTCAATTCAACTCTTTGATTTGCTATATATTTAAGAACAAAAAACTTTGATACAACTAGTTGACAATCCATATTGGCCCTCCATATTGAAATTATTTCTGGGTTGTGTATATTCAACCTATCATCATTTTGAACTAGAACATAGATTTTTTTTCCAAACTCATCACAAGCCAAGAATGAATTAGCACTTTCTAAACAAGGGGCTTTGTAGTGACACTCTAAAATATTAACTCATTTCCATAAGCACATTACTTCAGTACATTCTGTGTGTCATTGAACATGGTTGATCAATTTCTCATAGTCAACACACATATCTCTAGAGAATATAGTACTTGTTTCCAAAAATTAAAGATCTTCTTGCAATGATTGATGTTGTGTATTATTTCTACAAGATGGAGTGTGGGAACTCCATGCACTCATGCATATTTGTCAAAGAATGAACTCACTTGTTCTACCTCCTCATGGTCATGCCAGTCAAGTTTGTCCATGTTAGGTGCACTAGGAATCAAAGTGAATCCATGTATATGTCCTTATCCTTGATGTTGTCATTCATATCTATACTAGTTTTATGTCACATAAAAGATTTTTTCTATTTCTTCTTCATAGAATATTGTGAACCTTTCATGCAAGAATAGAGAAGTCGTATGTGGGTTATTGATAATGGTGTTTGTCATTCCTTGTTGGTTTGAAGCATCAATGGAAGGCCATTTGGAAAAAGTCATGGCAATTCAGGCCATTTAGTATCTGTAGCACTAAATGTGAAGAAAAGAGAAGGGGTTCCTATTTGGTTGATCATATTTGTAAGTTCACCACGATGTTTACTCCAATATGCACATGTTCCTCTCAAGGAAGATTCAAAGTGCATCAACTCTTCAACCAATTGAGTATTGGGCATCTATTGTATGTGCAAATGAAGGTTTTCAATGGTGGTTGGGATGGAGTCCTCTATATTTATCTTGAAAAACATAGAAGAGAGTGCTTGAGTTCGATGTCACAACATTATATTTAGTACAAAATAGTAGAACCTTAGGTGACTCCAAAATCTACTATCATGGTATCTCATTAAGTGCAACACATATTCATGCATCTTAACTTGTCAATAGTGAGGTTGCATTAGTAATTAAACACCATTTGGGAAAGGTGTGGGAAAAGCTATATCTAGAAGTCCTTTAGTATTCTATTCATTTACTGGAGAAGGATCAAGCTCTAGCCAACAAATAAGAGTGTTATTTGCATCTGAGATTTGCATTGTTTCTTTGACGATTCTATCTCATGTCATCTATTTGGAAAGTTAGCCATAAATGATGATGAGTATTTTATGTCATTTTCATTTTCATCCTCACCGCATGGATATGCAAATTTAGTTGAGAGCTCATGTTCATTGTCTAATTCAATAGTATGAAGCATGCTTGAAATGTCTATACTTGTATCTAGGAGTTGTTGTAGACATTCATCAAAAATTAGAACATCTTTATAGTATGGATCATATTTGATCTTATATTTTAATGTAGCCTAAACATGATCCTTACTTACATAGCAGTCATAGTAAGTTCCATGGGTCTGGAGTTTTTGAACTATTAAGACATCCAAATCCAAAATTTTGTGTGGGAGGTACTTCGCTATTGATCTAATGTCTTGTAGGAATATAATTGTATGACCATAATATTTATATTTCCCACCATAAACATGGGTTACTTGCACTATTGGATTTACCCATGCTATGAGAATCTCTTCAACTTGGGTTAGATTTTTTAATTCATCTAGTTGTTTTTGCTAGGTTCATATTGTAGACACCTAAATTTGATTACACTGCTTTGTTAATCTAATTTAGCCATCTCTAAAGGCATCATTAATTAAATTCTTATTTAATTAATCCTTTGCCATCCCTAGTTGATTAATTTAATTAATCATCTATAGTCCTAATTGATAAATCAAATAATCTATTATTTATCAATTAAATCCTTTTCTCCTATCTAATTCCAAAAATCCCCATTTATTAAATAAATCTATTTGATAAATGAAATCTTCAAATTCAAAAACCCCTAACCTATCTCTAATCCTCCATTTAGCCTAATCCACCCCATCTACCCATACTAACCAAGCTTAGCCACTAACTCACCCACCCTCATTAATGCCATCCACTTGCACATCTCTAACATCCCTAATCTAATCCTAAACCCAAGCCTAATCCACCCCCTAATGTTGTCACATTCCTTAAACAAGTTTAAGACTTTCCTAATCCAAACCAAAGTCTCCCCTCAAAAAACCCAACCACTAAGTCATGAGTGCTCTTACAAAACATAAAAGACTCTTACAAGCCCACTCATGACTCTTACACCCATCTTCCACACTCATTCCTCTTACATCCCTCTTACATACTCAACCCCACTCATCATGCCCTTAACCAACCCTTTACCCTACCCTCTCACACTCATCCTCCTTGTGACAAGTGTCACCTTCCCATTAGTGCTAAACAAGCATAATCCATGTGTTCTCCTTTGAGTGCATCCTAGCCCTCCTTAAGCCTTCATCCATCCTTGCATCTAAGCCCTCCATCCCTCTACCCCTTAGCCTATAAATTGAATCCCATCCCAAGCCATTTCATCAACAATCTTTGAGCTAAAGTTACCATGCTATTTTGAGAACCAAAGCCATCAACCATACCCTTATAATGCCAAATTGAGAGCTGACAAAGCTACCAATTTGCCATTACCCATCTCCATTGAAGCAGCTTTTGAGCATCTTGAGCATACATCCACAGCAAAAGGACACATCTACAGAATCAAGAAAGCATGGAGTGCTTTTTCTTGTGAGGTTTGCACTTCTTATTTTCTTTCTTTGTCTAAGCATATATGTGGATTTAGTTTTTGGTTTGTGAATGTTTACTTTATTTGTTAATGTTCTTTGCATACTAATTCTTGTTCTACATTTTGGCACGCCCGGTGGGACCCCACTATGGGTCATTTAATCATCTATTTTCATCTATATGTCATTTTTCTAACCATCTAATGTTTGTTGTTGTTTGAGTGTGTTGTGAGGGTGTTTTGCTTGTTTTTGCAGGTTAAAGAACGCACTTAGGAAGAAGAAATACCATCTATAAAAAAAAATTTTGCATTTTTTAGCTTTTTTGGCGCAGTTTTGGCATCTGCAACCTGTTCTGTCTGCGAAAATCCGCGTCTGCAAAAATTGACGTCTGCAAAAATCCGTGTCTGCGCAAATCGACATCTGCAAAAATCCACGTCTGCAAAAATCGACGTCTGCGAAAATCCGCGTCTGCTCAAATCGACATCTACGAAAATCCGCGTCTACGAAAATTGTCGTCTGCAAAAATCCGCATTTGCGCAAATCGGCGTCTCTGCTTGTCACCTATTTTCTGTGCTTGTTTGAAAAATCTTTATTTCTGCACTTTGTAGCTTTAAAAAAAATTTTAAAAAAAGAGTATAAATCAAAATTTGACTTTTAGTGGTTCCGTAGGATTTAGACCATTTTAAGCATTTTTACGCGTAGAAAAAACAACAAAAAAAGTTTTTAAAAAATTTGCCATAGTTAAGCTCTCATTTTTGAAGATTTTGGCTAACTAACTAAATTGCTTTTTTTTTTGTCTCATTACAGGTTGGAGCACATATGGAACCACTAACCATGTTTCTTGCAGGTTTTCATGTTGCTAAAAAATGAACTTGAATGTTTAACCATTTGTCTTTGAATGCATGTTGCTAAAAAAATGAACTTGAATGGTTAAACACATTTTCCATTGAATGAATGTTGCTCAAAACACACTCTTGAATGTCATGGATTAAAATCAACTTTCCTTGGAATGCATGCTTAAAATAAAAAATCCAATCTTGAATGCCAAGGATCAATTAACCATTACAATATCAAACACTTCATTTGGAGCTTCTAAAATTGAACAAAACAAATCTCTTTTTCACATGCAATCTAGGTAAAGTTTGATTTTTGGACATTTAAGAAACTTTGTTAAGTTAAAATACAAATTTACAAAAATCAATTTGAGTAGTTCCTTGGACTCACCTCTTTTCTAATCACCCATCAAATATTAACCATTGGTTGCAATCTCAGTGCCATTTATGGGGATGGGTCTACTTGAAAAAGGTGTTAAATGTTCCACAATCTAACTCACTCACTTGGTCTTTGAACGTTTGCTTTAACTTTATCAAAATTCTTAAATGGCCAAAACTCTAGATTAAATCGATCACACTTCAAGTTTGGGCACTAAAATTGAACAACAACTAACATGGAGAGCCTCCGGGCGCGCGCTTGAAATCGAATCTCACACACTTTTGTTTTGGGCTTAAAACAAACTCACACTCAATCTTGAATGCCTTAAAGAAAATTAATCGATACTTGACGTGGAGGGCCTCCGGGCACGCGAGTTTGCTTTTGTTGACCCTAACTCTTCTTATTGTTTGCATTCTTCGATCGATTTACTTTTTTTGGCGCTTCAAGTTGGAATTGAACATTGTCTCTTAAACATGAGTGCTTGAAAAGTCTAGATTAGCACACATAAGAGTCAGTTGGTAAAAGAACAAGCATTTTTTTTAGCCCAAGGTCATCCAAGTCTTCTCTCCCCTTGTCGTCTTTCGAGGCCATCTTGGGTGCATAAGATTAGGATCCAAAACCTTATTTCTTTTTAGGAGGCCTGCTTGGGGATTTCATCACCCCTTGGACGACCTCAACTCCAGCGTTCCGACGGAGTATAAGAATCGGGAGGTGAATCGAAAGACACCTCTCTTGGGATCGAGATTTTGTCATTCAGGCTAAGCCTCAAGGAACTTTATACCCTTGAGAAGTGAAAGAGGAGAAGTGGGTTACCGCTCCTCTCGGCTGTGTGACATCCTTTTGGTCTCATCTACGGATTTGGGCCTCACGTACCTTGCGTATATCGAGGACTCCCTAGCTAAACCAATTGTCTACCTTGCAGAAAACCATCTAGGATGTTAATGTGTTTGGAGTGACTGATCAAAACATTTGTAGAATATACACACTCCTTGGCACAAGTATCACATTCTGAGAACCACAAACTTCTATCTGGGTGTTCCTATCTATTGCTTGTTTTTATTTTACTTGTTGAATGAATGTTTGCCAAACTTGGTCAATCTTAGCTTAGGGCACACTTAGCGTAGTCACTGCCTATTTTAGAAGTTGAAAAAGTTGAAGCAAAACAACCAGAATCTCCCAAAGCCAAGCAAATTCAAGAATTTATGTCGGAACAACCCAAACCCAAACAGAAGTTTCACAAGGTCAAACTCAAGCCATCTCTAGCATACCAAGAACTTTCAGCCAAGAGAAAAGAAATAACACCAAGCCCATGAATTTCCAAACTCCACAAAGCAGAGGACAAAGCTACCGACGAAGCACTTCAAGAGGCCTGGTTAGAGCGCACCATCAAATTTAGCCAACATCCAGGAGTTAATCTTGCTTATGCCTTACCAACTAGGCATGATTTCTATGATTAGACACCCTTGTTTCTCCACATCTTCTTGGATAAGCTTCACTTTAGAGTCATCTTTGTAGAAAAGCCAGCCATCTTAGGTTATCCCCTTAAGCATTATTAGCTCATCCATCTCATTTAGAATCATACCATCTAGCCAGTAATCGAAAATCTGCACATCTAAGCTTTCAAAATTGTTGTCACCTTGCTAAAAGTTTGTCATTCCTAAAATCTTCCAAATCCACCAAATCCCTTTGACAGAGCTTTGTCTAGGGTAATCTAGCTTTGTCACTTGTTATCCCTCATCACCTTGAGCTAAAGGTTGGGATTCGCAAGTGGTCAATCTCGTGTTCTTCCTAAAGGATCATCAGTCTATCCTTAAGTTGACACAATCACCACCAACTTGCACATAGGAAAGCAGACCTTTTGTGCTTTGACAACATATCTTTGAAGTTAGAATCTCCAACCCAATCCTCCTTAGGTTTTGTCATATAGCTTTGCCTCAACCTAGGAAATCATTTGCATAGAAAAGCCTTCCCCCTTTTGCATCCATCAGCATTATTGCATCTCATCCCTAGGAGAATTTTTCATGCCACCCGTCACTCGCTTAGCCAAGAAGAAAGAAACAATGGAGCCCTATCATTTGGATCGAATAGCCTCACCCCCCTTGAGCACTCAGCCATCCTTCAGCCCAGAGCAAGCTATGCCATCACCTACTGACATTGAAGCTTTCATGAACCAACCAGGAAATGCAGTATTGGTAAACTCTATTATAGACAAAAACAAAGAGATAATCATGGCTAATTTTCGAAGGGACAATGTAGGAACCTTTGACTTTGGAAGACCCCCTCCATTATCAGATTCATTTCACCCATTGTTTGGGCAGTTGCCACCACCCATAGGCTCTTATGATCCAAATTATCCTCAATATATTTCAAAAGAAGAGCCTCCAGCCAATCCATATGACCCAACAGACCCAAACATACCATCATCCACCCAAGTTGAAATCTCCATGCCGCAAGCCAACCCAGCCACCACCACTCCATCCTTGGTTCATACCTCTCCGCTCCAAACCCCCTTTGCTCAAAACACCTCACCGTTCACCCCCTTCACTATTGCTACTGCTCCCCAACCCAGCCTTCCAAATCCACCCATCTCCCAAATCAGTGCTAGCATCGTTGGCCAACCTCAGCAATATACAACAGGGATGCCACCCATGGGGCCAAGTAATCAACCTTTCATCGCCCCCAGCTTGTTCACCACAGCCCAAAGTACAATCCCATCATTTCCATTAAGTCTTGGGAGCTCAATACCACCAGCCACAAATCCACAAGCTACTACCTTCACTCCACAAAGCTATCAAAACCCACAAGCTACTGCCAATCTTCTACCAAGCTCCCAAGTGACCCCAGCTCCCACCATCACTCTACCAAGCTTCCAAATTCAGCCACAAAGCTATCAAACCCCATCATTTCCATTCCCAAGCTTTCAATTCCCACCACCTCCACCACCAACTAATCCATTACCTCCAATTACCAACTACTTTTCAATGCCACTTCTAGGAGGTAATCCACCACCCCAGCCAACCACCAATTATTTGCAAATACCATCCCAAATGGGGGCACAACCCACATATATTGGTCAAACTCCACAAGCCCTCTGATCCTTTCCCCAAGCCTCACAACCATCTTATACCTTACCTCCACAAAGCAATCCATTTATCCCACAGCCAGCTTATGTTCCTCAACCCCAACCTCAAATCCCATATCAACAGCAAGCCTAGCAGCACATGCAGCAATATGCGCCACCTCCCCCTCAACAACCCGTCATCCACCATGCAACTGCCCAAACAATGTACAATCCCTATCAGCAAATCCCTCACAGCCATCCATATTCAGTGGCCCCATCCAGCACATACCTACCTCAAGGCACTCCTACATTGGGGGCACCCCAACCATCACCTATCAATTCAGAGTGGGAGCAAATGAAGACAGCTCTGAAAGCCATCCAAGAAGGGAATGATCCAAAGACATTCAAGTTTGAGAATGTGTGTCCTTACCCATTTGACAGAGCCATTACCACGACACCATTTTCCAAACACTTTGAGGTACCTAAATTTGACAAATTTAGAGGAAAAGGAGACCCTGTCACACATATCAAAGAATTTTACATGCATTGCCAGGACGTGGCATACAATGATGTCTTCCTCTTGCGCCTTTTTCCCAAAAGCTTGGCTGGACCAGCTCTTGAATGGTTTTATAGAATCCCCTATGGCACAATTAAAAACTTTGCTGAATTATTTGAGGCATTTGTAGCCCAATATGACCATCTTGTTGAAACAGAGCTATCAATAGTTGATCTTGTCCACACCAAGCAAAAAGGTGGAGAAAGCCTTGCCGAATACCTGCAAAGATGGAAAACCCTTACCACCCACATATCCTGCACCTTGCCAGAACGCCATGTGGTGAAAATTTTTATTGATAATGCACATCCCAGCTTGGCTCACCACATGACCATGAACTGTTTGCAGACCTATAAGGATATCAAAGAGAAAGGAATGATTCTTGAACAAGGACTCATCAAAGATGGTGTGGTAAAGATTTACAAAGAGGCCAACCAAAATCAATCACATTCCAATGACAAGTCTAGGTATTGGAACAAAAACAAGCATGTTGCAACAGATGGGGTTACTGACACCAGACATGTGAATATCGTTGGTCCTCCTCAAAACCAGTCTAACCCACCATATCAAACAAACAACCAACAAGCTATCAATTACCAACAACGAAATAACCAAAGCTATCAAAACCACAATACAAGACCCAACTTTCAAGGGTCTAACAATCAAGCTAATGCCATCAACGTAGCTGTAGGGCAAAAGCCCAGATTCCAACCTGCACCTAGAAACTATACACCCCTTGGTGAGCCATTGGATGTTATTTTTGAGAAATTGGCTAAGGAAAACCTCATCAAATTTCCTCCTACCCAGCAAATTGATCCAAGCCAATCCAAAGCTGCATGGTACAAGGACAATGAGTATTGCAAGTTCCATAGGGTAAACGGTCACACCACCCTCAGATGCATGAAACTGAAAGACTATGTGCAGGACCTCATTGATCGGAAGGAAATCACTGTTGGTGCCCAAACCTCTCCCAATGCAGGCTTACAGATTTATCAAAATGCTTTTCCTCCACACAACAACCAAAATACTGGAAAAGCACCTATCCAAAACAACACCAACAACCGCCAGCCAAACCAACAGCATGGGAAGAACAATGACCACACTTCATCCTATATAGACTATGGTAGCCTTATAGGTTGTATATCTGAGAAAGAGCCTTCTGTCAATATTATCAATATTCGAGGACCAGACAATGAGTGTGCAGTCACCACTCGAAGAGCGCGATTTAACATCGTAGGCCCACCAGTTTCATCAGCACCATCAGCTCCATCAAAAAGCCGGTACAATATCTTGGAACACCTTGGGAACATGCCAGCCCAAATATCCATTTTAGACCTTCTCCGCACTAGTCCTGTGTACAAAGACATCCTTGACAGTGCTCTCATAGAATCTCGTGTCCCTTCTGATATCAATGCTACTGATTTTTGTAATCTTGTTGGACACCTTTCATCCTCATGTGCCCTATCTTTTAAACCCACCAACATACCCGCGGTTGAGCCAGATCACACCCTTCCACTTTGCATAGCCATCATGGTATCCAATTTTGCCGTGAAAAGATTAATGATAGATAATGGATCAGCCTTGAACATTTGCACCCTAAAATCATAAAACAAGCTGGGTATACTGAGGTAGATATGATCAGTGAGGTTATCACCATCAAAGCTTATGACAACTTGGAAAGGACCACAGAAGGAACTATTTTGCTACCAATCAAGGTTGGGCCAGTCATTCAAGAGACAGTTTGCCATGTTGTTGATCTAAACCTACCATTTAAGATCCTCCTCGGTCGCCCATGGATTCATGCTATGAAGGCCATTCCATCCACCTACCATCAGTGCATCAAATTTCTGCATCAGGGCACTGAGGTAACGATCAATGCCGATCCAGAACCCTTTGCTTACTGCAATGTGGTTGAAGCTTCATATACAAACCATTTCCCTGGAATAGACATCGGCACAGCCATCGCCAGCTCATCCCACACTTGTAATGACGCAGAAACCATCCTTGCCTCCACCCTATCTACTGTAAAGATCAACAACAAAGGTTGTGGAGAATATAGTCTATCAGATGCATTTTCTGTCAGAGCAATCCCACTTGATCCACATACCCATGGACGGCCAACATATCAAAAAGCTAAGGAGATTCCACCTCCTCGATACAAACAGTTTGGCCCAACCACCTTTGTGTCCTCAAAAACCCCTCTTCATGAGGAGCTCACTCTAGATATCAACAATTGGCTACATAAGGATGCACCTCCAAGAAATCAAGCACGCCTTGATCACTTCAGCCAGAAGTATCCCCAACAACATAAGCTCATCACTGAAAAATGGAACTATCAAGGAGATGGACTAGGACTAGAAGAAAGGGGCATGCAATGTCCCATCGAAGCACATAATTGGGAAATAAAGTCAGGTCTTGGATTTAGCATACCCACAATTGGGGGCACCAACGAGAATGGTCACGCTTTTTCGAATATCCACTGCAACCTTGTCGAAATCGAAGACATTCCTGAGAAATTTGAAAAGAGAGCCTACGACGATATCCCAGACCAAATCTTCCTAGGAGACTCTATTCTCCGAGAACTATCCATCCATCTCATTGACCTACCACTTGTTCATCCACAACTCATAGATTTGGACCAACCAAGTGTCATACATATTGATGAGTTCGCATCAGAGGAAGCGCTTCTAAGATTCATGGGAGCTGAAACTCCTCATAAGAAGACAAAGCCAGATTCTGCCTACATCTACAAGCTAGATCCCAAGGGGTATTTTGGAGAAAATCCCCAACCTAGTTTCGATACACCCAAAACTGGAACTAAGGTAAATCTGGGACTAGCTAAGGCAACGAAGAGAACCCCTCAGCAAGAAAATCTAGAGCCACAAGCAGAACATGAGGATTTAGTATTGCCTCCTCAAGATAATTGACCAGAGGTGTCTTCTATTCTAATAGAGGATACTAGAGAAGTCAACATTGGTTCTTCAGAGATCCCTAGAATTGTTCACATTGCTGCATCGCTATCACAAGACCAAGCTGACCTCCTCTTTGAGGTTTTATGAGAGAACATTGGCCGATTTGCATGGTCATATTAGGACATGCTAGGACTTGATCCAAAGCTTGAAGTTCATCATCTTGCAGTCGATCCAAAGATCAAGCCCGTTAGACAAAAGCTTAGAAAAATGCACCCCAAGGTGGCATTACTAGTCAAAGCTGAACTAGAAAGAATGTTAGCTGCTAAGGTTATCTGACCTATCGACTACTCAGAATGGATCTCCAACATGGTCCATGTCACTAAGCCTTCCAGTGACATCAGAATCTGCACTGATTTTAGAGATCTTAACAAAGCTTTTCCAAAGGATGATTTTCCCTTGCCCAACATAGATTTGATTGTAGATCTTACAGCTGGACATGAAATTTTGTCCCTTATGGATGGATTTTCTGGGTATAATCAAATCAAGATTGCAAAAGAGGACCAGCATAAGATAGCATTCACTACCCCTTGGGGAACCTTTTGCTACACCATGATGCCTTTTGGCCTAAAGAATACTGGGGCTACCTATCAAAGAGCTATGACATCCATTTTCCATGATCTTATCCATAGCATTTTGGAAGATTATGTGGATGATATCCTAGTCAAATCTCACACCTTCATGGATCATCTTGCTGACCTGGAAAAAGTCTTTGATAGGTTGGCCCAATATCATCTCATGCTAAATCCCAAGAAGTGTGTCTTTGGGGTCACATCTTGCAAGCTTCTAGGCTTCATAGTTTCTAAACGAGGTATAGAGATCGACCCCAAAAAGGTCAAGGCTATCTTAGACATGCCTCCTCCCCAGACACTGCGACAGCTTCACTCTCTTCAGGGAGAACTTCAATCTGTTCGGTGCTTCATCTCCCAACTTGCAGATAAGTGTACACCATTTTCACACTTGCTAAAGAAGAATGAGAACTTCAAGTGGGATCTTTTATGTCAGCGCAGCTTCGATCAGCTCAAGAAGTATCTCACCAATCCCCGTATCTTGGTTCCACCAGTTCCTGGTCGTCACTTGATCTTGTATATATCAGCAACACCTACTGCTCTAGGGGCACTTCTAGCACAACATGATGATTATAGCAGAGAGAGAGCCATCTACTATATTAGTAGAACCCTAGTTTGTTATGAACTCAATTACACTCCTATGGAAAAATCTTGTTTGGCAGTTGTTTTCTCAACTCAAAAGCTTTGCCACTACATGCTAAGTCATACCATCCAACTAGTCTCTAAGATTGATCCTCTCAAGTATATGCTCTCTAGAACAGCACTCACAGGCTGGCTAGCAAAATGGGTTATGCTACTAAGTGACTTTGACATCCAATATGTGGACAGAAAGGCAATCAAAGGGCAAGCTATAGTAGATCACCTAGCTGATGCACCTCTAGTAGATGCATATCCTTTGCTCACAGAATTCCTAGACGAGCATATCTACCTAATTGAAGAACAGCCCCCATGGAAGCTTTATTTTGATGGCTCATACACCTCTCATGGATCAGGGGCAGGAATATTATTAGTTACACCTCAAGGAGATTACATTCCAAAAGCCTTCAAGCTACAATTCCCTAGCACCAACAATATAGCAGAATATGAAGCTCTTGTAGTAGGATTAAAGATAGCTGCAGAATGGAATATGACTGAGTTACAAGTCTTTGGTGATTCCCAGCTCATCATCAAACAAGTCTTAAATGAATATCAAACCAAAGATGAAAATCTATTACCCTACAAAGAGCTAGTTGATTAGCTGACCCAGCATTTTACAAAGCTTCAGTTTACACAAGTGCCTCGAATGCAGAACAAGGCAGCAGATGCCATGGCCACTATCGGCTCACTCTTGGAAATTCCCCAAGAAGCTACGCAGTATGAGTTTTTAGTTGAGTAGCTCATCACACCTACCTATGCGAATGAGGATTCAAACCGTGTTTGTATCTTGGTTGGTCCCCAATCCCCTTGGTACCATGAAATTCACGCTTACCTTAATGATGGTATCATATCCCCTCACCTCACATGTACCCAATGCTAGAACCTCATCCGAAAATCATCTCGCTATGTTATCATAGCCAATACCCTATATCATCGAGGTTATCACGATACTCTCTCTCGATGTTTAGATGAAAATGAGGCCGCGATGGCATTAAAAGAAGTACATTCTGGACTTTGCGATGCCCACACGAGTGGTATTGTCCTAGCACGACAAATCCTTAGAGCAGGCTACTATTGGCCTAGCATTGAAGAAGACTCTTGTGACTTTGTCAGAAAGTGTCTCCCATGTCAGCAGCATGCAAATCTTGTGCACGCTCCAGCACAGGATCTACAGCCTATTGCACCACCTTGGCCTTTTGCTTGTTGGGGCCTTGATCTAGTTGGAACTATCACACCTCTCTCATCTGATGGACATAAATGGATAATAACAGCTACAGACTATTTCACTAAGTGGGTGGAAGCAGTCCCCCTAGTCTCAGCTACAGGAGTTCAAGTCTCCAAGTTCATCTTGTACCACATTGTTTGCCGCTTCGGCATCCCATCCACCATCTTCACTGACCACAGAGGTAACTTTGAAAATCTCAACATGGAAGAATTATGCACTTCCCTCTGCATCCATCACCGCTTTTCTAGCCCATATTTCCCACAAGGTAACGGCCAGGCAGAGGCAACTAATAAAACCCTCCTCAAAATCCTAAAGAAAGTTGTCAATGATTCCGGCCGTGATTGGCACCTTCAAATAAATCAGGCTCTATGGGCCTATCGAACTTCCTTTCGTACATCCACAGGCACAACTCCATACTCCCTAGTCTATGGTGCTAAAGCGGTATTACCTATAGAAGTTGAACTTCCCTCACTACACATATCTTTGCGAGGGTAAATCTCAGATGAAGAATACAAAGTAGCTCGACTCACCCAGCTAGATCTCTTAGACAAGAAGAGACAACAAGCCTATGACTATCTCACAGTCTATCAAACTCATCTCAAAAGGAATTTCAACAAGAAGGTGCTCCCACGACACTTTCAGCCAGATGACATGGTCCTCAAAGAAAATATGAAAGTCCAAGCAGATCGAGAAAAGAAAGGCAAGTTTGAACCTACATGGCTTGGTCCCTATGTGGTTACTGCCTCCTTTGGCTCTGGAGCCTATCAATTATCTACACCAGAAGGAGAACTCTTGAATGATCCCACTAACATCATTCATCTCAAGAAGTTCTATGCTTGAAGATCCTTGGTATACCCAGCTTTTGAAAAAAATACAAAAAAAAATAGTAAAGAGAAATAAGCGTCCAATGGTGAAAACTTGGCAATTCAAGCGCCTTGGATAGGTACCTTGGTGAAAACCTGGTAATTCAGGTGCCTTGTGTGCTAAAGACTAATCCATTATCTATCACTATCCTATCCCTCATCCATCCACCCACCATCCCATAAAACACCTGCTTGTTCCCTTGGTGTTCCAATCAAATATCCAAAATCTGATGGAGCTTGTCAATACTTCCTGTACAACTTGTAAATCTTGTACCAAAGCTTGTATTATACCTTGTAAATCTTGTACCAAAGCTTGTATTATACCTTGTAAATCTTGTACCATACCTTGTATATATCCGAATCTTGTCCAAAGCTTGTACATATTCCAGCTTGTAAATAATCTTGTATCCTAGCCTTTATCCTATCACATGCACACACAGATTCCCATTTTCCTTAAGCTTTTCACAAACCATCTACCTATCCACCTATCAACTCTTATAGACATCCCATCCTTCACAAACATTTCCATCTCACAAAAAAAAAAAAAAACATGAACAAACTTGTACATTTGTAACATATCTTGGTCTATCAGCTTGTACATCCTCTTTAGCTTAGTATCATTGTATCTATCTGGCTTTCGTGTTAGTTCATCCTTGGTCAACATCTTGCACACATCACACACTTTGGTTATATATTGTAATGCATCCTTTTTCTAGATCTCCTATCACCAAAGTGTTATCCTTCTTAGTTCAGCTTGCCAGACGCATCACTCATCCAGATCCATCAGCTTAGGTGCTCTCTGATAGATCCTTGCAGGATATAGCTTTCTTCATGTCTGATCTTGGTCCGTTAGTACTTTGTCCTATCCATCTCGTTGGCAAACAGTTCTCTTTTGGATTTTCGCTTTCTTTTGATTTGGGATCTTCCCTTTTGGGTCTTGAAACATCTTTTCCAAGCAATCTCCTTGTTCCCTCCTCAAGGTTGCCATGATCTTCCATATCATGGTATGCTGCAAATGGGGCAATTAGAGCGTAAGGTCTTGATCAGGTCTTTTGCTTGTTTTCTTTTTCTGCTTGTGGGTTACCTAGTGTCGTTTCCATGCTGCTTCCTCTGGGATTCATGTGTGATACTGGGGCAATCCTTGCGTGTTTTTTTTGAGTCAGTTCGTTAGTCCTCTGCCCGGTTGGTGAAAAGGCCTTGATGTTCTTGGTAACCTTGGCAATTAACCAACAGTCCTATAGCAAATCTAGTGCTCAACTACATGGTGGTACTTCTCTTTGAAGTATCCCCCTGCTCAAAAAGCTTCAATGGATTCCCTTCATCTCCATTATCCCCCATCCATATCCTACATCTGTCGCTCCTACCCCAACTTATGCATCAGTATCTCTTTGAATCACTCCTCATGCTTAGCTTTAGGGATCCACAATCCTAGTCTTAAGGATCCACCAATCAAATCAATCCACCAAGCCTCATCTTTCGAGATCCACAATCCTAGTCCTAGGGATCTCCAAAACCCATCTTTCGCCAATCTGACTCTTTGAAATCCTGTTGCATCATCTTTATCATTCTATCATCCATCTCCCTACCATGGATTCCTTTTATAGCGCTCCGCTCCTCCATCTCCCCCCCCCAATCTTGGAAAGTCTTAAGCTTGCTTTACTATTGTGCCTCTGATTTCCCTTTATCATTCTCCCGTAGTGAGAGTTTGAGCTAATTCAGCCCCTTCTCTTTGCCAACCTGCATCTCAGCTCGTCTCAATTTTTTGTACTTTTCAAAAATTCGTCGAACCTCATTTCTCTCCCCACCGCCTTCCTGAGGGGGCATCATCTAAGTCTAGTCTCTCCTCTTCTTATCCAAGACTGGGGCAACCTTGTTGCTAAAACATCTTCCTCGTGTCGTCTTCATTCGAACTTCTTTGAAATAGTGTTGTCTCAACACTATGTCAAAGAGGGGCAAAATGTAGACACCTAAATTTGATTACACTGCTTTGTTAATCTAATCTAGCCATCTCTAAAGGCATCATTAATTAAATTCTTATTTAATTAATCCTTTTCCATCCCTAGTTGATTAATTTAATTAATCATCTATAGTCCTAATTGATAAATCAAATAATCTATTATTTATCAATTAAATCCTTTTCTCCTATCTAATTCCAAAAATCCCCATTTATTAAATAAATCTATTTGATAAATTAAATCTTCAAATTCAAAAACCCCTAACCTATCTCTAATCCTCCATTTAGCCTAATCCACCCCATCTACCCATACTAACCAAGCTTAGCCACTAACTCACCCACCCTCATTAATGCCATCCACTTGCACATCTCTAACATCCCTAATCTAATCCTAAACCCAAGCCTAATCCACCCCCTAATGTTGTCACATTCCTTAAACAAGTTTAAGACTTTCCTAATCCAAACCAAAGTCTCCCCTCAAAAAACCCAACCACTAAGTCATGAGTGCTCTTACAAAACATAAAAGACTCTTACAAGCCCACTCATGACTCTTACACCCATCTTCCACACTCATTCCTCTTACATCCCTCTTACATACTCAACCCCACTCATCATGCCCTTAACCAACCCTTTACCCTACCCTCTCACACTCATCCTCCTTGTGACAAGTGTCACCTTCCCATTAGTGCTAAACAAGCAGAATCCATGTGCTCTCCTTTGAGTGCATCCTAGCCCTCCTTAAGCCTTCATCCATCCTTGCATCTAAGCCCTCCATCCCTCTACCCCTTAGCCTATAAATTGAATCCCATCCCAAACCATTTCATCAACAATCTTTGAGCTAAAGTTACCATGCTATTTTGAGAACCAAAGCCATCAACCATACCCTTATAATGCCAAATTGAGAGCTCAAAAAGCTACCAATTTGCCATTACCCATCTCCATTGAAGCAGCTTTTGAGCATCTTGAGCATACATCCACAGCAAAAGGACACATCTACAGAATCAAGAAAGCATGGAGCACTTTTTCTTGTGAGGTTTGCACTTCTTATTTTCTTTCTTTGTCTAAGCATATATGTGGATTTAGTTTTTGGTTTGTGAATGTTTACTTTATTTTTTAATGTTCTTTGCATACTAATTCTTGTTCTACACATATTATTAGATGTTTCAAAATGATGTCTTCCTTTTTCATGAGAACATCTACTACAAATTATGACACAATCTTCTGAAGAGGTGTGCATGCCAGGGTAACATTCATTGCACACTTCATATGTTTGTGTGTTTATCAATGCATCTATCCTAGTGTAAAAAAATTTAGAAGCTATTGCAAAGTCTATATCACTTTGGGGTATAAGATTGCCTATATTAATAGTTGGTATCTAAGTATCTGTTCCTCTATCTATGCCACATTTTTCCTTTTTTGTTTGTGTTACATATGATAATGAATATCTAGTTCTTCTCTGTGGTGATCATAGTACTCACAATCTCTTTAATGATGTTGATTCTTTTTATTTTCAATTGCTGAGAGTAGTGTTTCACAATTTTGAGAAGAGGAACTCATTATCTACAAACAACATTACACACTTCATGATAAATATTGTATTGAAAATACTTCATGATATAAGATGTGGATAATAATAATAATGTCAAACAAAAAAAAGCATTAACATTTTCAAAAATGCATTGTAAACAGTGGATGTTGTAATGTAGTAGAACCATCATTTTTAGATTCAAACACCAAATATTTAATTCACAAAAGGTATATCATAAAGAAATAAGTTGTTGCTAAAGATATCATTGGATTGAACTAAATACAATCATAAGCATTTGAAATCAACCACCAATATTTTCATTGGCTAAGGATATGAAAATCTTGCTAACCTCGAAAAACATTATTGTCAAGGTAACTATTCATTAACATTAATGCCCTTATAAAGGACTTAACTTAATACAATAATAAAAAAATTAATTTACCAAATATATGTTAGTTTCATACATTGGATCATAGCATGAATGTTGGGAGTACTAAATATAGTCATAAACATTTCAATTCACCAAATAAATTATATTTTTAATATGTTGATACATAGAATCAATTTTGGGAGTACAATTATGTACTTATATTATTAGATAAGAAGAAATATGGATATATTTACGCAATCATGCCTTCCATGTCATCAATTTTATTGATCGAGGAAGCATTTTCTTCTTCAAGCTTTAGAGTGTCAACTTTGGTGATTGTCAACTTCAAATGACCTTGAGCAGTACTTGAGTCATATAGAACTAAGATAGTGAAGAGGAACTCTTTGAAACATCTTTGTTTGATTATCATATTTGCATCAATCATTGCATCTTGATTGAATTGGATCATGTATAATTCATGGGTTGACATACCCAGAAGGTAGGTTGCAGGTTCATCAAAAGCAACAACCCAGAGTGTGCATGTATGATGATCTATTAGCTTTAGCTAAAGTATTTACTTGTAAATACAATATGCAAATGTGTCTTTGCACTTTGAACAATTCCATGTTTCATCATCATTTCTAACAATTTTTTTCTTACATTATTTTCCATTCAAGAAAAAGGGGCAAGTTGGATAGTAAACTAAATTCATTTTAATGAATTGAATTATTGCCTTTACAATGTACTGAAAAGTTTGGGAGACATTCATGGGTTTCCCCTCAATCTTAGCAATTATTTTCCTTGGAATTTGTAGAGGTACATTTATAGCTTGTGTTGATGATGTTAAAATATCCTTCCCATCATCATCAAACCATAACCTTAGATTTTTTGCCTCCTCTATGTCTAGGTTTATGAAGAGTTGAGTACTAGCCAAAGTTCTTATGACCTTTCCATTGTATTCGGTGAGTTTTCAAGTTTTAATTACAAGAGCAACAACATTGTGTTAATGGTACATTTCTTGGAGTCATGCTCCCTCTTTTTGAGTTGTTGATCCCCATAAAGTTACATTTATAGTAGATGAACACATATCCATTAATTGGACACTTCTTCTAAGAACTTTTGTCTCATCAAACCTCCTTATTGTGGTACATGAATGCACACAAACAACTATGCCAATAAAATCAACAAGGACATCTTTGGTCAGGTGCACAATTTGATCAAGACGGGTGAAAGTAAATTGATATTTTAGAATTTACAAGTCATCATCTAAGAGAGAAACCCTTGAGTTGTCATCCAAATAAATTTTAATTTGGCTATTAAGTTTGTTTTAGAGCCTATTCATTATCTTCACGGTACCACCCGCTATTGTATATATAACTCATACTTGGATATTTATGTAATGAAGATCTTCTTCTTTTTTGAAGCAAGTGATATGTACCTCAGTTTTCTCACAATCTATAATATCAAAGGAGAAGAATTTACCTTCACCTTTTTGGCTATAATGCAACCCCTTATTAGCCACCTTGTTTGATATGGGTTCAAGTTTCTAATTGGAGTAATAGTAGGGTTGATTTCTTTATTCTTTAATGAATATGATATCCCAAGCACCACTCACTGTGAAACATCAAAAATTTTAAGCACATATGTCAATGTAGAACCCAAGTCTGGTGCATATAATTCTAGGTCTTATTCCTTGCATATGTAGATGGGTTCACCAATAATATCATGATTCAAACAAGTGATGTCTATTTCAAAAACAACAATCCACCTGCACAAGGACATTGAGTTCAAGTATTATGCATTGTAACATATCACAAAAGGTTGGATTTAAAAATGTTGTTGTATTGATAACTAGAAATTATTGGATAATTTTATAAAAGTACATACCTAGATTTGCAAATAGCAGGGTAATTATACCCTTTAAGTATCTTCTAACCAATTTTGTTTTTTCACTTTTTAAGCTTTATCATATTTTTTCCCAAGATGATATTTCACGATTTTGTCTTTTTAAAAAAAAACTCTAACAACATGTTTTTATCCCTCTTTTTTAAATAGTGATTTTTTCAATTTTACAATCATCTTTTTGTCATGCCACGGTGTTTAGAGATTCTCTTTTTAATATATATGTATTATGTTTACGCATTTATACATATTTATAAAATATTAAAAATTTTGTTATCTTTATTTCTATTGATTAAGAGTAAAAGTGGCAAAGAAGAAAAACATTTTTATTATAAATAAATATATAGAATATCTAATTCTTTCTCCTTTTTAAAGCTTAGAAGCTTCTATATTCTAGAATTTTCCTTTTGCAAAATCGAATCATCTCTAATTTTATGTAAAAATGCCATTGGTGTTGAGTTCATTTAGAGTACAAAGTGTGCTCATAGATGAGAGCATCCAAAAGAGACACATTGGCCTTGGCATCATGTCCATGGGTAATGGTGGAAAGAAACCAATGGCTCTAAGTTCTTCATTTGCACTATCACCATGAAGTGGGTCACTTGTTAATTTCTCATAGCATAGTTACAGATTAATTGCATAATAAATTCACAAGAAAAAAAGAAAAAAAAACTCTATCTCATTTATAACAATTAATACTCTGGGTTAATTAAATAATGAAGATAAGCATAAAGAAAAATATCAAAATACAAACACATGTAGACAATAACACTTACATACCTAGGAAACCCTAGTTTGGGGAGAAACCTACAAATGTTAGATCTTCTATTCAGCTTAACAAAAAACTTTCTCTTCAAGAATACAATAAAATCCAATTGAAGTTTCCTACAACAATCTTACATATATAGAGCCCAACTTCTATACTTAGCTTGCAAGAAAAGAATATTGTCTTGCTTTCTTTGGCTCTAAACCATATAAAGAATCACTTCCAATTTTTCTCAAATTCACAAACTATAATAATTAAAAATTTGGGATAGTTAACTAAAACTAATAAGTGAAAAGCAAAAATAACAAAAGCCAAACACCACATATATACCCAAGAAACCCCAATTCTACAAATGTTAGATCTTCCACTACTACATTTGGACCCGAATTAACTGTCACCCTAGCGATAGGACCATATATTGGCTCTTGCCAAACTTTTGTTGTTGGGTATTCTATCGTAATGGCAATGAATGACACTTTAATTTAAGCTTCTAGAAAGTCATCACAATTGTGACAGAAATACGATAGTTGCACTGTGAAGTGACGTTCATCCATCAAGATGGTCTGTCATAATTGTGATGCAATTGTGACTATTGTGTTGTGTAAGTAACGGCTAGTCATTGGAGCATTCATTGCAATTGTGATGACGAGTGGAAATATTTAAAAAAAATCTTTTAACAACCACCCACCATAATGGTGGTCATTTGGGTGTGGCTCAAGAAAATGAGATTGCTTACATTGCTATGGAGTTGATGGATATGGACCTGTTGTCATCCATCAAGAAAATTATTGCAGTACATAGCTCATGAGTTATTAATGCAAAAAAAGACATACAATTTCTTTGCAAGTGATGTTCAGGAACTCAAATGCATATTTGCAGAGATGATCATAGGAGAACCCATGTTTGGGTAAGTGCACAAAGTTGTGGTGCCAAAAGGGGGGTATAAGTGGACACCTTTTTCCTAAAATCTACAAATTTTGAACTTCAACAAGAATTTGAAGATAGTTACACTCAAAATTTTAAGATATGAAAAAAACAAAAGTCGTAGTCCTTTGAATCTAGTTTCTAAACTACTAATTTTTTTTCAAAATGGTTTAGTTTTAGGTCCCCAAAAAAGGGGGCCACAAAAAGTGGTACTATTTATTCCAAAAAAACATAACACAATACAAAGTGTGGCCCCCCTAAAATTTTAACTTTTTTTTTGAAATTCTTTGATTACTCTAGTCCAAAGTTATTTAACACTACGTAGTTTATCCTAGATTTTTCGGGTAATTTTATAATGTGTATTTTTTTTTAATGAATTTTTTAACTAGACACATCCCAAAAACATGAAATATTTGTGTGCTCCCACTAGAAATAATTGAAAACTAATCTAAAATCAAAACTTTTTTTTTTCAAAGTGTGTAGAATGGAGTCTAGTTTCTAAAAAACTAAGTTGTTGCAAAATTCGATGAACGAGCTAAAATCTATAGCCCAATTAGTACATGGTGGTTTTTGATAAAAAATGAACATACATTCAAAATAAATTATAGATGAAAGGTTTGAAATAGTTCAAATTAAAAATAAATTATATGGTTAGATAGCTAACACAAAGACCTATAATTCTATGTAACCTGATCTTATCAATACCCAACCACGAGAAATCTTGAAGGGGAGCACACAAGAAAAAATAATCATTTTTGGTATGTTTGTTGGAAAACACGTCTTAGACCTATTCATAAACTCCAAACCTTTGGGTTGGATCTCCAAGGCAAAACCAAGCCTTAGGCTTGGGTTTAAATAAGCTTTCAATAGTGTGTGCACCCTATAGTGCTCACGTGCTATCTAAAACATGATTTCTCAGTAGCGCCACGCACTATTAAGACCTAAGTTGCATAAGAGAACTAGGTGGGGGGGATAAGGGAATGGCCATGTGTGCGTGTATGAGAGATAGAGAGAAAGTAGGGGATGGGAGAGGGGAGAGAGAAAGTGAGAAAGAGTAGGGATGGCAAAGAGAGTATAGGATGGGAGAGAGAGTAGAGGTGGTAGAGAGAGTACAAGATGAGAGAGATGAAGTGTGTGAGAGAGTAGGGGTGGAAAAGAGAGAGTGCAGGATGGGGGAAAGAGATTGAAAGTAGGGGATGGCAGAGAGAGGAAGTGTGAGAGAGAGTACAAGTTGGGAGAGAGAGATTAAGAGTAGGGGATGAGGGAGAGAGAGTAGGTGATGGGAGATGGAGTGGGAGAGGAAGAATGAGAGAGAGGAGGATGGGAGTGCATGTGTGTGAAAGAGAGAGAGAGTATGGAATGGGAGAGGGGGAAGACAAAGTAGCTCAAGAGAGAAGGGTATGGAAGAGAGAGTAGGCGATGGGAGAGGGAGTGGGAGAGGGAGAGAAAGGGGAGATAGAAATGTGTGTAAGAGAGAAAGAGAGAGAGAGTAGGGGATAGGAGAGAGTGTGAAAATGTAAGAAAGAGTAGAGAGGGGGGGGAGAGAGAGAGAGAGAGAGAGAGTAGGCAATAGGAGAGGGAGTGGGAGAGGGAGAGCGAGTGAGAGAAAAAGTAGGGGATGGAAGAGGAGAGAGGGGGGATGGGGGTGTGTGTGTGTGAAAGAGAGAGAGAGTACAGAATGAGAGAAGGGAGAGAGAGATAGAGAGAGTAGGCAATGGCAGAGGGATGGGAGAGAGAGGGAGAGTGAGAGAGAGAGAGAGAGAGATAGTAGGCAGTGGGAGAGGGAGTGGGAGGGAGAGAGAGGTGGAATGGAAGCATGTAAGAGAGATAGAGTAGGGGACAGGAGAGAGTAGGTAGTGGGACAAGGACTGCAAGAGAGAGGGGGGGAATGGGAATGTGTATTTATTTATAAGAGAGATAGAGTAAGATATGGGAGAGAGTGTGAGATTTTGAGAGAAAGTAGGAGGTGGCAAAGAGAGATCGTACGGGATGGGGGTGAGAGAGAGAGAGTAGGGGATGGGAGAGAGTGTGAGAGAGATTAGGGGATGGAAGAGAGAGAGTGAGAGTAGGGGATGGGAGAGTGAAATTAGAGAGGGAGAGAGAGTACTTGAGAGAAAGAGTAGGCAGTGCAAGAGGGAGTGGGAGAGGGAGAGAGAGGGGGGATGGGAGTGTGTGACAAATCTAGAGAGTAGGGAATGGGAGAGGAGAGAGAGGATGGAAGTGTGCATGTAAGAGAGACAGAGTAGGGGATGGGAGAGAGTGTGAGAGTGAAAGAGAGAGTAGGTGGTGGCAAAGAGAGCTCATACAGGATGGGAGAGAGAGAGAGAGAGAGAGAGAGAGATTACGGGATGGGAGAGCATGAGAGAGAGTAGGGGATGGGAGAGAGAGAGAGTGATAGTAAGGGATGGGAGAGAGAGAGAAAGAGTAGAGAGGAAGAAAGAGAACTTGAGAGAGAGAGAGAGTAGAGAGGAAGAAAGAGAACTTGAGAGAGAGAGAGAGATAGTAGGCAGTAGGAGAGGGAGTGGGAGTGGGAGAGGGAGAGGGAGAGAGATAGGGGGGATGGGAGTGTGTGTGAAAATTGTAGAGAGTAGGGGATGGGAGAGAAGAAGAGTGGGGGGATAAGAGTGTGTATATCTCTGAAAGAGAGAGAGTAGGGGATGGGAGAGAGTGTGAGTGTGAGAGCAGGGGGTGGTAGAGAGAGAGTATGATGATGGAGGAGAGAAAGTAGGTTGTGGGAGACGGAAAGAGAGAGGGGGGATGGGAGTGTGTGTGTGTGTAAGAGAGATAGAGTAGGGGATGGGAGAGAGTGTGAGAGTGTGAGAGAGTAGAGGATGGGAGAGGAGAGAGAGAGTAGGGGATGGGGGAGAGAAAGTAGTCAGTGGGAAAAGGAGTGGGAGAGGGAGAGGGAGAGAGAGGGGGGGAATGGGAGTGTGTGTGACAAATGTAGAGAGTAGGGGATGGGAGAGAAGAAGAGTGGGAGGATAAGAGTGTGTGTATCTATGAAAGAGAGAGAGTAGGGGATGGGAGAAAGTGTGAGAGTAGGGGGTGGCAGAGAGAGAGTACAGCAATGGGGGAGATAAAGTAGGCAGTGGGAGAGGGAAAGAGAGAGGGAGGATGGGAGTGTGTGTGTAAGAGAGACATAGTAGGGGATGGGAGAGAGAGTGAGAGTAAGGGATGGGGGAAGAGAGAGAGAGAGTAGAGAGGAAGAAAGATAACTTGAGAGAGAGAGATAGTAGGCAGTAGGAGAGGGAGTGGGAGAGGGAGAGGGAGAGAGTGGGGGGATAAGAGTGTGTGTATCTATGAAAGAGAGAGAGTAGGGGATGGGAGAGAGTGTGAGAGTGTGAGAGTAGGGGGTGGCTTAGAGAGAGTATGATGATGGGGGAGAGAAAGTAGGTAGTGGGAGAGGGAAAGAGAGAGGGGGGATGGGATTGTGTGTGTGAGAGAGATAGAGTAGGGGATGGGAGAGAGTTTGAGTGTGAGAGAGTAGGGGATGGGAGAGGAGAGAGAGAGTAGTGGATGGGGGAGAGAAAGTAGGTAGTGGGAGAGGGAGAGAGAGAGGGGGATGGGAGTGTGTGTGTGTGAGAGAGATAGGGTAGGGGATGGAAGAGAGTGTGAGTGTGAGAGAGTAGGGGATGGGAGAGGAGGGGGATGGGAGTGTGTGTGAGAGAGAGACAGAGTAGGGGATGGAAGAGAGTGTGAGTATGAGAGAGTAGGGGATGGGAGAGGAGAGAGAGAGAGAGCAAGGGATGGGGGAGAGAAAGTAGGTGGTGGGAGAGGGAGAGAGAGAGGGGGGATGGGAGTGTGTGTGAGAGAGAGATAGAGTAGGGGATGGAAGAGAGTGTCAGTATGAGAGAGTAGGGGATGGGAGAGGAGAGAGAGAGCAGGGGATGGGGGAGAGAAAGTAGGCAGTAGGAGAGGGAGTGGGAGAGGGAGAGAGAGAGGGGGAATGGGAGTATGTGTGTAAGAGAGATAGAGTAGGGAATGGGAGAGAGTGTGAGAGTGAGTAGGTGGTGGTAGAGAGAGCTCATACAAGATGGGAGAGAGAGAGAGAGTAGAGAGGGAGAGAGAGAAGTTGAGAGAGATATATAGTAGGCAGTAGGAGAGAGAGAGGGAGAGGGAGAGAGATAGGGGGAATGGGAATGTCTGTAAGAGAGACAAAGTAGGGGATGGGAGAGGAGAGAGAGAGTAGGGGATGGGGGAGAGAAAGTAGGTGGTAGGAGAGGGACAGGGAGAGAGATTGGGGGGATAAGAGTGTGTGTGAGAGATCTAAAGAGTCGGGGATGGGAGAGGAGAGAGGGTGAGAGAGGTAGAGAGAGTAGGTGGTGGGAGAGGGAGAGTGAGAGAGAGTAAAGGATGGGAGAGGGGAGAGAGTAGGAAGAGAGAGAGGGAGGGGATGGGAGAGAGAGTAGGAAGGATAGAGAGTAGGGAGGATGGGGAGTGATGTGATTTCACATAGTGCGTACGTGCTATAGTGCATACACACTATCTCAAATCACCTAAAAATGGTAAAAAACCAACCTTGGGGCCCATTTCATCCATTTCTTGCTTTTGGTCTGTTATGCACTCTGTTATTCCGACAGAAATCACAGGTTTCAACATAGCAAACACTATTTCAACACTTTTGGAAGTTAGCAAACACCAAATTCAATCATTGGATACGTGATTTGAAGACTTTTTGAATATTCCTTGTATAGAAAAGGTTAGTGCAATCCATTTTAAATATTGTTTGTCAATATATAGATACAAATTTGATTATAATTTCACATGTTATTTAATATATAGTGAATTCATTGAAAATTGTATGTTTGAATGAAACGTTATTTCGGAATGGTTAGAAATTTGACAAGTCATTTGATATATATTGTGTATTCATTCAAATAATTATAATTTTTATATGTAATTGAATAATTTGACATGTAGAAATCATCATCATGCCAAGGAAGAAACCAAAGATTAAAACAAATGAAGATAGGGAGAGAGATTTGGTAATTAAAAGAGATAAAATGAAATTACTACGTGAACAAAGAAAATTACAAAGCAATAATGAAGAATTGAATTTTGAAGAGGATCAAGAACCACCAGTACAAAGAAATAAAGAGGAAGAATTAGAAAGACAAAGAGAACGAATGAGATTGTTACGCTCAAGAAGACAATTGAATTGTGAAGCTACACCATCCTCCAATGTTGGAGTCATATCGTCCGCTACACCATCTTCCAATGTTGGAGTACCATCTTCTAATGTTGAAGGCATATCATCCTCTCATGTAGAAGTGACACTGATTTTTAGATCCGACGATATACACACTCCATCATGTCATGTTGAAAGCACAACATCAACACATCAAGTAGGTGATATTCCATCTTTTAAATCTTATTGCCAAGGCACATCATCTTCGGTTCAAGGTACACAATACACTCAACCTTATATTGATGTTCAAAATGTTGAGAGAATTGAAGAGATTAGAACACCTTCTAGAATTCGTTTTAGAAGACCAAAATATTTGATTGATATTGATACTAACATTTTGAAATCAATGCTTGACAAGATTAGCAAGCGTACTTGTCAAAAAAAAGTTAATAGTATGTGGAGATTTTTTTTGAAGAATTAAATATTACAGGTCAATGCCAATTATTTGTTGAAATGATGAGAAATTTGAAATTTAGGCCTATCATGAAGATTCTTGGGCTAATAACAATGGACGATTCAAATGAAAGAAATATTGTAAAGAATCTAATGAGTGCTTATGAAAAAGTGGGTTCTAAATCATGTACCAAAGATAGTAATATCACAAGATGAGAACTCACATCGACAATAGTAACCAAATGAAGAAATCTTGACTCATGAGAAAGAGAAGCAAAACATTAAAAAATGGTAGAGGTACCCTAAGGAGAGCCATGCTAAGGCGTGAGAGATTAGAAGATCCAACAAAAAATGAGTTATGGACATTTAGCATTAGAATACTGCAAAAGGATAAAGAAATTAGTGAAGCTTTGAAATTATTGATCGAAGATTTTTGGAAAAATAATACATGTGTTTCTCCTAATCAAAGAGATGTTGTAAGAAGGAGGATTGGTAGCCAAAATCACGAGCCACATGCGAAACATTTTTTGGACTCAACTCAGACACAATTTTTTGCAAAATTTATTGGTATGTATCCTCAAATTCGAATAAGTCAAAGATTTTTTGAGATGGGTAAACCTTTTTATGTGAAGATAAATCACACATGCACAACTTGTTGTTGTAGGATGCCTATTGAATTTTCTAACCATTTTGATGTTTTTAGGCATATATGCGTAGTTTTGCATTCTTAGTTTGTTTTGCAGGATTGTGACATAAAAGAACCACCAAGATCTTCAAGGAAATTCATATCCAACATTTTATGTGAAATAGGGGATGGCCAAAAATTTTACAAGACATCATGCTTGGATGGTACGTGCTTATTTTGTGGTTCTTTGCAACTTTTATCAACTTGTCAACATATGGATAGTATGCATGCAATTGGAAATGAAATAGTGGATTATGAAAAATTCAAGATAGTGACATATGCTCTAAAATATGGGAAACATGGTAAAAGATGTGATCTAGTCATTGAAAAGATTCCAGTGTATGAGTTCATGAAGATTTTTCCTAAAAAGATTATTTACGAGTATGCAAGGCATACCCATAGAGCTCAATGGTTGGATTTACAATTCAAGTTGTGCAAGGATATGTTTCCATTGGATACCATTGTTTTGGTTGTAGATTTTGCAAAGAACTACACACTACAACCACAAAATGAGGTGCAAGAAAAGTATTATACATCTCAACAAGTTTCCATATTTGTTCACATAACATTCATGCATTCACCTACAAGTACAGAGGATGATAGGAAGATTTTGAGGGAGTACCATTTTTACATTAGCAATGATCGATCACATTCTACGGAGTTTGTACATGATTTTTTTCAACTATTTTATGGAGATTTGGCTAATAGGGGCATATCATATCATCAGTACATTATTTGGTCAAACAATTGTGCATCTCAATCCAAGAATGCACGGATGTTCTATTGGTTGAGCAGGATGCACAGGTTGTGTAGAATTTAATATATGTGGAATTTCACAGAGGTTGGTCATGGTAAGGGAGAGCACGATGGTGTAGGCACATGCATTAAAAGAGCCTTGGCTCGTGAAGAACTAAAGTACAAAGATGGAGCAATATTGATAGATGCAAAATCCATCGTCCAATGGTGTAATGCTACAATGGGTCCAGGTAAGGAAGTTGAGTCTATAGTTCATAGATTTTTTGGTTGATAGATAATACTAACATTGCACTATATCAGGATTGTTGCACACTAACAGGATCTAGTGAGTTACACTCTTTTAGAAGTTTTGATGCAGGTTCATGGAGTATCCACACACGAAAAATGGCATGCTATTATCCATCATGTGCAGAGAAAAATTGGGATGACTGTGAGTCAACTGAATGGGTGGACAAATGGGATATACGAGTGTTGGACCCAATTAACACCTATCGTCCCCCACAAGCACTAGAAATGGTAGAGATAGATTTTTCTATTGACTTTGACCGCTTGTTAGATCTAGTGCAACTTGGTGTATATATATATATATATATATATATATATATATATATATATATCTTTGTAATTTCAATATGTAACTTTATAACTTTTACCTAGGTATTTTCTAAATTAATGACCACATTTTGTACATTTGTCACTATAGGCCATGTTTTTGCTATTATTGCACCTAAAGACAATGAAAAAGGGACAGATTATTATTTGTGTCATTGTGTTGAAGCCAAAAAAAAATTGGATCACTCGGTTATAGATGGTGAAGGTTTAGAGTACCATGTCAGTGCGGTGGTTGTAACATGCGCATGGCTTAGACGATATCCTATGAATAATCCTAACTTGTGGTTATTTGAGGATTGGAAAACAAAGAGGAAGATTCTTCATTATTCAAACCTTGTTGTCACATCAAATGTCCACTTGATAAAATATGGTGGAAAACCACATAATAAGATTGTTTGGAAACTTCACGACTCAGACCATGAGGCAATACTTGAAACATTAAAATGTCGAGCAGATCTAGTTGGCTCATTAGATTGAATAGGGAGAGAGGGAGAGAGATAAAAAGTGATCAATTGGATTGAAATACAATGTTACAACCTCTTCCCCAAGACTCTCACATGACTAAGGTGGACCATATTTTTATGATGTGTAAGTGATGAGATTTAGTTTTTATTTGTTTAGAATCTAGATACATTATTTTAATTTATATTAGATTCTTTAATAGGACCCTTTTTTTTAATCTTATCTTAGATTTTTTACTGTGTTGATTCTTCATTTGTAGGTCACCAAAGAAGAGGGCTAATAAAGTTGACGCACAAGTGATAAAGGGTGAGATGGCAAAATCATCTGTGAAATGGTATTATCAATTCACATCCTCAATATTTATTAGTGTTCTTTGTTCAAGTACCATTGTATGCTAATCATCTTATGCCTGGAATTGCAGAGGATCACAATCATCAAAAAATAAGAAGGAAAATAGGTCTCGATCTAATGATAATGGGGCAATGACAGATATAGTTCTCTCTAAGGATTCCAATTTGTTGGAATTTGACTCATTATTATCATAAAGTTAGCATGTTGGAAAGGGTTAATAGTTGATTATGTATATTCATCCCATGTGTGTTCCATGAGGTTAATACTATTATAACATGATCAATTTGTTCAAGTGACATATGATGAGGTTGTTTGTACAACTTAATGATTGAGTTGAAGTGATTAATGAAGTAATGGTTGTTTGTACACTATAGTTTGTAGCATGTGCATACATTATCCCTCAATATCAAACATGGAAGGCTATTATCTACTATATTTAGAATTGCTCTGGCAGTTCATACACATGTTAATAATAACTTATTTCCTAACCCAATTGAATTCAATCCACAATATGGTTAAATTATGTTAATACTAAGGTTTGTAGCATTAATTGGTAAGATTCCTAATATTGACACACAACTGAACTGGGACCAACTATTCCTCACAGGCTTACACCAGCAAACATATTTTAATGGAGATGTATATTAGAAGGTTCAACACAATGGTGATGCCTTTGGATAGGCCCTTGGTATGCATCCTTCCTTTTCATTTAGAGGGGCAACTCCCTCGTATGATATGATTTTGAAGCTTTTCAAATAAAGGATCTAAAACTAAAAGGTGAGAAAGCTCATGATGATGAATGCACCACACAACTCCAAGGCTATCCTGAACTACTAAATTAAAATCGCTAATAACAAAAATCAAGATCTACACTTGAAAACTATTACTAGCACAATGCTGATCCACAAATTCATAAACATCTACACCATACCATGAGAATGCTCACTACAAAGAGAATAAACATTTCTAACAATTTAGATTTGGAAGAAGAGAACTCAAACTGCACGTTCCTTTATTTTCTTGCACCAAGAACCTAAGAGGAATTTTTGATTGCAAAGATAAAATTTTTACATACTTTCCAAATATCATCTCCTAATCAAAATTTTAGCATAGTGCTCCCTTTTTCAAAAGCCCAAAAGGTCCCTTTACAAAGCCAATAGGAGTCCTTATATAGACATAAAGGTTAATAACTACCTCTTCATGGTTAATAACCACTTCCAAAATATGTAATTTTGGAGAGGTTAATTAACCTCAATAAAATTAACCCAATGTGACCTGAAACTTGGATCTTACACCTGTGAGAGGAAGATTGACTAATCAAGAGCATGAGGTTGTCAATATGGAGGGAATGTTGAATTTGTGGAGTTCGAGATTACATCTCATTATATTGCATCTTCTACTTAGACAGTAACATCTATTTGGCACTTTCTCATATTTTTCATCATTCTAATGCAAGACAACACTTCCTCCTTGAAACTCGTCAAGTTAGTGATGGTCTATTACTTGTGATTGCATGATCTATTTGACTTCTTCCTTTGGGTAACCCATTCGCAAGGTGTAAATGAATATGCTTTATGCTCTACCCATCATGTTCATTCCACATCTTGTAATGATTCTCCATATTTCTCCGCAATCTATTCCTTTCATTAGTGTGGAGTGTTTCAAACATTCACCACCCACTCCAAGTTTTACACTTTAATATGCTTTAAATGCCTCATACAATAGTGTCTTCCATATCAATATTGTGCAAGCTGTACCAAGGGTGACAAATGAGTTTTATCTCACTACAGAATTTGAATGCTCTTTTCCCAACCACATACATTAACTATATATTCATATCTGGTGTTTTCATAAAATATTCTCATAAGGACGGTGTAGTTTATCTTGCATTCATGATTGAGGATTAAATCAAACACTTCTTACTCATCTTCTTCAAACTTAACTTCTTGAACCTTTACCATATCTGTAACTGTGCTAGATTTATTGGGTGTTGGATCAATGAAAGTATAGTCTCCCTTGCTCCAATGCTTTCTATTTCACCCAACCTTTGCACATGTTCACATTGGATAGTTGGTTCTTTGGCTATTCATTGAACATTATCACTGTTCTGGGCATTTGATATTGTATATCGCATAGAGATAAAGACCATCCTAGTCGTGAGCCTCGATGACCAATTATTCAAAGTGGCTATCGATCCTTGTCCACCTTCTTTACACTAACACCATTGAATTGGCTTGGACATAATTTCAAACACATTGCACACTTCTTCATTGACTGATCTCCACCGTGTCATCTCTACACTTTTGACAGTGGAAGAAAATACATTTATATGAAGCTCGGATTTGATGAGTGCAAACTTTATTCATGTCAAGTTCTTTGCTGGCATAGGTTGCCAAGGTTGGCTATTGTTATAGAGCATCTGCACATTTACTCATGTAACTCTATTGGGTTCAATACGACAATGAGTACACTTAGCTTTTGTTTAAGCACCAGTGTCAATGTGATATAGGCTATGAGTGAACAAACTGATCGGTTTCTTTTGGATTTTTGCCAACATAATTAACATTGAGGAAACAAGTCAACTAGACATACCAATCTACATTGGGTATCAATGTAAACATATTACCAGTTTCAAACTTGTTCTCTACATTCATGAACACAATAACTGCAGGGCTCAGTACAGGAGTGACTACCCATGCTAGAGTGATCATCATTATGGGCTTTCTCAAGCACACATCTCCAAAAATATTGATAACATTTATATCCATAGACAAACAAACCTTGTTTTATTTTTTTCCAAGAATTACATCTGCCTCCAATAGTAACTTTTCCACCTCATAATTATCGCAAAAATCCATTGTTTTTGAGCTTATCCACCATTGAACTTTGTCATGCCTTCTCTCTATCACTACACTAAGGAACCTCTCCAACATGGAATGCCAAGAATCAATATTGCTTCCTTTCCTGGGTACAATCTTCAATTTGAGCAATTATAAGCTTGAGGTCTTTCAAGAAAATGAACCATTTTCATAGCGAGAATTTGTTTCGTACACCGTTTGTACCAATTCCATCAAACTCTCATGATAATATTCAACCCAGTTATAAGGAGTGATAGCAAAAATTTTGAACTTCCCATTCATACATTTTTAACATGAAGTTTTCCTGAGACCTACTGCAAATGTGTAGGTGGGGCCGACTCATCTCCAACAATTACATAAACATTTTCTTCCATCTCTTGTTACTCATTGTTATTGCCAATTTACCCCCATTTACATGTCTGACTTCTCATTGAGAAACTCAAAAGGTTAATAGCTGTCTCAAAGAGGTTAAGAAAAATGTGTTTTTGGACGTTATCATTAACCTTTTTAGAGGTTAAGAAAAACATGTTTTTGGAAGCTATCATTAACCTTTTGAGAGGTTAATGGTTAATGATAGACTTGAAAACACATATTTTGGGTCTCTCCATTAACCTGCAATAACTTGAGGCTCAGAAGTCGGATTTTAAAAATTCCAAGTGTTGTGCAAAGCTAGGAATGAGTTGAACTCATGATCAACTTTACAATGGTTTTTACAAAACCCTCCTTTCTAGCCCCTTTACCCTAGGGATTTTTAGAAATCTTACTTTTCAACGTCTCTATAATCCCAAAATGGTTCAAACACCTTCACTTTGGTTATATTAGATGACTTCCAATGTAAAATGAAACTCTTGTTTAGAGAAAACACTAAATCCACCTTTGGAGCAATCAATTTTGACTACCCAAACTTGTCTCCCACACATGGGAATGAGGTTTTAAACTCATTTAGACTCTCAATACCAAATGAAACCTCCCTTTGGACCCTTTACATGACTTGATTAAGCCCATTTTGGCTTATATTGCCAATGTTGGCAATTTTACAAAATATTGCACTTTTAGTGCCTTTTACATCTTTTAGAGGCTTGATAGCCTTATTAAATTATTTAATACCTTTATAGGTCTTTTCTATCCACCCCTAACCTAGGATCAATCTTGATGCAGAGGATAGGGTGATGGACCCAAGTAACAACCCAAAATGAGCAAATTTGTAACAATGTGCCAAGTGACCCTTCTAGGTCCTGATGGGAAAATCCTGCAAACAGTCAACTCTAAGATGTTTTTAGGCTTTAACTACCCTATCTAGCATGTTCCCATCAACACCTTTCAATTTCCATACCCTCCAAGCCAAAATGCATAATTCACCAAATGTTGTCAATGCAAAAATTGCAAAGTTGCATTAGCAACTTTTGCAACAATTTAGCAACTTTTAGGAAATAACCATAAAACTATCTATATTCCTATATTCCTTTGAGGTTTTACTATTTCCGAACCTTTTCTAAGTCATAGAATTGGAATCAAGTGAAAAATCTAAAAATTGCACTTTTTGTGCAAAGTTGCATTGTTGAAAGTTGTAAAAGTTGCTCAAATTTGCAACTTAGTGGAAAAAAGGCTATGGGATCAAACTGTCTACTCTGTTAGCTTCAGGTGGCTAGGTAAACCTTATCCTCAACCTTTTCCTATCCACTTTAGCACTCGAACATTCTTTGGCATGCCGAACTGGAATGTCCCCAAGGGTCACTAAATGCCAGAGGGCTGCGATCTTTGACAGGGCATATCTCAAAGCTCATGTAAGGTATGGATGCAATTCTAGTTCCTATAGGACCATTTTTTAGAGACCTACAATAACCTCTCTCTCTTTTTGGAGATCACATTCCATTTTCATTTTATAACACCATCTTGGGTGATGCTGAAACTTGCAATGTTGGCTAGTTCAAAGTTGCCAACTGCCAAATCTCTCTCACCTTTCATCATGGGATCAAACTGTCTACTCTATTAGCTCTAGGTGGCTAGGTAAACCCTATCCTCAACCTCATCCTATCCCCTTTATCACTTGAACATTCTTGGGCACACTGAACCGAAATGTCCCCAAGGGTCACTAAATCCCATAGGGCTGCGATCTTTGACGGGGCATATCTCAGAGCTCGTGCAAGGTATGGATGCAATTCTAGTTCCTACAAGACCATGTTGTAGAGACCTAAAATAAACTCTCACTTTTTGAATATCACATTCCATTTTCATTTTACAACGCCATCTCAAGTGATGTTGAAACTTACAGTGTTGGCTAGCACAAAGTTGCCAATTGCCAAATCTCTCTCACGTTTCATCGTGGGATCAAATTGTCTACTCCATTAGCTCTGAGTGGCCAAGTAAACCCTATCCTCAACCTCATCCTATCCCCTTTAGTGCTCGAACATTCTCGGGCACACCGAATCGGAATGTCCCCAAGGGTCACTAAATCCCATAGGGCTGCGATCTTTGATGAGGCATATCTCAGAGCTCGTACGAGGTATGGATGCGATTCTAATTCCTACAGGACCATTTTTTAGAGACCTACAATAGCCTCTCTCTCTTTTTGGAGATCACATTCCATTTTCATTTTACAATGCCATCTCGGGTGATGCTCAAACTTGCAGTATTGGCTAGTACAGAGTTGCCAACTACCAAATCTCTCTCACCTTTCATCGTGGGATCGAACTGTCTACTCTGTTAGCTCTAAATAGATGGGTAAACCCTATCCTCAACCTCATCTTATCCCCTTTAGTGCTCAAACGTTCTCGAGCACGCTAAACCAGAATGTCCCCAAGGGTCACTAAATCCCATAGGGCTGCAATCTTTGATGAGGCATATCTTGGAGCTCGTGTGAGGTATGGATGTAATTCTTGTTCTTAAAAGACTATTTTGCAGAGACCTACAATAACCTCTCTCACTTTTTGGATATCACATTTCATTTTCATTTTACAATGCCATCTCAGGTGATGCTGAAACTTGCAGTGTTGGCTAGTACAAAGTTGCCAACTGCCAAATATCTCTCACCTTTCATCGTGGGATCAAACTGTCTACTCCATTAGCTTTGAGTGGAAGGGTAAACCCTATCCTCAACCTCATCATGTCCCCTTCAATGCTCGAACATTCTCAAGCACGCTGAACCGAAATGTCCCCAAGGGTCACTAAATCCCATAGGGCTGCGATCTTTGACGGGGTATATCTTGGAGCTCGTGCAAGGTATAGATGAAATTCTAGTTCCTATAGGACTGTGTTGTAGAGACCTATAATAACCTCCCTCACATTTTGAAGATCACATTCCATTTTCATTTTACAATGCCATCTCGGGTGATGTTGAAACTTGCAGTGTTGGCTAGTACAAAGTTGCCAATTGCCAAATCTCTCTCACCTTTCATCGTGGGATTGAATTGTCTACTTTGTTAGCTATGGGTGGCTGGTTAAACCCTATGCTCAACCTCATCCTATCCCCTTCAATGCTCAAACATTCTTGGGCATGCCGAACTGGAATGTCCCCAAGGGTCACTAAATCCCATAGGGTTGTGATCTTTGATGGGGCATATCTCAGAGCTCGCATGAGGTATGGATGCGATTCTAGTTCCTAAAAGACCATGTTCTAGAGACCTATAATAACCTCTCTCACTTTTTGGATATCACATTCTGTTTTCATTTTACAATGCCATCTCGGGTGATGTTGAAACTTGCAGTGTTGGCTAGTACAAAGTTCCCAACTCCCAAATCTCTCTCACCTTTCGTCATGGGATCAAACTGTCTACTCCATTAGCTCTAGGTGGCTAGGTAAACCCTATCCTCAACCTCATCTTGTCCCCTTCAGTGCTCGAACATTCTTGAGCATGCCAAACCGGAATGTCCCCAAGGGTCACTAAATCCCATAGGGCTGCGATCTTTGATGGGGCATATCTCGTGCGAGGTATGGATGTGATTCTAGTTCCTATAGGACCATGTTGCAAAGACATACAATAAACTCTCTCACTTTTTGGAGATCACATTCCATTTTCATTTTACAATGCCATCTCAGGTGATGCTGAAACTTGCAGTGTTAGCTAGTACAAAGTTGTCAACTGCCAAATCTCTCTCACCTTTCGTCGTGGGATCAAATTGTCTACTCCGTTAGCTCCGAGTGGCTAGGTAAACCCTATACCCAACCTCATCCTATTCCTATGTGACAATGGATAATCAATATTGACTAACTTTAAAGATGTTAAGAAAAGGGGAAATTTAGTTAACAACATTGGAAATTTAGTTTAAAACATTGATAAATTGTTAATGAAGATAAAATATTGAATGGACTTATATCAAAGGTAGTGATGTAAAAATAGAAGATATGAGACAAAGGGGGATAAATGAACTATTGGCAAATGCTACTTAGGGAGAGAAGTGTTAGAGTTAAGATATGAGTCAAGCAAAGACATGAAGTAGAGAAGTGTTGCAAGGAGGAGATGAATGGTTTATTAGTTCTATGAGTATTTTCATAAGGGGTAATATATAATAGAAAAAAGTGGAAACATTATTGTGTTTCATCATAATTTGAAGATGATAAATATTGGTGATAAGAGGAGGTCTGAGGTCATGCACCAATTATCTAGTAATTACTTTGAAAACCAAACCTAGTGTGACCTTATTAGGTCTATGTACTTTACATGGGTTAGGTGCTACAGGAATGGAATTGGGAATCTAGGCTTTGGAGTCTTAAATAAATTTCCAAAGGGTGTTTGAATCTACCCATAGAATAGTTAGATTTCAACCTAAGAGGAATTTAAGTCTAGAAAATCAAATTAGGAGACCTACAAGGAATTCTATGATAGTCAACATTTTGTATTGTATGACAATTGGAGGGTTAAACCAAGAGTTGATTCTCAATCAGTTCAACATAAGGAAGGTGTCTCAATAGAAACTTGGGGTTGGTGAAGCCATTGGTGAAGAGTTACAGTTATTGGGTTGGAATAGGGCTAGTGTCCCTAAAACAAAAAGGTGCAAGATCTTGATTGGAGAAATACTCACCTTGGAGGAGTTCACAAATGACCCTATCACTTTAGATAGGCCACAAAAATGATATCCTAAAGGAGTAAGATATTAGGAAGGCCACAAGTTTAGTTTGGTAGATTAGGAAGAAGAAAGTGCTTAAACCTCACTTCTTGCTCAACATCTCTTCATTAGTGAAGGGGAGATGAAGAGGATAGATGACTACATAGATATGGAAAAAATAGAAATACGAAGAGGGGGGAGGGAGGGGTGGGGAATAAGAGAGAGTGAGATACAAGGATAACATGAGCCAAAACTACCAAATTATAGTGCTTGAATCCTTCATTAGAAAATCAACACCCAAATTTGAATACGAGTCTACAAAACAACATGTTCCTTCCACTTGTGATACTCTTTTATTTCCTTTTAAAGATGCTCTATGATTTTCCATAAAATATATTGTAAATTTGTTAACAAGTATAGCTCCCTCTTACAAGTATCTTATGTGTCATCTTAGATTTGTCCCTCTCATGTGAGATATCTCTCTTTCTTATACATCACAACTATTTATTAAACTTTTATTTTTACCTTAATCTAGTTACTATAGAATAATAACAACACATTCCAATCAACTAGTGATTGTGTTACAATCATTAATGTATGAAAACACATAAAACTATCAGTGATTATGTTACATTTATGATTTTGGAAATGACTTTGTTTTTCAAATAATCCATCTTTTCTCTACTATCTCTAACATTTTTCAATTGATGATAAAGAATGGTGGTTATGTATTGAAGCTCAACAAGCTAATTGTGTTTTTTCTTCTTGTCTATATTCTTTTTGTAACAATGATTTTTTCTTCTACACAAACTTTGTGACCACTTGTGATCAAATTTTTTTCTTATTTTTAACATAAATGTTTAGAGAAATTTTGATCTAATTTTGTTGGATAGAGTAATTTCAAACTATTGATTTCTTTAATGGAGTTCCTAATAAATTTCAAGGTTCTCATTTAGGTGACCAATTTCCAGGAGGTCCACGAATATTGCCTGATAAAGTCTTTTGCCAATCAATATTGTATCAAAAATTCAAACTAATTAGGTATTGAATTAAACTTGATAAACAAATTATAGAGAAGGAAAACTTTAAACATGAACAAGATCATAAATCGTATAACGATGACATATTGCAAATGATAAACTTATGCTTAAACAATGATAGAGTTTATTGTTAATCAATATTCTATCAAAGTTTTGAATAGATTAGGTATTGAATTTAATTTCATACATGCACATATCTAATTTAATGTCATAAACGAACATATCTAATTTAATATCATACATGAACAAACATATCATATCATATGTCGTGTATGAACAAACATATCATATATTAAACAATAATGTCATAAGTCGAATAATGTCATACATCAAATATAGAATGTCATATACATCAAATGTGTATCAAATATGTCCACTGATGCCTATATATATATATATATATATATATATATATATATATATATATATATATACATGTCTAAATCAACTACATCTTTTCCTTCCCACAAGGGGAAGGAAACAAGTCTCTTGACATCCTTTGCCGTTGTGTGGAGAGAGATAGTGGAGGTGATGGGGCCCTCCTGACACGCTCACTTGACCTTTTGTTGAGGCTCTTGTCCAGCTCCAACTGATACAAAGAAAGTAGATATGAATCAATATTTATGATATGTTGAAATCAAATATATGTACACACAAAATCAATTATTTTCTTACTGCCAACAAATAGTCACTTTGTAAGTTCACCTCAAATGCTCGTGGACGATCAGGCATTACGAGACCCTACAATAATTCAATAAATATAATCACTTATAAATACACATATCACCAACAAAAATATTTTACCCAAGTAAATATCACCAAATTCATCTTATACCCACCAATTCTAACCCAAGTTTTGATTGTGGGTCCAAGATATTTAGAGTGTGTGAAATTTGATCTAACAACTTATTTTTGGGTTTAGAGAGAAAATACATGTCATAAATGGTAAGATAAGGTCCAATAAATGAAAGGAATTATTTGACTGAAGTTGAAATAGAGAAGCACACTTATAGATAAGGGTAACCTTGATTTTTTAAATAAAATGAATCAATATAGGACTTAAATAATAATTTGAAGGTCCAATGAGTGTTAGGAGAGTGTGAAATCAATGTAGGAACCCATAATGTATATTAAAATGGGGCTAAAATTAATACCAAATAAGTGTTCTTACTTTTTCAAATGATACATGTAGTCCCCACTTTATTGGAAGCATGTGCCCACCTCATGCACACAATAAAGTAGAAGAAAAAAAGAGAAAGAGGTAAAGATTTTGGGAAAACTACAAGGAGATTAAATATCACCAAGCTGAAGGAAAAAAGCTCCCAAACCAAGAATATTAACTATTACATTCATTTGCAAGGATACATAAAAGAACAACAAAATCCTAAAGCTTACTAAGATTCCAAGTCAACTAGTTGAAGAGACCTCACTCAAGAAAATGTCTCAATCTCAAGCATCGTGTTGAAAAAGCTATAGCAAAAGCTCAAGTGGTCACTTGAGAAAAGAAAGAGCAAAAATAAAATATAAGAAAATACTCAATGATTTATCCCACTAGCATAGCTATAAGAGTATGAAAAGAAGAGAGAAGGGCCATGAATCCAAAAGTCTAGTAAGTTATCTTATCCAAGTTTATTTTGTATGAGAGGAGGAGGACGACAAGAACAAAAGAATGTAGACTTTTTTATGCTAGTTCCATTCATCCCAAAGAAATAGTGAAGGAGAGTTGATGGTGTTGATTCCAAAAACTATAGTTTCTTTTTATCCTAAGGATATGCCTAGTTCTATTATCAAGTTCAACATTTTACTTTGGCCTATGAATAATATTAATTTAAAACACAAACTCTCCTGCACTTATGACTCTACTAGACCAAGGTGAGTATATCTAATCACCACTTATATCTTTAAACTTGACTATTATTTATAGAAAACATATAACTTCCATCTTGTAGGTCCTACTCCTAGTTTCAATCAACTTGGAATACAACTAATCTTCTATTCCTATCTTTACTTTTGATTTCATTATCTCCTACTCTTAGTCCTCATACCTTTATTTGATTTTCCTACTTCTTCTCTACTTCTAACTTCAATATGTGCTCCTAGTTCTTCTTTATCTAATTCTTTCACTGCCACTTCTACCTTCACTCCTAGTTTTTGAATTAAAAGTAGCCAAAACTAGGGGGCTGAACCTTTAACAAAAAACTAACCTACTATCAGCAGATAACCATTAAACAAAACTACCCCTTACCACTTAGTAAAACAAAAACAAGGTTTCGATCCATAATTAAAAGAGTATCAGTAGGCCTAACATACATAATGCTTGTGTAAAAACCATAAAAGCTATAGTAATATATAAATAAAGGTTAACATTAGAAATTTTGAGATTAACTAGATTATAAACAGCAACTAAAATGAAGAAAATTCTTTCATACCTCCGTCAGTGGCTGTGAGCTAGCCACAGCTGCGGCCACTCCACTATCAACAGACTGTCGCAGATGAGGAGGTGTGTCTGCCATCATGAACTGCATGTCATAAAATACATGTTACATATAACATGAAACATAAAATAAATATAATCAAATGAATTAAATTAACATGAAACAACTGTACCTATGTGAAGCTCGTATGATGTCTATGCTCTGATTCTGTGGTAAAGGTTGAGGGTCTTGTGGAGAACTGATGCACATGCATAATTTTTTATGTCAATCCTTAATATGATTATGTAATAAATATATGTATTAATTAAAATGATTAAATCGATACATACCTCAGGCCTCGTGGAAGGGATACAAAATGGGCCTGGAGGATCACTGCTAGGCCCGGCAACACTCTGACCCTAAATTTTGAACAATGTCAATAGATGCTAATTAATTAATCATTCACTATACATATGAAAGGTGATCAAATTAGTAAATTATAATTGTAATTTACCTATGTGTCAATGCCAAATGTGTCGTTCAAGAACTGATCGGTGACAAGCCCATCATTCGCACCATCTCTAGCATGAGTGCTAAATGTGCATAAGGATCCGTATGAAGTGCACATGTGACCACGACACATAGAAGGCTCCCCCTCAACTATTGGGCTCATGGAATGGATGAGGGTCTGCATCAAAGCATTAATGGTCCCTAGAATGTTGGCCTCTACATTTTCCTTCATAATTGAAGGAATAGTCACATGCTCGTGTTGTGGCTTGACCATAGGTGCCCTAACTACATTAGGGTTATGACATGCTCCCAGCCTCTCAAATGATGACCCCCCACCTCTACCCTAGGATTCTTATATATCAAAATAATTGGGGATCTCCCCAAGGACAAACTCACAATATAATTCTTTCAAAAAATACTTGGGGACCTCATGATTGTTGCAAGGAGGGGCATCAAAAACCATCCACCATCTATCCCAAAAATTGTTTCTAATAGCATCATGTATGCACCAATGGATGGGAAATCATTTAGTACCCTCTCTAACAGTATTTTGCTCACCGAGTTTTCTAAATAATGCACATATACTACCTTTTGGTATTTCTTTTTTTTTAACATCTTCATATGACAATTTATTTGCATAAAATATTTTTTGTTCATCCCTCTTAACCCACCAAATATCTAACTAACCACTAACTGAGGCTATTTGGATGTTAATGGATTCAAGGGATGATGCCAATTGAGCCCTCATTGGATTGGTTTGTCTGAATTCTTTCAATCAAGCAATGAGTCTTTCTAATTCAATTTTGTCTCTCTCTATTTTGTTTATTATATTTTCTTGTGTGCCTAGCGGAGGTCTTGCAATTGGTTCGGGTTGTGAAATTTGTTGTTCTTCTTGAGGAGGGTTTTGGTTTTGAGGGTTTTGAGGGTTTTGAGGCTCTTGTGGATTTTTCGGTTGATTATGGACATTTCTTGATAAAAAATCAATTGAAATCCAAATAAATAAACAAATCTAAATAAAATTTGTAAAAACCCTACAAAACAATATAAAAAACCTACAAAACAATATGAGAAATATATTAAACAATGTAAAGTTAAGTTTATATCACTTACGACATCATCATGGGTGTGCTTGTTGTCTTTGATTTCATTGACGAGGAGGCATATTGGAAAATGGTGGTGAAAACTTAGGTTTTTGACCCGTGTACGTGTTGTTCTTTATGGGAATAGCAAAAAAAGAACATAAAAATGATGGGTTGTGGGTCTGTAGCCCATCATATATACCTTTTTGATTGCACAAATAGTGCATACACGTTATAGAGCACATGCACTATAGTGCTATAGCGCGTATGCACTATTGAAATTAGGGGAAAAAAAAATCTTGTCACCTTTTTGGCACCATAACTCGGTGCATATGTCCGTTTACACATTTATACATATTTTTAAAATATTAAAAAATTTGTTATCTTTATTTCTATTGATTAAGAGTAAAAGTAGCAAAGAAAAAAATTATTATAAATAAATACATAGATTATCTAATTTTTTCTCCTTTCTAAAGCCTAGAAGGTTCTATATTGGATCATCTCCAATTTTATGTACTAAAGCAATGACTTTACAACTAATAGTGGCACTAGCGTTAAGTGTAACACTCCATCGGGTGACCCAAAAGAAATTAACCTAAAGTTTCACTAAGTTTGTCCAATTTTATTTTTTAAGATAATAATTAAACAACAACAAATATAATATAGCAGAAGCATTAACTCGCACACATAAAATAGATTACATCTCTTAAGGGTCCCATGACATTGAATTACATTTAAGTTTTATTAATACCAAATCCAATACATAACTAATCCACATCAAAGAATAATCAAAAGTACAAATCCATCTAAATAACAATATAATTACATAAGATGTCACTTGGCATAACCAGAATGCATGATTATCAGTTGTGCAAGTCACAATGTATGAACACATCATAAATAAATACATCATCTTGTAAGATCTCTAAAATTAACTAAAATGAAATACAGTATAACCATCCAATATAAATACAAGATCAAAAAGAAAGGAACATCTGCACAAACACATCTAGCAACAACATCCATCTGTCAGATCTCAATGGTATAAGAAAAATGCACTACTACCTGACCTTGTGGAGCCTAAATGGCCCATGCACACTACACTGAGGAGATAAAATCAAGTCCCATACAGATATCAAAACACAAGTCATATCCAATAAATAGGTCAAGGAAATCTTGATAGAAAACTATCTCAAAGGTACCAAGACATAAGTATCATCTAAACCTAGAGGCAACAAAGACATTTAGGAAATATATTATGTAAGTGTGAAAGTGTCATTGCATGAGTGTGGTATCCACTTTGGACTCCAGCCCCCTAGTGTCTCTATGTGGCACTAGTATCCTTTCGTACAGACAAGGCATACTAATGAAGCAAGGTAGCAACCAAGCATCCTCTCTACTCACATCCCAGCCTATACTAGTACTTGAGGCATGGGTGAGGAAAAATAATGACTCTTATTAATTCATTTTAAAGCCCATTTAATGAAATGTTATCACTTTTTAAAACAACTTATAATGGTTTGCCTAGATAGCCACTCTAGGCTCCAATCTCCATTGCAAGCCACTTCCCAATGTACACATAGATTCCTTACCCTAGGATCACAAATGTACAACTCATAAAATCACAATTTTCACCTCAGCCCTTTACAAGTGACTGGAAAGCACCTATAGATAAAATGTATTATTCACCCTAGTCCTTTACAAGAAACTAGAAAGCACCTAAAAAAATCTCAATATCACCTCAGTCCTATACAAGAAACTAGAAAGCACCAAAGGATAAAACAAAATATTCACCTCAGTCCTATACAAGCAACTATAAAACATCGGAAGATAACTGATTGAAGACTAAAAGGTTACACTAGAAAAGTCACACCATTCACCTTAGTTCTACACAAGAAAACTGGAAAGCAATAACAACCAATAGATAAACTCATCATAGAAGACATGTGACTACATCACAATGGTTAGGTATAGAAGATCATATACATAACACCGTCATAGAACAAAACCCCCAAGCCTCTAGTAAACAACCTGATTTGTTCAAAGTACTAAGTCAAAACCTAAACCCAATATCAGTAAAACACACATCACATATAGTACAAAATAATGAAACTTTCATAACTCATTAGGTTTGAATTCATAAAGGTCAATTTTCAGTATGGTTTTTTAAAAAGAACACAAGATTCGATATGCAACTAGTGTTCCAATTTTTGTCTTCTCAAAGTATTATAATTACTAAGTGTTGGAATTCTTTAGAATAACTGGGGGGGACTTTGTAGGTTATTTTCCTAGGTCAAAAAATCTTTGTAGAAATGTAAACATGAAACATAATAGATTTAATAACACATTTGACACATGAATTTTACGTGGAAATCCAATTTGGGAAAAACCACCAGTAACATGCTACTAATTCTCACTCTTTTGAAGTGATGCCCTGTGAAATGTGAACCCTATTAAAGGTTACAATACACACTATTAAATGTGACCTAGTTAGAGGATTTCAATCACCTTGTTAGGAGTGAGTCTTTTTAGAGGACTTTAGATCATTCACTTGGATTGTCACCTAATTAAAGGATTTACAAATAACAGTTAGGTCAACCTTAATCCAAAGTATTTACCCAAGACTAAGAAAGTAACAGTAAGGCTTGATCTAATAACAAATTACAACTCACTTGTAGATTACAAATCTCTATTTTAGTCTTCCATTATGCTTGGCTTTTGCACACTTTAGCTCTAATAGCTTGTTCACCCTTCAAGCATCCATACTCTTAAGCCTTCTTCCTTTTCTCAAGCCAATAACAGTGTCTTCTGTTCAACCATTGAATGAAGAAATACCCTAGACTCCTCGTCTTCCTTAGGTTCTCAGACATGACAACCTTTACTTCTAACCAACTCTCTCTATAAATAGAGATTTAAGATCTTTTCTCATTTTACCTCAATCATCCATTCTAGGGTTAGTTAGGATTAGGTAGGATACAATGAATCTACCCACTTTTCTATTTGGTTCCACCAAAACTATCTTCCTCAATCCTCCTTGAATTTGCCTCAAAATAGTTTACCTTGAATTCTATGCCACTAGCTCATCATAGTTATCTTCCACATGCTTCACAAAATTCAAGAAAACAAAATAGTTGGCTTAGATTCATCAAATCTATGATTTAACATGAATACTAGCACTTGACATCAATATGTTGTCACTCAGCTTCCATATTGCTCTTCCACTCATCTTCCACTAGTTAACTCAGAAAAAACTAAAGTTTATTGATTCTCAGCACCAAACAAACCTTACTTGACTTACACTAAGTTCACTCTACATACACTAAATCTTTACTTTTCTTAGCTCCAATTGATTTTCTACTCATCTTGCACTGACTTTTCTCGGTACCTACTGTGCACTTGGTCAAGCTTGATAGACTCAATTATTCTTACTTGTTCTTCTAGACTTAATCAATGCATGATCCAACCTTTGCAGCCTTAAGTAGATAATCAATACACTATATCATTGTTATCTTAACTAATCTTTGTACTCCTTTTTCATGTCATAACTCAACCTTTCCTCTGGGTACTCTTGTTATCACATTTGATCAAAACCTCTTCATCAATCAAACAAATGATAGTACTCAAATCAATTAAGCAATTGTCTTACTAACAAGTAGCAAGTTTAACATCAACAGAAAAGAAATGATTGAAACACATTCTCATACTTGTATCAATCTTTTCTCAATAATCTCCCTCTTTGGCATTGATGACAAACCAATATCAACAATAAAATAATTCCTTGTATTGAATTCTCTCCCTCTATCAGCATCTTTCATCTTCTATATAGGCTACAAAATTTGTTCTGATCAACAGACAATCAACTTGCCCTTATGACTCCCTTAATCTGTCATCTTGTAGAGTATCAATCTCTTTGTATTTATTTCTCCCTCATTACTTTTTCCTTCTTACTAGGTAGATGTATTTTGTTTAGTCATTTCTCCCTCTTTAGTAAACATTAGGTACACTATCTCCCTTTGAGTAGATATTTCATTTTTCTTTCTACTTCTAAATTATTTTTCCCTCTGTGTGGTATTCTTATTTCTCCCTTTACTATCTCCCTTTACTAATTCTCTTTACTATTTCTCCATCTTTGACAAGAATGCCAAAGACTTGTCATTTTAACATGCAAATATTAACAATTTCAATTTCACCCTTTGTCACCTCACTTGTGATTGATCTTTTAATGTAGTTCTTTTATTACTTTAGGCAGCTCCTAAAGTGATATCCACTACATCAAGTTGTAAGATAAAACATTCAACTTGGTTGATGCAGGGCACTACTTATGCTTCTTAAGTAGCTTTGGATGGGGTATCACCCCTAGTTTACCTCTTAGATACTCATGAGAATCCTTAGGTAAAGCTTTTGTGAAGATATCAACGATTTTCTCTTTTCTATTCACATATTCCATCTTCACTTCTTTGTCTTGAACTAACTCTCTCAAATAATGATACCTGATTGTTATGTGATTAGTTTTTGTGTGCATTACAAGGTTCTTTTATATATTTATAACACTTGTATTATCATAATAAAGTATCACAGGTTTAGTGATTTCTTCCTTCATACCTTTGAGTAGTCATTTGATCCGTACAATATTTGTACAATTTACTACAACAACCACATATTCAGCTTCAAAATAGATTGAGATATGCAAAACAAAAAAATCTTGTTGGTCCAGGCGACCAACCTCTTTCCTAAGAAAAATACTTCTCCACTAGTGCTCTTTATGTCATCAATGTTTCTGGCCCAATCAACATCAATTTAGGCTCTCAACTCAAACTTTTTATTTTTCTTGTAGTATAGACCATAGTCTTTTGTTCCTTTCAGATATCTCATTATTCTCTTAACATCCATAAAATGATTCTCCTTATGATTAGTAGAGAATCTTGCAATAATCCCAATAGATAATGCAAAGTCAGGTCTGATATGTACTACATATTGAAATTTACCAATCATAGACCTGTATAATGTTTGATTCACATCAGCTAAATCATCATTCTTTGACAACTTGTGTCTTATCACCATAGGTGTGCTAACTAGTTTTGAATCTTTCAATCCAAAAATTTTTAATATTATCTTCACATACTTAGACTGAGTGATGTGTATACCATATTTCATCTAATATACTTGCAAACCAAAAAAGAACTTGATCTCTCCAAACATAGACATCTCAAATTCTTTCTTTATTTCATTTGCAAATGCTTTACATAATCCATCTTGACCTCCAAATATGATATTGTATATGAGAAATGTTAGTATGCTAATAGAAACCAAATTTAAATAAAGCTTCTACAAACTAAACAAAATTCATAAACTTCAAGATAGACTAAGATGAGCTCTCAATTAAAAATATGAGCCATTAATGGGCTCTCTTAATGAGAAGCTCTCTTGTTGAGTGGCTTTATCTAAATGGATAGGATGTATGCTCAATATGCTTCCAAAGGCTTCAATGGATGATTGTGGATTTTTGGTGTGGATAGATGGCTTTAGTATGGATTTGGCTCTCAAAATAGCATTATAACTTTACTTCATGGATTGTGTTATTTTGCAAAGGGAAAGGATCCAATTTATAGGCAAGAGGCTTGAGGGATTGAGGGCTAAGATGCAAGGATGGGAAAAAGCTTATGGAGGGCTCAGATTGCATGAGAGGAGAGCACATGGATTGTGCTTCCTTATAGCCAATTAAGGAGTGACACATGTCACATGGTGAGAGGATGGAGGAAAGGGGAAGGATGAGTCAACAAAGGAGGCTCAAGGGATAAAATCTTCATAAAGACCCTCATAATGGCTTGTAAGAGCAATAAAAGGGCTTGGAAGAGTCATTTATGGCCTAGTGGACTTCATAAAGTTTTGTGGTTGAAGATATTTGTGAGAGATACCATGAAATTCGAATTTGAGGGTTTAGGGAGGTTTTAAGCTTGCTTAGAGTTGTAAAAATGATTAGAGGAAGGGTTAGAGATGGCTTAGGACTAGGCAAGTGGATGGCAAGTGGATTGCAATTAATGAGGGTGGGTGAAGGAGGAGATATTTGTTAACTTTGGCTTGAGTTAGCAAGTCTTAACCCATGTTTAGGGAATGTGACAAGGTTAGGAGGGGATTAGGATTAGGGTTAAAGACATCTTCTATAAGAGTCTAGGCTTTGGATGAGGATGAAGACTTTCTAGAAGAGTCTAGAACTTCCTAGGATAAGATTTTATAAAATAAATAAAGTTTTATTTATTTCAAGGGTTTGGGTTGAGGAGATATTTATTAAAATATTTTTAATAAACATGAGGATTTTGAGTTGGGATTAGGGGTAGGAAATGATGGGATTAGCCTTTAATCAAAATTAAAGAAGGATTAGAAGATTTTGGAAGAGGTTATTGGTCATAAGGAAATTGGCCAAGTTTTGGGCAAAAAATAAATTTTTTATTTATTTTAGGATTTTTGGTCAATTTATTAATTAAATAATTAATAAATAAAGAAATAATGTTTAAATAAGATTTAAACATTTTTGGGAGGGATTCCTTAATTAAATATTTTTAATTAAGATAAAGGGTTTTAATGGCATAAAAATAAATTAATTAATTAAATAATTAATTAATTAATAAATGATGATGTCATCAGGATTTTTTCAGAAAATAAAAAAAAACTTTATTTTCTAAAGGTTTTTAGGTGTCTACAGATATCATCAACAAAAATTTCAGCTAGTAAAATACATTTATGACCTTTTTTCTTCAAGTATAGATTTTTTTTATCATCAATCTTCTCAAATCCAATCTTCACAAGATAGTTGTGAAGCCTTTCATAGCATGCTCTCAGTGCTTTCTTTGGACCATATAAAACTTTGTGTAGTCTACATACCATGCTCTTGTTGTTAGCATCAAAAAATCCTTCTAAATATTCTATATAGACCTCTTCTTCTAATATGTCATTCAAAAATGCAAATTTCACATTCATTTGATAAACTTTGAAGCCTTTGTATGCAAAGTAAGAAAGTAGAGTTCTTACTCCTTCCAATTTTGCAACACGAGCTAACATTTGTCCATAGTTTGTCCCTTCTTCTTGTGCATACCCCTTGCAAACTAGTCTTTCCTTATTCCTTGTGACTTCAATTCTCATCCAACTTGTTTTTATACACCCACTTGGTTCCTATCACATTCTTTTCCTCTAGTCTAGGAACTAGAGTCCATGTCTTATTCTTCTCAATTTGTTCAATCTCTTCTTTCATGGCTTTACTTCAGTCCACATTTTGTAAGGCATATTTCACTAACTTAGGTTCATGCATGCTTAGCAAACATGTATCCTTTCTTATCTTTTTTCTTGTCATTGGTCTAGCATCTATGTCTCCAATAATTTGTTTAGTAGGGTGATGTCTTTTGACATACTTTAACAATTTTGGTTCTACTTTGTTTTCCCCATTAGGCCTATCAACTTTTGAATCATTGTTTACTTCTCTATTAGGTAATTCAACATCTCTTTCATGTACACTAATCTCAAAATCAAAATATGTCTTAGCTTTAGTCTACAACTCGGCTCTTGATTGTAGCTCGATTCTTGAATGCAACTCAACATTCATTGTATGTGACTCAATAGTCACTAAAACTTTCTATTGATTTGCAACTTGATTTACAACATTTTTATCAGTAAGCATACCTTCATAAAATTATACAAAATATTTGTATTCATTTGGCTCCTTCGTAGGTTCAGCCTCATGTACCTCTACATATTCATCAAAATTCACATTTTCACTTTCCAAAACTTTGTTAATGTTAGTATTTAAACATTTATAAGCTTTACTTATTTTGGAATAGCCAAAGAATATACCTTCTTCACTTTTAGCATCTAATTTACCATTCCTAAAATCTTTAAGAATATAGTACTTTCTTCCAAATACCATAAATATTTTACATTGGGCGAGTATCCATACCATAATTCAAAAGGTGTTGAATGATTACCTTTCTTCACTTGCACAAGGTTGAAGGTATAGATAAATGTACTTACAACCTCTGTCCAGTATTTCAAAGCAACATTCTTCTCCATCATGAGTGTCCTAGCACAGTCCATTACATATTTGTTCTTCCTTTCAGCAATTCCATCTTTTGATTCCTCTATCATTACAGAACATCTCAAACTCATTTGATGTAAATTCTCTACCTCTATTAGACCTCAAACATTTCAATCTTTTACCTCTCTCCTTCTCAACTCTTTCTAAGTACCACTTAACCATTTGAAAAGTATCAGATTTTTACTTCAAAAACATAATCATCATCATCCTAGAATAATCATTAAAAAATAGCATTATTTTCTTGTCACCCTTGTTGCTTTTCACTTCAATTGGTCCACACAAATCAGTATGAACAATCTCCAAAATTCCTTTAGAGGTGTGAATCTTACTCTTAAAACTAGATTTTGTCATCTTGCCTAATTGACATTGTTTGCAAATTATATTATCAGGTTTATTCAATTTAGGTAGACCTCTAACTCTTCTCATGTTACTAATACTTAGTTACCAAAGTTAACATGACATAACCTCTTGTGCCATAACCACATATCATGAAATTCTACAACAAGACAAGTAGCTCATCATTCATATCAAGATAAAATAGATTACCTCTAGTTTGATCACCTTTCCCAATTAGTTTCACATTAGTGTCATATATCTTAGTTGTCTTGTTCTCAAACTCAACCTTGCAACCTAAACTATTAAGTTGTGACACACTCAACAAATTATAGTTAAGTCCTTCAACATAATAAGCATTGTCACACAAAATCTTTTCTGTGAGTTTGATAGATCTTTTTCCTTATATCAAACATAGTGCATTTGTTAGCATGAATGCTGATGATACTACATTGGGGTTGTATCTTAAGTATTGGAGAGTTTTGATATGTTGTACATTCAAGATTATGTTTGTCATTGATGTCAACATAGCAATGTTTCTCTAGAGACTAGAAAAATAGAAGTCAAAGATCTTATGTTGCACAGTAATTGAGTAAGGGTTAAGTGATCTACAGCTATGGACATGCTCCTGAGAGTTTCTCGATGATGTCGCTAAGAGGAAAAAGTTAGAATCAAAGATGTACGATATTTGTGTATGATTTACTGTGAGAAATGCAAAAACAAATCATCTATTTGGAAATTTATGATGTTTGCATTATATCTTTTAGCCAAGATATAATGAGGTGATCCATAGTCAACCAGTGACAAAGGATAGTCAGGTGATGATATTAGTGAGTGCACAAGACCTAGAGTCACACATGCAAAGTTTTGTATAGACTATGAGTTGATAATGCTATTGTAACTGTAATTAATTATATATCTTATTTTTAATTAATTGAAGAAAGCCTTAAGGCTAACTCTAGGAATTATTATGAGGATATGGTATAAAGGAAAGATGTTTTCCTTGATTGTAATGTGTGTTGAAGTATTGAGATTTTTGTTGAAATGTGAATTGTGAAAAAGGAACAAAGTGTTGATTGAATGCGTGTAAGCAATCCAAGGGATTATTGGATGTGTAGTTCATGATATGGTTATTGGATCGGAAGGCATAGAAGTCTAGTTGATAAGACAAAGATAGAGGAAGGAAGTGCAATTCAATTCTATTATTTTGTAAGGAATAATACAGAGATCATTTGGACAATGGGTTCACTAGCCTTTCCCTTGAAGCTATTTGGGCAGTGGGTCCAAATTTAATGACAAGATAATCAATTGGATTTTTGTCATTGATGTCAAGATATTTGACTAAGTGTTTTGGCATATTACCATATATTCGTGGAGGAAAGAGTGAGTTGAAAAATGATTTAATTGTTTCTATCATACATAAATTTTAAGTATGATTATATACACTAAGTTTATGATAACACGTAACTATGTAAAGATATGAATAAGTCATGAAGATATGAATCAAGTTCAGATAACTATTGATATAGTCAATGATGAATAGTTGAGTAATTTGAAGAATTATTCAAATTTGTAAAGGAATTTGTTGAATATATTGTTTGATATGATTCATGATGATATTGTTGGGATAGAAACCTAAAATGTTTACATATAAAAGTGATTTGATTAGTTGGAAGTGATGAAGACAAAAAGAGTTAAATAGGAAAACTAAGTCTTAATAGTAAATAAGAAAGATAAATATTACCAGTACAAAGGATGAAGAGAAAAAAAGGAGGCTTATTAGTGAATGAAGAATGGCTAATGAAGATTCATGGCATAATAACAAAGTTTAAATTAGTATTGGAAATGGTGAATTGTATTGGACACCTGAAAGATTGATGCATGATTTAAGGAAAGAGGTGATGGCACAAATATTGAGCTAATATAACTAAGGAAGATTCTTCAAGAAGTTTCTACAAGGTCAAAATAGCTTATGAAGATGGAATAATTCTCCAAGTAAAGATTGAATGGAAGGTCAACATGGTCAAAGAAAAGAAAAGAATGAATGGTTAGATTCATCATACTAAATATGGATCATTGGATTTAGGTTTAGGGTTTTTAACTAAAGTGATTCTACTTAAGGAGAAAGAATGAAGAAGATTGTTGTCTTTGAAGACTATTGTAGAAGAGAAGATTGGTAGAGAAGGTTGACATCATAAAGGAAGATATAGAGTTGAGCATGATCAGTATAGAGGATAAATTATGGTATGTTGATATGGTATAGAGTTTTATTTGATCCATTATATTAGAGTCGGTGAAAATTATGGATCATTTATTTTTTTAATTAATGTAAAAATAGTTTCTAAATGGACCTCAAAGCCCTTAACAACTTCTTAACCAAAATATTTTCAACTAAGCACAAACAACTACAAAAATGCCAAAAGAAATGTAGCAACCCAATACAAAGGCCAAAAAGGAGCCCTACAAACCTACACCAAGAAAGATTGGCAAATAAAAAAATAAGATAATGAAGACCCAATCTTCCCTGAGGGAAAGAAACCATCAAACAATAAAAATAAGGAAAACACTGGGATTTTCCTTTAACTCCTTTATTTTGAGAGTGAGTCTTTATATCAAAATGAGGGGTGGACCTATTATGATGTTTTCTAGTAATAGGAATCCACCCCTCCTCAACCAAAGAAACTACCACCTGCGAGTGCATCAAAATTAGAATTTTCACATTAGAATCAATAGAATAGACCTAGATAGAGCCAACAAAAAATAGTTCCAGCAAAGGGAATCCTAGAAACAGGACCAACTCTATCAGAGACATCAACCAGAATAGCCTCAGTCAACATAGAGAAATCCACAAGAGTAGTAGGGAAAATAACATTAGGGTAACTAGTAGAGTAAACCATAGACCCTACTAAAATTGAAACAACACTAGTGCTAGTAGTAGTGCAACATCCAAATCATTTCTTATTTATCACTCTCTAGCCATTGTAGAAGAAAAAATCCTTAATCTAGTAAACTTAATATATCTTTGTAAAATCCTCTAACCATGTGATATTCTCAAAGACTATTCAAAATCCTTTGACAAGGTTACTCCTAATAGGTTATAAGACTCTAAAAAGTCTCCAGGGAAATCCATTAACATGTAGCATCTAATAGTGTTGTTGCAACCCTTAAATGGACAAGCTCCTAATAAATTGTATTCTAGAAGAGTATACAATTTATGAGCATCATTATCACACTATGGGTTTCACCCTAATTAGGTTTCCATGAGATATATCTAGTTTCTTTTTATGTTGTATCTTTAGTTGGATTGAATTCACCTAGAGACAATCCCTCTATGGTTTTTTATTATTGCATTTGATTAATCATAAATTAGACATAATCACACACACACACACACACACACACACACACACACACACACACACACACACACACACACACACACACACACATACATAATACATACATACATATGTGTGTGTATTTATATTTCCTAATGGCAATTAATTTGCAATGACCAATATTGAGTAACATAGAGACATGTCTCTATTAGGATTAAAGAGATAGGATTAAAAATTACATGCAAATATAGCCAATATCAAAAAATAATAAACCACACATAACATAATACAAGATACAAAGTTTTAATGTAGTTCACCCAATCCCTAGGCTACGCCCAACAACAATGAGTCCAATATTATTATTATCCATTATTACAACCTAATTATAATATGTAATCCCTTGTAGCTTAATACTTATGTAAGAACATACAATCTCATCATATATTATGAAATTTCTAACCATGAGCCATTTTATACAACCCTTTTTTTTTCCCTCGATCCCACCCTATACTACAATAAGGAGTGCACTTGGGGCTCTGCCCGAGGACCTCACAAGGGACATTACCCCCAAACCCCTATATCAAAATTTGGGGAGAAACCATGCCAAATAAATTGGGAAAAATTAACCTCTGAGTCTTATAAGGCTCCAAATAAAAATCCATCTCCCTCTTGGAAACTGATTAGACTCCACTTGGACACTAGTCATAACATCACTAAACATATAGATCCTATTGGAATGTAAAATCACCCTAAACTCTAATGTTATTTTATTTTGTTCATTTTAGAAGACCAACTAAAGCTAAAGAGGATTTCATCTTCTCCCTTAGCACTACCTTTGTAAACATATATGTTGGATTATCATTTGTATGTATCTTTTCTATCTTTAACTATCCACCATCCATAATTGATAGAATGATATGGTACAACAATAGTATGTGTTTTTTCTTTGAATGTAGAGCATAATTTTTCAAAAGATGAATTTCATTGTGGCTATCTGTAAACAAATAATTGTCCATATGAGGATACCCCAACTCTTCCATGAAGAATTGAATCGGTGTCATCTCCTTGGTTACCTCTATAGCAAAAACATACTCTACATCTATAGTAGATAAAGTATTTTCCTTCTATAATAGATAAATCCAACTATTTGAATTCTTTAGAATAATTGAGAGGGGGGGTGAATCATTTATTCAAGGTCCATTAATGTCCAATCAAACTTTCTAATAAAATAGAGGTGAATCAAAAGTACTATCCTTTTTACTTTCTTATCATGCATGCAATTAAACATTAAACAATTATGAAAAGTAATCATGCACCACCATATAACACAAAGGATTTTGGTAACCCAGAAACCCCCCAAGAATAAGAAGGTAAAACTGGGGTGGGGATGACACCCACAAAATAATTGTACCACTTCTGATGGTTTGCCCTGTTAAAGGCTTTACACACTGTCAGATGTGACCCTGTTAAAGGATTTCTACACCCTGTTAGGATTGTGCCCTATTAGAGGACTTAAGAACATTCAACTTAGAATGCCACCCTGTTAAAGGATTTACATAGAGCTGTTAGGCTCACCCAAGTCCATGGGATTTACAGTCACCTTCTCAAAAGAATCTTTTATCCCTCTCTAAGGATATCCTATCCTTCTCCTAAGGATCTCTTTATCCTTCTCTTGAGGATCTCTTATCCTTTTCCTCAGGATCTTCTATCCTTTTCCTGAGGCTTATCCACCTAGCTGTTAAGCTAACCTAGCAATGTAGGATTTCAATGTCTAATACAATGGTAAGAAATTATTAGAAAGGTTTTGAGCTGATAAAGATTGCAACCCTAACCTTGCAAATTTCAAATCACTCTTCAGTTCCTTTCTTTGCTTGGCTTTTCTCCCTTGCAGTGCTGACAGCTTGTTCACCCTTCAAGATCTGTCTCCTTGAGTTCTTCTACTTGTTATGCCAATGCACTCTATGGTCACTTGATCAACTCAGATCTTGATGCTCTATACTTACTCCTCACTGTGTCCTCTTCTTGACACTTCCACTAATACATTAGGGGTCAATTTGCGATGCCAATTTGCGACGGCAGGCAAATGTTTTTTTTTTTGGCTTTTTTTTTTCAATTATAGCTCGATGATGTCACAATTGTGACATCAAGAAATGTAGGTGTCATAATTGCAACGTTGTCAAGCTATAATTGGAAAAAAAAAACATTTGGAATGCGAGTTTTATTCTGTGGCATACAATATATGCCATTTCAAACATTTTTGCCCGTCATGTTTTTGTTGGTGCAGAGCCCATGTGGAGGAGCGCACACATATCTTAGCCTCATCAAGGTGTGGAGTAATTATGGTAGATCTTATCTACTAAGGCATGGGCAAGGGGATTGGTTGAATGCTTTAAGAATTTGGATTTTGATCAGTACCCTCCAGTACCAGCTACAAAACCCTCCAGTACTAGCTACGAAACCAACATACATTTCTTCCTCTAGAATCTCAAACATACATTAACCACGTTCCAGGGAAAGCCTAGGTTTTGTACTGTATAGAGTAGTTGGTTGAAGGAAGGGTGATTGGCAGGAAGAAGGATCTCACTGCCAATGTCTGGTATTTACATATCTCTATTTATTTTTAATGTTAATTGTTATGCATACAAGAATGTAGGGTTGTAGTTTTTTTTAATAAGTTATATGTTAGTTTGAGATATTGTTATTATTTTCCCCATAAGTTTTCCTATGTTAAGAACTATTCATTCTATATGTTAGCTATAAAAAGAATTCAATCATGTATATAAGAATGTTTTCTTCCCATCTTGTGCTTCATTCTCCTTAATGTGCGATGGTATTGTCCTTTTCTATTTACCCTTTCATGTGTTCTATTTTATTCCTCAGGAACTCCAATCCATGCCGATCCCTCTGTATTTCTTTTCAGGATACTCCTGCGATGGTTATACTTCATATCCACCAATGTATTGATTGCTTTTGATTCATAACCCAATACTCACAATAATCTTGAATCAATGCAATTGTGGGTTTGTTCAAATTTGTGGCAGGAAATATTGTAATATTCAGAAGAAATTGTTCTTTCACTAAACAGAAGGCACAGGAAATGAAAGTTACTCTGATACCATAATAATAATATGAATAAATTGATAATAACAAATTATTAATCTAAAGGCCGATACTTATATTTCTATTGTTGTCTATTATATATATTTTCTAATTCAGCCCTCATACTAATATATATACTGACAGCCACTTAAAAGTCATACTTTATTAGTAACGACCATTCATATAAATGGTGATCATTCATAATGAAAATTAATTATAATTATGTTTATAACTTTATATATATGCATGTATGTATGTATGTATGTTTATTATTTCCACATATATATTAAATATACAAATATATATACAAACTCATATCCATTCCAAATAATAACCAATATAGTTCATATAAAATTCAAGATTAATTCTATATTAATCCATTACTGATCTGACTAAAGCTATAACACTGACAGCAATATCATAGATTCATGAATTCAAATACAATTGGCCACAAACAATACAGGCTTATAGAACATACAGGTATATACCTATGCTCCATGGTATAATGGCTCGCCTAGGGCAAGACATGAAAAATAGCAAACTACATTTTTTCAACCCAAAAAAGATATAATACGCTATACATTGAATGCCCTCAAAAGGCTATGAAGCATTGTGGGAGTTCAAGAAAATGGCATGTTTATTCAACAAACCTTGGTTCTAGCAGTGAATAGGCCAGTGGGTTTGGAACTTTATTACACTATGCCAAACTATTCACAAAGATCTACCAAAACACAGAGCAAGGAATCAAATCAAACTAACTAAGAATAACAAGAAAATGTGAATTTCAATTCATATTAAGGTAGTTTCTCAAGTTGCAAGCCAGACTGTGACAAAATTGCAGTGTAAATGCTATTGCTTGCTATTAAGGTTTGAGAAAAACCTCAACCAACATGTACATGAGGCCTTGGATGACCTTATATATCTCCATATGCCATGTTCCAACTATTGGAACTAACCCATAACCACCTTTGGAGATTTTGTAAAATCTTGCCCAAATGTTGAAGTTAAAATGACAACTTTACAACTTTTCAGCATCTTGACTCCTATCAACCTACCATCACCTCAAATTGATGTAGAATGCCTTCCTTAGCTACATGAACCATGTATCCATCCTTTTAAAACAATTACACACTTTTTAGGGTCATTTGGCATGATCTCATTTTGCCAAACTTGGCAATTTCTTGTCACCTATTGGCAACTTTTGCCCAAACACACACAAACTACCCTAACACACCACTTAGACCCTCTTGGAGTCTTTATTGATCAATGACCTAGCTAGGATCACAAAGACACATAAACTACCCTAACACACCACTTAGACCCTCTTGGAGTCTTTATTCATCAATGACCAGACTAGGATCATTTACAAGCTAGAATATCTTGGGGTTTTAGCCCAAACCCTAGGTCCTCCTACACCACAGTGCTAGGAACATGTCAAACAAGTCTACATGAGAAAACTAGCCAATCAAAATAATGTTGAAAGAAACATAGAACTGGAATGAAAAGGAACAAACTCAAAGCAAATTTTTTTGGTTGATTCAAGATTGCCAAGAACCACTTATGCTCCTACGTCACCTTTATAAACTTCTAAATTTGGCATGAGCTTTAATGGACATCCACTCATTGAAATTCCCATTTGGCACAAGCATAGATTAAGTTAATGAGAATAAAACAATCATGTTTCCCACAAGATGACATCTAGTAAAGAAACCTTTCAAATACTTCATACAAACATGTGTCCCACAAGATGACATCTACGGAAGAAACCTTTCAAATACTTCATAGGCTTGCAACTCCCATTCCACATCTAGTAAAGAAACCTTTCAAATATTTCACAGGCTTACAACTCTAATTCCACATGCTCTAATAATGGTCAAAAGGTTGTAGAACTCAGCTTTATTCTTGCTAATGGCATTTGATTGTTAGTTTACCATTAACTTGGTGAGTGAACTTTTTGGGTTGGGTTAGGTGTTTGAGGACCTTGGAAACCATAGTAGAACCCTCATGAAGTTGAGTCCTTGTATTTGTATATGTGAGCCATTAGTAGCCCTAAGGAACATTGTTAGTTTGGATTGCAATTTGATCTTTTGGCAAGACTACCTAATAGTTGATAAAGAGCCCTTACCCATCTCTACATCATTCCCCTCATCCTTAGTAGGGATGAATCTTCTAAATAGTACCGCGTAGATTTTTTCGAGACAAAACATATGAAAAGATTAGATAAATTCCATCTAAATTAACCAAAGTAGATATATAAATCCTATTTTAACTATCAGTTTGCACATAATTATAGAAAAAGACTATATTCGTATCTCCTTCCTAAAGCCAATCAACCCTTACCTTCTACTTTCTAAAAATAGTTCTCATTACTTACTTAAGTTCTCAAACAACTTGAGACTCCTCTCTACTCAAATCCTATGAAAAGACAAGATCTTGATTTTTTGTAAGTGACAACACATGATATTGTGCCTACCTCTTCCTAGCATAAATATTACCAATACATGACCATTTCTTGATATGCCATTTAAACATATTGCAATTTCTTACTTCTATCATATGCTCATATGGCAGGCCTCCATCTCAGAACCATGAAGCCATGAAATGAAGCCACATTGGTTGGAACTTAAAAGGAGGATTCTTATGAACTACAACTCAAGTAGCATAAAACTTAATAGGCCAATTATCTAAACCCCTCTAATGAAGAACTTCAAAAACCGGATAATGTACCCAATTTTGTTGTATTACTAATCTTTGACTACTGTTTCCGATCTTCCTATCCTCTGATATTGATATTCCTATTTACTCACTATTTCCATGTCACTATTATTCACATTCATTTTTTATAATTTATTCATAACATCAATCATTTTTTTGCATGTATATTCACCACTATCTTTCTCTCTAATGTCACTATTTTTTTCATTGCAGTAGCGCTATTTGGATGCATATATACTCACTGTTTCCTTACATTGTTTGATCACTATTTTTTCTCTTATACATATATTATTGTTGCTTTTATATGGCACACACATTGTTTCTACCCTTGGCCACCTTACTGCTCTTTGTTGTCTAATGGCCATCATAATATTCTTACTGTGTTTCTAGGTCTACTTTTTGTAACCAAGAGCATCATTTCATACAATCGCAGATATTGTATCTTCACCAAAAGTGTTGTACCATTATTAATAGAAAATGGTATTTGACATTAGTGCTTGGACCCCTTAGACAAGATAGTAAATTGATGATCATTATATGGTGAATATCCTTCAAATAAAAGTTGTGAATGTATCCAAGGATAGTGAAACACCTTGCAAACACTCTAAATACCTTTAACAAAAAGGTGAAATTATCTCTCTTTCTGCCCCTCATCATATGAGTCATGCTTTCTAATATTTATCATAGTTTTGATCTTCTTCTTCACTAAAATTAATTGTGATCATGTTGTTTTAATGTCATTAAATCTACTCATATCATTGTTGATAGCTCTTCTGTAACCTTTGATGATGATGCTCCTCTAGACAATGGTAAATGTACATCTTGTCATGTCCTATCATCTCTGAGTTTCTATAACAATCCATCTCACTGTCTCATTGTCACTATTATGGATTCTATTTGATGACATATCTGTTTTGTTATTTTCAACATTTACCATTGTTCTTGATCTGTGCTCACTGAACATACATATAAAAGTGTGTCAACATTTCTTCATCACTATCCTTTAATGTTTTATTTCTTTATCATTGTCCTTTAACATTGTTCCTAGATAACAGTGACTGATTTTGATGACTTCTAATTGATCTCTGCTCAAGATATCTCCAATTCCTTCTCACTGTTTTTAGTCTTTTGCAGCACTTGTGTTTGTCTTTGAATGAGCACCATTTAATGACTTGGTTCTTGTCCATTAATTTTCTTTTTACGATCTTAATTCAATGATTCTTGACTGTTGTTGTTCTTTAATTTGTTGATCACTATTTTGCACTAGAATTCTCATTCTTTGGGCTTTCCTTTTAGATTTCAGTAACAACAATGTTATTGTCTTATTTTATGTAATGCTTTGCTCTTAGAAAAACTTGTATCTTTGTCTCTAAGACACGTTCCTTCCATTATCTCTTTCTTACTACTATAATATTCACAAGACCTTATGCTCTATTGAACATCCTTTTGACTGAGTTGTCATGACCATTACTTTTTTTTCAAAATTCTATAGTGGTAAATATCATTTAGGACCTAATATTCATGTAAAATCCCTCTAATTCACAATATTTTCCATGGATGTCTAGATCAACATAATCATCCTACATTTGATGTAAGGTGCCATTCTTACCCAACTACCAATAGTAAGTCTACCAGAATCATAAAGATTTTCTTTGCAAGCAATGCAACCTAGATAGATCTTCATTTATATAATGAAAGTTAATAAAAATGGAAAACTGTTATAAGAACTCCTATATTGGAAACATTTGTGTAAAAATGTATTTCATCTGCTTCGTATTGTCTCTAATAGTTATCGCATTCTTTTGATGTTTTCATTAGTGCCCTTGATATTGTCTTCATTTCTTAGTTTCTTTCCTTTTCTCATGACTCTTCATAATGTTGCTCCTAACTGCTCTTATCATCTTCAAGATCTCTGTAATATAAAAGATCTTGCTTGTCATAGCAGTGACATCTATTGAGCATCACTGTCTTTTATTGATATCTCACTATCTAAGAGATGCGTACTGTCTTAAAGCACTATTGATATCATTGTTACATTGAATATCATTGTTCCATTGAATATCACTATTATCTGTCACATTTTTTTCATTCTGAACATCAACACTAGAATGTACCCCTTGAGACTCAGGTTCTTTAGAAGCAAAAGCATTACCATCAGCTCCACAATTAGCAACCCTTCTTCTTGCTGCTTCACAATATCATCACTCCGAGATAGGATCTCAATTGATGATTGAACTATGGTTGGAGATTCCTGCTTTTCCACCAAGTGCATCTCAACCTCTTTAGTTATATCTTGTTGCACGGGAGTTTCAAAATTTTCAAGTATTTTTTCACTAGAATCACCCTTACCTAACTGGCATCCATCTTCCTCAAGTGGTTCATTCGTTTCCTTTGGATTTTTCTAAAGACTTTGGTTTCTCTACTTCACCATGTTCCTTAGTAGCACTTGGATGAATGGTTGGCATATCAGCGGCTATAGAATTTGAGCCCTCTTCAGTCATTGCTCTCTCATCTAATTGAGCCTTAGTAGAAATCTCACCACGTGATGAAGCACGTACCAGTGATAGACCATTCAATATCATTCTTCATAAAAAGCATAACCTTAATTTACATTGAAATTAACTGTAATAAAATTAGAACAAAAGTGAATATAACAGATTTGAGAGCACTTGGCATCCTCAAATTTTCATAACAAAAAATGAATTGTCTCTTAACATATGAACATAACTCTCCTGTACTAAACGATAATTGTGTGGTTTATTCTATGTAATAAGTATAATTATGGAGAGGCAAAATTGATAAAAAAAATTGGGAAAGTTTTGGTAAAATTCTTAGATGATACTCATTAATGGCAAGTTAAAGCAATGCAAAGTTCTCCTTTTCCTACAAGACATATAACAGCAATTTTAAGTGCTTGCAAGGTATATACTTATGAATAAATATTACATCTTGATTTAAATGTATGAAAACAATTTTCATTCCTTTTAAGCTTCATTCATCTCGAGGTGCAATTCACAAACTCAAGAATAGTGGCTTTTGTTATTTAGGATACCTTTAGGGGAAGAGTATGTGAATGCCCCCTCATGTCTGGAGTCCAGTTTAGAGAAGATGGCTATTTACATTGCTAAGGTTTGTTGAATCTAATTCTGAATAACATTGCTTGCTATTGTTGAATCTAATATAATGTATATTTTAACTAGACTTGTAGATTATATGTTTTGAAATTGTTGTTAGGCCTTGTAGTTTGTATAATTTGATTGCTGGAGAGCTTCTATAGCTAAGCAAGAAGGTCATTGCACGAGTTATAACCGTGCACTCGGGTATGAAAATTGTATATTTGTTATTCTAATGTATATTTAACTAGACTTTTAGCTTATATGTTTTGAAATTGCTTTTAGTGGCTTAATGTTGTAAGGTCTCTTGAAATAAGACCTTCAAGCAGTTGGTCAAAGTTTTACAAATAATCTTATCCACAAATTTTCCAAGAGAAATTGATTGAATGTTATAAAAGGTGATTGGGTTAAATGTCTTAGGAATAAAGTCAAAGAAATTATTTTTAAAATATTAAAGTATTTAGCTAGGTCTAAGAAGATTTGTGTACTTTTGACAGTTTTTCTTAGTTTGTTAAAGTTGTAGACCGAAGTTTTCATAGCCCAATTTTTGCTTCCTGCAAAGATCGATCATGTCAGATAATATAAGTGAAGAACAAAACAGGGAGACAATCGCTAGATTGTGGTCTAACTTGAAAAGAAAAGGTGATGGAAAATGTTATTGTCCTTGCAATATTTGTAAGGGCTTAAACCGTAGAAGACTGCTAATCAAAATAGTTAAGAGACATTGTAGGGAGAATGGTCACATTGAAGTGGGGCATGACTATCATCCACTGGTAACTCATTCATTATATCATTTTAACAATTTATATATATATGAAATCACTTGATGATGAGTTGATGATCATGGTTTATTTATTTTAATCAATTTTATATAGGTTGATCTTCCTAGGGAAGTACATGATATGAACCACAACAATCTGAAGAATATGGTTTTTGAAGTGGAGGAACATGGAGGTGCAAATATCCAAGGTGAAGATAATGATCCCATGGAAGATGAAAATCATGCACCAGAAAACACAATTGAAGAGGATGGTATAAATACATTGATCCATGACACATTTAGTCCAAGTGTATCTGATCATGATGATGATGATAGCCTCAATGTACCTCTACTTGAGAAGGCATACGAGCCCCTATACAAAGACTCCCAAACAACCATTCTCTCTGTTGTATTGTTGTTGTTGAACTTGAAGGTTATGAATGGTTTATCCAACATAACAATGTCACGTATGTTAAGGCATGTCATATATGTCTTTATTGTTAACAAAGGGTGAATAATGTACCACTAATATTGTTTATATTAACAACTTATATTTTTTGCTATAGATTGATAGGTGAGTTTCTGTTACCATCATCAAATATTCTACCTCGCTCATATCGAGAATTAACTATTGTTATGAAAGATATTGGAATGGAGTATGAAGCAATACATGCTTGTCCCAATGATCATATTATATATTATAAAGAACATGAATTTGCAACAGAATGCCCTATATGTCATATGAGTAGATATCAAATAGATCGACTAACAAAAAAGGTGCCTCAAAAGGTTCTTCGTTACATCTCCATTATTCCACGGATGGGACAATTATTCAAGTGTAGTAGCTTGGCTCAATTTATGGATTATCATGCACGCAATAGAAGTCGAGATGACATTATTTGAATCCCTATGGATGGTTCAGAATTTATGCACATAGAGGAAAAGTGGTAACACTTCAAAGAAGAACTTCGTAATCTCAAGCTTTCATTGGCAGTGGACGGTGTCAATCCATTTGGAGAGATGAGATTTTTTTACTCAATGTGGGATGTTTTTGTTATCAACAATAACATTCCTCTGTGGATATCAATAAAGAGGGAGCACATTATGTTGGCAATGATTGTTCCAAGTATCTTATCATTTGATAGTTATTAATTTACATGTACTTACAAATCTTGCAGTAAAACTATCACAATAATTATATAATGTTATTTTTCATTCAAGTAGGTAAATATCAAGTAAAAGATATGAATGTATATATTGAGCCTCTTATCGATGAGTTGGTGGACTTATGGAACGATGTCACTATGTATGACGTGTCTAGACCAATAGGACAAAGACAATTTCAATTCCATGCAATACTTGCATGGACAATACATGATGCCCCAGGGCTAACACATTTTTGTGGTATGTTATAGTGAATTCAAGTTGCGCACGATAATTCTAATTATAAAAATCAAAATATTTAATAATCCAATTATATCATTATCTTGTAGGTCTTCAAACAAAGGGAAAATTTGCATGTCCAGTTTGTGGTCCAAAGATGAAATCTCGTCATTCAAAAAGTTTAGGGAAGCAGGTGTTTGATGAGTGTAGACACTTCCTCCACAGGAATCATAAGTACCGAAGCACGAAAAAACATCTTTTCAATGGGAAAGAAGAGACTACATCAAAGCCATGAAGAATGACACCTCACCTATGGAAGTTGGAATATAATAGAATTAATCGTCAAGGTAATGACATTCCACCTAATGGTTTATGTTTGTAATTTATATATTTCTATTGTGATTTTTGTTTACTAATTGTGTAATTGATGATCGTGAAGGTTGTCAAGGCAATACTGACAACCTTCCAAAGGGACTAAAAAGCTATCCCAGACAATTTAGTAGGTTGCCCTACTACGAGCACTTACAAATTGTGCATTTGTTTGATACTATGCATATTGGAAAGAATATAATAGAGAGATTGTGGAAAATATTGGATGGAAGGCGTGACAAAGAAAAAATTGTCAAAATTTGTAATGAAATACATGAATCCAATCATGCATTGAAGAATTTCATTCACTCAAATAGCAACAGAGATCAGATTAATATAAGTGCCCTTCTTTGGTTATTAATGGAGCAGAAAAGTGATGCCATAAAAGAAGTCATACAAAAAATTCAATTTCCCACAGGATTTGCTGCGAACATAAACAATCTCATATCAAAAAAAAGTGAATTTGGGTTAGGGCTCAAAACGCATGATTGGCATACTTTCTTCAAGGTAAGTTATGTTCTTCTGTATTTATAATATATTCATAAACTAGGTGTACTATTTGTTATGTTATGTTAGAAAATAATGAAATGATTGGTTTATAATTACTATAGTACGTGCTTCCTCTATCTCTCCCAGAGCACTTCAACAATAACATCAAGCAAGTGATATACGATCTTGGAAAATATATGAGGTAAGCAGTAATATCTATCCAATTTTTTGTATATATTTATTATATTTGTGATTTGTTTTTCTTGCTATGTAATCTATTGTATATTATTTTGTAAAGTCTCATATCTATATATTTTTTGTGACTTGAATCTCTTAATGTAGGTGGTTATCATCTAAAGAAATCCATAAAGAAGATATAAACTATTGGAAGAGAAGAATTCCTCATTTATTGTGTGAAATGCAAAAGTGTCTACCTCCAACTTTTTTCAATGCATAGGAACACTACCTCATACACCTAGTTGAGGAGATTGAATTGTGTGGACCTGTACACACTAGGTCAATGTGGATGGTTGAGAGGCATTTGAAATCTTTGAAGGCTTTGGTTCGACAAAAAGCACATCCTGAGGGTTCTATGGTAGAGGGATATATGGTATACCAGACTATGGTGTACATTACTAAATATCTTCCTAAGTTTGAATCAAATATCCATGTAGATCACATTTGGGATCTCGAGCCTTTTAAAAAATTAGAAGAGGAGTACTTGATGGGGAAAGGTACATTGAGGAAAGTGAGAGGTAATAAATTATAAAATGTTATTGTAATAAATTATTTCTTAATCTTCAAAATAAATCAGTTGTGTCTATTTTTTTTTTGTATAGGTGCTCGAGAGTGGGATGCACTACATTTGTATATTGCAAACAATCTTGATTGGATGACGGTATGGATTGAATGATGTCAACATTCTGGTCGTACATTAACATGGGAAGGTGTATCTTCATTGGTTAAAGAAGCTCATCATAATGGAGATTCCAATGTTACACAAAGGGAAATAGATTTAGCACATGGTTCAAGAGATTTCTAGGTACGTACAAATTTATTAATCACCCGTATGTTTATCAACTCACGATACAATAATTTTGACATGTTTCACATATTATTGTAGGTTAAACACCATAAGGCTATGTTTTGTAATGGTCAAAAATTTTGCATCAAAGTGTTGGATGATATGAAGAAAACTTGTGATTCAGGAATAACTACAGTCTTTCAAGTGACTAATATTTCATCTAGAAATGACTTACATCCTCAAGAGTCTAAAAATCAATACTATGGCATTTTGGATGATATACTTGAGTGTGACTTTAGTTCCTTCAAATTAGTACTCTTCGTTGTCAAATGGTACAGGCTACGACTTAATCCAAATGATCCTGATAGAACTATTATTGAACATGATAATGGATTTACAATGGTTAACACAAGGTCATTTGAGCCAGTTGGGGATGAGCCTTATTTTCTTCCAAGACAATGTGAGCAGGTATTTTACTCAGAGGTTCCACATAAACTGGGTTGGTCATTTGTTGTTAGACATGAACCAAGAGGAAGGCCAATAAAGTATAATGCGATGGAAGAAGAAGATACTGAAGAAGTAGAAGATGATGTAGATGGTGATCATGATCGATAGTTATTGGATGATGTTCCTGACACAAATTTTCAAAGAAGATGATGATGATGATGATGCTACTAATGATGAAGAAGAAGATGATGTTGATGTTGATGTTGATGATGATGTTGATGATGATGACGACGATGATGATGATGATGGCGAGGATGATGATGATGATGACGATGATGATGATGATGAGGAGGAGGAGGAGGAGGATGATGATGATGATGATGATGATGATGATGATGATGATGATGATGAGGATGATGATGATGTAATTTAGAGGTATGCCATCAATCCTTAATCTATTTAATATTCATTTCTTGATAGAAATATATTTGTCTTATATATATGGTTACATAGTTTATTCATTATCTATTTAAAAGCTACAAGTTTCAACTACAAATAGAATACTACTAATCTAAATTAATTAAATAAAACTATTTAAAACACATATTGATGCATGAATGTATTGATCCTTATTTTCTTTCAGGTCCAAAGCATTTGTAAGTGTTTAGTTTAGAAAAGGGAATTCATTAAATATCTATAAAAGGGAGTTGTACCTAGAATAAAATTCATAGGGAAAACATAATATAAGTGCTTACCCAATTTTTTGGTTAATAATTCTACCTCTGTAGGTGATGCAAAGACCCTAGGTGGACTTACAATCATTCATAACAAGAGGGACTTCCATAGTGTTCTCACAACACCAACCAAGCATCTTCATAAGATCCCTCTCCTTGATCCAAGCCAACTCCATAACCTATCAGAGTGCACACCAAATCCTTATGCCACCTTAGGTTCTACATCTTTGGAATAATCCCATGAATGTCCCTCAATCCATCCAATGGATTCATTCAAGCAATCTAATCAACAAACTATCAAATGCTCACAATGCCTCAATAGGCACCAAACTTGACTTCACCTTAACTAGGTATTTCTTCCACCTCCACACACATCAAAAAACTTCAAATAGCATGTCCCCAAGGTGACTAAGCCCTCAACTCATCAGCTGATACAAAAACCCAATTTTAGCCCTTCACCAGGCCTACTTCCCTAGTAGGCTTATAATGTGAGCCTAATTTAAGTATTATATTGTATAAATTTTAATGTTTTTTATTTTTATGTGATGCTAATGATGGATGTGATTATTATTATGATGTGATTATGCTCACAATAATTGAATTACATTTGCAGGAAACTAAACCCCTTTCAGGAGCATCCCACACAGTCTCATGGATCGACAGGTATAAGTCAATACTCCTTATAGATAGTCTATTTAGTACACTTATCAATAGTAAGATTGATGTCTTCTAAGATCTCTCCCATTTGCAGGTACCAACAAATAGGTATTTTTCAAAAGTGTCTTCCTTGAGTGAGGGAAATATAGGAATAGAAGAGGAAAGTGAGACATGCAGTTTATCTAGAACAGGGAGATTAACTAGAGGTCAAAGGACTAGAAGGAAATTCAATAAATGCATGAAATTTTTCCTTGCTCAAGGGGGGTCATGTTCTTATGATGATGAGATGGAAGGTGACATTGAGGTGCCTTGAGGTACCAACATCTACAGAAACATTGGGTACCCAAAGAACTTCCTCCAATAAACATTGATTTTTATGTTAACGAGAGGATATATCGCAGAGCACCATCATCACTACATGGTTTGGGCCTATTTTCTATGGAAGGCATAAAGGTGTCTTACAACAAAGTTTCTGAATTGATGGAGTATGTTGGACCATGTTACGATTACAAAAGCTGGATGCATATTGTTCAATATAAAAAAAGTATGCGTAGGTATGCCCTCTTGGCAAATTATATACAATAGCAAGACAATAATCAAAGTAAAAGTGTGGCTATATACATTGATGGAAGGCCAAAAGCAACAGGGAATATTACAAGTTTTATAAATAGTACACAACCTGGGTCAAAGATAAAGCAACCCAATTGCATATTTGAGGCGCGCGAGGGAAATCGTGTATTCATCTGTGCAATAAAATCAATACGTGCAGGACAAGAGCTTCTTATTGATTATAATTTGAACCACATAGATACAAACGAGGCTACTATCATGGGGGTGGTACATACTATTAAACCAACTTCTAATCAATGACTCCAACATACCATTTAGTCAATAAATTATTGGCTAACATTTTTATACTTGATCTTTGACACAAGGGCACAATATGGAGCAACCGCTCTGAGGGGATGTTGGCGATGTTCCCAGCTAATCTACACACGAGCAGGTAAAACTCATTATAATTGTGCAAACTAGATAGAAGCAAAATGTTTTTTTTTTAATGTTGTTTTCTTCATTTTTTTGTAGTAATTTTGATAATACTAATACTATTGTTGTCATAGAGGGCTAGTGGTCGGAGGGAGGGAAAGGAACCTACAGTCCCTGATTAGCAACCCCCCCCTGAGGAGGACCCTTTTTATATTGATTTAGCAGACACCAATGACCCGATCAATTCGACTAAAAAGTTGCTAAAGAAAATTGGCAGAGAAATTTTACGTTTGGCAACCATAAAGCCTACTACTCAGGAAATAAGAGATAGGGGATCTGAATTGATGCACACCTCTAAAACCTTAAAAGTAAGTATTAATGAAATTTTTAATTATAACAAGAGTTCAATAATGGTTTTTATGTTATGCTCTTTTATGGAATTAATTAAAATATGGATGCATTGTCTTTACAGAGTTTTTTGCATGATTTCAAGCTCGTTCCCATGATGAGGGTGTTGCAGGTGGTTCAAGTAGATCACATGTTCCATTCCCCACTTCTGTTCTCCACTGAATATATATAGGAATGATCATAATCATTGACAATACATGCTCGAACAATCCTTTTTTCTAATGCTCTAACAATCTTGTCCATGCTAGTCCACGCGTTCTATATTTATGCATGCTCTAACAATTTTATTCTTCAGCTTCACATCAATTGAATCCTATGATGATGCCGCCTCCATCCAGGACAACCACAAATATCTTTCCAACTACTGAGTCAGCAATATGCAGCTTAGAGGCATCAACTGTTGCACCATCTGCTGGTACACAAATCCCTCTTTTTCTCTCTTATGACAGCAACAAATAGTTTTTTTTTTACAACTTTTTAACATCAATTATCATTTTTTCTTTTATACTTCGCGACAAAGACTTATGAAACTTATGAAACTTTTTGCAATAGGAGCTGCAGCATCATTTCCTAGATGTTCCTATGTTCCTAGTACGAGAACGGTGAAGGATGTCATATTGATTGTCAGCGAAAATGAAGGCATTCCATTAAAAGTAGCCAAAGTTCCAAGTGCTTTAAAGTTATTATTATTCTATAGTGATATAATAGTAATTTAGTTCTTGATCACTCTTCATCGACTAATGATCCCATGATTGTTTTGTAGGGAATGATGTTTTTTGGAGAAAACTTGGTGATGAGTGTTTGCGAATATTCAGGCCCACCCTACATACTTGGTGGAACATCATATCCTAACTAAAACCCCAAACCACTATTTTGATTTCATATTGAAATGTCCCTTTACTGATTTTTTATGATATTTCCAGCCTCAAATCAGAACTTTAAAATCAAACAACCAATATTACAAAGATCTGCCAATTTCCCAATAAAACCCAAATCGGGTATGTCCAAATTAGTGCCAAAAACTTCACAACTTCACAAATTATTAATAAATCTGAAAATGGACATTTTTACAGAAATTTCAGCAGCATAACAGCCTACAAAATGACATTTCTAGATTTGTATAGCCTTTACACAACAGCTCACAAATGTAGGGCAAAACTATGCTCAATCGGGCTCCCGAAATTAACACAAAAAATGCCCGAAAATACCACAAAACACTCATAAACTATCTCAGAAGTTTAATCACGACCCAATACATATATTCAGCTCTATTTTAACATCATAAAGTCTGAAATACAGCAGCAAACCAAACTGATATGAAACACTCAACTGAAAACCCAACTCAAACCAAAAACAACCCCGAAAACACTCAAATCGGCACTATTCAGCACAAAGGCAAACTCTGTATGAGCATGCACATGGAATGGCTTCAAAATCCCATCCTTAGCCTTCCTGGAAACCTGCAAACTCCCATTCTTAGGTCTCCTTCTCCACAGGTTTGGCAGCCTCTGAAGAACAACAAGAAAATTAGCAAGAATCAAGATGTAGAATGAGCCCAAAATGCCTCCAAACCCCTTTTAAAGAGGGCATAACCCTAACTCACGTCCAAGAGGGGTTAATAAAATATAATTTAATAATAATTTTTATTTATTAGTCCATTGGTTTCCAAATATTAGCCCCTTTTTCTAAAATTTCACCTTTTTGGAGCCTGCCTGCCTTAACAAAGTTTATTTTATTTTTAATTATTTGAATAGGGGACATGACAAGTCCTTCCCTCCCAAATATTTCTTATCCTCAAGCAATGAAGGTTGGAATTCTCAAGAATATGTGCTCCTTCCCAAGTTGCATCCTCTAGTGGTAATCCTTTCCATTTGACCAAATGCTCTATGATGCTCCTATTTCTCAACCTTTTCTCTCTTGTATCCAAAATCTCTTCTAGTATCAAAACTAATTTCCCTTCATCATTAAGAGGTGGTAATTCTGTAGATACTATGGTTTTCTGGTCTAGAACCTTCTTTAAGCAAGATACATGAAAAATATTATGTATTTTGTTGTTTGGTGGGAGCTCCAATTCATAAGCTACCTCTCCTACCTTCTTGATGATTTTATAAGGCCCATAGAACCTTGGCTTGAGTTTCTCTGCCCCACTTCTCTTCAAGGTGCTTTGCTTATATGGCTGCAACCTAACAAATACCAAATCTCCCACCTCAAAAGATTTTTCAATCCTTTTCCTGTCAGCATATATCTTTTGTTGGTTTTGTGCATGTTGTAGATTATCCTTGAGGGACCTTATTATGTCTTGGCTTTGCTTGATGAAATCACTTGCTGCGGGTACTCTGCTATCGGAAAGTATTAGATCAACAAAGGAAAGGGCATCATAACCATAAAGAGCACGAAAAGGAGGCATACCAATAGACATGTGATGAGATGTATTGTAACAATACTCCCCTAGGTGTAACCATTTCACCCAAGCATGTTGTTGATTTGAAACATAGTTCCTCAAATATCCTTCTATCCATTTATTAACTATCTCTGTTTGTCCATCTGTTTGAGGGTGATAGCTAGTACTGGGAGTGAGTTCAGTTCCTGCCAAATGAAAGAGCTCCTTCCAAAAAGAGCTGAGGAATCTATTGTCCCGGTCACTAACAATGTTTCTAGGCAAACCATGTAATCTAAAAATTTCCTTGAAGAATAATTTGGCCACTTGTGATGCCTTGAAATCAGATGTGATAGGAAAGAAATGTACATACTTAGTTAGTCTATCTACCACCACATATATGCAATCCTTACCTTGAACCTTGGGCAACCCAGTGATGAAATCCATGGAAATACTTTCCCATTTTTGTTCGGGAATAGGAAGTGGCTGCAACAACCCTACAGGAAAATTTTGCTCACTCTTGCTTTGTTGGCATACCATACATTCCTTAATGTGTTTAAGGACATCCTCCTTCATACCCTTCCATGAAAACTGCTCTTGAATTTGCCTGTATGTCTTGAAGTATCCTTGGTGACCAGCCAAAGGTGTGTCATGAAAGGCCTTCAATATCCTCTCCTTAGTTTTTGACCCTGGCACTAAGAAGATTATGTTCTTGTAATAAATCAATTCATCAACAACCTTGTACCTGTTATCATCCACTAACTTATCCAAAATCTTGGTGGCAAATGAATCTTTAGCATACTCTAAAATTATGGAGACTTTCCAATCAGCAGAGATAGATGATAAGGAACACAAAGTGGGCTTTCTTGAGAGAGCATCAACAACCACATTATTCTTTCCTTTCATGTATTCAATATCAAAATCATAAGCTTGCAATTTGCTTACCCATTTTTGTTGACAATCATTCAAATCCCTTTGGTTCAAGAAGAACCTGAGGCTATTATGGTCTGTCTTTACAATGAATCTCCCACATACCAAATATTGTCTAAACTTATGAAGTGCATGCATGATTGCCAACATTTCCTTATCATAGATGGAGTACCCTTTCTCTAATTGATTTAATTTTCAACTCTCAAATGCTATTGGATGTCCCCTTTGAGTTAGGACAGCCCCTATACCTTCTCCCGAAGCATCACATTCAACAACAAAAGGTAAAGAGAAATCTGGAATTGCAAGCACAGGGCATGAACTCATTACCTCCTTAAGCTTATCAAATGTTTTTTGTGCCTCTTCTGTCCAAACAAAAGCTCCTTTCTTTGTCAAATCAGTCAAGGGGGCAGCAAGCTGAGAAAATCCCTTGGCAAATCTCCTATAGTAGCTACACAACCCGAAGAAACCTCTCAACTGTGTAAGATTAGTGGGTGGAGGCCAATCCAAAATTGCTTGGTTTTTTTGTTGATCAACCTGTACTCCTTTAGAGCTTATAATATGTCTCAAATATAGGATCTCTGTCAAACCAAACTCACATTTAGATAGCTTAGCATAGAAGGATTGCTGCTCCAAGATTCCCAAAACAGTGTCTATGCGCTTTAGATGCTCTTCCCATGTTTTACTGTATATCAAGATATCATCAAAAAATACCAAAACAAATTTTCGAAGATGCTTACTGAATACCTTATTCATACAAGATTGGAATGTTGCAGGTGCATTAGTGAGTCCAAATGGCATAACAAAAAATTCAAAGTGCCCATAGTGACATCTGAAAGCAGTCTTTTCCACATCTTCACTCCTCATTCGGATTTGATGGTAGCCTGATCTTAAGTCAATTTTTGAGAAGTATACAGCACCATGTAACTCATCAATGAGTTCATCTATGCGTGGTATGGGATACCTATTTTTTATGGTCTTCTTGTTTAGAGCCCTATAGTCTATACACATTCTCATTGTACCATCCTTTTTCTTGACAAGTACCATAGATGATGCAAATGGACTAGAGCTAGGCCTTATGAATCCCATGTCCAGGAGTTCTTTAATAGTTTTTTCAATTTCTTCCTTATAACCTCTTGGATGGCGGTATGGGGTTGTTATAACTAGTTTGGCACCCTGTTCTAACTCTATAACATGCTCAAAACCTCTATCTGGTGGTAATCTTGGAGGCAAATCATTGAAAACTATACTATGCTTATCAAGAATATTTTGAATTTCAAAATGGAAATTACCTTGATTCTTTGGAGAGCTTGTTGGTTGGATTATGACTCCTACTGCCCATGTTACTTGTCCTCTTCGAAAAGTCCTCTCCATCCTCTTTGCAGAGACCGCCTTAGGTTCTCCATTTGATAACCCTCTCAATATGACTTCTTTCCCATTGGAATGAAATTTAAACTCCATAGTTTGATGGTTCATGTAATAGCCTCCGATAGAGTGCAACCATTGAACACCCAATACAAGATCTGTCTCCCCAATACCAACCACATAGAAGTCATCACATAACTCATAATCTCCTAAGGTCATCTTGAGTTGTTTCACCACCCATGTGCAAGGCATAGTGAATCCATCAGCTACAGTAACATTGAATCCCTCAAAATCTTCTGCTTTAAGCCCTCTTTTCATGACAAATCCCTCATCAATAAAATTGTGAGTTGCCCCACTATCAAGAAGAATAGTCAACCTTTGCCCTGCTAGTACCCCTCGAATTCGAAAGGGATGGTATCTTGGGACTCCTGATAATGCTGCTAAAGTGCCATCCTTGCTAATTTCTTTTACTTTCTCTTCTTCTACCTCCTCCTTAGTATCATGAAATTCCTCATGCTCATCTGAATCAGATTCTGAAGCAACTTCAATATAGTGCACTTGACCTTTCCCCAAACATCTGTGTCCTAGAACCCATGGTTCTCTACAAGTAAAACAAAGCTTTTTCCTTCGTAATTCACTCCTAGTCTCTTCATCTACCTTCTTTTTTGCCACATTTTTCACATCTTTTGGTGGTAGTGTTGGGAAAGTCTTTTTCTGAAAATTTCCCTTATGTTGCCAAAGATTTGGGGGTTTTTGATTAGTGATTGATTTCATAGGCACGCAAGTTTCAAGTTGCAAGCTTCTTTTGATAGCTTCCTGTAAGGTTGAGGGTGAGAAAGCCTTAACCAAACCCTTAACAGAATCTTCTAAACCATCAAGAAAAAGATAAACGATCCTCTTTTCACTCATATTAGGTACCATAATAGCCACTTTTTGAAATTCTTCTATATACTCATTAACTGATTTGGTTTGCTTCAACTTTGACAATTCTTTAAAGTACTCTTCATCATCCTTGAGGTCAAATCTATCTATCACCCTTTGACTGAAATCTTCAAATGTAGTTACCTGATCATGACCTTGAGTAGTCATTCCATGATACCACCAATCATAGGCTGCATCTTCCAAGTGTAGACTTGCAAATTGAATAGCATCACTCTCTTTCATGGGGTTAAGTGTGAAGAAAGTTTGTAATTTTTGTAGCCATGCTCTAGCTGAAATTTTATTTGTTCCATCAAAAGTAGGTGCTGTAAACTTGCTTATTTTATTTTTGAGCTCTCTTCCACTTGTTTCATGCTCCCTCCTGTTCTCTTTCTTGGGCATCAAAGTGTTCATCATATCCACATATTCTCTAAAAGGAACTGAACTACGAAAGTCATCATCTAAGCCATTGTAAGTAGCTCTTAATGTAATCAAATTACCTATAACCTCTTCCACTGGATTAATGGCTAGATTTGGTACTGGTGGCTCATCTGCAGGCAAGAAAATAGATTTGGTTGATTTAGATGGTGTGGATCTCCCATTTCTTGGCTCCTCTGAAGTGCTCCCTTTCTCATTAATAGATGCAATTCCTTGTAATTTTTCTGTCAATATTCACAAAGCCTCTCTAGTTTCCGCCAAACCATCCACTGTTTGCTTCTGAGTATTTTGGATGTCTTGGAAGAATTTCTTTGCCATCTCATCTGGATCAGCCATACTTTTTTCTTCCTTGGATTTTGTACTTTTGCTTTCAACTGGCGGTTTGATCAAAATTTCTTTATTCTTTTCTCACTGCAAATATCTTTTTTCTCTTTCACTTAGTTGCATGCAATCATAAAATATGACATGCAAGATCTGGGTAGTTATCAAAACTTGACATGCAAGATCTGGGTAGTTGTTAAAACTGACATGCAACTTCTACAAACCCTCAGGCTGGAAAGATCACGGCTCTGATACCACTGAAATGTCCCTTTACTGATTTTTTATGATATTTCCAGCCTCAAATCAGAACTTTAAAATCAAACAACCAATATTACAAAGATCTGCCAATTTCCCAATAAAACCCAAATCGGGTATGTCCAAATTAGTGCCAAAAACTTCACAACTTCACAAATTATTAATAAATCTGAAAATGGACATTTTTACAAAAATTTCAGCAGCATAACAGCCTACAAAATGACATTTCCAGATTTGTATAGCCTTTACACAACAGCTCACAAATGTAGGGCAAAACTATGCTCAATCGGGCTCCCGAAATTAACACAAAAAATGCTCGAAAACACCACAAAACACTCATAAACTATCTCAGAAGTTTAATCATGACCCAATACATATATTCAGCTCTATTTTAACATCATAAAGTCTGAAATACAGCAGCAAACCAAACTAATATGAAACACTCAACTAAAAACCCAACTCAAACCAAAAATAACCCCGAAAACACCCAAATCGGCACTATTCAGCACAAAGGCAAACTCTGTATGAGCATGCACATGGAATGGCTTCAAAATCCCATCCTTAACCTTCCTAGAAACCTACAAAATCCCATTCTCAGGTCTCCTTCTCCACAGGTTTGGCAGCCTCTGAAGAACAACAAGAAAATTAGCAAGAATCAAGATGTAGAATGAGCCCAAAATGCCTCCAAACCCCTTTTAAAGAGGGCATAACCCTAACTCACGTCCAAGAGGGGTTAATAAAATATAATTTAATAATAATTTTTATTTATTAGTCCATTGGTTTCCAAAGATTAGCCCCTTTTTCCGAAATTTCACCTTTTTGGAGCCTGCCTGCCTTAACAAAGTTTATTTTATTTTTAATTATTTGAATAGGGGACATGACACATATCATTGCTATAATAGTTTTCCTTTTCATCCATTTCTTGAACTATATTAAAGGTAACTTCACTTCATTTATGAGTCTAACATGTTTTTTTTTTACTTAAAAGATGGAATAACCAAGACAAACCATTCAAGGATGATCTTATAGAGAGCATGACCCAACTCTTTGGACCTCGTGCATTTGAGAGAAACAAGCTCCTTGAAAAAGTTGGTTTATGTTTGAATTTTTTTTAGGGACCAGTAAAAAAAAAATTTACGTGATAACCCCAGGTATGAGCGTCTGCCCTATGTTCCTGAGGCTGAGTGGCAGGCTCTAATTTTGGATGGAAAGTATAAAGCTGACAAGAAAAATAATATTACACCAGTGGAGAGTATAGCAAGGTATGTGATACTGTTGAGAATCTAATTATGTACTAATTAACCTCTATATTTATACTATCTAACATATTTCAAACTTTTCATAGATTGCTTGACACATCAAAGGCAACAAAGGCAAGACTAGAAAAGAATGGGACACACAAGCTTGGCTCTGGTGGTTTTTCGAAACTTCAAGCAAGAGTTGTAAGTATTAGTAAATGAAAAATTGTATCAAATTTTTTATATAATGTGATGAGAAATTCTAGGATAGACTAGCTTGTCTATGCTCCTGATCCTCAACTTGTATCTCAATGTTCCTCCACATCAATATATGATGCAGAGTAACACACTTTAGAAGCACTGGTGTAAGATAAAACTCCTAGGCTTAGTTTTCCACTTCCACCAAGAGATTTCTCTTATCTCCTAGTATCCTATGCTTCTATAGGATCTCCTAATAGGATTAGATCATTAACTAAATCTTATTCACTCTTTACTACAAGAGTCACACCTTGAAAAATCCACCTTGGATGATCCACACCTTAATTTTGGTTCTCTTTCTCACTTTCACTTAGATGGATCTAAGTGCCAAATCCACTAAAACATCACAAATTTCAAACTTTATTGTGGGGACCTTCTTCACATTGAATTCATTCATATTACATCCCATTTTACTGATTTGGGAAGGTTCTTGGCTCTTAGTTTTATCATATTCAAGATTTCATCCAAAAGAGATCTTAAAAATAGGCCTATTTCTAGTGTCCTTCACCAGTCAGTTTTTCCCCTTTTTAGAAATATTTTCCCAAACAACTCAAAAAAATAAAACCTTATTTTGATACCCTTTTGGAATTTTTAAAACTTTCATTAAGGTTTCTTGGTCTCAAAGTGACCATACATGTCCTTCCTAATATCAAGGAGAAACAGGGCTAAGAGGCCTAGTTTCCAGGACAGCTTGTCTAGGATTGATGAAAAATGCTCAAAACCTATCCTAATGGACTGGTAAAACTTCCCAATGCTTAGGATGGATAACTAACATGAAACACTACCATAAAAATTCTTGGGGACATGATTTACTTCCCATTCCCCACATGAAATGATTTGATTTCTCCTTGTCAAGCCTCTAACCGGGTATGTCAAACTCCCCTAGGGCCTGATCATAAAGCTAGCTCCCTTTCTCATGATGCTTCCTAAATTTAGATAAAATATTTACAGAGGTCCCACTTGAATATTAAACCACTTATTTAGTGTTTCCATGGTTGAAACTCATGTGGGATCCATTTTTGCAAAATCTGTCATAGTGTGACCAAAAGAAAATCTTGAACTAAAACAACTTGAAAATTATGATAAAACTACTCTAAACCCTTAACACATAAAATGAAAAAGTCTTAAAAATTACTATATGACATGTCTCAAACATTGTATCAACACGTTTTAGGCTTCAAGTATGACTTTTCCTTCAAAAACCGAAATATCACTTCAAAATAGAGTTTTCCAGCCACTTCATTAACGCAAATTTTTTACAATATGCAACCAATTCTTGGAGATTCAAGACATCACTCCATTAGGTGTATTCTCCACCATTATAGGGCCTATTTGGTTGAAAATAACCTCCCACAATCAAAGGAATCCAAGGCTATCCATGTTGCATGGAATATTTGCAATAAGTGCAAAATGTTGTTATGACAACATTCTTACAACACTTGGCAACTTTGATAGATGCCTTAATCCTATATTATAGGCTTCTTATCCTCACATATTTTGAGGATCCAAGATCATTCATGATCATCATATTTATTTAATAACCATTAACCATTCTTAGGCCTAAGACATATTAATGACTCAATCTCCTTAACTCCTAACATTAAGAATTTAAATAACAACTAAAAAAGGCTATTTGTGTGACCTTAGTCTTAGTGACTAATTCACCTAGCCAACATAAAACAAGACCTTCTAATGTCCTCAACCAAATTACACTAACTTCTTGACTTGGCTAGAGTCAAGTACAAGCCAAAATTGACTAACTAGTAGAGGTTAGCCTAGGTGCTCCTACACCAAGCACCAACAAACTCCTAGCACCTTTGAACAACTAAGCAATTCAAGTTTGTGCTTGTTTATCTGGATTCAACTTACAGTGATCCATATTTCAATGAGCAGTGGTTAGTGGTTAACTAAAGTTCATATCTCATGACCCATGTTTAAACTTCATTGAACCATATTGAACATCAAAAATATTCTCAAAATTTGTTTGGAAAAATTGACCTTATATTGTGATATTGCTAATAGGATTCAACTCTTGACCCATGTTTGACAAGTAGTGGTTCATAAGAAAAAATTTCTCATTACATTCGCTTGTATGTAGTCATATGGTTTGCTGAGGCATTTTTTTGATGTTATTTTGAGTCAGAAAAGCTGCTTCTGGGGCACTTACAGGGCCAACACGAGATTTGTAAAGCCAATATGTGACCAAACTCTTCATAGAAAGAGCCATCATTTATAAGCTTTAGCATAAAGTCTTCTTAAAATCTTAAATAGCTTTTGTTTATATTTAACATTTATTATTTAATCAACTTTTTGGAATTTAGATTTGAATTCTATAATTTTATGGAAGTATTGGTATTTAATTTTTTAATGTTATTTTAATTTTTAAAGTATAATTTTGATGTGTGTTTTATGATCGCACCAACAACAAAATAAAATATGAAGGTATCTTATCCTTTCTTGAGCAAAACCCCCTATATAATTAGATTGTGAAAGATCATACATGATTCCAAGGTTCTTTACCAATCATGTCTTGACTTGTGATAAGTTCAATGGTTGATGTGATATGTTGGTGTCATAAAGGGACTTACATTTAAATTTTTCTTCACTTCCACAATATTGATTGAAACTACATCACTTATTGCAATTTTGCTATGCTTTTTCTTTGAACGATATAACTAAAATGAGTTGAAATTAAAAGGAAAAAGGTTAGGAGGATCTAAATCTATTCCTAAGGACAATGGTGTCAATGGATAGTTCTCTAGTAGACAAGCTCCCAATAACTAAGCTCTACTTCACCAAGATCAACTACAATTATGCCATAACTGGTGGAATCTTCTAATGGTTATATTCAAAGAACTTTCACATCTCTATGAATAATATGATAATGAACAATGAACATTTATTGATAGAAGTTAAGCATCCATAAAAGGGGCGCAGGCTAACTTTACACGACAATTACAATCAACAAACTACCAAAAGAATGATTGAGGGAAATTTATCAAACACTATTGCATTCTCCATTTTAATGAAGACACTTTATGTAACAAATAAATTTTCAATGAGGGAACAATGAAACCATGCAAGCACTAAAATACATCTAGTAGCACCAAATCTTTATTATCTTGGTAGCTTTTAGCAATAATCTCAAAATTTGCCCCTTTACAAATGAGAAGGGAGGCCTTTATATAGGTCTCAGATTACAATGGGTGACCAGGATTGAAATAAAATAAATAGCGTAGATTTTGCCACTCAACCCCAATTAGGGTTAGGGTAAGAAGAGTAATCTATAAGTAATGAGTGGGTCCATGTGGATGAATAGAAATACATATGCGCAACAAGGCGGGGTAGTAAGTGCCTATTGTCCATATCCATATTTTTTTGAGAGAAAACAAGATTGCCTCTATTAAAATAATATCCTCACTTAGTTCAAATAATTGAGGTTATATAACCTCAGAAGTGCTTGATCCTTTAACATTTACTAATTTTGGATGGTGCATTCACCAAATGGATGTGAAGATACATTTCTGCTTTACTCGTTCATCCACAGGCGTCTGGCATGCTTTAGATGATAATCGGGTATACATTTGCTACAGTTGTGAAGACATGTTTAATTTTGTGGAGCAAGCTCATTTAACAAAATACACAAAAGAACTACAATTTTATGTAGAACCTTTTCTTTATATGGTAACACTAATTATAATAAAGTTGCTTAGACTGATTGAAGTTATTCTTATCACATTTTGTACTCTAGGTCTATTCAGTCAGTGAGAAAAGTGTGCTTTCCTAGAAAGCTTACATGCTATTCTATATACGAGATAAGAAAACTAGCATTCAAATAGCAAGAGGGTCTGAATCTCAGTATAATGGCTCTAAACTAAAGAAGAGGGTGTCATTGAACATTGGACATCCAAAGGAAAACCACTTAAAAGATTCATATGCCCCCCAGGTGACAAAAAACATGCATTCTTTCCAAACGACAGAAATCTCTTTTAGTGTTGCAGGTGTAAACAAGATACCCCAACAGGTAGAAAATTTGTCAAATGTCAATTTCATTTCAAAAAGTCTAGAAAAGAACACAAGTTCTGGCCAGTCATGCAGTAAATCCAGATCATCAGCAGATCATGATGCTACATTACAGATGGTGCCTCCAAGAACCAATGGTATTCAAAAAAATAATGTCTTCTAGTCAAGTCATACCATAAGTAATGGATGCACATTGAATGGGTTTAGCAATAATGTTAAGAAGCAGGAATCTGAAATAAAGGGAACTGATTCTATGGGTAATTTTAATGATATGGTTGTTAGACATTCTCGAAACTGTGATGTGAGAAATGATAATGAGAACTATATTGGTAGAAATTCTGAAGCTTATTCAAAAATTAATGGTAATAGATCATGAGAATGTCAAACATTCTATAAATGGTTTGACAGGTATTATTACTCGACATCATGCTACTAAACTTCCAAAAAATGATTCAAATGGTAAACTTGTAGCTGGTGAGCATCTAGAGAATGGTAGTGTGGTCCACAATTCTATAGATAATGAAAGTGAGGCTGCTAAGCTCCTATCCCTAGAAGATGGTTCCTTATTTCAAGTGCTTGTTTTTTGTATTAATGTTGCAGTGTATATGTTTGTTTTTGAGAAAATTGCTTTTAGTCCTAATGAATCTTTATATGTTCCTTTTGGCAGGGAGGCAAAAATGGTACTTTTCTCTGTAAGGGAAGGGAAATGAATGGGTCATGTGTAAAAGCTATGCATCCACATAGGTTGCAAAAATATAGTCAAGAAACTAAATGTATTTCCAGCCAAAAGTACCAAAAACACCATGAGGACAACCACTACCTCGTTAGTAGAAACAGATTGAAGCTTATGAAGCATCTTCCATGTCCTCGATTTTTACAAGCATTATCTTTCAGGGGGCATTTTCTTCTAAGAGCAATGCATATTTTGAGGAAGAAACGATCCAATGAAAGGAAGAAATGCACAAAGTTACAGCTTAAGAAGGCTGACATTTTTCTTAAGCAAAAATGCTCTACAAAAATGCCTTTTGGAAAAGAGTATCCAACTGCGAAAAGTTTTGCATGTTTAGTCGCTTCTAAGTATCCACAACAATCCTATGGAAAGGGTCTATTAAACAAAATAAATGGTTGTGTTTCTATGTAGCAAACCAAGACATCTAAAATTACAACTGGTGTGGTTCAGAATGGGTGTAACATTGCTAAATTTTGTGATACTCTGATGCATCTTGTAAACAGGCAACTTTCTAGTGGAAATGGTACTAAGCTAAAGAAACAAAGAGAAGTTCTTGGCAGACTTGGTTTAAGTAAAGCTAGAAAAAATTATGATGTTAAGCAAGATTCTAACATTAGCATAGAGAAAAATTGGTCTGCTCTCTATGTTTCTGTGCAGCAAACTGAGACATCATAAATTATAGCTGGTGTGGTTCAGAATGGGTGTAACGTTGCTAATGTTTATGGCTGAAGTAGCAGGCTGAATATGCTTGTGGCGGGGTCACTGTGGTGATGATAGCAATTGGTGTCGCCACCATAGTAGCCCTGTCACAATGCTTACCATGGATGTCACAATTGCAACATCCACCCAACCATTTCAATGGCCCTAGACGTTGCCTCCACAGCGGCACCATCGCAATTCTTGTTGTGGACGTCGCAATTGCAACGTCCATGGAAAGCATTGCGACGAATATCAACATCGCCACCACAGTGACCCCGTCACCAGATGTCGTCACAACCCCTGTCGCAATTTTCCATGGACGTCGCCATTGCGACATCTAGGGCAAGCACCACAGCGACCCCATCACCAGATGCCATCGTGACCCTGCTGCAACACTTGTGGTGGACATCACAATTGTGACGGATGTCGCAAGCATTGCGACGGGGTTCGTGCCATAATAAAGTGGTTTCATAGTGATGGATAGGCATCATAATTGCAATAGCACAAGATAGACATCATAATTTGTGACTAAAAAACAACGACATCTATTATTTTTGCAGTGGTGATACATTGCGATTGTAATTGCGACACTTAGCCATCGCAAATCGATTCCAAATGTATTAGTTTTCACACTAGCCTTCTCTTGGATTCTTTGCATGACCACACTTAAGACCAACTCCCTCTCACACACTTTTGATCTCTAGCCTATAACTCCTTATAAAAAATTTATGTTCTTCATTTTTTGCTCAAATCTTGATTTGATCTAAGAAAATGATATTGTTTTCCCTCCAAATTAATTCTTCTAGAAACTTCATGATAAGTCCACTAGAATTCGCCTTGAATTGGTTTGCATGGTTTACATAAAATTCTGTGACACCTCCTCATCATCCTTATCATCTAACTAATTCATTAAATTCAATGTAACAAACTTATCATTATTGATCTGGTGAATCTTTTGACTTCACAAATAATACAGCAACTCAGCACCATTGGTTTACTGATGCTTGGCTCCTTCTATGTTACTCGGCTTCTACTACATTTATTGATGCTCGACACCTAAAGAAATTTGCTCGGCATCCATTACCTTTTTTTTCTGATGCTCGGCACTTGAATTCTTTTGCTAAGTTACTCAGCACCTAAACATTCTTGTGTTACTCGGCACCTAAAGGATTTCTCGACACACACTGAAGTTGAACTTGCTCAGCTTCAACTGTGAATTCACTTGACTCTAACTAGCTTTCTTAGCTCTCTCAAACGAACTTAGTTAGGCTTTACAAATGACTTAGTTAAACATTACATCTTTGATGTGTCTTAGTGTGTCCATTCTCTGTGACTTAGAGTATGTCATCAATACACTATTTCATCAATGGCTTAGCTGATCCTTATACTTCTTTACAACATCATAACTTCAACCTTTCTCTAGGTGCTCTAGTTACATCTTATTGATTGCCTCCTCCTTGTCAATCAACCAATTGATAGTACTTGGATCACTTAAGCAATTGTCAATCCTACAAGTAGCAAGTTTGACATCAATGACAAAACAATGATTGAAAACATTCTTTACCAATTCTATTATTCTTCATTCATGATCCTTCCAATCATTTCTAACACAACTCACTATTGTCCCACCAATAATAAATACATATCGTACAGTATTTTTTTTGGAATCTAATCCCTTACTAAATTTGAGTCAGCATAGGCTTGTAAATTAGTACTAGAGCCTTAAAAATATAAACATTTACTAGATGTTCCTCTAAAATACCTGAGAATCCATTTTATTGCATTCCAATGCTCAATCTCAGGATGACTCATATACTTACTAATAACTCCCACTACATGTGCAATATTTGGCCTAGTACATACCATGGCATACATTAAGCTCCTTGTGGCTAAAAAAAGGTACCTTGGACATCTTATCCTCCTCTTCTTGTGTCTTTGGACAAATCTCCTTAGCCAATTTCAAATGACCAAGCAAAAGTGTGCTAACAAATTTTGAATTCTCCATAGAGAAATATTGCAACACCTTCTCAATATAATTATCTTGAGATAAAGTTAATTTCCTATTTTTTCTATCTTTGCAAATTTTCATATCTAGGATTTGTTTTATTGCCCCAAATCCTTCATAGCAAATGAATGTGCTAATTGTGATGTAGTACAAGGTAGGAGAATCTCCAAAGGAGATTTCCTCACCCCCAACAAATAACCACACAGTGGAAATAGAATAACAATGGAATATCTGATACCAAATTACAATAATTTATTCATAAAATAAATGTTACATGCAAGTGTCGGGCTGTAAGGCCTTCCTGGTTATGGCCAAATACAAAGAAATTACAATAATAGTTCTACAAGATCTCTCAAGATCCAACCCAAACACTAGCTAGTCCAGATCCACACTTTGGTAGAAACCTCTAAGGAAGATCTCAACTTGTGCTTGCAAACCCACTAAGCAATCTCCTTGTTTTCCAAGCCGCAACTACTAGCCCTTCTCAAACTTTATCCAAGATCCAAGTGTAAACTACCTCACATTCAGTGCCCTATCCACACACTCTAGAAATTTTATCTTACTCAACTACTCTATCTTCCATTCTCTTCTCCAAGCTAGATGATTAATCACAATCCTACTATAAACTACCTCACATTTGGTGCTCTGTCCATAGTCTCAAAGAAAAACTCACTCTTTAGCTACTCTCCCCACTAAATCCTCCTTTGAATGAATAATGATCATTAAATACTTCACCACAACCCCAACTTATACCATTATAAGCTACAAGTCAGCTCAGAATGCTAAAAAATAAATAAACCTAACATTAAATACTTGGAGAGCCACAAGTCGGCCTCCAATGGAAATTAAATGTCCAAAAATTGATACCCAAGAGAAATCATGATATCTCCTAGCCCCAATTGAATTAGAACTTGTACTTTAAACAAAAGATATTACTCTAGGTCCTCTACAACCCCTTAAGAGCACAAAGGCATATTCATTAAGGATATATATACCCATCCATCTTGAAAGTCACATACAGAAACTCATTGTGCAAACTACTAGAAATTGATACTCCAGGAGAATTGCCATATCTCCCAAATTATAATGAATTAGGACTTTCACATTTGATAAAAGGAAGTGATCCAGGCCCTCTTCAATCATTGAATTTTTCATCTTCTAACTCATTTTTTAAAATTAGTTACATGACTCATAATAGGCACCCAAAAACCAAAAAAATACAGCTCCAACAGCAAGGTAAAAATGACTCTAACTTCAACATGATAACTCCAATCTCTATGCGCACATAGGAAAAGGTTCCCCAATGTGTCTTTGACATATCCCTAACCATGAAAATCATAACTTCACCAAATCCAATCTTGATGCTCCTGCATCAAATTATTGTTTTAGGCCCTTAATGTGATCCATGTTAGACTCAACTACAAGCATATCATCAACATATAAATATAAAATAATGTAGTTTTCATCACCCAACCTCTTAAAATAATCATAATGGTCTTCATGATAGCTAGTATATCCATGCTCATGCATAAAAAATTTTGAAAATATAGATGGAGCAACTAAGAGGGGGGGTGAATCAGTTACCACAAAAAAAAATCCACAAATTGCTTAGATGTCTTAAAAACTAGTTACTGTTGTCACTTAGTAGCCACACAGAAAAATGTTGTAACTGGGTAGATGTATTGTAATTTATTACTAATCTTTAAGCATTCACAAAGATTTAACATGCATGCATAAAAAAAAATAACATGAACATAAGAGACACCAAATTTGACATGGAAACCCAATATGGGAAAAACTACCAAGTAACTAGCTACCAATTTTCACTCTTATGAAGTGAGCCCTGTTAGGAGCCAACCCTATTAAAGGTTACAAAACACACTGTTAGGTGTGACCATGTTAGAGGATTTAATCACCCTGCTAGGAGTGGCCTTGCTAGAGGACTTTAGAACAATCCAATAAAACTGTTCACCTTGTTAGAGGATTTACAAAATGGTTGTTAAACCAACTCTGTTAAGAGATTTAGGAAATCACTGCTACAATTGTGAGAAAGTAACAATGAAGTGACCTGAATGAGATGCAACTAAACTTTTCTGATACAAATCTTTGTTCTGCTTCACTAGATCCTCTCTGATCGAATACAACTTTGCTGCTCCTTAAGGATATCTGATCCTTCTTCAAAATTTGTTCACACTTTCCTCTTCACACAATAAAATCACTTGCATGGTCACTCATTCATTCATCCATACTTTTGAATTCACAAATTGAACTTTTATTTATACCTTACAAATTATCCAATCAGCTCATTTACGAGTTACAATTACCAATAATCATTACATCAGTCAGCTACAACCATTATATGAAACAATTAAACTTTATTTCCCAAAATAATGAAATCCTTCATTGGCCAACCCTACTTAGTAAACACTGTGAACTCTGCAAAATCCTTTGGAGACTGAGTGACCTCGATAAACATTGAATTTTCTTTGCTAACCTTGTGAGCTTGGTAGAAATTGACTTCTGCCACAGAAACCTTTGACGCCTGAGTGAGCTCAGTAAAAACTATTTCCATAGAGTAACTTTCAGGAACTCTGTAATTTGCTTTGCTAACCAACTGAGCTCAATAAACTCTATCCTATAAATAATATGATATTTGTGTAACATCAAAGACAACACACAATTAAACAATTGTATCCAACAATCTCCCTCTTTGGCATTGATGGGAACACAACATGTCATAGCAGATAAAATTTGAAAACAAGTCTTTTCTAACAGAACATTTCTCCCTCTTAGATTATATGCCACAAACTTCTCAAATATAGTAATCTCCCTCTGTAAAGGCATTACATAGCTTCTTTTCAAACAACAAACTCTTCACAAAAAAATTTGAATTTTAGAAATATATGACAATACACTCTCCCTAATTGACAACACAACACAAACCAAATGAGTAACAATATACCTTGAGTACTAATTCATATGCAATGTTTCCATGACTATGTTCCATCAACTGAAAGATCTTCAACTTGGTTCCTATTGATGCATCACTAAAACTTTATTCTAGTGAACTTCAGATAGGGGAATGACCCCTAGCTTACCTCTTAGATACAAGAATGCATCCTTAGGTAATGGCTTGGTGAATATGTCAGCAATTTGTTCTTTTGTATGGACGTATTCCAATCTGATCTCCTTATCTTGCACCAATTCTCTGACAAAGTGATACTTTATTGCAATGTGCTTGGTTTTTGAATGCATCATTAGATTTTTAGATATGTTGATTGCACTTGTATTGTCACAAAACATAACAGGAGGTTCTTTGATCTCCACCTTAATACCTTCCAATAATTATTTGAACCAAACAATATTAGAATAGTTCACTGTTGCTGCAACATACTCCGCTTCTGCTGTAGATTGGGATGTACAGTTTTTCTTTTTACTTGTCCAAGAAACCAAACTCTTTCCAAGAAAAAATGCTCCTCCACTTGTTCTTTTTCTGTTATCAATGTTTCCTACCAAATCTACATCAGTAAACACTTTCAATTCCATATTACCTCCAAATTTATATCACAATCCATAATCTTCAATGCCTTTCAAGTATCTCAAGATTCTCTTGATTTCCATCATGAGATTTTCTCTTGGCTTTGCTAAAAATATTTCTACAGTACCTACTACAAGAGAAATATCTGGCCTTGTATGAACTACATACTACAACTTTCCAATCATTGATCTATATAAGGTTTGATCTAACTCTTTTGATTCATCATCCTTGGTTAGCTTTCATCCAATACACAAGGGATTCCCAACTAGTTTACAATCTTCCATACCAAAATTTTTGAGTATCTCCTTGATGTATTTAGACTAAGTGATGTAGATGTCATTCTTGCTCTGCTAAATTTGAAGACCAACAAAGAATTTGATCTCACCAAACATTGACATCTCAAATTCCTTGTTCATTTTCTCTGAAAATTCTTTGCATAAATCATGATTCCTTGTAAACAAAGTATCATCCAAAAATATTTCTACCAAAATAATCTTGTTATTTGGTCCTTCCTTGATATACAAGCTACTATTATCATTAGTTCTCTGAAAACCAATTTGAATAAGATAGTTATGCAATCTTTCATACCATGCTCTATGGGCTTGTTTTAGACCATACAATGTTTTGTGTAATTTTTAGACCATGTCCTTCTTGTTTAGATCAACAAAACCTTCAAGTTACTCAATGTAGATTTATTCATCCAAAATACCATTGAGAAGTGCAAATTTGACATATATTTGATATACCTTAAATCCTTTGTATGTAGCATACGCAAGTAAGATCCTGACACCTTCCAATCTTGCAACAGGAGCAAAAGTCTCTCCATAGTCTATTCCTTTTTCTTGAGAGTAGCCTTTACATACCAATCTAGCCTTGTTTCTTGATACCTTACCATCTTCATTCAACTTATTTCTGAATATCCACTTAGTTCCAATCACATTTTTATCTTTAGACCTAGGTACAAGACTCCAAGTTTTGTTCTTCTCTATTTTCTCTATCTCTTCATTCATAGTCTCAATCCAACTTTCATTTTATAATGCATCTTTGACATTTTTAGGTTCAAAATCAGCAAGTAAACAAGTACCTTTTAACTTACTTCTTGTCATAGTACCTTTAGATTTGTCTCCAATAATCTAATCTAGAGCATGATGTCTCCTTACATACTTTGCTAATACAAGTTCCTTACCTTTTGATTGAGTTCCACTATCTTCATTTTGAATTTCAATTTTAGGTTTTGGTTGTTCTGACTATTGCTTGGGTCCTTCAGACTCGGTAGGCATTAGCTCAATAGCATCTAAATGTGACTCAGGAGTAGAATTTTCTTGATTGACAAATGTATCTGGCACTGTATCAAGTTTAATGAAAACAAATCTCCTGTAATCTTCTGATTCCTTTTTGCTTTCTTCTTTAGTCCTTTTTACAAATTCATCAACTTTCACATGTGCACTTCCTATGACTTTATGAGTAGAAAAATTCAAACATCTATATGCCTTACTCTTGCAAGAATATCCTAAAAATATGCCTTCATCACCCTTCACATCAAATTTGTCTTTTCTAGATTATTTCAAAATGTAACATTTACTTCCAAATACTTTTAGGTAACTTACATTGATTTTATAGCCATACCATAACTCATAGGGAGTTTTGAATGAGTCCTTCTTCAATTGTACTCTGTTCAAGGTATGAACTACAGTGATGATAGCTTCCTTCCAATATTTGATAGCAAAATTCTTTTCAATCATTATAGTTATTGCACAGTCCATGATAGATTTGTTTCTCCTTTTAACTATTCCATTATGCTCGAGAGTACTAGGAGTTGATACCTATCTTTTGATTCCCCTTTCAATGTAAAAGTTATTGAACTCATGGGAGATGAATTCACCATCTCTATCTAACCTCAAGCATTTCAGTCTTTTCCCTATTTCCTTCTCTACTCTGGCCAAATACCATTTGAACTTCTCAAATGCTTTTAATTTCTCTCTTAGATACATGACAGTCATCATTCTAGAGTAATCACCAACAAAAAGAATGAAGAACTTTTCTCCAGTATAGGTCTCAATTCTAATAGGTCCACATAAATCAGTATGCACAATTTCCAAAATTTCTTCAGACTAATAATTTTTACTTTTAAAGCTAGTCTTTCCCATCTTACCAATTGACAATTCTTGCATAGACCAACCTCAGGTTTCTTTATACTAGGAATGCTGCTTACTTTTCTGAATTTGCTTATTTTCACCACATTATCAAAATTCACATGACATGATCTTTTGTGTCATAACAACTTTATTCAACTTGAGCAATAAAACATGAACATTCACCAAGTTCAAGATAGAACAAGTTACCTTTTGTCTGTATGCCTGATCTAATCAGCCTTCCTTTGTCATCTAGTAATCTTGCTTTTCCATGCATGAATTCCACTTTAAATTCAATATTGAGTAGTTGATCCACACTCAACAGATTGTGTTTTAGACCTTCAATCCAATAGGCACTATCACATACAAGCTCTTTGGTTAGTGAGATTCTTCCTCTTCCTTTTATGCAACAAAGTTTATTATTACCAAATCTCACACTACCACCATCATAATCTTCAAATTGTTCAAACTTAGTTTTGTCACCAGTCATATAATGAGAGCAACCACTGTCTATGATCCATGTATCATTTTTTCTCACATAAGGGATAAGTTCTATTTTATCTTCCTCGTCATTATCAGATTCATCCTTCACAACAATGTAAACAATCTCATCTTCACTATTGTCAGAATCCTTAGAATCTTTAGCCATGAAACATGTTTTCTTACCTTTGTCCTTGAATGATTTGAAGTATTTCTTGCCATTGCACTTGTGACCTTTCTTCTCATCCTTTTTTTTCTTGTTTGGGCACCTAGTAGCAATATGACCACTTTCCTCACATGAAAAATAGATCAAAGGAACCTTACCTTTGTATTTTTCTTTGCCTCTAGAATATTTCCTTACTAGTAGAGCTTCAACCACCTCAAGATCACTGTTAGAACTCTATTCTGATTCTTCCTCACTTTCTACTTGAGATTCCTTTATCTTCTTTCCCTTTTCTTTGAGTGAAATCTTGGCTTCAAATGTTGATTCAATGTTCTTAGAAGCTGGAACATAGTTGTTATAGTTATCTAGCTCAAATGCAATCAATCTTCCTACTATGGCCTCTAAATTTGTCTTATGATTTGCTTCACATCTCCTTTCCTGAATTGCAGAAACTCTAATTGCATAAATGGGAAACAATGTTCTAAGGACTTTACTTACAACTGTTTCCTCTTTGATATCTCCTCCAAAAGTTTTGATTGCACTGACGCTTGCTTTGACTCTTTCAACATACTTGGCAATGTTCTCATCCTCTCTAATCCTCACTTGATCAAATTGTCCTCTTAGACTTTCTACTTTGGCTCTTCTCACATTATCATCACCACCATAGATATCTTTCAGCTTGTTCCACATAGCAAAGGTAGTTTTGTAGTCCTTGATATCATCAAATTCTTCATAGCTTAGGGCAGATGCAATATCTATCATCATGGTGTTATGATTCTTCTTCTCAGCAATGTCATTAACAGATAGTGTACCAGAAGGAGTCACATATTCTTCATCAAGATATTTCAATCTTGTATCTCTAATGGAAGCTAGATGGAGTCTTATGAGACCTTTTCATGCTGAAAATTTATCCCTGTTAAGCCTTAGAATTTCTCTCTTGTAAGACATCTTGATCTTTAGCTTAGATCCTTGAAATCTTTCCTGCAAGCACCAAAAGCTTTGATAGCGATTTTTGTAAATATAGATGGAGTAACTAAGAGGGGGAGTGAATCAGTTACCACAAAAATAAATCCACAGATCCCTTAGATGTCTTAAAAACTAGTTACTACTATCACTCGATAGCCACACAGAAAAATGTTGTAACTCGGTAGATGTACTATAAGATATTACTGATCTTTAAGAATTCACAAAGATTTAATATGCATGCATAAAAACAAATAACATGAACACAAGAGACACTAGATTTAACATTGAAACCCAATATGGAAAAAACCACCAAGTAACTAGCTACCAATTTTCACTCTTCTGAAGTGAGCCCTATTAGGAGCTAACCTTGTTAAAGGTTACAAAACACATTGTTAGGTGTGACCTTGTTAGAGGATTTAATCACCTTACTAGTAGTGGCCTTGCTAGAGGACTTTAGAACAATCCAATAGAATTTTTCACCTTGATAGAGGATTTACAAAATGGCTATTAAACCAACTCTGTTAAGAGATTTAGGAAATCACTGCTACAATTGTGAGAAAGTAACAATGAAGTAACCTGAATGAGATGCAACCAAACTTTGCTGATATATATCTCTGTTCTACTTCACTAGATCCTCTATGATCAAATGCAACTTTGCTACTCCTCAAGGATATCCGATCCTTCTTCAAAATTCTCTCACACTTTCCTCTTCACACAATCAACTCACTTGCATGCTCGCTCATTCATTCATCCATACTTTTGAATTCACAACTTGACCTTTTATTTATACCTTACAAATTATCTAGTCAACTCATTTACAAGTTCTAATTACCAATAATTATTACATCAGTTGGCTACAAAAATTATATGAAAAAATTAAACTTTATTTCTCAAAACAATGAAATCCTTCATTGGCTGACCCTGCTCGGTAAACACTGCAAACTCTACAAAATCCTTTGGAGACTGAGTGAACTTGGTAAACACTAAATTTCCTTTTCTAACCTTGTGAGCTCGGTAGAAACTAATTGTCACAGAAACCTTCAATGCCCGAGTGAGCTCGGTAAAAACTATTTCCACATAATAACTTTCAAGAATGCTCGGTAGACTCTGTAATTTGCTTTGCTGACCAACTGAGCTTGGTAGACTCTGTTTGATAATTGATATGACATTTTCGTAACATCAAAGACAACACACAATTGAATAATTGTATCGAACAAAAAATATCGAATTTAAGATACCATTGTCAAGGTGCTTGCTTTAATCCATAAAAAATTTGCTTAAATCTACACACTAAGTTCTCCTCACGTTTAACCTTAAATCCATGTGGTTGTTCCATATATATTTCTTCATCCAAATCACCATCAAGAAAAAAAATTTAACATCAAGTTGCTCCAAATACAATTCTTTAGTAGCCACAATACTTAAAATAGTGTAAATAAAAGTCATTTTAGCAACATGAGAAAATATCTCATCAAAATCAATTCCTTTTTTGTTTGCAAATCCTTTAACAAATAACCTGGCTTTAAATATTTTCTTACCTCCATCCTCTTCTTTCAACCTATAAACCTATTTATTTTATAAAACTCTTTTACTTGTAGGAAACTTACATAAAACTCAAGTTTTATATTTTAGCAAGGAGTCTATTTCATCTATCATTGCATACTCTTGTTGAATCTTTGCATCCACCTGCACAGCTTCATCATAATATTCAGGTTCACCAACATCTTTTGATAAAATAAAATACAAAGAGGAAGAAGATATTTTTGGAGGTCTACTTAGCCTTGTTGGTTGTCAAACATTAACTGGGTTTGTGTTATTTTTTGTTGTTATTGCAGATCATAAGGAACTACTAGAACATCAACTTTTGGAGTATCATCTAATACTACATAATTATTTTATTTCTTCTCATGTTATTGCAATAGATCTTTGTACAAAACTTTCTCATTGAATATGACATCATTGCTTCTTATAATTTTATGATTTTAAGAATTCCAAATCTTGTAACCAAATTTATCAATACCATATCCAATAAATAAAAATTTATTTTACTTAGCTTCCATCTTGGTTCTACTTTTAGAATCTATATATGCAAATGCTTCACAACCAAAGGTTCTAAGAAAATAATAACTCACCTTCTTACTAGTCCATGCTTCCTCTAAAATACCACAACCCAAAGGAGTAGAGGAACCTCTATTTATTGAATATACAACAGTATTAATAGCCTTCATCCACATGTTTAAGGGTAGCCCAGTATGTAACCTCACGCTCCTTGCATGCTCCATTATTGTCCTGTCCGTGCGTTTACCCACTCTATTTTCTTATGGAGTCCTTGGAACAATGTTTTTCCTATGAATATCATTAGTGGAACAATAAAATTCAAATTCATTTTTGCAATACTCACCACCATGTTATCAGATTTGAGACATTTTATCTTTTTATTAGCCTCATTTTCAACCAAGCTTTTCTATTTCTTAAAGGTTACAAATACATCAGATTTATTTCTAAGGAAATAAACCCATACTTTTCTAGTTGCATCATCAATAAATGTAACATAATAAAGAGAACCACCAAGGGAAGATACCTGAGTTGGTCCCCATACATCTATATGCACAAGCTCTAATTTCTCTTTTTTATTTTCTTTCCCACTCTTTGTAAAACTAACTCTCTTTTGTTTTCCATACATACAACTTTCACAGAAATCTATAATGACACATTTGAGACTTGATAAAATTTTATTTGAATAGAGTAATTTCATACCTTTCTCAATCATGTGTTCAAGTATGTTTTGTTATACTATTTTTTCAAAATCTACAACAACTATTTTTTTCCCTGCTCAACTGCAACAATTGTTCCTAAACATTCATTTTTCTTTAAAATGATTAAAGTAGAAGGAATAGTATGACTTGTACAAATATATAAAGATATAAGGTGCCTACTTTGACACCTTTTTATACTACTAAGGAAATTTTTGAAACCTTCCAATTTTTATTATTAGTAGTAACTTACAACCCTTGTAACCCAATCACCCTGTTGAAAATTAAATTCCTACTTAATCTTGAAACATGTCTTACCTCTTGTAGTAGCCAATGATTCTTATTTTGTAAATTAATCTCAATTTTCCCCTTTCTAACAATTTTTCAAGGTTTATTATGTCCCAAATAAACTATCTCAAAACCCCCCTTGGACATAACTAAGAAAATAACCTTTGTGGGGAGTAGAATGAAATGAAGCCCCTGAGTCCAAAACCCATGAATCGTCAACATTTTCTAAAGAAAGAAGTAAAGATTCCTATTTGGATTTATTATTTACCATATTTTTCTCCTTAATCCATTTTCTTATCATCTTCATTATTCTTTCATGTCCAGAAACATTTCTTCTTATACTCTAGTTTCCCATGGTACCAATGATCTCTTTGTCCTCTTGATTGAGACCTCTTTCCTTTTTATTTTCCTCTTGATTTCCCATGATTTCCAAAAAAAAATCCTCTTTTATTCATTATGTCTCTATTTTGTTTGTTCAAAACACTTCCTAATGTAGATCCACTTGAGCTTTTCCTATGAGTTTCCTCAGTCAAAATAACACCAATCACATCATCAAATTTTAGGGTACTAGATCCAGAAAAAGAATTACTCACAATTGTTCCAACTTTTAGGCAAAGAAAACAAAATCAAGAGAGCCCTAATTTATTCATTAAAATTAAAATTTATAGAAGACAATTAACTAGTAACCATATTAAACTCATTTAGATTATCAGCAATTGATCCACTTTCTACCATCTTCATATTAAATAAACGCTTTATGAGAAATACCTTGGTTGAAGTAGAGGGCTTTTCATACAACTTTTCTAGGGTTTGCATAAACAATTTCATTGCCTTAGCATTCTTAATATTAAATTTTACCTATTATGCTAGGCACAAATGAATACTTCCAAGTGCTTTTCTATACAAAATATCTCAGTCTTCATCTTTCATAGCTATCATTTTCTTGGATTTTCCTTGCAATGACATCATAAATCCTTCTGATAAAGATATTCATCCATTTTCATTTTCCATAACTAGAATTTCTACCCATTAAACTTCTCAACCTTCATCTTACCCTCATCTTCCATCACTCCCACTCAATCGTGAGACTCTCACTCAACTGTGAGACTCCCACTTAACTGTGAGACCTTCCTACACAAGATAACTAAAACAAATAGGATTTGATACCACTTGTTAGGATTAAAAAGATAGAAATAAAAATTACATGCAAATGTAACCAATATTAGAAAATAATAAACCACACAGAAGAGAACACAAGACATAAAGATTTAGCATGGTTCACCCAAACCTTGGGCTACGTCCACCAATAGCAAGTCCAATATTCTTACTATCCAATGATTACAACTTGATTATAATTTGTAAACCCTTACAACTCAATACCACCACAAAAATCTACAATCTCATAATACATTATGAAATCCATAACCCTAAGCCATTTTATACAAACCTTTTTTCCCTTGACCCCACCATGTATATTATGACAGGGAGCACACTTGGGGCTCTACCCCAAACCCCTATAGTAAAATTTATGGAGGAAAAATTCCAAATAAAGTGGGGGGAAATTTACCTCTATGTATAATTAGGCTCCACATAACAACAGTCTCTTCTACTGGACTATATATACACATACATATCTACACTAGGAAAGCACATATCAAAGAGGCAGTTCAAATACATTTGTAGTAATCTAAAACCTTAACATGGTGTCAAAGCCAAACTAAAAATATAAATAATACATCTGTGGTGTCCTCTATTATTTTATCAATAGATCATTGTTCATGATTTTGTGGTAAAATAAAATAATAATCATCAGGCATGCAATATTGAATGCATTGCAGAAATGATTAGGATGAATCCCTCTACCAATGAATAGGATAGAAGAGAACATCATTCCTTAATGAACTAAGAGGGATTAAAATAGTTAACTCACAAGTTTTCCATAAGAAACCAATGAAGGAGTACAGTTGGTAGGAAGACAACATTTGCATACCCAGCAAAGATGGCATTTATGAATGCAAGACATCTAATGTCACCCAAAAACACTTCAAAATTTAAAAATATAAATCAAGCATTGAGTAGGGTAGCTAGAAAACTTGGGAAAGAGGGAAATGTTGTGCTTGAGAAGGTAGGAGAGAGAAAGTATGATGAAAAATATTCAATCAAGCAAGTGCCAGTTGGCCTGATTAAACTTTTAACAGAAGAAAAGGATACATGGAACTCATTGATAATGGTACTTGACATTTTATACGATATAAAGGTAATGAATGTCTTCTTCTAATGTTTGTATAAATGGAAGATGTTGTAGAGATGTTATAGAGTTTTTTGTATGAATCAAGATATGTTGCATGTTCATTTTGTAACTTTGTATGTGACACCTTCCAAGATATGTTGTTAAATTTTTGCACTTGAAATCCTTTTACAAATTTGCAAGATGAAGCCAAAGTGCATGAATGAGAAGAACTTGATTGCTACTTTCAGTCTAATATATCTATTGAATTACCGATTTGACATCATAAATGAATGGCTCACACTAATTATTGCAAGCCCTAATTAAGACATGCATAGGAACATATGAGTTTCATATTAGCATTCATTATAGGAGTATTTTATCTAAGACTAAGTAGAGGTAAATTTGTATTAATGTAACAAATAATAATTTAAAAGGGGAGGAATGCCCAATTATATGAAGATATAAAATGGACAGCATATTGGATGTAAGAAAAGAGTCAATTTCACATGCCATGTGGGTATAGAGGGACCAACTTCCAATAAGATATTAAATGAAGAATAATTAATACCATAAACTTATGGGATTACATGGAGATATAACAAGAAAAGGGGAGATTGATATCAAATTTAGAGGAAGTCCAACACTTCTTCTAAGGTAAAGGAGCTCATAAGATTGATGTTCAAAGGGAGTCCAACACATCCATCAGAAGGAGCAAATAGAGGACATGTTTGAGTTTATTTTTGAAAATGTTGATCATATAACAATCAAAGGGATTTTTGACTCCATGTTAATGTTTGGTGTCATATGTGTGATTGTACGATTTAATGGGCCTACCCCCTATGTACATCATGAGGAGGTGACCACTTCCAAATGATTATCACTTATATATGTAGAAGTCATTGAAATGTGATGGTCTTCCAATAACTAATCTTCTATTGTGATGGACATCTTATGTTGTCTAAGAATATCATGATAGATGATAACTTGCATGGTGGATTGAGTTCCTTAAATAGATCATGGTCTTTTATTTTGATGGACATCTTATGATCTCTGAGACAAATCATGATAGATGATTACTTGCATGGTGGATTAAGGTCCTTAAATAGACTATGGAATTCTATTGTGATAGACATATTATAATGGATGAAATAAATCATGATAAATTATATATTGTATGGTGAGTTAAACTCCTTAAATAGACCATGGTTGTTCCTATGGTAAAGGATCATTAAGGATACATGTACACATACCTTATAAACTTTACTTTTTTGGGATTACTTGGTGAATTTCATGTGACTTGACATTTAGGAGGTAATTACTCTAGATATCATAAATGGTTAAAATATTAAATATCTTATGAAAAAAAATGTTCTTATATTACATTGAGGTAATATTTAGTCATGTGTTTATCCTCCCTAGCTAGGAGGGAGTGTTCGTGTTGTAGCTTTCATTAAATTGAATTTTTCTAGAGACAATCTCTCTGTGGTTATTAGTTAAACATTATTGTATTTGATTAATCATAAATTAGAGATAATCATTGTTGGAAACAATTACATTGTGATTGATGTTACACAAATATTAGTATTGATCAAGAAAGGAAGAGTTTGCAATATTAACCTTGTATATCTTGGTATTGACAAAGCAGTCAAGTAAAGAAGAACTTCCAGTAACAATTGAGAAGTTGGTTAATGAAGAATAGCATGCTTGCAGTATTGACCGAGTGGTCAGGCATTAAAGAACTCATAGTATTAACTGAGCCTTCAATCTCAATAGTGACCAAGTGACAATAGAGTGAAATTGTCTAATAATTAATTGATTGAGACTGATTATTTGGATGTTTATTAATTATTTGGAAGGGACAAATTTCCCTAGCTTATGATATATAAGAAAGGTAGAGTTGTGGGGATAAAAAAAGGAAAGTGTGGAATATGGAATAAGATGGCCATGTGAGAAAAGGCTAAGAAGAGCAAAAAAGTGTGGAAGATAAGCTACAAAGAACATTTGATCAATAAGGATTCAAAAGTCAAGCCAAAATAGAGATCTAAATCTGAAAAGATAGTTGCTTCATAAATTAGGTCAAATTTTCATTACCTTCTAACAATTGTAGCAATAAAGAAATCTCTTAACAAAGTTGACTTAACAGTCATATTGCAAATCCTCTAAAAGGGTAACATTTCAGGATTGAAGTGTTTGAAGACCTCTAATCAAGCCACTCCTAATAGGGTGATCTAAATCCTCTAATGAGGTCATACTTAATAGTATGTATTGTAAACTTAAACAAGGTTGGCTCCTAATAGAGCTCACTTTAGAAGAGTGAAAAATATTGTAACTAGTTACATGGTGGTTTTCCCAAATTGGGTTTCCACTTTAAATATTGGTGTCATCTGTGGTCATGTTATTTTCTTATGCTTTATGTTTCTATAACTAAGTTACTAAAGATTAAAATAGTTTAATAATCATAAGATTGTTGTGTTAATCGAGTTGGATAGTATTGCATGATTAGTGGAAAGTTTGAATTGACATCTAGGGATAGGGAATATTTTTATTGTAACTGATTCACCCCTCCCCTCTTAGTTACTCTTTACATTCCAACAATTGGTATTAGAGCTCTTGGTATTTGCAAGAAAGTTTTCAAGGACCTAAGCTAAAGATCAAGATATCTTATAGAAGGGAGATTCCTAAGCTTAATAGAGACAACTTTTTAGCATAGCAAGAATTGATGAGGTTGCATATATCAAGCATCAGTAATAATGGTTTGTTCTACTTGGAAAACTAATATGTTCCACCACCTAAACCTATGACTGTGGAATGAATGAAAGAAGCTAAGGATTAAAATATAATGATGATTGATATATCTTCCTCTTTGAACTATTCTAAATTTGATGAGGTAAAAGATTGTCATACTACATTTGATATGTGGGAAAAGTTGAACAGAGTCTATGGAGGTGATAAAAATGTACAAAGAGCCAAGGCAAAAATCTTGAGAGGCAAGTTTGATCAAATAAAAATGAAAGAAGGTGAGAACATTGTCCACTATAGTGAAAGAATCAAAGAAAGTGTGAGTGCAATCAAAGTTGCAGGAGGATATATAACTAATGAGATAGTGGTCAACAAGAAACTAAAAGCTCTTCTTTCCATTTATGCAATTAGAGTTTCAGCAATTTACGAGATGAGGTGCAATCCTAAAAATGATATAACCTTGGATGCACTTGTGGGAAGATAATGTTGGAAATATTCTAGACTATGCTAAGTTACTTAGAGGGGAGGAGTGAATCAGTAACTTCTACAATTTCAACTCTTAATCCAACAATCCAATTAGTACTTTAATCCATCATATATAGTCTAATTGCATGCATAAGAAACTAAAAATATGAAAGCATTCATAACATTGTGACACAAAGATTTGGTGACCTAGAAACCTTCCAAATAGAATGTAAAACTAGGGTGGGGATGATACCCACAAGCGTTAGTAATCTAGCATAAAGTTGGCCTATTAAGGCTTATATTGATCACTTCTTATGATCTACCTTGTTAGAAGCAATAAGGACTACTAGGTCCACGTTGGGAAAGGATTTACAAACATACAATTAAGTATGCACTCGAAAAAGAGATTTAAAAAATACTATTAGGTCTACCTTGTTAAAGGATTTGACTGATCCACCTGTTTGGATGAAATAGTAGATGATCTCAGATCTGCAACTTGGTTTGTTGAATGAGATTTCTTTATGTACTAATCACGTTGTTGTGATAGATATGTCTGTGTTGCTCCTTATACTATTGTAGCCTTTGCAATTTGATATTTTTTCTCTTCTCTGATGATTATATTAATTCCACAAATATACATACACTTGGATATGATACAATGCATTACAAATATATCAATCCAATTATACAAATTACAAAGTCAGCCACAATGCAAGTTTACACAAATATTACAAAGTTGGCCCAAATGAAGACACTCGAGTTCTAAAGATTGACTCAGTGAAATTATGATACTTGGCATCTACTGTCAATGCTCGACATCGTCATGCACTTAGTAGAAATAGAAGCTTGATCCATACTGATCACTTCCAAGTAGTCTTGAACTTGGTCTACACTGGTGACTCGTTAGATACTGTGAACCTCATCATATAAACTGAATCACTTGTTTACCATGGCAAAACTCAGTAAACACTATCACCTCGAGCTCGGTAGCTATATACAATCTAAATAAGTGTGTGTCACTAATAATAAACTTTATTGATATGTTAACAATCTCCCCCTTTGGCATTAGTGAAAAAAAAATTTATCATCCAAAACTAAGTTCAAGAAGTTTCCTAAATACCTTTTACCCATTACCATGTGATACTAGCTCGGTAGAGTATATTGTTTTTGAGATTTTTCAAAATTTATTTTGTAAGGTATATATCTGTACATGGTAAGGTTCTTTTATACAATATACCATAAAAACTTCCTGCTATATACAACATATCTTTGTATACATTTGTCCCCCATTGTTTTTACAAATTATTACATTTTCTCCCCCATAACATATGTCTTTCTCCCCCTTTTTGACATTAATGCCAAAGATTTATTCTATTTACATAGTAACACCAAAATGAGATTAAAAAATTGAATGTACCTTGAGAATGATAGCCAAAGTTTTATCCCAATTGTCTTGCAAGACCTTAAATGTGTGAAATGCAATTTGTACTTCTATTGACAATTCTATCATATGGTTTGCTATGGAGAAGTTATTGTCATGGATAAGAGTTTTTGAATGTATAATATGTGATACTGCTATTAGGATTTAACTGTATGAATTTGATTCAAACTCATTGACCCATGTTTCATGAGTAGTGATTCAACATGAATCCATCTCTCATGAGAATAAATGGAACACTTAGTACTCATTGGATCTAGGTGATGCTTACAGGGGTGAAGTACCGAGACTTCCCAGGAGGTTTCTGTAGTGCATCCATGATGGGAAGAATCATATTTTGTATATCTATCAATGTAGATCTGATCCTTGCTTCTTCTCTAAGCAATTCTGCTTACATATATGTCAAAAATCTTATCTTTTGGAAGTGTGCAAAGCTTGAACTAGGGTCAAGTTGCAGTTGTTGAGTGCTTGACTTAAGATCTTCATCTATTTAGGACAATTTTTCCTTTATTTCCTTGATTTATCTTTGCATTCATTAGCCTTATGACCATTTTGATTGCAATTGTAGCACTTTTCATTGAATTTTGCTTTTCCATTGCTCCAACATTTGTTTGATGCATGACCTATGTTACCACAATGATTGCAAGTAGGTCTTTGATTCTTTTGAGCTCCTTGCTTGGATGATTCTCCTTCTTCTATATATCCATTTCTTGCTTTTCCTTTTTTTCTATAGAGATTTTGCTCATTTAATTTATTCATGTCTACTTGGGGTTTCATCATTCTTTCATTTATTTGCCTTTCAGAGTTCAGATCATTTTGCAATCTTTCATTGATTTGTCTTTCCGAATTTAGATCATTTCTTATTCTTTCATTTTCAAATATTAGACTCATGATTTCCTCATTTTCATTGGAGAGCTGGTCAATAAGGTCTACTTGCTGAAGGGATTGATCCTAGATTTCATTGTTCTTTCCATCTATCTCTTCTTTTATCTTGTTCTTATGCTCCATGACTTCACATAGCCTTACTGACTGAATTTCGTGTTCACTTCTTAGCTTTCTTACATCTTCTTGCATGGAACCATTCTTTTCTAGGAGTTCTTTGATTACTTCATTGGCTTCATCTAAATTTCTTGAATGAAGGTCTTCAATTATTTCTTCAATGTAGAGATGATCATTCATTTGAATTGCAAGTTTTTTTCTTCTTTTCAAGGATTGAGAGAATCGCTCCTTTGCTTTCTTGAGTTGGGCAATGGCCATTTCCAAATCTAACTTCTAATTGTCAATAGCTTTGTCAAGTCTAAATATCTCCATGGCCTTGATCTTTGCTCAAGCTATTAAATTTTTTCTTGAGAACCACGATGCTCTGATACCAATTGTTAGAAATATTGTAGTCCATGCTAAGTTACTTAGAGGGGAGGAGTGAATCAGTAACTTCTACAATTTCAACTCTTAATCCAACAATCCAATTAGTACTTTAATCCATCATATATAGTCTGATTACATCCATAAGAAATTGAAAATATGAAAGCATTCATAACATTATGACATAAAGATTTGGTGACCTAAAAACCTTCCAAATAGAAAGTAAAACTGGGGTGGAGATGATACCCACAAGCTTTAGTACTACAGCATAAAGTTGGCCTATTAAGGCTTACATTGATCACTTCTAATGATCTGCCCTGTTAGGAGCAATAAGGATTGCTAGGTCCACCTTGTGAAAGGATTTACAAACATACAATTAAGTATGCACTCAGTAAAGAGATTTACAAAAGATTGTTAGGTATACCTTGTTAAAGGATTTGACTGATCCACCTATTAAGGATGAAACAGTAGATGATCTCACATCTACAACTTGGTTTGCTAAATGAGATTCCTTTATGTACTAATCACCTTGTTGTGATAGATGTCTTTGTTGCTCCTTATGCTGTTGTAGCCTTTGCAATTCGCTCTTTTTTTCTCTTCTCTGATGATTACATTAATTCCACACATATACATACAATTGGATATGATACAATGCATTACATATATATCAATCAAATTATACAAATTACAAAGTCGGCCACAATGCAAGTTCACACAAATATTACAAAGTTGGCCCAAATGAAGACACTCAAGTTCTGAAGATTGACTCAGTGAAGTTTTGATACTCGAAATCCATTGTCAATGCTTAGCATCATCATGCACTCGATAGATGTAGAAGTTTGGTCCATACTAATCACTTCCAAGTAGTCTTGAACTTGGTCTACACTGGTGACTCGATAGATACTGTGAAACTCATCATATAAATTGAATCACTTGTTTACCATGGCAAGACTCAGTAAACTCTATCACCTCAAGATCAATAGCTATATACAATCTGAATAAGTATGTGTCACTAGTAACAAACTTGATTGATATGTCAATAGATAAACTACTTTTGAGTTGGATAACTTTGATAACTATGCTCCTACTTATAGAAATATTGAATTTTCATTCAAAGCCAAACTAACCCTTGGTAGAAAAGGAGGAAAATCAAAAGAAAAATAGGTTGACAGTGATGAAGGAGATGATTCAGATGAAGACCTTGAAGTCATTGAAGCCCTACTTACAAAAAGAGTATCAAAAGGGAAAGAGAATTTTAGAAGCAAAATTCCATTAATTTTTTTCTATGTGAAGAGGTTGGTCCTATTGATGCAAGATGTCCAAATAAAGAAGATAAAGATGAGAAAAGAAATAATAGGTTCAAATGCAAGAAAGACTTCAAAAGCTACAAGTACTACAAATACAAAGGTAAAAAATCTTGTTAAATTGCACTCAAGATTCTAATTGTGATGATAATAAAGAAGAAGTAGTTTATGTTGTTGTTAAGGATGAATATGATAATGAGGAAAATGAAAAGATAGCACTTATTTCTCATGTTAGAAAAAATGATACATGGATCATAGATAGTGGTTGTTCTCATCACATGATTGGTGACGAAACTAAGTATGAACATTAAGAACACTATGATAGTGGAAGTGTTAGATTTGGAAACAATGAACCATGTTATGTTAAAGGAAAAGGAATCGTAGCATTAACTAAAAGAATCAAATTTGAAAATGCCTATCGGGTTGAAGGATTAAGATATAATCTACTCAATGTAGCTCAACTAAACAATATAGCATACAAGGTAGAATTCATGAATGGAAAAGAGAAACTATTAGATGGAAAAGGAAACTTGGTTAGGACTAGCAATCAGACAAAAGGTAACTTGTCTTACCTAGATCTCACTTAAAGTACATGTTTGTTAGCTTAGATAGAGAAATTTTGGCTATGGCATAAAAGAATGTGTCATGTTAACTTTGATAACCTATTTACCATGAGTAAGAACAAATGAGTAAAAGGCATACCTTATTTGAAGAAACCTGAGATGGGCATGTGCAAAAAATGTCAAATTGGAAAGATGAGTAAAATAAGTTTCAAAAGTAAGTCCTACAATTTTGAAGAAGTTTTAGAACTAGTTCATATAGATATTTGTGGGCCAATAGGTATAGAAAGCTACTATGGAGACACATACTTCAAATTATTCATTGATGATTATTCTAAGATGATGACTGTAATGTTTTTAAAAGATAAAGATGATGCTTTTCAAAAGTTAAAATGGTATTTGGCTGGAGTCTAGAAAGAAACGAGAAAGTGTTTGAAATGTCTATGTTTTGAGAGATTAAATTCTTTGTGGGTATTCAAGTTCATCAGATGAAGGATGGTATATTTAGCACTCAATCAAAGTACATTAGGGAAACATTGAATTTATGTGGAATGGAAGTTTCTAAACTAGTTGGAACACCTATGTCTACTGGACATAAACTTTCAAAGAATGATGATTCAAAGGAGGTAAATTAGATGACTTATGGATCAATGATTGGGGAACTTTAATACTTGGTACACACTAGACCTAAGATTTCATTGGAAGTTGGCATAGTTGCAAGGTTTTTTGCTAATCATAAATAAAATTACATGATGGCACTAAAATGAATTTTGAGATATCTAAAAGGAACTGAAGAATATGGTTTATGGTATAAGAAAGGAGGAAATCTTGAATTGAGAGCCTTTACTGATGTGAATTGGGTAGGAAGCATTGATGATGGAAAAAGTACTAGTGGAGGAGCATTATTTCTTGGAAAGAGGTTTGTATCTTGGACAAGCAAGAATCAGAATTGTATTTCTCAATCAATGGCAAAGGCAGAGTATGTTTCTACAGTAATCAATTGTTCTAACATAATATGGATCAAGCAGTTATTTTTAGGAATGAAGGAGGAAATCAAGGAACGAGTGGTTATCTATTACGATAACACAAGTGTAATCAATATATCCAAAAATCTTGTGATACACACAAAGACAAAACACATTGCAATAATAGTTTTTTTCCTAAGGAAACTAGTTCAAGACAAAGAGTTGAGATTGGAATATGTGAACACCAAGGAGTAGACAGAAGATATATTTTCTAAGGCTTTACCTAAGGATGAATTTATGTATCTAAGAGGTAAACTAGGGGTTATTCCCCAGTCTAATGCTTAGTAAAGCAAAAGATAGTGAGGCATCAACCAAGTTCCATTGAAGATTTATCAAGTTGATGTAAATTGTCATACTTCAGGTGTAAAATGCAGAGCATATTGTATATGAATCAGTACAAAGGTACATAGTAACCTCAAAGTTTTTATCCTTTAGCATTTGATTTCAAAGAAAGAGAGTTTAGTGTCAACAAGGAAGATTGAGAGAGAGTTCAATGTCAAGGAGAAAGAGGGAGATCCTAGCAGAAGGAAGATATTCAGATGATGGAATGTATAGCAAAGAGGGAGAAAATTATAGTAGTTCACAACAGAGTGTTGATAGGGATGCAGTAGAGACAAATCCAAGCATAATCTCAGAGGGAGTTGGTATGGATGAGAATCAGAATGAAACTAAGGATATTATTCAATTGCTTATACTTTTATCAAGTCTATGTTGACATATGTTTCCATCAATGTCAAAAAGGGAGTTTTTTGGAAACAATTCTTCAATTATATGTTGTCATTGATATTACACAAATGCCATTCTTAACCAAGAAATGAAAAGTTTTCAATATTAACCTTGTATATCTCAATATTGATCGAGCAATCGGGAAAAGAAGAACTTCTAATATTAACCAAGCAATTGGTTAATGAAGAGTATCCTACTTGGAGCATTGACCGAGTGGTTGGACATCAAAGGACTTGCAGTATTAATTGAGTGTTCAATCTCAATGTTGATTGAGTGACAACAAAATAAAATTGTCCAATAATTAATTGATTGAGGTTGACTATTTGGATGTTTATTGATTACCTAGAAGGGTATTCAAGTCGACTTGTCCTAGCTTATGACATATAAGAAAGGTCAAGTTGTGAGGATAACAAAAAAAGGAAAGTGTGGAATATGGAATAAGATAGCTATGTGAGAAAAGGCTAAGCAGAGTAGGAAAATGTGGAAGATAAGTTGCAAAGAACATTTGATCAATAAGGATCCAGAAGTCAAGCCAAAATAGAGATCTGAATCTACAAAGATAGAACTTGTTTCATAAGTTAGGTCAAATTCATGTTACTTTCTAACCATTGTAGCAATAAAGAAATCTCTTAACAAAGTTGACTTAACAATCATATTGCAAATCCTCTAACAAGGAAACATTTCAAGATTGAAGTGTTTGAAGACCTCTAAACAAGCCACACCTACAGGGTTATCTAAATCCTCTAACAAGTTCATACTTAACAGTGTGTATTGTAACCTTTAACAAGGTTGGATCCTAATAGGGCTCACTTCATAAGAGTAAAAAATATTGTAACTAGTTGCATGATGGTTTTCCCAATTTGGGTTTCCATGTTAAATCTTGGTGTCATCTATGTTCATGTTATTTGCTTATGTTTTATATTTTTGCAACTAAGTTACTAAAGATAAAAATTGTTTAATAATCATAAGATTGTTGTGTTAACTGAGTTGGAGAATATTGCATGATCAGTGGAAAATTTGAATTGACATGTAGGGATAGGGGATTTTTTGTTGTAATTGATTCACCCCTCCTCTTTTAGTTACTCTTTACGTTTAAAATAATTGTATGTGTGTGTATATGTATGTATGTATGTATGTATGTATGTACATGTATATATGTATATATGTATATGTATGTGTGTGTGTGTGTGTGTTTATATTGTCTAATGAAAATTAATTTACAATAACCAATATTGATTTACATAGAGACATGTCTCTTCTACTGCACTAGATATAAACATTAAGATCTGTACTTGGAAAGCACATACCGAAGAGGGAATGCAAATACATTTGCAATCATATGAAACCTTAATAGTATTATACTTGTGTGGATTTTTTCATGTGTTGCATACTACTTTAAAGTTTATTTTACCTATTGTGTCGATAGGAAGTTTAAGAGGTTAAAGGTTAAATAGATTAATAATTTTTATTTAGCTTGAAGGTTTATTGGGTTAGTGATTACTAATTTACAACCCCCCCAACCACCCCCCCCCCCCCCTAGTAATCAATCCTATACTTACCATTGGTATCAGAGCATTGGTTCCCTAATTTGAGAATCTTAAACATATGAGGGGAAAAATCTCAAGATGTATAGGAAAGATGCACCCAAGTTGATAAAAGCTAAAGGTGACTTTGACACATGGGTGAGCAAGATGAAGTTGCACTTGTTAGGACTTTTAGACATTGTTGTTGGATATACAACAAGATATGTACCACCAACAAGAACCCTTACTACATATGATAATAAAGAATAACTGGCTCACATCTAAGTGATGATAGAGATTTCAAGTTCTTTGAATGACATAGAGTATGTTGATATCAACAGGATGACCAATGCTAAGGACATGTGGGACAAATTGTTGAAAGTGCATGGAGGTGATGAACATGTATTGAAGACAAAGGTTGACAATCTTAAAGGAAATTATGATGAAATGAAGACGCAGGATGATGAAAAAATTGGTCAGTATAGTACAAAGATAAAAGCAATCATTTTTTCTATTAGAGGAGCTGGAGGAAAACTTGAAGATGAAGAAGTTGTAGGTAAAGTTCTCAGAAACCTTACACATGTATGTAATTAGAGTTTTTCTAGTGAAGAAAAAAGGTCAATTGATCCTGATAAGGTTACATTGGATTCATTAATTGGAAAGTTGATTGAATTTGAATCAAGTATTATGGAAATAGTCTACCTCCAATTGAAGCTATTTTCAAGCTACTCTTAATATTAGATGAAGGAAATTTTGATGCTTATAGTTCACGTGATTATCACTGTTTAATCACTAACAAAAAATAATTAGAACAACTTAAAGCTTTAATAGCCAAGAGGTTTCCTAAAGAAAGAGGAAGATACAAAGGAAAGAGTCCAAATCCGTGTCATAATCGCAGATAGATAGGTCACTTTTCTTACAGGTGCCCTAACAAAACCAAGAAGTACAGTGAAGAAGAAAAGGACATTCAATAAATTTGAGGAGAAAAGCAAGACAATGTGCTACATAGTTGAGGATGGTGAAGATGATGAATGCAATTCTAATGGAAATTATAATGATGAGGAAATAGTGTTTTTTTTTCTTGTAAAAGATCTCTCTACCAATAATGTTGAGGACAGTGAAGAAAATGCATTAATGTCGAGCATGAATAGTAATGACGATTGGATTATTGACAGTAGATGCACACATGATTTGAGTAGAAGATTATTTTCAAAAATGAATGGTAATGATGATAAGAATAAGTCTATTACAATAGAATATTGTGATGGAGGCTCATTGATTTGGAAATGGTTCTCCCTTTGTAATTAGAGGTAAAGGTTTTATTGCTCTTACTGATAATATTACATGTGATGATGTTTATTGGAAAAATGGCTTAAAATATGACATGTTACGTATATCTTAGTTAAATTATAAAGAATTTAGATTTGAGTTTAGTAATATAAAATGTAAGATATCAAGAAGATCTGATTAATTTATTACTACCAGTGAACAAACAAGAGGTGATCTTTTCAAGTTGAATACCTCTCTTAGACATTGTTTGATTAAAAAAGCAGAATAATGCTAGTTGTGGCATAAAATAATATGTCATATAAACGTAAACAATCTTGTTACAGTTAGTAAGAAGGAAAGTGTTAGAGGTATCCTTTTTAGGTCAAACTAGAGAATGCAATGTGCAAGGAATGTCAGTCAGAAAAAATGACTAGCTCAAGCTTTACCAAAAAGGTCTACTCTTATAAAAACATTCTAGATTTGGTACACACAAATTTATGTGGTCTAATTGGTCTTGAAAGTTATCATGGTGATAACTACTTTATACTATTTGTTGATGATTATTCAAGGATGATGTTTATGATGTTTCTAAAATTTAAATTGGATGCTTTTCATATGTTCAAGATGTATAAGGCAAGAATTGAGAAAGAAACTGGAAAAGCTTTGAAATGTCTTCGATCTGACTAGGGAGGTGAATTTTCTTCGCATGAGTTTAATGAATACTTTGATGAATATATAACTAATAGATAGTTGGCAGCACCAAGGATGCCACAACAAAATGAAATTGTTGAAATAAGAAACAGTTCCATTGTGGAATGTGCAAGAACATTGTTGAAAAAAGGGAGTGGCACAAATTTTGGAGAGAGGCAGTCACTATTGTTGTTTACAAATTGAACTAGGTACAACTCAAGAAAGGCACAAACAAGACACCATATGAACTTCGATTTGGACATACACCTAATGTTAGTTATTTCAAAGCATATGGTATTAAATGTTATATCAAGAAAGATGAAATGAATGGAAAGTTTGATAGTAAAAGAGATGAAGGAATTTTTGTTGGTTGCTCCATAAAAAGAAAAGCTAATAAGTGCTTAAATAAGAGGACTAATAAGATAATAAAAAATGCAAGTGTGAAAATATATGAATTTTTAGAAAAGAATAAAGAAGACAACATGAGGAAACCAAAAGGTTATAGCAAACTTCTATATTATGAACTGATGGAGTTATACAAAAGACCACATGTAAATGTAGGAGCAAATAGTGCTCTCAATTGGTAAATAAAAATTAGACTGGAGAAGATGATGAAAATGAACTAAGTCACAATGTAGAACTAGTAACCCCAAGGCATATAAGGATAAATCATAGTTTAGCTGATATAATTGGTGATATCCTAATGAAGGAGTATTAACTAGAAGTCAAATATGTGCTAGAGATACTACATGTTTGCTATCAAAAATTAAACTTGAGATAGGAAAAGATGCTTTAAGGGATGATGATTGGATGAAAACAATGAGAAAAGAGATTGATCAAATTGAAAAAAATAAGACATGGTCATTGGTACCCATGCCTAGCAATAAAAATGTCATAAGTACCAAGTGGATTTTCAAAATAAGTTGAATGAGAATGGAAAGGTGATAAGGCAAGATTAGTTTGTAATGGATATTTTCAGGAGGAAGGACTAGATTGTGGTGAGACTTTTCCACCTATTGCAAGATTGAAAGGAGTCAAAATACTAGTAGCGTATGCATCTTATAGAGGATTTAAGGTCTATCAAATGGATGTGAAATTTTCCTTTCTGAATGAAATAATAGAAGAAGTACACATAGAACGGCTTGAAAGATTTGGTATTGAAAAAAGGTAATAATTTGGTTTGTAAATTACATAAAGCATTATATGGTATAAAGAAATCACCATGAGCATGGTCTGAAAGACTACATCCATATTTAATTAAGATTGGTTTTGCAAGAATAAGTGATAATAGAAATGTATGTTTGAAAGCTAAAAATGAGGATAGGATATTAATTGCTGAAATATTTATTGATGATATTATATTTGGAGGAAATAAGTTAATGAGTAGATCATTTACTGATGAAGTGAGAAAGTAAATTGAGATGTCTATGATAGGATAGATCAAATTCTTTATTGGACTTCAAGAACAACAAATGAAGACATGTATTTACATAACGCAATTAAAATATATCAAAGAGATTTTGAAAATATTTGGCATGGAAGATTCAACACATGTAGGTACACCTATGATCATTGGTTGTAAATTATCTAAGATGAGTCTAAATATATGAATGAAACATTGTACAAATCAATGATAGGTAAGTTATAGTATGTTGTTCATTGCAGATTGGATATAGCTCATACAGTTGGTATAGTTACAAGATTTTCATCATATCCAAAGGAGTCACACATGAGAACTATGGATAGAATATTCAGATATCTAAAAGGAACTAAATATTTGGGTTTATGGTATGAAAAACAAGGAGATTTTGATCTAAAGATATATATAGATGTTGATTGGGTGGAAAGTTTTGATGATAGAAAAAGTACAAGTGGACAATCTTTCTATCTTGGAATCAAATTAGTTTCATGGACAAGCAAAAAAGGAATTGAATTTCACAATCTATAACTAAGGCAAAATATGTTGTTGCAATTAATTGTTAGTTAGTAATTTAGATAAAGAAAATACAAGAAGGAATACATGAGAAGCTAACTGAACCTATTATAATATATTTGATAATACTAGTGCTATAAACATTTTAAAGAATCTAGTGATGCATTAAAAAATAAAGCATATAGCTATAAAAGGATCATTTTCTACTAGAGAAAGAGGTGAGATTGGAATACATTCCTACTAAGGAATAATTTGTAGACATATTTTCTATACCACTACCTAAGGAGAGTGTTGAATATCTTAGAGGCAAGTTAGGGGTCCTACCCCTATCTATAAGTAACTAAGAGAGATGCAAATAACATCTGTTCATATGCATAAAAGAAAAGATCATAATCATGAATTGATTTACAAGTGGACTACTCCACAAAGGGAGAAGTCTAAGATAGTTCAAGTAGGAGGTCAGGTAAAACAAGTAAAATATCAAAAGTAAATATAAAATGGTTGATCGTGTTTGGCATTGTTGTCAAAGGGAGAGAGATACATTAGGAGGAGAATTTCCTATAGATAGAAATGGAAAGTTGTGACATAGAAGTAACATTGGTTAAGGACATGGTATTCTTTAGGAAAAACTTGAAGTTATAATAAAGGAGGGGGTGCAACTAAGAGGAAGTAAGCAAAACAAAGATGATGCAGAGTCAAACAGGAAGAATACTCATAGGGGGGAGTATTGGCACAGGAATAATGTGATTAATCGAAGCATAGGAGTAAAGTGTGCAGACGATTCTTAGAAGGAATGTAGAGGAAAATATTTCCACTTATGTATATATTATCAAATAGCATTGTCATCAATGTCAAAGGGGGAGATTGTTGGCATAACTAATTAATGATGTTGATTGGAATGGTTATTTGATGAAGCATATTTTTGACATAACGTTGTTGATGATATTGAATAGACAAGTACATGATTAATAATAGTATAATCAATTATATTGTTGGGTTGATTGCATATATTTAGCACCTAGATAAATTTTACACTTGTCACTGAATTAGTTAGTTCAATTTATATTTACATTGTGCATCTTAAATCAATTTACATTGCAAGAAAAAGCATTTGCTTGTGTACTTCCTTGATATAGTTTGGGTTTAGTATTGGCGTCCCTCTATCCTACTTGAGTTTTGTTAATCTAACTTGGGTTATATTGAGAGTTGTGTTTGGAAGACCCTCTTTCTCTTGTATTGAATGTTAATGAAAAGTGGGAGACCTACATTTACATATTGAGTGCTTCCACTTCCCCCTAAAATAGTGTTGTCATCGATGTCAAAGGCGGAGATTGTTGGCATAACTAATTAATGATGTTAATTGGAATGGTTATTTCATGAAGTGTATTTTTAACATGATGTTGTTGATGATATTGAATAGACAAGTACATGATTAATGACAGGATAATCAATTATATTGTTGGGTTGATTGCATATATTTAGCACCTAGATCAATTTTACACTTGTCACTAAATCAGTTAGTTCAATTTATGTTTACATTGTGCATCTTAAATCAATTTGCATTGCAAGAAAAAGGAGTTGCTTGTGTACTTCCTTGATATAGTTTGGGTTTATTATTGGTGTCCCTTCATCCTACTTGAGTTTTGTTAATCTAATTTGTGTTATATTGAGAGATGTGTTTGCAAGACCCTCTTTCTCTTGTATTGAATGTTAACGAAAAGTGGGAGACCTACATTTACATATCTTATTGAGTGCTTCCACTTCCCCCTAAACAAGTCTGATTGTAAGGTGCAATTACCAACCATATGATGTATAGATTTTATCTAATGCTATTTTCCCTAAAATTGTTGTAGTAATCTTGAAAGCATCCTTGCACAAACTCTATGGAATGAGTACAATCATTGTTGATGTAGAAGTGATACTCTCTAAATAATTTTATATCATCCTATGTGTTATCATGTGCGTGTAAGAATATTGTGTAGAAAATAATAAGTTGAGTAGAGAGGTAATATTAAGATTGAACTTTAATTTGTGGTTTAGTGTATAATTCTCAACAAACTGTACAATACCCAATGTATCGAGAGGAAATCTGTCCTTACATAAGTTGAACCACTTTGTATATGCATTGATACTCAATAACAATTTTCTCCTAAAATATCCTCAACATTTCAAGTACATATATATGTACATTTTACTCATATCTTCAATTCTCTGTCATTTTTAACATCATATGTTACTAATTTGTATTTTCCATGGTGACTAGTTTCTTTCGATTTTTATATTTTCTCTCCAAATGTACTAATCTTTGCAAGTGTTACAAACTTGCACAAGTAACACCAATTTGTCCAAACATGACTTCTTATCAAGAATGAGACCATGATGTCGTTTACAGAAGACACTTGAATTAAAACCTATATAACTTAAGAGGATTTGTATGCCACATCCTTGCACAACATCATTATTGTGCAAAGTACAATATTTAAGTCAAGACTAAACTTGAAATGGAATCTAGGCTGACCTAAACCCAGATTGTTCATCTTGAGCACTATGTATATTAGTCGAAAGTGAAGACCAAACCTTAATTTTGAAAAGATTATTCATTATAAAATTGTTGTGGGAGACATATCACCTTGCTTTACAATCCCTCCACCAAGTGTCTCTTTGATTGCAAGCTATAAATTATTAAACATACTTCTTGGGCTTGCAGTCATATTCAACAAATTTGGAAAGCAATCTAAGTCATATTCAACAAATTTGGAAAGCAATCTAACTCATATTCTGACTATTTTCTAGTATTTTTCTTCTAACTTAATTTATTATGCATGATTTATTCTTTAATATTATTTTGTAATAAACAACTCTTGTTAAGCCTTAAAAGAAAGTCACAACAACAATTCAAAGCTCCAAACAAAATATCAAGAGTGCAACCTCAATTGATAAATATACCTAGATATCATAACAAGCATCTATTTACCATGTTTATTTTCATTACAAAAGAATATGTACTTTGCATTCTTAAAAAAATGATTTACCTTGACAATATTAGCTAAATTGCTCCTCTATACAATACTCACTTTAAAGACAGTCTTATTATTTTAATTTTAGTCTTTAAAAAAAACGAAAGTGATCCTACCCATCCAAATAATGTATTCTTAATCGTCCAACCTAAATATAGAGTGTGATATCCATCTCATGTTTAACAACCCTACATCTCAAACACTCTCAAACTCGAGAAATTTAAGACCTGCTACCTACCCAAGACGTAGCAATAAACACATCATTTTAACTATTTTTTCAAAGCCTTTCATATAGCATGTTTAGATAATCAATAGCAATGTCTAATTAAATTATTGTGTGCATAAAGTTTCATCAAATTCTCTCTTCTCCTTAGATTTCAACACATTGATCAATGCATTCCTTAGGTTAGTAGTTCCATCATACAACACAAGACGTAGCAATAAAAACAATAAACGTAAATACCAATCAAAAAGATGAACATTGCATTTGAAGCTATGGCTCATTGATATATTGACATATAAACATAAATAGCAATATTATACAAAGTAAACAATAATCTCACGGGCATGGAAAGCATTGGAGAGGCGAAAAGAAATTTAGGAAGAGAGCATTAGCTTTAATCATCATCTATGAAAACAAAATGATTAAGGATATCATCAATCCTACCAATAACAATGGTAACATTATTCTTCTGCAGTGTGCTCCCTCTTAAAAAAATTATCTCAGATTATGACTCCCTTTCCCTTAAGAAACAATTGACGTTGCCAATTTAATGAAGAGAATTAATCTTACAGCTCACACTATGTCGTCTTTGGACCAAGCCAAACAATTGCGATCATGAGATTCTTCAAATTGGCCTAAGAATTACAAATTTTTACCCTTAGATAATACATCGCTCAAATTTTCCCAAGAATTCTTCAAATTGACCCACGTTGCAATTTTTGCTCTTCATATAATACATCGCTCCAGTCTTCCCCTGCACACACAAGTTAATCCATAGGCTCCATTTTTTGAAAAATGACAGAAGTAAAACTCTTCCAAGCATAAAACAGAAGGGATAAATCAACTCTTGGAAATTAGCGTCCTAATAATCCAACAGAACTTTGTCTTTCATGTTTGCTTGCAAACAGCTTTTGGTACCTATTTAAAAGTTGTAATAACTGTCCCTACAAAACAAATGCTACATCAGCAATCTCCGTAATATGCGAAAAAATCAACGAGAGTCAAAGTCTTTTGAATATTGACTAGTCAAGATTAGTCGATTAACTATCATTAACTTTACATATATGCTTAAATTTAAAAGAAACTGTAAATTCGTTACCAGATTACTAATACCAAATACCAAATACCAAGGGGTATAACCATGGCGACCAAGTTGAAAAGAGCTCCGAAACCTGTCTAAGAACACAAGGCGAGAATATTATAAGAGTGCTTTTCCACCCTACCACGAAGCTGTTAAGCTTCCCCGAAATCTTTCTTGACATGAAAGATACCCAGCCCGGCATCGAGATAGTCTAAACAAGTAAAACTTAGAGGAGTAATGGAATCGTGCTACACAAATAATGTCAAAAACATTAACTGGTCAACCAAATAATCAAAACAACATTTTGATAGTTATCACTTCAATTTCACAATCCCTTCTCCATCATTTATAGTAATTAAAAACATAACAAGGTATATCCATCATTGACTTCCATATACCCATCTACTTACAAAGATAAAACCATAAAGTCCATTTATCATAGATCATTTTATTACAACATCTTAGCTCATCTCTAGCAAGAAATTTAGTCCAACTTTCAAAAGTGCAACAAGTACTACCATCAATTCAATAATTAGCACATTCTATAAATACGCATATATTAAACCATTCACATAGCTAACAAGAAAACTATAGTCCTAGCATGTTATCCTATCTTGAATTGCTCTCATAGATCATAAATACACAAGATGTATAGTAAGTAACAAGAATGAGACCATTACTTTCCATTCATCATGAGATCATAATCTATATATAATGTAGGAGGCAATGAGAATACAATAATATCTTTTCTAAAAATGTCACGTATGCATCATGAAATGACCACATCTATGTAACATGATAATTTATAAGTCAACATCTTTCTATGAGTTACTAGTCCCTAAACATAACTAATAAAGTCGTGGTAAAATAAATTATTACTTTTGTGTATGAAAAACACATATGTCCATTCTTTTTCTATGGTTTAGCCCAACACTTAAATGTTGATTTAACATTGTGTGACTAATGTAAATACATATAGTTTTTCCTCTCTTTTTTTAAAGAACCTATACAAAAGATTTTGATATTATGTTCAAAATGTTGGAGTAAAGTTTAACCAGAACATAAACACTTGAAGAAGAATCAATGGTGGTCATATCCATCATGGTGATCTAAGTACACAATTTCTCTTTCTCCTTTGATTTGGGATGGCTCCTAAGTCAATATATATTGGATAAAATCACTATCTAATTCATGACTATTTCACTATGAAAACTGTTAAAATGGCTCAAACTTAATCCATGTTTATACAATACCATATAACTACGCATAAAAACAAACCCATTCCTTAATTTGCGACTAAGTTCTGAACAGAGAGGATATTTTACTGGGTCTTGGGCCCAAAATGTCCAACATGGCATCTCATATTTCAATCGGCTTCAAGACAGATTGACACACCACTCCCAGACTGGTCTTGGATGGTGTTAAGACCCAGCACATACAGTCAATGTAAGAAATTAAAAGGAACCAGATACAAACAGGGTGTCAAGACCCCTAAAGAGACAAGGTGTGGCTTTCAAACCAGTCTAATGAGACGTAGAAGGTTACAACACAACTTCTAAAGGACTATCGTATGTAACAAATGGATTCTTGTCAAAAATTACAACCCAATCCCCTCTAGCATTCGGTAAGAAACCTATGGTATCGTTTCACATACAACGGCTATGGTATCATTCAACCTACTGGAACAAATATCAATATACAAGAAAACCATGCAAATTACATATTCACACTTTCGAATTCAGAGATCAAACAAGTATTCAATGATTTAAATATGTAACGAAAATGGGAACCTGTGAATTGATGCTTGCTTAGTTTCCTTGCCTTCCAATTGCTCCCTTCCGTCCCCAAATCTCTCCCGTGTTTCCCACCATGAGCGGATCTTCAATAATAGGGCAGGCCGTGTGAAAGACCCCTTCGCAATCGCTGATGGCTGTTATCAAACTGTCATAGTTGAGAACCCCCCCCCCCCCTCGCCCCCGCCTTTCCACACTTTGAGATGAGAATACCTCCTATTATCAGGATTCCAAACCATTCTTCTTACTGCGTAGCCTTTGTTCCCGGGCATCCTTTTTTTTTTAATTTTTTTTTTTAACAACATTTGTAACTGTTTCTTTTTAAAACTTCCATTATCCGTTCATCGGTTGTAATGGAATCTAATTTAACAATGATTTAGTTGTTTTAGTCTAGGTGGCAGTTTAATACCGAGTTATTCGGAATGAGAGGGAGTGGGTTGTGATAAAAGTTCTCACGTAGATTTTTACAGAAATCCTTCCGTAAAAACAAATGCAAGTTTGCCAAGCGAACAGATAACCAAAAAAGAAGCCTTAAAAAGTCGATCACTTTTAGAATCCACTGAAGAAATCATTCGACATTTAGTAACATAAGAGACACTAAGGAAAAACATGTATAATTGATCATATTGGAACATGGTCTAAATATTACATGTGCAACATCGATACCATCTCAACAATCGCCCGCTAAACTATGGCGTGTGAAAGTCTTTTCAGCATGCCTATATTATACAAGGGCTTATTATCACTATGGCAAGTCTGTTTGACTGTAAAAACCACGCCTTGCCTATATCAAACAAAACATTAGTACCATCCATGGTGCCATGATTCATTCTGATAGTAAAGCATAAGCCTACACAGGAACCACAATAGATAATAAGAATATTATACCCTATAGTGAAAAAGAAAACAACACAAAGTCCACATTTTCTGAAGATCAGAAAATCAATTACAAGCCATCGAGTATTTCAAACTGTACATAATTTAAGACCGTAGTGTCCTTTCCAAATTCATTCATCTTCTTCAAAATCAGAATCCTCGTTATCATTTTCATCACTGTCACTCAGGACATATTGCACAGTAGCTCGAGCAGATCTTTGGGGTCTGCTTTGTGCAATTGGCTTTGAAACCTCGCCGACCTCTTCAGGACTAAAGGATGATCCTGCAGAACCGTCTCCACTTGGAGGACTTTTCTTAGTCTCCTCACTCGGTTTTGACATAACCGATTCACTTTTCTTGTTGAAGGGTGACGGTCTCATTTTCCTAACTTTTTTCTTCGGGGAGCTTTTGTAAGGGGACGCCTCGACATCAGCAATATCATGTGCAGTAGGTTTCAGTATTTCATTGATTTTCTTTTGTCCTTCCGTTGCATTTTTTGGTCCCCTTCCGGTAGGGGCTGTTGTAGAATTTGCTTTTGTAGCAATTGTTTTTGACCGTATTGCTGCTTTCTCTTGAGCGGGTTTCCTCCCGCCCTTCTTAGGCACATTTTCCTCGTAATCAGATTCAGAGTCCTCGTCAATTGCAAACTCAGAGTCACTCTCACTAAGAACCATTGCCTTCTTCCTTCCTCTCCGATTAGTAGCCTTCTTCCCATTTGCACCATTTTGCTCTTTTTGTTCTTTCTCTTCATCTGCTGCTTCTGGAATGGTTTCCATTTTATCACCATCGTCCTCTGACTGATCAACGTAAAGAGCAATCTTTTTTACTTGTCGATCAGGCTTTTTCTGCTGGGGGCTTGAGTCTTCAGTTGGTGAACTCTGTCTGCTACCATGATCCTCAACAGCTACAAATGGCAAACAGCTTTCACAATCAGATAACAATGAACTTTCTCAGGAAAATTTGAATAACACCTCCAAGTACTAAAGACAAACCTGAAAGTTCAGAAGATAACCCTCCATTGTATGCTGCCAATCTCTCTCGCAGGCTGACATCTAGACCATCATCATCCTCGTCCTCATCCTCCACTTCCTGGAAGGAGACAAATATTAAAATAACTTCATTTATGCTTTGACAACAAATTATACGGAAACGTGAAGTGGAATAGAAATTGAAACAAACCATTTGTTTTTTAGCGGCCCCCTTCTTCCCACCTCCCCTCTTGGGTTTTTCTGTTTCCGACTTCTTAGCTGAAAAATGTTCAAAATAAATCAGAAGATTTTTCCCAACACATAGCCGTCAAATAAATTCTACGGTGGGGATGAAAACCTATTATTACCATTCTCTGTAGAAACTGTCGTAACAGAAATAGCGGCTGATTGAGAATCGCTCTTATGAGAATCAGCTTTTTCAGAAGCAGAAGTCTTTTTTGTGGGTTTTTTGGGGTTTTTGCCTACTTTTCTGAAAATATTAGCGGCCTTCTCGCCCATATTTCTCAGTTCATGCTCATCTTCCTTGGCCTCTTCCAATTCTAGCGCCTACAAGGGTTAAAAGCAAATAAGTTGCTAGATGTGCCAATACATTTTACTATCACATAAGCAAGTCAAAACAAGTAATTTTTTGAGTCCATATATTTGTAAAACTACAACTCACATCCAACTCCCTGATGAAAGCATCAAGGTCATTCAACCATAACGATTTAGGCGATTTCCCTTTCAGCTCTTCGACATCCTCATTAAGCTTGTCCTTCTCGGAACACAATTGCTGAACCTTTTCCAGTGTCAAAGTTCCAATCGGCATGGAAAGAAGATACTCATAATCACCACTACGAACACCCTCCAGAGTCTCAGTGTTGTCGTCTTCAATAGGTTCCTCTCCATCTGGCAATGCTCCAGCAATTGCTGCCTCGATAGCTTTTGTCTTTTTGGGAAACGGTGTAAATCCCTTGTTCTTTAACTCAAGCAGCAGTTCTGCACGTTTCCTTTTGTTCACTATGATTTCTTCATTTACAACTCCTAGAATGAACCTAACCTTATTATCCAACTTCAGTAGCTCAAGCTGCAGGTTATCCAGTAGAACTTTCTGCAGTAAACCCGAATATAATATCAAAGGCATGCACTGAAATGACAAATCACTTTGATGAAATATCCTAACTGAAAACGCTATCTGTAGTGCTGTTAGATTTAAGAACATGTTTGACAAGCATTACAGTCTATTCAACGCCAAATAAACATTCTGAAGAAACAGGGATATGGTTAAAAAAATAACAATTCGTTTAAAAGATAACGTTGTATCGGTATAACAGGTATAAATATCTAAAACACAACCATCTATACAAACTCAGTCGTCAACTATTTTATTTCCTTTTACAGTTAACTTATTTTAATTACATTATCTGCTTTACTTTTATTTGAAGATATTTGTTCGTGTTATTTTATTTTTAACAATCAATTTAAATTTGGAAATCCCATCATTCATTGTTTAAATTTTTTTTATAAATATTATGTTCTTATAGATTGCCTTTTAATAGTTCCATTTGTAGACATTAATAAATATTTTTAAATTTGAATTTATTTATATCTGATGGAGAGAAAAAAAGAGCTCTAAATTGTTTCTCTCACGGTCACAACATGAGTTGCTCCTGCTGCCAGAGCAAACTATGTATGGACAGTGCTATCCTGTAAATTCTTGTCAGTATCAAATGATAAATCAGAAACTTCCTTATATTAGAGGAATGATATTATTTATTAGGAATTTAATGCTGTCATTCTCTTTGTTTTATAATATGATATAATTCTTTAGAATTCAAATTAAAAGCCTTCTTCGGTGGAAAATAATCACAGATATAACTTGCAGCTTTCCGGCTAAAATGAGGTGGGAACTAAGACAACCATTTGGGTTATTCACAAAATTAATTATGGAGATTTGACAAAAATCCATTCATACAATTGCCAGTGAAGTCCATCATTTCTTTCCATAGAGAAAACAATAAGCTGGCTGTTCATTGTCCACACAGAATATGGACAAACTTAATCATATTAGTATATTACCACAAATTTTTTATCTTTTTATCTTAAGTACACTTGAGATCAGACCAAACCTACCTTTCTCTTTACGTAGAATTCCAATCGGATATGATAGAAATACTCCAATACTGCAAGATCAAGAAAATAATGTTGAAATTTCATCCAAGAAGTTTCATCCATAAACATGAAAATAAAAATTTGCAGGAAAATTAAATAGAAACTAGCTCCAGTAGGTACTTTGCTCTGGAGTCTCATATTTTTGAATGGCTCCATTTGCATCAAAGAGATGCATGTTGCTGGTACTGATAGTAGTAGTTAGCTTAAATTTTTTTGATAAGCCCTCTTGTAGAGCATTTGTCATCTTCTCTTCTGACAGTGCTACCTCAAAACGAACTCTGGTATCTGTACTGTGATTATCAAGTTCCTGAAAGACATATTCTCATATTAAAACCTTGGCAAAAATATTATGCGCAAGCGTAGTGTACTAATATGTCTTTATAATTGACGTACCATTATGATTGGATCTTTATCTTTACTGTCCATCAAACTTGTCAAAAAACTCTTATAATCATCTGTCCACTTGCGAACAGGTAACTCAGTAATCCTCAATGTTGTATTATCAATCTGCTCTATAATGCCACTGATTGTATAGCTCACACCATTCTCCTTTGTAGCTGTCCGTTCAAGTGTACCCTAAAAGCAGCCTCAAAGGCAGTAAGGATGCAACTCTTCTATTAAATGTAAGCATAAATAAACTAGCATAAAGGAATATGCACTACCTTAAAACTCTTGTACCAAGGGTCCATTGGCTGCATTGGCTCATCATCAAGCAAGCGTTCTATATTTGCAACAACATCCCGTGGATTATAATTTGGCACAAAGGTGCTCCAGCCAGTTCCAATTCCTTCACTTCCATTTACAAGCACCATTGGGATGATTGGCACATACCTGAACAAAGAAAATAGCAAAGAAAGGTCAAATAGAAAAATGGCAAAACAACCAGAGACTTTTCATGCTTATACATACACCCTTCATAGAGCTATTTCCCATCCTCCAGTTGTAGTTTATGGTGTCTTGTAACATTAACAATATTGTTAATTACAAACCTGCATCAAACTAAAGACATAAAGATGAAAACAATGAAGTGCTTACCATGCAGGCTCAATAGATTGGCCATCTTCTTCCAAGTAGTCCATTAGAACATCATCTTCTTTTGGGAACAAGAAGCGTGTTATAGGTGACAGGCATGTATATATATATCGAGCACTTGCAGCATCTTTGCCACCCTATAATAAATAAAAATATTGTATCATAAGAAAACATGCTTCATAAAAAATTAAAAGATGTTTATTTAGTCTGCTCAAAAATTTTACCGAGTTTCTAGTCCCAAATTGTCCAACTGGAAGCAAAAGGTTGATGTTGTTACTTCCAACAAAGTCATGTGCCATTCCAATAATTGTGCTCGCAAGACTCTGCTCGCCATGATGGTATGCAGAATGCTCTGAGACATATCCGGAAAACTGGGCAACCTATACAAAAGGCAGCATTTTCATTAGAAACATGAATTGTGAAATGGAACATAGAAGACAAGTAAACAAAACTCATGGTTTTAGAGCAACCTTTGCTTGTTTGACAAAATTTCGTTTGAAACAACAGAAGAGGATCTTCCTTTGCCCTGGCTTCAAGCCATCAACCACTGATGGAATAGATCTTTGCAGATCAGCCCTGGAAAATAGGATGAGCTCCTTGTTCACAAAATCCTTATACGAGATGAGCTTTTCAGTCTGGTCCAAATATGTCCCTGGCTGTCAATGTGATCAATTCAGTGTTAATGACAACTAGGAGGTCATTTTTTGTGTATGAAATTAAACGTGCTTGAAATGAGTAACATTGAGATGGATGACCTCCTCCACAAGCACCCAATGGTTCCCCGAGCATCACCTAGATGCAATATGGGCTAAATGGATCATCCATTGACATGACAAATGAATACATGTGAAAGACTACTCATGACATGTGTGTCAATGAATTTGACATAAAACTTATGCAGTTGAATCCTGATAAAGCAACATAATATCATTTTATTTCCAAATACTCCACTGGCTTAATTACCTCAAATTGTCTCAACCAGTTTTTTCTTGCCTCTATCTTCTTCTTGCTGAAGGCCAGCTCAATTGCATCCCCATCTTGCTCATCAACCCACACAAAATCTTTTTTATGCTTTTCCAAATTGCTGAAATACTCCTTGCCCTCTTTGGAAGTACTTGTACCCAAACCCTATGTAGTCCAAGGAAAAGGTGACAAATGAGAAAGATGTCTAATCAGAAAATAAAGAGCCCGAACATCAAAAAACACCGGTTCAATTTAGAATTACCTTGTAGTACTTTATGCTCCAACCTTTAATTGATTGACTTACTGACTCTCTCCAAGATTCATACTCAGGAAGGGTGTAAAAGGATAACACCTTCCCATTCTTATGGGTTGCCTGCACCAACACGATAAAAATTTGAGAAAGAAAATCTTACCTTTCGAGGTTTGAATTCAAATATAAAGCATCTTTATTAGAAAAAATAGGGCAGAAAGTTTACCCTGACAATAGGAGTGATAAATTCCACAAGAAATGAAGGAACTTTAAGCAAAGATGGCCAGTTATGGTGTATGAAATTGATCAACAACCCTTTAATGTGGGAGCCATCATGATCCTAGAACAGACAAAGAACAAGTTAATGAGACCTCACTCAATAGGATCTGGCAGAAAAAAAACAAGTTAAAGAAACCTCACTCAATAGGATCTATCATAGTTTGCACAAACAAAACAGTCCTGGACATGTGAAAGGTACCTGATCTGTCATTATCATCAGATGACCATATCTTAACGATTTAATGTTGTCATATACTTTATCATGCTGCAGACCAAGGATTTTTTTAATATTTTCAGTCTCTTGATTTTCTGCGATCTGTTTATGTGTTGCTTCCCTGACATTGAGCAGCTTACCTCTGAGAGGGAATACACCATAGTGATCTCGACCAACAACAGTTATTCCTGCCAACTGACAGCAAAAAATACTTAAAAAACAATCCCAATTTCCAAATTGATCTGGGAGTGTGTCACAATGAAATACATTCTTTGATAGGTCAAAAAAATTTACTATACATTCTTGGAACAAAGGATAAACACTTACAGCAAGAGCCTTAGCTGAGTCACCCTCTGTTAAAATCAAAGTGCATTTTTCAGATTCCTTTCCACCCGCTTTATTTGCATCTTCAAGTTTTGGGATGTCATGTCTATCTTTTCTCTTAGTTCCATCAGTTTTCTTGAGCTCTTTTCTTTGTTTGAAGTCCACCCATGCCAATATACTTTCAAGTACACAATTTGCCACTGCAGTCATCAGGTAAAATAAATCTTGCCTCAGATCCTACGTAAAAGTCACATTCCCAAGGATATTTAATGTATGAAAGAAACTAAGCACACCTGATTTTAAGTACTTATCAGTCAGCTCACACGTAGAACCAAAACTGTTCTGACGAGTTGTCAGGGTATCCTTTGTTTGGGAATCAAAAGCAGGATTGTCAATTTTAGCATTGACAAAGACCCATAAATGATTCTTGACAGCATGTGGTTTCAAGGTAGCAGCAGCATTCTTATTCTTCTTCTTTGCAACATTTATCAGATAAGTAGCTATTTGATTTGCTATGTAGTCTACATGTGATCCACCCTTTATTGTGGAAATCCCATTGACAAAGCTGACCTGAACAAAGGGATTAACCAAAAATATGAACCAATGCCACAAACTAAAAGTGTACTGGCTTAAACCCAATAAGCATCAATAACCTAGTGAGGCTCCTGAAGTGCACAATTCATGAATTTAGAGGGAATCAATATAGAGGTCACATAAAGTAGAACATGCACATGTGAAGATTAATCTTGCCTGTTGAAACTGCCCATCGCTTGCAGTTACACAAACCTTCCATCTATCATTCACTTCTATAAAATGTCTGAAAGAAAAATAAAAGTATTAGATCCACTACACAGACAGGAGAAAGCAGTTGTGGAACACATTTTACAAAGTTTGTGGGTGTTGGCAGTTCAAAACCTTTCTCGCTTTGAGTCAGAATCTTCTGCTCGAGAGAGGTAGAGGTCCACATAATTGTCAAAGCTCTTAACTGGCAAACATTTTCCATTGAGTTCAACTTTAACTCCCTTCCCAAGACACCCAGCAAGATCAACCACTCTCTTCTTCATCAACGCAACCACATCAGGTTCTAGATCCGTCATGCCGAACTTGGCCAAATCAGGTTTGAAAGTAACCTTTGTCCAATTTTCTCCCTCTTTGCACTTGGTAATGGTTGGTTCTGACTTGCTGCTCATGTTGTTAGTGAAAACCTTCATGATAGAAACAAAAAATATAAAATAAGAATAAATTAAGTATGAATTTGAAAATAGAAAATGTAATCTTCTTGGACATTTTGCAATAAATCAATACTAGTAAGCACTAATAAAATGAGCATAAATATCTTAAATACTTCTATCTAAAAATATGTTAAGTCATATCAATTTGAAGCTCTCTATTTATTTAAAAGTCATTTAATTTTATGTTAGAACACTTATTACTATACATGTGGACCCTTTTTTTTACAGTCTTTTAAATATTATTTTTCTTTTCTTGTATAAATTTTCAATGCAACTTAGTTTAGAAGTATTGTGGATATAATTAAATATTAATATTTTGACATCTTATCACCGTTATAGTTAACCGCTTGCTGCCATTGTAGGATGGCTCTAGAAAACTAATCAAATTTAAAATTCAAATCCAAACTGTAAACTTAGACAAGAGCAGCAGCTGACTTCAAATCTTAAAATCAGTAAAGCTATCAATAATCAAACTTCACCAATATCATCAATACCGTGCAAGTCAACAAGAAGGGAGTCACTTCAAATCTGTAAAATACTCAAAACAAAGACGATGCTCCCAAAAGAATTAGCATCAAAAGCAAATAGCAAATGGCAATACAACATGTAGTGTTCAGCAACAGAATTGAGCACAAACATGTCAGGTTCCATGCAGTTAAAAATTATGTTTGGTTAGTTGGGAAAAAAACATATCGAAGTCAAATAAATTTACAGGTGTTTTTATTCGAATCATTTAATTATGTAATTCTATACAGCAGAGCATCATGAATACAATGAATTTTTGGCTTGCTGGATTTCAGTGGCAATAGAAAAGCACTTGGACAGCACCCTTAAACTATAACAAATAGAAACACCACCACCAGCAACAATAACAAATAGCATTCACTTTCACTATCGCACATATTGGGTTAAAGAAATTACTCACTACCATAAATCAGCGTGAAGATTTAGAGAGGAAGGACATTGCATTTGACTCCTACAACTCCGTGTCAAAGTAATAATGTCCAATTGATCTTATTCAACAAAATTTAAAATCGCAACCATTGCAATTCTGTAAAAATGTGGAACAAATAGATCTTATGCAAAAATGAAAAAACAATGCACGGTAAAAAATTTAATTAAGATTAAAATCTCATTCCACAACAACAAACCACTAGACCTCTCCTTCAAAACTCTCATAATGTGTGTCCTTAATACAATATGTCAACCAAGAAATCTTCACGAGTGTACTGGTAATTTTGTCCTTGATCAAAAGACTATAAACAGTTTGGTGAGCTAAGGCAGCAATTACAAAATGAATATGATAAACACTCTAGGTTATTAAAATGATTTATCTATTGGAAATGATATTGTCATTGATGTCCAGAAGGAATTCATTGTTCAACAAAGAAAGTTACAATAATTGAATTGTCATTGATGTCAAAGGCATTTGGAACATTTGTCCACTATGGAGAGCAGTCGTTGATGTTGTTTGAACAAAACCATATAAAGGCCAAAGACCCCTAATCAGATTTAGCAGTGACTTTGAAAATCAAGTATACGATTCATTTACTTGACTGACTGTGAATTCAAACTTATGTTTTAAGCACTTCAAAATATGGGACCAAGTTATGGAATTACTTGATCAACATGTAAACAGTCATATTCTTGAAAGGGGACTGATCTGATAAGAACAAAAGTTTGAATTAATTACTTATCCATAATTCATATTTGGTGCTAGAAGAGTTCATATACATATTCTATAAAAGAGTTTAAGAAACTGCAGTGATGTGTTGTGAATGACAAAAGCGATCATTATTCACGTGTGAGCACAAAAGAAAAAGGTTAAGGAATGGTAGTGATTGTCTTCCATAGTGAAGAGATTATGGTTAAGAAGTCAATAGTTGATGATAAGGAGAGAAATTAATTATCGTTAAGGAGCACAAATAATGCTTTCCAAGGACATTATTATTTATCTAAGATATCGATGCATTGTTGGAGATAGGGAGGCGGACAGGTATGCCAAGGCGTGAGGAAGCCCTGTGGATGCCGTCTGGATGCCATTTGCAAGCATCTTAATGCGGACGGAGGCCTGTTACCCTATGGCATCCGGATGGCATTCAGACACCTCCACAGGAAAACCATGAGAAACAAAATAAAGAAGAAAAAGAAATTTAAAATAAATAAAAAAACTTAACTTTGATTTAAAACATGTGCCATTTTAGGTTATAATATCATTTTTTTTGCCAAACCCTAAAGCGACCCTAATAGAGGCCTTGAACACATTGAACAATCACTTTGTTTGCAGCTAAGTTTGCTCCTCTCATTTGGCTTCCATTTTGGCATTTTGAAAGCAACATGATAATTTTTGAAGAGGAACGATCGTAGGGCAAGAGTTGGCTTCCACAAGTTCAATAAAACACTAAGAGGTAAGCATTTTATCCCATTCTTGAGTGTTTCAATTTTTTTTTTGAGATTTTGATGAAATTTTTCACATTTTTTCAAAAAACAATTTAAAGAAATTGAGAAACAAATTTAGGTATTTATTTGAATGGTTTTGTACCATTATTTTTACTTGTATGCTTGACATTTAATAGTTTTTTTACTGATTTAAATTTATTTAATTTCTTAGTATAGAAAGAAACCACATTGGATTGTGTAAGAATGACTGCCACTAGTAGTCAGAGTTCGGTGGGAGGACAAGGTTCAGTGGCAGGGCAAGGAGGGGACAATTTCAAATTTGATTTAGGGTCTCAACTATGGAGACATACAACAAGAATATGGCAAGCTGCATGTGGTGGCTTCTATATTTGGAGTTGTAATTATTGTCAATGTAACAAAGTGTAAAGCTTCATTTCATGGACCCTACTAGTAAAGGTTTTGGAATGTGCAAATGTGCAAATGAGAAGGGGTTGTCTAATGCACAAATAGCTTCATTTGTAAAAGAACAAGAGGTTGTTGATCATTTGGTTAAAAGATTGAAAAAGAGTTATGATCAACCTCTTTCCTCAAAAAAGAACAAAATGCAACTACATGTTGAAATGGAACTAGTTGTATCTTCCAAACATCCATTCATGCAAGTACCTGTACAAGGAGATGGGGATGAAGTAGATAATTTTGCAGCAGCCCAAAAAAGAGGCCCATTGCACTTTGCATTTAAAATGGAGGCAAGAGATCATGTTGATGGAGCCATTGCACATTGCCTCGATGGTAATGGCCTTCCTTTCAACCTAGTAAGATCACCATATTGGAAGGAAATGGTAAGAGCCATCAAAGAAGCACCAAATGATTACATAGGTCCTAGGTATGAAAAGGTGCATACCACACTCTTGCAAAAGGAGAGAGTTTCTATAGAGAAAGCAGTTCAACCCATTAGAAATTATTGGAAAACTTGGAGTGTTACAATTGTGTTTGATGGTTGAAAATATACAAGATACAAGCCATTAATTAATGTGATTGCAATGTCCACCAAAGGGGCAATGTTTCTAAAGGCAACTGATTGTCAAAGGGAGGTGAAGGATTCACAATTCATCTCTAATATTCTCATTGAGGCCATAGATATGGTGGCAATGAGAATGCGGTCAAGGTTTTTATAGACAATGCCAAAAATTGCAAAGAGTTGGTGCTTTTGTTGAGGGTCACTATGACCATACTTTTTGGACACTATGCTTTGTACACTCCCTCAACTTGTTTATGCAACAAATTGGAACTCAAATAGATTGGGTGAAGCAAATATACAAAGAGGGAGACAACATCCAAATGTTTGACTAACCACAACATGTCACAATCCATTTTAAAACATACTAACAATTGGAGTTGCTAAAAGGTAAATTAATTTTTTGCAATTAATAAATTTCAAGAACTTGTAATTTAGCTAATATTTATAATTTTATTGTCAATTGACATGTTGTTAACTTGTTTAGGTTGCTAAGACTCGTTTTGAATCTGATACTATTGTTATGAAACAACTTCTCAAGGTGAAAGATGCTTTGAGCCAAATGGTCATTTGTCCTCAATGGAGCGTGTGGAAGGTTTCAAATACAAAAAGAGCCCTAAAGATTAGGGATATGATCTTGGATGAACGTTGGTGGATTCATGTGCAATATGTTTTGGATATCACCGAGCCCATCATGACTATGCTTTGCTTTGCCAATACAGATACACCTTGCTTGGGAGATGTGTATGATGGCATGGACACAATGGTTGAGAAGGTAAAACATTCTATACAAGCACATGAGAGTGACCCTACAAAATGTCAAGCCTTATGCAATAAAGTGAAAGCAATAATTATGCACTATTGGGAGAAGATGACTACCACGTTCCACCTCCTTGCATATGCTTTATCTCCAAGGTATTATAATGAGGCGATACTATCTATGCCAAATATAATTGCACCATATGCTAATGAAGAGTTTGTTAATGGGTGCTCAAAAGGTTTTGCAAGAATCCTCCAAGATAATAAGATGCATGAAAAGGTGAGGCTAGAGTTTGGGTTATTTGCTTCCGGAGCAAAGCGTACTCCATTTGCAATTAAGGACCAAAATAAAACAGAAGCAATCACATGGTGGTACATGTATGGTCAATCATACAAGCATCTAGAACCTCTTGCAATTAAAATCCTATATCCATTCAATGAAGTGCAACTAGTTGGGGTCAAAGAAAGCTGAGGACTTGGTCTACATTCATACCAACTTGCATCTTTTGTCCCGTAAGGATGATGAATACATGTATGGGACAGCCAAACTTTGGGATGTACTCTTTGAGTGTGCAAATTTGGATGCAACACTTAATGATCTTACTATGATGATGGATGATGGTGATGATAGGTTCCTGACACATGGTGCATCTAGTACAAGTGGAACCATTTTTTGTTCAAATGATATGGACCTTGCAAGGGTTGGAGATGAGGAGAATGTAGATTGTTTTGAGAATCCTTATAATTCTGATTAGTGAACATTGAATCATGAACTATGTTTTTGATTTTGTAGTTTGGACATGGAGTCTACAACATGAATATTTGTGACTATGAAGTTATAATTTAAAGCTTGAGCTATTTAATTAACATATAAAATATCTTGAATCTTGATCAATGGTGAAGTATCATATGAATAAATTAATAATGATAGTATCAAATGATGCATGTTTGTATATTTCTAAGTTTCTAACTCTAAGTTCTTGTATTTATAAGTTTCTTAAATTCTTTGTATATATATTAATATTATATATATACACGTATATGTATATGTATATCCATATGTATACGTATATGTATATGTATATGTATATGTATATGTATATCCATATGTATACGTACATGTATATGTATATGTATATCCATATGTATACGTATATGTATATATTTAAAATATATATAGACGTTTCCAAACGCATCCGTACCCAAAAAAGAATCCTGCATCCTATATCCTCTTCTAATTTTGTATCCAAATCGGTAACTTATTTATTAGAGAAAAATCACTATATCTATTAAATGAGCAGCAATTAATGCAGTGATCTAGATTACAAAGGGAAATGATTCATAAAAGTTGGCAAAAGTCAAAAAAAAAAAAATCTAATTAAAAGGCAGAAAGTACAAGTGTTTAAAGAAAGCAATAAGAATTTAGAAATGGCAACAAAAACTCGTGTCCATTCAAAAAGTCATCTCTTATCAAAGAGATGACTCTTTTCATTAAAGGTAATTACATAGTGGAATGGAAAATATAAATTGAGTGGAATAAATGCAATATCATTTAAGCAAGTGAAATAAATGCAATATCATTTAAGCAGATTTTGCAAGGAGAACAATGAGAGATGTGAAGATCAAGTGAGAAGTGGAAAGAAATGTATATGATATAATAGAGTATACCATTTGAACACACAAAAGACTTGCGAGGATTAGACAATAAATCATTCATAGCTGATTTTCTAAAGGGAATATATGCAAAATTGTAAGGAAAATTATTAATATTTACGATGAAATTTGGAGTAGATTGTTAAGGGATTTAGAGAAAATATATGAAAGAAATTGGAATCAAGTTGTGGAGGAGTTCATCACACATGAAACAAAATTCAAGCAATTGGAACCTTGTTTTGGAAGTGGGTGCTTCCTCAAGGAGCAATTGGTGCCTCTCACTCAGTTGTTGTTCAACACTGGGGATTGGTGCCTCCTATATGTTGTTGCCTACAAATTGAGGCATTAGTGTCTCTTGTTGGTCGATGCCTGCAAATCTTGAAAAATAAATTATATAAGAAATATTATTTGTGGTTTTTACCTGTAAGTTTTCCATGTCAATTGTGTTTTCCACTTGTGTTGAATAATTATAAGCTCTTATGTGAATGATACAGTGCAATTGATGTTATAGTGAATGTCAAGTTGAAAGAATGAAAGATTATATTATACTAATATTGATACACAATGTTCCGAGGAATATACTTATCCTCACTCAATAAACCCTATCCTTTTTGGAATGAATATTTTTTTGGAACATAAGGACTTGGGGGAAACACCACCTTTGTCACTACCACAAGGATATTTCCAAGACACTCACTAGTTTGAGAATTATTGGAGAATTTGAGAAATCCCCCAAGATATCCATGCGGGCACAAAAATTCTTTTGACCGTCAATGAGGCTTTCGATTGTCCGCAATGGCAATAAAATGAAAAGGACTATATTTAGAAAATTATGTGCCCCAAATCCTAACACTAGTGGTCTACAAACCACACCCAAACCTTAAGCATGAAGAAAAAAATTATTAATAAGCATATAATCTCATTCCATATCACCCCCAAGTTTTAATAACAGTAAGGGCTTGGTGGTGAAAAAAACAAAATGACTATGAACTCTACCCCTCAACCCCCATGGATTGCAAAAAGGGATGTTCCAAAGGGAATTAAGCCTTAACCTTTCTAGGGAATCTCGCCACAAAACCTTGTTAGGGGTTTCATTCCTAGAAACCCAAAAGGGGTTGACCTCCTTGCATCTTATAGATAGGTAGGTAACAAGGTAAAGCTATCTAAGAACCATAGAGAGAGAGATGAAATAAAAACCTAAAATTTGATCTTTAGCTCTCATGCCTCCCACACCCATCTAATTAAGTTGTCAACCCACTATAATGCAAACCTTGACCTCATTACATCCTATAGAAGTGTAGCAAAGTAAAGCTATCAAGACCCATACACAAATTAAATAAAACCTAAAATTTGACCTCTGTTTCCTATGACTCCCACAACCATCAATTTTAGTTGTCAACCCACTATAATGCAAACTCATTTGAGCTAGGCTCAACTTCATACTACAATCACCACCTCAGCACAAATTGCTAAGCTAACATGAATCATTCTTAGTAGTGTCAAACTCATTCAAAAAATCCCACAATATTGCACACAATTGCTCATCACTAAATAAGATAATCTATATCTTAACTTTGCAACAACAAGTGGCCACACTACCAACAAATTCAATACAAGCATTGTCAACGCCCACAAAAGGCATGCAAGACTAACCATCTTTTCAAATATATTTTGATAAAAAAACCATTGTACTATTTAGTATATAAATTGTACCAAAATTTGCAATCATTTCTAAAGGTTTTTATTAAGTTTGCTGACTTTTGAACTTCAAGCATTAAATTTGACTAATTAAAGGTTCAAACTATATAGTTCTAAACAATTTTAATGTCTCAATTTTAAGTATCTTAATAGTATGTCCTTTGTTAAGATGCTTTCATGGGAAAAAGATACATAAATGAGTTGTTATATCAACTAATACTACACAATCCAAGATTCCTTCATGAATTGATTGCAACCAGCATGATTTCAGTCTCCTTTCTATTGAAAAGATTATTCCTCAAGTTGCAAAGTTATATTCCCCATTATTAAGTAAAATTGGTTTAGCAGACATGTAAGTATTAGCTGAATTTGAGACGGATAATATCTTAGCATCCTTCAAATAAATGCCTCAAATCCAACTTACTGTCACTATCTGAAATCTTGCTTGGTGGAATTAACTATATTAATTATACCTTACAACTCAAAAATGTAATATTGCCGGGAGTTTAAGCATTCATAAATGACATAGTCCAGTAAACAGAATTCTTATGATGAATTATTTTATAATAAAATAATTATATACAACCAGGTTCATTAGAGAGCAGCATATTCAAAACATTTCTTGTAAAAGCCCAAACATTAAGAATTTCTGGGCACATGTGAGTAGGAGTCCAATGTGCATCCATGCCATATCACATCTGTATCGATACATATGGGGATACACATGCCCAAATGGGCAGAAGAATTTCTGGCTACTCTGAACCAAAGTCTTGTTAGGAGCTTTGAATCATACATGAGTTCTTTGATAACAATCTCACAACCAGCTCACCACAAGCTCTCAGTTAATCATATCTGAAGGTTAACAAAGTTTGGCACTCTAGCTCCGTTTTGCAGGAAAGTTGGCAATCTTCAATTAGAGTGTTATGTTGCAATGGCAATGAGACTGTTGATCAACTTGTGACTCTATAAGGTTTAGTAGCCTACAATGATCATGGGTTTAATGTAAATATGGATTTCAAGAATCATTAGAATTCTGCAAGGTGTTGTTTTTTCAACTTAATACTGCACACACCAAGATTCCAAAAAAAATTATCAGTCGACTACAGCATCCAGCATCATTTCAGTCTCCTTTCTCTTGAAAAGATTCTTCATTAAATTGTAATAATACAATTTCCCGTGCAGTGGGTAATATTGATCTTGCATATATGTAGATATTAGCTGAACTTGAGACAAATGACATCTCAACATTCTCCCCAATAACTATCCCAAAATCTAACTTACTCACGCTATCCGAAGTTCTACTTCATGGAATTAATTAAATTAATTCTACCTTTCAACTCACAAATGTGGTGTTGCTGTGAGTTCAAGCATTCATAAATGACATTATACAGTATACATAATGATCTACATAGAAATGTATAATAATAAAAATCACATAGAAGTTACAACAATGTTCATTAGAAAGCTGCATGGTTTAACACATTTCCAGTAAAAGTAGCCAAAACAACCAAAGTCTTATTAGCAGTTTTTTACCATGTATGAACAATCTCACAACCTTATCACCACGAGCTCTCAATCATTCAGATCTGAAGGTTACCAAAGTTGGGCACTCTAGCTCCAATTAACGATTATTGTCAATCTTCGGTTAGAGTGAGCGGTTGTAATGGCACAGAGACTATTTAGTAGTTATAAGTTTTTTACTGTAAGATTTTGTTGCTTAAAGCCATATTGGGTTTAATACAAATCAGGGTTTCAAAAATTAGTAGAATTCTGCAAGGCATATTCCCAAGCACCATCCACCAAGGAGACCAGACTTGACCAGACTTGACCAGACTTGACTCTGCGACATGCAATCCAGCCAAACAGGCATTCAAAAAGCCACAAATTTCATCAGACCAGGGGATGGCACGATGCATCAACAATTACAACGAAAAATCATACATATTTTAAAACACATCCCAGCTTGTTGTCTTTATTCTACCAAATGTCAAATTTGAATTACAACTAAGGGTTCCTGCCAAGCCGCCTATCACGTTAAGTTAAATTGTCAAAAAATACCCTCAACAATTTTTAGACAAGGTCATTATTTGACTTCAACTACTAGTTTGATAAAGTCTCATTGAACACTGTTGTATTGAACAAAGTAATTGGTTGCAGAGGAGACATGTTCCATCTTTCTAGTGAAGCACAACACTAGGAGTGGAAAAAGGGGGGAGAAAACAAAATGATGATTTAAGGACGAAAACAAAGGAAACCCTAGGATGGAGCACAATACACGACCAAGTGAAAGGCCAAATTGGGAGATATCCCAAGGGACTGGTACTTAAATTGAAGATGGAAACTCAGCGGGTAATAATTTGGAAATAAAAAAGAGGGATTGTGAAGAAAAACAAGTAGAACCTGGAGTACAATTCAAGTACCTGCTTATACTTCTTCTGCCTCCTTCCATCAGCAGTCTCGATGATGAATTCGGTAGAGAAAATATTAGTTAGCTTGGCACCATACCCATTCCTTCCACCAGTCGTCTTCTTGACATTGTCATCATAATTGCTTGAGGTAAGCAGATGACCAAAGATAAGCTCGGGTACATAGACGCCCTCTTGCTGATGAATCTCCACAGGAATGCCGTCGCCATTATTGTAGATGCTGATCCTTCTGTCCTCCTCGCTGATATCCACCTTAACGGAATTCATTTTGAGGTCCCTCTCCTTGTTGTCGGCCGCGTTTACCAGAATTTCATCGAAGATCTTGTACAGCCCAGGCACGTACTCAATCTCTTTGCGCACCATGCCTCCATTCTCATACACCCACATTGTTTGTCTGTGCTTCTCGATTGAGCCCACATAAGTGTCGGGTCGGAGCAAGATGTGCTCCAGCTGACTCTTTTTCTGGTATGTTTCTTCGATACTCTTGCCCTTGCCATTACCTGCAAAAATTCACAGAAAATTGAAAATCATCAAATTCCTGGGAATGATCAAATCCTGAAGAAACCTTCAAAATTCTGGGAATAAAGTAAAAAATGGAGAGACCTTAAAACCAATGGCTTACCGATATTATCATTGTTGATGTTGGAGGGCTGCAATGGGCGTCTCTGCTTCGCCTTATTTTCTTTCTCCATTATCTTCTCCTCTGCTCTCTGCTCTCTCTCTCTCCCTCCTCTGCGCTGAAATCAAAAAATAGTGTCGCGGGGCGGGAGTATATACCGTTGCATTTCTTTAAATTTCAAATTTGAAATGGACGCTCTGGATCGCATCTTGACCATTTGTAAAGGGATTGAAATAAAGACCATCCAAATTTTTGGAGCCTAAAGATTATTCAAAGACTTTCTATCCTACTTAATTTCTGTAAGAGGGTAGATGATCATTTATGTAATTAATGTCTTTTTAATTATGTGTCAATTTATAGTGTGGAATTTTTCAAATTATATTATAAGCCTTTTATTTAAAGAAAAGTATTATTTACTTTAACATTAACATGTATAAAATTGTTATTGTATTTGTAGGTAATGTACTATTGCATTTACTTTGTGTCATTGGTGAATTAGTTTTCACCGTTCACAAATAACAATTTTTTAGATAATAGAAATATGTCTAATGTTAAGCCTTTTTTTAGGAGGGTTCTCCATACTCCATTTTTCTTGTCAAATTTTCGCTATAAGCAAACAAAATAATTCTAATCTTATAATTATTAAAGTTTACAACACTATTTTCCATGAGTTTGTTCTACAATTTGAAAAAAAATATCACCCTTTAAATAAAAATTAGATTTTAAAATTAAAATAAACAATCAATCAATCAATCAATCTTCGTTATGATACATAATGAGATTCAATGATTTATTTGACAAAATAATCAACTTTAAAATAATCTTTAAATGTTTCCTTAAATAATTAACATGCAAACATATTTTTCATTTCTCCAATCATTTCACTATTTTTAATTTCTTACAAAGTATTTGTGTATTTTTTATTTCTTTCACAGTTTATTATAGCAGTGCTAGTTACTATTAAATTTTTGAACTTCAAAACTACAAGGGCAAGTACTTGCCACTACTTGGTACTTGTTTAATAAGTACATTTGAGCATACCAAGCATTTAAATATTGGGATTCACTTTGGACTCCAATCTCAATTTTATTTGGAAAGATGCTATTAAGTTTTGCACTAACCATGAAAGAGGTAAAGGAGGAATCGCCCTTCTTATTAGTAATAAATGGGAAAAGCATATTACTAATAATGGGTTTTCTCCCTGTCAGAGAGCAGTATGGGTTACTTTACAATTTGATGACAAGACCTTCGGGGTCTGTGCTATTTATGCTTCAAATGACCTTAAGGAAAGAATTGAGCTATGGAAATGGCTTATAGATCTCCCATATTTGCCTTGGCTCTTCGGTGGAGATTTCAACATGATTGAATCCCAGGATGATAAGTCGAGGGGCATTCCCTTTCATTGGAAGGATAATGAAAAAATTTATTGGAATAGATTTTTAAACTCCAACTATCTCTTTGATCCTATTGCTGGTAACAAGGAAACCAACCCTGGACTATGGCACACCTGGTGCAACTTTCAGCAGGGCAATGCTAGGATTTATTCCAGGCTTGACAGATTTTATGCCAATAAGTATTTTTTTCTCTTTTCCTCCTGACATCTCTGGATTTATTGTTCGAGTTATTGCCACCACTCTGTCTGACCATCACCCTATTTTGACTAAGGTTAATTTTAACAATAGTCCCCTTCAACACATGTCTAGAAGCAGTAAATTCATCTTAAACACTAGCCTCCTCATGGATGAGGATGTCCTTGATGCTGTGCAGATTATTAGAGGATTAAATAAAATTAATCTTCAGTACCTATCCCATATTGATAGATGGAATACTAACCTCTCCTCCTCGAGGATCTTTTTGCAAACCATTGGGCAGAAAAAAGCTAAGGACTGTAGGTTCATTGAAAAACAATTATCTTTTGATCTGCAAGTTGTCGAGGAGAACATTCAAAATGACTCTTCCAATATGAATCTTTTTTCCAAGGTTATGGCTACCAAAGATGCTCTTAGGAAGCATCAGCATGTTAGAATTTGGGGAGCCAGGATCAGGTCTAGATCCCACTGGCTCCAATTTGGGGATAGGGGATCGAAATTCTTTTTCAACCTTCTTAAGCATAAACGTATTAAAGAGTCTATAGATAGACTTTCGATTGATAACCAAGACATCTCTAACCTTGAGTCTATTATTCAGGCCTTTGCTAATTATTATGAGACTCTTTTTGCTTCAGAAGACTCTCCTGAGGCTGAGTCAATTAGAGTTCATTGTAGGAAGCTTATTCCTAAAAAGCTTGATCCTGATGATATTGCTATTCTTGCTAATAATATTTTTGTTGAGGAGATTGAAGGTGCTATTAAGGCCCTTAATAATGATAGAGCGCCGGGCCCTGATGGTCTCCCAGTTGAATTCTATAAGTCCAACATCGGATGGATATGTAAGGATCTCTTTGATCTTTATTCTGAAGCCTTGAATAAAGGTACCCTGGGTCAGGATATCAATAGAGGGATTATTAAACTTCTCCCAAAAGAAGGGGATAAAACCTTTATTAAGAATTGGAGGCCTATTACCCTTCTTAATGTTTCCTACAAGATTTTGGCTAAAATTATGGCTCTTAGGCTAGTTAATATTCTTCCTAAATTTGTTAATTCTACCCAAACTGGTTTTATCAAGGGTAGATATATTCTTGAGAATCTCATAACTAGCTGGGAAGCCATGGATTGGTCTAGATACTCTCATCAAAACTCTGCCATGCTCCTTTTGGATTTTGAGAAGGCTTATGATAGGATTGAATGGAGATTTATCCTTATGATGTTGGATGCTTTTGGTTTTCCTCCTTTCTTTTGTAACACTGTGGCTATGCTTCTTAATGATGCTTCTGCTTAGGTTGAGGTCAATGGTATTCTTTTTGCTCCTTTTTCTCTTAGGAGATCCATTAGGCAAGGGTGCCCTTTGGCACCCGCTCTCTTTGTCATAGCTTCGGAAGCTCTTTATTATATCCTCAGAGATAATTCCTTATCTCCGGAGGTCAGAGGTATTTATCTGCCTAATAATGAAGAGCTCATCAATTGTCAATTTGCGGATGATACTGCTTTATTCCTTGAACTTTCAGAAAATAATTTCAGGAACATGCAAGTTAAACTCAATCTTTTTTGTTCTATTTCTGGGGCTAAGATATCTCAAGCTAAATCAATTTGTTTAGGTTGGGATGAGCGGCCCCCGGACTGGTTTCTCCAATACAATTTTAAATGGGGTGGTCCTAATAGGATCATTAGATATCTTGGCATCCCTTTCTTGGTGGAGCCTGACCTCAAAGACATGTGGTCTTGGGTGAAAGAGAAGATTGATAAAAAGCTGAACAAATGGCATAACAGGGCGTTATCTTTGGCAGGCAGAATTCAGGTTTGCCAGAAGATATTGTCCTCATACACCATATATTATTCTTCTGCTTGGTGTTTTAATAACTATCAGATTTCTAAAATCCAGAAGTCCATCAAACAATTCCTTTGGTCTGATGGCAAAGGGAATAGAAAGATCCACTCTGTTAAGTGGGCTTGGTGCCACACTGACAAGACCCTTGGGGGACTTGGGCTGAAGGATTTAAGAACTCAAGGTATAGCCTTGTCTACCAAATGGATTTTTCAGTCCATGGAGGGTGATTATCCTTGGAAAGTGCTAGTTAGGAGCAATATTGAGAGGGGTGTTCCTAGAAAAGCTAAGTCTTGGACTAGCCTCCCCTTTTGTGACCTCATTCTTGGTAATTTTACTATCATGGTTCAAGGCTCTGTGGTTTTCAGGTCTATTTGGAAGGCTTGGGATCATGTTAGGAAATTCATCACTAACAAGGAGTTTCATTCCAATATTCAACTCCATGGTGAAAGATCCATTTGGTGGAATCTCCACCTAAATGGTAAACCTTTGGCCCTTACCCAAGGGTGTTCTGCTAGGCAGTGGGCTAATAAAGGTATTAAACAATTTATGAATCTCTTTGAGTATGATCAAATTATGCCTTGGGATGTTCTTAAGGATAAATATGCTATCCCGGATTCCCATAGAAGAACTTATAACATGATTGTGCAAGCTTCTGTTGGTCTTCCCATGGTTTGCCACACTGATTCTCTTAGGTTCCTGAAGTGCAAATGGCTTGGTGGTATCATTACTACTCTGCTCAAAGCTAAGAATATTTATAAAATCATTGATTGTAATATTGATATTATCAAGCATATTAATGTTGTTTGGTACTCTTCTTATGATGCTGATGCTTTGAAAAAGTATTTTGATATCTTGTGGAAGAATCCTGTGGAACCCAAGATTAGATGTTTCAAATGGTTAGTTTTGTTGGACAAGCTACCTATAAAGAGAGATTTTGTTAATTCTGATATTTGTAACTTGTGTAGAGTTCCTGAAACTGGTAGACATATCCTTCTTGATTGTATTTTTGCTAAAGAAATATGGAAAATGTTTGGCATTGTTTATCCTATTAATGTTAATATTTTTGATATTATTTCTGGTCATATTAATGGTCTTCCTAAAGATACCAATTTATTTTGGAATATATTGTCGTCTAACATTCTCTGGCAGATTTGGAAGTGCAGGAACGAGGAAAGGTATCAAGGTAAGCATAGGGATCTTATTGAGTTTTTTTGAAAACTCACTTACTTTAAAATCTTCTTGCAGGTGCAGACTACTATGATGATTGAACGAGATAATATGAGGAGGTTCCTTCGTGATGGGCATGCTGCTCTTTACTACCTTGAGCTTAAGCGTGGGTACAAGTGGTGTAGTACTTTGGATGATCTGCATGTTTTTGAGCAAGCTTGCAATAGATTGAATAAAGATATTAGAGAAAAAGGGAATGCCAGAAAAGAAGAGTTATTTATGATGGTGCGGATTCAAGGGCATAAAAGTATAGTTTGGATGGAAGGTCCCTTAGGCTGGACTGCTTGGGTTGACAATCACTATGATCTTCTCAGCTAGATAGTTTTGTTTTTCCTCCTTTTGTTGCTTTGTATGTTCAACTGATACTTTCTCTTCTGGGTGAGGCTTGGCCTCCTTGTGTATATTCATATTGATACTCTGGTATTTTTTTTGGTTCTGAAACTCTTATTTCTAATATAAAAAAAAAAAATTAGTATGAAGGTGCTATAAGTATTGTTGATTATTATTTTAATAAGTACATTTGAGCATACCAAGCATTTAAATATTTCGTATGAAAGTGCTATAAGTATTGTTGATTATTATTTGAAAAATAAGACATTTAAAAGGTAAGTTGAACAAGATTTGTAAATTATATAACTTGTTAGGTCAATTCCATCTAGGACAAATTGATTTCACGCATAAAATACTATTTTGCATGCCTAATTGACCTAGATCAATAACAATTGTGATTTCCCCCAAAACTTCAAATGGAGTACTAGCATCGTGTAAACAAGTTGTAACGCCTCGCCAAGGGATCCAAAGAATTAACCTAGAGTTTCACTAAGTTTGGTAACATTTTTTTTTTTTACATGAAAGTAAATACCATACATAACTTATTCACAATAACGGAAGCAATAGTAATGTCCATCTGAAAGTAAACATAACATACATAACAGATTACATTCTTTAAAGATCCCCTAATGTTGAATTACATACAAGAATCCATCTAGTACAACATCCACATGAAATAATAATGATAAGTCCAATGTTTAAACATTACATTTCCAAATGCTCAATCATCCTCTGTACATGTCACAGGGTATGACAAGCTCAAAGAATATACATATGTGAAATAAGATACATCATCCTATTCCAATCCATGATACATCAAAGTAGAGATAATCACATGATACATCATCATAGAAGACATATACATCCATCATAAAGATCAAACAAAATAAACTAAGTGCATGGTTCCTCCCAACCGTTAATAGCATCATTAGACCATCGTGGGCCCTAGCCATCCCTCCGTGTGTAACATTCCAAATCACCAAAGAGATCATTGGTATTAACATAGTAGGAATGTCACTTCTAACATATACAACATCATATGTAGAAAGTAATCTAACATGCAAATATAAGCATAAGATAACATCATCTAACATATGCTAATCATCAATAAAAAAGGATACATATCCATCATCATGAAGGATGCATCAGCCATGATGTCTCAATGAATCTCAAAATGATAAGAGTGGAAAATACACTACCACCCGACCGCGTGGTACCAAAGTGGTCCACTCCCACCGTGCTACGGAGATAATCTCAAGTCCCAAATAGGCTATCAAAATCACATAGCATAAATCTCTATAAGTCCAAGAATCCTAAAAGTATACTAACTCAAAGGTTCCAATCACAAAACTGACATCTACTTCCCAGAGGCACACAATGACATGTAGGAAGCTACTATGCAAGCAGGAAAGTGTCATCGCATTTATCACGTACAAGTTATCCTGGCAGTTAGCTAAACTCCACAGGTCCATACTGATCTCATGCGGCCACTAGTATCCTCTCATACTGACAAGGCATACTATGGAATGCAAGGTCGCAACCATGCATCTCACTACTCCCATCCTAGCCTGTACAAGCGCTCAAGGCATGGGCGAGAACAAAACACTTATCTTTTTAGGTTCATTCAGTTAGTATTAGGTGTGAATGTTATCACTTATTAATCCAACTTACAATGAGTTACCCTGGCAGCCTCTTAGGGCCCCAGCCCCCATTGCAAGCCACTTCCTGTCACTACATGTAGATATCCACCCTAATGCTCATGAACTCATAAATCTCAAAATTACAAAAGATAATCCATAATTAAAATCATCAAATATGCATAAAAGCATCAAATCTCCATGAGTAAACATCCATAGAAAATCATGAACACAACAGCTCTCTATTGGCAACTGAAGTATCACTGATAATCAAAAGTATCCAATGGTTCTCAATAACCAAAATATATCTCAATCATACTGATCGAAGGCTCCGAAAATGGTTGAGTCAAACATGTCACAACATGACATCATCAAGAATAAATCCACATCTCAGTCCCATCACGGTGACTAGAAAATAATCAAGGATAACTAATCGATGACCAAAATAATGGTTAGGTCAAGTGTCTCATACACAAGAATCTCAACTATAACAATCAGTAATCACATCCAATACATAGAGCATTCCATCACAAACCATGGTTGGGTTTATAAAGATCGAGATTAAAACATCATCATGACATCACAATCACAAAACCCCCAAGCCTCTGGTAGACGTCCTATATTGGTCAACACTAGTCAACCCAAAACCCAAAACAATGGCATAAAGAATGCACAATGTAAACACATGTTTTGGTTTTGCTAAGTTTTCAATTTTGAATTCAAATGCAAAAGTCTCAGTTTACTTTCCAAGTTTAGAGAAAGAATTAGAGGAACATCTTGTACGTTTTTCCATGTATTGTTTTTGGATGGATAAAAGTTTTCCTTTATAAAACTAAAATCCGATTTCCAATTATAATATTTTATTGAAATCGTTCCCCACCAACCTTTTAATTAAATTTCATATACTTTATATATTTTATAATTTAAAACTATTAATTAAATCTTAAATTATAAAATTATAAAATGATTCTTTATTATAAAAGATGAACCCTTGAATCTTCTATCAAACAATAATAATTCAAATTTATTAATTACATATTTACATATTACATATATACACACATATATATATATATATATATATATATATATATATATATATATATATATATATATATATATATATATATATATATATATATATATATATATATATATATATATATATATATATATATATATATATACATACATGTATAATATATAAATAATTATTATCGCATTTTATAAAATCGATTAAAATTAATTTCGATTTATATCATATAACATATGAAAATCTAATACAATAAAAGTTGAATTCCATAACATTCTTTCCTTTTAACAAAACAAAGCCGAATTATAATATACAAACGCTGGCCGAAATCGTATAACATTAAACATATAACATTCGGCAGTTTAAAAAAAAAAAAATGAAGTCGTCCACTTGATATGACGTGGTACCAAGTGTTTGGTACTCTACTGTCACAGAGTACTGTGGCGACAGTGGGTACAAAGTACCCCTGTCGTCGCAGTACCTATGACGGCAGGTACTCTACCGGCCCGCGTGGCTCGAAACACAATATTATATATATATATATATATTTTTATAACATTTTTAATAAAATGTTTCCCCATTGATGCGGTTCGAAATTGAAATAAAATTTCATCGCTGCGAATAATAAAATGCCCTTGTTCAGTATATATATATATATATATATATATATATATATATATATATATATATATATATTTTTTTTTTTTTTTTTTTTTTTTTTTTTTTTTTTTTTTTTTTTCTGTGTGCAGATTTGACCAATATAAACATGTATATACACAGTTTATTAAAACCCTCTAATTTTCAGAATTCCCCCATAGACCTTTGATCTCCAAAATTTCCAATAATTAATTCTAATAGGTTTGACTATGAATTTCAACCCTAGCCCCGTTTTCCTTTTTGATCTATGCATATAAAATTCTCAAATAAATTTATATGCCCAAATTGAAAATGCATACAATAAAAATATGAAATTCCTCAGAAGACATATGGAAGACACGAAGAAGACAAGGAAAGCAAGATGCGAAAATAGCATAAGTAAAATCACAAGAATCTACCCGAATTTTGATGCTAAATTGCTCTTCCTCAGAAAACCCGCAGAGCAAGCTCCCTTCTTCAGAATCTCTCGAATCCTCCAATGCTCCAATTGCACTCCAAACGCTATGTCTAAGCTTCTAGGGATGCCTGAATATAAAGAGCTCTCAGGAAACCTCTAGAATGCTTCTAGAAACAGCTGGAAGATGTCACCAACTAAGCATGGGTCTTTTCCAACCTTTTTTGATGAGTCGTAGAGTTGTAGACACCATGTGCTTAATTGATGCACTAACCCCCATGTTGTTGACACAAGAGAAATAGAAAATGCGTTAATTCCCATGCAAGCTTATAACTCCAATTCACTTTTTAAATAATTTCTATTTAAATTTTATAACTTTCATTTTAATTTTTATAACTTTTATTATTATTATTTTATTTATTACTTTATTATTATTTTATAATTATTATTAATTTTAATTTATTAATTTTATTTTATTTTATTCTTTTTCCTCAATTAATTCTCATTTAATTACTTATAATCACAATATCAAAAATCATGATATTTTATTAATTTTCTCAAATAATTAATTTATTAATTAAATCTATTTATTAAGACTTAATTAATAGAAAATTCACCATAGACCTCCAAGATAAAATATGAAAACCCATCATAGAACAAGTCATACAAAATCGGTCTAAAGGGTTAAAAATCATGAATTATGTCATCTGACACATTCGGTGGGTACTCAACTCTGATACTTGTCCTAACTCACTAGGACAAATGGTTTTAGGGTTTGGGATTTGGACTTGAGAATTTATCTCCCTTCTCTTATCATTGAGATAGTATAATAGGGTACGCTCATCCTGGCAATTCAGGGAAGTCGATACCCGACACCTACAACCTGCAGAAAAACCATGCATGTACATCCAATATATATATAGTGCTAAGCTAAACAGGCAATGGCAAAAAGTGGTGCATCATGTAGATCCCGACTAAGCAGGTGACTATGACTCCCTTCCTTAACCACATCAGAAACGCCATACAATAAGAAAACACACACACCATACACATGCAAGTATGGGGTAAGTATCCATAATAAAACACATGAGATAATAAACCATCTAACTAATCATCATTAATAACTAAAAACAATATAATGATCATCATGTATGCATGAAATGTAAAGTCTAAATGATCACATCATATAACCACTGAATCCATAACATAATGTCTGATAGTCTCAAAACAATACCACTAATCCATCAACATAATACTAGTCCATCAAAGTCTGATAATAAGTCTAGAAAAGATGTGAACGAGGGTAGGCACTACACAAGTATAATATTTTAACATCATTTTAGATCATTTAGTGATATTTTCATATTCAACGACATCAAAGCTAAATGATCTAATGTAGGTGCATCTTGAACCTTTCAAGGTAGCCCCATGTTTTAGAGTTGGTGGTTACAATCAATTTTTTATTAATATCGATAATTTCTTAAAATTTATTCAGTGTAATTTGAAATGGCAAAATGGAGTGATTATTGTTGGCAATAATTATTAGCAACTTTGAAGGATATTTTTAACCTTTTTTCTTTTATGAGTTTGTGAATGAGTTGACATAATTGACAAAATTCATTTTTAATTATTGACCATGTTTGTATGGAGAGAGGTGATGTGTAGATGAACCAAAATAAATTTTACAATGAAAAGTTTCTTTAGGGCTAAGCATAAACATTGAAATAAATTTTCTATTTCATATTTAATCATTTGTATTTTTTGAGAACTTATTATCATTCTAAAATTATTATGTGCCTATTGGTGATAGCTGTATATTCTTAAGTTTAATTATTGGGTTTATGTCAAGTATTTAATCAAGTTTGATTAATAATGAATGTGATATTGATATCAGGATTCAACTATTTAGTTTTTTGAGTTAAACTCGTTGACCCTGTTTCATGAGTAGTAGTTTACATGAACCAATCCCTCATGAGAATGAACGAAATGCTTAACACTCATTGGATTTAGGTGATGCTTATAGAGGTGAAGCATTGGGACTTCCCAGGCGGTCACACATCCTAGTCTTACTCTAGCTTGAGCATGCTTAACTATGAAGTTTCTTCCATGGTTAAACCCACTCTATTTGCAATCTCATTTGTGAAACCTTTAGCAAGTGTTGTGCCTTATCGATCATTCATTAGAGAGCCCCTTAAGCTCATCAAGGTAAGGTGAATGCGTTTTTGAATGGAGATTATTTCCAAAAATATAACATGGATTGGTGATATGTGAATGGTTGCAAGAATAAGGCTACCATTAGTTGTGTCCCCTCTCCTTGACTACATCATTAGTATTAAAGCAAAGTCCATTCTTGGGTTGAGTTTATGAAAAGAGGTAAATTAACGTTGAGAAAGACATTTAAAAAAAAAATTAAGTGGGGTGTTAATAGATGTAACATGAGGGATTTTAAGCATAAAAATTTATAAATTCAATTCAAGAAATGAAGGAGATACTAGTAAGAATGATTGCAATAGAGGCATCTTTGAGAAGGGGAGTTCTCCTTGAATAAGTGAGTGATTAAGAAGGGTAATTAACTTAATGGTTCATAAGCACCTAGGTGATTGATATTCTCATATGGGATTTTGATATAATAGGATATAATAGGATGTACTAAGGCCTTGTGAAGACCCCTCACTTGATATATGCATTGTAATAAGGCCATAGTGTCAATTTAATATTTACAATGTATGAGGACCTACTTGGCCAACTTTGGTCAATGGTCACCTAAGTTGTGTAGATGGGTGTCAATCATGTTTCTATAATATCTTTGGTAGTATTTTCCTTCATTGTAGGGTTGATAGGGTACTTCGATGGGTTATTAGAAAAATATACAAAAGTTGTCAATGTTGTCAAAAAGTTGCTTTGCAACTTTGACAATATTTATGCAATTTTGAATCCAAAGGCTAATTGATTTGGAAATCAATTGGGGTCAATTGGAAGAGGTCTAAAATGTTGAAGTATAAGATCAATTGGGTTGAATGATGATTTAACTTGAAGATTTGATGAAATTTGAATGATAATTGATTGGACTATATTGTATTTGCAGTCTTTCTCTTGATTTCCTTACATTTATACAAATATTTATCAATTGGAAGAATAAAATGATGAACATAATTTGGTAGAGTCCTGAACCCTCTTTCCATTACAATTGATTTGAATCTATTTGGTGGAGTTTGAAATGAGTTATAGAAGTTTTGGTAAAAAATAATTTTGAAACCCTTGGCCCTCAAGGTTTTGAAATAAATTCATTGAAACCTAACACTCCACTATGCAGAGTGGCATAAAACTTGGGGATTATTAAGATACCATGTGTATAATAAGATTGAAAAGAAACAATATAGTCTCACCAAGCCTTGATTTTTAAGATGATGCCCTAGGATTTGCATGACTATGTAATAAGCCAGGAAGAGCATAGATAGATATTATTGAGGGACTAAACAAGGGTGTCGGTGTGAGTCAATGGTGGATATAGTGTATGTGTGGATGTATAAAGGTGATTCAATAATCCATTTGATAAGGGGAGTCAACTAGTGAAGGGTTCCTTTGGAAACCAAGCTTGAGTGCTAATTAGGCCTAATTTAGGCACTATGGGGTTAACTTGTTCAAAAGAAAAACCCAAATCCACATTTCCAATATTTCTCATAGCAATTAAAAGGGTATCCAAAAGTGGCATTTTTAAAACCTTTTTAAGAAATTTTGTAATTTGTAGCCAAAATGGTCAAATAGGAAGGTTAATTTATACTAGGCTTCCTACAAGGCCTTATGACCCAAATAGTGGATTGGGTTTCTCAAGTTGATATCCAAGGGTTGAAGAGAGTGAAACCCATACCAAACCCATCTTTCCAAAGTCTGGTGATAATATCTTGAGATGCTTAGGTTAGGTGCAAGGGATTCCTCAAGGGAAAGAAGGGATGTGATGTGAGAAGTTGTATGTAACAAAGGTGATAGGATTATCTTATGTTGACAGGATATAAGAGTGTAGTCCAAGGTGTTTCCTGGTGTGTTAGGGCCTCTTAAGAATGACTCAGGAGTTGGGTGACTTAGAGTTGGTTCCAAGATGAAATATAGGAGAAAGATAAGGATACTACCTTGCATTGCATAACCCTCTATGCCATATTTGTATCAAAGCCAATAGTGGAGTTTAAGTGATACAAGAGCATCTTGGGTGTAAGGGCAATCTTGCATCACCCAAAAATATTTCTATTTCTAGTTTTTTTGTTTTTAATAGGGGTTATTTCTATACAAAGTTGCTATTTGAGGGAGATTGCTAGATTTAGTATGTTGGTATTATGTGCTCATATTGTTCTAATCTCATATATAGAGTTTAAACTTTGATATATCATCTTGTTGGATGAGTCTTATTGACATATCGTATGTATTGGTGCAGTTATTGCAAATTTTGTATGGATTTTGGCTATCCAAACTTTAGGTCCATCAATGAAGGCCTAAATGGCTCTAAAACTAGGTGAAACCTCAACTAAATCATGTTTGTGTGATAAGGCACTATAGATCACAAGTCAAGGATTCCAAAATGGGGTTATAATAGCCCATCAGGTCAACAATTTGCTAGTTATGGTCTCTAGAAGTGGATGTAACCCAAAATATAATTTGTAAATTGTCTTGAGTTGATCATATGTAATAAAGTGCAATGGAATAATATAATATGAGGTTGGTTGGCCTCAAGGGTTAGGGCTTAGTGTTTAGAACATTCTAGAGCGATTAAAAGTTCCTATATAAGGAAGGCCCTTAGGTTATCTAGGGAGTTCTAGGTGATAGTCACAAATCCATCTTGCAAGTTGTTGTAAGGAAGGTACCCATGTGGATTTTTATATTGTAATTTTGCATTTGCGATGATAATAAGAAGCCCATTTTTTTTTTATCTCATTTTGTGTAGTTCTCTATTTTTGTTGCTTGTCATGGTATTAAGGGGAGTGCCCATCATCAAGTGGTATCAGAGTGGGAGTTCCTAAATGTGTAAACAAATTTTTGATTGGGAGGCAGTTTGCACCTAGAGCGTAATTTGGGCTAAGTGTGTAGATAGATTGTTGATTGTGAGGCAGCTTGCACTAGAGTTTCAACGGAAGCACAAAAATGCCTTCACAAAGAGAGTGTGGTGGAAGAGCCATAGGTGTTATGCATGAGGATTTTAGAGACCTATAGAGACAAATACAAGAATTGGAAGAACAAATGCGTAGAGGAATAAATCTTGTTGTAAGGGATGAAAGTGAGGATGATGAAGAAGAAGAAGTAAATGTTGAAGAAGAGGCCATTTTGAACCCAAAAGAAAAGATGCTTTTTAGGGCCATTTATAAGATTGGAAAAATACCTAAGTTTGAGGTTCCCACAATTTTGGGGAAATCTTAACTCAGAGGAATTAATCGATTGGATTAATTAATTGGAGGAATAATTTGAGTATGAAGATATTGAAGATCCAGATAGGGCCACATTTGCAAAGGCCAAACTGAAGGATCATGAGAAGATCTCTGGTGGTAGGAGATTCAGTTGGAATGAAATAGAAGAAGGACAAAATCACGAGATGGGACTGAATGATAGCTAAATTAAAGCACATTTTTTTCCTATGGATTATTATCTTTATCTATTGAAGAAAATGCAAGGGTTGAAACAAGTAAGAAGATAGTTCAATAGTATACCAAGGATTTCTATCGAGTTCTCATAAAAAAAGACAATGTAAAAGATGGCAAGGAGAAAGTTTCTTGTTATCTTAATGGGTTAAGGCCAGGTATTGAAGAGGAATTGAGTCTAGTATGAATGAAAAATATTGAAGATGCATACCAATTTACCCTAAGAGTTGAGGAAAAGTTGAATGAGAAGTTTGATAATAAAAATAGTGGAAGAGGTCATGGTGGAAGATCTAGTGGACAATTTTATGGAGGTTGAAATAATGAGTAGAAGAACAAGGATGAGGCCAGTAGTAGTAGTTAGAAGTAGAGAGGAAATGATTTTAATTATTTCTATGATCTCAATAATAGAGATTAGAGAGGAAGAGGAAGAGGATGAGGACAAGGATTTGAAAGAGGAGGCTTCTAGGTAAAATGTTTTTACTATGAAGAAGTAGGGCATAGATCATTTTAGTATTCCCAGTGCCAATGAAGGAGTGATAAGAGAACTGAAGGCTAGGATAGAGTAGCACATGTTGATAAAGATGTCAAATCATTCCATTTCAAAGATACTAAAAGAGGAGAAGTCCTAGTTAAGAAGAGTCTTGTTGAGTGGCAAGAATGAACCTAATCAAAGGAGGAGTTTATTTCACACAAGGTGTAAATGTGAAGATAGGTATTGTGATGTGATCATTGATGGTGGAAGTACTAATAATCTAGTTCTAGAAAAGTTGGTCACCAAGTTGAATCTCAAGAGGTAGAAGCACACGTGTCTGTACCATATTGCTTGGGTGCAAGATGATCACAAGGTCATGGTCAATGAGCAGTTCCTAGTGAATTTCAAGATTGGAAGCTACTATGATGAGGTGTTATGTGATATCATACTATGTAAATATGTCATATGTTGTTGGGTAGGTTGTGACAGTTTTACATGCATGTTGTATATGATGGGTGAGCAAATACCTACACTCTAACAAAGGATTGAGTGAAACATAAGTTGAAGTCTTTGAAGGAGAAGGAAGAAAGGGTATTTAGTGTTGCTAGAATATGTTTTGTTGATGGAAAGGAGTTTCTCAAAGGGATGAATCATGAGCATATGTATTTTTTTATAATCCCAAAAGATGGGAAAGAAGAAGTAGAGGAGGTACCTGCAGAAGTTATAAATTCATTGGGAGAGTTTGTAGATATTGTGTCAGATAATGTACCTAATGGATTACCCCTAGTAAGGAAGATCAATCAACAAATGGACTTGATTCCAAGAGCCAGTTTTCCAAACAAGACAACACACAAAATGATATCAATAGAAAGCGAAGAGTTGAACAGACAAGTGCATGAGTTGTTGTAGAAGGGATTGATTCAAGAGAGTCTAAGTCTATGTCACTAGTAGAAATATGGCAAATAAATGACTACAAAACAAAAAAATTTAGTCATGACTAAAACATTTAGTCATGTGACTAAAAAGTGATCAAATTCTATATTTTTTTTCTAATTCACAAGTATACATGACTAAATAAATGACTAATTTGTTCATTCGATAAAATCACAACTAAATAATTAGGAAAATAAATTAAAATGACTAGATATTTGGTCACCCTAATAAACATAACTAAATGAACAATTATTACTCATTTACACTAATATTTGATAATATTATAGACTCATAGGATTGTCACATAGTGGGCTATAACAATCATCTTCAGATCACCCAAAATTCTACTAGTGCTATCTTCCTTAACTTAATTGGAAACATTTGCATGGATAGATATTAGCATCAAGGTCACCATTCCACATGTTATTGTATTGTAGTTTATATGATTCTATTATTGTGTTATAGTACATGTTTACCCATTTTTACTTTTTTTCTTTTATTTTATTACATTTAATATTTAATATTTATTAGATGATTATAACTTTACATCTTAATAAACATTAATTAAAATAATATTAATGAAAAAAGAAGAAATAATATTATCTTTCTTCACCTAATATTAATTAAATAGCCACAACTTCTTATTAGATAAATAATATTTATTTAACTATAAATTTTTTTAATTTGAATAAATATTAATTAAATCACAATATTTGTAATATCATTAAACATAAAATCCATTCCTATAAAACTAGCGAAACATACTTTGCAAGTTTTTTATTTTAATAAAATTCAAATGAGTCCTATCCTGCGGTGAAACCCTCCAAATAGATCAAATATTTCTTACATTTTTGCAGTTATCTACCTATCAATTTTGAAGACTAGGTTTTCTATGAAAGTAAGAGTTTCCTATAGATTTTAAAGGTTATATAAAGGAGCTTTAAAGAGGAATGCATAGACTTTTCTTCGAAGACATGGATCTATATAGGTATGGCCTTTTTGTAGTTTCTTTGGGCTTGCATTAACTGAATTGTTTAAAAAATAGTTCTCCTTAAAAATAACTACATGTTCTATGATTTATAAACTAAACATAACATTCTATGTCCTAAATATGTAAATTAGACCTCAAATTGAGCTTTCTTTTCTATCCTCTATGAATTTTGATAATTTCATTCCGTATTCCTCACATGAATTTCTCAATTACACTCTTAGTTGTGGTGGTTAGGGTTTATTTTATTGTCATTCTAAAAACTATACACATATTGCATGATTTAGGATCACATGATTTTGAGAGAATTGTGGTTGTGTGCAAGTACATCCAAGCTAACAAGTCTACAACATATAAAACTAAGATAGAATTCATCAATTTCAAATCAACTTTATGAGGTATTTAGCCACTTTTTTCAAGAAAATAAGCATTTTCTCTTATCTTGGATACCTAAACATTTTACAGGAGAATGCATAGTTGTACATAGTGGAAATGGACCGAGTTCAAATTTATTAGCGTAGGCAATAAAATTGATCGAGCCAAATTACCAATAATAACGGTAGAAAAAAGTATGTCAATGGCCATTTCAAATGGAATAGTTCAACTATATTATAAAAAATTATTAACTAGCAAATTAACACATTTGTTTATACAATAAAAACCTAGGACACAATTTTTTTATATTTTTAAAAAAATAAATATACTTAGGATAACAGTGATTTATTATCCAATTAACCTTACGAGCACTAGTTCTAGGGTTTACAATGTGTTTCCATTATAAAAAGAGTTCTAAAATATCTTGTTTATTTAATCTCAAACCTACTCATATCCACATTATTAGATGTCAAACATCACATCTTATATTATAACACTAATTTATTAATTTTATACTTAATGGGGGTGTTGCATTATATCTTTATTAATTTAGTAGAATAACTATAACATTGTTAACCTATTAAAATGTATGCATACTAATACTGATTTGAGTTACAGATGTAGATTTGTGTCACTAAATTTTTATGCCATTTTACTTATTAATAATAGTATATCATAGAAATAATAACAAAATATATTATCATTTTCCTTGATAAAATAAGGTCATTGTTATATTTAAAATTCCTTATAAGTAAATGAAGTAGTAATGCAATTACCTAATTCCTATGAAAATAACATTTTGAATTTCTATATTACATTTCATAATATTATCTATCAAATTATTGATATTAGAAGAATTAATTTTTAAAATTAGACTAGAAGATTATGAATATACAATTTTCTTCTATTTATTAAAGTCAAGAAGAATAAGAAACTAAAATAAAATATCTCCATAAAATACATTGATTTATTTACTTCCTATTTTATGAGATATGCTATAGTAAAACAAAAAAAGAATTCGAAAAGTAAATAAAATAAAACAAGATCTCTTTAGAATACAAAATGATTTTATAATAACTTTCTAATTATTTTATAAGATAAATTAAAATGGATGGTGTTCTTTTATAAAAAAATTAAAATCATGTTTTATAATAGAAATAAATGTATTATCATTTGTCACTTATTTTGTAAAGATAATGGTGCAATATATTTACATTCTATTTTTAAAGTAGAAATGTCTTATCAACATAGAAATAATACTATTAAGTTTTTATTTATTTATCTTATATAAGATAGAGCATATATACTTTATCAATATTTTAATTAAATATAAATATAATTTGTAAGATATATTGAATATCATTTATTGATTAATAAACTCTTCTGTGTAGTTACAAAAGAAGATAATCATTTAGGAAGCATCTTGCAGAAGTACTAAGTTTCACTGCTCTTAAATGTAAATGGTAGATTTCTCTCTTCCCTACCAAAAGCTACAAGATTTTCCCACCTTGTTAGTGTCATTAAAAAGTCATAACAGTGAGCTTTGTCATATCTAAATTCATAGATTTCTTTGCTATAGTTATCCTTCTATATTTTGCCCATGTTGCATACTGATAATGATTCTAGTTAAGATTTCACTTTGTTATGAATGCATCATCTTATTTGGAAAAAAAATAGTGGTAGAAGGTTTCATGGACTATAATGCTGCTCGCCTAAAAATTATCATGTCAACATTTTGTTAATAGTATATTTGTGAAACCTTTGACAATATTCTTACATCCATCAATTCTACAACCAATTTGAATTTGAAGAGTCAATCAAAGAAAAAATATTTCTTTAATTATTCATTCATTAGGGAATGTACAATACAGTCTCTATCTTATGAGGTTTCATCTTGAGTTAAGATTCAACTAGGGTGGATTTATAAGTAGTGTGTGAATTACACCTGTAACATTTACATTATTTGAGAGTTTGGGTAAATGATTAAGCACACGTAGTCTTATTCAATTAACTCCATAAGTTTGACATTAAAACATAAGATGCTCAATATATATGATGCTAACTAATTCTAATCGATATCTATTAGTGACATTAAAATAAACACAAAATTTGTTAGGTGATTTAAGGCCAACGCAAGCACACATGCTTAATACACTATTATTGCATACCTAGAAACATAAGGCATGACCTAGAAAAATATCAGCCCTCATTGTTGCATTTTAGTGTATTATGACATGTTGATAATATATGATATCATGAATAACTAATCTTCAATTCATAATGAAAAGTTTCTATATAGAAAACAAAACAATTTAAATATCTAGGTATGGCCAATAAATGGTCATAGAGGGAATGAATTAAAAAATGTTGATTATATAGAGTACATACCATTGCATTAGAATATCTATGAAGAGCGAGCTTCTATTTAGCCAAACATTGATAACATCTTCATAGCTTAATCGTAGTTTAATCCTATACTAAGAATCAAATTTTTCAATAAATATAGAGAAGAAAAAAATAGTTTATTTGTCTCCTCCCTTACATTGGCATTAGAAAGCTTCAACCTTGAAAATGAATGGTAAAAAATAGGACAAATTGTAGAGTCTAAAGTTTGTAGATGAGGCCTAATAGAAGAAGGCTGCAAGTTATATTCAACTCCTCATTAAACCCTATAAAACCTAACAAATTTTAATTTCACAAATGTACCAAAACAACAAATGGAGATATAGGCACAACTCATAGAAATAGGAATTTCATAAAACCATCTTGCATATACTTGTCATGTTAGCCTTTGTCCCACTTCCTTGGAACATTTGACCTAAAAAAGAGATTAAGAATATTTTACTTGCTTAAGTAGTGAGCAGGGGGTATTAGATTGTGTACTTAGCTTAAGAATAAATTAGAGAATTAAAAAGTGCTATTGTACCAAGTCAAGTGCCAGGACTACTATAGTTTCATTACCAATTTACTACCTCCTTATAGCATATTGAATAAGTGGCCAAAGAAATCTAGAATAGATTGGATATTGTCCCCCATTTCTACTTGTGCTAAGATAGTATAAATTGATGCATATAATACCTATTACAAGTCCACGTGCATTTACTACAATCTACAATATTATACCTCTTTTGCCAATGCTTCTCAATAACTTGTGCAAAAGTATATTTTTTCTCCCTTAAACAACACTATACATAATTAAATACCTACATAAAATGTCTCTTGTTATGGATATTGAATTGATAAACTATTTACAGTGTTGAGAAGCTCTAGAAATCTAAATTTTAGAGGCAAAAGGTTACATATTTCCACATTCTAATTTCTCATGGAGGAAAAAAGTGATCTTGACTGGTGAAATCAAATAAACAATACAATCTATATAACAAGTTCCCAAATTTAACATCCTTCTCATTTAGAATACTCCATTAATCTAGACATTTCATAATAAATTTCCAACACATATTAGAGTAGAAACTTCCATTTTACAGTGAGGAATAGAATCAAGAGACCCAATTTAGTGAGACACCCATCCAACAAAGCTATTTCAATGGTGGATCTCATAACATTATTCTTCCTACATAAACAAAACCCAACTACCATATTTCTCCTAACGCTACCAAAATAGAGTGTTATTGAAGGACCAATTGATCTGAAAATGGCATCTTTAATTTTCCCTTGCATCAAACAAATAGATTTTTCAATCTTCTTAACAAATTTTCAATTTTATAAATAGATTTAGCAGCATCTTAGCTTCTAAAGAAAAAATACCATTGTCATTAAAAGTAGCTCCACAAACAATGGAATATGAACATATGTAAAATTTAATTAAAGTCTATTTTCCATCACACACTTAAAATATATATATTCATTGATGTTCTAATTTTTCACTATCATGGAAAGAGCTAGGTTTAGTAGATGAAACATGGACAAGTAGATTGAGAGTTTCACTAGCGATCTAAATTAATTGCCTCATGGGCTAATGTGTGCTAAGAGATTGCATGTAGCACTTACATTAATTACATATGTAAAATTATTTTCATTCATATTCAATATCTTTCATTGTGCTCTCTTTTATCCACACTTCTTTACCTATAAATTATCTTATTCAACAATAAATCATTGAAGCATTGAAAATCAAACATAGGCTTCCTTTTTTATTCTCTGTATAGTATCAAGAATGTAAATGTTCATATCTCCATTCAATGTCCAAATAGAGTTTGTTTTTATAAATAATATAACCTTTTTTCTTCTTGGCAAGAAGAAAAATTACTATTACCTTTGCATAATTTATTTTCAAATCATATGTCTGTTTTTAGAAATATGAATTATGTTTCAATTTGTAGAATACTATTTCTAGTTTGAAAAGATGTATCATCTGAATGAATTATTTTCTTTTCAATTATTACTTTTTATTTTCTTTCTATGAATTTAATACATTCATATATTTGATTTCATTCAAGTGAAGAGGATAATTGAAGCTTTTATTGCATTAACTAATGTCAAACAAGAAGGAGAGGATACAATATTTTCCAAGTTGCAAGTCCAACCATATCATCTAATTAAATAATCTAGTTTAGTGCTTTTCTAATAAATTAAATACCAAACCTTTGGTTCTAGATCCAAGGAATGGATTCATTGTTGGAGAGGATAATTTGAGAGACGTTTGTTAGGCTTCAAGTCTTTATAATGTATAGGACATGTCAATCATGAGACTGGTCCAACAATTTCAACCCTTAACAAGAAAAAATTATGAATTGGTTTCTTATTGCCATAGTTTAGTTGTCTCTACAAATGACTTGACTTTATTGTTATTTGGCACAATGGTTTCAATTTTTAATTAAATCTTGAGAGATCCATGAATATATCCATGGAGGATATATTAGTGGATTAGGCCCATTTGATAGTTAATTGATTGAATGTTAACCTGTTATTTTGGGTGGGTTTATTTTATTTAGAGTTATCTCTTGAGAACATTTTTTATCCCATTTTATGTATGTATATAGGGTTTTGATTTGTGTCTTCCTTTTACAACAATAACTGTTACTGTCACTTAATGACTTTTGGCTTTTCCAGAGGTTACTATTATTATAGGTAAATGTCCCTATAGCATCTTAAAATTACCTATAAAAAATGCTTGCACATAATAATTTATAAATGATGTATTGGAAAAAATAAATCTAATGAGCAAGTCACAACATTATTATATTCAATATTTCTCCTCCATAAACAAAACATAAAATGATGTTAGGAACTTAGAGATGCTAAAACATCCTCATTCTCAATTTTTATTTAAGGCAAAGTAAAAATTGATGCAAGGGAGCTTGATTGAAAAATAAACTAAAAATTATCCACTCTTCGATCTTATGTTTCATAATATTTGTTGTTATAAACTAATCCTACTATACTATTAGAAAATAGGGCATGAAAATATTTAGTATTTGAAATAGTTGGCATTATAGACTATGTGTAATTAAAATGCTCAAGTTGTAGCCTTTACAAAAATGTAAACTTAATTTGGGACATAGAGAATTGGTATTTTATAAGAAATGTGCTTAAAAGACAAATTGGGTGGATAAAGAGACTAAAACTTTTATATGTTCTTCTACTCCATTAAAACAAAAATATGTTTGAATATATATAACATATATGTCTTTTGGTAGTTTGCTTTGAATATTAAAATATTTTATCATAAAAAATGAAGAAGAAGATTAAATGAATGGAATCTAATAAAGAATTAAATATAAAATTGACATTTATTAGCAATTAAATGCATATACAAACATAATATATTGCAGGAAAAAGTTGCGAACACATTACTTAGCCGAGGACACATCCAACAGTAATGCAAGGGCATATGTAGATGAAGGAAACATCTAAACATCAAGCCCACAATATGTCCATTATATTCAACAAGGAGGCCATACCACAAAATTACATAGAACTCAATACATCTATCCATTGTATTTAGCAAGGACACCATACCACACAATAGCATAGAAGTCAATACATCTGATTGGTATATCTATTCTAATCATCATTATTATTAGATAAGTGTATACTAAATATCAATGGATATAATTAATAATTATACAACAACATGATTATCATTAGAGAAAGGGCCTAAGGTATAAGACTAGGGATGTGAGGGGCTCTTGAGGAGATCATCCTTGTAATCTTTTTTTAGCCTAGGACAAGAAAGAACTAAGTCAAGTCACCCCTCATAGCCTCTACCTAATTCCATAAAGTGAAAACTATTTATAGAGAGAGAATCTATGGTTGGGAAAATAGGAAGCAAGAAGGCACCCCTCTTAGACATAGTTTAGGAATAGTTTTAGGACGGCCTATCACCTTTATCCAATATGCTTTTAACCTAGGCCTCTAAAATAGTTATAATGAATGATGAGATATGTGAATCTACAAGTATTGTGAATATTTCTCTTCAAGTTGTTTTGTAGAATTTGATCCATGAATGCATTATCGAGGAAACTTGATCCAAACTTTTAATAGTAGTTGGAACTCAATTTCTTACCATGGAAACTTTCCTTCTTTCTCTATACCCTAAAATGATGTGTACAAGTTCTAATGAGGGCACTTGTTATTCAATTATTATACCATTTTTGTTATTATGAACATCCACAATTTTCAAATTATAATTAAGAGGAGACTACATAATACTTATGCCAAGTCCTAGTGTCTACAATGACTTACCTACTCGATTGCATCAACACAATAATTAGTTCCCAAATAAAATATTGGAATATAGGTGAGGGAAGTGAATAGATCAAAACAAATCTCTAAGCCCCTAGATAATGCCAATATCATATGAAGGAAAATTTGACCCAAATATCCAAGATAATAGAGACTTCTTGGTTTTACTCCTTGATGCAATTGAAAAGGTTGGATACACAAGCCTTCTATTATCACAAATAGAAAGCTTTATTATTTATATGTACTCTTGGTAACATAGTTTTCTTTTTTTTATTCATTACTTCTCAATGCTCCTTCATTGCGCTCTCCAGTACATCCATCTATTAATTCTTATTTCTAATGAATAGTCTTACAGAATACCTGTATTTACTGCTTATGAAGTGTTATGTGATTCCTTGCAAGCTATTATCTTCATGGCTAACTTATTCTTAATCATATAGAAGATAGAACCAAGCTTGTCTTGTTATTTTTCTAACTATGAAATTAGTCTTTGGAAATTTCAATTTGAGAAAGGTGAAAATAAATTAATGATGTTATCAATTTATTTAACATTTTGTGAGTTTCCTTAATTTTTTACAAGAACTTTTTACCTTTAGAAATGAAAAATAAATCTTTATCATAAGTACTACATCAATATTGCATTTTATATTTTCCCCCATTCATTACCTATGTAATCTAATATGTTTTTTTTTTTTGTAGAAATGTTTTGATAAGCTCAAAGAAGGGGATAAAGTTAAAGTTTTGAATCCATATGATGGTTGTGTTTCTGGTATTCAAATTATTCACTCCTTTTCTATTTTACATGGAGAAAATTTGAATGAAATTGGAGATGGCAATACAAACATTATAACAATCATAAGTAATGTAATGCTTTCTTATGAAGATAAAATAGATGGAGTTGTTTGTATCAAAGAGAAAGAAAGTACTTTTACATAGTGGCCACTCAAGTATTTGGAGAAAATGACATAGTTGATCAATGTGTTATTTGTTAGAAAATTTGGCTCATTGCTTTATATTGCTGTATTTTGAATGTGTTGTTTAAAAAAAATTAATTATCAAGGTGTGTTTGAAAGAGTTGGAAAGTCTCAGACAATCTTGACACTTTTTATCATATTTATGTGTATACTCTTTAGACAATTTTGACATATTATTACTTGTATATATTTGCATTAAAATAGGCAAGAGCCTACAACACAACGGTAAATTGTGAGTCTCTTATAAGAGAGGTCTTGGGTTTGAATCTACTCGATTTAAATAAATAAATAATAATAATTAATTAAAATATATAATAATCAATCTTGGCTTCGACCTCTTACCATGATATCAAATCAATCTTTTAATTTAGAATTGTTCATGTATAATACTTTCATTTGCTTTAATGTCTTAGTTCAACTATAATATTTTATTTCTTTATGTATTTAAAAAATTATGCGATTGAATAAATTATTCATTTCGTAACTATATGTAGTACTAATTAATAGAAATAAACAAATAAATGACCAAATTAACTATCAAATAAAAGACTAGTGAACTACCAAATATGCTACCAAATATGCTACCAAACTGACTACCAAATCAACTACCAAATATACTACCACGTCACCTATCAAATATACTACCAAATATCCTACCAATCAACTATCAAATCAACTGCCAAATATACTATCAAATGAAGTACCAAATATACTATCAAATTAATTACCAAATCAGCTCCCAAATATATTATCAAATATACTACCAAATAAACTATTATTTAGTAATAATCAACTACCAAATAAATTACCAAATAAACTATTGTTTATTAATAATCAACAACCAATTCAATGACCAAATTAATGATTAAAGTATTTTAGTCATAAATTTGGTTGTGTAATTAATGATTGACCATAAATTACCAATGGTCACATGATCAAAATTGGTCATATATCTACAATTCTTAGTAGTTTGTGTAGTCACCATATTATTGTTTTTGTATTAGTGTGTGTTGTACCAATAATATTGGCACCTAAGAAGAATGAAGAATTGAGGAAGAGTACATCTTCATGAGATATCAACAAGATCGTAATCAATTACAAATTTTCATTGTTGCGAATGGATGATATTAGGGACTATTTGAGTGGAGTTGTGTATTTCACAAAGATAGATCTGAAGAGTGGGTACCATCATAGTTGCATCAGGGAAGGAGATGAGTGAAAGATTGCCTTCAAGACAAGGGAATGATTGTACGTGTGGTTAGTCATGCCTTTTGGGATAACCAATGCACCAAGTACTTCCATGAGGCTCATGAATGAGGCACTGAAGGAGTTCTTGAGTAAGTTTGTCATTGTTTACCTAGATGACATTTTGATCTTTAGTAAGACATTGGATGATCATTTGATGCACATTTGTAAGGTGTTTGACAAGCTGAGGGAGGAAAAGATGATGATAAATTTGAAGAAGTGTAATTTTGTACTGAAGGAATTGGTATACTTGAAATTTGTAGTATATGTAGAAGGTCTGAAAACATATCCTAAAAAAGTAAAGGCTATCCTCGAATGCCCACTTTAAGGAGTGCAATAGAGGTAAGATATTTTCATGGACTGACTAGTTTTAACATAAAGTTTATCAAAGGTTTTAGCAGTATTTGTGGACCCTTGACTAAAACAATGAGAGGGGATAGGAAGAATTTAAGTGGACTATAGGAGCAGATAAGATTTTTAATCTATTGAAAATGAAAGTTACAAAGAAATTTGTTTCATCATTTGTAGATTTTAATGAGGCATTTCAAGTAGATTGTGATGCTAGTGGTACTATAATAGGATCTTCTTTGAGCCAAGAAGATAGACCTGTTACATATTTTAGTGAGAAGTTGAATGATGCCAAAAGAAAATATTATGTTTTTGATTAGGAATTCTATGCTATAGTTCAGGCATTGAAGAAGTAGACATACTATCTTCTTCCTAAGGAGTTTGTATTGTATATTGATCATCAAGCTTTTTAGTATTTGAATAGTCAAGGAAAATTAAAATGAAGGCATTTAAAGTGGGTTGAGTTTTTGTAGAGTTATATACATTTTTTTTTTAAACATAGGAGTGGAAAGTCTAATGGAGTTACAGATGCTCTTAGTAGGAGACAAATTTTGCTGACAAAGATGTAGATTGAGGTGGTTGGGTTCAAGGAACTCAAGAATTTGTATTTAGAGGATCTTAATTTTTGGGAAGCTTGGAAATATTGTACAAAACTTGTTACACTTGATAGGATGAAATGGTTGGATTTTATAATCCAAGATGGTATGTTATTCAAAGGAAATTAATTGTGCATTCCCAAAAAATTTATGAGAGAGAATCTCACCAAGGAGAAGCATAGTGGAGGTTTGGTTGGACACTTTCATCAAGATAAAACCATTTCTTTGGTTGTTGAGAATTATTATTGGTCACAATTGTAGCAAGATGTGAAGAAGTTTGTGCATAGTTGCAGAGTATGTCAGATGCCAAAAGAAGTGAAGTAGAATACTAGGTTGTATCAGCCATTACTTATACTAGAGAAGCCATGGGAGGATATCAAAATGTATTTTGTCCTTGTTTACACAATGTGGACATGATTCAATATTTGTGGTGGTTGACATATTTTCAAAAATGACACATTTTATTCCTTGCAAGAATACTAGCGATGTTGTTCATGTGGTAGAGTTGTTTTTTAGAAAAGTGGCGAGACTACATGGTCTACTAAAGAGTATAGTTTTTTATTGAGATACCAAGTTTGTTGGGTATTTCTGACATACTTTGTGGAAGAAATTAAAGATGGATTTGAAGTTTAGTTCACCACATCATCCAAAGACTAATGGACAAATTGAAGTTGTGAATTAGAGCTTGGGAAATTTGTTGCGATGCTTGGTTGGAGATAAACCAAAATGTTGGGATCTGATTTTACCATAGGCAAAATTTACATACAATAATTATGTCAAAAAGAGAATGGGTAGATCACCTTTCCATATTGTATATGGGAGAAATCCTAGAAATGCTTCTAAATTGAGGTAGTTGGATAAATAGGAGATAAGTACTGCTAGAGTGAAAGATTTTGCTGAACATTTGAAGAACATCCATGAGGAGGTGAAGAAGCACATCACAAAGATGAATATGTAGTACAAGACTAAGGAAGATGCAAAAAGGAGGTATATGAAATTTTGAATTGGAGATGAGTCATGGTTTATTTGAGAAAGGAGAGATTTCTAGTGGATACATATAATAAGCTAAAAATGAAGAAGCTTGGACTATGCAAGATAGTAAAAAAGCAAGAATATGAAAATGCTTATGAAGTAAAGTTGCATGCTGAAGTGAATATTTCACTAGTGTTTAATATTCTAGATTTGACATAATATTATGAGGGAGATGATGGAGATGAAGTTGTGAAATCACAGTGGAGCATTCTGGTATCTACTTTAGCTACATAAGAGATTAAGGAGATATTGGACAATCATGTAGGTAGAAGTACAAGGAACATAACATATAAGGAGTATATGGTCAAATGGAAAAGGAGGCCTGTAGAGTATTCATCGTGGCTAATACACGAGGAGGTTGACCATCTTGGTTTTCCATTGAATTCCTAAGGCATGACAATGTTACTTCTCAAACTACCCTAGATGTTTGATGCATGAGCATCCTAGGTGTATGGGCAATCTTGCATCACCCAAAAATATTTCTATTTCCAATTTTCCAATTTTTAGTGTTTTTAATAAGGGTTATTCCTACATAGAGTTGTTATTTGAGGGAACTTGCTAGTTTTATTAAGTTGGTATTATATGCTCAGATTATTCTAATCTCATATATGGAGGTTTATCTTTGACATATCAACCTGTCTAATGAGTTTTATTGTCATATCATATGTATTGGTGCAATTATTATAGATTTTTGGAATGAATTTTGGATATCCAAACTTTAGGTCCAATGATGAAGGCCTAAATGGCTCCGAAATGAGGTGAAACCTTGGATAATGGATACATGCACAAATAATGGATGTAAATCACTAGTCAAGGATTCCATAATGGGGTTATAATAGCCCATCATGTCAACAATTTGCTAATTATAGTCTCCAAAAGTGGACCCATCTAAAAATGTATTTTGTAAATCATCTTGAGTCAATCATATGTAATAAAGTGTAATGGAATAATATAATATGGGGTTGGTAGGCCTCAAGGGTTAGGGCTTAATGTCTAGAACCTTCTTGGATGGCTAAAAGTGCCTATATAAGGAAGACCCATAGGTTATCTAGGGAATTCTAGGTGATAGTCACAACTCTATCTTGTAGGTTATTGTAAGGAATGCGCCCATGTGGGTTTGCATATTGTAATTTTGTAATTCTACATTTGTGGTGATAATAAGAAGCTCATATTTTGTTCTCTCAATTTTTTTTGTTCTATGTTTCTATTTTTTGTTGTGGAATTAAGGGGAACACCCTTCATCATTGAGTTTGGCTTGTGTAAGCAAAAGAGATGAAGGATTAAAGACTAGCATAATACCTCCTATAGGATTAAAGACAAAAATAGTTACGGAGCTCCAGGAGGTGGAGTAAAGAATGGATGAAAAGTGGGAGGTTAGATTTGAAAAAATGGTAAAGAAGTTAAAGGACAAAGAGAGAAAAGAGAGCACAATCTATGGTGCCTTGCGAGAATTAGAGGATTGCTTTGCATGTATGTCTATGATGATTGGAGGATAGTAGCTGGAAGCGGCTGTGCGTGAGGGTTTTGGAAGTTGGTATAGCTTCCTTTGGGCTATGCAAACATGGGGAAATCTTCCCATTTCTCTGCAATCTACTGTGATTTTTTGCACCCTTGATATTTTGGACAAAATTTTGTTGAGTAGGGTTTGATTGCATTGTGGGAATTGTGGGAATCAGTTTTTCTTTCAACATCTATATTTCTAAGTTTGTTTGTTGGGCGCTTATGGTTGCGAGTGGGGTCTCTAGGAGTCTCATTCTTGTTGAAGCCAGTTGTGATGGATCTTCTCCTGGGGCAATTTCACAAGAGAAGGAGCCATTTTATGTTAGCGAGCGTCAGACGTTAAATAAGGTTAATGGATGCTTTTTGTGTAGTCAGGATCAGCCTGCACTGGTTATTCCTCCAGAAGTAGTAATGGAAGATGTGGACTATTTGGCCACACATGCATTGATATGCAAGTTTCTTGGTATCCAAATTTCCCTGTCAACTCTGAAAGCTTGGATTCGCCATTCATGGTAGGTGGAAGGTGATATAGATATTATGTTGGTTGGTAATAGCTACTTTGTGGTGAATTTCTCTTGCATGTCAAATTAGAACGGGGTCTTTGAGGGAGGCCCATATTTTCATGACAGTGTTGGTCTTTTTGTCAAACCTTGGCATATGGGGTTCAATTCTGCTGAGGATCTTCCTTCGAGGGTTCCTGTTTGGGTCCATCTATCGTAGCTTCCTTTGGAGTTCTAGCGTGAGGATATCCTATGATAGATTGTTGTTGTGCTTGGAAAGTTGACTGCTATAACACATCAATCACTAGACAAAAAGGTTATTTCTTATGCCCATATTTGTGTTGAAATTGATTTAAATAATCCTTTTCCATATTCTTTAGAGATTTACCTAGGCTTTGCTTCTTGGATCCAACAACTAGACTATGAATCTATTCCCTTATGTTGCCACATTTGTCATGCATATGGGCATTTACAATGTCAATTCCCTCAAGCCTCAAAAGACAATGGTACCCCTGTTGGGTTCTTTGGTCCAAGGATGGCCAATGATGGTAAGGGGAATGGTCATAATGTTAGTACTAGAAAAGGAAATGTTCAGACTGATAGTACAAGAAAAGGGAAAACTCAATTGAACACTTTAAGTCAGGGGCAAGGGCCATCTAATACTACTGGTCTTGATAAGGATGGTTTTATCCTGGCTCGAAACCATGCTAAGGGGCAGGGTCAGAAGTGATCTCATCTAGATCGGCAAGTGGACTTAGGGTTCAATCATTTTGAGGTTCTTGACAACATGGTCATAAAAGAAGGTATTCATGTAGAGGCTCAGTATACAACTATTGGCTTAGAGGGGAGGAGTTCTATTCTTAGTGGCAACCAGGATGTTGTAGTTCAGCATTTGCTAAAGACTTCTATTGGCCCTAAGTCTATGCCCTTGTGGTTTCTCTTGCTCTACAGGAAAAGGATGTTCTTATAGTAGATTTGGTTAAAGATGTGTTTGCTTCTGGTAAAGGAAAGGGATCTTCTCTTGCTTTGGGCCTGATGCAAAGACCATTTAAGAAAGTCTCTTTTGCTACTCCCTCAAGAGTTGGGTGAAAGCATGATCAAGAAAAAATTAAACTTACAGGAGATTTACTAGTAGAGTATGGGGCTTTCAGGAGCTTGGACGAGCATTTTCCCCACTCTACTCAATGATTATTCTCTCATGGAATGTGAGGGGGTTGAATAGCATCCATAGATAAAAAGCTATTCATGAGCTAGTGGTTGAGCATTCTCTGGATATCCTTTGTATCCAGAAGACCAAGCTTTCAATGGACTTCATGTTTAGATGTGCTCCTAACATTTGATTTCTAGGCCAATGTCAGTGCATTGGTGCTTTGGGGAGCTCTGGTGGTCTTTCCATTTGCTGGGATCTAAGGAAAGTTATGCCACTTTACTGGGTCTCATGCCTCTCGACTCTCTCAATGGTTGCTTCCTCTCTAGAAATTAATTGGAGAGATGATTCTTGTTACTAATGTGTATGCTCCTGTTGATCTCCCTAGCAAGATTAAGCTATGGGATCATATTAGGCATGTCAAAATTTGTCATCCTTTCTTGCCTTGGATTGTGGCTAGAGACTTCAACTCTGTTCTCAGTCTGGAGGAGAAGAGGGGTGGGCTGGCCTACTTGTGTCCTTCTTCTAAGCTTCTTTGACCAAATATTGGTCTTTTACATCTCTATGATTTCAAACCTCTCAATGGACTCTTCACTTGGAAAAATCAAAGGGTTGGTAATGATGCTATCTTAGAACGCTTGGATAGGTTCCTTGTTTCTTGTTTTTGGAATTCTGGCTCTCTTTCGCTCTCTTTTGAAATTCTTAATTGGAGAGGTTCTAACCACTGGCCTATTAAGCTCACGACTAGTTATGTTGCTATCCCCAAGAAGCCTCCCTTTAAGTTCTAGCTTATGTGGCTTTGAGACTCTTCTCTTCATGACTTAATGGCTCATTGGTGGAGATAGGGAGGCCCTGCCTATGGCACTGCTATGTTCTTCTCTAAAAAACTTCAATATGTTACAAGGAAGTTGAAGCATTAGAAATGGAATTATTTTAGTAATCTCCACATTATGAAGAAGAGGGCTCAAGATCATCTTGATGTTATTACCAGGTAGATTCAGGATAGAGGTTTTTTTGAAGCTCTTGGCATAATAGAATCTTGAGCTTCTACTGATTTAGCTGAGTGGGATTTTAGAGAAGAAATTTATTGGAAGTATAAGGCTCGAGTTGACTGGCTTTAGGAAGTGGACAAGAACACCACTTTTGTCCATAAATATGTGTAGGCTCAATGACAGGAGTTACATTTCTTCTCTTGTTACTTTTAATGGGATGTGTCTGACCTCCTCTCAATCTATTTTCAGGGAAGCTATTTAGTTTCACTCTACTCTCTTTTTAGATGATTTACCTCTAATAGAGATTAGGAGACTACAATCCTATCTTGTATTCCCTATGTTGTGACCAGGGAGATGAATGACTCTCTTATGAGGCCTATTAGTATGTTTGACTTGGAGGGGGTGGTCTTTAGCTTGCAGAAGGGCAAAGCTCCAGGGCCTAATGGCTTCCTTGTTGAATTCTTTCAAGAATTTTGGGATATTATCAATCATGACCTTTTGGATGTGGTTTAGGAGTCCTATTCCAACAAAGAAATGCTCTAGGCCTTGAATGCTACTTTCTTAATCCTTATTCCAAAGAAGGAAGAGGCTAATTAGTTGGACTTCTTTAGGCCCATTGATCTTTGTAATGTGATCTATAAAATCATTAATAAGCTCCTAGTAGAGAGGCTTAAAGTTTGGCTTCCCATGGTTATCTCTCAAGAACAAGGGGGTTTTGTGGTAGGAAAACAAATTTTGGATGGGGTGGTTATTGCTTCCAAAGCTATTCACTCTATGTCTACTTCTAGGGAATGGGCCATGTTCATTAAGCTTGATATGGCTAAGGCTTATGACAGAGTCAATTGGGATTTCTTGCAGAAAGTTCTTCTGGCTTTTGGCTTTAGTTAGGAATGGGTTAGATGGGTTCTTAGTTGTGTTACTACTCCTTCCTTCTCGATCCTTCTCAATGGTGAACCAACAGAGCTTTTTGGGGCATCTAGAGGTCTTCGCTAAGGAGACCCCCTCTCTCCTTATTTGTTTATCATTATGGTTGAGGGACTTGGCAGCCTTATCAAGTTTCATGTTTTCCAAAATTTGATTCAAGGATGGCAATGGGGAAATGGTTTGCCCACTCTTTCCCACCTCTAGTTTGTTGATGATACAACCCTTGCTGGGAGAGCTCAATTTTGAGAAGCTAAAGCCTTTAGGCTCACCTTGGATACTTATTTGGCTACCTCTAGGTAGAAAATTAATGACCATAAGTCTTTTATTTTTTTCTTCAACACTCCTGAGCCTATCTAGCAGAGAATTGCTAATATCTTGAGATTTTAGATGAAGTCTCTCCCTCTGACTTACTTGGGGGTCCCTATTGTGGTGGATAGATAGCCTAGGCTTTTCTGGCAAAGCTTTCTTGACAAAATTTGACAAAAAGTCAATCATTGGACTCATAGGTGGCTCTCTACTACTGGTAGGGTAACACTCCTTCAATCAGTCATTTAGGCCCTTCCCACATACAGAAGCATGGTTCAGGCTGCCTTGGTGTATTTTCTTAAGGAATTTGATGCTCTCTTGCCAATTTCTTTGGAGTGGCAATTTGCAAAATACCAAATGGAGCCTCATCAATTGGGATACCATTTGCAGGCCAAAAAAGGAAGCATGCCTTGGCCTTCGTTTTGCTATCTTGTGCAGTCAAGCTCTTGCTGCCAAGCTTTATTGGCAATGGTGTTCTAGTTAGTCTTAGCTTTGGGCCTATATCTTGTCACACAAGTATTTACTTGGTGTTGAACCTTTAGATATTTCCAAGTTTTCTCTTGAGGGAAGAGGTTCTATGGTATGGAATACCCTCAAGATTGGTGCTCACCTAGTGAAGAGAAGTTTGTTTTAGATCTATAACAGAGGCACCGGGGCTATATTTTGGAGTGATTCTTGGAATGGGCATCCTCCTCTCTTATCCTCTCATCCACACTTGCAGTCTCTTCATGATTTTTTCCTTTTTGTTGGATGGAATAAGGTGGCTCATTATAAGAAGGCTTATAATCTAGGCCTTGTTGTGGGTTATAGATGGAAGAGTTCTTTTGATTGGTTGTTGGGTGGCTCTTTGGGAGATCGGTTGGAACTATCTCACATATTGGCTTCTAAGGAGTGTACCTCTCTATAGGTTGGATTGGGGAGGTGCTTCTTCTATTAAGTAATTTATTTCTTTAGGGTACCTTATGTTGACGAAGCAACTTTTGGCAAGGTGGAGGTCTCTTGGTGGAAGAAAGTTTGGAATAGTTTTTCATGGCCTAAGTGTAACTTTTTCCTCTAGATTCTAGTTTACAATCATTGTCTTACTTGGGGGAATCTCTGCAAGTGAGGCTTCCAAGGTCCTTCTATCTGTGTTTTATGCCACAAAAGTGAAGAGACTATTTCTCACCTTTTTTTCCAGTGCCCCTTTGCCAAACAGATTTGGCACTTCTGGTGGAGTGTGTGGGGATGTACATGCTGGCATGTTTCCTCTCTATCTGAATTCTAGGACTGTTTGGGCCATCCCCCTTCCAAGACTTCTTTTCTTTAGGTTACTTGGAATATTGGCCCTTCCTTTATATTATGGCATGTTTGGCTTGAGAGGAATTAGAGGATCTTTCATGATGTACAACTTGAGATTAGGCATATGTGGGGGGAAATTGTTAATTCTCTTCATGAAACACTCCTAGCTAAATGTGACATTGGTAGAGGTTTGGATCCTAGAGATTCTAGTATTTACTCATGCCTATCCTTTCCTCTTTAGGGCAACACTCCCTTAGTCCCCCACAACCACTTTGGAAATTGAGTTAGGCAACACTCTCAGCATGTTAATTGTGAGGGGCATTGGTCTCCTCCTGAGGCAGGCATTCTTAAAATCAACATTGATGGCTCTTCTCAGAGAAATATTGGTCCAACTGGTATTGGAGGTGTTGGGCATGATAGTTCTGGTGATATTTAGTTTCTATTTTCTATATACAAGGGCCACCATACTAATAACCTCATGGAAGCCTTGGCTATCCTAGTTGCAATGGAACAATGCTGTCAACATGGCTAGAAAATAATTATTTGTGAGACTAATTTGTAAGTGGTTGTTAATTTATTGAATAGTTAGAACCTTGTGCATGTGGATTGACATTTGGCTCTAGTTATTCAACAAATCATTCAGTTATGCAATTCTTTGGATTTTGTGTCTTTTATGCATATCCCTCGGGAGTGGAATGGTGTGGCTGATTGTTTGGCTAAATAGGCCTTTGAGCATGGACTAGATTGGAACATTATTGATCATACAATTCTTCCCCTTGAGTTATCTCAGATGTTGGTTCAACTTGTGAACCAAGATAAAGCTTTGTAGTTCTCTTTGTTTCTTGTCTTGTTCTTCTCTCTTTGGTATTCAATAAATTTTTTACCCCTCTTTTAGTTTAAAGAGAGAAAAGAGGAAAGTGGACTAGAAGTCTTGAATAATGAAATAAAGGAGGAAAATCTTCCAATGCAAGACATGAGTGTAGACTAGAAGGTGTATGTGAATTGTATTAAGGAAGGACATAAAGAAAATGTTGAAGTTAAGATAGATGTTCCTAGTTTTAGTGAAAATATTGATTATGATGAGCTTGTGGATTGGATAGAGGCTCTAAAAAGTTATGAGTATAAGGTGTTGGAATTCTTTAGAATAATTGAGAGGGGGGGGGGGGGGGGGGGGTGGTGAATCATTTATCCAAGGTCTAGATGTATAATTAAAACTTTTCACAACTTACTGAACCCATATCCATAAAACATTTTCATCATGCATGCATCTATTAGATCATACAATCACTTAAAATTGTAGGTTACTATCAAATCAACTTTGTAGAAATGTAAGCATGAAACATAACATATTTAATAACACATTTGACACAATTATTTATCATGGAAACCCAATTTGAGAAAAAAAAACACCAATAACATGCTACTCATTCTCACTCTTCTGAAGTGATGCCCTATGAAAGGCCAACCCTATTAAAGGTTATAATGCACACTGTTAAATGCAACTTGGTTAAAGGATTTCAATCACCCTATCAGGAGTGAGCCTTGTTAGTGGACTTTAGATCATTTACTTGGTTAAAGATTTTACAAATGACTGTTAGGTCAACTTTAATCCAAAGAATTTACCCTAGACTGATAGAATGATTAGAAAGTAGCAATATGTTGGAAATACTATGACAAGCTAAGTTACTAAGAGGGGAAGGGTGAATCAGTAACTTCTAAAACTTTTATCCCAATTAGAAATTAATCCTTTATATGAATTTTGATCTAACTTCATGAATGAGAAACTAAAAATCATGAAAGCATACATAACACTTTGACACAAGATTTGGTGACCCAGAAACTGTAACGCCCCGCCAAGGGATCCAAAGAATTAACCTAAAGTTTCACTAAGTTTGGTAGCATTTAAAAAAAAAATACATGAAAGTAAAAACCATTTATAACTTATACATATGATAATGGAAGCAATAACAATAGTACAAGTGAAAGTAAACATAGCATACATAACAGGTTACATTCTTTATGGATCCCTTAACATTGAATTACATCTAAATTAACTAATCATCTAACATCACATCCTCATGAAATAATAATGATACATCCAATGTACTTAAACAATATACAAGTGTCCTTTTTGAATTACATTTCAGATTACTCAATCATCTACTGTACCAGTCACAGGGTATGAAAGGCATAAAAGAATATACATATGTGTAAATAAAGTACATCATCATCCTAATTCTCATCCTTGATGCAATAACATAAATGAAACCATACATCATACATGATACATCATCATAAGAGATAACCATAAATCATCAAACATAAATATCTAAGTGCATGGTTCCTCCCAACCATTAATAACATCATTAGACCATCGTGGGTCCTAGCCATCCCTCTGTGCATAACATTTCAAATCATCGAAGAGATCATCAGTATTAACATAGTAGGAATGTCACTCCTATAAAAATACTACATCATATGTAGAAAGTAATCTACCATGCAAAGTAAAGCATAAGATAACATCATCTAACATATGCAAATCATCAATGTAAGGATATATGTCCACCATCATAATCCATGAATACATCAACTACATATCTCAAATGGATCTCATATGGTAAGAGTGAAAAAGCACTATCACCCAATCGCGTGGAACCTAAATGGTCCACTCCCACCGCACTAAGGAGATAATCTCAAGTTCCAAATAGGCTATCAAAATCACATAGCATAAATACTCTCTAAGTCCAGGAATCCTAAAAGTATACTAACTCAAAGGTTCCAATCACAAACTGACATCTAATCCTAGAGGCACACAAAGACATGTAGGAAACCTACTATGCAAGCGGGAAAGTGTCATCGCATGGATTATGCTAGAGTTACCCTGGTAGTATTCCAATAGACCCCAACCCCCTAATGATCCCTGTGCAGCCACTAGTATCCTCTCATACAGACAAGGCATACTACGAAATGCAAAGTCACAACCAAGCATTCTCTCTACTCCCATCCTAGTCTGTACAAGCACTCGAGGCATGGGCAATAACAAAACAATTATCTTTTTAGGTTCATTTAGTTAGTATTAGGTGTGAATGTTTTCACTTATTAAGGAAACTTACAATGAGTTACCCTGGCAGCCTCTTAGGGCCTTGGGCCTTGACCCCCATTGCAAGCCACTTCCCAACACTACAAGTAGATAACCTCCCCTAAGCTCATGGAATCATAAATCTCAAAATCACAAAAGATAATCCACAATATAAACATCAAATCTCCATGAGCAACTGAAAAACATCATAGATAATCATGACCACAACAATTCTCTATTGGCAACTGAAGGTATCCCTGATAATCACAATAATCATTGGTTCTTAATAAGCAACCAAAAGCATCTCAAAATAGTACTGATCGAAGACTCCAAGATGGTTGAGTCAAAACATGTCACAACATGACATCATCAAGATCAGATAATAATTTCAATTCCATCAAATGACTGGAAAGTAACCCAAGTATAATTGATTGATGACTCAAAATGGTTAAGTCAAATGTCTCATACATATGAATCTCAGCTTCACACAAGAAGACTGGAAAGCATTAACAATCAGTAAATACAAACATCTCATAGAGCATACCATCACATAACCATGGTTGGGTTTATAAAGATTAGAATCAAAAGACATCATCATGACATCACAATCATAACCCCCAAGCCTCTGGTAGATGTCTTATAATTGGTCAACACTAGTCAACCCAAAAACCCAAAACAAGAAGCATAAAGTAAACACAATGTAAGCACATGTTTTGGTTTGCTAAAATTGCATAATTAAATTAAGTGTGGAGGTCTTAGTTTTCATTTCCCAATTTAGACATTGAGTGAAGGAACATTTGTACGTTATCCTAACCCATGTATTATTTTGATGGATTAAAGTTTTTTCCTCTAACTCTTAGAACTCAATTTTCTAGATGTACATATGGTTTATACAAACATTATTTGCGAATGACCCCCATTGAGTTCCAATAGGACACATGGAAAAGTTCAATAAATCAATTGAAAAAGCAATTACAAATTTTCCCCAAAATACATTAAATTTATATTATAAAACTAAATGATTAATTATTAAGGAAATAATCCTTTAATAAAATTTTATTTATAATATATATAAATATAAATTAATATTATATAATAATAAATAATATTAATAACTAACATTTAAAATTTATTATTATTTAATAACTTTAATAACAATATAATATAATAGTCGAATTACACATAACATACATTCTTCCTTAAAAAAAAAAAAAATTTCTTTAAATATACATCCCCCTAACATAAATCCACCCGTGCAGTACATGGTACCTGCTATCGTAGGTCTGCGTCAACAACGGGTACAGAGTACCCCTGTCATCATAGTCCCTGCGGTGGCAGGTCCTCTGCGTACCCACAGGGTGATAGGGATACAGGCTATGCCCTATTCAATTAATTTTTTTTAAAAATATAATAAATGTTTTCAATAAAATGGTTTTCGCTTGCATGTTTTGACAAACATTTGCGTATTTAAAATTTTCTTTTTTTATAATTATAAACATTTTTAATAAATGTTATTAGCAGTCATTTTCTAAAAAGTAGTATGCAACATTTCTTTTAATAAATGTATATATATATGTTTATATATATACACACACACACACATATATATATATACATATGTATATATATGCATTTGTATATATATATATATATATATATATATATATATATATATATATATATATATATATGGAGATTTATAAGCATAAATGCATATTTTAGAAAAAGAGAAACATTATAATAACACTTGCAAATATAACATAATTTTTAAACAAATAGGCTTTTCAATTCTACCAATTAGGAATTCTACTCATAATGGTCATTCCTTAGATTTACCTATTAACTCGTCTAATAGGTTTGATCCTACATTTTTTTTTAAAACCCTAGCCCATAGAATTCTCAGATCTACGCATAGGGGATTTTCTCATATAGAATTTAACTACCCATAACAAAAGCATGCAAGCAAGATATGCAAAATCTTCAGAAAGCATTTAGAAGACACGAAGAAGACAGGGAGTGCAAGAAGCGGAAATAACATAGGCAAAATCACAAGAGTCTACCCAGATTCTAATGCTAATTCGCTTCTCCTCAAAAACTATAGAGCAAGCTCCTTCCTTCTCCCACATTCTTGAGTCCTCCAAAAACACTCTCCAAATGCTCTCTCTAAGCTTCTAGGAGTGCATGAATATAAAGAACTCTTAGGAAGCACCTAGAATGTCTCTAGAAACAACTAGAAGGTGTTGACAACTAAGCATGAGCTCTTTCCAACCTTCTAGATGAGTCATAAGGTTGTAGACACCATGTGCTTAATTGGTGCACTAACTCCTGTGTTGTTGACATATGTGCAATCAAGAGGTGCGTTTACTCCTAGGCAAGCTTATAACTTTTATTTTGATTCTTTTATTACTTTTATTATTATAATTTATTTATTACTTTCTTATTATTTTTATTATTTTAATTTTAATTTCTATTTTTTTTAAATTTAATTATTTTCTCAATAAATTTCTATTTAATTAATTATAATCAAAATATCAAAGATCATGATATTATATTAATTTTTCCCAAATAATTAATTTATTAATTAAATCTATTTATTTAAGACTTAATTAATAGAAAATTCACCATAAACCTCCAAGATAAAATATGAAAACCCATCATAGAGCAATCCATACAAAATCAGTCTAAAGGGTTAAAAGTCATGAATTATGTCATCCGACACATTCGAAAGGTAAAATATCTAGATACTTGTCCTATCTCTCTAGGAAAAATGGTTTAAGGGTTTGGGATTTGGACTTGAGAATTTATCTCCCTTCTCTTACCATTGAGATAGTGCGATAGGGTACGCTCATCCTGGCAATTCAGGGAAGTCGATACTCAGTACCTGTAACTTGCATAAAAACTATGCATGTACATACAATATATATAATGCTAAGCTAAACAAGCAATGGCAGGAAGTGGTGCATCGTGTAGATCCCGACTAGTAGGTGACTATGAATCCCTTCCTTAACCACATAAAAAATGCTATACATTAGAACAAACATGCACACCATACACATGCAAGTATGGGGTAAGTATTCATAAGAAGACACATGTGATAAATAACCATCTAACTAATCATCATCAATAACTGAAAGCAATGTAATAATCATCATGCATAAATGAAATGTAGAGTCTAAGTAATCTCATCATACATTAACTGAATCCATAACATAATATCTGATCATCTCAAGACAATGCTACTAACCATCAACATAAAACTAGTCTAACATAGTCCGATAATAATAGCAACAATATGTCCAGAAAAATGTAGTCGAGGGTAGGCATTACATCCACCCCCCTTGGATTAGGCTTACTCCTGGAAGCCTACAAACAAGTATGGATATAACTCCTATAATCTAGCTGCATCCTCCCATGTAGCATTGGACCCTTACCTACTCTATGGTTTGACCCTTGAGGGTCAACTCCCGCTACTCCAGAATATGAACCAGCTCCAAAGCTAGCTGCCTGTCCTCTACCTACAACACATTCCAATCAAGAACATGTATAACATCAGGAATATACTATCTAAGTACTGAAACATGGAAAACATCATGAATGCGAGCTAGGCTGGGCAGTAGAGCAAGGCGATAAGCAACTGGGCCAATCCTCTCAAGAATCTTGAATGGTCCCACAAAGTGAGGTGCTAGCTTTGAACGCTTTTCATATTAGATCAGACTCTTCTACAGACACACTCTTAAGAAAACCTTAGCTCCCATAGCAAACTGCTTATTTGTCCTATGTGCATCAACATACTTTTTCTGTCTATATTGTGCTGTAGTCAAGTGCTCGCGGATACGCACTACCTATTGTTCCATGTCACAAAGCATCTTAGGATCCAACAGGATGTGATCCTCAAGACTATCCCAACTCAAGGGTGTATGACAAGGATGTCCATATAAAGCCTAAAATAGTGCCATGCCAATAGAACTATGATACCCATTGTTGTAAGCAAACTCCACTAGGTAGAGATAGTCCTCCCAATGTGTCTGCCTATCCATCACATACATCCTTAACATATCTTCCAAAACCTAATTCACCCTCTCTATCTAACCATTTGTCTTTGGGTGATATGCCAAACTAAAATTCAATTGTGCTCCAAGCTCATGCTGCAGCGATGTCTAGAATGCGGATGTGAATACAGGATCCCTATCTGAAATGATCTTTCGGGGAATGCCATGTAGTCTCACAATGTCATGCATGAAGACATTAGCTATAGAAGGTGTTGTGTAGGAAGACATGATTGGTGAAAAATGTGCCACCTTAGTCAACTGATCAACAATGACCATGATAGCATCATGGTGACGAACAATCATAGGTAATCCTACTATGAAGTCCATAGAGATGATGTCCCACTTCCATGAAGGAATGAGATTTGGTTGAAAAAGCCTTGCCAGGTGCTGGTGTTCTGCCTTGACTCTCTGACACTCAACACACCTAGCCACATAATCAACAATGTCTCGCTTCATCCCAGACCAATAGAATAAATGTCACAAATTACCATGCATCTTCTTAACACTTGGATGTGCCAAGTAAGGTGTATGATGGGCCTCTACTAGGATCAAGGTGCGAAGCTCATCTAGTAACGACACATAAATCCTCCCTGAATGTCTCAAAAGACCATCTAATTCTCAAACGTAGCTAACAAACTTACCCTCCAAAGGTCTTTCCGAATCTATCTCTCTGCACACTTCTTGATACCAAGAATTTGTAGGAAGTGCCCAAAGAATCTAACTCCTCAAATCAACACTAAGAGTCATAGATGATATCACATGTCTCCTGTGACTCAAAGCATCTGCCACCACATTCTCCTTTCCCTAAATGTATTTTACCTCAAAATCATACTCACATAGAAATTCCATCCATCACCTCTGGCAAGCATTCAAATTAGGCTGAGTGAAAATATACTGAAGATTGCGATGATCACTATGCAATTCGAATCTGTGCCCCAACAAGAAATGTCTCCACCTTGTCAAAGCATGAACTACTACTGCTAACTCAAGATCATGTGTAGGATAATTTAGCTCGTGATCCTTGAGCTTGCATGATTCATACGCAATCACCCATCCATTTTGCATCAAAACTGCTCCAATCCCTTCAACGGAAGCATCTGTACAAACCATGAAATCTCCCTCTGGATTGGGTACTGCTAAGATTGGTGCACTGGTCAAAAGCTCCTTGAGCTTCTGAAATGCTCCCTCACACTTCTCCATCCAAAAAAACTTCTTTCCTTTCCTCTGAAGGGAAGTGATAGGATGTGCCATTCTGGAGAAGTTTTGGACAAATCTGCGATAATAAATAGCTAGACCCATGAAACGATGAATCTCTGAAACATTAGTCAGTGTAGGCCAATCTACTATTGCCTGAATCTTTCTAGGGTCTATTGAAATACCATCACCTGAAATGACATGCCCTAAATACTAAATCTCTAGTTTGAAGAATTCACACTTAGCTGCATTGGCATAAAGTTGATTGTCTCTTAAGCATTGTAAAACCAATCGCAGGTGTTCCTCATGCTCCTTTTGAGACTTAGAATATATCAATATGTCATCAAGAAACACAAGTACAAACCTATCAAGATAATATTGAAACACTCCAATTATCAAACTCATGAAAACTGATGGAGCATTTGTCAGCCCAAAAGGTACCACTGTGAACTCGTAATGCCCATAGCAAGTTTGAAAGGCGGTCTTGTGAATGTCAGCTTCCTTAATGCAAAGTTGGTGGTATCTTGACTTAAGTTCAATCTTGGAGAATACTGTAGCTCCCTTGATTTGATCAAATAAGTCATCAATCCTAGGCAGAGGATACCTATTCTTAATGGTCACCTTATTCAATTGCCTGTAATCAATACAAAGGCACTAAGAACCGTCTTTCTTTTTCAAAAAGAGCATTGGAGCTCCCCATGGTAATACACTAGGTCGAATACTCCCTTTGGCCAAGAGTTCCTCTAGCTGAAGATGCAACTCACCCAATTCTTGTGTAGTCATGCGATAAGGAGTGTTAGAGATAGGCTCTGCTCTAGGAATTAGATCAATGCTGAAATTGATGTCCCTTTTCGAAGGCATACCTAGAATTTCACTTGGAAATACGTCTGCGTACTCTTGTAAAATTGAGTGATCTAAATTCTTCCTCACTGGATCATCCTCATCAAGATCATTTACCATAATAGCAAATATTTGACATCCCTTATGGAAACTTCACTTCAATTGCATAGTAGAAATCATCCATAGAGATATAGGCCTTGGTATCCCAACAATCTTTACATCATTCCCTTGGTCATCTTGGCATATTATAATCTTCATCTTGCAATCTATACTGGCTTTATGAGATCCAGGTTAGTCCATACCCAAAACCAAATCATAGGAACCAAGGGGTATAACCTGAAAGTCAACTGCAGTATCAAATCCTCTTATGCTAAGCCCACACTTATGAACTACAAAATCTATGGAGACCTTAATGCCCGAGGCTAGTTCCACTTGCCAACCATGATCTTCCTTCACCGCATCCAACTTACACTTAGCAACTATAGATGGAGAAATAAATGAATCTGTAGCTCCTAAATCAAACAACACTGAAAGAGATGTACCTCAAATAGCTCCTGTGGTTTCAACCACTATTCCCTGATGATCTACCTGACGGTGATCTACTACTGCAAACACTCTATGAGCTCTTCTTGCATCTCCTAATATAGGCTCGGATGTTGTTGGCCTAGGGCCTAAATAATGAGGTGCTTGCTAAGGACAGTGAGCTACAAAATGTCCAATCTGTCCACTTGAAAAACATCCTATATTTCTACCAGATCCTCTACCCATAGGTGGTGCATTTGACTACTAACGACTATTCCTGCTAACAAAAGACTGACTACTCTGAGCTGGCTGATTGGGTTGATTCTATTTATTGGACTAAGCATTACAGTTGTTATTGGAATTAGAACCTCCACCACCACCTTGAGCCTGAGAGTTTGATCCCTTCTGCTGCTGTGTCTACTAAGATTGCTGCTGAAACTATTTCCCCTTAGAAAAAGGAGGCTTCTTGTTACCACCTGAGTTGTAGTTGCCTTTAGATCCTGATGCTGCGGGTGCTCCTAAAAAACCTCCTTGACCAAGGTTGACACTTTGTTCAACAAGGATAACTTGTCGTACCACATCCTTGAGGGTTTTGTCTCAAATACCTTGACACCCCCAATTATACGGTTGTTCAAACCCCTAATAAAGTACTGTGTCAACTGAGCTAAGTTTTCACTGAATCCTGAAAAAGACATGAGCTCATAGAATTTATGCTCATACTCTATCACCATCATAGAATACTGCCTGAGATTATGGGACTCATCTGCCCTTTGTTGCTTCCATTCCTATGGTAGGAATCATTCATGAAAACTCTCTAAGAATAGCTCCCAAGTGACACTACTCATATCAATACCCAGCTTCTTTTCCTCAATTGTCCACCAAGTTGCCCGAAAATTCTCCAGATTAGTAATGGTGAATCTTGCCTTAACATTACTGTAAAATTCCTACATAGCAAAAATCCTGTCAAGGGCAATAAGCCATTGTTCAGTCACATATCCAGAACCTTTCCCGTTAAAGGGCTTGACCTTGGATCTTAAAAGGTCCTTCATCTAAGTAGATACAATAGATCTCTGTCGATCCTTCCAAGGGCTCCTAGACCTGGGTCTATGGTCTTGTTCTGTTTGATATGCTTTATGCTGATCCTGAATAGGAGGTAGATGGTCAAGAATGGTCTGCATCATCTGTCTCAAGTTAACCTTCTCAGACTCAGCTTGGTCCTCTCTATGACTCTCTTCCTATTGCTTACTAGCATGCTCTCCTCCGCTCTCTTTGTGAGCAGATTCTCCACGAACAGACTCATGGACATTGATAGCTCTGCCACGACCACGGCCTCCAATAGAAGACCTAGCCCCAGATACCATCCTACAATAGTACAAAGTACTATTACAACCAAAAGACACATGTTTGCAATAGACTAAGTTCAATTTCAGTTTTGCCTATGTTTAGGTTTAAGTAAAATTTTCAGGTTTGAAACCTAAGTGTTGAAGTCTGAATAATATGCAAGTAACAGTTTAAGTTTTGTTTTAGTTCACCTAGTTTTCAAGTTTGAAAGAGATACACATAATAGTTCAAAGTCCTAGTTTGTTCCAAAATACTCAGAGCTCCCAATGTAGAAACTCAGGCTCTGATACCAAATGTAACACCCCGCCAAGGGATCCAAAGAATTAACCTAAAGTTTCACTAAGTTTGGTAGCATTTTTTTTAAATACATGAAAGTAAAAACCATTTACAACTTATACATATGATAATGGAAGCAATAACAATAGTACAAGTGAAAGTAAACATAGCCTACATAATAGGTTACATTCTTTATGGATCCCTTAACATTGAATTACATCTAAATTAACTAATCATCTAACATCACATCCTCATGAAATAATAATGATACATCCAACATACTTAAACAATATACAAGAGTCCTTTTTCAATTACATTTCAGATTGCTCAATCATCCACTGTACAAGTCATAGGGTATGAAAGGCATAAAAGAATATACATATGTGTAAATAAAGTACATCATCATCCTAATTCTCATCCATGATGCAATAACATAAATTAAACCATACATCATACATGATACCTAATCATAAGAGATAACCATAAATCATCAAACATAAATATCTAAGTGCATAGTTCCTCCCAATCGTTAATAGAATCATTAGACCATCATGGGTCCTAGCCATCCCTCCATGCGTAACATTCCAAATCACCGAAGAGATCATCGATATTAACATAGTAGGAATGTCACTCCTATAAACATACTACATCATATGTAGAAAGTAATCTAACATGCAAAGTAAAGCATAAGATAACATCATCTAACATATGCAAATCATCAATGTAAGGATACATGTCCACCATCATAATCCATGAATACATCAGCTACTCGTCTCAAACGGATCTCATATGGTAAGAGTGAAAAAGCACTACCACTCGACCATGTGGAACCTAAATGGTCCACTCCCATGGCACTGAGGAGATAATCTCAAGTCCCAAATGGGCTATCAAAATCACATAGCATAAATACTCTCTAAGTCTAGGAATCTTAAAAGTATACTAACTCAAAGGTTCCAATCACAAACTAACATCTAATCCTAGAGGCACACAAATACATGTAGGAAACCTACTATGCAAGCGGGAAAGTGTCATCACACGGATCACTCTAGAGTTACCTTGGTAGTCTCCCAATAGACCCCGCCCCCCTAGTGATCCCTGTGCGGCCACTAGTATCCTCTCATATAGACGAGGCATACTACAAAATGCAAGGTTGCAACCAAGAGTTCTCTCTACTCCCATCCTAGTCTGTACAAGCACTCAAGGCATGGGCGAGAACAAAACAATTATCTTTTTAGGTTCATTTAGTTAGTATTAGGTGTGAATGTTTTCACTTATTAAGGAAACTTACAATGAGTTACCCTGGTAGCCTCTTAGGACCTCGGGCCCTGGCCCCCATTGTAAGCCACTTCCTGACACTACAAGTAGATAACCTACCCTAAGCTCATGGAATCATAAATCTCAAAATCACAAAAGATAATCCACAATATAAACATCAAATCTCCATGAGCAACTGAAAAACATCATAGATAATCATGACCACAACAGTTCTCTATTGGCAATTGAAGGTATCCCTGATAATCACAATAATCATTGGTTCTTAATAAGCAACCAAAAGAATCTCAAAATAGTACTGATCGAAGACTCCAAAATGGTTGAGTCAAAACATGTCACAACATGACATCATCAAGATCAGATAACAATTTCAATTCCATCAAATGAATGAAAAGTAACCTAAGTATAATTGATCGATGACTCAAAATGGTTAAGTCAAATGTCTCATACATATGAATCTCAACTTCACACAAGAAGACTGGAAAGCATTAAAAATCAGTAAATACAAACATCTCATAGAGCATACCATCACATAACCATGGTTGGGTTTATAAAGATCAGAATCAAAAGACATCATCATGACATCACAATCATAACCCTCGAGCCTCTGGTAGACGTCCTATAACTAGTCAACACTAGTCAACCCAAAAACCCAAAACAAGAAGCATAAAGTAAACACAATGTAAGCACATGTTTTGGTTTGCTAAAATTTCATAATTAAATTAAGTGTGGAGGTCTTAGTTTTTGTTTCCCAATTTAGACATTGAGTGAAGGAACATTTTGTACGTTATCCTAACCCATGTATTATTTTGATGGATTAAAGTTTTTTCCTCTAACTCTTAGAACTCAATTTTCTAAATGTACATATGGTTTATAGAAACATTAGTTGCGAATGACCCCCGTTGAGTTCCAATAGGACACATTGAAAAGTTTAATAAATCAATTGAAAAAGCAATTACAAATTTTCCCCAAAATACATTAAATTTATATTATAAAACTAAATGATTAATTATTAAGGAAATAATCCTTTAATAAAATTTTATTTATAATATATATAAATATAAATTAATAGTATATAATAATTAATATTATATAATAATAAATAATATTAATAACTAACATTTAAAATTTATTATTATTTAATAAATTTAATAACAATATAATATAATAGTTGAATTACACATAACATATATTCTTCCTTAAAAAAAACAAAAAATTCTTTAAACATACATCACCCTAACATAAATCCACCTGCTCAATACACAAACCTGCTATCGCAAGTTTGTGTCGATAATAGTTACAGAGTACCCTTGTCGTCACAGTCTCTACGACGATAGGTCCTCTGCGCACCCGCAGGGTGATAGGGATACGGGCTACACCCTATTCAATTAAATATTTTTAAAAATACAATAAACGTTTTCAATAAAATGTTTTCCACCTGCGTGTTTTGACAAGCATTCATGTATTTAAAATTTTCTTTTTTTATAAATATAAACATTTTTAATAAATGTTATCAGTAGTTGTTTTCTAAAAAGTAATATGCAACATTTCTTTTAATAAACGTGTATATATATGTATATATATATGTGTGTATATACATATATACATATATATATATATACATACATACATATATATACATATATATATATACATATACATATATATACATATATACATACACACACACACACATATATATATATATATATACATACATATATATATATATATATATATACACATACATATATATATATATATATATACATACACATATATATATATATATATATATATATATATATATATATATATACATACATACATATATATACATATATATATATATATATACATACATATATATATATACATATACATATATATACATATATACATATATACATATATACATACACATATATATATGTATATGTATATATATATGTATACATATATATATATATATATATATATATATATATATATGTATACATATATATATATATATATGTATACATATATATATATATATACATACATATATATATATACATACATATATATATACATATATATATATATACATATATATACATATACATATATATATATACATATACATATATATATATATATATATATATATATATATATATATATATATATGCGAATTTATAAGCATAAATGCATATTTTAGAAAAAGAGAAACATTATAATAGCACTTGCAAATATAACATAATTTTTAAACAAATAGGCTTTTCAATTCTATTAATTAGGAATTCTACTCATAATGATTGTTCCTCAGATTTACCTATTAACTCGTCTAATAGGTTTGATCCTACAATTTTTTTAAAAACCCTAGCCTATAAAATTCTTAGATCTATGCATAGGGGATTTTCTCATATAGAATTTAACTACCCATAACAAAAGCATGCAAGCAAGATATGCAAAATCCTCAAAAAGCATTTAGAAGACACGAAGAAGATAGGGAATGCAAGAAACAGAAATAACATAGGCAAAATCACAAGAGTCTACCCGAATTCTGATGCTAATTCGCTTCTCCTTAGAAATTGTAGAGCAAGCTCCTTCCTTCTCCCACGTTCCCAAGTCCTCCAAAAATGCTCTCCAAACGCTCTCTCTAAGCTTCTAGGAGTGCTTGAATATAAATAACTCTCAGGAAGCACCTAGAATGTCTCTAGAAACAACCAGAAGGTGTTGACAACTAAGCATGAGCTCTTTCCAACCTTCTAGATGAGTCATAAGGTTGTAGACACCATGTGCTTAATTGATGCACTAACTCCTGTGTTGTTGACATATGTGCAATCAAGAGGTGTGTTTACTCCTAGGCAAGCTTATAACTTTTATTTTGATTCTTTTATTACTTTTATTATTATTATTTATTTATTACTTTATTATTATTTTTATTATTTTAATTTTAATTTCTAATTTAAAAAAAAAATTTCTTTTCTCAATAAATTTCTATTTAATTAATTATAATCAAAATATCAAAGATCATGATATTATATTAATTTTTCCCAAATAATTAATTTATTAATTAAATCTATTTATTTAAGACTTAATTAATAGAAAATTCACCATAAACCTCCAAGATAAAATATGAAAACCCATCATAGAGCAATCCATACAAAATCAGTCTAAAGGGTTAAAAGTCACGAATTATGTCATCCAACACATTCAGAAGGTAAAATATCTAGATACTTGTCCTATCTCTCTAAGACAAATGGTTTAAGGGTTTGGGATTTGGACTTGAGAATTTATCTCCCTTCTCTTACCATTGAGATAGTGTGATAGGGTACGCTCATCCTGGCAATTCAGGGAAGTCGATACCCAGTACCTATAACCTGCATAAAAACCACACATGTACATACAATATATATAATGCTAAGCTAAATAGGCAATGGTAGGAAGTGGTGCATCATGTAGATCCCGACTAGTAGGTGACTACGACTCCCTTCCTTAACCACATCAGAAACACCATACATTAGAACAAACATGCACACCATACACATGCAAGTATGGGGTAAGTATTCATAAGAAAAAACATGTGATAAATAACCATCTAACTAATCATCATCAATAACTGAAAGCAATGTAATAATCATCATGCATAAATGAAATGTAGAGTCTAAGTAATCTCATCATACATTAACTGAATCCATAACATAATATCTGATCATCTCAAGACAATGCTACTAACCATCCACATAAAACTAGTCTAACATAGTCTGATAATAATAGCAATGATTTGTCCAGAAAAATGTAGTCGAGGGTAGGCACTACATCGTTTCATTCCAAATGGAAAGTAAAACTGGGGTGAGGATGATACCCACAAGCTTTAGTACTATAGTATAAAATTGGCCTATTAAGGCTTACATTGATCACTTCTGATGATCTACCTTGTTAGGAGCAATAAGAACTGTTAGGTCCACCTTGTGAAAGGATTTACAAACATACAATAAAGTATGCACTTGGTAAAGAGATTGACCAAAGATTGTTAGGTCTACCTTGTTATAGGATTTGACTGATCCACTTGTTAGGATGAAATAGTAGCTAATCTTTGATCTGCAACTTGGTTTTCTGAATGAGACTCCTTTGAGTGTACAAACCACCTTTGCTATGATAGATGAATCTTTGCTACTCCTTATACTATTGTAGCCTTTTTAATTCGCTCTTCTTCTCTTCTCTAATGATTACATTATTCCTTTTTGATTCCATGCATGCATTGGATGTGATACAACACATTACATATATATCAATCTAATTACATAATTACAAAGTCAGCCACAACACAAGTTTACACAAAATATTACAAAGTTAGCCAAAGTGTAGAAATTCGAGCTCTGAAGACTGACTTGGTGAGGTTCTAATATTTGACAGCCACTGTCACTACTCAACATCATCATGCACTCGGTAGATGTATAAGCTCAATCCATACTAATCACTTCCAAGTAGTCTTGAACTCAGTTTGCACTAGTGACTTGACAAATACTATGAAACTTGGCATATAAATTGAATCACTTGGTTCATATTGTATAGCTTGGTAAACACTATCACCTTGAGCTCAATATAAACTGAGTCTCTTGGTTAACAATGAGTAGCTTGGTCAACACCAGGCTTGCATCACATCAATTGTAAACTCGGTAAACTCTATACAGCTCAGTTTACACTGGTAAACTTCGTATACACTGTAATGCTCAATTTACACTATTGATCTTTAACTTTGTAGTAACTACTTTGTAGTGCCTGCCCCTAAGTTGCATTTCAGTTATCATTGCCAAACTCCTTTAGGCTAGTTTTATACTTGATGTTTAGTAGCATTACTTTCAGATTTTCAGATATTGTTTCAGATTTAGTTACTTATATGATGAGATTACTTGGTACTCTATATTTCATGCATGTATGATGATTATTCAGTGTTTTTAGTTATCAATGATGATTAGTTAGATGGTTTATTATCACATGTGTCTTCTTATGGATACTTACCCCATACTGCATGTGTATGGTGCGCGTGTTTGTTTTCTTTATGTATGGTGTTTCTGATGTGGTTAAGGAAGGGACTCGTAGTCACCTGCTAGTCAAGATCTACACGATGCACCATTTCCTGCCATTGCTTGTTTAGCTTAGAATATTGTGTCTGTACATGTGTGGATTTTATGCAAGTTGCAGGTACCGAGCATCGACTTCCCTGAATTGCCAGGATGAGCATACCCTATCACATTATCTTAATGGTAAGAGAGGGGAGATAAATCTTAAGTCCAAATCCTAAACCTTTAAGCCATTGTCCTAATTAAAAATTAGGACAAGTATCTGAGTCAAGTACCCTCCAAATGCATCAGATGACGTTAATTCGTGATTATAACCCTTTGTTTAATTTAGTATATGTTTTGATATGATAGGTTTGCGTATGTTGTCTTTATGAGTCTTTGGTGTATTTTCTATTAATTAAGTCTAATTAAAAGGTTAAATTAATGATTTAATTTAATGGAAAATTAATATGATATTTTTAATATTTAATTAATTGAGAAATTAATTAAATAAAAAAGAATTAAATTTGGAGATAAAAGTTTAAGGATAAATTTAGATCGTGATAATATTAATTTAATTTAATAATAATATATTTAGAGTTCATTTTTAAATAAATGCTAAATATTATTGTTATTTAAGTTAATTAAATATTTTATCAATTAAGTTTCTAGAATAAATTAAAAGTAAAAAGATATTAAACTATTAAACGATTCTAGATCGCATGATGCGAGCATGAGTTGAAAATAAAAAAAAATTAATTAAAAAAGATAAAATAATAATCTGGTTAATGTGCATGAAAAGATAAAGCAAAGATTAATAAAAGTTAATTTTGAGTTTAAGACTTGTGAGCAGGGAGTCCTCTTGAGTGAACGCACAATTAGTGCCTTGATTTGAGGAGAAAACTCCTTATCACAACTTTGGGGTTCATGTTGAGGAGAGGGAATGTTGGAGACAATTTTTGGATATAAATTTTGGGAGACAAATTTTGGAAGTGAATTTCTAAAGGAGAATTCTAGAAAATATTTATAGAGAAAAGGTATTGAAGGGGGGCAAATTCTCTCATAGTTTTTCAAGGATTTTGTATTAGCATCAAGATCAGGTAGGGTCTTGTGTTTTGATCACTGATTATTTACGCTGTAGACACCTAAAAACTTTTAGAAAATAAAGTATTTTTATTTTCTGAAAAAGTCCTGATGACATCATCATTTATTAATTAATTATTCATTTAATTAATTAATTTATTTTTATGCCATTAAATCCCTTTATCTTAATTAAAAATATTTAATTAAGGAATCCCTGCCAAAAATGTTTAAATCTTATTTAAACATTATTTCCTTATTTATTAATTATTTAATTAATAAATTGACCAAAAATCCCAAAATAAATAATTTATTTATTTTTTCCCCAAAAGTTGGCCAATTTCCTTAAGACCACTAACCTCTTCCAAAATCTTCTAATCCTTCTTTAATTTTGATTAAAGGCTAATCCCATCATTTCCTACCCCTAATCCCAACTCAAAATATTTAATTAAGATTAAATATTAATCCTCATGTTTATTAAAAAAGTTTTAATAAATATCTCCTCAACCCAAACCCTTGAAATAAATAAAACTTTATTTATTTCCTAAAAATCTAATTTATCCTCATCCTAAGAAGTTCTAGACTCTTCTAGAAAGTCTTCATCCTCATCCTAGGAAATTCTAGACTAGTCTAGAAAGTCTTTATCCTCATCCAAAGCCTAGACTCTTCTAGAAGATGTCTTTAAACCTAATCCTAATCCCCTCCTAACCTTGTCACATTCCCTAAACATGAGTTAAAACTTCCTAACCCAAGCCAAAGTTAACAAATATCTCCTCCTTCACCCACCCTCATTAAATGCCATCCACTTGCCTATCCCTAAGCTAATCCTAAACCATCCTAATCCATCCTCTAATCATTTGCACAAGCCTAAGCAAGCTTAAAACCCTCCTAATCAAGCCCAAGTCGAAATTGCTCTCATCTCCCTCAAAATATCTCAACCATAAAACTTTATGAAGCCCACTAGGCCATAAATGACTCTTCCAAGCCCTTTTATTGCTCTTACAAGTCATTATGAGGGTCTTTATGAAGATTTTATCCCTTAAGCCTCCTTTGTTGACTCATCCTTCCCCTTTCCTCCATCCTCTCACCATGTGACATGTGTCACTCCTTGATTGGCTGTAAGGAAGCACAATCCATGTGCTCTCCTCTCATGCAATCTGAGCCCTCCATGAGCTTTTTCCCATCCTTGCATCTTAGCCCTCAATCCCTCAAGCCTCTTGCCTATAAATTGGATCCTTCCCCTTTGCAAAACAACACAATCCATGAAGTAAAGTTATAATGCTATTTTGAGAGCCAAATCCATACTAAAGCCATCTATCCACACCAAAAATCCACCATCATCCATTGAAGCCTTTGGAAGCATATTGAGCATACATCCTATCCATTTAGATAAAGCCACTCAACAAGAGAGCTTCTCATTGAGAGAGCCCATTAATGGCTCATATTCTCAATTGAGAGCTCATCTTAGTCTATCTTGAAGTTTATGAATTTTGTTTAGTTTGTAGAAGCTTTATTTAAATTTGGTTTCTATTAGCATACTAACATTGCTCATATACATACGCAATTTTCTTATTTCCTGTCTTCTTCGTGTCTGTGGATTGTAGACCTAAATTCTCTATGAGGAATGTTTAAACATTTCAATATTGAAATTTATCAGATGCTTGTCAGTCAATTTATGTATACATAGGATTTAAACGGGAAGGGTTGAATCTAAGACTGAAATTCTAAATTTGATGGTTGAATTTAAATGGAAAAATCTTGTTTTAAAATAAATAAATAAATCCATATTGTATTTATTGATAGTGCTAGTAATTCAAATTATATATATATATATATATATACACACACACACACATATATATATATATATATAAAGTTATTGAAAAAAAATGTTTTAAATGATATATATACACTAAATGTAATAATAATAATAATAATAATTTATTAACATTTTGAAAAATGCTTTCAAAAACAAACTATTAAAAAAAATATATATATACATTTGGGGAGGGGTGGGTAAAACCCACCCCCCTACCCCCTTACCATTTTGACGTGGCTATAGAGCTGACGACTGCTGTATGCAACTGTACCTACGGCTACAGTCACAGTACAGCTGCATTAGCAGCCGCAAACCTACGGCCTGCTGCGATTTTAAATCGTAGGCAATGCTTTTTTATAAATGCATTTATTATTATTATTATTTTAATATATATATTTAATAGTAATTAAATTTGGTTTATAAAATATTAAATTAATTAAAATTTTAGTTAGTTTAAATATAATTTAATTAACAGTTTAATACAAATTTTAATTATTATTTTTATTGTATAATTTTTAAAAGAAAATATTAATATTAAAATTTATTAAATTAATTAACAATTAATGGATATAAATTAATAAAGGGGTTTTAAAGATTATTTAATTTAATATTTTAAATATAGAAAAATTTTAATTAATAAAATTATTGATAATTTTATTAATTATTAATAATTGGTCATTGTTAAGATATTAATATAAGCATTTAGTTTGATTTTCATTAATTAAATTAATTAAAAAATTTGTTAAATTTAATTTAATTATAATGAATAAATTTAAACGAAAATTGTAGATTTTTTTAATATAATATTGCTTACATTGGAATTGCTCGCTTATCTTAATAAGTTAAATAAATAACTTGTCCTTAGATCATTTTTAGGAAATCAACTTAAATCAAATGGGGGGTAATTCTGTTTACTCTTTGAATATTAAATCAGGTTAATTAAGGGGTAAACTCAGAATTGTTCATCTGCCTAAAATATGTATTAAAACAAAAACTGAAACCTTATATTTAGCTCAATGTCATGTTTTAGACAAACCAAACTGTTATTCTATTATGATTTCCATGTACTGTCTATGCTTTGGGGTTTTGGGCTTTGTCCTAGTGTTGACCAGTTTAGGACGTTTACCAGAGGCTTGGGGGTTATGCAATTGTGATATTATGATAATTTGTTCTCGATCTTTCTAAACCCAACCATGGCGATGTGTTGATATGCTCTATGATGGATGTTTTTATTGTTTATTATTGTTTTCTAGTTTCCTTGTGTAGAGCTGAGGTGTATGTTATGAGATACCTAACTTGACCATTTTGGAGTCTTTGATCAATATAGTGATTTATTTTGGGATATTTTTCGGTTGCTCATTTAGAACCATTGGATATTGTGACTTATCATTGATGTCTTTAGTTGTTGATAAAGAACTGTTGTGATAATTATGATTATCATTTGATGCTTTCTAGTTTCTTGTGGAGAACTGATGTGATTATTGTGGCTTATCTTTTAATGCTTTTCAGTCACTTGTATAGGGCTGAGGTGATCTTGTGATTTGTGATTTTATGAGCCTAGGGTAGGTTATCTATGTTTAGTGTCAAAAAGTGGCTTGCAATGGGGGACGAGAGACCCTAAGTGGCTCTGGGGATGACTCATTGTAAGTTGTTTTTTTAATAAGTGATAACATTACACTAAATAATGACTTAAATGAACCTAATAAGATCAATTGTATGTTCTCACCCATGCCTTGAGTGCTAGTACAGACTAGGATGGGAGTTGAGAGAATGCTTGGTTACGACCTTACATTCCATAGTATGCCTCGTCAGTATGAGAGGATACTAGTGGCCGTAGGATTATTGGGGACCCAAGATTCCTGAGGGATTGCTCGGGTAACTACCAATGTGATTCATGTGATGACACTTTCTCGCTTACATAGTAGGTTTCTTACGTGTCTTTGTGTGCCTCTGGGTCTAGATGTCAATCTATGTTGGAACCTTTGAGTTAGTATACTTTTAGGATTTCCTAGACTTAGAGAGTACTTGTGTTTTGTGTTTTGATATCCTGTTTGGGACTGGAGACTATCTCCTCAATGCGGTGGGAGTGGACCATTTAGGTTCCATGCGATCAGGTGGTAGTGCTTTTTACTCTTACCATTGAGATCTGTCCGTGGTCACCATGGCTGGAGCTTTTTTGGTTGGCATTTACCTTCATTTTGTTCATGGATTATTATGATGGATGGTTAGATTTTATGATGGATGTTTTATCATTATGAATGGATGAATGTATCATGTATGGTGAATGATTTCATTTATTTTATTGTAATTTGTATCATGGATTTGAGGATGATGTATCTTTATTTTTACATATGTATATTCTTTTAAGCCTTTCATACATTGTGACATGTACAGTGGATGATTGAACATTTTGAATTAATTTGCCAAGAGGCATTTGAAACAAATGTATATTATATGGACATTGGACTTTTTGATTATTTTTTCATGTGGATGTGGTAGTTGTTAGACATGTTATTGCTTCTGCTACTATTTGTTTGATGTGCATGTTATACTTTCTTACTTCAAAAAATAAAATGTTAAGCAAACTTAGTAAAACTTTAGGTTAATTCTTTTGGATCCCTTGGTAGGGCGTTACATGCTTGGTTCAAACTAAAATTTGTCCATAGGACTTAGTAGCAATTGAAAGGCTTGGTTAACACTGTTAACTATACAATATGCTTGTTTTGAACGCACAATCTGAATAAGTGTATGTAACTAATAACAAAGATGACTGGAATGCCAATAATCTCCCCCTTTGGCATTAGTGACAAAACACTTATTAGTCAAAACTGAATTATCCATCACCTTATATCTCCAACTTGGTAGAGTATATTGTTTTTTAGATTTTTCAAAATTATTTTTGTAGATGATACATTTATGTACATGGTAATGCTTCCTTCAAAGATAATATACAGTATACTATACAAACAATATATATTTCTCCACACTTTCTTGCAATTTTCTCCCCCTATCTTTTTACATCCTTCTCCTCTTTATATCATCTTATATCTTCTCCCCCTTTTATCTCCTTATAACTTCTCCCCCTTTTTGACTTTAATACCAAAGAATTATGCTATATGTATTTACATAGTAATGCCAAAATGAGACAAGAAATCTGAATGTACCTTTAGTATGATTACCAAAGTCTTGTCCCAATTCTCTTGCAAGATCCTGCATGTGTGCAATGTCACTTGTACTTCTGTTGAAAGTTCAATCATATGGTTTGCAATAGAGAAATTATTATCATGGATGAAAGTTTTTGAATAAGCAATATGATTCTACAATGCATCCATGTTAGGGAGTATCATAATCTGAATATCTACCAATGTAGATCTAATTCTAGCTTCTTCTTTAAGCAATTCTGCCTGCATGTCTGTCAAAAAATTTATCCTTTTAAAATTGGCAGAGCTTGAACTTGCGTCAAGCTTTAATTGTTGAGCACTTGCCTTCAGATCTTCATCAATTTTAGATAATTTATCTTTTATTTCCTTTGTAAAACTTGGAATTTCACATAATTTACCAAAAAGTAAAGTTACATTTGTACAAGAAGTTTTAAGAGAACTCAAAATAGTAGATAAATCTACTTGGTAAATAAAAATATTTTGAGCAATAAGTTCCAAGACCTTATTCTCAAATTTCTTCAATCATTTTCTGTAATAATTTATCTTGTCCATCTTGATCTCCATTATACTTCTGGATTACTTCTGCCAACTAATACAAAAATGGCTAAGAAGAATCAATTTCTATATCTATAATCTCTGCCAAAATATTCTTGGCATCCTTAATGATTTTAAATTATTTATCTCTTTCCTCTCATAGCTTTTGCTAGTTGGCTTTCTTTTGAAGTAATTCTCCAAAGGCTTGCATTTGATTAGGATTGGGTTTTGAAATATCCCAATTAGGAATCATAATTTCCTCATCAAGATCAACATCCTCCTCCTTTTCTTTACATTTGCCCAAAAATTTTGTGCTTAGTTGAGGCTTGGTCTCAACTTTCCTTGCACTTATTACTTGTGTACTTGGAATGGAAACAATAGTAGAAATAGTCTGGCTTGCTATAAAAACTGATACTGCACTTATTGTAGAAATGTTAGTAGAAGTACTCATTAAGGCCAAAATTTATGTATCCAAAACTATTGTATTCAAAACTATTGAAGATAGAAGAGTCTATAGCTCGGTAGACAAAGTACTTAACACTTCAGTCAATGATTTGCTAAGGTAAACTAGTGCAAAGATTGATTGGATGGTTGTGCTTAGAGTGCTAGACACAATCAATTTTGTAGAGGTTGTCTTCATGCTTGATGTTGCCAATATTTTTCTTGGAGAGTGAGGAATTGAAGCAATAACTACTGCAACAATTTTGACTAGGTTAGTTTCCTCAACTTCTTGTGCATCTTCCTTAGTATCCTCTTGCTTCTGTTCCTCTTCATCATCTTCATTATCAAAATGTGTTGCCTCTTCATCATCCTTTTCTTCATCTTTTTCTTGATCATCATCTTTATCTTTATCACTTATGTTGACTGGAAAATCACTCAGTTTATGGAGAAGATATATATTTTTCCAGATGCTCATTGCATTCTTCACAATGTGCTCTATTTCTTTCAACAAAATTATACAAGTATCGAGTCTTAAAGTAAATTTTTCTTCATTTTTCTTCAAATATTCCTTGACTTCCTTGTTAGTCAGATTTGGCATCAGTTACCTTAGGGTTTTCTCATGAATATCCTTAGTAGTTTGCTTTGCATATTCCCATCTTGGCTTGATTTTGTCCATTAAAGTATCTAGAATTTATTGAGTGAGCTAGTTAGGAGAGTATTTCCATTTGCCCATTTTAGATATCAAAATATCTTCAATCTACTTTTCTCATAAACTATTTTGGTCTCATATTTTAATGCTTTGAAATTAGTTATTCTAGAACCTAATTCCAATTCCTTCGTCCTCTTTTCAAATGTGGGTGGAGACCTCTTGAAAATTATGTCTTCCCCTTCTTTATCTTCCTTCTTCCTAGAGGATCTCCTTGTGAACACTATAGTGGATGTCTTGGTAGGCTTGGTAATGATTACCTTGCCCTTTTTTCTTTAGTGGTTCCTCTTCCTTTGATTCTTCATAATCTGCTTCTTGATCTTTACCTTTTCCCTTGGTTAACAAAAGAGTAGAGCTTGTTTTTAACTTGACAATTCTTTTCTTACCTTTGCTAATCACCTGAGGGAGCTTGATCTCTAGTTCAATCCGGGCCTTAGCCTCATCACATGTTCCAAAATATGTAGCCTTAAGGTCAACTAGTTCATTAATTAGTGCCTCAATTATATCCTTAGTTTCATCAATATTGATCTCATATCCTAGAGGTTTTACCCATGAAATTTTATGTCTAACTGCCTAAATATATACCTTATCACTATCCACCATAAAACATACATCATCCTTATAGTCTTCAACTAATTTCTTGGGGATTTAGTATCTATTATTCATTTTCTCCTTGAAAGCATCAAAATAATTATCCATAATACTAGTATAATTTCCCCCCATCTCAACAATATATTCATTAATCTGATATAGTACTGGCACATCTTTCCTCTACACGATAGTGCCTTTTGATGGAAAGAATTTATGAACACAAAAGAATAAACATGTTAACAAAGAGCCAAACATACATAGGTTATTCTTTGATTTCCTAATGCTCTCCATGTTCTTATTGAATTGATTCAATAGTAGCTCAACAAGGTCAAGAGAAAAGTTGTTCTTGACTATTTTGTATGCTAGGTCAATTGCTTCACATGACACACTATTAAACCTACTCAAACTATAGATCTTGTGTGCAATGACATGAATGGAAAACTTCAATTCCATGTTAGTGGCACTGCTAATTTTCATTCCCCTACCATCCCACTCAACTAGGGTTTTCTTCTCTAGTTCGACCCGACCTAGAGTTTTTGTTGTTTTGGCTTTAACTAGCCTAGGGAGACCAGTAATCTTATGAATCATCTTTTTGGTAATGAAAATAGGTTGTTCCAACCACAACTATCCATTATGCACACAACTAAGAATATACCTAATCTGTTTGACTTGGAAATCATGTGGCATGTGAGGAATATGGGTTAAACCTTTAGCCTCAAGATGTTGTTGCTCAAGTTTCAAAACACCATCAACACATAACTCTTTTAAACATTTATCCATTTCTAGGGTGCCAATATCTTGAATCACACATTTAAAATGAGAATGGACGTCATTAATTAATAGTACCTTGCAAGGGATTTGCGACTACACTCCACTCAGGTCTAGGGTTTCAGTAATTGTAGGAGTGAGTTTTAAGTCTGGTGCCTTCCATTCTACACCTCAAACTAGCATGTTTGACCCTTGCTTTTCCTTGGTACTGGTTGCTACCATCTTTACTCTATAGGGTTTGAGAGAATTCAAATTTTTTTTGGTGACAGTTCACTCAAATCGCATGAATGCTCTTGAAGATCGCTCTATTCAATTTGCTCTCAAAAATCCACGGTGAAAATGACTTCAATTTCATTCCTTTTATCAAATTTTGCCATAAATACCTATTATGAAAGTTTGATGAATTTGATAGGCTTTCATCCACTTTTCTTGCATTGATTACTCGGTAAAGTCTTTCATCATTCAGTAAGCACATGTAAAACTTAGTTACTCCTGACCTTGCTTAAGAGAGTCTGTGACCCAACCTCACTAAGTAAGGAAGGTAACTCAGTAGTAACTAGTACCTTTTACTTGATGATCCCTTTCACATCTTGAATGTTAATATGGATCTTTTGTCCTAATAGCTAGAACTTATTTAGATGTCTTCTTTAGTAGCCTAGTAGCCTAGATGTCCTTCTGAGAAATCAAGTTGAAATGGTGGAGCCACCCAATTCTTGAGTGACTTGATCATCATTTCTTAGACTTGTATTCTTGGTAGACTTTGGAACCCATTGTTGTCTCATTTATTTTCTAATGTTGTCATCTTTTGCCTTTTTTTCATCTTCTAGTCTTCCAATATTCATATAGTTATTGGCAAAGTGACCAAGTTCTATATAGATGAAACATCTTTTGGTAGTATCTCTTTTCCTCATGCGATGTTTTACACAATTCATACTAATGTGTCCAAATTCTCCACAGTAATGACATCTGCACTAGGTTTTATAGTCCCAACCAAATATAGCTTTCACAATTTGTTCTGCTAAATTCAATATCTTGGTTTTGCATTATGATGATTTGTGCCCATGCTTCTTACATTTGTGATATTTACCTTCAAATTGTGGTTTTTCTTTGCATGCATTTTATCTATGACCATGTTGATTACAATTGTAACATTTTCCATTGAATTTTGTCTTTTCATTGCTCCAACATTTGTTTGAAGTATGACCTATCTTACCACAATGATTGCAAGTAGATTTTTGGTTCCTTTGAGCTCCTTGCTTGGATGATTCTCCTTCTTATGTATATCCAATTCTTACTTTTCCCTTTTGTTTGAAGTGACTTTTTTCAATCAACTAATTCATGTTTGCTTGGGATTTCAACATTCTTTCATTAGTTTGCCTTTTAATGTTTAGATCATTATTTAATCTTTCATTCTCTGATCTCAGGTTCATGATTTCTTCATTTGCATTGGTGAGCTGATCAATGAAGTCTACTTGCTGAAGGGATAGGTGTTGGATTTCATTGTTTTTTCCTTCTATCTCTTCTCTTATCTTTTTTTCTCTTCCATTACTTCACACAATCCTAATGACTAAATTTCTTGCTCTCTTCTTAGTTTTCTTACTTCTTCTTGAAGAGTATTATTCTTTTCCAATAGTTCTTTGATTGCATTAGCAACTTCATTTAAATTGCTTGGAATAATGTCTTCAATTCTTTCTTCAATGTAGAGTGAATCATTTATTTGGATTGCAAGATCTTTTCTTCTTTTTAGGGATTGGGAGAGTTGATCTTTTTCTTTCTTGAGTTGTCCAATGGCTAATTCCAAATCTAGATTTTCATTGTCAATAGCCTTGTCAAGTCTGAATACCTCCATTACTTTGATCTTTTCTCACGCTGTTAAACTTTTCACTAAGAAACACAAAGCTTTGATACCAATTGTTGGAAATATTATGACAAGCTAAGTTATTGAGAGGGGAGGGGTGAATCAGTAACTTCTAAAACTTTTATCCCAATTAGCAATTAATCCTTTATATGAATTCTGATCTAACTTCATGCATGAGAAACTAAAAAAAATGAAAGCATACATAACACTTTGACACAAGATTTGGTGACCCAGAAACCTTCCAAATAGAAAGTAAAACTGGGGTGGGGATGATACCCACAAGCTTTAGTATTGTAGTATAAAGTTGGTCTGTTAAGGCTTACATTGATCACTTTTGATGATCTACCCTATTAGGAGCAATAAGGACTGCTAAGTCCACCTTATGAAAGGATTTACAAAAATATAATAAAGTATGCATTTGGTAAAGGTATTTACATAAGATTGTTAGGTCTAACTTGTCAAGGATTTGACTGATCCACCTGTTAGGATGAAATAGTAGCTAATCTCTAATTTGCAACTTGGTTTGCTAAATGAGATTCCTTTGAGTGTACAAATCACCTTGCTGTGATAGATGAATCTTTGCTACTCCTTATACTACTATGGCCTTTGTAATTCACTCTTCTTTGATGATTACATTACTTTTTTGATTCCATGCATGCATTGGATGTGATACAACACATTACATATATATCAATCCAATTACATAATTACAAAGTCAGCCACAATACAAGTTTACACAAAATATTACAAAGTTGGCCAAAGTGTAGAAACTCGGGCTTTGAAGATTGACTCAGTGAGGTTCTGATACTCAACATCCATTGTCACTAATTGGTATCCTTATGCACTTGATAGATGTAGAAGCTTGATTCATACTGGTCACTTCCAAGTAGTCTTGAACTCAGTCTACACTGGTGACTTGGTGAATGCTGTAAAACTTAGCATATAAACTAAATCACTTGGTTCATATTATATAGCTTAGTAAACACTATCACCTCAAGCTTAGTATAAATTGAGTCTCTTGGTTAACATTGAGTAGCTCAGTCAATACTGGACTCACATCACATCAACTGCAAACTTGGTAAACACTGCATAGCTCAGTTTACACTGATAAACTTGGCATACACTGTAATGCTTAGTTTACATTGCTGATCTTTAACTCTATAGTAACTACTTGATTCAAATTGAAATATGTTCATAGGACTCGATAGCAACTGTAGGACTTAGTAGCAACTAAAATGCTTGATTAACACTGTTAACTATATAATATGCTCAATTTAAACTCATAATTTGAATAAGTGTATGTCAATAATAACAAACATGACTAGAATGTCAACATAGTAAGGCTTGATCTGACAACAACTTACAACTCCATTTACAAATTATAGATCTCTATTTTTAGTTCTCCATTCTACTTGGATTTCACACACTTCAGCTCTGATACCTTGTTCACTCTTCAAGCATCCATACCCTTAAGCCTTCTTGTTTTGCTTGCCAATGTAGTCTCTTCTCTTAGGTCACTGAATGAAGTAATACCTAGACTCCTTGTCTTCCTTAGGTTCTTGCACATGACAACCTTTTCTTTTGACCAACCATTTCTACAAATAGAAAATTATGATCTTTTTCCATTCATCCTCCTTTGTCCATTTTAGGGTTAGGTTATATTAGGTAGGATTCAATAAATCTACTCATCATTTCATTTCATTCCCTTCTAGAAACTTCTCCTTCAATCTTCTTTGCATTCACCTCAAAATGGTTCACCATGAATTTTGTACCACCGGCTCATCAAGATTATCTTCCACATGGTTTACACAATCCAAGAAATCAAACTTGTTGGCTTAGATTCATCGAATTCATGATCTTTCTCATAATGTTGACACTTGGCATTAATTGGTTTCTAATGCTTGACACATAGTGTGTTGCTTGACATCCACTATCAAAACACTTGACACAAACTAAAGTTTATTGGTGCTCAACATCAACTAAACTTTACTTGGCTTACATTGTATCACTTGGCTTATACTAAAATTGACTTTGCTTAGCTCCAACTATTTTTTTGCTCGGCTTACACTGATTTTGCTTAGCACCTACTATGTAGATTGTTAAGCTTGGTAGACCCAATTCTTTTAACTTTTCCTTTTGAACTTAATTAGTGTATTCATCCTTTGCAACCTTAAGTAGATTATCAATGCACTATAGTATTATTGTCTTAATTAATCCTTGTACTCCTTTTTCATATCATAACTTAACCTTTCCTCTAGATGCTATTGTTACCTCATTTGGTCAAATCCTCTTCATCAATCAAAGATAGTACTCAAATCATCTAAGCAATTATCTTACCAAAAAGTAGTAGGTTTGGCATTAATGACATAACAATGATTGAAACACATTTTCATACTTGTATCAATCTGTTTTCAACATAAGAGAGTGGTTGAAAATGAGAAGGTGAAATTTTCCAAGACTAGGTTGAAAGGATCTGCATTGGTATGGTGGAACTATACTTAGAGTGAAAGAGTGATAATGAGGAAGAATATGATCAGTTCTTGGAGTGAAATGGTATCTCTACTCAAGGAAAAGTCCATGCTAGTAGATTATCACTTTTAGAACATCTGTAAGCTCCATAAGCTAAAACCAAAAGAATTAGATGTGACATCTTATATAGAGGAATTGCATAGATTGAGTATGAAGAAAAGCATCATGAAGATGAAAGGGAGAAGGTTTTTTGATAAATTAATGAGCTTAAGTTTTCCATTTAAGATGAGATAAGTTTGGTAATCCCTAAAATATTATATCTAGTTTTTAGTTGGCCTTGAGAGTTAAGGATAAGATTAGGAGGAAAGGATAGTAGAATAATAGAAACATAGGAGCAAAGAACTTCAGATGAAGGGGAAGTTTTGGAGGAAGGAGTTATTTCAACAAATAAAATGATTCTAACCACCAAGAGCAAAGTGGAGATTTGGGTTCCAAAGGATGAGGTTTTATAAGTTGGAGACCCAATGGAAGAGGTAGATTTGGAGCACCAGGGAGAGGTACTAGTGTCTTCACTAGAAGATTCTTTAATTTAAATTAAGTAGGGCACAAATAAGTAAGTGTCCCAAGAATGCCTCAAGCTCTCATGGAGGAGAGAGGAGGAACTAATTAATGATTGAAAAATATTTTTAAATGATAATTTTCCCCATAAGAAATGCAATACATACTCATTTTGGAGAAATCCTAATTGTAATAAAGATCTTGTTGAAGGTGTCCCAAAGGCAATAAACCCCTTAAAGGAAGACCCTCGTCAAGGCTACTTGAAAGGCCTATGGAAAGGTTGTAAGCTTATAGCAGATTATGGTTCAATTGATAATGTGGTTTTAGTTGAAATGGTAGATAAATTGAAACTAAAGAGACTGTCACATCCTAACCCATATAAAATTTATTGGTTGAATAAAAGGAAAAATATTTGGGTTGATGAATAAGTGTGATTAGAATTTGAAATAGGAGAATATTCTTGGTCCTTGTACATTTTTTTGAGTTGCCTTATTTTGTACCTATATTTATCACAAACCTTTTTTTTTTGAATTATTTTTAAAACCAAAAGGTTCCTACATTTTGAGTCAATTGGGGTTCACTGTTTATGTTTGTTTGTACCTTAAATAAAGCACCTCTATTTGTGTTGGGTTTGTTCATGTTGTGCATTTATCACATGTGAGTCTCTAAGTGAAAGTTTTTAAATTCTTGTACCTCTCAGAACCTTTTGAACCACTTTGCACCAAGTTAAAAATTGTTCAGATAGGTTCAATGGTAAGGTAAGAAAAGTATCATGTGGATAGAGGCAGGACCCATGGTTGTAATGCAATCGTTAATCTTGAAATATTTTGAACCTATTTGTACAAAGTTCAATAGAAAATAAGGAGGTTTCCCAAGGATTGTAAAGTACAAAGATATAATGTGACCATATGATTAATGAAGGATAAAATAAGACAATTATGGTACGACAATCATTAAAAGTTGTGACATTAAGGGGATGCATACTTGGCAACATGAGGTAAGCAAAAGGGTGGCTCACATAGCTAAAATAATTATTATGCAATAAGGTTAAGTTTATGAAGTGACTATCATTAATAACACTTTCTTCGAAGAGTCAAATCAAGAATCACTCATTGCATGTAGGTATTTCTATTCTCACTTCTTGAGATGTGCTTTTATTCCCTCATCAATTTGAAAATTGCTATAAAAATCTTACTGAATTAGTAATTTTTCCATAAGTTTGGAATACAACAATGAAACACAAGAGTACACGGAGAAAAAATTGCTAACTTAAAGAGCTTAAGGTAATTTTCTACAAATTTCTCTAGTGTGTACTTATGAAAATTTCTTTTTCTTATAGTTTGGAAGGTTGTTATTGTCCACATTAGAAGAATCCATTAGGTCCTCTTTACATCTTTTTGGAAACACTATTGGTACGAACTGTAGAGGTCCAATAATCAATGATATAGACTTGAAAGGAATAGATGAAGAAGATATTAATGAAAGGATAACTAGGAACCCAACTGAGCCCTTGAACTTTGAAATAATTTTGAGTGGTCTGATGTCTATTGTAGCCTTCCCACTTGTAGTTGTAAGTACAAAGTTGGTGCAGCAATGTATAAATCCTTATGATGTCAAAGCTAAGTGTTTAAGGAAATAAAATGGTGAGGTATTGTTTTTTTTCAATTAGGGGACAATAATGTTAGTGTTTAAAATACCAAAAGAATCTTTCTTAGAATTCACGTCCATGTAATCCTTGGCAAAATTCAACAAGTTTCCTGATAAAAACCATAATGTTATGGTAATGCATTAGAATTTTTTTTTCTATAAAAGTAGTTCTTGCTTGTCTAAAATTTTGAATAAAGACCACATGAAATAACATGTTCATGACCTGGTAGTTCTACTTCATAGAGTAAAATGTTCCCCTGAGGCATTCCTATTCAAAGATTGGATGTACTTCTATATAGAGATAATTTTAGAGGGGAAACAATACCTAGACTAGGGGGAATTGATTGTGAGTTTAATGATGGAACATTTGAAGCTATAAAAAAAATCAAGGACTTATTTATGTCCTCTTATTTGATATACTTATTATCTTGCACTCGAGAACCTCATTGGCATTCCTCATGAAGCTTGGGATAACAACATAACTATTTTACTAGTATTGTTCCATGTTACAAAGAAGTTAGGTTATGTAAAATTATAGAATAGTTCATGATGTGTTTTTAGGGAAATTGTGCCTTGAAATAATAGGTGTTTCATGAAGAAGGGTGTCTCAAGAAGCTCAGAGCTTAGTTTGAACATATGTTAGCTTCTATATTCAATTCTCAAGGTTCACTTATATTGAGATTGGAGGTTTTGAAGATGAACCTATGAAACTGCCAAGGTATGCATTAGAATGTTTTGTATTAGTTGAGGTATGTTATTAACTTTCCTTTGTAATTATAAAGTTACTTCCTAAAGAGAATTGGGAAATGGTTTTCCCTATCCAATTGGGGATACTCTTTGGAAAATCCATGAAGGATGCAATTAGTATTGGATGTAATTTATGTAGTTTCAACATGAAAATATATGGTAAGTGAAAACCTTTTGATAATAATGAACTCGTGATGAGAGTCCTAGAGATAAAAAGCCAAATGATATTGTTTCCTCACCTGGAAGATTTCTGGGAGGATTTCCAAGATGGAAAATAAGTAGAAAAAAGGAGGCATTCCAAAATGCTCTTATCTTAGGTTGTGTCCAAGTTGCAATTATAGATTAATATTAAGGGTGTGTAGGATGATAGTTCCAATATTACAAAAATAGGATATTTGGATTGGAGTGAGGTGATATTTACAATACTTAACTAGACTAGAGAGGAGGAGGACAACATCAATCAGAGAATAAAGGTTGCCATTAAATATATTGAAACATCAAAAAGGAAAAAGAGAAGAGAAAGAGTGCTAGAGGTTTAACCAAGGAAATTAGAAAAAGTTCCCTATGTTCTCCTATCAGAACTTCTAACATGACTCTTTTAATTCATGATGTAGGCAAGTTTCATGTTGTAGAAAGGAAAGCTAGTTTGAGTGAACAAGCATCTAAACCAAGTGGAGTTCACTATGTGGTACACAGAATGAGATCTAGGACCAGATCTCAGAAGTGAGCTAAGATGACAACTTAGAATGCAACCATTGTGAACATGGACCAAGAAAAGGAGGAGAGTTACCCTACGTTGAATAGTGAACAATAGAGCTAGGACATGATGTACAATTTTGATTCTCTAGTAGATTCTCAAGTAACTCCCATGAAGCCAACATAAAGGAAACAAGTATAAAACTCAGTACCATAATGGTTGACTAATTTAGTGAGAAAGAAGTGCAATTTGGTGCTTGTGCATCCATACCAATGAAGGATATGATAAATAAATATATAAAAAACACCCCCAAACCAAAAATGGTCAAGAATTATGAAAGTCTAGTGACATATTCAAAGAGTGGAAAAGTGGTTGCAGAGGTTGCAATCTACAAGCCTAAAAAGGGAACTTCATAATTGAATGGTAATTATTTTGAGATGACCAAATTTGACCTAAGAGTCTTGGATAAAAAAGCTAAGGATCATTTTCTTGAATAATCAACTCAGTATATGTTGACACAATATCAAAAAAATATTAGTGACAAGAATAAACTCAAGCAAATAATCATTGGCATGGATGAGTGCATTGATTCCTTCAATAGTTTTGGAGATTTTCCCTTAGCACAAGCACCATAGGCTTTTGACCCAAACTCCTATGATAATAAGATGTTGAACCAAATTCAATGAGGGAAAAACTTGGCCATAGTGATAGATGATTGGGTCAACAAAGTCACCAAGAATGGGCATAAATTTATCCAGGAATCTAATGTCATTTTTAGTGATGCATATGCATTTCTAGGGAAAGTCCAAACTCAACTTCCTACCTGGGAAGTGGAAGAGGTGAAATGGTCCATTATGGTCATGGAAATTATAGAGGTTGAGAGTTATAGTGTGTCAAAGTGTTTGATAGAGAATCCACTAAAACTAATTGACATATGCATATTATACATTTTGAAGAATAATATACACTAGAGGTGTTCTATATATCAAAATGCTATTACAAAAGTTCAAGCTATTGAAAAGGAAATCAGGGAAATGTATGATATTATGGAAAAGGATATGAAAGTCATTAACTTGACTGATATCCTACAATATGATGAAAGATGTTAGGACATAGAAACTCACATAAAGACCTTCAGAGCATACATGAAGGTAATCAAGGAAGAGATGAACGACACAATACTACATTTCACAAAAATTGCATGAGTTGAGGCCATGCTATGCCTTTGTATGGACCATTTATCCAAGTATGCAAGAAAATTTATGAATCTAAAATGGGAGGACACGTGGAGGTTGCAATTTTTGAACATCAAGAAACCCAACACAAACATGGTATAGGAATTTGTCAGTGCATATAGAAGCTGGAGACTCACTCACACTAGTGGAATTTTGACAAATAAATGACTACATGGCTAAAAATTTTAGTCACAAGACTAAAAAATTGGTAACATGACTAAAATAGATTAATTATAATAATTTTTTTACAATTTATAAGTACAAGTGACTAAATAAATGACTAGTTTGCTCATCGGGTAAAATCACAAAGTTAAACAAAGATAAGTGACTAATTAAATGATCAAATAAATGACCAAACAATTGGTCATTAATAATTAGTCACCAAACAAATGAAAAATTAATGATTAATGAATTTTTAATCATATTAATAGATTCTTTAACTTTTTTATAACTTTTATTACTCATTGATAAAGTTTTTGTCCTATCAATACATCATTATCAATTAACTTCCTTAGATTTCCTCTCAATTGATATTGAACTAGAAATGAACTCAGAATCACCTCAATTGTGACTTAAACTCTCTCAAATCTATCTATAAAATCTTGAAGAAAAAAAAATTCCTCCATATGTTCAAAAGAAAACTCAAAGTCTATTTCTATATATCAAAAAAATTAATTATTAATTAATCATTTTTTAATCTCATTATATAATTGTTATTAATCACATTAATGTCATGTAATGACCAAATTTATAAAATATAATATTTTTTTACTATAATAACATCTAAGATATTTTTTTAATTTTGTAAATACTAAGAACCACTATTTATTAAATATTAAACCTTGAAATATTATAATTTAATAATAAAATTTTAAATCTTTATGATTTAAATAATATCTATTATTAATTTAAATGATAAGGTTATTACCTTGACAAATGTTGGTCTAAAAATCTTCACATCCTAGCTGCCAGTAGTTTGTTGCTAAAAAAGATCAAGGGGGATTTTTTTGGTTGGAACATGTTTTGGGAATCAACTATAGAGTCAAAAAATTTCTCTTGCTTGACCACTAGGTATAGTTCCTTCTCCATACCATCCATAGTCTGTCTATCACTTCCTAGGTGTTAGTTTGACAACGTTTGTAGTCACATCACCTCGTCCCAAATCTCAACTCTAAGATTTATATTTATGAGCATTTCTATATTTTTGATGACTTACTATTATTCAAAAGGCTATTTCAATTTAAAATGAACATTATTTATTAAGGTAGTTGAACTCTATTTATTAAATTACCATATTAAAAATATTTTACTAAGAATTAAAAATATCTTTTTAAAAAAATATCTCATGGGCAACAAGTTGAGACGATCTCTTATAAAAAAATGACTAATTAATTAATACATTATATAATATCTAAATCGATATATGTAAATTATTAAAATTAACTGCTTCTTATTATATAATATTTTAATTTTTTGAAAATATATTTTATTAAATATTAGATTTTTATTATAGTTTAACGTGCATTTTATCATTCTAGGGTTGTGCTTTACTTGTTGAGTTGGGTAAGTATTATATATGTGGAAAATTAGCTTATTTGTTTTCATTTTTATTTTATTTTACATGTATCATGTATTGTGTAAATATTTAAAAATTATGATATCATGTTTTTTATAATACTTATAATCAAATCATTTTCAATTGTATTAGTTATCAAAAGGAAATTGTAATAAATCCAAAGATATCAACAATCATTTCTTAATTTTTTCACAACAAACTATATTTTATATCTTTAAAAAAAAATATGTTTTATTTTTCTTTATTATTAAATGCAATAACACTTAACTAGGAATGCAATTTCAAGATCATAAACACATAAATATAAGTTATATTCTTTCTATTTACCTATGAGTTATGACATAGTATTTTATCAAATTGATGCTATGTTAATACAAATTTATCTCGAGCTTACTATAAATGTATATATGTTTTACCTCATCTAATAAGACAAAAAAACAAATTTCATTACCTTAACTAAAATAAAATAATAAAATGTTTCATATTGTTAATTAAATAATAACTCACTATTAAAAACACTAATTTACTATGTCTACCTTCATTTATAGGATAATGAATTTGATACTAGCACAAAAGAATTATATTTATTATTAATTATAACATAATTTTAGTTAATTAAATTATTTACTCTATTTTAAACACTCCTTTTATCATTTCTATTAATTCAAAAATTTATAGTTAAATATTAATAAAACATATCGAATATATCTATTTTAAAGGAAATTAGGGATGTCAGTGTTCACCAGATATCGAGTTGCTTATGATCCTAGGTCAATTGGTGGAATTTTAGTGTCAATCAATATAGAAAACCTTAGCCGGTACTAAATTCATCTCCAGATGGAAGTGATATTCGTGATTCCTTGCCTACATTGACAAATGAAACCAAGATTATGGATTCCAACAAGAGAGTTTCCCTGGCCTCAAAAATGAAGATTTACGAGCATTTAGATTGTTTATTTTCCAATGAGAGGTGTTTGATCAAGCTCGGCTACAAGCAGGAGCTTTGAATTTATTTAAACTCTAAAAGAATTAAGTTATCAAGGTTAATAAATTCCAAAGGAAAGGACAAGCATGATATGCATTTTTTTCCTCCTATGAAACCCTCTAAATTGTATATATTTACTCTATATGTATATATCTCATTAAATAACTAAACTTTGCATAACCTCTATATCTATCCTTGATCTAACTATGCCTAAAAATTGACAAACTTAAAATATTACTGCTATATCATGTCTTCATCATTTCATTGTACTACCATGTTATATTAACCCCTTCATCAATAATTTGGGGTCGAAGCTTTTCCTTGTCAATTTATTGTACATTCAAAGCTTACACTCTTCTTCAATGTGTTTTAAGAACTAGGTTAAAAAGTAGATTCAATGTGAATACTCCTAAGCTTAGAGTCATTGGAGATATGTAAGAACCAAGTAAATATATCCGTACAATCTTAATTTTCTAAAAGTCTTTTTAATAAATCCATTTTGTTCATAACCTGCAAACATTGCAGTCCACAAGAATGCATCTCTTTGAGGCTTTGTGTCAAACAGTTAATGTGCCTTGTCTATAATTCCACATTTTGTGCATATTGACACATGCAATTGTAACTATAATGTTTGAAAAAATCCTTGTATTCTTCATTCTTTAATGGATCTCCATACTCAATTTCAAATCTCCCAATTTTGGCACAGGCATGAAGGATGCTGGTAAAGGTTGCCAAGTCTATCTTTACACTTGCTAGTTGCATTTCATTGAATTTTTTTAATTCTTTCTTAAGAAAACCATTTTTTGCATAGCTTACAATCATGTCATTTCATGAAACTAGATTTTGGGTAGGCATTCTATCAAACACTTCAAATGCCTTATCTATGCTTCCCATTTTGGATATGTATCTAACATGGTAGTTGCAACTACAAACCCTCATAAGATGTCCTTGCTTTCATGGATACCCATAGCTTATTATAGAGCTCCAAATTTGGGCACATGGTATAAATACATTGGAAAATGGAAAATCTAAACTAATCAGGTTGGAGGTTTGTTTCTTGCATTTGCTAAAATAGTGTGAGTTCCTTGTGAGGACATCTTTGCCTTCTATGTGCTACTATAATTATATTCCAAATTTTATTAAAATATAAACTTTAAAGAGGTTGAACTTATCCACTTTAACCATACCATTTGTATAAGCAATTTTTTTTTTTTTCAATAGAATCCTTGACAGTCATCCTCGACTGCATTATAAGTCCAATAAAAATCATCTATTTTGATTAATTTTCAACAATGTGTTGGCTAGATATCAACACCAAATATTGCCATATGAATTAGGGATAGTTAAAGTTGACATACATGTAAATAAGATTATTACTGATTGTTTTTCTTGTAGCAAATATAAATCTTCTATGAGCAACGAATGAATGGATATTTTTCTCTTATGAAAGGAGGGATTAGAAAATTGATTTTGATGTCTAATTTCATGCACATTCCACTTGGGGAAATATCTCACTGCAATCTACCATACAGGTTTTGAAAGTGAGGTATTGCTTAATAATACATAGAGCTTCATGGAAAATAAGAAACAAATCTATTTTATGCACATTCTACAATAATTCCATTCCATTTCATGTGTTAAACCATACATAGCCCTCTTCTTCTACAATATATAGCCCTCTTGTTGCCAAAGGTTTGCATGATGGCCCTTCAACTTTGTTGGTTTACCTAAGCCTAACAATTGCATCACAAAAACCAATAACCTTGAGAAAGTTAATGTTTAATATAAACTCATCATACTTGAATTCTAATCAGTTTTGAATTGGATAGAGGTAGGTTGCTGAAGCATTTGAATTCCAACAAATATTTGCAAGTCCATAAATATTTCTTGTGCCAAACAAGAATTGCTATATTATTAGATATTTGGATTCCCCTTAATTATGTTTGTAATTTTTTCCATCAATTACATTTGTAATTTTTTCCAATTCTAGATACTAATTCCAAAATAGATTACATTATGAGTTGTGCTCTATGAGTCCATAACAATAAACCACTTCTAAAAATGATGCACTATAATTTTTTAAGCCATCATAATGGATATGATTATATCTCAAAAATTATTTTACATAACATGGTTATCTCCATAGTCCTTTTGCATTTGAATTGGTTTCAACATAATCACACTCCAATTGGAGGATCTACTGCATACTCTAAATCAATATCTTTTACCACAAGTTTTAGTAAATTCTTTCATCTATTTTGTTAGAGCCCTTCAATCTCTAAAGGCTTAAAATTATTAATGATCTTTAGATTTCTACTCCTCAAAATCCAATCCTAATTGAAGGGAAGTATGATTATTGGAAAAACTGAATAACATATGTTGTATAATATAGGTTCTACATAAGAGGAAGTTATGAAGAATTTTTGTACAGTAATATGACCTCTTTATTGATCCACCTCTTTGTTGATTTAATGAAATTTTTGTAGAGTAACATGAATACAATTTCTCTCAAAAAAATAAGATTTGCACTACAATTATATGTTTCATAATGAGACCTACTCTTAGAAAATAAATCTTAAATAAAGTGATCAAAATTTATTTTACATCATTTCTCATATCCATGTAGCTCATAGACAAGAAAGTATATAATGGATCTTAATTTAAATTATGTAGCCTAAAAGGAATCAATGGATAATTGATGCAGAACATCTAAATACCTTTCCCAAATCTATAGACAATGGGGAAATCAACTATTAGGATAAAATCATAGACAAAAATAACAATTACATGCAAATATAAACAATAATAGAAAATAATAGATAACATAGAAGAGAACAAAATACACCAATATTTAACATGGTTCACCCAATTCCTAGGCTATGTCCACCAAACAACAAGTCTAATATTATTAAGATCCATTGATTACAACCTGATTACAATCTGTAATCACTTATAGCTCCATACCATCACAAAAAGCAATTTTCACATCACACCTTATGAAAAACCCCTAACCCTAAGCCCTTTTATACAAGTATTTTTACTACTTAGGGTTATAATTAATAATTACATGTTAGCCCAAAATCTAGATAAAATAGGGCCCAATTTTTTTTTCTCAAGGTGATGCCCCAAGCCCCAAAGAATTTGAAGTATGTATAGCACTTCCCTGATTAGTCACCATAAACTAACATAAGTGAATTGACACTTCTTTTTACTTTCATATCATTGTCAATGAAGAGAAAAATTTCATATTCTTTTAGATGAAAACTCATATTCACTAATTAAAACACTCTGTTCTTTTCAAAAAATCATTCATAAAGTCAATCTTTAATTTTATTGGTAAAACAATAAATCCAAGGTTTAGAAATATTATTTAAATTGATTCTTTCAATCTTCAATTATGGCCAACACACTGATAGAAATCAACACAATGCCAAATTCATCAACTGATATATTTTTAATTCCAATGTTGCTTATGATATGAGTTGGACACAAGGCTAGCTATTTCCATTTCAAATAAAGCTAAAGCATGCATTGTTTGATTCACTAAAAGTTGAACTCTATTAACTCCATTCTACTTTATCGATTCGTAAATCAATTTTGGCCTGTAATGAAACAAATTATTAAAGAAGCCAATCATGTATAAGAAAATAAGTCCTCTACTAAACTGAGGCATTGTTTTTTGTGACTTAATTACATTCTCATTGAATCTGAATTTAAATATTTGAATTTTTAAACACCAAATCTATTTTATGGTTTCTAATTAATACCATATCCAACCCGACATTGTAAAATGAATTATATGTGAGAATATTCTTGTAAATTGGTTTACATGCCCATAAAATAATGTTCTAATCAGCTGTATTCTCTTACCCAATAACTTCTAAAAATAATGTTCTAATCAGCTATATTCTCTTACCCAATAACTTCTAAAAATAATCTTGAAAATATTTTAAGTATATGTCCCTTAATTGGTTAAGAAAAATCTGCTCATCAAAACAGAAATTTCAACCTAAAATCTGCTATAAATATCTCATTTAAATGGATATCATGCAATAAATATCTCATTTAAATGGATATCATGCAACAAAAACTATACAACTTATAGTAAAAGTAAAATCTGCACTTAATGTGGAACATGAGAATAAGGAAGGGACTCTTAAATTAGTTTTTCCTTGCTTTTTATAATCTAATTTATTGCCATGAATTTGGGATTTCAACTCAATATGATTCAACCAACTTGAAGCTACTTCAAACATAACTATAATCATTTCTTTTTATAGATAAATACTTTCATTCCAAATACAACTTCATACAAATAAAACTTTAGCTTTTAAAATTAAATGATAATTTCAAAATAGAAACTGAAATAAAAGAATGTGGCTTTTTTATAATTTTAGTAAAATGTGAATCTGATAATGCAAAAAAAAAAAAAAAAAAACATAAATCATTTTTGAAATGATTACATAAATCTATGCTATTTTCAATTACATGGAGCTTTCAGGTTGATGGCTTTGGAATACTAACAGTTGGAGACTCTTAGTTCTCCTCTTTTAAAAAATTTCTTGGTAGTGATGAAACTACCAACGATGATTAAAATTCCTAAGTACCATTTTGACACAACTTGAAAAATTATAAATATGGCAAATTGGTGCTTTTCAACATATTAAAATGGACATTTTGTATTTAGACACAATATATCCCACTGAAATCTAATATAGATAAAGACTCAAATTAAAATATTTTGATGATATTGTGGTGCTTCTATACCAATAATGAACGTCTTTGCATCATGTAATTGTAACTTATGATGGCTTTAAACAAGCTGAACATAACACCTTCAATATTGGACAGAGCATTTAAATTTCTAAAAATTAGCATGGTATAACCAAAAAAATTACCAACCCAATATAACCTATCTTTACCCAAACATTCTTAGCATCTAGTCTTGACTAGAAAAATATAGATTTAGGTTGATGCATATCCAAATTTATTAAATAAAAGAATATAGAAGGCAATATGATTTAACCTATTGGTTAAAACTAAGAAACCTAGAATAAACCATCTCCATATGCATATAGATTCCTCATTTAACAGAAGTGAATTTTTTTATCCAAGATAGAGAATTTTTTAGTCAGTGTATGTTTGATGTATAAAAAATACAAGTAGCTTTAAGATCCAATTGTTAGAAACCATAAAAACATAAAGTGGTGTATGACCATGAAATCATTGATTTGTTAACGTTTGAAAGTTTAAATCATCACGTGTTTCAAATTTTGTATGTTATTAGTTGAGTGGTACAGAAAAGCATTTGTCTTGGATTGAACACTTTAGATCTATCAATTTTTTTGTATAGTTTTGTTTATCCTTCAAATAGAAGATTTTTTTAGGTTTCCATATGGATCACACTTCCTTTCCTAGAGGTTTTTAAGTCCCACAAAAATATTACTTATGAGGATGGAAGAATTTGTCCATCCATCTTTGAAACCTTTCTAATTCAAATAAAACTAGAATTAATTGACCATCAGAATGCTAACCCACCAATCAAGAAACATGATCTTATAAAGGGCCAGAAAGAAATCAGGAATCCAATTCAAAAGTGTGAAATGCAAGAAAGTTCAATAATAAAATATGGAGGAGTTATCTTCGCATTTATTTTGAAGTTGCCTTCTAAGTCAATTTATGTGATATTATGAAACAAAAACAATGGTACTATTATTAATTTGTTGGCCAATAGCTATTAGAAGACAAGGTTGATACACTTACAATATCATGGCAATAGTAGGCTTTGGCTATTTGGGTTAGAAAACTATAAACATAACAACTGTTTAGAAGTCAAGTGGATCAAACTTGAAATGATTTTTATTTTATAAATTGTTATATTTGGTTGAAGTAATATAAAGTTCCCTTTCCTATTCTCTTAAAAAATATTGTAACAACAAAATGTAGTACCTCACAACATATCAAGCCTAATTTTTTATACTACATAACTTACAATGATTATTATTACCTTCTAATGTTAAACTTAGAAGTCTAGTGAGACAAGTCAAACAAAAATCTAAAAATGCACCAATTTTTTTTAATCCACCCTAATTATAGATTAATAGTGGAGAACTATAAAGACAAAGATTGTGTAATGGAGGAATGGTGCCTATGGGAAGTAGAGAAGTGAAAGCTTCTATTCCTAAAGATATTAAAGGTATCTAAAAATAGGCTTTCATGAAATGCTTTTTATGCCTATTTTAAAGGTCCATTTGTTTGGTGTTATTGCACTTTTGATTGAAAATGATTTGCACTAACACTCTTTTCTAGATAATATAGAAGCATCTAGTAGTAGTCCAACATGCCCTCCCATCTATGTAATGCCCCGCCAAGGGATCCAAAGAATTAACCTAGAATTTCACTAAGTTTGGTAGCATTTTAAAAAAAAAAAAACATGAAAGTAAATACCACTTATAACTTATGCACTATAACGGAAGCAATATCAATAACCATAAACATAAAATACATAACAGATTACATTCTTTAAGGATCCCTTAACATTAAATTACATCTAAATCAACTAACATTATTGAATCCATCTAATACAACAACCACATGAAATAATAATGATAAGTCCAATGTTTATACATTACATTTCTAAATGCTCAATCATCCACTGTACATGTCACAGGGTATGAAAATCTTAAAAGAATATACATATGAGAAATAAGGTACATCATCCTAGTCTAATCCATAGTAAATCAAAGTAAAGATAATCACATGATACACATGATACATCATCATAGAAGATACATCCATCCATCATAAAGATCAAACATAATAAACTAAGTGCACAGTTCCTCCCAATCGTTAATAGCATCATTAGATCATCGTGGATCCTAGTCATCCCTTCATGCGTAACATTCCAAATAACCGAAGAGATCATCGGTATTAACATAGTAGGAATTTCACTCCTAACATATACTAAATCATATGTAGAAAGTAATCTAACATGCAAATATAAGCATAAGATAACATCATCTAACATATTCTAGTCATTAGTGAAAGGATACATATCCACCATCACGAAGGACGCATCAGCCATGATGTCTCAATGGATCTCAAATGATAAGAGTGAAAAAACACTACCACCCAACTATGTGGTACCTAAGTGGTCCACTTCCACTGTCTTAAGGAGATAATCTCAAGTCCCAAATAGGCTATCCAAAATCACAAAGCATAAATTTCTATAAGTCTAGGAATCCTAAAAGTATACTAACTCAAAGGTTCCAACACATAAATTGACATCTAATTCCTAGAGGCACACAAAGACATGTAGAAACCTACTATGCAAGCAGGAAAGTGTCATTGCATATATCATGTAGAAGTTACCCTAACAGTTAGCTAAACTCCACGGGTCCTTACTGATCCTCATGCGGCCACTAGTATCCTCTCATACTGACAAGGCATACTATGGAATGCAAGGTCACAACCATGCATTCTCTCTACTCCCATCCTAGTCTGTACAAGCACTCGAGGCATGGGCGAGAACAAAACAATTATCTTTTTAGGTTCATTTAGTTAGTATTAGGTGTGAATGTTTTCACTTATTAACCAACTTACAATGAGTTACCCTGGCAGCCTCCTAGGGCCTCGACCCCCATTGCAAGCCACTTTTCGACACCACAAGTAGATAACCTACCCTAAGCTCATGTAATTATAAATCTCAAAATCACAAAGATAATCCATAATAAGAACATCAAATATGCACAATAAAAGAATCAAATCTCCATGAGAAAGCATCCATAGAAAATCATGACCACAACAACTCTCTATTGGCAACTGAAGCATCACTGATAATCAAAAGTATCCATTGGTTCTCAATAACCAAAATATATCTCAAATAATACCAATCGAAGACTCCAAAAAGGGTTGAGTCAAAACATGTCACAACATGACATCATAAATCAACATTTCAGTCCCATCATGGCGACTGGAAAATAACCAAGGATAACTGATTGATGACTCAAAAATGGTTAAGTCAAGTGTCTCATAAATAAGAATCTCAACTATAACAATCAATAATTACAAACATTACATAGAGCATTCCATCACATAACCATGGTTGGGTTTATAAAGATAAAAAATAAGACATCATCACGACATCACAATCATAACCCCCAAGCCTCTAGTAGACGTCCTATAACTGGCCAACACTAGTCACCCAAAACCCAAAATAGAAGCATAAAGAAATGCACAATGCAAGAACATGTTTTGGTATGCTAAAATTACATACTTGAATTAAATGTGGAGGTTTTCAGTTTTTCAATTCCAAATTTTAGATAATAAATGGAGAAATGTTTTCATGTATTTCCTAATCCCATGTATTTGTTTTAAAGTTTCTCTCCCAAAACTATTAGATTCAATTTTCCAATTGTTCTAACATTATATGGTTTATATAAACGTTGTCTAGAAATGACTCCTATCGACTTCCATTAGTCAATCAACAATTCACTAATTGCATGATTTAAAACTTCGATTAAACACATTCCAATGATTAACCTTAATTAAACCAAGTTTAATTAAGTTAATTATTAATATCTTTCTGTTTCAAAAAATTGTTGACAAACTATTATTAATATTTTAAATCACTTATCTTTTAAAAGAATGACCCATTAATTCAATCTTTTAAATATAATAATTATTTATAACTTAATAATATATATACATATATACTTATATACATATATATATATACATAAATATACATATATACATATAAAAATAACATTTTATAAAATGAAACATAATAATCAAATCGCAAATCGATTCATAACTTTTGAAGTTGATTACATATATTTGTATGACAAAATGTCACCGCATAGAGGAGGTACCGTGTAGGCTTGCTATCCCAGGCCTGCGATAGTGTCGCAGAGCCTGCGACAGTAGTGCCACTGGCCTCTGCCATGTATACATAGTGGGGTGGGGGTATGGGCTCGTCCCTCCCCACCCACCTTAATTTGCATTCAATTTTTTTTAAAAACAAAACAATCGTATCATATACAATTCGGTTTTCGATTCAGTTTTAATTAAAATGTTTTGCAAAAAATGAAAATCGCAAAGCAATATGACATTCGATTCTTCAATAAGATATATTTATATATATACATATGTATGTATATATATATATATATATATATGTATGCAGATCTAAATTAACATGTCCATAGCAACACAATTCTCAATAAATTTTCTAATGGATTTGGCTATAATTTAAACCCTAGTCTCATGTTCTCTTCAAATCTATGCATATAAAATTTTCTCGATTAAATATTAATTACCCATATTGAGAAAGCATACAACCAAAATAGGGAAAACCCTCATAAAACATATGGAAGACACGATGAAGATAGGAAGTGCAAGATGTGGAAATAGCATAAGCAAAATCACAAGAGTCTACCTGGATTCTGATGCTAATTTGCTTTTCCTCAGAAGACCCGCAGAGAAGCTCCTCCCTTCTCCAAAGTTTCCAAGTCGTCCAATGCTCCAAAACACTCTCCAAATGCTGTGTCTAAGCTTCTAGGAATGCCTGAATATAACAAACTCTCAGGAAGCACCTAGAATGTCTCTAGAAATAACTAGAAAGTGTAGACAACTAAGCATGAGTCTATTCCAACCTTCTAGATGAGTCATAAGGTTGTAGACACCATGTGCTTAATTGGTGCACTAACCCCCATGTTGTTGACATATGAGAAATGAAAAGGTGCGTTAACTCCTAGGCAAGCTTATAACTCTTATTTAGTTTTTTATAACTTTCATTTTAATTTTTATAACTTTTATTATTATTATTTATTTATTACTTTATAATTATTATTAATTTTAATTTCTAATTTTCTTTTATTTAATTCTTTTTCTCATTTAATTAATAATAGTCAAAATATCAAAGATCATGATATTATATTAATTTTCTCCAAATAATTAATTTATTAATTAAATCTATTTATTAAAACTTAATTAATAGAAAATTCACCATAGACCTCCAAGATAAAATATAAAAACCCATCATAGAACAATTCACATAAAATCAGTCTAAAGGGTTAAAAATCACAAAATATGTCATCCGACACATTCGGTGGGTAAAATATCCAGATACTTGTCCTACCTCACTAGGAAAAATAGTTTAAGGGTTTGAGATTTGGACTTGAGAATTTATCTCCCTTCTCTTATCATTGAGATAAAATAATAGGGTACGCTCATCTTGGCAATTCAGGGAAGTCGATATCCGGTACCTGCAACCTACATAAAAACCATGCATGTACATACTATATATATATATATATATATATATATATATATATATATATATATATATATATATATATATATAATACTAAGCTAAACAGGCAATTGCAGGAAGTGGTGCATAATGTAGATCCTGACTATCAGGTGACTATGACTCCCTTCCTTAACCACATAAAAAATGCCATACAATAAGAGCAAACATGCACACCATACACATGCAAGTATGGGGTAAGTATCCATAATAAAGCACATGAGATAATAAACCATCTAACTAATCATCATCAATAACTGAAAGCAATGTAATGATCATCATGCATACATGAAATGTAAAGTCTAAATGATCTCATCATATATCCACTGAATCCATAACATAATGTCTGATAGTCTCAAAACAATACCACTAATCCATCAACATAAAACTAGTCTAACATAGTCTGATGATAACAACAATATGTCCAAAAAAATGTGAATGAGGGCAGGCACTACGATCTAGGATTTATGTTAGGAGTTTCCATCCAATGTGGTATGATGAAACCAAATTTAGATTCAGATGATCAAACTAGAGTTGCTCTTAAATCTATTCATAAGGTATCCATTTTATGAAATCCAATTGCATGATTTAATTATTTGTTCAATTTCCTTGAATTGTGACTCAATTATTAAAAAAAAACCTTTTCTTAAATGTTTTTACAAATTGATTGTCTTTAGACAATACAACTATCTTAAATTTTCATTATATAATTCCTTGCATTGATCTTTTAGTAAATAAAATTCAATTATACATTTTTGTAACTAAAACTCATATGTAACTACTTTTTAGGATTTTAAGCTCATAGATAGAGAAGTTGTATGACGACATGATAATGATTTGAAGAAGTTACTACCAAAAAAAAACTCTATTTAGTGCTGGATCTAGATCACACATTGCTCAATTCTACTTGTTTTGTTGAAGTCCCCCACGAAGAGATGACATATGTCACATCAACTTACTTAAAGGCATGTCAAATGCTGAATCAGGTACATGCTAGTCAGTCAGTTACTTAAATAATTTTTTAAATATCATTTTAGTCTTTGAAATGATTTCTTCTATAGTTGTAAGAACTCCTGCTTTAGTTACCTATTCCTTTTCCTTGGTTACACCTTTCCATGTCTGTTAACAACTCTAATTACCTTTGTTGTTTATTATTAGTCTGTTCACTACTTATTTTCACTTGATTGCTAACTTAAGATTACTTACTCAGACTTATTTATTCTTATTCACTGCTACATTACTTGCAATCCTTTTCATTCATGATAAGAGTTTCTTATTGAGGTGGTACTATGACAATGTTTTCAGTCTATTGTTGTAAGTTAAACATATCTAATTTGATGTCATTTTCCTCTTGAATGTTGATTTCCACTCTTTCAATGAGTGCTTATGCTGATTGGTTTGATCTAGATATTTTATTGTTGAAGAGTAATATCAATGAATCATTATCATTCTTTTCATCATGTTGGCACTCAAAATTGTGTTCTCATTTTGAGCATCTATTTAAAATTTTGAGCTCTATGAGTGCCATAAATGAGATTGTACCTGACTATAAATTTGAGGCCCCTAAGGTGTTTAATGTATCTAACACCTTCCATTCAGCCCATCCACTTGTTCCCTGATGATAAATTGACATTCCGAGTCATTTGGCGAAGTCTTTTTTTGAGCTAGTGTCAAAATCTGCATTTTCACCTAAGTGTCAAACAACAATAGGAGGCTATGTTTGTCATTGAATATCTTGCACCCAGAAATGTTTCATGACTTGCCACTTTGGGAGTGTCTAGTGTCCATACTTGAGAGCCTATGTTTCAAATTTGAAGTTGTTTCGAGTCTTTTTGACTAGGTTTTGAATCCCTCAAAGTTGGTCAGTTATCAATGTCATGCTTATATGAAATGTTCAGAATTCTGGAAAGCCCTGTTTGACGAGTTATAATTTTGACCTAGTTGACCAAAATGTGAAAATTCATTTTGCATTGTATTTTAGATGTCAAAAACTTGTTACATTTCAAGTTTAAACTTATGAAAAATCCATTTGATCAGTTTTCAAACACGATTCCAAATGGAATTTCTATCTTTTTACTAGTGTCAGTATTTGTAGATTGATCGGTATGCCTATTCATGATGTTATAACTTGAGATCTATGATTTCCTAGATCAAATGGATTGTACCACTGTGTTGTCCTCCAAAAATACTCCAAGTATGTTAGTTTTAAGGTTTTTACAAATCCATTTGCACACTTTTTCAAGTCGATTCCATTTCCAAAAATTGCTTTCTGTCAGTATTTCCAGTTTGCAAAATCCAAGTAGCCCACTTTGACCAATCGCCATTTGCGCCCAGTTATTCATCATGAGCCCAAATCACAGATTTATATTCACCTCATTATAGTGAACCAACGCCCCAATTTTTGTATCCCCATGTGCTCATTTACCCAGTTTTCAAAGCCAAATTTGAACCTAGTTTATTACTTTCTGACATGTTTTTAGTGAATATCTTTTGACTCCAAATTTTAATGAGACAAGATTCGATAGGGTGCAAGAGTGTAGAATAGAGATTTAGTGTGCCAATTTTCAAAGTTTGGTCAGAGGTTTGGGTCAATTTTTAAAGCCAATCAATGGACCTCCTGGAGCAAAATTAACAAGTTGCAAATTAATGAAAAATGAGTTTTAAATGATCAATCAATGCTCAAATTTGAGTTTAATTAGTATCAGATTGATCAATAGATCAATTCAGCATTTTAGTTGTCTGGAAATGAAATTTTTTTTTAGCCGAACCCACTTTGGGGTCTGACTAATTTTATTAGATTTGATAGAAATGTGAGGATTATGATAAAAGTATGGCTAGTTCAATTTAGATTGATTCACAACATCAATGGGCTCAACAATCCATGTCATTTAGTACCCACAAATACACCTCACTTTCTAAGCAAGGCTCTGCAAGTGAAGTTGCATCACCAAGAAGAGTTATAAATTCAATGTGACAATCTCCTAGATATCTTTTGTGGAGTTTGAAAGATTAGGGAGCTATAACAATGAAGACCACCATAACAAATTAAAAGTTTTGGGAATGTTCAAGGTGTAGAGCATGGGACTCCTTTACCATGATGGTATCATGAGTCACCTTCTCATCTTGCATGCCCATTTGCAAATTATTCCATATTTGCACCATCACAGATGTCAACATTTTGTAATCTTTGTCAAAAATTTGGTATAACTATTGGTGCCCATAAGTATGATCTTGATTCAGAAACTCCCTTCAACATATTAGACATGCATATAGTAGTGAAGCACTCTATGATGGTTTGTTCTGATGCTTGTGATCTGATAGGAACTGGAAAAATTCAATTGACTGAGGGAAAGATTAATGAGGTGTATGAACTATTTCATGAAGCTTTTTTAATTCTTCAATAGGTCTTTGGTCCAGTGCATCGAGAGGTGGCCAATTGTTGCCGATATCTTGCAATGGTTCTTTATCATCCTAGAGACATGGCTGGAGCTATAATGTAGCAACACAAAGAACTTATCATAAATGAGTGATGCCTTGGTTTAGATCATCTAGACACAACACATAGCTATGGTAACATGGCTCTTTTCTATCATGGTTTGAACCAAACTGAATTAGCTTTGAGGCATATGGCTCAGATGTTGCTTTTTCTCAATGTTGCATGTGGTCCAGACCATCTAAGTGTTGCTGCAACATTCATAAATATTGCTATGATGTATCAGGATATAGGAGGGATGAATATAGCACTCTATTATCTTCAAGAAGCCTTGAAAAAGAATGAGCATCTTCTGGGACATGATTACATCTAAATAACTATTTGTTATCATGCTCTTGCAATTAATTTCAATTGCATGGGTGCATATAAGCTTTCTCTCCAACATGAGTAGAGCACTTATAATGTATTGCCAAAGCAACTTGGTGAAGATGATTCTAGGACATGGGACTCAAAAAATTGGATCAAGACTTTTCAGATCTAAGATGTTCAGATCAAAGCACAAGAAACAAGAAAAAAGCTAGTGTTAAAGAGAATGAATCCAATACCAAGATTAAAGATATTGCCGACGCAGTAAAAAAGGAAGCATTAAAGGACAAAACCCGCAGATTGAAGAACAAGTTGTCTCGCTCCCAATAGAAGAGGCAAGGAACGTAACCAGTTTGGGGTAGACAAATGAGTGAGGAATGGTAGTTTCAAAAAGAAGTCACAGCCTCTAAACAAGACCACCCACATTTTGCAGAGAAATAAGCCATTCACCCAGAAATAGGGTAGTCAATGGCATAGACAGATATGGAAAAGTAGGGCATTGTGAATGGAAAGGAAGCTGCCAACCAAAATGGAGGAAGCCACTTCAAAATGAAAAACGTGTGGGTATGGCATAGTAGTCTATAGAGGGGCCTTCCACAGTAAATAAGGAAGACTCCACGCAGGCCCTTCACACTAATCTAAGCTGTAGATCAAGGAATGAGGATAAAACGTAGGGGAGGAGCCACCTCAAATTAGATAGTAGCCAAAAACCCATGCAAACAATAAAAGGAGCACTCCACGTATAAAAAAATGTAGTCAAAAGGGAAAATAATGAAATTCTCATTATCCCACATTGGCTAGGGAATAGACATTTCAAGTCTTTAAATAGAAACCTTTACAATAACCTCAATGTCTACAGAAATGAGGCTTTTGAAAACCAAGCTCACATGTATAGGTCTCAGTCAACTGCTAGACATATTTAGAGGCATAATTTTGAACAAACAAACATGCAATGAAGAATGATGATGTCAGAAAGTTGTAGGTCACCGAAAAAGGTTGAAAATCTAGCTAGTCGCTACCTTGCTAGCCAAAAAATCCAAGGTTTTCTAGCTAGCAACATAGCGAGTCATCGAAAAAACTCAGAAATTTGGTGAAAGACAAATGAGTTCTAAAGAAGGAGATTTTTCCATGTGTCCTAATTGTGTGGTAGTCATTATCTCACCAACTAAAAGTGATCACTCATTAATCATAGCAACATAGTGAACTTTGATGTAGCGACGACACATGGTATCAAAGATGAGGTCGCTGGCCAATCTCAATGTGACATGTGGTGCACTATTAGCAGGTGATGTGGTAGATTGTGGTCCAATAAAAATATGACATATGTCACCGAAGTGGCCATTGGATTTGGATTGAAGGCTGATGTGGAAAGTTCTCGACCAATCATAGACTGCCATGTAGTAGTCTAATGGTGTCCAGTTAGTTGAGGGGGTAACACAGGAAAAAATAAATCTTTTGAAATTAATGATTTTCCTATGCACATTTTTAAAAGAGGGTAATTTAAAATTGAAAATGTTTTTATCCTATAGTTAAAACTATAGACAAATCATTAATTTTTCAAAAAAATTGAATTTTTAATGAGAAGCCATGGAGCAGAGGCCTGATTTTCAGATGACTATAAATGGAGCAATTTTTAATCAAAATGGACGCTCCAATATACCACCAAAACTGGGACAATCTAAATTTTCCAAATATTAAGTTAGTTTGTGTATAGATCTTCACCAGTTCATTATATAGGCCAATTTGTAAAATCTACGGCATTCTCAGTAGAATTAGTGTTTTTCATAATTGAGCATCAGAGTTTGTTAGAGGGCGGATTTGAAGACCTTTTGAAACTTGAATGTGGTAAAAATAAGCTGGAAGACCTTTTGAAGCCTAAATGTGGTAAAAATAAGCTGGAAAAGATTATTTTGCATTTTTGAGGTCACATTGAATTGATTTTCACTTTTTACCATGCATTTAATTTGGCATTAAAAATTAATTACTTTCTTTCATGATCAAATTTCTGAGATATTTGATGCACTTGAAGGCCAAAATGAAGGGATTTGATTCTGGTAGTTGAAGAGAGAGACTAGAGAGAGGCTTTTTCTACTTCTCGGGAAGGAATTCTGAAGGGACACTTGTCATCTCCTAATCAGATCTAGGATTTTCTTCTTCTCATATCTATCTCTTTCTTTCTCTTGGTACAGGTTCCAATCTTTCGAAGAAAATTTGCACATTACTGTGATACCAAGGTTTTGGTTCCATTCTTGATGCATTCCCAAGACTGAGACACCATATTTTTTAGCATAATTATCTCATATGAACAACAGTAGGAAGGAATATACAGATAGTTTAGATCTATTAAGTTGTTTCATGTTTTTATTCCATACATATGAATGTATTAGTTTCAAGGAAATAAATACAAAGAGCAACAAATGATTGAGTTTCATTTTAAGTCTTGTCTCCTTTATCAGTACCCTTCAATGTTTTATGATCTTTGAAAGAGAGCTTAGGTTGTAGTTGTAGTCTCTTAAGGCTATATGTTATTTTATTGTTGCCTATAACTCAAAGGGTTATGTAAATGCTTCAGAGAAATCAACAGGGTTGTAAGGTTACTAATGGGGATATCATGTAAGAATGAGGTTTAGATTGAGCATAGATGTCTATTTACAAGTTAAATGGACAGATCAAGTATCCAAAGATAGGAATATGTCTCAGATATCCATATGTGTGTTTTTGATTCATGGAATTGCCCAATGGTTAAGGCGCTGATCAGATTATAGGATCATTAGGTCTTATTGCTGCATATCTGAGGTTTTGTTGAATCAACATTATTAATCAAATTGTATTTTCCATTCATGTTGAAGGACCTAAATGTGATGTCCTCACTCAACTTATAAATTTCATTATTTTGCATTTAGCTACTATAGATCTATGTTGTTTCATGAGTTATTAGGAGAAATAAGGGCTTGTATCTGCTGATTATAGATTTAGGTATATGTTTTGCATTGGTACCATACATTAAAATCTTAAGTTTAACCCACCTAGGTCTTGCAGAGCCTAAAGTGAAGAAGGGTCATGCCTTATAGTTGGACCAGTGTCTGAAATAATGTGTTGAAGATGGGAATTAGCTGCCCCTAGATGCGTCATATTCTCATTGGGGTAATTGAAAACCCTCCAACATTTTCAAACTCCAACATATCATATGCTTTATCTTTATCCAACATATTGATTAGAGATTTTATATCCAAGGGCTTAGAATATTGGTAAAGAAAATATTTGAAGGTTAAGTGATTAGAAGAGAAGTAAAAATCTTTCTTCCTTTTTTTTGTTTGGAGAATGGAGATAGAGAGTGGAATAGAAATTGATTCTTTCAACAAGAATCTTTAGAGTAGAGACTCTTGTAGAAACTACTAGTAAAGTCATCACTTTCAAAGGTAAGATAATCATCTTTCATTTTGAAATCTATATTTCATGTCAATTTTCATGCCTCAATATTCATGATTTTTCTAACAAATTAGTCTTATTGTTGTTCTTTCTTTAGATTGTTCAGTTGTAGTAGCATGGAGTGAAAAGAAGCTATTAGTAATACAAGATGTTTAGGCTGAGACTTTTTTAATGGTCCCTAAGATTCTTATTAGGCTAATAATGATTTAACCAAGGTTCTGAATCTTGTCCTGGCAAAGCTTACATTTCCTAAACCTTTTTTTTTCTTTTTGTTTTTTAATGAACTCTATTTACACCTTCTAACTTTGTTGAATAAAATTCAAGATTTTGTTCATACAGAGCATAAATATGATGTTAATATTTTCTTTTCTTGATTATATTTTCTATTCTGCTACATATAGTTCCAATGTCTTTGACAAAATTAATTGAGCCAAAGGTTTAATAGATGTTATTCAAAAATTCATGTCTTGACTATTGTAATGGTTTGGACTTGTTTAACAATAGAATTACAAGGACAAGAAATTTGGCTGCATTATCATTCTTGGAGTTGAAGCATGTTTGATTGATTTTTTTGGTAGTTTTTTATTTTTTGCTCAAAAAAATTTCCTCTCAGAAAAGTCACTTAGGTCATGGCAGGAATTAGCAAAATTCAATGTGTCCTCTGTACATCCATCGTATATGGCTTTTGCATGCTCTTGACATTGGTATTATTATGGTGATTACATTTCATCACTACAACAATTGACTCTATTTTTACAATACACACAAACTAATCTCAATTATTGCAGAGACTATGAAAAGAAATGAAAAATAATTGATTTGAGGTAATTTTTTTTAATGGAGTTTGATGTTTTAATTTAATGCAAAGGTCTATTTTCTTGATATAAATTGCATAATCATTTGTATCCTTTTCTAAGAAGTTAGCATAAGAAACAATACTTGTGTGTGGCCAAAGTGATCCAAATTATATTTTATAAGAGTCTATCACTACAGTAATTTAGAGAACTGTAATTGAAATGAAATATAATTATAAAATGCTTGAATAAAAGAATTTAAAATTGTTGAATTGTTATTGATAAAGTTTTAGATTATTATTTTTCATAATAACTAAAATTTGTGTTCTTTGAGAAGAGTATATCATGTTGCAATGACCATGATCATGGTAGATCTAATGTTGGGAAGACAACTTTGTCAATTTTTTGCATTATTCATTAAAGGGTGCTAGCTCAATGGAAGAGAACTCGCTTTATAAGTAGGAGGATGGTGGTTCAATTCCATAGTGTCGTAATATGACTAAATTAATGATTAAATAAACTACCAAACATATAATATACTACCATATATACTACCAAATATACTACCAAATAAATTACCAAATATACTACCCAAAAAATTACCAAATCAACTACCAAATATATTACCAAATCAACTACCAAATATACTACCCAAAAAATACCAAATATACTACCAAATAAACTACCAAAATCACCAAATTAACTACCATATAAACTACTAAGTCACAACAATAAACAACTAAATTTGGTTTGGAGATGAATGTCCTGTAATAAACTACCATTGGTCAAGTGATCAAAATTAGTCACATATCTACAATTTTTAGTAATTTATTTAGTAATATATTATTATTTTTGTACTACTGTCAAGGCTCTATGGTGGAAGACGACCAAGTTGAAAGGGTAGGAACTAATTTATTTATTTAGTAAATCTTTATTAAAAAAATTATAATAGTTTTAAGCTTTAGGGACAAATGTCCTCCAAATAATGGTTAGTTGATTTAACTATTTCTTTAACCACTAGGAGGTCAGATTTTTAGAGAGACCTCTTGACTATTTAAAACTCTATATGTTGGTACATAAACTTAATTAGGGGTTAGAAAGCTAAACATAAAAACAATACAAATAGATAGTGATTTTGGCCTTTTGGTTTTGAAAAGAAAGTGGAATGAACTTATATGCTTTGAAATAGAATTTTTTCAATCTTTGAACTTTGATAATAGAAATTATGGTCCAACAATAATTTGTATCTATTGTGTTTAACTTTATGAAGTTGTTATTTCTTGAGGAATGTTGAGTTTATGCCTTCTATGATTTTATTTGATTCAGAGTATGTTGTTATCCCATCTTTAAATGTTTGCTAAATAAGTGGTAGATTCAACTTAGTTTATGATAAATGGAAAACTATTCTTTTAGGTTTTTTAAATTAATCTCATGTTTTTATCATATTAAGCCCCTTATCTAAGAATAGGGTGTGTGATCTTAAGTACTTTTAGGTTAAAAGTACCATATACATACATACATACATACATACATACATAAATAAATAAATAAATAAATAAATAAATAAATAAATAAATAAATAAATAAATAAATAAATAAATAAATAAATAAATATATATATATATATATATGTATGTATATATGTATGTATATATAAAATAAGATTTATTGAAAATCTTATAAGGGAGTTGTACTTTTTGTAATTCATAGGGAAGTGAATATTAAGGCCTACCCAACTATTGCGAATTATTTTTATCTAAAGGAGGTAGTAGAGTCAAGCTAGTGAGTATGTACTGAAGAGAGAAATCTATTCACCAACAAATACAAAGATAGACTTTCATGTAATGTATTCCATATGGATTCATGCCATTTGTTGTTTAGGTGTCCATGGAAATATGATGTGGAAGCCTAAACTAATGAGAAGCATAATTCCTTCCTTATAACAAAAAATGATAGAAATTCCAAAATGGACCATTATGAGAAGAGGGAGAAAAAAGAGTAGGGCTAGGTATCAAGCTAGTGAATGAAAGGAATTTCTAGACATCATGAAATATAAGGATAACCAAGGTTATCCTCTAATTTAAAAACAAAGGGGTGGATCTTATTTGCAAGACACTAAGGAGAAAAATGTTCCTAAGGAGATACATAAATTGCTAGAGAGATATAAGGGCATAATGGTAGAGGTAATTCCCAACACCTTATCACCAAGCACAAATATCATTCATCAAATTCACTTCTACTCAGTGCAACATTTTCAAACAAATTAACCTACAAGATGTCACTTGTAAAAAATGCAGAGATAAATAAACAAGTACAAGGACTTTTAGACAAAGGATTAATAAGAAATAACTTAAGCCCTTGTGTAGTACCAATAATACCTTTTCCTAAAAAGGGATGGTAAATGGAGGTTATGCATTGACTCAAGATTCACTAATAAAAATACTATTAGATACAAATTTCCCATGCATAGGAATAAGGATCTCATGGACTACTTAGGAGGGTCATGTTATTATTCAAAGATAGAACTAAAATTTGGTTAGCATCATATCATGATTAGATAAGGCGATGAGTGGAAAATAAATTTTAAGATCAATGAAGGTCTCTATGAATGGATGATCATCTTATTTGGTTTGCAAAATATATGAAGTACCTTTATGTGTTAGATAAATGAAGTATTAGGTGAGCTCATTGGAAAAGAAATGTGGTTTTCCTTGATGACATTATTGTTTTTAGCAAGATAAAGGAGGAACATTTGAAGCATTTAGACTAGGTCTTGAGGAGGTTTCATGAAGAAAAGTTGATAATAAATTTAGATAAATGTGAGTTTTTAAGTGTTCCAAAGGTAGATTAAAAATGGATCCATCCAAAGTAGAGGCTATTCTTAGTTGGCCTAAACCTAGAGTAGTGGGGGACACAAGAAGTTTTCATGGACTATCAAAATTTTATAGGAAGTTGATCGAGAACTTTAGTCATATCTGTACACCTATTCTTGATACCATAAAGGGAAGTAATAAAGGTTAGTTCCTTTAGAATAAAGATGTTGATAATTATTTTGATTATTTGAAGGATAGAGTAGCATATTATCCAATTCTTATTTTCCCTAATTTCAACAAACTATTTACTATGGAATGTGATGCAAGTAACTTAGTAATTGGGGTAGTCCTGAGCTAGGAGGACATAGAAATAACTTTAGTTTTAGACCAGCTAATTAAAAAAGAGGCATTCCACCCATGAATTAGAGCTATATGCAATGGTGTAGACACTAAGGAAATGGAGGTACTACCTTTTGAAAATTTAAGAATTTTTTGTTTATATGGATAACCATACACTTAGTTTCCTAAATGGACAAGAGAAGTTGAATAACATGAAAATGAAGTGGGTTGAATAGTTGCAAGCCAAAACTTTCACCATTTAGAACATGAAAGGTTAGGATAAAAAAGTGGTTAATGTATTGAGTAGGAGGGTACTTACTACCCAAGAAGTACAATCACAAAGTATGGGAGTTGAATCTCTCAATGGGTTATAGATAGATGACTCTGATTTCAAAGAAGGATATAAAGTTTGTGAAACTCTTGTCATTTTAAGTTTATGATTTTTTTATAGGATTCTCTACTTTTTAAATTAAGTCAACTTTGTATTCACAAGGGTAAATATAACAAGGGAAAAACACAATGGTAGTCTAGAAGGTCATTTAGGAGTAGACAAGACATTAGAGCAAGTAAAAGGGCTTTAATTTTGGTATACGTTGTAACATAATGCCAATATGTTTGTAGAGATTTGTCGTACTTTCCAGAGATCCAAAGGAACATCATTAAGTATAATCATTTACCAATCATTATCCATCCCTAACAGACCTTGGAAAAGTATACTTGTATAGATTTTGTTTTGAGTCATCCTAGGATACTAAGGGATTTTGACAATGTTTTTGTTATGGTAGATAGATTTAGAAACATGACACACTTCATAAATTTCAAATATAAAAATAATGTCTCTCTTATAACATGTATGTTCTTTAAGGAGATTGTTTGGATAAATGGTTTTCCTCTCAACATAGTCATTAATAGGGATTCAAGGTTTATAGGGTACTTTTAGTACACTTAATGGAAGAAGTTGGTACTCAATTATCTTTCACCTTAATATATAACCCTTAGAATAATGGTAAAGCTAAGGTGGTCAATAGGTCCTTGGTAAATATATTGAGATGCTTGAAAAATCAAAATGGTCAAACTTGGGACATGGTAATTGGCCAAATAAAGTATGCTTATAACAAATCCATTAATAGGAGTACTAGAAAATTTCCCTTTGAGATTGTGTATGGGATTCATCATAGAGGTTTTCTATAATTGAGAGACTTGAATGGGATGGGAGGAAGACCACTCAAGGGAAAGACTTTGTAGTGACCATGAAAGAAATCCATGGTAGGGTCAAGGAGGTATTGAAAAAGAATGTAGAAAAGTACACACATAAAGTTGATGAAAGAAAGAGAGAAGTGTGGTATAAGGTTTGAGATACAATTATGATCTACTTGAAGAAGGAGATACTCCCTAAGGCTCAACCAACCAAACTACTTTTGAAAATTATTGGCCCATGCACAACAATACATAAGTTTGGATCTAGTGCTTGTGAAATCAATTTACCATAGGATTTATCAAGCTCACCTATATTTAATGTTTGTAATTTGTTTCCCTATAAAGGTATTGTAGATGTAGGTACTAAGAAATATGAATATGTTGAATGAATTAAGGATCTTACCCCACATGAACCTTTGAAGCTTGAGAGGATCTTGGATTCCAAAATTCTTAAGAAGGCTAGGAACTTAACCTTTAAATAAGACCTTTTAAATTGGGTGACTTTCCTAATGAGAATTATATCTTGATGAATGAAGAGTACATTTTGAAACATGACACTACAATTGCTAACTTTTTGCCTCAAGGGACTTGGGGTTTCTCCAATCAGGGGAGTATGGTGTAGAAGCACATAATAAGTTGATATTATCATGCTAAATTTCATGTAATAAGATGTAATAAGGTATTGCAAAGATGACTCACTTAATATATGCATTGTAATAAGGTCATAATTCTAATTTACTATATGTAACCTATCATGACCTACTTGGTCAAATCTGGTCAAAGGTCACCCAAATTATGTAGATAGGTGCCAATCATGTTTTTATAATGTCTTTGGTCATATTTGGAATAATTTTAAGGTTGATATGGTTATTTTATGGTTTAATAGAAAAATGTGCAAAAGTTGTCAATGTTGTCAAAAAGTTGCTTTACAACTTTGACAAAATTTTGTACAACTTTGACAAAATTTTGTGCAATTTTGAACCCAACAACTAACTAGTTTGAGAATTAGTTGGGGCTAGTTGGAATACTTCTAAAAAAATACCAACTATACCAAAATATAATTTAACTTGAATATTTGATGAAATTTGAATGAGAATTGATTGGATTGTTTTATATTTGTGATATTCCTATTTATTTCATTACACTTGTATGAACATTTATTGATTGGAAAGAAAAACCATGAACATGATTTGATATATCCCTAAATCCTCTTTCCATTACATTTTATTTTAATGTGTTTGTTTGAAATTATTTATAAAATATTTAGTGAAAATAATTTTGAAACCCTCAATACCCTAAGTTTTTGAAATAAATTCATGGAAACCTGGCATTCCACTATGTAATTGGCCCAAACCTTGTAGAATATTAGGCTAACATGTGTATAATAATATGAAAAAATAAGATCAATGATGATTAGCATTAGAGGAGAGCAAGGAATAAATTAAATTTAGGCATGGGTAGGAATTTTGTAGGGAGGATTATGAGCACTCCAGGGCATGTTGGATTGTGTGTAGATTGTAAATTTGGTGGGTTGCAGACCAAGTGAATAGGGGCCCATGGGCCTTTCAAAAATATTTAGAGAAGACAAAATTTTAGGGATGAGATGCTAGAACATAGATTCCCCATAAGACGGAGCTGGATACTAGAAAGGTGAATAATGCTTGTGATCCCCTTTGCTCCTATGACACTTAGGTCTATTCAAAACTTTGGTCAACCCTTTTTGGAGTCAAAATGACTGGCAAGTCAAAAATATCTTTGATAAGGAGAAAGGGAAATTTGTCATTGCTTTCTTAGATGAGCTTATTGGTCATAATATTAGGATGATGTTGATGACCCTAGATGGAAAGTTCGTTGGTCCTAGACCAAACATTGATGCTTTAAGAATCTTTTTCAAGAAGAAATGGGAGCTAAAGGGAAGAGTAGAGATCTCAACAATGGTGAAAGGATTTCTTTCCTTTTCATTTTTTTTTCAAGAGGATTTTACAAGTGTTTTTATGGGGGCCCTTGGGTGACTGGTAAGGCTATTTTGGCTCTCTAGAAAAGGTCTTCCAATCTATATTTACATGGTTCATTCTTCATTCAATCCCTAGTTTGGGGTAGGATCCCATAGCTCCCTCTAGAGTTTTGGTATGAGGATGTTTTCAAAGGCATAGCTAGTTCTTTTGGTGAACTATTGTCTATTGACCTAATTATAGTGTCATGGAGAAGGCTAATGTATGTCTGAATTTGTGTTGGAGTGGAGAAAGATAAAGATATGTTGGAGGTCATTGAAATCTATTCCAAGCTTAGAAAATGGATACAAAAGGTAGATTTTGAAAGTGTTCGATTTGCATGTTTTCATTGTAAGAAGGTGGGTCAAATAGCCAAGTTATGTTTTTCCTTTGTTGCTAAAGATAAAGGTAGGAGAGCACAAAAGAAGGAGTGAAGAAAGAAGTAAAAAGCTTATACTTATGAAGAGAAATATAATCTAAAGTTCTCTTCCCCTCTTAAAGGAGACTAGGAAATTGAGAAGGGTGATAGCCAATTGAATGGGGGGAAAGAGCCCAGGTTTAAGGAAGTTGATAATTCAAAAATGAGTTGCAGGAAGGATAGACCTCAAGAAACTAATCAAAAGGAGACATAGGGGATAAAAATTTGGTAGAAGGGGGTTATTCCAATTCTTTTTGATAATACTTAGAGAAAATATCTATTGTGTTTGATTCCATTGAGGACCACTCCATGAAGGAAGGGGAGATTTAGGACAAAAGGGAGTCTTTGAAAAGCTCTACCCCTAATGTGCCCTTTTAGGAGGCTCAACCCTATAATGTGTTAGGAGGATCAGAGTACCAAGTCTTTGACTCAGGATTCAAGAATACCCTAGTCAAGAACATGGTGTTAGAATTGTTTAGAATAACTGAGAGGTGGGGGGGACATTATGAACCTACAAAAGTGATTTGTATGATTACAAATTACTTTTGTAGGTTCAAACCACTATTTGGTTCATATGCTAATTCATTGATAAGTCCACTTTTCAACTCTATCTCTTAACTTATTCAACAACCCTTCAAGTAGTCAATCTTATCCACATCAAACTTAATCCTTCTACTTAGGTCCACTTATCAATATCAACAATATCTGCACAAGCAATACCTTCTCTTTCTTCACTCTCACTCTTACACCCTTGTGTGCCTCTATTCCACCTTTCTATGTGTACATGTCTCTAAAGTTAGACTCTATACCTCCTTAAATAGGTAATTCTTGCTTTGTCATTTTCCATGATCATCATAGATCTTAGGGTTTGCGATTTGTTTCATCAAGTTCATTGTATCTGTCCATCTTCCTTCTTATATAGAAACTTCTCATCCATTGAATTCAAACTTAGGTAATATACCTAATCCTCACCTTGAATTAAATGATCCAACTCACCAGTCTTATCTTCAACATAGTTTCCTTATCCTAAGAAATCAACTAAGTCAACTAGAAATCATGATTCCTTAAATACATTCAAAGTATTGTCACTTGAAAATCACTAAGTTTTGATACTCAGTCATCATTTAATCACTCAGTCACTATAGAACTTCTTGGCTTGACATCAACTAGTTTGACCGGTTGATACTGATGCTCAGTCAACACTAAATTTTCTTGGCACTTACTATGGCTCAGTTGACACTAGCATCACTCAAAATTCCTTGGTCTTTCACTTTATTTCTCACTTTGGCTTTACATCAGTGATATAAATAATAACTTTGGTTTATCAAAGTTTAACTAATCAAATGTCCATTGTAACTTCCTTTTCATAGCTCAACCTTTCCTCTAGGTGCTTTTGTTATGATCAATCTCTCAAATCCTCTTCATCAATCAAAATAGATATGACATTTAGATTAGATAACAACATGTCTCATCATTATATTTGACATGAATGACAAAACAAAAAGTGTTTGAATTGTAGTTTCAACACATAGATCCCTTGTTTTCTCAGTGTTAAGGAGGGGAAACTTCAAATGAGGAGGAATGGAAAATAATTTCAAAGAAAAATTCAAGAAAGAAGAGAAATAGAGATCCCTCTTTAGCTTCACTGGTAGTGACTCAAAGTAAAAATGAGCCATATGTAGGAGCCAAACCAAAAATGCCAGGACATAAAAAGGAAAGCATGGTGAGAGAGGAAAAAACATAGAAGATTATAGTGGATAGAACCCAGATGACCATACAAGAGGCTTGTTATCATAAAAAAATGGTCATAATGTGGAATATTCATGGTCTAAATGGACCACACAAACATAATGTTTTGAGAAATCTTATTAGAGATAATAAACTTGATATTTTCTCAATCCAAGAGACCAAAATGACTAAGGATAGAGTGGAGGCTATGAAATTTTGTAAGAATTTTTTTGTTGCTAGATCCAACTCTGAGTGGGCATTTGGTGGTCAAGTAGTTCTATGGAACTCTCACATTTTCAAAGGTGAGGCTATTTTGAAGGAGATTATCTCTTGTTAGTCAAGTTTTTTAATTCTAGAGATGATAATAACTGGTATGTTCTAAATATTTATGCTCCTAATTCAAAAAGAGACATGGCTATATACTGGGATAGAATTAGGAATCTTATTGGCATAATTTTGAATGCTAGAGAGATTATTATGGGAAATTTTAATACCCCCTTGAAAATCTAGGATAAAAAGGAAGATTGGAGATAGACCTAGACAACATGATAGACCTTATAAATCTTATTAATAACCTAGCTCTCATTGACGTGGATCTTCAAGGAGCTATTTTTACCTAAACAAATAAGAGACATGGGGTTGATTGCATTCAAGTTAGACTCAATAGAGCCCTGATAATTTTTGACTAGTTGGCTTCCTTTTGATGCTCGATGTCAGCTTTGGCTAGGATTGGTTTGGATCACTCCCTTATTTCTCTAGTGTTGGATACCTTGCATAGAAAGAAAAGTTACCCATTTAGATTTGAAAAGATGTGTTTGAATCATTTGAATTTATGGGATAAGATTCAAGAGTGGAAAGATATTAATATTGAGGGTACAACCATATTTAAAGTGGAAAAAAAACTTAGGAATGCCAAAGATAAAATCAAAATTTGAACAAGTATGACTTTGGAAATATCTTTGAATCAAAATTTGGCATGGTATTGGATATTAACTAGATTCAAGGTTCCATCCAACATTTGGAATATGTCAAAGATAGGTTGATTCAGAAAAAAACCTTTCTTTCTTCTATCTTGATATAATAACTAAGGATGAGGTTTATTGGAGATAGAGGTCTAGGTCTATTTGGCTATATGAGGGGGACAAAAACACTAGGTTCTTTCACCTCACACCCCTAAAGCATAGGGAAAACAACATAATTTCTAAGTTGGTGAAAAATGATACAATAATTAGGGAAGAAGAAAGCATTTTTAAGGAAACTAAGAGATTTTTTGAGAAGGTCCTTATTGGGAACATGTCCTTATCCATGGAGAATCACAACAAACTATTTGGTCATATCCATGCTATTATTGGAGAGAATTAGAACAAGAATTTGAGTGTCATTCCCTTAGTGAATGAGGTGGAAAAAGGCTCTTTTTTCCTTTGAAGGTTATAAGGCCCTGGGTTCAGATGGTTTTCCTATGTTCTTTTTTCAACAATTTATGGGGTATTGTAGCTAACACTATTACCAACATGATGGTGAGGTGTGCCTCATGGATGACATGGAAAGGAAGTGCATAATTTCCTAACAATGTCATTTCATGCATTAATTATAATATCATTAATGGGAAAAGAGAAGCAATTATTAAATAAAATAGAAGTAGTTAAAAGTGACTAATTTTTGATTTCAAGAAGTAGGAAAAGGTGAAAGGATGACATTTTTAATTATATTTCCATTCTTTCACATGATTTTTGGGTGTTTTTGAGAACCATTGCTTCAAAATGTGTTTAGTTTTTACTTGACAGTGTGAATTATGATTGGTTTAGTTCTAAGTTCAGCAATTGCAAAAAGAAGATCATGGGGGGTCAGTGTAGGAGAAGGGAACCATCAAATTGTGGTAAATGGAGAAGGAGAAAAAAGGTTTGAGAAATTTTGGAGAGAGGTGGTTTGACTAATTTTGTAGAGAGACTCCATGGTGGGAATCCACAAGTCACCCAACTTTTTTTGAGGAAGTGGAATGAAGGAACCCTGAAAGTTGGTGGCTAGAAATTCACCATCATCGAGGAACTCATTTCCAAACTGACTGGAATTCCAATAGTAGGGAAAGAATTTTATAGAGATCAATTTTTTTTGTATGTGATTATCAAGGGTTTCTTAAAGAGCTAGGTGAGAGTGAGGCCCTTGTTAAACAAGAAGGTAAAACCTATTACTATCCTAAATTCATTAAGAAGCTCTGGAGGTTTGTGTTATGTGAAATTGTTTACCATGTTACTTTGGATGGTAGATTTTATAGGATCTTTTCGCACCAATTTTCCCTCCTAAACCATTTCAGGCATGACATTAAGGTGTTCATTCCCTTTTATCTTTACTCATCCACAAATTCTAGTATTAATGGCTCGAGGGAGAAAGTTTTTACCAAACCACCTCTTCATAATGGTCTAATGATACTCATATATGAGTACATTAAATCTCTCTATTGGTAAGTTTCTTGAGGTAAAGGGGGTGGTGAATGAGGCTGAGGATGTTTTAGAGGATTTTCAAGATTTCTTTGACATTGAAGATAGTGAGGGCATGCACTCAGAGGAGGATGAGGAAGAACCTAAAAAATAAAGGGCTGTAGATTTTGATGATGACTACTTTGAGGATGATGATGGGATATAGACTGATATTGAGGAGGTTGGGTCCACTAGGAAGAATTTTGGGAAGGGGATTGATAGGAAGAAAAAAAAGAGTGGTTAGGCTGGGAATCATTTGAGAACACACATATATAAGAAACAAGTTGTTATATCCTCTGATGAGTATGATGAAGATAATGATGACATAGATATTAACATTGAAGAGGAAGGTACCAACAAAATGCCTTTAAGGAAAAAGTGAAAATTTGAGAAATGAAATACTGAAGGTAGTAAATGCCATGATTCACCCCTAGACTTACCTCTAAACCTCACAAAAATAATTATGGGGATGACTCTCCCATGGAGGGAGTAGATGAGGGGGTTGATACTTTTCATGCTACTTAGGATAAGGCTTTGGTAGAGCAACCCATTTCCTCTACTAAGGCTAGGAAAATATCTTGAAAGAACATTAACATGAGCACAATCATGTTGGGCATAGCTATGGATAAAATTGATCTCATGGTTGGTGAGGTCAAACTAGGTAAAATGGACCTCTAGAAATTTATTGACCCCTCTTTGCTCATCCTTAGTGAAAATAGAAAAGAGGAGAACATGGATGTACTAAAAAATGCCAAGAATAGTTTGTTGGATAAATTTTAATTAAGTGGCTATTCCATAAAATTATGAATCTAAAGGATAAGATGGGTATTGTGGAGGAAAGGAGTGACAACCACAAGCTCCTTGAGTCTATTGATAAGGAAAATTCCATGATGGGTTTTATGATGGACATGGTAACCTTCTATAGGATGGAGGCAAAGGTGTTGGAATCAGATAACAAGGTTAATGGTGTTGAGAATTGATACATGAGAATCTTAGGGTTTTTAAAAATCCTATATGTTGGAGGTTTTTTGGCCAAGTATTGTGGAATTGGTCACCAAATAGTGGTGCTTAGTCGCTGAAGGGACTAGTTGTGGCTAAGGAGCTCGGTCATTAAAGGAGGCTCGGTCATTGTTGGAGCTCAACACCTTTTGTGGTGCTCAATTTGTATTGGGTTGCTCAAAATTATTTGTGTGCTCGACATGTGTTGGTTTCTCAACACTCAATTTGTGTGCAGTTCCTGGGAGTTTACTGATGCTTGACTTGGTCTTTTTGACACTCAATTTGGTCTTGGTTCCTATTGGTGCCAAGTTTTTTGTGAGCTAACTTTTGGTATTTAATTCATGTTGTAGCTAACTTTGGGTATTTAATTTGTGTTGTATCTAACTTGTGGCTCAACATACATTAATGCAAGGGTTTTAATTTGATTTGTAATGAACTGGGCCAACTTATGGCTTAGATGGGTATAAGCAAGGGGTGTTGTGGAGTATTTTAGGCATGATGATGAGATGAAGTGATCCATCTTGGAGAAGAGGATATGAACTTTAAAGGGCTAGTAGCTATTGCTTGAGAACCAAAGAATAGCTTGGTGGACTTGAGGATACAAGTGTGGATTCTTCTTGGTATTCTTATCTAGTTGTGGATTTGGACTATTTGAGATTGGGTTTGTAAGTTGGATCTTGCAGAACTATTATTGTAATTATTTTTTTATTTTTCCCTAACTCGAAAGACCTTACACTTGGGAATATTGCATGTAATTAGTTATCTATGAATAAAGAATTGTGATTTGGTATCAAATCTTGTCTTGTTGTTGCATTGTTCTTGTGTTTCCACTGTGTGGTTATTTGTTGGGGGCTAGGACATCTCCTTTGTGGATTCTTATGACTCATACTATATTAGGTGGTATCAGAGTGAAGGTTGATTTTAAATGTGTAGACTAATCATTGAAGCTAAGGTAATTTGCACCAGGACTTGGGCAAAGGCTAGAAGAGAAGGTTAATCTAGTGGAGCTAATTGATGTTTTGGATTGGTGGATCTATTGTTTAGGGTTTGCAATTTTTTTGGAAGATTTCTCCAAGAAGATTGGAACCTAGGGTAATTTATGATCTTAGTGATGCTATGGAGGAAAGGATCTCAAATAAGATTACAATAGAATTTATATTTGAGATTGCATTGATTTAGATTAACATGATTGCTAAACTTATGAGTGCTTTAGGTTGTGTACCAAGGCATGTGGGTACTAAAGATAGTTATGAGGAATTTTTTGAATATTTTGAAGTTACTAGATCCAATGGTGAGGATAGAGCTAATCGTGTGGAGAGACCTATTGGAACTAGGGCTAGTTAGTTTGCTAGACCTCAATTTTAGTTAAAGCTAAAGCATAAGATGGAGGTTTCTAATTTCTTAGGTGCTTTAACTCCTAAAGACTTGATTGATTAAATTAGTGAATTAGAAGAATAATTTGAACTTGAGGATATTGAGGATCTATTCAGGGTGAGGTTGGCACAAACTAAGCTAAAATGACATGTCACTCTTTGGTGGAAAGAATTGCAAAGAGACAAAGAGGAGGAAGGTGAAATGAAGATCACTAGATGGAGGTTGATTGTGACTAAGTTGAAGGTTAAGTTCATTCATGTTGATTATGAACTTGAGTTATTTAAAAAGTTGCAGAATCTAAAATAAAAGGATATGTCTATGAAAGATTATACTAAGGAGTTTTACAAGTTGAATTTTTGGCATGGGTAGAGAGAATTGTCAAAGGAAAAGGTAGCTTAGTAAATTAATGGTTTGAGATTCAATATTTAGGATAAGGTTGGTATGATGAATATTTCTTTAATTAAGGATGCTTATCAATATTCTTTGAAGGCAAAAGATAAGCTGAAGAGGAAAATTCAAGGTAATGCTAGAGGGAAGGAGAAACATGATAGCTCAACAAAAGCTAAATTGAGTACAAAAGGTGAGACAAAATATGTTAGGAGGATATGTGGATATGGGTTTAGTGGTAATTATTTTAGATGTGGTCAAGAAGGGAATAGATCTTTTGAATGTCCTCATGGTAGGAAAACTTTTTCTTGTGAATGAGGTGAGTACAAAAGGTGAGCCAAAATCTATTAGGAGGACAAGTGGAGATGGGTTTAGTGGCAATTAACTTAGAAATGGTCAAGAAGGGAATAGATCTTTTGAATGTCCTAATGGTAGGAAATCTTTTTCTTGTGAATGAGGTTGTGGCCCAGGATAGTCAGCTTGAGCAAGGAGATAGTTTGTTGGCTTGATGAGTAATGGTTGGTCAAAGGACAATGGAATCTTGCCAGAGGACTAACTTGTTCAGGAATTATTGTAGTTCTAGTGGTAAAGTATACAAGGTGATTATGGATGGTGGTAGTACTAATAACCTTATTGTTGAGGAGATGGTTCAAAAACTTGGTTTGAAGAGAGTGAGACATTGTTGCCCAAGTTTCAGTTCATATCTTTTTGCTCTAGAGTTTTGAGTCAAGTCAAGTGTCAATGTCTTGAGTTTGTGTCTAGATTACCCTTAAGGAACTTCTCCTCTCATCTATCCCTTTGTATGTACTTAGGTGGAACTCAAATAAATATAATAAATTTGTTCATTTGAGGTGATTAGGAAAAGGGATGGTAAGTTTATGCATTTCCTAGATGAGAGAGAAGTTGTTCAAAAACCTAACTCTATGATCAATTATTTCATTGAAGACATAATACAAGTAGAATGGAGAGATCACAAGTATATTAAGAGTAAATGGTAACAAATAATATGAGAACCAAGGCTAAGAGATGATATGTAGATCATAGGAACATCATGGGAACCAGAGAAATTGGATCAAATTTAGGAGAAGCAGATAAATCCTTAGAAATGATGAAAGAACCTAGTCAAAGGTGGTATGACTTTCTTTTAAAATTAAATTGATGGCTCATATTTGATTTTACTATCTACGTTGTAAAGTTGACAAGTCAAAAGGCTAAGAGACTAAATCTAGATCATCAAATGAAGACTAAATTGATGGATGATGTTTTAAAGATGGTTTTATAAGTATTTAATGGTGAATCTCCTCAGCCACTAGGTCTAAAAAAATCCACACTTGTCATTATGTCACTATGGAGAGTTGCATGAAGAATAGCTAAAGAAAAATTATAATGATTGGTCACATGGAATAGATGGACCCACACTGCAAAGGAAATCAATGAGTTAAGATCTTTAAATATAAGCTGTCAAATCAAAAGAACATCCACAGTCATTGCTATATCATTATAAAAAGTTACTTTATCAAGTAGTCATGGTGAGATAGTGACAAGCTGCACCTGTTCATGATACCTAATTGAGGTGGGACCTTCTTTGAGTCATACACAGTAATCAAAGAACACAATGAATATCATCAATCTTGGGAAAGATCTATGACTATCATTATGTGACCATGGAAAGTTGCTTAATTGATAATCATGGTGACATAGAGATAAAGAAACACGTGTCTTGCGGGGCCCATCACATTCCATGAGATACAATCAGAACCTAGTCACACAGTGCCATGAAGTAAAGCATTCTGATGTCAAATTCTCCAAGTAATGAAATTGTGACACCTATTTGCCATGATGTGCATAGATAGAAAGTGGATCCACAAAGAAAAGTAAACAAAGGGTTAAATATCTTTTATCACTACCATTAGATCAAAAGGAGATCAATTCTTGTTGTTATGTCGCTATAAAAAGTTGCAAGGAAAATAATCATAATGACATAAAAATGATTTGACATGTGTACTTAGGTGGACCCACAAAGAAATTCATAAAGGGAAATGGCTAGGTTTTAATCGTGATCGTTTAGTTTAAAATTGATGGCCAAAATTCAAAAATACAGTGACCATTATAATATGAAATACATAAGCTTGGAACAAAACAATAGAAGATAAAGAAAACAATAATTTTATACAAGATTTCATGGAGATTATGAGAATTTTAATAACTATTACATATTTGCAAAAGTGCCATATATTCAGATCATTGATAGGAAAGATACCACATGGATAGTTTCATATTTTATTTCCTTTTCTATCTTGTTACTATTGCTCTACTGAACTAAGGCATGACAAGTAACTATAAATGTAATCTCATTTGACAATACAAAGGTTGGTAAACTTGATGGTGAATGGGTCAGTAATCCATTTACCCTATTTTCTTGGCATAATTTGTGGCCCATACATAGAGTAGTTTTGCATTAAGATTTGGAAGACTATCATGTATGATTTTGTGAATAATCAAATGAATTCCATTTTACTTTGATGTAAATAGTATAGTGATTCAATTTAATTTCTTCATATATGGTTCTATGTCTTCTCTTGACAGTTTCATAACATGATAGATAGCTTCATTTGGAAATGAAAGATAAATGTGTATGAATCTATTAGTTATTGGCTAGATTCCATTTTGCTCAAGGCTAATAGTAAAAGAAATTCCATTTTCCCTCATGTACATGTCTTCTTCATTGCTCTTTTGGATTTAGATGGTTAATCTACATTTAAGTAAGGATTAGAAATATCAATATAATCTAGTATAATCATTCCATTAATTGTGATAGGTTATTCAAATCCATCTTGCCTGAAACAATTTGGTTATCCTTTACTACTCTTAGGTTAAGAGCTTATAATGTCAAAAAATTTGATCTCATAACAACATATTCATTTCATATCATTGTAAATCATAGTGAGATATACCTAATAATTTAGAGGGAAATGATAAAATACATACATTAACCCATTTTTTGTTAAACATCATTTTGTCTCTCCAAAACATTGGGTATCAAAGAGTCAGGTTATAAAATCTAATAGGAGGACAAACTATTAACCAACAGTTTTTGGTGACTCTACTAGGGAGATTTAGATGGAAGCTCTCAAGATTTTTTCTTCAAATTAATTTGTAATCTAATTCCATATATTTGAGTTACAAGAAAGGACTTGTGGTAGTGAGGTGTTTGCCATAAGAACTTGATACTAGTTTTACAGCCTCAACTTGTTGGAGAAAAGAAGAAAATCCAAAGTTGAAGACTAGCAAGGTAAAGTTAAAATTTTTTTTTTCTAAATATTTTATACATCTTGGATTTAAAATATACCAAGAGTGCCAAAGAAAGAGGAAATATTGACCCCATATAAGAAGAGCTCAAGAAGGCCAATTTTCCTATCCTAGAAGATCTTTGTAGAAGAGGAAGAGCATGTGCAAGGGAACCTATGACTAAACAAGTCCAAGATACTCATTTGTCTATAGTGGTTCCTCCTAATAGAGCATAGAGAAGTAAATCTTCTTCTCCTCCTATTGCCAAGACTTCTATTCATACTTCTTTTGATGCTTTGTTCCTAATTAGTGCAACACTTTTGCTTTCCATTACTTTTTAGACAAACCAAAAAATTATACCAGTAGCTATGGAACAACCATGGGGAAATTTTATTGGTCCTCTTTCCCTTGGGACTAATAATGATCTACCAAGAGAATTGACAAGGAAATTTTCAAAATTTAATGGTGATGGTACCACCACTATAGAACAAAACTTAAGTGCTTTCCATAAGGCTTGTGGTGTAGTAAATCCTCAACATGAGGATGTGGTTGTCAGAATGTTTGTTGATACACTTGTAGAAAATGCTATTGATTGGTTTTGAGACCTACTTTCAAGATGCATCATAGATTGGGATACTATGAAACAAGTATTGTTGTTGCAATTAGCATAGATAAAGAAAGAACCAGTAGTTTTTATGAGAGATTTTATTGCAAGATTCAATAAACTCATCAAAAGAACACCTATTACAAGTACACCTATAAATTATAATAAGAAGAATTTTTGCATTAGTTCTATGTCTCTTGATTTCGGATATCAAATTAGAAGAGAAAATGTAGGAAACTTGTAAGCTACCCAGACACTAGCTATAAAGATGGAAGATGACATAATAGCCTCTAGTAAGTGGAAAAGAGAATTCCAATCTGGAACCATGAGTAATACATCTAGTACTTCTAACAATACAGAGGCCATGCTTCAAAAAATGTCTAATGAGCTCATTTCTTTGAAGAAACAAATTAATAGGCCTCCTCATTCTTTCCATCAACCTCATCAAGAAGGTTATAGAAACCTAAATGGAGGTAAAACATTGCAAATATCACTTATTCAATAGATATTAGCAATTGAAGGTGCCCCCCAAAAAAAAAGTGTGTGTACTTTTAATTAAAGGGTAGATCATGATGGAAATACTTATGCTAATATGATTAGATATAGGTAGATGGTGGATAACAAAGAACAAACAGTTGAATATCCTAAAAGTGAGGATGATCATGCTTCTTATGGTGACTCTAAAAATTATTTCTTGGTGTATGAATCAGATTCAGAAGTAGGAGGTGATTGTTTTGCTACTTTAAAAAGACCTTAGTTAACAATAATGACCAAAGCTTAGAAGACTAGAACTCAGATTAATAATTTAGTTCCTGTAAAAAATAATGCATCATCAAAAAAAGTTGATAAAGATTGTGCCATAATAACTTCTTCTTCATAAAAGGAGCAGAAAGATCAATCAACTAATTGTTTTGATATCATACAATACTGTGAAGAGGTAAGAATCCAAATATCTCGATTGGATTACTTGAAGTATAATCATAATCAATTGCAAAGATTAGTTGAGCATTGTAATAATAAGGATGGGGTCATTTCAATATTAATGCTAATGTTGGTCATCATAATGAAGCTAGCACTAGTGAAACTTCTTTGACTGATAAAGATTTTGCACTTCCTAATTTGTTTAAAGAAGAACTTGTTGTCTTAGCCACATGCCCAAATAAAAAAGTAGACCCCTTCTACATTTCCTTATTTATTAATAGAAATAGATTGAGTAACTGCATCATAGATTTAGGAGCCTCTAACAATGTAATGCCTACTTTTTTAGAAAAAGCTTTAGGACTTCCATTGACTAAAATTTTTGGTAGATGTTATTCAATGGGTGCAAAATAAGTGCCTTTGCTTGGATAGATAAAAGACCTCAAGTTTCCCTTACTACTTATCCTTCTAAAAGGTTAAAACTCACTATTCTAGTGGCAGACATCCTTGCAAGCTATTACATGCTCCTAAGTAGAATTTTTTGCAAAGACGTGGGTGGGGAGATAAAACTAGATTGGTATTGTGCCACTATCCAAGTTGGAGATAAAAAGGTGAAGTTAGAACCCAAAGAAAAGGAAAAATTCATTGTCCTAAAATTAGATGATACTAGGTCTCAAATCTATTATCATGAAATGTAGTTGGGTAATTATATGTTGTTCTCTAACACCCCTAATATTTCAAAAGAGCCAAAAAAAACTAAAGGTGATCAGTCATGGACTTTGGAATTTGAAGGTAGTTGTGCTAATGCTATTTCAGGTACAGGGGTAGTGTTGACATCATCAAGTGGGGAAAGGACTTACTTAGCTTATAAGTTGGTTTTCAAAAATACTAATAATATTGTAGAGTATGAAACCCTTCTCCTTGGTATAATTACTACCAAACAAAAAGGAGTTCAGATACTCAAAGCTCAAGGAGATGCAGAATTGGTGGTGAGACAAGTCAAAATCCAATATGTAGTAAAGAACTCAAGATTGAGAAGCTACCGTAGTAAGATGTGGGATAAAATTGAGATTTTGGATGCTTTTCAATTACACCAGTACTCAAAGAATTCAATTCAAGAGCTGATTCCTTGGCAATTTTTGCATCATTTCTCTTACCACATCCTAATTTCAAAGATCAAGTTTATAAAGTAGAAGTTCTATTTAGGCCCAATATCCCTGATAATGGAGATTCATGGAAAGTTTTTGAAGATGATAAACACATACTAAAATCCATTGAAGGGGAAGATCCTTTGAATGCTTGTATTTTGAAGTAAGCACTAATGCAAATGGTGATAATTTAGTGATAGGTGATAAAAAGAAAATAGAGCTTGATATGATTCAATTGAAAGGTAATAATATTCTACCCCATCTAATCTCTTTAGAAGGAATTTTTGATAGGAATGATGCACACATAAAGAGGGAAAGGGATAAGAAAGGAAAAACCTATGGCGAATATGATGGAATCAATATAAGGATAGAAGTCAGCCCAAAGATGATAAACATAGGAAAGTGTTGCACACCAGAGGAGAGGGTGGAGATCAAGAAATTACTTATTGAATTTCAATATGTATTTTCTTGGAGTTATGGAGACCTAAATAATTTCATGTCTATAATGTTCAACATGAAATCCCTCTTAAACTAGAAGAAACACCATTTAGGTAGAAACAAAGAAATTATAATCCTATAGTTGAAGGAGAAATCTTCAAGGAGATTGACAAAATTCTGCAAGCCAGGATTATATACCCTATTCATCATTCCACTTCAGTTGCCAATATTGTGCTAGTGAGGAAGAAGAATGGAGAGATAAGGATTTGTGTAGATTTTAGAAATCTAAATCAAGCCTCACTCAAAGATAATTTTTCTCTCCCTAATATGGATAATCTTTTACAAACTATTGTAGGATAAAAAATGATGTCCATGTTAGATGAATTTTTAGGATATAATCAAATTTAGGTAAATGAAGTAGATAAGTTTAAAACTACATTTATCATACCATGGGGTACTTTTTCCTACCATACGATGCCTTTTGGCCTAATTAATGTAGATGCAAAATTTCAGCATGGCATGAACTTGGTCTTTGGTGATTTGAAAGATATAATAATTTTCATATATCTAAATGATTTAACAATCTTTTCTAAGAAGAGAAAAGATCATATCAATGATCTAGAAAAGGTGTTGCAAAGATGTAAAGATCATGGTGTCTCACGAAATCCAAAGAAATCAATATTTTTTTTGATAGAAGGTAAGTTTCTTGGTCATAGTATATCCCAAGAAAGAGTGAAGATTAATCTAGATAGAGTTAAAGCTATCTAGCAATTCAGTGTACCATTGAGTAAAACTAGAGTGAAGTCTTTCTTTGGCCAAGTCATTTTTTTGAGGAGATTTGTTCCTAACTTCTTTGGAATAGTTAAATGTATAGTTGATATGATGAAAGGAAATAAAACTTTCAAATGGAGTGATGTTGGGAAAAAGGCTTGTGAAGATATCAAGGGTGCCATTGCTAAAACCTCTATGTCCATCTTGAGTACACTAAAGAATTCATCATTTACTGTTATGCCTCAGAACATACTATGTTATCTATATTGATGCAATAAAATAAAGAGAGAATACAAGATCCAATTACTTTCATGAGTATACCATTGAAGAATCAAGAACTGAGATACTCATAGGTGGAAAAACATGCATATGCAATGGTGAGAGCCTTTAAATTTTTTAGGTTTTATGTGCTATATTCTCATTTAGTGATATATGTGCCAGATCTTTTAGTAAAAAGTATTTTGACACATCAAGAGGTTGGTTTTAATAATAGAGGAGTGTGCATATCAAAAGTCCAAGAATATGATATAGAAATTAAGCCAACCAAACTTGTAAGAGGTAATGCACTCTGTAAAGCCTTGGTAGAGGGTCAACAATTTAAAGAAGAAGATACTCTAAAAGTTTTTATGGTAAGTCTTTAGGATCCTTGGTTCTCAAAAACTGCTTATTCTATGACATATGGTGAATGTTTTGATGGATTGACTACTATGAAAATAAGAGATCTAAAAAAAAAGCCTTGAAGTATGTGATTCATGATGATGTCTTGTATAAGAGAGCAATTGATGGAACATTTTTGAGATGTGTGGATAAAGAGCAGCAGGTAAAATTGTTGACATCTTTTCATAATGAGGCACGTGTAGGAAACTTCTACTATAACTGCATTTAAAATTTTGAGGCAATGCTATTATTGGCCTAGCATGTTCAAAGATGCATATAAGTGAGTTGCTACTTGTGAGAAATGCAAGATGTTTACTAGTAAACCTCAACTTTTTGCCTTACCTCTTAGGCTAGTGATAATTGAAGCTACTTTCCATCAATGGGGTTTATATTTTATAGGCTCAGTGAATCCTCCTTCTAGTTAAGGACATTCATACATACTAACTGCCACATATTATTTCAGTAAATGGGTTGAAGCAAAGCCAATGAAGAAAACTTCATCAGAAGTGGTATGTGAATTTCACAAAGAGCATATATTGATTAGGTTTGGAGTTCCTATGAAGTTGATAATGGATAATGCATCTTACTTTTCCTCTTTAGAGATCATTGAATTTTTCTATGATAATGGTATTCAAGTTGGGCATTCCTTTGATTGTTTCTCTCAAGGAAATGGGTAGGCTAAGTCTAGTAATAAGAATCTAATTAGTATTTTGAAGAAATTAGTCTCAAATAATTAGAAAAGTTGGCATAAGAAGATTCATGATGCTTTAAGGGATGACAAAACACACCTAAAAGAGCTATAGGTATCTCACCTTCTGAATTAGTCTATGGAGTAGAAGCTAATTTTCCATTACCTTTAGAGCTTGCTACCTATAAATTAAAGACTGTGATTGAAGAAGATGTTTTCAAAGATCGATTAGATGTAATGCCCCACCCAAAGATCCTTAGAAGCAAGGATAAATAAGCCAAGATAATTTTTTTTTAAAACAAGTATGAAAGCACAAGACAACCATCACACATGGATCATAAAGATCTCAATGAAAGACTAACCAACAACCAAACACCAAATATTTCCAAGCATCACCACTGAAAAAAACCATAAACAAGAAAACATAAGAGATTAATCAAGCTGAGAGACAAAAGATGACTCCTAAAAATTGGCTATGTCTAAAATCCTAAAGCCTTGAAATTTCCTAGAATCTTTATCTTAGCTCGTAGTGGTTTGGAACCTATCTCAAAAGACACATCACATATATTAAAATATATATCAAGTATAAGGAATTAAATATACATCAACTTATACTTTAACAATATATATTGTAAACCCCTTAGGAAATTTGTTTTGAACTAAGAAGGTGTGAAACCTAAAAGGGTGTCCAAAACCAACTTTGAACTTTTCTCAGACAAGCCTAAATACCCCTTGTCTTTCACACAAGACCAAAAGAGATAATTTCTTGCACGAGGAAGTGCAACACACCCTACAATAAACTACCATCTGTATGAGAAAGTGCACCGAATGACATGAGAAAGTACCTATCTCAACAACTAAAACTAGTGTTGGGTTTCACACAAAGAAGTGCAAATTTGTGCAAAGAAACTCAACACACCATGTGAAGACTTGTATTCTTGTACAAGAAATTGCAAGTTTGCACGATAATCTAGGATAAAAAGCTAGAAAAAAATAAAGGAAGTAAACTAGAAAATGAATTCCTCCACATCAGGGAGTACCAGATCCACATTTCGAGGCAAGGACACTCAAACACAATACTGAAAGATGGAAATAACATCTAGCCATCTAACAAGCAGTAAAGGAAAAGTATAGAAAGAAACATCATAGTGTCTAAAACAACATCACAATAAATAGAAATAACATCACAATGAATAATACAACCAAACTAAGTATGTGGTTCCTCCAAACCATAATAGCATCATAAGACCATCATGGGCCCTAGCCATCCCCTATACGTAACATCCCAAGCTACTAAAAAGATAATTGGTACTATCATAAGAAGGAAATCAATACTAAAACATGCTAGAACATAAGCATAAGGAAATCTAACATGCTAAAAGTAAAGCATAAGATAATCCTACAAAGTAGATAACATCATCTATCATATACTAACCATCATAATAAGAAAATAAAATAGTAACTAACATCATCTAAACATGATATACAAGCATCCCAATGAAAGCATAAATCACAAAAAAACATACTCCAAAACTTGAAGCACCAAGTGAAAACATCCAACAATGGTTGCACTAGGACAAAAGACCATCTTTGTACACCAGTCGCTAGTAGTGATATAGGTAGCTACACCTCCCAACCACATGGAACCTATAGGTCCACACTCACCATTCTGATGGAGATAATGATCCAACCAAAAACACATGCAAAGAAAACATCCATGACTAACACACACACCGGGCAGTATGATGACTAAAACCAAGACATAGACAATGCATAAACTACAAGTCCTAGTCAGACACTCAATGGGCTAAAAAGTAGGGGTTGACATCATGGAGAGTTTCTTGGCATTGACAAGCCCAAGCTCAAATTGTGCAGATTCAAATCCCTCAACAAAAGGCTCAAGCACAAAACATTTTTCATTATCTTAAGTTTTATTACGACCCAGTGTTTTATTTAGTTATCACTTATGTAAAGCTCCCTCTACCAACCCATGGCATCATGATCACTGGGCTGGGAGATATACGCCCCCTCTATATGCTACCCTACCCTATCCATGCTCATCCAACAATGAGTGCCCTTGGGCATGCAAATTCCCAACCCAACTCCAATGATCATAACTTTTGAAAGTACCACAGAAGATTGGGACTCGTAAGTCACCTAACAAATGTACGTACATGTACTTGTGTGTGGTGCACCACCATCATGAAGATCATAACACAAGGACTCAATGAGAACACAAAGTAGAAAGTTACTCAACCAAAAACATACTTGGGAGGATAGATGTGACATGCATCCCAATGCAACATAAAAATGCAATAAAGATCTGGCCAACATCCAAACAGATTGTCTAGGTCCATGATCAAACTCATGCCAAGAAAACCTAAGAAAATAGGGTGGCACATAAAATGTGGTAAAAAACCCAAAATTTGGAAAAAATTTGAAATTAAAACCCATTTTTCCTTTGGGTACAAAAACCATGAAAATCCAAAAATAATTAAGTTCAGACACCATATGTAAAAATGACCAGCATAACAGTGCAAAACCCCAAAATACCATTCCAAAAATAGGGAAAATGTTCATACCTGACCAACTAGGTAGAACCAACAAACAAAAATGGAGGGGAAAACTAGTTCTTAGCATCCTAACAAACAACTACCAAAAATAAAAGTTGAAATAGAGTAGAAATGATAAAATGGGAAGGCCCTACCTAATGGAAAAAGGGGTAGAATCTGAAACATGCATGATAAAATAAATAACCTCTCGATACTGCCAAAAATCATGGCAAAGCAAGATCTCCTCAAGCTAGATCCAATGACATTGATCTTGCAAAAATCCCATGCTCACAGCTCCTAGAATGAACAAAAATCAAATCCTTCAGAAGAGGATTTTAGAAAAGCTCTCCAAATTTCTATTTTCAAAAAGTGAGAAGTGAATAATAAAACCCCTTTTTCAATACTTATTCACTTTTCAAGTGAATAGTTGATTAGGGAAAATAACCAATTAGATTAGCTAGACTCCAAATCAATCCAAAAAAAAAAAAGGTTATGCTCGTAATGAAAATTCACCCAAGGCAAAGCTGCCAAAAATTAAATTTGAGAAGATTTAAAGCCTGAAAACCCAAAATCATAGAAATCACTAAACAAGTTTTGTGATAATTCCAACCTCTAAATGCATAGACATGCTCACTAGTCTAATCACATTATGCAGATGAGTTTGGATTTAATAATAATAGAAAGATTTTAATTTAAACAATTAAAATAAGGATACATAGACCATATAGGGATGACATTGGTAAAATATGAATAGCTGAATCACTAACTCCGTGTGCCATTGCCACAGATATAATTCCTGCCACTAAAACACATAATCAAGTGTAATTGCATATAATATCATACCTAAAGCAATAATGAATTAAATTTCTTATTAATCCATTTACACCACTCACATTTGCATAAAGTATAAAGAGACAAGAATGAAGTAAATAACCATAGCATAAAATCCATCACATAACATAATCAAAAAGTATGTCCAAATACCAGATAATCAGATATCATCATAGATCTACTGTCATCTCAAAATGGAATCAATATGAAAATATGATAAACTGAACAACATAACAGTAAAGCATCTATGATACTAAATCAAAGTATAACATCCAACCCTCAGGTCATCACAAGGTACATAAAATAAGAGTATCAAGTATCTCTCAAATCAAAATAGACAAGGTATAGACTGCAAACACGAGAGGCACTACATTAGAGAAGAGGATCTTGTATCTTGCTAAATTGCAAGAAGAAAGAGAAGAGATGGTTGATAAAATCACTGAACACTAGGGAAGAGTCAAAAGGTTGTTTTATAGAAGAGTAAGGCCTAGAAAATTCATGGAAGGTGATTTGGTGTTGCTATGGGATAAGAGACATAAGCCAAGAGGTATGCATTCTAAATTTTAGTTTTTGTGGAAAGGGCCATTTCATATCATACAAGTGAATTAGAATAATTATTTCAAGTTGGCATATCCCACTGGAGATACCCTTCCACATTCTTATCATGGAAATGATTTAAAGTTGTATCAAATGTAAAATTGAAAGCAAGTAACCCGTGCATAGTAGTTAGATAGGTAAGTTTTCCTTTCATGCAGTTTTCTTTAGCTTAGTTACTTGCTTTCCTAGGTAGTTTTTTGCTATTTTCCTAGTTTAGTCTATTCTTTTTGTTTCCAAGTTGTCACCTTTTGTGTGGAACTAGAGATTTCTAGAGTTCTTTCAAGCATTATCATGCTTAAATCCCCAGACAGAGCTAGATGTTGTTGAAATTTCAATTCATATCTTTTTGCTCTAGGGTTTTGAGTCAAGTCAAGTGTTAATGTCTTGAGTCAATATCTAGGTTAAGCTTAAGGAAATTATCTCTCATCTATCGCTTTATGTGTACTTAGGTGGGAGTTCAAAGAAATATAATGCATTTTTTCATTTGAGGTGATTAGGAAAAGGGAGGGTAAGTTTATGCATTTCCCAGATGAGAGGGAAGTTGTTAAACAACCCTAACTCTATGATCAAGTATTTCATTGAAGACATAATATAGGTAGAATGGAGAGATTACAGGTATATTCAGAGAAAATGATAGAAAAGAATACAAGAATTGAGGCTAAAAGATGATATGTAGATCATAGGAACATCATGGAAACCAGAGAAATTTGATCAAATGCAGGAGAAGTAGATAAATCCTTAGAAATGATAAAAGAACCTAGTCAAAGGTGGTATGACTTTATTTGAAATTAAATTGATGACTAATATTTGATCTGATCATCTACATTCCAAAGTTGACAAGTCATAAGGCTCAAAGACTAAATCCAGATCGTCAAATGAAGACTAAATCGATGGATGATGTTTTAAAGATGGAATTATAAGTATTTAATGATGAATCTCCTCAGCTATCAGATCTAAAAAAATCCATGCTTGTGTTATGTCACTATGGAGTGTTGCATGAAGAATAACTAAAGAGAAATAATGATGATTGGACACATGGAACATACATACCCACACTTTGAGGAAAATAAATGAGTTAAGATCTTTAAATTATAAGCTGTTAGATCAAAAGAATATCCACCATCATCACTATATCATTATAAAAATTTGCTCTATCAATAGTCATGGTGAGATAGCAACAAGTTAACACTTGTCCATAGGACCCAACTAAGGTGGGACCTTCTTTGAGTCATACACAATAATCAAAGGCAACAATGAAGATCGTTGATCTTGGGAAAGATCTATGGCTATTTTTATGTCACCATGGAAAGTTTCTTGATCGATAATCATGGAAACATAGTGACAAAGTAACATGTGTCCTATTCGGTCCATCACATTTCATTAGATGCAGTCAAAATCTAGTCACATATTGCCTCAAAGTAAAGAAATTTGATGTTATATTCTCCAAGCAATGAAATTGTGACACCTATTTGCCATAATGTGCATAGCTGGAAAGTGGACCCACGAAGCAAAGTAAACAAAGGGTTAAATGTCTTTTATCACTACCATCAGATCAAAAGGAGATCATCACTCATCATTATGTCACTATAAAAATTTGCAAGGAAAATAATCATAGCAACATAATGATGACTCAACACATGTACTTAGGTGGACCCACAAAGAAAGTGATAAAATAAAATGGATTGGTTTTAATTATAACCATTAGTTTAAAATTGACAACCACAATTAAAAAATGTAGTGATCATCGTAATATGAAATACGCAGGCTTGGCATGAAACAACATAAGATGGAGAAAAAAATGATTTTCTACAAGATTTCATGGAGATTACAAGAAGATAAACAACCATTACATATTTCTAGAAGTGCCATAGATTCAGATCATTGATAGGAAAGATGCCACGTGGATAATTTCATATTTTATTTCCTTTTCTATCTTGTGACACTTGCTCTGCTAAATTGAGGGATGACAATAAACTATAAATGTATCTCATTTGACAATACAAAGGTTAGAAAAATTGATGGTGAATAGGTCTATAATTCCATTTACCCTATTTGCTTGTCATGTTTTGTGGCCTATGCATAGAGTAGTTTTGAATTAAGAGTTGGAAGACAATCAAGTATGATTCTATGAATAATTAGATGAATTCCATTTTACTTTGATGTTTGTAGTATAGTGATTCCATTTACTTTATTCATATATGGTTTTGTTTCTTCTCTTGTTAGTTTCATAACATGTTAGATGGTTTCATTGGTAAATGAAAGATAATGTGTATGAATCTATTAGTTATTGGTTGGATTCCATTTCATTCAAGGTTGATAGTGAAAGAAATTCCATTTGCCTTCATGCATTTATCTTCTTCATTCCTCTTCTACATTTAGATGGTTAATCTGCATTTAAGTAAGGGTTAGAAATTTCAAGATAAATTACTATAGTCATTCCATTGAGTGTTATAGGTTATTGAAATCCATCTTGTCTAAATCATTTGTGCCTACAAACAATTTGGTTGTCCTTTATTTCTCTCAAGTTAAGAGATTATAATATCAAAACTTCTAATCTCATAAAAACATATTCATTTCATATCATTACAAATCATAGGGAGCTATATCTAATAATTCAAAGGGCAGTGATAGAATACATACACTGACCCATTTTTTGGTAAACATCCTTTTGTCTCTCCAAAACATTAGGTATCAAAGAGTTATTTATAAAATTTAATAAGAGGACAAACTGTTAACCAATAGACATCCTTATCCTTATAGGATTGGCTGGTTACAAGGTGAGCATGCTTTAGAGGGAAGGGAGCAAAGCCTCGTTGATTTCTAGATTGGGAAATATAAGGATCAAGTGTTGTGTGATATTATGGACATGAATAGTTGTAATGTGTTGCTTGGTAGACCTTGGCAGTATGATTGTAGAGCCATGCATGATTGTGTCAAGAATGTATTTATTATTGTGAAAGGTGGCTAAAAAAATTCACTAATTCCTTTGTAGAATGATGAGATTAGTATGATAAACCTAATTATTGGTAGCTAAGTTGGGTTGAGGGATTTTGAGAGGGTTGGATGTCAGCATAGAAAGCTAACCTTTGGAACACCTAACATGGATGTGAAGAAGTAGAAGAAGAAAAAGGGAAAGAGTGTGCAAATTAAAGACTTGGAGGATATGTAGGTGAAGAACTAATTTGGAATTTATGTGCTAAATCCTAGAAGATGTTCTTCTAGCTACTAAGACATATTTTCAAACCTAGGGTGTTTGATGTAGGAGAATCCTAGGGTTTTTAGATATCTTGCATGTTGGAGGTGTTTTGGTTAAGTGTTGTGGACTCAGTCACCAAACAATGGTGTTCGATTGTTGAAGGGTCTAGTTTTGGTTGAGGAGCTTGGTCATTGAAGGAGGCTTGATCATTGTTGGAGCTTGACACCTTATGTAGTGCTTGGTTTGTATTGGGTTGCTTGAAATTCTCTGTGTTCTTGGCATGTGTTGGTTTCTTGAAACTCTTTATGTGTTTGACACGTACTGGGAGCTTGACATGTACTAGGAGCTTGATAGTGCTTGGGAGTTTATTGATGTTCGACTTGGTCTTTCTAACACTCAACTTGGTCTTGGTTCCTATTGGTGTTGAGTTTTTGTGAGCCAACTTTTGGTATTTAATTTGTGTTGTAGCTGACTTTGGGTACTTAATTTATGTTTTAGTTGACTCGTGGCTCAATATATATTTAATGTAAAGGTTTTAATTTAATTTTTAATGAACTGGGCTGACTTGTGGCTCAGTTGGGTATAAGTAAGGGGTGTTGAGGAATCTTTTAGGAATTATGATGAGATGAAGTGATCTATCTTGGAGAAGAGGATATGAACTTTGAAGGGCTAGTAGCTATGGCTTGAGAACCAAAGAATAGGTTGGTGGACTTGAGGTATAAGTATGGATTCTTTTTGGTGTTCTTATCCAGTTGTGGATTTGGACTAGTTGAGATTAGGTTTGTACATTGGATCTTGCATAACTATTATTGTAATTGCTATTGTATTTGGCCTTAACCCAGAAGGCCTTACAACTAGGCATATTGCATGTAATTAGTTATCTGTGATTAAAGAGTTGTGATTTGGTATCATATCTTATCTTGTTGTTGCATTGTTATTCTGTTTCTATTGTGTGGTTATTTTATGGGGGCTAGGACATCTCATTTGGAGATTCTCCTACCTTGTACTGCATGAAGAATGCTTTGAAAAATATTGTTGATTAGAGTTCCAAGATTTTCAAGGCTTCCAATGAGCATGATAAGATTCTGATCAGCAAAATGGAAAATTCTACTTGAAAGAAGGCTAGTGTTGTTGTTCCAAAGGATCCATGTGATACTATTAAGAATAAAAAAGGGATTGGAAGAAGGACTAGGGCTAATACTAGGAAGAAGGCCATGACTACCACTTTAAACATCAGTCAAAATAAGGAGGCTTCTAAGAAGCTAGACTAGGAGCACACATCATAACTGCTATAGAAAATGGGTTAATTCATAATTTTTTCCTTGTTTTATGTATTTATTTTGTGTTTTCTATTAGTGGTTGGGGTGGTGTTTTTTTGTTGCTATATTTGTTCATCCATTGGCTCTGTCTCTTTACTATCCTATTTTGTCTTATGGGATTAATGCCTAATCTTTAGGATCTTTTGTACAAGGTTTTAGGGGGCCTTCAAAACCCATTTTCTTAATAAAAAAAAGAAAGAAAATAAATCAATCTAATCCCATAAAAACTAGTTTGTAAGGTGTTGTCGTAGGCTTGACATGGCTATGTGAAAAACTTGGAATAGAATAAGTAGATGTTGCAAAGAGACTAAACAAGATGGGTGTAAAAAAATGGTGGATCAAATGTCTTTATGGATATACATAGCTGATTCAATAATCAACTTGATAAGGGAGTTAACTAGCGAAGGGTTCCTTTAGAAACCAATCTTAATTACCAATTAGGCATAATTTTGTCACATTAGTTAACCCAATCAAAAGAAAAACATAGATCCACATTTGAAATATTTCTTGTAGAACTAAAAAGGGTACACAAAATAGTATTTTTTTGGACCCTTGTTGAATTTTTTTGAAAGTCATAGCCATAAAGGTCAAATAAGAGGGTTACTTCCTACTAGGCCTTATGCCCCAAATGGTGAACTAGTTTTCTCAAGTTGAGATCCAAGGGTTGACTTGAGTTAGTAAAGATAGGGAGAGAGTGAAATGCATCCACAAGCCCTCTTTACAATGTATGGTGATAAGATCCTCATATGCTTGGGTTAGGTGAAAGGGAGTCCTTAAGGGAAAGAAGGGATTTGATGTGAGAAGTTTAATCTCACAAATGTGATAAGATTTTCTAATGTTGGAAGGATACAATAGTGTGGTCCAAGGCAAGTCCTAGTGTGTTAGGGTATCTTGAGTAGGACTAAGGAGTTGCGAGACCTAGAGTTGGCTCCAAGAGGAAATTTAGAAGAAAGATAAACTAATCATGCCTTGAATTGCTCTACATTAGTTAAAAATATAAAGGGATTAAATAAGAATCCATATATCTATTATAAAACCCATATTTTTTTGATAAATCATAAAGATTATAGGCACACCCAAATTGGATACACCTGCACATCACAAAAGGCACAAATAGTGAAGAACTCATAAATTGGATTACAAAGATAAACAAGTACATGTTATGAATCTCCATAGGATCCCAATAAGGTAAAATTCATGAATGTGAGATTAAATTCCTACAAAATTTTATGGCATGACAATGTACAAACTATAATATGGAGTAAAAGGAAAGAGACAATTAAAAGTTACAAAAAATGGTTCAAAAATGGAGGAAAAATTCTTATCTTTAGATTATTAATTAATTTTTAATTTTTTTTTCTAAAACTTAAGACACATGAAACTCATGTGAAGGATTATACCAAGGAGTTCTACAAACTCAAAATAAGGATTGGACATGTGAAAGATGACCTAAAAAAGATAGTAAGGTATATGAATGGTTTGTGTTTGAATATTCAAGATGAAATTAGTATGCTAAAATAAAGATGCATCGATGAATCTTGTCAAAGTGCTATAAAGGTAGAAAATAAGTTATCACTTGAGGGCAACAATATAAATCAAGATGACAAGAAAGTTCCATTATTGAAATGAACATGAAAGTAGTGACAAGGAAGATTAATGTGACAAAGAAATTAGTGTTTCACAAAATGATTATTTCAAATAAGGTACAAGAGAAATGATATTTCTCAAGAGGAAGAGTCTACATAGGCTCATGTTATCAATACAAATAAGTTGGCATAAAGAATTTGAATGTCCATAAATATAATAAGATGATAGTAAAAAGATAATGGATAATAATCATGTTCAATATTAGATACAAAAAGTTTTGTGTCACTTTAGCATAGAAAATATCTAAAGTAAGGAGGACTATCAATGTTTTAAGAGATTACAAAAAAATTTATATAAGATATTGTGCAAATAAGGTAATTATGGAAAGTGGAGATACATGAGAACAAGCCTCTCAAAAATTGCTGGAGAAAGTCAAGTAGATGTCATGTGCCTTTGGAAAAATATTTTTTTTAGGTGCTTATCAACCCAATTTAATTATTCCTAGGATGAGGTAATACAATAGGCATTTTTTCTATTTATTTATATATCCTTGAAAAATTTAAAACTTCAAAAATATTTTTTTAGAAATCTAAATTAAAAAAAAAAAATTTACACCTCTAAATGAGATGCAATATCTTGGTGATATCCCCAAGTTAGACAAAAGTTAGTATTATTACAAGCAGGTTATTCAAGCATGATGAGACAAACCACTTTAGGAAAAAATATTAAGTAGTAAATTTAAAATATTATATTAATTTTCCTCTATGGTGTATATGAGATTGTTCGGGTCATGTTTGGTATAAAAAATTAATTGAATCAACTAAATATAAAATTGTACCATAAAACATTAAAGAGGTTGCATCTAAAATAATTATATGACAAAGAGAAATACTAAGCATTAGCAAAGAAAGAGTCAAGGATGAAAAAAACTAAATAATTTAGAGCTCACTTTGGGAAAATTAAATCTTTTGCCTCTTCTAAATTTGATAAGACTACTATGAGAGTTTGGTTAGTAAAACTAGGTACTTATATATCTCTCAAAATAATGGTTGACTTAATGAAGATATACCCTTCATCTTGAATAATTTTCTCATGACCATTGGTGTGGATCGATTACAAAAAGTCATAGTCTCATCCATGCCTGTGCATATTTTCTTGATCAAAATATTTTATTGAAAAAATATTGAGGTTCATTTCAAAGAGTTAGCCCAACACAAGCATAAAGTTAGTGTGGATGAGTATGTTTATAATTTTTAAAAGCTTTTTGTTATAGTAGCTAATATTTTAGAAAAGATGGTTATTGTACTATTTGTGGAATGATGTTTGTTTCAATTTCACAAGGGGATAAGTCACAATGCATTTTAATCCCACTGCATTGTTATAAGTAACCATAAAAAGTACTTCTTTTCAATTTTATTTTATTTCTAGGAGGTGGCAATGCCTCAAGAAAAGTATTATAAGGGGCACATAAATTCTATACAAAAAATATCTAAAAAGACTCACTTTTTTAGAGCTTGAAGAGTTTGTAGACTCCCAATATCAGGTGTAAAAGGAAATTGAAAATGTAGAAACAAATTGTGGTACACATGTATCCCTTTCCAAAGCACCCAAATATCACATCTTTGGAGTCTCATAAATATTATTTAGTTAGGAGGGATTATGTTGATTTATAGTGGGATTAAGATATTATTTTTGAGAGAGTAGTTGCAAGATGGGGTTGAAGATGACAAGACTCAAGGTCTTTAATGTCATACTATTTGATAAATCTACTCTATATTATGCAATAATGACTATATCAACTCAACAAAACTTGTATCAAAATAAGTTATATGTGTTGACATTCCAGTCATGTTTGTTATTAGTGACATACACTTATTAGGATTGTGAGTTCATACTGAGCATATTGTATAGTTAACAGTGTGAACCAAGTCCTACAGTTGCTACTGAGTTCTATGAACATATTTTAGTTCAAACCAAGTAGTTACTATAGAGTTGAAGATCAACAATTTAAACTGAGCATTACAGTGTCTGCCAAGTTTACCATTGTAAATTGAGCTATGTAGTGGTTAATGATTTCATAGTTGATGTGATGTGAGTCTAGTGTTGACTGAGCTACTCAGCATTAACCAAGAGACTCAGTTTATACTAAGCTCAAGGTGATAGTGTTTACCGTGCTATGTAGTGTTAACCAAGTGATTCAATTTATATGCCAAGTTTCATAGTATTTTTCGAGTCACCAATGCAGACTGAGTTCAAGACTACTTGGAAGTGATCAATATGGACTAAGCTTCTATGTCTATCAAGTGCATGATGGTGCCAAGTAGCGACAGTGGATGCTAAGTATCAGAACCTCATCTAGTTAGTCTTCAGAGCTTGAGTTTCTACACTTTGGTTGACTTTGCAATATTATGTGTAAACTTGTATTGTGGCTAACTTTGTAATTATGTAATTGGATTGATATAATGTAATGTGTTATATTACATCCAATGTATGTATGTATCAAAAGGAAGTAGTGTAATCATCAGAGAAGAGCATAAGAGAGAATTATAAAGGCTATAGTAGTATAAGGAGCAAAAAAGATTCATCTATCACAACAAGGTGATTTGTACACTCAAAGGAATCTCATTCAGCAAGCCAAGTTGTAGATCAGAGACCAGCTACCATTTCATCCTAATTGGTGGATCAATCAAATCCTTTAACAAGGTAGACCTAACAGTTTTATGTAAATCTCTTTACCAAGTGCATACTTTATTGTATGTTTGTAAATCCTTTCACAAGGTGGACCTAGCAGTCCTTATTGCTCCTAATAGGGCAGATCATCAGAAGTGATCAATATAAGCCTTAACATGCCAACTTTATACTGCAGTACTAAAGCTTGTGGGTATCATCCACACCCTAGTTTTACTTTCTATTTGGAGGGTTTCTAGGTCACCAAATCTTGTGTCAAAGTGTTATGTATGCTTCCATGTTTTCTCAATTTCTAATGCATGAAGTTAGATCAAAATTTATATAAAGGATTACTTTCTAATTGGGATAAAAGTTTTAGAAGTCACTGATTCACCTCCCCCCTCTTAGTAACTTAGTTTGTCATAATATTTCCAACAATTGGTATCAAAGTATTGTGGTTCTTAGTGAAAAGTTTAATAATTTGAGCAAAGATCAAAGGCAATGGAGGTATTTAGACTTGACAAGGCTATTGACAATGAATAACTAGATTTGGAATTGGCCATTGGACAACTCAAGAAAGAAAAAGAGCAACCCTCCCAATCCCTGAAAAGAAGAAAAGATCTTGCAATCCAGATGAATGATTCACTTTACATTGAAAAAAGAATTCAAGATATCATTCCAAGCAATTTAGATGAAGCTGATGAAGCTATCAAAGAAATACTAGAAAAGAATAATACTCTTCAAGAAGAAGTAATAAAACTAAGAAGAGAGTAAGAAATTCATTCAATAAGATTGTGAAAAGTCATGGAAGAGAAAAACAAGACAAGAGAAGAGATAGAAGGAAAGAACAATGAAATTCAACACCTATCCCTTCAACAAGCACACTTCATTGATCAAATCACCAATGCAAATGAAGCAATCATGAACTTGAGATTAGAGAATGAAAGATTGTAGAATGATCTAAACATTGAAAGGCAAACCAATAAAAGAATGTTAGAATCCCAAGCAGACATGAATCAGTTGAATGAACAAAGTCACTTTAGACAAAAAGAAAAAGAAAGAATTGAATATATAGAAGAAGGAGAATCATCCAAGCAAGGAGCTCAAAGGAACTAAAAACCTACTTGTAGTCACTATGGTAAGATAGGTCATACTTTAAACAAATGTTGGAGCAATGGGAAAGAAAAATTTAATGGAAAAAGCTACAATTGTAATCAACATGGTCATAGAGCAAATGAATGCAAAGAGAAACCAAAATTTGAAGGTAAATGTCACAAATGTAAGAAGCATGGGCACAAATCATCAAAATGAAAAACCAAGATATTGAATCTAGCAGAACAAATTGTGAAAGCTATATTTGGTTGGGACTATAACACTTAGTGCAGATGCCATTACTTGTGGATAATTCAGACAGATTGGTATGAATTGTGTAAAACATCACATGAAGAAAAGAGATACTACCAAAAGATGTTTCATTTGTATAGAACTTGGTCACCTTGCCAAGAACTATATGAATACTAGAAGAATAGAAGATGAAAAGAAGGAAAAATATGACAACATTAGAAAAAGAGAGAAAACAATGAGTTCCAAAATCTACTAAGAATGCAAGTCTGGGCAATGATGATCAAGTCACTCAAGAATTGGGTGACTCTACTATTTCAACTTGATTTCTTAGAAGGAAAAATGGAACTAGGCTACCAAAGAAGACATCTAAATAAGTTCGAGCTATTAGGAAAAAATATCTATATCAACATTCAAGATGTGAAAGGGATCACCGAGTAAAAGGTACTACCGAGTTATCTTTCTTATTGAGTAAGGTTGAGTCATAGACTCTATCAAGAAAGATCAAGAGTAACTAAGTTTTACATGTGCTTACCAAATGATGAAAGACTTTACTGAGTAATCAATGCAAGCAAAGTGGATGACAGTCTTTCAAATTCATCTAACTTTTGTACTAGTCATTTATGGTAAAATTTGATAAAAGGAATGAAATTGAAGTCATTTTCACTGTGAATTTTTGAGAGCAAATTGTGCAGAGTGATCTTCAAGGGTATTCAAGCAATTTGAGTGATTTTTCATCAATTTTTTTTGAATTCTCTCAAACCCTAATGAATGAAGATGACAACAACTAGTAGCAAGGCAAAGTGAGGGTTAGACATGCTAGTTCAAGGTGTAAAATGGAAGGCACAAGACTTCAAGCTCACTCCTGCAATTGTTGAAACCCTAGACCCGAATGGAGTATAGTCACAAATCCCTTCCAAGGTACTATTAATAAACAACATCCGTTCTCATTTTAAACATGTGATTCAAGATATTGGCACCCTAGAAATGGATGAATGTTTAAAAGAATTATGTGTTGATGGAATTTTGAAACCTGAGCACCAACATCTTGAGGCCAAAGGTTTAACCCATATTCCTTACATGCCTCGTGATTTACAAGTCAAATAGATTAGGTATATTCTTAGCTGTGTGCACAATGGATAGTTCTAGTTGGAGCAACCTATTTTGACTACAAAGAAGATGATTCATAGGATTATTGGTCTCCCTATGTTGACTCAAGCTAAAATGACAAAAACCCTAGGTCAGGTTGAACTGGAGAAGTGAACCCTAGTTGAGTGGGATGGTAGGGAATGAAAATTAGTAGTGTCACTATCATGGAATTGCAGTTTGGAATTCATGTTATTGCACACAAGATCTAAAGTTTGAGCAAGTTGAATAGTGTGTCATGCAAAGTAGTTTGAATAGTGTGCTGAGCTACTTTTGAATCAATTCAACAGGAACATGGAGAGCATCAGAACATCAAAGAATAACCCATGTAAGTTTGGCTCTCTATTAACATGTTTATTCTTTTATGCTCAAAAATTCTTTCCATCAAAATGTACTGTTGTGTGGAAATATGTGCTAGTACTATATTAGATTAATGAATATATTGCTAAGATGGGATAAAATTATACCAGTGGCATGGATAATTATTTTGATGCTTTTAAGGAGAAAATGAATAATAGATACTAAATCCCCAAGAAACTAGTTGAAGATTATAAGGATGATGTATGTTTTATGGTGGATAGGGATAAGGTATATATTTAGGCAATTAGACCTAGAATTACATGGGTGAAACCTCTAGGATATGAAGTAAATAGTGATGAAACCAAGGATATATTTGAGGCACTGATTAATGAACTAGTTGACCCCAAGGCTACATATTTTGGAACATGTAATGAGGCTAAGGCTTGGATAGAACTAGAGGTCAAGCTCCCTCAGGCAATTAGCAAAGGCAAGAAAATAATTGCCAAGTTCAAAAAAAGTTCAAGCTCTACCCATTTCAAAAGGATTAGTTCTTTGAAAAACATGTTGATATAATTTCTTAAAGACAAGGCCATAATCATAGCTACATTAGTAGATATCCAAAATATGATACTGTTAGAAATAGAAATAGATAACACATTGACCAAGGTTACCCATTTCTCACCCGTGCGTACTACATTTACAGCACAAGACATAGCTTAGGTGTTCTTGCGGGACATTGTTAGACTTCATGGTGTTCCTCGTAAGATCATATCTGACAGAGACTCTTTGTTCACTTCTTCATTTTGGAGAGAGTTGCAGTTGGCTTTGGGCACTAGGCTCAATTTTAGTACAGCGTACCATCCTCAGACCGATGGCCAGACTGAGTGAGTGAATCAAGTTTTGGAGGACATGCTACGTATGTACGTGATGGACCATCAGGTCAAATGGGAGGCATACCTTCATCTTGTTGAGTTTGCCTATAACAATGGGCATCATTCTTCCATAGGTATGCCACAGTATGAGGCTTTGTATGGGAGATCGTGTAGGACACCCTTGAGTTGGGATAGGATCGAGGATCGAGTATCTATTGGTCCCCAGTTAGTAAAGGAGATGGAGCAGCAGGTGACCCTGATTAGACAGCGCCTGAAAGAGGCATAGGATAGGCAGAAAAAGTATGCAGATGCGAAGAGGATAGATCGAGAGTATCAGGTTGGTGATAGAGTGTTCTTGAGGGTACGAACACACAAGAGTCCGATTCGATTCGGAAAGGGCTCTAAGTTGGCACCCCAGTTTGTTGGGCCATTCGAGATCCTTGAGAGGATAGGACCTGTTGCATATCGTTTAGCTTTGCCACCTAGCCTGTCACGCATCCATGATGTGTTTCATATTTCTATACTTAGAAGATACATTTATGATGAGTCTCATATTATAGATTGGGATGCTTTACAGGTGGAGTCAGACGGACAGCTAGCACTGGAGCCTATCTGCATTATTGCCCGACAGACCCTAGCACTTCGAGGCTGAGAGCTGGACCAGGTTAGGGTCCAATGGGATTGTTACGATGAGGTCACAGCTTCATGGGAGGATGCAGTGCAGATGCGATCTCAGTACCCATATCTTTTTGATGAACTCCAAGAGGAAGTTCATGCCTAGTGGGGGAGGATGTGAGGCCTCTCCCCGGCCCATCGTAGCATAGTGATACATTACTCTTATTTTTGTTATCCGTAACTCAAGATGTCGAGACATTATATGATGCTTAGAACATATTTTATTATTTCATGTTGTGTGATGTTATTTCAAGATATATTTGATGATTGTCATTTAATGTTCATGTATATGTATGTTGACGAAATCAGTAGATGCAGGATTGAGATTTGATTTAAGATATTTCAAATGGTTAAGAATTATGAAGGGAGAAGAAACTTTATTATGTATGTTTTAAATTATGAAAATTTTTGATACATATACATTTATATACATGTGATTTTACGGGACTACTGATGTGTGCAATGAGTGTGCAGATATTTAGCCGAGAAACCCTACTGAGGAACAAAACTGATCTCCATGTGCTAATTTTGGAAACCTTATTGTTCATAATTCAAGTATTGTATTATGAGATGTGTGAATGTATCTTTCCATGTTAGTATTTGTGAATGTCTCGAAATTATGTTCTTTCAGTGTCGCTTGACACTCCTAAAATGTTTATGTGCTTATTTTGCTAGTTAGAGTTGTTAGATGGACCTATTTTATTCCTAGATTTTATTTTGTCTCTAAACCTCTTTCCTAAGGATTTTAGCATGTTTTTATTCTAACCTAAGGGTATGGGTATGGGTTAGGGGTCTTTTCCAACCCCTAAGCCCCTAGCTTTGACTTTTGAGGGCACTCAAAAAGTCCCTTTTTGCCTTTGTGCGAAAATTGCAAGTGGTTGTCATGAGTTGTCTTACCCCACCTCCTTTTAGGGTTTAACCATGGTGTAGGTTGTATTAGGAGTTTCTAGTGTGGCTAGTGGGTGAAAATAGTTATTGCTCCTTTTTGGGTGGTTGAGTTGGAGGCTTATTTAGAGGCCTTCCTTGGTCTAGTGGTTTTGTTACCCAATCTCTACATTTAGAGAGGATTTCTTGAAGCTTGAAGGAAGGAGGGATACTCTACTCAAATTGGTTCATTGCCATTACCTCTTTGTGAAGGTAGGAAACTCCCATCTCCCTTATTCAGTTTTTAGGTTTTGTTTCATGTTCTTGTTACCTTGTTGTTGTTTTACTGTTGTATGGTTGTGGGTATGTTGGGAAGATTTTTAAACCTTGTTATTTTGGTTGTTTTCCTTTCTTGTTTATGTTTGCAATTTTGAGTTTCCTTGCATTGGTGTTTTGGTATTACTCACCCTAGGAGAGGGCAGAAGCGACCAATTTTGGGAGAGGTCTGTTTAGTTGGACTCCAACCTGTGTAGGGTCTCTTCTCAGGATGAGAAGACGGATGAAGGGTAGGGTGTTATGGGCCCCTACCCGTCAGCACAAACCTGGTATGAGTATGACAAGTTTAAATGGAAGAACATAAGTTCTTGGTTATTGGCCCCGATTGGGCATCTGAATTGGTGTTGTGCTTGACTTCTCCAGTTGGAAGAATCCACCTCTCCCTAGTCTTGATTTACTGTGAATCCTATTGTGTAAACCATGTATAATTATGCATGCTTGATGTTCTTTTGGCTCTGCTTGGTTGTCACCCGATCAGTTATTGATTTCCTCCATGGTTCTTGAAATGAGATTCAAAAAATATTACAAACTCCTTGATTATGATCATGAAGAAGATTGGATAAAAATTTTGTAATTGGGATTGATATCCTATGAAGTTGTATTTTTAAAACCTTATTGTATATGGCAACGAAGCCGGGTTTTCTTCCTGATTCTTTCCCGGCTGAGCCTTGGATCAGGTTTGCCAATAAAATTGGTGTTTTGAGCATTATTTTTGGTCATGTGATTAAATTTTGTAACACATTATTTTGGATGGATGCACATCAAAAAAAAATTAGGATGAAATGATGATGGTTTAGTAAGCAAAATTTTCTAGTTACTTTTATGTTCAAAATGAAAATTATGATTGAGGAAGGAAAACAATGGCTATGGTGGATTTATTGAAATTCAAGTTATTTAGAAGATCAAACTAATCAAGTATTATTGTGACAAGATTATTAACACCATGTTTAAATCCATTCAATTCTACTCCCTTGTATAAGTGATGGAAGGATATTGATCAAAGTATGATCTGTGAATGCTCCTACATAAAATTTGGTGTGAATTGAATGACAAATTCAGTCCTGGATCAATCTATTTTAGATGTGATAGAAATTGTATTGAAACTTACCTTAATCATCTAATAGATTAAGAGATGCTCTATCAGTTTTGTAAGCCATAAGAAATTTTAAGAATTAACTTAAGATTATATTAGCAATATTTTAGCCTTTCAATTTTTGATCCAATTTAAAGTGGATTAATTTAACTTTTCATACCACCCTAAGAGGATATTCATATGCAAAAAAAATAATAATAGAGGGAACAAGAAAATTTCCAAGCACCCACCTACAGGATGCTGGAAATTGTATGAGGAAATAGTCTATTCTCTTGTTGAACAGAGAATATTCCTTTGATCCTTTAAACAAATAAAAATATATATATTTCTAAATTTTAAATGATATCTGAATTAGTTTTGAGCAATTAAAAAGATATTCTAAAGACTATCATCATAATTTAAAAAAAACATAACTTATACTCTTACCTAGAAAACTTTATGCACTAACTCCTATTCTACCTCCTTCACCCTAGGTGATTTGACAAGCCCTCTTGAGTTGACTTGGAGTGTAGTGCTTACCCATGCAGACTGCCATGTCAATAAAGTGGGCAGATAGATTTGTTTGGGTTCTTTGATTGGTTGGAAGAGATACATTAAAGTTTCCCCCTTCATATCTTATTTCACCTAGTTGTTTTCCTTGTACCCCACCCCTTGTCTTTCTAGGCGTGCACCTTCTTGAAAGGAAGACAAGACAAGTGCAGGCCTTGGATCACGTGTTCATCTACTTGGGGGTATGTGGGTCCTTGTGCAATAAAAAGGTTTGTATGCAGGATGATGTTTTTAGATCTCAAACCTTTCTCCCCCTTGCCTTGTTTGTGCTGAGCGCATCTTACAAGGAGGAGCTGCCTTGGGCAGCGTAAACTTTCCTTGGGATAGCGCACCAGCCTATGGGAGGCTGCCCATGATTGTGGGTGTAGGGTCTATGTGGAGCTAGGTTAGTGGGTAGGGTTTTATAGAGTTAGGTTATTATTAGCATAGGTTGGTTAGATTTCTTTTATATGTTTGTTAGTTTATTAATAAATTTGATAAGTATGATGTAGTGTAGTATATGTTAGTATAGGTTATTATTCTTTTTCTTTAGTGTTTTAGTATTAGTATATATTTTTAATCTATTTTAGTTTTAGTTTAAATTTAGCCTTTAGAGTGAAGTGTAAATATAGTTTAAATAATTATTTGACAGGTTATGATAATTGTTCTTTGCTTTTATACTATGAAATAGTTAGACTTATAATTCTTTTTGATCGTTATTCGAATAATCTAAATATATTTTTCATTAAAATATTTTTCTTAAATGATGCTATAATGGTTAATGTTAATAAGATTAGATGTAGATTGTGTTATTCTCATAGATCTAATAGATTGTTGGATTACGTATGAGTTATTGAAAGCCAAATTAAAATTAATATAATGTTTAATATTGATGTAAAAATGAAACAAATGTCAAAATCAATTTAATAATGAATGTGCAAATTTAACGACCTAATTATACTCATTGACTTTAAACTTAAAAGGGATGTCAAGACATTGTTAGGAGACCTCATATCTGTTTTTCGTTGACCTATACCTTAACGGGTGCAAATTAAATTATCAACTTAGTGGTGTTATTTGTCTTTATAAAAAAAAAAAAATTGTGTGTTTTTGCCCTCGTGGGTTTGGGCATGATAGACTTGCTCAAAAACTTGGATAACGACAAGTTTTTAGCTGAAAAAATCTTAGAGCAAAAAAAACTTGTCAGATTATTCTCTGAGTTTGACATCTATGATGGAGATGGTTGACTATTAAACAATTAAGTGTACCTACTCTAAATTATAGGCAAGCACTTTAGCATAATCAATGGGCTTATGTACATCTTTGATTTTCATTTGTGTTTCTATTTCCAGTATTGATTTGAAGGAATTCAACAATGTGATTCTATATGGTTGGATGGATTAAGGTCCATGGGCAATCAAGTACATCCATTTTAATTATAGCTGGCAACTATACAATCTAAATTCTTACTTTTCTTTTTGTATTTATTATGCATTCCCTAATGTGGATGTCCGATATGTAAGAATTTTAGTTGTCCACTCATGACTCATATATTTGGAACATTTTAGTTTTCATTATAGTATGCACTTTAGGTAGTCTATTATGAGAATTAGAGCACTGTGAAAGAACCCACCTACATATTGCTTCAGGTTCAAGAGGTTTTTAATTTTTATCCTAGGTGAAAACTACTTTCTGTGCTAGAAAGTGTTCAACCTTTTTATTTTCAAATCATCGGGTTAAAACACTAAACATGAGATAACTAATGATAAGAAATACAACACAATGAAAACCATAAAGTAATGTATTGGGAAGGTCGAATAAAAGATCAAAATTCAAGGGCAATTGCTAGCAAATTTTCTAATTCTTTTCTTCATTTACAATTTTTCGAGAGTTTTTGTTAATTGTTAAGTATACCAAAATTATGTTTATTGAGAATAACCATTTCTTTTATGGTTTTACAACCTACTACTTAAAAAGAGAAGAATTTTGTAAGCTTTCAAGGTCATGCAGTCTAATTACATAGGTTGAGATTCAATATTTCTTTCTAGTTCAATTTAATTTCCTTTACTGAATACTAAGCATGGAAACTATGGGTGCTATTCAATAACTATTTCTGGTAAATTCCTATATGTAATAGTTTACATTCCTTGCATGCAGACACTTGGAATAGGAGCTTAAATAAAAATGTACACGTTTCATTATAATATTTAACTTCAATTCTAAGTCTACTTTAGAAGATATGACTTATCTTTAGAACCTTGTAACTAAATGATCTTCAAATCGTAAATGCATTTGAGTCAAGAGTAATAGCTAATGATAGATATGTATGTATGTCAGACAATTAACAGACATTTTTTGTTTATTTATTCAATCTAACAACATACGAGACACTTAAGGCTTCCTAACACATTTCAAACTTAATCACAAGAAGTCCAAGGTCATTTTATATCTAGATGTACCAAGGCCCTATGGTATCTCAACCTCTGGGCATGAACAATACCCATATTCATGCTTCATTGTCTAGTTATAGATCATAAGAGCAAAGGGAATTGTTACATTAAGTACCATGGTAGATTCAAAAAGAAAAACAACATCAAACATACCCTTATTCTTGTGGCATTCCAGAATGAATGCAGATTGATGGAAAGTTGCACTCCACAAGAAGCTTGTTCAACTCTGTAGCTCTGTTAACACTCTTGAAAAATATCAGAACTTGATTGAAGTTTAGTGCATCAAGCAGATCATTTAGCTTTTGGTTCTTCTCTAGCTTGCTCAGTTTGATGTAGTGCTGGAAGAATCTCAAGACATCAATACCAGACACAACAAAAGAGAGAATGGTTTACTATTTTATTGGACATTATTAAACTCAAATAAATTCAATACCTAAACTAAACCATGAAGTGTCAATTTTTCCTTATCATCAACATATATCTCCATAGGCTATAAATGGAAACAAATGTGTGTAACATTAGGTGGTGCGATTGCCATCAAGAGCCAACAGTGCCACAACAATCCCCTCATTGATCCAAGGAGCACATGTTGAACGAAAAGTACTAAAAAGGTTCAACTAGCAGCTTTGTGGTCCAATATCCTATCCCTGAATTTTGAATTTAATACTTTGCTATATCATTGAATTAATTATTTGTATTGTTGTCACAAAACTAGTAACCCATGTCTCTGCCATGTACAATGAACAAAAGTTGGCCACCATAGAAAATGTAGCTCTGCACTACCTCCAAGGCAACTCTATTTTTGTGAATGCAAAGAAAAGGATTTAGGTAACATGCAATCCCAACTTTGGAATTACAATAAAGCTATGGCAGTCTAGTATTGATGACCGATGATGAGAAAGAAAAGGAAAACAAGGGCTTGGCTAAGAAATATAGAGCTTCAGGGAAACATGTATCACCTTTGCATATGTGTGCTATCAACTTATGGTCAAAACATGAATCACCTTTGCAAGGGTTAAATAAACATCTTAAGATCAATACTATAGAAATAAGCATAACTAGTATTCCACCTGAATAAAGCCAATTTAAATGAACTGACTAGTTTCCCCAATCATTAAAGTAATATATAATATAGGATTAAATAGGTCAACTTATATAGAAGACATTACATATTGCATGAATCTCTTGCAGACGGGCCAAATCTCCTTGCTTAGAGTGGCAGAGAACATCATAACTTTCTTGTCATGAGGGGTCATGTTGAAAATCTCTTGGACATGTCTCCACATGTCTATAGCATTAAAAAAATAAAAAACCATACTAAACAGACTATGTAATTAGAATCTATTTAAAAAGTTATCTACTAACATACCAAGTAATTTTGACATTCTATCACACTCATCAAGGATGAAATGTTTGACATTTTTGAGACTCAAATATTTTTCCCTTGCTAGAGCAAGTATCCTTCCAGGAGTACCCACCACTATGTGTGGACACTCATTTTTTAGCAATACTTTATGGACTTTAATGTTTAGCCCTCCATAGAATACAATCACCTTCAAGTCTATTAAATAAGTGATAAATCTCTCAAATTCATGGCATATCTGCAATATAAAATAGAACTGGTAAGAAAATATTATTAATGGGGATCCTTATACAAACCTTCAAATGGTGTCTATCCTTATAAAAACCTTCTAACTTGCCAAACAAATGGGGATCCAATGGATTGCTAGGGGAATGCCATTTAGCAAAAAATGTATTAGAATCCCAATGAAACCAGCAACAACAAGTAGATCTCTAACATATAGTAGATCAGGCAACTGTTCCTTTGAACAAAAAATACCATCTATTCTTAGAGATTCAATATTAAACTTTTCAAGAGCAAAAAAAATCCTCTTGGACGCATGGGGTGTTCCAGCCTCTGATGGCATGTTGCAAGTATTTTCCCTTGAAATTTCCTCATCTCCAATTTTATGATCTTTGAAATGTAATAATCAATATTGAAGGAAATCAATGAGACACAACATTAAATAAGCATAGCAAGCCAAAAATTCAAAGCTTGCAAAAAAAAAAAGGGTCTTTTCTTTGGGGAAAGCCATTTGAATTACAATGTAGCTCTTCCATTCCTCTATCTACACTTTACTTTTTTCAAAGACAACTATTGAGAAAATTAGAGCAACAAAATTCTAAATTAATATTAACAATGAAAGAATATAAAACTACCTCTTTATCATTTTGGTATTTGGTTATACTCATAGGGTTCTGCGAGCACTAAAAATCATGGAGAACAACATCCATAAGTAATGAATCTAATCTCAAATATCGTGCCTTGGTAAATACTTTTAAAAGATGCTACAGATTCACCACTAAACTTACATCCATTATGGCAGCTTGAACTTTTGGATTCTCAAATACCATGACAACATCAAGATTTTCCATGATTTTTGAAATCACCTCTTCAATGTGAGTCTTATTTTCTCTGCATAGAATAACCACACAAAATTAAAAAATCAAGATATCAAAATCAAGGCTTCCATGCATGATATTTTAGTGACAATAGTATATTGTTGAATTGAATAACATGCAAAAGAGGCTATGAAGTGTTAAGGTAAACAAGATGAAGCTAATAATGATAAAAATATAATTTATGGCTGAGCCTTTCAAAGGTTCCCCATAACAAAATCATCCTATGGCTCAAACACAGAGGTTATACTCATGATATTCTAAAACAAATTCAAATTCTTGATCCCAAACAATGTCTAGGTATTCTTCCTATTTCCTCAAAGGTGGTAAACACATAGTATCAAAAGTTAATATTTTGAACTTCGAAAGTGAAAATAATCTCATTTGGAAATATCAAGATCAGACAATAACCAAAAATAATAATCATCATCAGCTTCAAACAAAATGCAAAAATATTAAGAAAAGACAACCCTATTGCTGAAATGCGGACCCACTTGAGGCCAACATGCATAATTAAAGAATGTGATTAATAAAATAATGTATGTGACAACAAGAATATTTCTCAATCACATGTTTGGCAATTATAAAGATATTGCTACCACAATAACACTGAGTGATACATGGAAAGAGGGACAGATATTATTGATGGAGTATAAACTCTTCAATCACTTTACCTCAAAGTTATCAAGCATAACTCTAAGTTAACAAGAAGCCTTACCAATGATGTAGTGACTAGATACATATCTACAATAATCATTGGAAGTGCCAAAGTGGTGCACATGAAAGATACTCCTTGCGAAGACCTAAATGTTTCTGTGTGATATCCCAACAACAGTTATATTATTCCTCAGACTTGGAAATTAAAGGCCTATGAGATCTAAGGTGGGAAGTAGCAATTTTCAAATAGTACATTGAGGACAGACAATGGGAGAAAGTTCACCTCAATGGTATTCACCAACTTTTCAAATCAATAGGGAATCCATTAGTAGTGTACGACATCATGCACTCCACAATAGAATGGAGTGATCAAACACATAAATAGGAAAATTGTTGAAATGGCTAAGTGTATAATGCATATTCAAAATGTAGCATACCATTACTGGGAAAAAGTAGTACAAACTACTATACACATTCTCAATTGATGTCCTAGTGAGTGTTTGCAAAATACTACTCCTAAAGAGTTTGGATAGGTCTTAAGCCTCCCATTGATTATTTTTGTATTTTTGGGTCTATTTCTTTTGCACTAGTTAAACATAACACTGAAGATAAACTAGATGCAAAAAGTTAATAATTTCAACTTTGTTGTCTATAGTGAAAAATAAAAAACATATTGCTTAATTAATGTAACTACTGACAAATTAGTTGTTAGTAGAGACGTAATTGGTTTTAAAGAAAAGACATCTTACTTTATAGATGATGATTCATGAAAGAGTTTGTAAGTACAAAAGATGATTCATCAAGTAGCCAACATTTAGAGTCTGGTGATGACAACGATGAAGATAAGCCACAACTCTCTTGGATACAATAAGTTCTCCTCCAAGTCAATCTTTTGACTATCCATGAGAAATGCCCTAAACTCGTCTAAAATGGTTTGATAAAATCATCAAGGATGTGAAAGAAGATGAAAAAAAAATGCTGAAATGAAGAAGAAGTTGTAGAAGGAAATAGCTAAAGTTTTTGAGCATGCAAATTTTGCCTGAATCTTGAAATTCAAACCAACCCAATTTAAACAAGCCTCCGGGTAAACCAAAATGGGAAGCTGCTATGAAAGTAGAACTTGATGCCTTGACAGAGAACAACACATGGAAGCTTTGTGAATTACATCATGTAAATAAGTCTACTAGTGGAAAATGAGTGCACATCATGAAATATAAATTAGATAGCCCCATTAACAAGTTCAAAGCTCCACTTGTCATGTCCACATAATAATGGAAAAGGATTTCTAATTTATTTTTAGTTCTATTAAAGCAAAGCATACATATTACTCTTATGTAAGTTTATAAACCTTCAAGAATATTTCAAGCTTGATCTCAAAAGAGCCTATTGAAGTAAACATAGAGTATAATGTCACATGAATAGACATGAGAATCATATTTATGGACTATCACACATTCCCTCCCCTTGCAAAAGTGGATGTCTGCTACTACCTATTTCAAGGAAAATATAATCTCACAATTTAGATTAAGTACTAAACCTATTGGTTTATTAGTGCCTTCTATTGGGAATTATTATGTAATATGTTAAAGATAACTTTCATGATTCTTTCACTGGGGAAGTGATTAAAATAGATCAGGTATATGATTCAATTCTTATTGGATAGAAGACTTGTCTGCATGTCTACTGCATTGTATTTTTAGCCTTTTACTTTTGTTACTTTTCAATAATTGTATAGAATTTTTCATTTTTAAGGATTTGGTCAAACATTAGTGTAGGGTTAGGGTGTATTTTCAAGAGAATGGACTTCAGGGAATTTAGATTAATGGGCACTAAATGATAAATTATAAATTTGAGTAGAAACATAAGTTGCATATTGTAGTTTGCTAAATAAATTTGGTAGAAAAATCTTAGAAATTTGTTCAACCATTTTTTAGGATTCAAGGAACATTGGCAAGAGACTTGAGGCTATAGAACTTGAACTAATGCCCATTAAAATTAAATGTTCATAACCATTGAGTAATAGTGACAAATATGCTTCATAGTTTTGATGAACTTATCAAACTTATGTGATTATATGGAACCCAAGAGTGGGCAAGAGAATTAGTGTGATGATTATAAAAAGATTTGGGTATTGAAGTTGGTTTATGAAAAGCTATGAAACTATTTCAATAGTAATATGCAGAGGAAGATGGAGATGAATTATTCAGAGAATATCTTTCACAGCCAACTTGTTGCAAGTATCTTGAGACTGAAACAGAGAGGACACTGGTACAATAAAATCTATAATTCAAATTAAACACTTTGGCTAAGTTCGTGATTCAAATTAAACATAGATCTATCTATTTGAAACCCCCACAACAATTAATAGTAAGAGATGAATCAAAGAAATGATCAAATTAGTCTAAATCATTTTTCTTCTAATTGAAGAGACAATGAAAACCTACAAATATAGAGAAAATGAACAAAGATTCTCCAATGAATAAAATGCTATTGAACATAATAGAAGGGATATTGCTCACCCTAAACTACTAGTGTCAATTCCAAAAGAATGAGCTCATAGCTGTGGATAATGGAGGTGGTCAGAAGCCATAAAATGTTTTAGAGAAACATTCTCTAGTTTTTATTGGGAAAATCCCCAATACACAAGAAAATTTTTCATTAGATTATCCTTCATTTGGAATAGCCCAATCAGATAGTGCCAGGGTGCTGATGACTAGCTATTCCTAGCTCTATTGTAGTGGATCAAAACCTCTATCCCACTACACCAGAATGAGAACTACTAAAATGTTTGTACCACAAAAAATGATGTCATTAGATGCAAGGAGACTTGTGATTCTATTGCGCACTGACCAACTAGTAACTTTCTATAGTTTTTCTCTTAGCCATATTTGAATTTTAGCTAGAGATGAACTGCAGTTCAAGTAAATGAAATCTTCAATTACAACCATTGCTCAAACATCAAATCCTATTCATGCAATTGAAAGGAGTACTTCATCCTATTGCCTCCATACTTTTTAGTTGAAACCATCCACTAGGACACCTATAGTATAAATCCAATCTCTAAAAGGGACTATTGTATACAACAGTTTCTTTCCCATCCAAGTTCTTGCACATCCTTGGATTTGTTTCGCCTAGCTGCGTGCCACATCTATCTCCTGTATGCTTGAATCTTTGCATCCACAAAAGATTTTTTCCTTAGACCCAAAAAGGCTTTGAACTTACTTATTTTCATTAAGAACCTTTATTACCCTTTGTCCATGTTGTACCTTAACTCCACAACTCTTGGTGACTAGAAAAAGCATCTCGCCATGGGAATCCACCTCATGTATTAAATCCATTATGTCCATCACCATTATACACTCCAATCTCCCTTGTAGACCATTCCAAATCTGCACAATTTTATCTACAAATCCACTAATAAGACACTTGCTCGGCTCAAGCAATGAAAAACATGTCACTGATATTTTATGCACCCTGACCTACTGCATTCATCCACATCTATGCAACCTATGTCGTTAGAGTAACCAGTCCCTTCATAGCTCAAAAGACATTGTCATTGGATAATCTTTGCTAAAATGTGGCAAAGAAAGGAATGAAGAAAATATACCTATCTCAAGTGTGTGAATGAATCTTTCCCGTGCTCACACCTTGCGAATGAATTAATTTTTTGCCCATGCTCATACCTTGCAAATGAATGAATTTTTTACCTGTGTTCATACCTTGCGAATGAATGATTTTTTTTTGTTTTTACCTGCGAATGGAACTTTTTCTTTTTTTTTGTTATAACACTGAGTTGGTTGAAATTCAACTTAGGAAAACATAGGTTGGACAAAATTTTGACCAAAGCAGGCATATAATTTTTTTTTTGACCAACATGGGAATGAAAACAAAAAATAAGGAGGATTCATAGCTTTGGTCAAAAAATTTGGTAGAAAATCATGTGCAACTGTACTAGTGTTGAGTTCAACTATCTTCAACTCATGTTTTAGGATCTCATTTTCTTTCTTCAGATCTTCAATATGATCATCACTGGTTTGATTAGTAGGTTCTTCCTATTTTAGGTCATCTATCTTGTCCTTCAATTCACCAATGTAGGCTTTTACATCCTTGTATCTATCTTTGAGACCATCTCTTTCATTAGTAAGAAGATCAATCTATTCAAGTGCTTCTTCAAGGTTTTTCTTCAGTTGTTCCATATCCATAGTGATATTATTCAAGCTGTTAAGCCTCTTCTAAATAACTAGTCTTTGATACCAATTATTAGAAATAGATAATATTGAGAGGGGGGGGGGGGGGGGGTGTGAATTAGTATTTTCTATCTTTTAACCCACAATTGAATATTATTAATCATTTTATGATGTTCATAATAAAATAAACTAGTAGTGCTAAGAAATGTAAACAACCATATGCAAAGAAAGATCATAACACCATATTTTGTTTACTAGGGAAATCCTGGCCAAGAGAAAAGCTCAATGGGGATGGAACCCACTAGATGATTCACTATATATAAGGATCTAGTTAAGGATATTGACCCTGTTAGGAGTCTATGAAGCATGTATAGTGTCTCAAGTCCCTATTAGAAGACTAGGCCTTGTTAGAAGCCTCAACCCTATTAGGAGTTGCTTCAACCCTATTATGAGCTAGTGGATTATATACAAATGTGTGCAAGAAGAGCCGACTACCCTAACATACAACTATACAATAAGTTCTTCAAGAAATACGTATACATACAATATTGACTTGTTTGCAGTACTTTGTAAACCTTCTCATTCATGATTCTTCACACAATAGAAAATGGGCACATATCAATCTACATTAGATCTTCACATTAGATATCAAAGTGTCACATTCACTTGTTACTCTCATTTCACATGATCATATCAACTTCGCATCACTGAATCATTCGCTTTCACTTTCACAACTCACAACTCACTTTGCAAATAAAATATTTTACTTATATGGAACATCTTAGTGAATTCTTCTTTAGTCGGCTCATATAACATTATTAGAGTCAGCTCAACAAGAAAATATAACTTAAAATAATAAATCAAATCATTAAACATATTCTGCTGATATGCTCTATTTTGTACTGTGTCAGCACTGCATTACTATTTTCATCTTAACTCGAGTTTTGTTGATTGTATGGACACCCACACTAGTATATGTCATCCTTATGATGTCATGCATCTCTGGTCAATTGTGAAAGAGAATATTCTAATGGAATATTCTATTATCATAAAAACTGTCCTATTGCTGTAACACTATCTGATACTTAGATAATTTTCTTCTGTAATTGAATGGGGTTAATTTGCAAAGAAAATATGTTGCCATAAATGACAATCATGACTTACTTAATTTGATTGATTGGACATATTACCAATAGATACTCCCTAACATGGATGCACTACAAAAGCATATTTCTTATTCAAAAACTCTCATCCATGATAATAATTTCTCTATTGCAGACCATATGATCAAACTTTCAGCAGAAGTGTAGGTGGCATTGCACACATGCAAGGTCTTGCAAGAAAACTGGGACAAGACTTTGGCAATCATACTAGAGGTACATTTAGATTTCTTGTCTCATTTTAGTATTACTATGTAAATATATATTGTATAACTCTTTGGCATTAATGTCAAAAGAGAGAGAAGATATTGGAGAAGTTATTGAAAAGATATAAGATGATATAAAGAGGAGAAAGATGTAAAAAGATAGGGGGAGAAAATTGTAAGAAAGTGTAGAGAAATATATATTGTATGTATAATATACTATATATTATCTTTGGAGCAAGCATTACCATGTATAGAAATGTAACCTTTACAAAAACAATTTTGAAAAATCTCAAAAATAGTATACTCTACTAAGTGGGAGATACAAGGTGATGGATAGTTTAGTTTTGACTGATAAGTGTTTTTGTCACTAATGCAAAAGGGGGAGATTGTTGACATTCTTGTCATGTTTTTTATTAGTGACATACACTTATTTAGATTATGAGTTCATACCGAGCATATTGTATAGTTAACAATGTTAACCAAGTCCTATAGTTGCTATCAAGCTCTATGGATAGATTTCAGTTCAAACCGAGTAGTTACTACAGAGTTGAAGATCAACAGTGTAAACCAAGCATTACAATGTATGCCAAGATTACTAGTGTAAACAGAGCTACGCAATGGTTATATATATATATACACACACACACACACATATATATATCTATATATACGTACATATATATATCTATATATACATTTATATATGTATATATACATATATATATGTATATGTATATATATATCTATACACACACACACACATATATATATACATATATATACAAATATGTATATATATGTGTGTGTATAGATATATATATATATATACATATACATATACATATACATATACATATATATAGATATATATATATACATATATATATATACATATATACATATACATATATATATATATATACATATACATATATATGTATATTATATATATATATATATATATACATATATATATACATATACATATATATATACATATACATATATATATATACATATCTATCTATCTATCTATCTATATATATATATATATATATATATATATATATATATATAGAGAGAGAGAGAGAGAGAGAGAGAGAGAGAGAGAGAGAGAGAGCTCACAATTAATGTGATGTGAGTCCAGTGTTGATTGAGCTACTTAGTGTTAACCAAGAGACTCAGTTTATGCCAAACTCGAGGTGATAGTGTTTATCGAGCTACGTGGTGTTAACCAAGTGATTCAGTTCATATGCCAAGTTTCACAGTATTCACTGAGTCACCAGTGCAGACCAAGTTCAAGACTACTTGGAAGTGATCAGTATGGACTGAGCTTCTACGTCTACTAAGTATATGATGATGCTCAGTAGTGACAGTGGATGCTAAGTATCAGAACCTCACCGAGTCAGTCTTTAGAGCCCAAGTTTCTACACTTTGGCCGACTTTGCAATATTTTATGTAAACTTGTATTGTAGGAAACTTTGTAATTATGTAATTGGATTGATCTATATGTAATGTGTTATATCACATCCAATGTATGTATGTATTGAAAATGAAGTAATGTAAGCATCAGAGAAGAGAAAAAGAGAAAATTACAAAGGCTACAACAATATAACAAGCAACAAAGATTCATCTATCATAGCAAGGTGATTTGTACACTCAGAGGAATCTCATTCAACAAACCAATTTGAAGATCAAAGATCAGCTACTATTTCATCCTAACATGTGGATCAGTCAAATCCTTTAACAAGGTAGACCTAATAGTCTTATGTAAATCTCTTTACTAAGTGCATAATTTTTTGTATGGTTTTAAATCCTTTCACAAGGTGGACCTAACAGTCCTTATTGCTCCTAATAGGGTAGATCATCAAAAGTGATCAATGTAAACCTTAACAGGCCAACTTTATACTGCAGTACTAAAGCTTGTGGGTATCATCCCCAACCCAGTTTTACTTTCTATTTGTAAGTTTTTTTGGTCACCAAATATTGTGTCAAAATGTTATGTATGCTTTCTTGTTTTCTCAGTTTCTAATGCATGAAGTTAGATCAGAATTCATATAAAGGATTAATTGCTAATTGGGATAAAAGTTTTAGAAGTTACTAATTCACCCCTCCCCTCTCAATAAATTAGCTTGTCATAATATTTCCAACAATATGATAGTATCTAAAAATCCCCTTAAAGGTAAGAAAAAAACCTACCATGTTGATGCTCAATTTTTTAAATGAGAATCCAAGTCTATTTTTTAGTGGCATGCCTCTAGGATAATCACATGATAAAAGTTTTAGACATATAATTGAGTTGGAACCAAGTATAGAAGATATCATAACCACTCCATATAGAAATTATAGAGAGCATACAAAATAAATTAAGAGTACCAAAAAGAACTCCTTGAGATGTGTTATATAATGCCTTGTTAGAGTCTCTTTTCATCCTCAATTGTTCTTGTAAAAAAAATGATGGTTTTATGTGTACATGTGATGACTATAAAATTATAATTGAAAAGAATAAACAATAGACATTGGATTCCTAGGATATATGAATCAATAAATAAACTATATATGAGATTAGATTATTTCTAAGATTAACTCAAGTCTAATATATCATCAAATTTCTATGAAAAATAAGTTCAAAATTTATCTTATAGGTTTCTCTTTGGACTCTTTAATACCCTCGTTACTTCCAATCATCTATGAACAAGATATTTGGTTAGTATTTGATGAAATTTATGAATATATTATTTGATGACATTATAATTTAAAGGAACATATGGGAAGATAATTTGAAGCATTTGGATACACTTTTGGTATTTTGGAATAGCAAATTTTCTTTCCTTATATATTTAAATGCTGATTAGGTCTAGCAAAAATCTTGAATCGTGGTCGCATCATATATTCCAAATTCTTTCAAGGGGATCTATAGAATATATAATCCACTTTATATTTCTTTCCTCCTATGATTTGACATAATTGATTAGCTTTTTTTTAGGTTATACAATTATTGTGAGAGATTTGTATTAAAAGGATTTTCTTAGTTGTCTCTCTCACTTATAGGTTTGATAAAGAATTAAGTTTTTGAAATGGGATCATAATAAATAAATGAAAAATTGAGACTCATTTACCTTTTTGAAGCTTTCTATTTCATTCATGAATGATCAATTATGCTCAACTTCAATCTTTTAGGAGATCTACGCGTTGTGTTTGCTTATTCTTTTTTCAAATATTGATTTCCTTAGATACAATTAAAAATGCAATATCCAAGTTAAAAGATGAAAAATTGATAGGATTAAACCTAACTAGAAACAAGAAATAGGAAAACAACACAAAAGAACATATTTAGGAATTAAATACAAAAATAAACCCATCACTGGAATGTGGAGTTGAAAATTCTAGTTAGGCATACTAGTGATGAGGGCACAACTTGAGATAAAATGAATAGAACAAAAAAGAGACTTATATTATCTAAAATAAGTTACTACGTGCATTAATAAAGAAACATACCCAACTATATGCCCTATGGGCTTACAATATTTTCATATTATGGAGAAAAAACCTTCCCATAGTACCTTCTACACATCAAGAATTGGCCTTAAGTAGATTGAATTAGGCTTAGGGTTAGGAATAAAATTCATATTTTTCTATTTTGTGTCCAATGCCAAAACAAAAGGTTCTAGAATTCAATTAGAAGCTGGTGCAAAAATAGAAGGTTCTAGAAAATGGTAGTCCAACTTTTGGGAGGCATAAAGGATTCTAATTGATGAACTGTTTATATTTCCAAAAATCTCTTTGAGCACTCTATAGCCCTATGGATCACTTGTTTCCACCCCACATTTTTTGGGGCCACACAAGGCTATTTAATGCCTTAAACTAGGCTTCAAAGTATTTCTAGGAGGTCTTCCACCAACTTAAAACTACCATAAATTTCAAACCATGTAACCTTTGACCTGACGCTTGAAATTTCAATTCAAGCCTTCCCTCCAACATATACCCTCTAACTCTTAATAATTATGACTATATATCAAAAAAGAACCCATTTTCTATATTTGAACATATCTTGAGGTGTACAAAAATACTAACCTAAAAAGTAACAATGGAAATATGAGAGTTAAAATCTCTATTTGGCTCAAATGGGTGTGCATAAATGAAATAACATAGAAAAAAAACTATCAATAAACATATTTTTAGGTGATACATGATAATATTTACACCACTGGATGCTCCTGCATAAGCTAGGTCCCAGATTTGAAGATCATTTTCATCAATTAAAACTTTGGACTTTGTATCCAAATACAAAACAAATCATTCCCTATAAAATTTAGCCAAAAATTATCATTAAGGTGTCTTTATTGACATAGTTCATGAGTTTTTGTTTGTTTAAATTTAAAACTATATGTATTAGGCCTCTCTACATAGTTCTACAACTTTTGGTAGTCATGTATGAAACCTACACATAGAAAAAGAGAAACATTTGTTGCATGGGGGCTTTCCTAAGTATAACCCTTAGGTAAGAATTAACCTAAAGTCTTTTGATGCTTGACACATGCTGCAATTTCTTTTTTCTTGACACATACTAAACTTATTGTTTGACTTCAACTAACTTTTTGCTTGGCCTGCACTGACTTTCTCAAATTCTACTATTTTCTTAGTTAGGCTTGGTACAAACATTTCTTTACTTAGCATCCTTGTAATCTTTTCTCAAGTGCCCTTTTATTATAGCCTTAAGTAGATAAATAATACACTATATCATCAATTTCTTGCTTGGTCTTAGTGCTCCTTTTATACACCATATAACTCAACCTTTCTCTAGGTTCTCTTATTATCCTTTCTTTTCAAATCATCTTCATCAATTAATCAAATGATAACATTCAGAACCAAGTAAGCAATTCTCATACCAACAAGTAGTAGTTTTGACATCAGTGACAAAATAATGATTGTTCCATAATAGGTTTCATCAATCTTCTTCATTTTAACAATCTCCCTCTTTGGCATTGATGGAAAACCAATACCAACAAAAATACCAAAAAAAAACTTAATACCTTTTATTCAAATCTTTCCCTCTATTAATATGTGTGCCTTCCTCTATATACTTTGATCTCTTCTTCTAATTTCTCCCTCATATGATCTTGTCCCTCATTGACAATCTTTCTCCTTCCTTCTCTGATTTGATGTCTCTGATATCTCCCTCTTTGACAACAATGCCAAAGACTTTTCATCTATATATGTAGATATAATCAATTTAGGTTCTCCCTTAGTCACCCTACATGTGACTATAAATCTTCTATTTTCAGCTTCTTCTTTCCACTATATCAAGTTGTAAAATATGCCATTCAACTCACTTGATGTAGGGTACTATTCTTACTTATTAAGTAGCTTTGGATAGTGGTATTACCCCTAGCTTACCTCTAACATATTCATGTGCATCCTTAGATAAAGCCTTTGTGAATATATTAGCTATCTGTTCTTTGGTATTCACATATTCCATTCTTACTTCTTTGTCTTGAACCAACTCTCTCAAGTAATGATACTTGATTGCAATGTGCTTTTTCTTTGTATGCATCACATGGTTCTTTGATATGTTTATAACACTTGCACTATCATGGTATACTACTATAGGTTTAGTGATTTCTTCCTTCATTCCTTTGAGTAACTATTAAATCCATACCACATTTGTGTACTGCATATTCAGCTTTAACAGTAGATTGCAAAATAAAATTTTATTTCTTGCTAGTCCAAGAGACTAATATTTTTCCTAAGAAAAATGCTTCACCACTTGTACTTTTCCTATCATCAATGTTTCCAGCCCAATCAACATTTGTATAGGCTCTCAACTCAAACTTGTCATTTTTCTCTTAGTATAGACCATAGTCTTCTATTCCTTTAAAGCATCTCATAATCCATTTAACATCTATTAAATTATTCTCCTTAGGATTTGCAAAAAAAATTGCAAAAATCTCACCAACTAGTACAATATTAGGTCTTTTATGAACTACATATTGCAATTTACCAATTATAGACCTGTACAATGTTTGATTTACTTCAACAAAATCATCAGTTTTGGATAGTTTGTGTCCTATCACCATAGGAGCACTAATGGGTTTTTAATCCTCCATACCAAAAGTTATCAAGATTTCCTTTACATACTTGGACTAAGTGATGTAAATACCATATTTCATCTGATACACTTGAAATTGAACAAAGAACTTTATTTCTCCAAACATAGACATCTAAAACTCTTTCATCATTTCATTTACAAATTTCTTACAAAATGGATTTAATCCTCTAAATATGATATTATCAACAAATATTTCAGCTAGTAAGATTCCTTTACCTCTTTCTATCCTTAAGTATAGATTGCTATTGTCATCAGTCTTCTCAAAATCAATCTTCAGAAGATAGTTATGCAGTCTTTCATACTAGGCTTTGAGAGCTTGCTTCAAACCATATAAAGCTTTGTGCAATCTACATGCCATGTTATTATTGTTTGGATCAAAAAATCCTACAAGTTGTTCTATGTAGGCCTCCTCTTCTAGTATACCATTTAGAAATGCTGATTTAACATACATTTGATAAACTTTGCATCCTTTGTAAGCAGAGTAAGCAAGAAGAGTTATTACTCCTTCCAATCTTAACTGAAAATGTCTCTCCATAGTCCATTCTCTCTTCTTGTGCATATCCTTTGCAAATTAATCTTGCCTTATTCCTTGTAACTTCACCATTCTCATCTAGTTTACTTCTATACACCCACTTGGTTCCAATAACATTCTTTTTCTCTAGTTTGGGTACTAGTGTCCAAGTTTTGTTCTTCACAATTTGATCAATTTCTTCTTTCATGGCTTGATTCCAGTCTTCATTTTCTAATGCATCCTTCACTAACTTATGCTCATGCTTGCTTAACAAAAATGTGTCATTTCTCAACCTATTCCTTGTCATTGGTCTACCTTCTTTATCTCTAATGATTTTTTTCAGCAAGGTGATGTCTTTTGACATACTTTGACAACCTTGGCTCTATTCCCCTTTCTATAATGGGTCTTTCATGAAGTTCAATTTTAGATTCATTGTGTACTTCTCTATCAAGTAACTCAACATTCCTTTCATGTAAGTTGATCATAGTATTAGAATGTACCTCGGCTTCTAATTGCAACTTGGCTCCTGAATGCAACTCAACTCCTAAATGTAACTCAACATACATTGTATGTGACTCGACAGTCACTACTTCTTATTGATTAATGACTTGGTTTGAAAAATTATCAACATTATCAAACATGTCTTCATAATAGTACATAAAGGTTATGTAATTTTTAGGTTCCTTCTTTGGTTCATCTTCATGCACTTCTATATATTCATCAAACTTTACATTTGCACTTTTCACAACTTTGTTAGTGTTAGTATTTAAACACTTATAAGCTTTACTTCTTGTGGAATAACTTAGGAATATAACTTCTTCACTTTTTGCATCAAGTTTACCATTTCTGTTGTCCTTAAGAATGTAACGCTTACTTCCAAATACTTTAAAATATTTGACATTGGGTGAGTATCCATACCATAATGCAAAAGGTGTGGAATTTGTACCTTTCTTGATTTGTACTTGGTTCAAGGTATAGATAGATGTACTGACAACTTCTCTCCAATATTTCAAAGTTATATTCTTCTTCATCATTATTGTTCTAGCACAATCCATTACAAATCTATTCCTCCTTTAAGCAATCCCATTTTGTGGAGGGGTCCTAGGTGCAAAAGTTTGTCTCTTGATTCCTTTGTCATTGTAGAAATTTTCAAACTCATTTGATGTAAAATCTCCACCTCTATCAGATCTTAGACATTTCAAGCTCTTACCAGTTTCCTTTTCAACTCTTTCTAGATACAATTTAAACATTTGAAAAGCATCATGTTTTTCTCTTAAAAAAATTATTATCATCATTCTTAAGTAATCATCAACAAATAAGATAATGTACTTGTCACCTTTGTAGCTTTACACATCAATTGGTCTACATAAATTAGTATGAACTAATTCTAGAATTTCTTTTGAAGTATGAGTTTTACTTTTAAAACTAGACTTTGTCATCTTACCTAACTGTCATTGTTTACAAATCACATTATCAAGTTTCTTCAATTTTGACAAACCTCTGAATCTTTTCATCTTACTGATATTGACCAAATTATCAAAATTTACATGACATAGCCTTTTGTTCCATAGCCACACATTTTAAATTGTACAAAAAGACAAGTAACATCATTTATGTCAAGATAAAATAGATTACCCTCTATTTTGATCTTCACTTCTAATTAGTTTTCCATCAGTGTCATAGATCTTATCCTTCTTGTTATCAAATTCAACTTTGCATCCTGAACAATTGTGACACACTCAATAGATTAAAGTTAAGTCCTTCCACATAGTAAGCATTGTTACACATGAACTTATCTATCAATTTTATAGACCCTTTTCCTTTTATTAGACAAGGTGCATCATTACCAAATCTAACACTATTTCCTTTGTAATACTCAAGGGTAATGGACTTACTTTTGTCTCCAATCATGTGATGTGAACACCCACTGTCAATGATCCATCTATCACTTTTATTCACATAAGATATTAATGTAGTTGCATCATCTTCATCAATCATCTTTCATAGTAACATAGACAACTTCATCACCATGATCATCAGATTCATCATTGGATTCTTCTTCAACAATGTAACAAGATTCCTTTCCCTTGTCCTTATAGCCTTTGTTACTATCATCTTTTCTACCTCTATATTTGTCTTCATTCTTGCTATTTGAATTTTAAGGACATCTTGCTACAATATGACCAACCTCATTACAATCAAAACATATGATGGGTAACTTACTTTTGTATTTTCCTTTGCCTTTGTGAAATTTCCTAGCCAATAGTGCTTCCAGTTCTTCTAGCTCTTCATCATCTGCATTAATTTCACTAGCAACATGTTTGACCATTTTATTTTTCTTATCTTTAGGTTCTTTTAGTGTCACCTTATCTTTGAAAGAAGATTCAACATTCTTAGATTTAAAATTATCAAAATTTGAAACTTTAAAAATAGTGAGTCTACCAACCAATCCTTCAAGGGTTAGATTACTACCAGGAGTACACCTCAATTCTTGTATAGAAGAGACTCTAATAGCATAGATAGGAAATATGGTTCTCAATACTTTTTTGATCACAGTCTCATCTTCAATCTATCCATTAGATCCTCTAATTGCATTAACAACATCTTTGATCCTTACACAATATTGGACTATATTCCCACCATTTTGCATTCTCATTTCATCAAATTTTCCTCTATGACTTTCATCTTGAGCTCTCAACACATTCTTGTCTCCTCCATAGATCTTCTCTAGGGCATCTCGTATCTTCTTAGCAAAATCACATCCTATGATGTCATCACACTCTGAATAGTTTATAAGGGAAGATGAAATATCCAACATTGCCTTATTGTGCTCCTTCTTCTATTTCAATTGTTCTGTAGTTGGGGCTCTAGTTGGATCAACATGTTCAGTGGTGATAGTCGACTGTGCATATTCTTTGAGTCCTCCTAGATGTAGCTTCATCAAACTTTTCCATACAAGAAATTTTTCCTTGTTTAACTTGGGTACCTTCTTTCTGTACATTTTGATCTTTAGCTTCAAGTACCTTCAAACTTTTTCTCACAAGTACTTGGTGTAGACACCTAAATTTGATTACATCAATAAGTAATCATATTTAGTCATCTCCTAGGACATTATTGATTAAATATTTACTATTTAATTAATTAATCATCATCCCCTAGTTAATTAATTAATTAATTAAATTAACTATAGTCCAATTGATAAAACCAAATGATAACCCAAAATCAATTTATCAATTAAATCCCCATTCCTCTATTAAATTAGATAATTCATCAAATCTATTCAATTTAATTTCATACTCCCATTTTATTGAATAAAACATTTAATAAAATATCTAAAATCCAAAAGCCTTCCTAAACCCTATCCTAACCCCTAATCCAACCCATTCACCCATACTAACCTCACTTAACACCTAACTAACCCATCCCATCAAAAGCTAACTCATTCACCACCTAACCCCCCTTCTAAGCTAATCCAAACCCTCTTCTAATCATGTGCACAATCATAAACATGGGTTAAGGCTTGCTAACCCAAGCTAAAGTCAACAAATATCTTCCCCTCACCCTCCAACATAAATGACCCTCAAATATCTCTTACACTCCTCTTAATGGCTCTTACACTTTCATTCATGAGTCTTACATACTCAACCACCCTCATCAAGCCTTTGACCAACCCTTATCCTATCCTCTCACACTCATCCTCTTTATGACAAGTGTCACCTCCCCATTGGTGCTAAACTAGCACAATCCATGTGCTCCCCTTTGAGTGCATTCTAGCCCTCCCTCACCATCTTGCCATCCTTGCATCTTGACCCTCCATTCCTCCAACCCTTGGCCTATAAATTGAACCTCCTCCCTTCAAAAAATAAAAGTCCATCCTCCATGCAAAGTTATAATGATATTTTGAGAGCACACACACTACCAAAATACCATTATAATGGCAAAATCACTCCATGAATCCATTGTTGCAACCTTATTTCACTCACCCCATCCATCCATTTGAAGCTTGAGTTATACTTGGGAGCACACATACCTTAAATTGGGGACAAATCTATTGTATCATTGTGTTATACCATTTGGAGCTTACCATTCTTGGTTTGTCTCCATTTGTGATGATAAAAAATCAGTCATATCTTAAGTGTTTACTCATTTTAGTATTGTTAATGCTTTCCTTAATAGCTAGTATTCATATTACAACACTAAACTAGGTGATACACTTGGTGCTTTGGTACCAATTTTTTGGAATGTTTAGAATAAATGAGAGGGGGGGGGGGGTGAATCAGTTATCTAAGGTCCAAAAGTACAAATAATTTTTTTTAGTACTCCAACTTATACTTATGCATGCATTGATCATTCAAAATCTTAAAATTTTGCATATTGCTATCCTAGGTCAAAATAAATTTGTAGAAATGTAAACATGTAATACAACAAAATTAATCACACATTTGACAGAAGGATTTTACATGGAAACCCAATTTTGGAAAAATCACTAGTAACATGCTACCAATTTTCACTCTTCTGAAGTGAGCCCTGTGAGGAGCTAACCTTGTTAAATGTTACAATGAACACTATTAAATGTGACATGGTTAAAGGATTTCAATCACCCTGTTAGGAATGAGCCTTATTAGAGGACTTTAGAACATTCCATTAGAATGTCACACTATTAAAGAATTTACTCATGACTATTAGGTCAACCTTAGTCCAAAGGATTTATCTAGATTGATACGATTGTTAGAAAGTAACAATAGGACTTGATTTGATAATAAAAAATTCACTTGCATATTATGGATCTCACATGCAGTCCTCCATTCTTCTTGGCATTCATCCTCTTTGTTTCTAATAGCTCGTTCACCCTTCAAGCCTTCATTTTCTTAAGCCTTCTTTCTAGTATGCCAACTATAGACTCTTTCATTCAGCCACCATATGAAGCAACACCCTAGATTTCTTGTCTATCTTAGGTTCAAGCTCTTCACAAATTTCTTCTAGCCTATTATCTCCTTATATAGAGAATTTAGGTATTTTTCTTCTTAACCACAATAATCCATTTTAGGGCTAGGTTAGATTCATTGAATCTTCCCATTTTCCCATTTTATTCCCTTTGGAAACTTTTTTTACAATCCTCTTTGAATTTGTCTCAAATTGGGTTATCTTGAATTTTGTGTTACTAGATCATCTTAGTTATGTTCCACACGCTTCAAACAATTCAAGAAATCAAAAATTTCAGCTCAGATCTGTCAAATCTTTGATTAAACTCATTTTAATGTCACTCAGTAATAACAAGCTATTTTCTTGGAAAACACTATCTTCTGATGCTTGGTCAACACTAGGTTGCTTGGCATACACTAATTTTTTCTCGGTCACTACTCCCATCTTCTGACACTCAACACATTAAGATTTCACTTTTCTTAGCACATACTGAACTTACTGCTCAACTTCAACTGACTTTCTGCTCAGCTTGCACTAACTTTCTTAGCTTCTACTATTTTCTTGGTCAGGCTTGGCAGACACATTTCTTTACTTAGCTTCCTTCTAGTCTTTTCTCAAGTACCCTTTCATTATATCCTTAAGTAGATAAATAATACACTATATCATCAATGTCTTGCTTAGTCTTAGTACTCCTTTTATACACCATATAACTCAACCTTTCTCTAGGTTCTCTTGTTATCCTTTCTTTTCAAATCCTCTTATTAATAAATCAAATGATAGCATTTAGACCAAAGTAAGCAATTGCCACACCAACAAATAGCAGGTTTGACATTAGTGACAAAATAATGGTTGTTCCATGATAGGTTTCATCAATCTTCTTCATTTCAACAATCTCCTTTCAATAAAATGTACATTGTAACTAATGGATTAGTGTGGCTACTATATTTATAGTTATTTGGTGTAACATTATAAAGGTATTAAGGACCACGTATAGTTGATTCACATCAAGTTGTAGAGGAAGAATTAAAGGTATAAAAAAGTTAGAAGAGTTTTATTAGAGACTAGTACTCTATGATAAGGAAGACTTCAATAATAGATAGAGTGATAATGTTTGGATTAATGAGATTCCTTATGGTATATTTAGTTGATGCACAATTAGAGGCATGCTCAAGTATTGGCTACAAGTGTTAAATAAATAAGAGGTGGGGCGGGGGGGGGGGGGAGGATAAATCATTTATGTTCAATTATCTTACACCCCCTTCAAACACTTTTGCTACCAAAAAAACTTCATAAATATCATAATAATTCATTTGGTGTACTCATTCAACTTCTCAATTAACTCATATATCCAATTTACTTCGAATTATTCATTGACTGTTCTGTTATTACTAACTGATAGTAATAAAACTTCATTATTATCAAACATTAAATTAGTTATTACCAAGTTGCAGTAAAATGAAAATAACATCTAAAACAACTTGCAACATAACAACATTCACACATTTGACACCAAGATTTTTAATGGAGAAACCCTGTAAAGGGAAAAATCACTTGGAACCAACAACCCAAATTTTTCACTATTCTGAAGTGAGCTCTACTAGGAGCCAACCTTGTTAAAGATTTACATACAAATTTTTAATGTGACCATGTTAGAGGATTTATACCAAAAGATCATCTTGACCTTATCACTCTTTGATCCTATCTAAACAATGGCTAGCTCTAAATGACTTATAAATACCAATAATCAATGTTACCATATATGATTTCATAGACTTGTTAGGTCCACTTGGTTAGGGTGATTATAAAATAACAACACAAATGATATGTTAGGTTTAGTACTACCTTGCTTGTCCAAATCTCCTTTTTTTTTGGTCTCTTTTTGATTGCTATCCTCTGATCTCTTTACTTGGCTTCACTCCTCTATTTCACTCGTTCAACTCCACTTTGATATTTTTTTTTCTTGGTTCACCTTGCTCTTTATGTTCAACAACTTCAAACTTTTATCTTCTCTTTTAATCTTCTTCAACAATATCAACAACCAAAAACTTTATTTAACTCCTTAAGTAATAGTCTTTGTGCTTCTAGATTCTTCCAATTATTGTTGCTTAATCTTCATCATCTATTTCAAATTCATACCAAATTTATTGAGTCTAGAAACTTGGAAAATATAACTTTCACATAACTTTGTGTCCATCCTTATCATTCTTCAATATCCATCATCAGATCTTCATTGTATTTTTCTAGTTGTTGATCTTGTAAAACAATTTGACTCACACCTTTGAACTTCTCAAATATTCTTTATATCCATCAAATATTAGCCTCAGATTCCATCTTTACAAAATTTTTCTTCTTACTATTACTTAGTGAATAAAACATTTCACTCAGGTAATATAACACCTAGTCAATACTGAACTTACTTGGTTAACACTAAATTTATAACTTTATTTTGCCAATTGTTCTGTGAACACGATAGTCACTTGATGAATATTGTCTTCCTTATTTAACCTTGTCACTTGGTGTAGCTTGTGTAGTACCATACATTACAATATTTCATGATTGTAAAATAATCAAACCAAAATTACATTATCACCATCCAACTCATTCAAGTGCCCATTGAATACCATACTTATCGACTTTGTTTGCAACACACTTTATTCAAATCCTCTTCATTAATCAAATGATATGACACTCTACTTAATTAGCATAATTTATAGCCAACTAATACTTGATATTAATGATAACATAACAAATTATACAACTCTTTTACATACATTCCTAGCATTCTCAATTACATTATTAGTTGGGGCTAACAATCTCCCCCTTTGGCATTGATGACAATACATAACATATGATTTTACATTACAAAACATCACATAAGATAATCAAATGTATGCATTGAAAAAAATACAAATATTTAGTTCATTTGTCTTCATTTTGATTCTCAGCAAAAAATGTACTCATTCTATATCTTTAGCAATATCAATATTCATTAACATTCGCCCCCCCGCCCCCGCCCCCTTAGGATATGATCTTTCTTTTGCTCAGTAGAAAAATCAATATTTCTCCCTTTTTGGTATACTACTCCTTCTTTGGATATCTCTCCTCAATGGTTCTCTCTCTCTTTTCTATACTTCTTCCCTTGGTAATCTTCTCCCCCTTTGACAACAATACCAAAGGTCACTATAAATTCCAATGTGAAAATTTTAAAACCTTCTAGTTATCCTTGTACCTTGCATGTACTATTTACATTAGTTTCATTAGTCATCTTCACAACTTTAGGAAACTCCTTAAGAGTGAACTCTTGCATCAACTCCACAAAGATATTTTTTTTCATCCATGATTTGATGCAACATGCATCTTCACCTAGTGAATTTTGGATAGGGACAAGACCCCCATTTTATCTCTTAGATACACAAAAGCATCTTTAGGAAATGACTTAGTAAAATGTCCATAATTTTCTCTTTAAACTTCACATGTTCAAGCCTTACTTATTTCTCTTGTACTTGTTCCCTCAAATAATGATAGTTGATTGATATATGCTTTGTTTTTGCATGCATTACTGGATTATTTGAAATATGTATTTCACTAGTGTTATTATAGTAAATAGTAATAGGCTCTGTTATCTCTTCTTGTATACCTTCCAACATGCTATTAATCCATAAAATATTTGAACAATTTATTGTAGTAGCAACATATTCAACTTCAGTAGTAGATTGTGAAATAGAACTCTATCTCTTGCTTATCCATGTTATTGATCTTTCTCACAAAAAAAAAGCTCCACCACTTGTGCTTTTTCTATCATCAACACTACCAACCCAATCAACGTCACTAAAGACTTTAAGATTAATGTCATCATCTTTTTTATACCATAGGCCAAAATCTTTAGTTCCTTTTAGATATTTGAATATACTCTTCACACCAATCATGTGTATTTCATTAGGATTAGAGGATAACCTTGCAACTATACCAACAACATGTGTAATATTTGGTCTACTATATACAACATACTATAGTTTACCAATCATAGATCTATATTATATTTCATTCACCTCTCTAGTAGTGTCTTCCTTCGATAATTTCACTCCAGTCACCATAGGTGTACAAATTGGTTTACACTCATCCATCCCAAATGTTTTCAAGATATCTTTGACATATTTAGATTGAGTCACATATATACCTTTTCTTGTTTGATGAAATTTCAAACCAATAAAAAATTTGATCTCACCAAACATTGAAATCTCAAATTATGTACTTATTTGATCAACACATGTCTTATATAGCATGTCATTTCCTCCAAATATAAATGTCATCCGCAAATATCTTAGCAATCAACACCATACTTTCACATTCAAATTTCAAATATAGATTATTCTTCTCACTTATTCTAGAAAATTCAATCTTAATCAAATAGGAATGTAACCTTTCATACCATGTTCTCAGTGCTTGTTTAAGTCCATATAGTGCCTTGTTCAATTTGTAAACCATGGTCCTCTGATTAGGTTTGATGAATCCTTCAAGTTGTTTAATGTAGACTTCCTCTTCAAGTATTCCATTTAGAAATGCAGATTTGACATCCATTTGGTATACTTTGAACTCCTTGTAGCTAGCATAGGCCAAAAATGTTCTTACACCTTCCATTCTTTCCATAGGTGCAAAAGTTTCCCCATTATAGATTCTTTCTTCTTGTGTATGACCTTTGCAAATTGGTCTTTCCTTGTTTCTTACCACTTCTCCATTTTTATTCAACTTATTTTTGAAAATCCATTTGGTTCCTATTATATTCTTATCTATAGGCCTTGGTACTAATGTCCATGTATTGTTATGCTCTATCTAATCAATATCATCAATTATAACATTTATCTAACCCTCATTGTCCAATGCAACCTTTACTATTCTTAGTTCAAAATTAGCAATCAAATAGGTACTATCTCTTAACTTTAATTCTTTTTTGTACTTCAACACTTTTGTCACTAGTAGTTTTTTCAGGGGAGTGATTCTTTCTCATATATTTGGCCAATACAGGTTTAGTTCTTTGACTTTCAACAATTTCTCCACTTAGTAGGTGTTCAATTTCTCTCTCAGGTAGTACTGTTTGGTGCTCAAGTAAAACAATATGTAACTTGAGTGATACTATCTAGTGCTTGGTGATTCTCTATTGTAACTCAGGTAGTGTGTCTAGTGCCTCTTCATACACATACATAATTTTTTTTTAATCTCCATGTTCCATTTTTCTTTCTATATCATTCTTATTTGCAAACTCATCAATCCTCACATTTGCACTTTCAATCATTTTTTTAGTAGCTTTGTTCAAACATATATAGGCTTGTCTTTTAGATGAACAGTGAAGAAATATACCTTCATCTCTTTTAAAATCAATTTTACCATTCCTTTCATCCTTGTGAATATAACACCTACTTCCAAAGATTTTGAAATAAATTATATTTAGTGTATGACCATACTAGAGTTCATAGCATGTCTTATTTGTTCCTTTCTTTAACTTAACTCAGTTGAGGGTATAAACAAAAATGCTAATTTCTTCTCTCCATAATATATGAGAAAACTCATTTTCAATCATCAATTTCCTTGTACAATCCATATTTATTTCTTTTCTTAACAATTCCATTATGTTGTGGTGTACTTAGTGTAGATAAATATCTCTTAATACCATTCTTAGCAACAAAAGTTAGTGAATTCAATAGAGATACACTCACCACCTCTATTAGATCTTAAACATTTTAAAAATTTACCAATTTCTTTATCAACTGTAGCTTTATACCATTTGAACATATGAAAATAATGGGATTTCACCTTCATGAACATAATAGTCATCAATAAACAATATGAAATAGTTGCCACCATAATAACTGTCCAAACCTATTGATCCACATATATCAACATGCAATAGTTTTAGGATATCATTAGAAGTGTGTGTTTTGATTGAAAAACTAGATTTTATCATCTTACTAAGATGCCATTCTTTACAAAAACATTCTCATATTTTTGTAGATTTGGTAAGCCTCTAAATCTTTTTTATTTTATTTATCTTCACCATGTTCTCAAAGTTTACATGACACAACCTTTTATGCCATAACTAGACATCCTCAACTCTAGCAAATAAGCATGTATCAATAGTAGGATCAAGATAAAATAAGTTACCCCTTGTTTTCATCCTAGTTCCAATTAGATTTCCTTCATCATCAAAGATCTTGACTTTTCTGTTATGAAATTTCAACTTGTGATGTGAATTATTCAAATGAGAAACACTCAAAAGATTATACTTTAGTCCTTGTACCTAGTATGCATCATCACATATGATCTTATAATTCAAAATTAGTCATCCTCTACCTTTCACTAGACATGGAATATCATTACCTAGGTTAACAGTTCCATCATCATCAATTTCTTCAAATTTATCAAACTTACTTAGATCACCATTCATGTGATGTGAGCATCCACTATCTATAATCCATGAATCATTCTTGCTAATACATGAAATATTGGTATCTTCACTTTCATACCTTTCTCCATTGGGATCTTCCTTGATAGCAACATATATCATCTCAACGACTTCCTTTATTTCATTAGTATTGGGCTTGGTATGCTCTTCTTCAACATTGTAGCATGATTTCTTCCCTTTGTCTTTATAATCCATGTTCTTCTTATACTTTTAATCTTTCTTATCATTTCTATCACTCTTACTTTTGTTAGCAAACTTACCAACAAAATGACTGACTTCATTACATTTGAAACAAATTAGGAACAATTTACCTTTGTATTTTCCTTTGCCTCTTGATAACTATTGAGCTATTGTTTTACACAATGCTTAATGATAGAAATCCTTTTGAACTCCTCCCTTAAAAAGATAATATAGGATCAACTCCAAGGTTCTGGGTGATCTTGTGACCTATTAAAATCTGCTCAATTAAAGATAAATGTGTTTGTTCATCCTTTGCTAGTTCCAACCAATTTGGGATGAGATGTTTGATCTATTTGCTATTTTGAAAAATAACCACAAAAGAGATATATTTTTGGTATTTTCTATTTTATGATGAATGCAATTTATCGATGTAATTATATGAATTCCTATTTTAACCAAGTGTTAGAAAATAAAATAAAAAAGATAAGGTAACGATAGATTAAAGCAAATAACTTGAAAGGAAATTCCTAATGGACATAAACCATGGTAACAACACATCTACGAGTTAAATTATCAAAAAAATAAGGTAGGAAACCAATGAAAATATGAGCAAAACTTTCTTAATTCTACTGATGCAATCATCAATAGGAACTCAATAGTAATAGAAATATGTTTCACTTCTCATCAAATTAAAAATTTATAGAAAGTGCACTCATGTAAGACAAGAAGCTATGCAAGAACAATAGGTGATATTTTCTCCAACTCGGTATGTTAGAAAAATTTGTTAACATGAGGAAAACACCAAAACAGAAAAACCATTGGCTCCATTATTTTTCATGAACATGCATTCACAAAACTAACACACTCCAACAAGAATAACTACACTTAGAATGAGAGAACCAATAACATATATTATTGCATCAAAATAACATCCTGGAGTACATATTACATCCATGTATTTATAAGAAAATATCTCCTCTTTTTTGTTGAGAGCGAGATCTCTTAAAATGCAAACATATGTTAAAACCTAATAAAAACGATTCTAATTTTATACAAACTGACTCTCTAAGTGGTGCTAAGTAGGTCTCCACCCTTGGTTATGTCAATTAATTAGTGCATGAGACTTTACACAACTTAAAGCAATGAAAGAAAAAGTAGATAAGAAGAAGGAAGCTACAAGAGCATCTAAGAGTCACTAGAAGCTCTAAAAATGGAAACTTGACCTTTTTTGGGTGTTTTTGGGAGTTGAAATGCCATCAAAATGCATTTCTAGTGCATGGAAAGTTCTAAAATAGGAACTAGAAGTTGATTATCAGAGCACTATTACTTCTTCAAAATTGTTGGCACACCTCTATGAATAGCGCACTTGCATACCTTGATGATAGGTTCCAAAAATCCAAAATTTTCTTAAGTGTCAAAATTGAATTTTCAACATTTGGTTCTTATTCCTTCCTTATCCCAAAGTGATATCTATATGTTTTCTCTTGAGTCTCTCTATGATATCTTCTACTTCAGTAGCTTCTGGAAAATCCAATGTTGCATATTTATCTTTAATTGTTTGGTGATAATTTCTAACCTCCATATGAGTTTCTAAAAAATTCTCAAGTTTAGTGTCCAGTTCCAACAACACCTCTTCAGTCTTAAATGCTTGCCTGATATCTTCATTAGATGAAGCATCCTCAACAGTTATTTAGAATTGTTGGACTTTTGATTGCACTAAATTGAGCTTAGTCTTTGACTCATCTTCAAAAATGTCAAGGCAGGTAGTGTTTTAATACTTCTTTTCTTCCAAAATCTACTCTTGAGTCTGATCTCTTAATCTCTAAATATCCTCATGCAGTCCCTCCATGGAATTATTACTAGTAGCTATCTTCTCCATCCAATCCTCAAGTTTTTCAAGCTCTTCCATTGTATATACCTCCATGAGTGTACAATACCTTTGACCTTTTATTGATGTTAAAATCTATAGGTCTTTTGCCTAGGTATGTACCTCATCCATCAACCCAAAATCCTAGTTCACTATGGACACTAGTTTATCCATGCTCAACTAAATATAGCGTAATAGGTTCAAATTTCCCTGTATTATTTGTGAACCCTTTTCCTCAAAATTTTCATGCCATTGTTCACATGCTCCCAAAAAATGAATTAACCTATACAGTCCCCTTGTCTTTTCTCTATAGTGCCACAACAAGAGTGATCTCTAGATGATCCAAGTCTATTGGGCCCACTACTCCATGCAAATAACCTCTTAGAAGCTTGTTGTTTTTTCTACAACATCAATAGTTTAGACTCATCTCTATCCATATGCTTAAATGCCTCTTTTATGCCTGTAGTGAGTAGTACTTTGGTGGTATCTACCATGGGCCTTCCTAATACGACCTCCTTAATCTGATAATCTTTAGGAGTCAAATCCTTTGTGTCAGCATGTGGAGGAGGGATGGATATATGTGCAAGCAAGTCTTAATCTTGGTTCTTCATAATGAAGGCCAATGGTCATGCATCACCCATAGGTGGCTCAAACTTCTTGGTGGCTTTTACTAGCTCATCCATTCCCTCCTCATTAGTTACATTTAGCTACCTCTTCTATTAAATCATGACCTCCCTCTTCAGCCAAGTAGGTGCAATGCCCATTGGAGACATATATTTGACTAAAGAGGGGGTTTGCACTGTAGGTCCCTTTCCCTTATCAGTCCTCTTTGGAGTCTTTTCCCATTGCAAGGAGATCACTAGTTTGAGTCTTTATATCTACTTAGGCTAAGGTCTCAACCTTAGTATCATGAGGAATTTGTTGAGGTTCCTCATGCATTAATCCCTCCTTTGATACTTCATTGGCTTGCAATTGTTGGGGTTCTTCTTCCTCCACTACCTATTCTTCTAAGTCTATCACGAGAGGAAGTGGTGTTGCTAAATTTTTTGTCCAGGAATGACAAGTCCTAAGTTGGTAGTGGTGGTAGGCCTAGAGGCCCTTGAGGTAGAGGTAGTAATTGGTTCCTATCCTCTCCCAGGGATTGAATCATAGGAGTATCTTGTATCTTCTCCCCCACCATCTCAATTCCCATCGACATAAAATAAAAATCTAAGAGGTCAAAGACATCTGTCTCTTGACTCTCCATGTCTATGATCCACTATTGCTACTTATCCTCTAAACTAGTAACCTGAATAGGTTCTTTTGGGATGGATGGTGGTGATATGGTGGAGCTTCTTCTTCTTCCCCCTTCCATGGCCTTAGCTAAATGAGTCCTTTGACTCAAGGGGACATATTCAATTTTCTCCCCTTCCTATTCTTCTATTTGAGCTTCAAGAATGGTTTCTAGAACCTGTGCGAGAGGAGTATTATTTTTGTTGGTGTAAATATGTATTTACTATTTAAACTTAAGTTTACTTAGGTTAATGCATTATTTTATTTTTTTATTTTGTGAGACACTTAGGGGTTTGTGCACCTTTTTGAGTTGTCATGTTGACAACATAGAAGTATGCAACTCTATTTTAGCACATGGTGTCTACAAAACTAATTTATGTGTTACACCCTTATAGGCTTATTCTCTCATCATCACACTTACTTCCATGCTTAATGGAGGATAACCCATATCTGTTGGACATGTGCCTAGTTGTATGACTTATCATGTAGCTGATTATGAGGCATTCTAGATGCATCTTAGAGGCCTTTATATATAGGCACTCCTAGTGTACTTTCATATGGCATATTGAATGAATATATTGTCATTCTGATCATACTCTCTCTTTCTAGTCTATGGTTGTGCTTGTGTTTGAGTTCTTAGTTATTAGAGCTTGGAGAATTTCTCATCACATAGCCATTTTGAGACCATTTTTGCTTCAGCATCTTAGCCTAAATCTGGAGTACTATAGAAATTTAGAGCATCTAGAGCTAGATTTGACCTCGCCATTGTGTCTGGAATGCTGATTTGGTGAAGATCAACTATAAATTCAGCTACCTTAGGCCAAATTCAACTGTAAGGAATTTTTTTTTTGCAAATCAAAACTCGGAGGCCCTGATTTGCAATATGGGTATGATCTTTTAGATCTACAATTTGATTAATTCAGATCTACATTTTTAATTCTCAACAATTTTATTTTTGTCAATATTTTCAAAATTTTTTTCCCTTCAGACAAGTAGCACATAATTTTTTTAACAGAACTGGGCAGTGACACCCTGACTCTGTAATTTGGAGGTTATTTGTTCACAGAGGAATATTTTATAAATCACACGCTTAAATTTGTGGGCGTCATCAAATTTTTGGGTGGCTAAAAATTCTAGCCATAACCTATGAAGATCAGTGGTAAGTACTCAAACAATGGAGGTCTCATCATATTTTTTGGCATAACACGCCTATATTCCTCCCATACACTAGCAGGCAAGCACACATAACTATCAGTGAGCTCGCTTTTACTTTCAAAGTGAGAGTCTATGTTTTTATAAAATTGTGTATTAAACTCCCATGACAATGTGGGATTTTAATCCCTAAACTCTGACCATCGCTTATTCAAAATTTGGCACCCTTTTTTGTTCATTGGCCTTGATGCCAGTTAACATTCCTACTTGTTCAGCATTCCTAGCCTGCATGTGATTCTTCGGCACCACAGACTCTTTTTTTGACATTTCGGCCCCTGTCACTACAACTTTCCTACCACATAGCCCACCTTTGAAACTTTGGTGACACATGGTACCTTCTACTGCAACCTATGTAGTGCCTTCTACTATAACTCTGTGGTGGACAAAGACCAGTCTTCCATGTAGACAGAGTTCCCACTTAGCAGACAAGTAAGCTAAAGTCAACATATGGTGGACTACCATAATCCACATCACCCTACCCCATGTCATGCATGTTAGCACTACCACATCAGTGACTGTATGGTTTGTACCCTGTGCCATGTCAACAGTTCATACTGCACGTCAGTAAGGGGCCCAAATTTTTGTTAACTTCATCATTTCAAGGGAAAAAAATTGATGATTGTCTGACCATCATTTCTAGGCCATTTTCAACTACCACAATAGCTTTTTGACTATCAAATTTAAGATAGTAGTTTTGCTTCTAGACCCGTCTCCAAATTTATTTTCAATTTGGTAGCCTGACTTTGCAAGCCCATAACTCGAACATCTGAACTCCAATTCAGGTGGATTTTTTTTTTGAAATTGGTAGAATTTCTTGAACTTTCCAGTGGTAGTGTTGTTTTTTGGTTTTGGTGCAATTTTTTTTCAAAAATTATATTTTTTGTGACTGTACCTACTTAATCCCACATTTTGCAACTTCAAATGCTCCGTACGGGCACATCTGGTCACTTTTTCAAGTTCCATTTTTTCGCAAGTGTATTATTTTTCGTCTACTTTCTAGATCTATAGTCAAATTCTATGGTTGTGTTAACACAATTCTCAATTTTAGAACTAAGGCTTTCTCTACATTGTAAAGCTTTTATTACTTTTTAGAATTGTTGTACATTTGAGCTATAGTGCTTAATGATAGATTTGGGCCTCAAAAGACAATTGTAAAAGAACAATTAGAAAGCCCACTTTATTCATTTTGACAAGTGGCCCATTATACACACACAAATTATAAAGTGCCAAAAGCATCTTTTTTTGGGCAGGTCTTTTGATTGAGTGAAAGGGGGGTGTGTATGTTCTTGTCTCTCTCTTTTGTGCTCTTTTCATTTTTTGCATCATGGGTTCATTTAAATGTCCACCTCTAACTTCACACAATTATTCTACATGGAAAGATATTGCATGGAGTAGATTAATGGAAAAAGGTTATAGTCTTTATGTTGATGGTACAATTACCAAACTTAATGATGCTAAAGAACTCATTCAGTGGAAAAAAAAAGACCAATAAGCTTTATGAATTATCAGGAGTTTTGTACATAGAGATCTCTTCTTTCACATTGCCAGTTGTATAGAATCAAAACTTGCATAGGACAAACTTGAATCAATGTATGGTAAGGTGGATGAAGAAAATGGATTTCAGATTGAGGATGATCTACTTCTCTTGGATCCAAAGAACTTTGACACAATTCAGGATTACATCAACAAAGCCAATGAGTATAGGGCATTTCTTAAAGATTGTGGAAATCCCTTGAAGGATGAAAATTTTATTCATCTCATCTTGAAGAGGCTACCTTCAAAGTATGCTTCCTTTGTTTCAAGTTTCAATACTCACAGGTTGACCATGGGATCTTCTTACCAGAAACCTACATTTGATGCATTTGCAAACATGTTGATTGTTGAATAATCTCACTTGATGGATTTAGGACTTCTCATGACATCAAAGACCAAAGCCTTGGTGGCTAGTGATGAGCACCAATCAAGTCAAGGAGGGAAAAGCAACAACAATAAGAAGTAGTGGAAGTAGAAATCACAATCTGAGACACAACAATCCTCCTAATAGCAAGGCAATTCTTCTTCCAACAAGAAGGGAAGTAATGAAAAGAAGGACAAACTTTTTTGTGCATATTGTAAAAAGCCAAATCATGATGAGCATCATTGCAAGACTAAAAGAATCAATGAGTTAGAAAATCTACTCAGGAAGAACAAAATTTAAGTGTCAGGTACTTCCATGGATTCAACTCCAACCTCTTCAAAGGGAAAAGGACAAGCACTTACAAAAAATTCAAGTTCTTCTTCACAATGAATACTTGACTCAGGTGCCTCCTATCATATGGGTTCTTCAAAGGAAGACTTTTCTTCATTGAAGTAGTCAAAGGTACCACACATCTTCATGGGAGATGATACCAAAATGGAAGTTGAAGGAAAAGGACATGTGGAAATGGAAAATGGGGAATTCAAAAATGTTCTCTATGTTCCAAACCTTAGCTCCAATCTCCTTGCAGTTTACCAAATCACTCACCTTGGAGATGGTCATAAAGTTGAGTTCCTTCCTGATTCAGTGATGGTGCATAGTCTTAGAGATGATTCATTGGTTGTAGTGGGGAAAGTTAATGATTACAAGAGGCTTTATTCCTTCTCCCACTTTATTCCTAAGTCTCCTTCTCAAGCCTTGTTGACTCACTCTACTTCACAAACTACATTATGGCGTGAGTGGTTTGGTCATCTTGCCTTCCACCATCTTCAACAACTTTGCTTCAAAAACATGGTCAAAGGTCTACCTAACATCAACTTTTCTAAGGGTTGAGTGTTCATCATGTTCAATGGATATGCATCTCAAGGAGAAGTATTATAAAGGCAAGTCTTCTAAAACACTAGTTGTTCTCTAGTTGTTTCACATGGTTTTAATAGGACCCTTTGTAGTGATTTTAGTTAGCTAAGGCTGCTACATCCTTACTTCTGTTGATGACTTTTCAAGATTCACATGGGTCTACTTCCTTCATCATAAGAATGAAGTGGTTGATAAGCTTCAAGCCTTTAAGACTCATTTTGAATACAAATCAAGGAAAGCCATCAAGGTTCTATTGGTGGACAATGAGAATAGATATGTGGACAGAAGACTTAGACAATTTTGCAAACACGAGGGAATTGATCTTCAAAATCTACCAGCATTTAGTCTACATAAGATAGATGTCACAACACTGAGGATTAGGACTCTCAAATCCATGGCAAGTTGCATGATAAAAGCCAAGTCTCTTGATCCAACACTTGAAGTTGAAGTTGAAGCCATTAGTAGTGCTACTCACATACTTAACAGGTCTCCTCATAATGCCCTAGATAGGAAGACTCCTTTTGAGGCATGGTGCAGAAAAAAACTAGTTGGGAATCACTTTAGAGTCTTTGGTTGTCCAACATGAGCAAACCTATCTTCCAGGGGATGCAAGACACCAACACCTAGGCCTTGTACTTTCATAGGTTATGAAGACAATGTTAAGGCTTACAAACTTATGGATCGAGAGACTCATGAGATCTTTGTGGAGAATGATGTACACTTTGAAAAATTTTCACCCAACTTATCCTTTACTCTTCTCCACACATCATATACTATGGAAAATGATAGTGACACTAGCGATAGTGCTTCAAAAAATTTAGACATGTGGGGTTCTATTGATAGTTGCATCAAGAGGTCACATCATCAGTCTAGTCCACATGCTTATATTTCCATAGTGAAAGGTCGAGCACAACATGGTAGATCTCATCTTCCAACTCCAACTTTAGTTGATGACTACATGGTAGACATTGCAGGTTTGTTTGTGGAGTCACACATCATAGACTTGGGAGATAGTCTTGATGATTTGCATCTTCTCTTTGATGAAGGTGATCCTTCTATAGTTGTTGTGAGGGATCACTTTGACCCTCATGTCCATTCTCTACATGATCAATCTTGATAGGTTGGCATAATTGTGGATCCATATGAATGGTAGTTGTCAAAGGTCTCTTTATCAGTTGAGGATATAGATGGTTCATTGGAACAGGTTCAATAGACATCCTTGCTAGATATGCATTTGTTCTTTTCAGAACAGTTGGAAGGGGTGAACATCCACATCAACATAGGGATACTTGAGTAGGTTTCAAGGCAACCATACATCTTCAAGATTGCACATTTGCCATTGTTTCTTCTAAAGGGGAGGAACATCATTTTCCACTCATGAACCAGCCTCTTCCTTGGAGTAGCACTCACTTGTTGACATTCTTCATTTTGGGGATGAGACTACCTTGTCTCTCTTCCTCTTCTTTCTTATGGGGAGGAATTTTTCCTCTTATGAGGTATAGTTCTTCTCATTCTTCACTTATGTATTTAGTAGATGTATGTCATAATGAGGGGTCTTGATTACTCCATCCATTTATGCATCTCTATTCATCTCTCTTTTTGGGGGAGGATTTTTCCCATGAGGTTTTTCCTCTTTCTCCACTTTATGAGAGATTTCATTTCATTATGTACATGGGTACCTAACATGGCCTAGTAGCTGGGACCCATCTTGCATTTCATCCTAGTTTTTGTAAGCTTAAGGGCATTCCTCTAAGTTGCACTTAAGGGGGGGTGTTGGTGTAAATATGTATTTACTATTTACACTTACTTAAGTTTACTTAGGTTAATGCATTATTTTATTATTTTATTTTGTGAGACACTTAGGAGTTTGCACACCTTTTTGAGTTGTCATGTTGACAACATAGAAGTACACAACTCTATTTCAGCACATGGTGTCTACAACACTAATTTGTGTGTTACACTCTTGTAGGCTTATCCTCTCATCATCACACTTACTTTTGTGCTTAATGGAGGATAACCCATATCTGGTAGAAATGTGCCTAGTTGTATGACTTATCATGTAGCTGATTATGAGGCATTCTAGATGCATCTCAGAGGCTTTTATATACAGACACTCTTAGTGTACTTTCATATGGCATATTGAATGAATATATTGTCATTTTGATCATACTCTCTCTTTCTAGTCTATAGTTGTGCTTGCATTTGAGTTCTTAGTTCCTGGGTGAATTTTGCCCTAAGGAAAATTCTTACAAGTTTTCTTCAATTTTCTCCTACATGACCCTTGCATAGTTAGCTCAAGCTTGGATTTCTTAAGAGATGAGGGGGAGGCTTCTTCCTCTTGATCTACTAATTTCAACCTCTATTCTTCCTCTTCTTTCTCTGGTTTATGTTCCTTTCTTGGTGGAGGCACTTGCTTAGTCTCTTGGATTTGAGCTTCCTATTCATCTTGAGGCTCTACTTGTTTAGGGTTTTTTGTGGTTGTTGAGACAACTAGGCCTAAACTATTTTTTTGCTATCCTTTTTCCATATCTTCCTTTTCACTTCTCTATCTACTTCAAAATACTCAATTTCCTACTAATGTCTATGAACCATTTTTAGTCTCACTGGAGATTGAGCTGGGAAAGTTGGTACTATAACCTTTACACCGTTGCCTTTGATCGGCCATGTTGTGGCTTTTAGAGGGACAATCTATGGAACTACATCATATTTTAAAGGCTTCTTGACCCATTTTCTTGTTAGTTGGACTATGTGGTGGGCTTTATTATTAATGTCTACATTCTCATCCCTACTAATCTCTGCATTCATGATCAACCTATCATAGATTTTGTCCCAATTATACAATGGATCTAGGAAATCTTTAGTGTCTTTCTCTATAGCCTTGAGTAGGATCTTCATTTTTGAGGCCTTTTTTGCTAGCTATAGAGTCATTCTATAATAATCCCTTATTCAGCTATCATAGTCATCTATTGCATTCATCTAGTGATCCTCCAAAATGAACAAATTCCCTGCTAGATGCTACACCATCTCGATATTATCAAAGTATGGGTGAGGGTAATTATACTCTTTTAAGGGATATTGATCTCATTCCAAATCAAAGTTCATGATGTCTTGCTTTTGCTTGACCTTGAAAGCACCATGGTGATTGGCCACACCCATGTCTTCTTGTGATGTTTTCTCATTCTATCATATAAAGATGTGAGTTGCCTAAAAATCTCCAACAAAATAAGCCCATCAAAAAGATATCTTGGGAGCTTTATTGGGTTCACTTGTGTGCTAAATACTCTTAGGTATGTAAATTTTTTGAATTGAATATAGTAGGCACCAATCTCTATGATTCTAGATGCTACTTCTACTAACATCCATTTAGCATAATCACCTTCTATGAATTGGATGATTACAAATATAAAACTGTTATTTAGTATCCTACACTCTTTTCTCTAATTTAAAAGCTTCTTCTTCACCAGCTGGGGATATACCACATAGGACCATGCATTAACATCTTGCATGCTACCTTTTTTCTAAAGTCATTGGTAGTTGGTTATTCTAGCCACCAATAAGTACACCAAATATGATGTCATATAGAATCTGGGGTCGACCTTAATAGGTAGTAGTTTCTCATATAGGTTATCATTTAATATTGTAGCCTAGTCAATTGGTATCATGGCGATTTGGATAGTTTCTATAAAATAGACCATCTAGATATTGAGATGTCTAGCTACTGGTAGACCCATGACTCTTCTCAAAAGTACAATGGCATATCCCACGTCATCCTTCATATATCCCTAGGTCATGTCTACTTTGTTGACTCTATGGCCCACTAGTGTTCTATCAATAAAAAATGATCACTAGATTATCTCTTTGGCTTCCTTCTCATGATCTTGATACCATCTTTCTACTCCTTCATAAGATATGTTTACATACTGATTGACTTTAGGCAAGTGGAAGACTTTCTCAATGTTTCAAAATTAGAGGTCTAAGACTATCTCACCTGTGACACTCTTGACAACCTTCTCTTTAATGAAATAGTATTTGGCAAGAGCCATGATGAGTTCTGAAGATTTCATGGAAGTAGGATATGACATTGCATTGACTAACCCTGATCGGATGAGTGCTGAAACCATTGTGGATCTTTCTCTTAGCTTATTATAGATGGTGAGGAAGGCATTCTAGTCAATGTGTCCAAGCTTAGAGTCTCTTATTTTAGAGTGTCCATCTTGAAAGGGAGATTTCTTTGGTGTACCTTGATATTTGAACACTACAGGTTTGGGAGTAACCTTTTTGCAGGTTAGGATGATGAAGATGCTATTTTATCTACACAAAAAGAAGAAATTAGTCTAGAGAGATAAAAATCTAAGCCAAAATAAATGCTAACTAATAAAAACCCAGCCCAAATGCTTCAAAATAGTGAAAAACTAGTTCAATTTGCCCATAAACCTTGATATGTAAAATAGCACAACTATCGCACCCCTAAAGGTGCTCTAAGTGCACTAAACGACCAATTTTTAGATTATTTTAGCATAGTTGTGCACATGCACATGGGCGCACCTAGGTGAGGTACACATATGCACATGTACACAACTAAGACATGCACAGAGTGGCAAGTGCAAAATGAGGAGAATAAAACTTATCTTTCTATGTTTTGGAGTGCACAACTAGTGCACACATGTACACCTTGGTGGGGTGCACATGTGCACACCCTATATGCCTTAGGTTGCTAATGAAAGCACAAAAAGGTGCGCATGTGTGCACCTATGGAAGGTGCACACATGTGTACCTTTCCTTAGGATTTATGCTTAACTTAGTTTTAGTTTCAAAAAGAAAAGGTGTGCACATACACACCTTGAAGAGGTGTGCACAACACCTTTTCTTGACTAAGTGTTGTGTAAGGTTCATTTTTTAGTTTTTTAGGTTTTTCAAAGGTGAGTAAAGGTGCACATATGTGCACCTTGAAGAGCTATGCATGTGTGCACCTTTAGTGTCTTACGTTGTTTGAGTGTTGTTTGTAGGGAGAAAGTACAACTGATGAGGTGTGGAGGTGTGGGAGTTGATCAAGCATGGAGGAGAAGTGAGGAGAAAAGGAGGGTTTTTGGGTTTATATAGACCTTGACCCAGGGTGCGTACCCTCTGGAGGTGCACAAATGCACAAGTGTGCATGTCCAAAGGGAAATGAGTATGCACCTACACACCTTGATTAGGTGTGCATGTATGCTAAGTGCGCTAGTGCACATTCATACAAAAAATGTTTGGAATTTTGATACTTTCTCTTGCTTTGATACCCCAAACTCACCTAGCCAGAGACTAAGGCTTGACCCAGACTTGGGAAGAGTTCAAAAATTACCTAGGCCCCAAACTAGGGTTCTAGGAGACCAGAATATTACTTTGGGGTCCCCATTTCTAGGAGAAATGGGGGGTGCATTGTGAAACTACAAAAAATAGCCCCTACAAAAGGAAGAAATGAAAAAGGCATTTCTTCACCAACAAGCATTCTTCTAACATGTGCCAAATAAAAAATGAGTCCTCAAAACTTCAAATAGCTTCCAAGTTCCTTGATAGTCAAAACCTCATAATCTTGAATCTTCAAGCTCAATATATGCATAGTGTATTCATTTCCTTTGATGTTCAAGGTGCAATCTATCATGAGCCTGTAGGAGCTTGGAAACAATCCTCCCCTCCACTGACCCATTCATTAGGAATCCTCATAGATCATGTGTATGATCAATCACTGTTTAACTAGATGAGAGAATTTGTTCAGAGGGCTCTTAACGAGTTACCATATTTTCATTTCAAATCCTAAGTAATCTTTTGGATCCTACTTCATGGAGCTTGCATGTTTCTATTTGATTCTTCCATGAAGTGATTTGTATAGATATTGGATTAGCCATTTTAGAGGGTATATCCTTATTGTCAAATTACCTTTCTCAAACCTTTTGGAATACTTCATTCTTAACACCACCTTTCCTTTTTTTGTTTTCTTTCTACACCCTAACCACACTTAGACTATGTGGCCAAGGCATTGGTGTCATTTCTTAGATTCTTTCCTTATTTTGATAACCTATGCATTCCTCTTTTATGAACTTTTGGAAAGTCTCACACCAAATAGTGAACTTACCAATTCTTTGAAAAGATCTATTGTGATGTGGAGCCTAATCAAACTCAAAGGTTTATTAGGTGCAATTTTTTTCTCCATATTATTTCTACAAGGGTTTTGAAGTAGCACCCCCAAGATGGGGTCATACAGGGTCCTAGGGTAGTTCCCCAAGTGTGCTCCTTGTCATTGTACAAGGTGCGGTTGAGGGGCAACACCCCTATGGGGGTTTTCGAGGGCAGCACCCTCGAAGCCAAAAATGACCTTATATTGTAAAAGAAGTTGACTACTATTTTTCTATTATTCTAGCCCTAATTTTTTAAGTGGAAAAAACTTGTATAAAAGGCTTAGGGTTAGGGATTTTATTATGAATGGTGATATTATAGCTTCTTGTAGCAATATTGAGCTATAAGGGATTACAAATTTAATTAGGTTGTAATTACTAGATAATAATAATATTGGACTTGCTGTTGGTGGATATAGCCTAGGGATTGGGTGAACCACTTTAAATCTTGGTGTCTTGTGTTCTCTTTTATGAAATTTATTATTTTCTAATATTGGTTATATTTGCATATAATTGTTATTTTAGAACAACTTGTTGAGTTGTCATTTTGCACGATGCTTAATGACATGAATTCTTTTGAACTCCTCTCTTGAAAAGTCAATCTTGGGGATCAACTCCAAGGTTCCAGGTGATCTTGTGACCTACTAGAATCTACTTAGTTGAAGATAAATGTTTTTTTTCATGAGGAGGCCTTTGCTAGTTCATTTGATTTTAGATAAGATGTAGAATCCATTTGCTGCTTCAAAATAAAACACACAAAAAATAACTATGTTTTTGTATTTTTTTATGTTTTCCAATGAATGCAATCTAATGATGCAACTAATATGAATTCCTAATTTAAAAAGGGGTTAGTAAAGAAAATAACCAGTAATTTAAAGAAAATAACATGAAAGTAAAATCTTAATGGACATAAGCTACGTAAAAAACACATCTATGAGTTAAGCTTTCAAAGAAATCGACAGGTAACAAATGAAAACATGAGCAGTGCTTCCTTGATTCCACTGATGCAGTCAGGGATGGGAAACTTAATAATCATATGATATTTCACTCTTCATCAAATTACAAGGCCACAAAAAGTGCGCTCATACGAGACAAAGAGTTATGCAGGCACAATTTGGTGATTTCTTCTTGAACCAGATACGTCAGTGGAATTTGTAAAACTGTAGCAAACACCAAAAACAAAGCAATAAACTTTTAGCTCAATCAAAATTCCATGAACATAAATTTACAAAACAATTACACATTTAGACAAGAATCACTACACTCCAAATGCGAGCACCAAAAGCATAATATTATTGCAAAATAACAATGACCTTGAATACATATGACAATTCTGTATTTATAAGAAATCATCTCCTCAATTTGTGTTGGGAGTGAGAGATATCTTCATGCAATAATATGATTTTAACTTAATAAAACAAATTAATTATATACAAACTAATAATCTAACTAGTGCTTAGTAGGACTCCATCCATTTTATATTCATTAATTGGATGCATGAGCCTTTACATGTCATAAACAAAGAATTTATGAGTAAATAAGAAGAAGAGAGCCTTCATTTGATGTGGAAGTTTCTAGAAGTGTCAAAAATAGAAGCTGATCCTTCACTATGCATTTGTTAGAGTTAAACTGCTGCCATAATGTATTTCTGATGCATGGAAAGCTCTACTTTGAGCACTAGTAGTTATTTGTTGGTGCACCTCTAGAAAAGTGCACCTCAAAAGAAGTGCACCAAAGAAACATCTCACCTCTGAATTCTTCAAAATCCTTCCAATGCTTTGTAGCCAAAAAGTGTAGTAGCGCACCAGCTCACTAGCTCACCAACGCACTCACTCACTAGCTCACCAGCTTACCTCTGACTTCTCCAAAATTCTTCCAACACTTTTTTGCCAAAAAGCACAGCAGCTCACTAGCTCTCCAACTCATCTCTAACTTCTCCACAATTCTTCTAGCACTTTGTTGCTAAAAAGTACAGTAGCTCACTAGCTCACCTCTAACTTCTCCAAAATTCTTCCAACACTTTGTTGCCAAAAAGAATAGTAGCTCAGTAGCTCACCAACTCACCTCTAAATTATCCAAAATTCTTCCAACAATTTGTTGCCAAAAAGTGTAGCAACTCACTAGCTGACCAAGTCACCTCTGACTTCTCCAAAATTCTTCCAACACTTTGTTACTAAAAAGTGCAACAACTCACTAACTCACCAGCTCACCAGCTCACATCTGACTTCTCCAAAATTCTTCCAACACTTTGTTGCCAAGAAGTGCATCACCAGCTCACTAGCTCACCAAATCACTTCAAAGGTCCAAAAATGAAAAATCTTACTGAGTGTCAAAATTGAAATTTTGGCTTCTAGGTTTCTTGGTCAAGATCTAAACATAAGCTAGGAGAATAGATAAGACCACATAATGACTCAAACCTTAGACTAGGGCCTTGAAAAAACCCAAAATAGAGTAGGGGGTCCCTATTCCTACTAGGGAATTGGGCATGCATTATGGAACCACAACAAATAGCCCCCAAAAAAGGAAGAAATGACAAAGACATTTCTTCATCAGCAAACATTCTTTGGACATGTGTCAAACACCAACTGAATCTTGAAAATTCCAAGCAAATTTTAAATGAATTTAGAGTGAAAACTTCAGGATCTAAACCCTTCAAGCTCAATGTGTGTTTAGTGTATTCATTTCTTTCAACATCTCAAGATGTAGTCAATCAAAATCATTCAATAACTTGGAAACAATCTTCCACCCTTCCTGGCTCATTGTCAGGAATCTCCATGAAAGTTGTTTATCAATCCTTTGCCTGACCAGATGAGAGAATTAGTTCAAGGGCTCTTAGTAGGCTATCACTTTCCTTTCAATTTTTTTCAGCATATCCTTTTGAATCATTTTCTCCATGAAGAAATGGTTTGGTACTAGATAACTCATTTTGAATGTGCATCTATTTGGCTTTTTAGATCTCTTAGAATCCTTCAGTCTTAACACCGTTCTTTCTTTATTTTTTTATTTTATTTTATTTTATATTTTCTTCTGTATTCTAATTATGCTTAGACTATGTACTCAAGACATCGATGTCATTTCTTGGATTCGATCCGTTTGTGAACATCCCTTGCGTTCCTCTTTTAGAACTTTTTGGAAACTCTCATGCTAAACAATGATCTTAGCAATCCTTCAAGAAGACCCCTCTATTTGAATCAATTGGGGTTTAGACCATCCCTCATTGCTTTCAACCTTGGTTTAACAACACTTGAGACAATCGATCTTTTAAATTTTGCAAAGTATTGAGAACTTGTTGTTTCACAATCCTGAGTTCAAGATTGAAAATCCTCTATTACTACAAGTAACATCCATTCCTCAGTTGGTATAAGACACACAATCATCTAAATGTTTTGACAAAGAAATACCCCTTCCTAAAATTGGAACCAAAAGAGTAGTTAGTAAAATATTTTAAGAAAAAATCTCAAGTGCACCTACCCCTGGACTAACACAACTTTGAAAACAAACACATGACTGAAAGCAAACACACAATTGAAAGCAAACACACTTGCAGAAAAAAAACACTTGCAAAAATAAAATCTAACTAATTCTTTTTTGTTTTGTTTTTTTGTTCTTTTAGGCTTCAAAATAATGTTTCAAAAATTGCCCATTTATTGGCAATGGAAGAAATTTCCCCTATAAGGAACTAAGCCTAAAAGTATTTTCTTCGAGAATCTCCACAATCTGATAAGGACTAGTCCACAAGCATTGAAACTTGGTATGGTTGCCCATCTTTTCTTTCGCCTTATCCCAAAGTAGAACAAGGTCAAAAATTCTGAACAATTTTATCATGGCCCTCTTGTCAATCCATCTCTTGACAAAAGGTTTGTTTTTAGCCATATGCTCCAATGCAACTATCCATTTCTCATCTATCTCTAAAAGATTCATCAATCTGATTTGTACTTTTTCAGCATCTTTAGTGTACTTGTTCATGAATTTTAGAACAAAAATTTGAGATTTAGTAGGGATACTATTTCTTTTCCATAAACAAGCAAGTATGGAAACATCCCAAAGAATTCTTTACCCTTACTCGATCCATGCATAGAGCATATTTGAGTTGTGTATGCCAATATTTAGGATTCTCCTTCAATAACCATCTTATTACTGTGATCAAGTTCTTTTTTGTAGATTCAGCTACCCCATTTCCTTCCAGGTAATAATTTGAAGAGAACTTGATGATAACCTAATTTTCAAATGCCCATTGAGTCAAGAATATTGATGTGAAAGCTGATTCATTATCACACACTAAAGTGAATGGCATTCTAAATCTAGTAACAGTGTGTTCCTCTAAGAAGTCTATTACCACCTTAGCAGTGTAATTTCTAAAAGTTTCTACTTCTATCCATTGTGTACAATAATTGGTGGCTATGAGAATAAAAGTGTTTCTAGTTGACAATGGTGGATTGACAGGACCTATGAAATATAGCCCCCACTTTGTGAAGGCGTGTACCTCATATACTAGCTATAATGGCATTGTTGGGTGTCTTTCTCTGTTGGAATTACTTTGACAAATATGATAGGAATGTACGTGCTCAAAGGTGTCTTTGAATATTGTGGGCCAAAAATAAATTGATCTTAAAATCATATGAGCAGTCACCTCTATAGAACCATGCCCTCTACCATACTTATCATGAAACTGCTCTAGAACTTCCTTTGCTTCCTCATGTCCTAAGCATTTCAGGTAGATTCCTTCATAATTCCTTTTGTACAACTTTATATCATGCAACATGTAGGACTCACACTTTATTTTGAGTCCCCTATGCTGTGAACTATTCATCCAACTGGGGCACTAGTTTTGCAAAAGGTAGTAAACAATATCTTGATACCAGACATCTGTTTCTACACCTTGGCCAATATCAACTTGAGATACTATCATTTTCTTGTGATCTTCCATATCAGTCTCATTGTCAAATCTGAATTCCTTTTCATCCTGAACCTGGTTATTAGCTATCATTTTGGAAAATCCTTGACCTCTGACCAACCTCATGGGTTGAATTTCTAAATCAAATTCTTGAAGTATTGCCATCCACTTCCCTTATCTTTCACCAAGTTCATTTTGCATTAACAATTTCTTTACTACTGGATCAGGTACAAACACATAAACTTTACTTCTTAGTATATAATGATAGAATTTCTTTACTACCTTAATCAAAGTAAAAAATTGTTTGTTGAGGTTGGAATAATTCAACTCAGCATTTCGTAGAGGACAACTCATAAAAGCAATAGGTCTTTCATCTTCCTTTTCCTTCTTTTGCATTAGGATTCTAGTGCATGAATGCTCTAAAGCAAAAGAATATATCTTGAAAGGTAGCTTATAGTCAAGACTCACTAATACCAAGGTTGTAGAAATGGCCATTTTGATATCCTCAAATGATTTTTTAATTTTTAGAACCCATTTTGTCTTAGCTCCCTTTTTGAGTAAATCATTGAGGGGATGAACTATTTTTGCAAATCCGCTTGTGAATTTCTATACAAAATTTATCTTCTTGAAGAAAGACTTGAGTTCCTTCTAGCTAAGGGGATGTGATAACTTCAAAATGACGTCAACTCTATTAGGATTGATGGAGATCCCAACTTCAAAAATGATATGACCTAGGAGCTTTCCTTTAGTGACTCCAAATGAAAATTTCTTGGAATTGAGGGATATGCCATATTTATGACATCTATTGAATACCACCTTAAATCAGCAATGTGAGTGCTTCAATCCTTTGAAAGATAGTTAAATCATCCATGTAGATGACTATAAACTTATTGACTAATCCCTTGAAAGCTTCATCCATGGCTCGCTAAAATGTAGCACCTACATTAATCAGTCCAAAAGGCATTCTTTTGTAGGCAAAAGTTCCCCATTTAGTTGTAAAAGCCATCTTTAGTTGATCTTCTTCATCGACCATCACTTGATTATATCCTAAATATTCATCTAAGAAAGACATCATCATTGAACCATTCACAATTTGTAGAACCTCATCCATTGAGGGTAAAGGATAATTGTCCTTTTGAGATGCCAGGTTCAAGTTAAGAAAATCAACACAAAGAAAAATCTCTCTAGTCTTCATTCGTACATGAATCAAATTAGCTACTTGTTGTCACAAAATTTTACACCCTTGTCCAAAGTTTTTACCTAAGGACAACTTTGTGAAACATGGAAACAACCTCCAAGTTGTGGGACTTGAACTATGAGGTTGAGTCTCTAGAGAAAGGCCGACTTCCTTTACTATTAGGATACACCTTGTAGACACTTAAAATCATCCATAAACACTATATTAATTAATTTTAATATTGCTCGTGACACTGTAATTAATTATATTGCTCACATTCCTCTACTTATTTCATTAAACTAATTAATTAAATGAGTTCATTCTCCTAAGTATTTAAATCTAATTTAAATACTTCTAGCCTTAATGTGTTAAATTAATTTAACACATGATCCTCCATGTTTCTCCATTTTTAAATAAATTTTATTTATTTAAATTCTCCACATCCTATTAATTTCTCTAAACCCATGATTAAATTAAATTAAATTAAATTAAATCTTAAGCCTAACCTAGAGCCTAGCCTATAACCATCATTTTCATCCTCTTAAGCCTACTTCTTCTCTAATCCCACTTAATCATTCCTAATCATCTCCCTAATCCCCCTCATTAGCCTAAGAGTGTGCTCACACATGTGTGAGATGGCATGCCTACACACTCCCCTTTGCACTCTTGTCTCCCACTCTTCTTCTCAAGTTTTCTCACACATGTGTGAGCAAACTTTGAATTCTTGACCATTTTTATGGCTTGCATGTCACCTTATGTGGCATCTACATGGATGCCACCTCACCAAGCTCTCTCTTGAGCCTATAAATAGAGGGCTTGTCTAAAGCATTTTGCATCTCTCATTTTATTGCATTGTTATCATGTTGGTTTGATATTTGAGTTTGCATTCATAGTTTGAGCTTTCATGGTAGTTTGAGTTTGCATTAGTAGAGTTCTCATAGTGATTTTGTAGGTTCATACTAATCATTTGGTAGCTGATTTAGTTTGCATCTTGCATTGTTCATTTAGTTTTCTTCATGTATTTGCATTTTCATTCCATAGCTTATATTCTTAGTTAGTTTATTTTATTACATATCATCTTCATTATTGAATGCTTTCAAGAATGACTTTCTCCATAGCCATTTCTTGAAGTGTTCTTCATCCCACATAGCTTAGGATCTTAGTGCATTTTCATTCACATTTGCATTCACACTTGCACTCACACACTCAAGAGATTCATTTATTTTTGTGTTTGGGAGAGCACACCAAACATACCCCCATCTTAACACACCAATAAGGCCTCTTATGAGTGCCTTTGTTGAGCTGTAGAGGTGGCTGGAAGATTTGGGTTTGTTAGCTACTTAGGGTTGCAAAATTCAAGCAAGCATTAGTTAGTGTTTGTTCCTTTCATTTTGATAAATCCTTGATGCAATTTCAAAGTTTTTAGCTAATGTTTGTTTGTTAACCCGTGCTCCTAATAGGTCACATTTTCTAGCACACATTTTGGCATGTCTGGTGGAACCCACTTCCCTGATTTCATTTCAAAAATCTACTAACAACCTTGGTTCAGTCATAAAACATCGCATTGTCATCTTCGTAGGTTGCAACGTTGTTTGAGATTGTCATCTACACAGACTAGCATCTCCACTCTTTAGCATCTACGTAGTAGTTCAAAACCATACTTGCATTTCTGTTTAAACCATTCTGTCATCTACGTAGATCGATGTCTGCGCAGATTAGCGTCTGCGTAGATTCACATCTTCGCATGTTCTTTTTAATTTTTTATTAAAAATCTATTCTATCATCTCCGAGGTTTGTTTTTTCATCTCCACTTTGAAAATTGTCTTCTGCGTTGTGGGCACACTAAACTGTCATCTTTGTCTCAAAAACTGTCATCTACACTTTTTGTGATCTACTTTGTCGTCTGCAATTTTTTGATGACCTTCTATTCTATCATCTGCGCATTTCTGGCGACCTTCTATTTTGTCATCTGCGTATTTTGTCATCTGCGCATTCTGTCAGCTCTGCCTGCATTCTATCATCTGCAATTTTTGCTTTTTGCTTTTTTTTTAAAAGTATAAATCAAATTTTGACTTTTGGTGGTTCCATAGAATTGAGGTCATTCTAAGCTTATTCATGTATAGAAAAAATAACAAAAAAAGTTAAAATAATTTTTTCCCATAGTAAAACCTTCTTTTTGGTGTTTTTCTTGTGAGGCTAATCAAGTTTATTTTTTCTTGCAGATTGGAGCATTTTAAACATGTAACCATATTTTCTTGCAGGTTTTTCTTAATGTTCATTACTTTTGGGAATTAAGTTTGAAAGACTTAAAACAAACAATAGTGATTTTCATCACTAAGGGAGTTTGTAGTGATTTTTATCACTTAAACTTAAGGGTTAATGAACTTGCATGTTTAATCACTTTCATTTGAATGTATGATGCAAGTTAATAAGTAAACCCTAAACACACTCTTGAATGCCTAAAGGAAAACTTTTGTGAATGCTTGCACTTTTGTTGGAATGCATGTTTAGGGTAGCAAACATTTAGATTTGGTGCATAAAAAGAACTCACACCATCTTGAATGCTTTAAAGGTCAATGGACATGTATGCCTAGGCTAGACAACATTTAGAATTGGTGCTTAAAATGAAGTCACACACTCTTGAATTCCCTAAAGTAAATTGATTTAATTTTTAGCATCTTTCATTTTTAGCATTTCATTTACACACGCTTGCTTTACTTTCTCGTTGAAAAGTCTATGTTTTTCATTTACATTGGCATCATTTCAAATTGGAAACAACCTTGCATGTTTTAATCACATGTGTCTTCAAAGTAGATTAAAAAACTTAAAGCTTCATTGGGAAAGAATGCGTGTCTTTTAAACCCCAAGGCCACCTACGTATTCTCTCCCCTTGCACCTTCGGGTGATCTTGGGTGCACAAGAAATAAGTGGTCTTGTTTTTCTTTTTTTTAGGAGGCCTACTTGAGAATTTCATCACCCCTTGGGATGACCTCAACTCCAGTGTTTTGGCAGAGTATAAATAGCGGGAGGTGAATCGAAAGACACCTCTCTTGGAAGAAAAATATTGTCACTCTTGGCTAAGCCTCAAAGAAATTCATACCTTTGGGAAGTGAAGGAGGAGATTTGGGTTACCATCTCCCCCTGGCTGTGTGGCAGTATTTTCTTTCATCTACAAATTTGGGCCTCACATACCTTGTGTATATCAAGGACACCCTCTAATTGATCTTTGTACATCCTAATTGCAACCTTATAGGTTTTTTGGTGTGTTCTACATGCTTGAATGTTCAAAAACCTCCCCATTCAAAGGGGACAAACACCATCTAAACTTGCCTTGTACATATTTCCTTATTTGATTTTGCATTCTAAATTTGAAAAATCCAAAAACATTGTAAAACATAAAAATCCAAAAAAATCATAAAAGTTCCAAAATCCAAAAAAAAAATTAAAAACATTTCAAAACAACAAAAACAACAAAAAGAAGCTCATGTTTTCTCCATCACTTCTTCTATCCATCCACCTCATCATCATCATGCATCTCTTGTCTTAATCACATCTTAATCATTCAAATCATTCCTCAAAATCTTAATCATCTCTATTCATCCAAATCATTTCCTTATTTTCTTAATCATTCAATCAACTTCATAATCTTCATCCTAATCATGGTTCATAATCCACATCAAGATCTAATTCCCTCATTCAATGATTCATTCTCATGATTCTTAGTCCAATCCCTTGTCAAATTCATTCCTTTCTAATCAATTCTTAATTCAATCCATTTACATATTCCTCCATAATTAATCTTTCTAATTTCATTCACACCTTCTAATTCAACTTTTCATCAAATCTTCTACTTTGGTCATAGGAGCATTTTCATCACCATTGGACTTTCATTCAAATCTCGCATTCACTTGTTCACAATGTCATAGGGTTTTTCATCAAACCAAATCAAACCTTAATCTAATAAAATCAAATCAAATATAAAATCAAATCAAATTCAATCAAATCATATCAAGTAAAATCCAATTTGAATCAAGTCAAAGTCCAAAATTGCTCCTAGTTCTAAGTTCATATTCCATCCTTCATCAAATTCTTCCTCACTCTTTGTCTAACATCTATGGATCTGAGTTGGCTTAATCAAATGGTTGATGAGCTTCAAAGACAATATGGAGTTATACCTCCCATTCAACCTACATATCAAATCCATACTCCACACTTCATATCCAACTCTAATCCATCTCATGTTTATCATTCTTCTACCTTTGACAAGGGAAATCTGCCTCATTATCCTTACACCACATACAATTTCATTCATAGACCATACAATTCCTCAAACACAAATACCCTTGCCATGGAAATGGAGCAACTAAAGAATTATCTCTTAGCAAGCCAACAAAAAGAGGCCACCTTCCATGCCATGTGTCCTCTTCCTCCATGTTTCGAAGACCATAGTCCTCATGTCCCATTCAACCCCAACCCTCCATGCAATCCCCTACCCATTATTCCCCCTTCACACAATCCTCATCCTCCAAAAACCTCATCTCCACCTCATAAGGGGTTTTTCACATCACTCTTAGCTAAGTGTAAAATACAAAATGAAGTGAGCCAATCATCCAAAGCCATACCCCCAATTACATCTCTAGTTCTTCCTCCAAAGCATGTCACTATAGATTCCTCTTCTCCTCTAGATCCGAGCAATTCTCCATCCCATCCTTCCCTTATCCCTCAAGATCCATCCATCCCTCTTAGTCCATCTCATGATTCCCTTCCTCATCAAGATCAAGGCATTCCATGTGTAGAACCAGAATCAGTATGCAAAGAACATTAACAAATAAAGTAAACATTCACAAACCAAAAACTAAATTCACATATATGCTTAGACTAAGAAAGAAAATAAGAAGTGCAAACCTCACGAGAGAAAACACTCCATGCTTTCTTGATTCTGTAGATGTGTCCTTTTGCTGTGGATGTATGCTCAAGATGCTCAAAAGTTGCTTCAATGGAGATGGGTAATGGCAAATTGGTAGCTTTGTGAGCTCTCAATTTGGCATTATAAGGGTATGGTTGATGGCTTTGGTTCTCAAAATAGCATGGTAACTTTAGCTCAAAGATTGTTGATGAAATGGCTTGGGATGGGATTCAATTTATAGGCTAAGGGGTAGAGGGATGGAGGGCTTAGATGCAAGGATGGATGAAGGCTTAAGGAGGGCTAAGATGCACTCAAAGGGGAGCACATGGATTGTGCTTGTTTAGCACCAATGGGAAGGTGACACTTGTCACAAGGAGGATGAGTGTGAGAGGGTAGGGTTAAGGGTTGGTTAAGGGCATGATGAGTGGGGTTGAGTATGTAAGAGGGATGTAAGAGGAATGAGTGTGGAAGAGGGAAGAGTGTGGAAGATGGGTGTAAGAGTCATGAGTGGGCTTGTAAGAGTCTTTATGTTTTGTAAGAGCACTCATGACTTAGTGGTTGGGTTTTTTTGAGGGGAGACTTTGGTTTGGATTAGGAAAGTCTTAAACTTGTTTAAGGAATGTGACAACATTAGGGGGTGGATTAGGCTTGGGTTTAGGATTAGATTAGGGATGTTAGAGATGTGCAAGTGGATGGCATTAATGAGGGTGGGTGAGTTAGTGGCTAAGCTTGGTTAGTATGGGTGGATGGGGTGGATTAGGCTAAATGGAGGATTAGAGATAGGTTAGGGTTTTTTTGAATTTGAGGATTTCATTTATCAAATAGATTTATTTAATAAATGGGGATTTTTGGAATTAGATAGGAGAAAAGGATTTAATTGATAAATAATAGATTATTTGATTTATCAATTAGGACTATAGATGATTAATTAAATTAATGAACTAGGGGATGACAAATGATTAATTAAATAAGAATTTAATTAATGATGCCTTTAGAGATGGCTAAATTAGATTACCAAAGTAGTGTAATCAAATTTAGGTGTCTACATTTTGCCCCTCTTTGACATAGTGTCGAGACAACACTATTTCAAAGAAGTTTGAATGAAGACAACATGAGGAAGATGTTTTTGCCTCCTTCATCCACTCATTCACAAGTCTTCCAACCTAGCATCCATCAACCATGTCTTCCTCCCACCCACTCCACCCCCTTATTCCAAACCTTTTCATAAGTCATTTTCTTCCATTCCCCAATCCACCTCATCCTTATTTTCCCTATCCTATCAACATCTATGAGAAAATAGTAAGAATTCCTTGAAAATTAAAAAGAAAGAATAACATATCAAGGGATACCATACATATGTCTAGATGATCGAGTCCTCCCTTCATCTTCCTATCATGTATCCATTGTCTTCCAATTCCACTTATCCGTCCATTCACTTTTCCTCTTCCACTTGCACTCTATATTGGGGGCAAGCTCCATTTATACTACACTTCCATACATCTCTTCCATACTTTTGTCTACTGTTCATCCTTTTTCCATCTTTGATCTTGACTTTCACTTTCCTTTCATCCATCCACATGCACTTTCCATATCCCTTGTGCATCCTCCATCCATTATCCTACATATTTCCATCCACTTTCACATCTTTGATCTTGACATGTTGTCCATATCGTGCATCCCATAGTCCTTGTCATGTTCATCCATTTTCCATCCATACTACTACATATGTTCATCCCTCTTTCATATGTCCTTGATCCTGGTTATCCCTTTCATTTCATCCTCTTCATATCACACATTTCCTCCATACCCTTCATATCATTACCCATCTCATATTCATACCCTCCCTCCCATATCCTTTATTCATTCTGCTTTCATACCCATGCTCATGATCCATACTAGAGGCACAATACCAAAATGTTCATACATGCTTTGGAAGAACCCATGCCTTCCCTTCCTCCATACACTAGCCTTTGTTCCACCTTTCCCACCATATTTTCTTCCATTTTCCTATCCTCGGTATGGGGCATTTGAACTCCTTTGAAACATGATCCTTGGCTTCCATTTTTCGATACCATATCCTTTGGTCCTCCATATTATTCCTCCATTCAAATATCTCCACCCTTCCCATCCATTTACCATTCCTTGGTTATCTCTTGTCATTGGTTCTACTCTATTCCACCTTCCATCAATTTTTACTTCTTCCAATCCATTCAATCAATTCATTTCTACTCTAATCTCATCATATTTTCTTCTAATCATTTCATTCAAATCATTTCCATAATAAATTCCTTCATTTTTCCATCTATTTGCATCTACCTTGATCAACTTTCTAGTCTTCCATTAAACACACTTTCCTCTAGAAAACATTATCATTTTCTCTCTCACATTCCCCTTCCTCAAATCATCAATCTTCCATCATCTTATCATATCTTATCCAAATTCTTCTGTTTATCTCCTCACATTGAGCTTTAACCCATCAAACTGAGCTTATCAAATAGTGATTGCAAACAAACTTACTCAAATTCACACTAAGACTAAATGATTTAAGAAAATTTTTCCTTTCACACTATTGCCAATGAAAAATCACAAACATTTCAATACAATTCAATCAAACAATCAATTTTTTCCTTACAGGATGAATCCTTCTTACACAGGCTTAACAAATTTCATTATTAGAATCAAGTTCATGGCAAGAACTAGGAATTGAATGACTACTTGGTCATAAAGTCTTTTTGTTGATTTTATCTTTGTGTGTCAGCGATAGCCTCTCCATGTGTGCCTTGATCTTCAATATATTGGTATCATTTGAATGGTTTAACTTGATTACATGTGTCATTTTGCAATATGATCTATTTTCATGATTCTTTAGCACATCTCTATCAATTTTTGAGTTATGATTATGCATTGCTCACTAGGGGCAATGGGTTAGCACACTTTCCACCAAGATCCCTAACAAGACTTTGGTTGTGCCCAGACCTCTCTAGTGTGTATATGTCATTTGTTCCATCATGACTCTGAAACTTATATCTATTGTGTTGAGAGTCTAGTCTATGCAAAGGAATATTGTCATCTATGCTAAAATAGAATTTGATGCATAACTCCTCTTGTAAAATCAAAATAAGGTGTGCTCTCCCATATGAATACAACTAAATCTCATGCGTTCATGTAGTTAAGTTGCATTTAAATTAATCATTATCCACTTCACCTCACTTCATGTCAAGCTCACCAGCATTTCATGCAAGGTCATCTTTTAAGCCTTTTCTCTTTCCCTTTTCCTTCCCATGTCTATTTTCAAGAAAATGGGGCAAAATATATTCATTTTCACCCCATTTCCTCGAGGGGGCACCCTCCTCCCTTATCATTGCTTCAACACAACTCCTAGGACTCCTATCCTTCTCTAGGGAAACCTATATTTTCTTTTCTTTGATATGATGCCGTTTCGACATCACATCAAAGAGGGGCAAAATGTAGACGCTTAAAATCATCCCTAAACACTATATTAATTAATTTTAATAATTTCCCTTGACATTGTAATTAATTATTAATTAATTAATTATATTTCCCACATTCCCCTACTTATTTAATTAAACTAATTAATTAAACGAGTTCATTCTCCTAAGTATTTAAATCTAATTTAAATACTTCTAGCCTTAATGTGTTAAATTAATTTAACACATGATCCTCCATGTTTTCCCATTTTTAAATAAATTTTATTTATTTAAATTCCCCACATCCTATTAATTTCTCTAAACCCATGATTAAATTAAATTAAATTAAATTTAATCTTAAGCCTAACCTAGAGCCTAGCCTATAACCATCATTTTCATCCTCTTAAGCCTACTTCTTCTCTAATCCCACTTAATAATTCTTAATCATCTCCCTAATACCCCTCATTAGCCTAAGAGTGTGCTCACACATGTGTGAGATGGCATGCTTACACACTCCCCTTTGCACTCTTGTCTCCCACTCTTCTTCTCAAGTTTTCTCACACATGTGTGAGAAAACTTTGAATTCTTGACCATTTGCATGGCTTGCATGTCACCTTATGTGGCATCTATATGGATGCCACCTCACCAAGCCTTCTCTTGAGCCTATAAATAGAGGGCTTGTCTCAAGCATTTGGCATCTCTAATTTTATTTCATTGTTATCATGTTGGTTTGAGATTTGAGTTTGCATTCATAGTTTGAGCTTTCATGGTAGTTTGAGTTTGCATTAGTAGAGTTCTCATAGTGATTTTGTAGGTTCATACTAATCATTTGGTAGCTGATTTAGTTTGCATCTTGCATTGTTCATCTTGTTTTCTTCATGTATTTGCATTTCCATTCCATAGCTTACATTCTTAGTTTCCTTTATTACATATCATCTTCATTATTGAATGCTTTAAAGAATGGCTTTCTCCATAGCCATTTATTGAAGTGTTCTTCATCCCACATAGCTTAGGATCTTAGTATATTTTCATTCACATTTGCATTCACACTTGCACTCACACACTCAAGAGATTCATTTATTGTTGTGTTTGGGAGAGCACACCAAACATACCCCCATCTTAACACACCAAAAAGGCCTCTTATGGGTGCCTTTGTTGAGCTATAGAGGTGGCTAGAAGATTTGGGTTTGTTAGCTACTTAGGTTTGCAAAATCCAAGAAAGCATTAGTTAGTGTTTGTTACTTTCATTTTGATGAATCCTTGATGCAATTTCAAGATTTTTAGCTAATGTTTGTTTGTTAACCCATGCTCCTAATAGGTCACATTTTCTAGCATACACACCTAACTACTCTTGGAGAGAAAAAGGGAGAATGAATGCATAGAATAAAATCTACCTATTCTAACCTAAGGGGGGGTGATGCACCAAAAATAGAGTGTTCAAACCAATCTCTACCCATACATGCACTATTGAACCATCATGACACCAAAATATATACACATCCAGACTTGCTTTAATCTAACAATCACATGCAAATTAGAAAAAACCCAAATGAATGACACAAGGAAAGATAGGATTCACTTATATACCATTCATAGGCCAAAAGAGATATTGTCATGCAAGATTGCAGATATCTACAATACACCAATGAGAGGCAAATAGTTCTTGCACTTCACATCAATGGCTAAAGGAGATAAGAATGTCATACAATTCAAAGGCAAAGGGGATTTCTAGTGAAATTGCAAAGCAACATCAGAGAAAATATAGAAGAGTCGACCTCAACAAAATCCACAAAAATTGCCTTTATAGCTTAGGCATAACTGAGATGTTCTCTAACTGAAGTTACTCCACAACCACTACCATTAAGTCTCTTTAGAGATCTAGAGAAAATCTAATCTAGGCACAGATTTAGATACAATGAAATCTGGCATTTTGTTGAAACAAGGCCCTGATAGAAATGATGCCATTAAAACATTCTGACCAAGTAGATGGATAAACTGGGGTGGTGGAGTGTTCTCTTGCCATTTATTGGGTTCAAAATTCATTCAAGAGTGGTTGGAATTGATCATGAGGATCAAATCGTGTAAGAAAACTTGATTTCCTTCATTATTGGCTCATCAGTCAGCAAAGTCAATAGGTCAACAAGTCCTATAACCAAAATGAGCCATGTAGGCCAATAGTCTTTTATTTTTCTGCCATCTTGCAAGGTCTTCCTGAGTTTGACCACCAAACCAACTAACTACTCCACCTTTTCAAAACCTTGACCATGGTGGTCTCCCAATTGCCAGCCTTAACTATGTTGCCTTTTTGTTAATTTCCTTAGTTGAGCTTGCTAGGACATGTGTCCTTCAGGCACTTTCTTGCATTGTTTAATTTCCTCCTAAGTCTAGAATGTGAGAAAGCACTGACCGTTGATCTCCATGAGATCAATGATCATGAAAGATCTTATTATACTACACTTGCCCATATAATTTATGGGCCCACAAACCACTCAACACAACCTGGCATCCAACTGGCACCACCTTGGTGACCCACACAAGAAATAGGTCCCATAGAGACATGAGGTAGCGAGGTGCTTGCCTGCATTCCTTAATATCCTTGCATCTTCATAATGTGGGGAAGTGCCAACCCTTGATCTATTTGCATTAGATTGTGGAAAGTACAATTGAGAATATGTGACATCACTGTAACTTTTATTTCTTTGGGCCTGTGAGGACATGTGGCAATCTAATGCTTGTCCACATTGCCAAAAAGTTTGAAAAAACACAGAATGCAGGAAAGTGGGCACCAATCAAATTGCCAGCTCACCTTTGCCACCTTGTCCACCCTATCTGTAGTGATGTACTGAAAAGGATGGACCCATGAAACCATGTGGCAAAAAAGTGCTTGCTCACATTATGTAAAGATAGTGCATTTTGAGAATGCAGGAAAGTGCCCACTGTAGATCACGAAAGATCTGATGACAGGGAAAGTTGTGTGCTAGTGAAAATAAACTTAGGGAATATATGGGATATAATAAGGCTTTTTACTCATTTTTTTTTGTATCTCCATAAAATTTAAATAATATAAAAGTGGAGAGAGACCGTTGGGTGGGCTTAGGTATTCAAATTCAAATTTTTGGTGGGAGGCAAAAAATAGGTAACATTTCTAGTGACTTAGAGGGGACGCAAGCTAGCTATGCATATGACCAGTAACTTTATGCATAAATTGGGCCATAGAGTCATAAAAACTATGGATTAGTGCATTATGAAACCCTAAACCTACCTCTGTGAGAACAAAACCCTGAAAGCTCTGTCTTTGCTCCTCTGCAAACTCAACAAAACACATGTGCTCGTGCACTTCTTGGAAAGTTGGAAAACAATAGGAAGAAAACTAAGCTACCTATGTACATGAAATATCAATCCCTATCAGAAACATGGTTTGAGATAGATCCCATTGATTGGGATAGGCAAAATTTCACCACCAGACTTGCTTAATTGAAAAGCATTAGCTTGCTTGCAACTGACAATCACAAAGGGACCACTCCATAGTCAAATTTGAAGTGTCTCCTTGATTTTGCCCTATCTGCATCCCATTTCAAAACCAAATCACCTTCTCTGAAGATTCTAAACCTAGCCTTCTTGTCAAAGCTCCCTTTCACCTGCTACTAATGTGCTTCTAGGGTCTACATGGCTTGACTTCTTTTCTCTTCTAGCTCCATTAGCTTTGCCATTCTCACTATCATGGCATCATCTTCAATTAGCTCTAGTTGATGAGCTAGTTCTAGGGATGGGAACTCTAATGAAATTTAAAGCCTTGCTTCTTTGCCATATACCAACATAAATGGTGCATTTTTGATTGACCTCTTAGGTGTTATTCTGTCAGCCCACAGTGCAGTTCTCAACTTTTGATGCAAACACCTCCGATTATCCTCTATAGTTCTTTTCATAATCCTAATCAAGTTTTTGTTGGATGAATTAGCCAAACCATTGCCTTGAGTATAGTAGTTTGAGGATTTCCTCAAGTAGATATTATGGTCAACTACCCATGCACAAATTTGAGCTACTAGAAAAGATTTTGCATTATCTGAAATAATGGTTGAAGGGGCACCAAACCTAATCACAATTTCATCAAGGAACTCAACAACTGAAGATTATGTGGCATCCTTCAATGCAACTACCTTTGTCCATCTGGTGAAGTAATCTGTAGTAGCTAAAATCCATTTGTGACTAGAACTAGAAGAAGTATTGATAAGGCCTATAAAATCCAATCCCCATTGAGCAAAAGGGTGGTCTACCTGAATGGGATGAAGAGGAAGAGCTGCAAGCTTTTGCTTACCAGAAAAGAAGGCACATTTTCACATTTCCTCACATCCCTATGAAAATCATAGAATAGGGATGGCCAATAGTAACCAACCCTCATGATCTTCATTATAGTTGTCCTTGCTGAGAAGTGACCACAATCAGGACCATCATGAAGCTCTTTGATCATTCTTTCAGCCTAGTCTATGTCAATGCATCTTAATAGGGCTCCATTAAAATTTTTCTTGAAAAGGATACCATCAACTATGACATAAGGAATTGACTGTAATCTATACTATCTCCTTTTAGTTCTATCTAATCTTTGAGGATATCCATTGCCTAATAAGAAATTCTTCATATCATCCATCCAATTCCTTGGGTCATCATTTCTTGTCTCTTGTCATTTTGTTAGTATCATAGTGAATTCCCCATCTGATTCTTGATATGATATCATCTATTTACACAAACTTTTCCCTCTTACCAGCTTGGTGATCTAGATGTCAACATCATATTCCATTACTTTAGTAATCCAACTAGCTCTCTTCTCACTAATATCTTTGCTCAAAAGTAAATCCTTCACACTTGCATGGGATACTAACAAATGAATTTTATTATGAGACAAGAGGTGTCTAAATTTCTTTAAAGCTCTGATGATTGCAAGGGCTTGCTTCTCTACGTAGCTATATTTGTCTTCATACTCTTTAAGCCCTTCACTAAAGAAGGCTATGGGATGCTCTTCATCTTTATCATTTGTTTGAGTCAAGATAGCAGAAATGCTTGACTCACAACCAAGGGCATAAAGGATGAAATTCTTTTCAAAATTTGGATTAATGAGAGTAGGGGCTGAGGCTATGGCTACCTTGATCTCTTTGACCATACTTTTCTTGAGCATAGCTGTAAGGGGTTTTACCATGGTAGAAAGATTAGGGATAAATCTTGTCATAAAATTTATCCTACCAAGGAAACTTTGCAACCCTTTCTTATGTTTAGGAAGAGGGAGAGAAAGTATTGCTTTTTTTCTTTCTGGATCAATGGCTAAACCATCCTCTGATACAATGTGTCCTAATAATTTTCCTTGATTGGTAGAAAAGACACACTTGCTTGGGTTAAGGGATACCCCAAACTCTCTACACCTTAAGAACACCTATCTCAAATGATCAAAATGATCTTCTACATTCTTTGAATACACTGTGATATCATCAAGGTAAACTAATACAAACTTTTCAATCATTTTTTTGAAGGCCATCTCCATTACCTTCTAAAATGTAGCACCTGCATTGGTTAGTCCAAATAGCATCTTGCAATAAGCATAGGTACCCTATTTGGTGGTAAATGAAGTCTTGTACCTATTAGACTCTTTGACCAACACTTGATTGTAGCCAAAAAATCCATCAAGAAATGAAAACCTCTTTGAACCACTGACCTTGGACAAAATCTGCTCCATGGAAGGGAAAGGATGGTGATCTTTAAGGGAAGCTTGGTTAAGGTCCCTAAAGTCCACACACAATCTAATTTCTCCATTCTTCTTCCTATTAGGGACAAGGTTTGCTACCCATGATGAGTGCTTGATGGTAAAAATTATATTGGCGTCAATAAATTTGGATAGCTCTTTTCTCATTAAGGGTTCAATTTTGGGATTCACTAGCCTCTATTTTTGTCTTACTAGTTTGATATTATCAATTAAATCTATGGTATGTTGAAACAACCTTGGGTCAAAACCCTTTAAATCATCATACATCTAGGCAAATACATCATTAAATTCTTGACATAGATGAATAAAACTTTCTTGCTCAATCTCAGAACATACCTTCCCCATGTTTAAATATTTTCCATTAGCAATCGTGATTGGGGTGTGATCATCTTCATCAGTAGCTAGGTTTATGACTTTACCTCTTGCTTGATCATTAGGATTGAAAACACTCTCTAAGGTAATGAGACCCTTAGGCAATTTGTTGGAGCTAAGATTAATGGTTTGATCACCATACTGATCCTGCAATCTCGACTGGTTTCTATCTAAAAATTTTGCTTCATTCTACAAGAAGAATACAATTTGTTCATCAGATTCAAATACTTGCCAATGGATTTTTTTGTCAGGGATGGCATGCCTTACTACCATTTTGATTATTTGCTTCTTCTTCTCCTCAAGATTCCATGGCACATCATGAGATACACCTATTGCTACAAGTCTATCAGCATATCTATTTTCTTTTCTAGGGATGCTTTGAATATTAAATGCATTGAAACCCTCAAGAAAATCCCATACCCTATGTTTATAAGATTTGAGCAAACTATTCTTGGTGATATTCTAATTTCTCACTTGATTAACCACCAACTCACTATCTCCATATACACTTAAGGCTTGAATTCCTCTTTTCTGAGCAAGTAGGAGATCCTAAATCAAGGATTCATACTTGGCCACATTATTAATGCAACTAAACTAGAGCCTAAACGAGAAGTAGTACCTTACTTGTGCAGGAGAAATCAACATCACACCAGCCCCTAATCCATTCTTATTCCTTGATCCATCAAAGTACATACTCCATATCTCACTCACATCTTCTTTAGTCTCTACAAGATTGGGAACTAGAGTATCCTTCTCTAATATACAATATGTAGTGAGGCCTGTCTTAAGGGTTTTAGACATAGGATCAAATTGACATGCATTAGACCATTCATCTAATAGAAAATTAGGTATCTCTACTAGGGAAGTAGTAGGCTCATTCATTATGTCATTCTCATCCATTTCTAGGTTAGTGCATTTCATGTTGATGATATTAGGGGTGTAGGCTTCAGTATGATGGAGGGCTAGAGGCTTTGCTTTGATTGAAGCTTTGGTCCCATATCTTGTTCTAAAAGACATATATGACCAATCAGAAGATATGTAACCACCTATTTGGGTAGTGAAGTCTCTTGACAAATAGATGGCAAAATGTGGCTTGACTTCAACAATAGATATATCTTGAGTTACAGTATAGCTAGGGCATACATGTAGGGCCATTTCCACATTCCTAAGGATCCCTATAGTATTGATAGTACTACCATCCAACTGTAATACATCTCTAACAATGGTCTCATATTTCATTTCCAAAGCATTAAAAACACACCTAAGCATCACTGAACTACTAGCCCCTGAATCAATCATGCAATTGTGGACTAGTTTACCCCCTATAATTAGAGAAACAAAAAATAGCGGGGGGGGGGTCTAACATTTTTACTTGTTTCTACCTCCTTTGATGGTTGTACTAGGCTTGTGGCACTTTCCATGCTGGGTGGCTGACCCTTTGGTTCAATTCTTTCAAATTCTTGTTGCAACAACTTCTTTTGCATGGGTATAGTAGCAACAACATCCCACATGGAAATATTCACATTTGTCTTCTTCATTTATTCTACCACTTTGAATGGTGTAGTAGGTACTTTGGTAGAAGCCTTGGGAGTTGCATTTGTAGGAGGTTGAGATGGAACAACTTGAGGATCACTTACATCCTTTCTTCCATTATTTTGCCTTTGATGTTGAAAGGTATTTGATTGATCATTTACTGCTTGTTCATAAAGTATTGCATTTGAAGTTGAGGCATGATTGGGAGGAGGAGGGCTAGCATCTTCAATAGCTCTTCTTTTTCTCCTAGTGTTGTGAGCAATAGAATCCTGGTTTACATTACAATGTTTCTCCACCTGATGATTCATAAAAGAGCAATCACCTTGTCCTTGCATAGATGAGGCATCTTTAAATTGGTCCTCCTTGAATGTTGTCCTATTGCAAGCTCTTGGATGGTCAAAGACAAATAAGATTTAGCCTTCTGACACATGCAATAACCATAGGAGTAGTTACAGGAGGGACAAAAATCCTGATCTTGGGCCATGTTGTTTTGAGGAACTATGGCCCTACTTTGGTTTACATTTGAGGTTGAAGCATGGCTATTCTACCTGCTTTGATCAAAAGAATTGTTCCCATGATTATGATTTCAAGGCCTACCACTATTCAAAGTTTGATATTTCAATTGATGAGCCTTACTACCTTGAGCTTGCTATCTCTCTAAAGTTACCACCTTGTTGCTCACTTTCTACATCATAGAGAAGCTATCCTCCAGCTTCTTCTCTTGGCCCTGTAATCTTTTATCTATGTTCTCTATGTTCAACATCATAGATTGCATCATCTCCTTGATTTCATCTATTCTATTTGAGGATGTGGAAGCTTGAGTGATTAGAGCAAGGGATTGTGATGTGGAAGTTGTGGGAAGAGGAGCCATTGCTGGTTGGTGATTTGGAATGTTAGGGAAGAAAGGCATAGGAGGCCTTCGAGTTAGGTTACCTCCTTGTATTAGGATGTTTTCTAACTTTATTGCTATGTCATAAGCATTAGGCAAGGTATCTCCTCCCATAGTTTGGATTGTAGTGGTAATGTCACTATTAAAAGCTCTGAGGTAATGCAAGAAGGCATTACTAGGGGTAGGCTTTATTGAAGTAGGTATTCTATCCCATGTCTTTTGAAATCTATAGTTGAAATCAGTCATACATTCATGCGGGGCTCTTTTTATAGTAGTCAAGTGTTCTAAAAGTGACAAATGGTCACTTTTGTCCTCAAAGTGTTTGCACAATCCTACTCCTAATCCATCCCAATCTGTTATAGAACCATGAGCTAAACCTCTATACCATTGTAGTGCTTTTCCTTTGAAGGATGAGGCTAGAAGCCTAATTGCAACATCATCTTTTGTAATACCATGGATATTGCAGATATTTGCAACTTCTTGAATGTGTTCTAAGGGAGAGATAGAAGTTTCACCAGTAAATCCAAGTATACTTTTGAGTGTAGCTATTGGTATGTCATGTCTTTGGGCAAATAAAAGAGGACTTCCACCATTAAAGGTGGAAAAAGAATGAGCTCTAGGCTGTTCCATATAGACAGCAATCTAGGCTAAGATCTAACAGTAGGAGGAGTAGAGATGGATCTTGCAGGTGTATTTTTTACTATTGCACTCCTAAATAGTGATAAAGATACCCTCATCTTCCTTCTTCTAGGATTTGAAAATGAAAGCTCTTGGTACTGAAATTTACCTCTAGAAGATGCCCTTGTTTCAACTTTGGGCATGAATTACTGCAACTTTGGTTTGGAACTAGATGTATTTGAAGCTCAAATTCACCAAGCACTTGAGGGATGAATCCCTTGAAGGCTTGAAGACCAAAGCTAGTAATATCTCCTTGATGTTAATCTTGAAATCTTTCTTTTAACACCAGTAGACTTGAAATTTTCTGAATATCATCCCACTGAGCATGCCAAAAATTGTTTTCACAAAAGTTTGCACCCTTGTCCAAAGTTTTTACCTAAGGAAAACCTTGTGAAACATGGAAACAAGCTCCAAGCTATGGGACTTGAACTGTGAGGTTGAGTCTTTGGAGAAGGCTGACTTCCTTTACTATCAAGGTGCACCTAACTACTCTTGGAGAGGAAAAGGGAGAAAGAATGCATAGAAGAAATTCTACCTATTCTAACCTAAGGGGGGGTGATGCACCAAAAATAGAGTGTTCAAACCAATCTCTACCCATACATGTACTATTGAACTATCATGACACCAAAAGATATACACATCTAGACTTTCTTTAATCGAACAATCACATGCAGATCATAAAAAAATCAAATGAATGACACAAGGAAAGAGAGGATTCACTTATATACCATTCATAGGCTAAAAGAGATACAGTCATGCAAGATTGCAGATATCTAGAATACACCAATGAGAGGCAAATAGTTCTTGCACTTCACATCAATGGCTGAAGGAGATAAGAATGTCATTCAATTCAGAGGCAAAGGGGATTTATAGTGAAATTGCAGAGCAACATCAGAGAAAAGAGAGAAGAGTTGACCTCAAAAAAATCCACAAAAATTGCCTTTATAGCTTAGGCATAACTGAGATTTTCTCTAACTGAAGTTACTCCACAACCACTACCATTAAGTCTCTTTAGTGATTTGGAGAAAATTTGATTTGGGCACAGATTCAGATACAATGAAATTTGACATTTTGTTGAAACATGGTCCTAATAGAAATGATGCCATTAAACCATTTTGACCAAGTAGATGGATAAATTGGGGTGGTGGAGTGTTCTCCTACCATTTACTGGGTTCAACATTCATTCGAGAGTGGTTGGAATTGATAATGAGGATCAAATCATGTAAGAAAACTCAATTTCCTTCATTTTTGGCTCATCAGTCAGCAAAGTCAGTAGGTCAACAAGTCCTTTAACCAAAATGAGCCACATGGGTTTATAGTCTTTTATTTTTCTACCACCTTGCAAGGTCTTCCTAAATTTGACCTTGGTGACCCACAAAAGAAACAGGTCCCATAGAGACACGCGGCAGTGATGTGCTTGCCCGCATTCCTTAATATCCTTGCATCTTCATAGTGTAGGGAAGCGCTAACCCTTGATCTATTTTTATCAGATGGTGGAAGGTACAACTAAGAACATGTGATGTCACTATAACTTTTATTCCTTTGGGCTTGCGAGGACATGTGGCGATCTAACACTTGCCTACATTGCTAGGAAGTCTGACAAAACACAAAATCCAGGAAAGTGGGTGCCAATAAAATTGTTAGCTCACCTTTGCCACCTTGTCCACCCTATTTGCAGTGGCATACTAAAAAGGTTGGACCCACGAAAGCACATGGCAAAAAAGCACTTTCCTGCATTATGTAAAGATAGTGCATTTTGAGAATGCAGTAAAGTGCCCACCATAGATCATTAAAAATCTGATGGAAGGGAAAGTTGCAGGCCAACAAAAATAAACTTAGGGAATAAATGGGATACAATAAGTTTTTTTACTTGTTTATTTATTTTTGTATCTCCATGGTGTTTAAATAATATAAAAGTGGGGAGAGACTGTTGGGTGGGCTTAGGTATTCGAATTCAAATTTTTGGTGGGAGGCAAAAAATAGGTAACACTACCCATGTGGAATGATGAATAGGGAAGATGACCTTGGGATCCAGTAGCTTCTTAACTTCTTTCATTATCAAAGGTTCAATGATAGGATTAACAAGTCTTTGTCTTTGCCAAAAAGGCTTGGCATCTAGTTTCAAAGGGATATTATGGGCTATAATCTCATCTTTAGCTCTTCATAGCTCCAAGCAATAACATCTTTATACTCAATAAGTAGTTTGAGCATATCTTCCCTTTCTTGTGCATTGCACACTTTCCCTATCTGGACCACTCTCAGATCTTCATCAGTCCCTAAGTTGTATGTATCACATTCCTCAATCCACTTTTCTTGGGTCATTCTTATATTAAGTGTTGATTCATCATGATAAAAGATGTTCTCTAACTCAACCATTCCCTTAGGAATAGTGTTCATTTTCAAGTTTAGGATCTTGTCTTTGTGTTCAAGTTCATCATCCTTAGGGTTGTCATTTGAAGTGTCATCAATTTCTTGCCCCTTAAAGTGGCCGTTGCACATGATAAACTCAAGTATGTGTTGATTGTCCTGAAAGACTTGAAATTTTGTAATATTGTTTGGAATAGATGGAGTAGCAACCAACTCTACTAAAAATGTTTTCAATTTCATTCTTTTAACTGGTTGTAATGCACTTTCTAAAATAGTAAGAGCATCCACTACCACGTTTTTCCTCCTTGGAATGGACCTTATGTTTAAAGCTTTAAAATCATCCAATAAATGCCACACTCTTTTCTTGTAAGAAAGTAACCTTTTGGTGTCGCAAGAGTACAACAATTTCACTTGTCATAGAACCAACTAAGAATCTCCCTCAATTATGAGAGCTATAATTCCTTTCTCCAGTACAAAGAGAAATTATTGGATAAACGCTTCATATTTTGTAGCATTGTTAGTACATCTAAATTGTAATCGATATGCTACATAAAAAGACTTACATTTTGGGTTGACCAATTCAATACCTGCACTGGCCCCTAATTTGTATCTAGAATCATCAAAGTCAAGTTTCCAAATTGGATCATCCTTGGGTTTTCTAACCTTGTGTCTCTTCATCCTTAGCTTCTCTTTCACTTGAGCTTGGAATGACTATTTCTTAGGGACCCACTACAACTTCTCATGAGGTGGACTTGACAATTCTCCTTTATAACTTTTTGATAGAGGGAGTGAATGTTTTTCTTATTTGTCTTGAATTTCTCCTATTAGTTCTTTGATTTCATCAAATTTAGGTTTAGGATGAAGGACTACCAAAGTCCACCCTTGATCTTTCACATACCATCTCCTTCTCTAAATTTTGATCATTCTTGGGGGAGGAGAAGATAAACCTCCACCATCTAAAGAGGTATCACTATATGAAAAATTTAGATCTTTGATTTCTTCTTCAATCCTTTCCACATATTTAGATGAGTTTATATGGATTTGATTCTCCATGAGTCCCTTTCCTGGAATTTTATTATCCTTGTCTTGTACCATATGTGTTAACACCTTTACAACTGCCTCTTGGCATGATGAGCATTCAAAATCTGAATGACTGACTTTATGTAATCAGAAAAATCCTAGAAGAAGTAAGATATTGGGGTCAGCTTCTTCTCCCAAGAATTATAAATTAGCCACCATACTATCTATGAATTATATTACAATCTCATCCTTTGAGATCAATATCTTGAGTTCTTTGTCTTGATCACTTGATATTTTGGTTGGAATCATATCCAATGCCATCACTTTGTATGAGCCCAAATCTTATTGTAGGAATGCCACCTCATTTGGAGCATTGTATTATGTAATCATTATTTTTAATTTGGGTTCTACATCTATCTTGATTTGATCTTTTAATCCCTTCCATGGTAACCATAATTGGGTGAAATCCATAGAGAACCATCCTCTTAGGCATTTTTTCCATTCTCTACTCAAGAGTAACTCATATGTCTCTAGAATATCAACCACATCTATATCAATGACATCTTGAATCTAGGGATCAACTGTCAACTATATCTGAACATCTTTCAATATGTCGATGACTTTCACCTCTGTTTTGTCCAATTGTATCACTATCCGATTGGAAGGTTGAGGACTGACCCCTAATCTTTGCACTATTGATAATGGCATGAGGTTACATGAGGCTCCCAAATCAATTAGGAAATTGTGAAGATTCTTCCCATATATTTTGATGCTGAGCAAAAATGGGGGCACCTCCACCTTATCTTTAAACATAGTGGGCATTGCTTCCGTAGTATTAACCTGTTGAGATGCTATCTTTTGTGGGACAATGTTCATATTATGGGGAGTCTTTATATGATCCAGAGTCTTCATGAGTGCTTCTCATTGTTGTGGAAAATTTTGCAACATGTCAGCATATTGGCCTTAGTTCATTTCAAGTCCTCTACCACACTGTACTTTTTAGTAGACCAAGTAGGATTTTTTAATATTGTTGGTACATGTGCTTGGTTCTAATTTTGTTCTCCTCCATATGGTGACCTAATTGGTGCTAGATTGTTACTTGCTCTCAAATCAGGAAGAGTTGGTTGTAAAGCTAGAGCAATTCCATCTATCATAGGTTCTTTGCTACTTCTCAGATTGTATATATTTTGATTGTCATTATGAAAAGAAAACATCTGTTCAGGCTGAAGGTCAAGTTCTTGGCTGAATGGAAATGAAAATTCTTTGTTGGTTGGCTATTCTACCTATGCATTCTGTGTAGAATCATAGGATTCTAATAGCATAGCATTGAATTGTATAGGAGGAGCATTTCCATTTACTTGTAAACTTTGAGTCATCTCTTGATTCCCATTATAGTATGAACCATCATTGTTAGATGCATTTTGACCATCGTCATACTGATTAATAGCTGCATATTGAACATTGTTATTTTTATTGTCAGCAAGAATGCTTCCATTATTCAAATAGGTGTTCCATTGTGAGTTCTATCTTTGGAAGCCATTATTATGATCAAGAGGATTGAAATTGTTCCCCCCATTGTTGTTTCTTGCATTATTGTTGTTGTTTCCATTGAATTTCCTATTATAATTTTGGCCATAATTGTTGTTGTAAGGATTAGTGTTGTTCTTTTGGAAGTTGTTATTATCTCCTTGTGACAATCTTTGATGAGTCAGTTCATTGTTCATTTGTGACATAGTCTTTTTCATCTGACCAAATTTTGAAACAAAGTTATTATCCACTTTAGTAGGGATTGCTACCTTCTTCTCAAAGAAGGTAGCTTTCAAAGGTTCATACCTTGGATATGTTAGAGCAGGGTTTTGCAAAGTAGGTGCCTATTATAAGAGAACTAGATTCATAGGTATGCATTAACTAGGCATCATGGGTACTTTGATAGGGTATGTTGGCATTGTGGTGATAGCTTGAGCTGGAAGCATTAATCCTCCTCCATTAGGATTAGCTTGCTTAGTGAAAGTAATTGCTTCTGTGAAGACTTTATCCAATGTATCAATATTTGCTATAGGAAGTCTTCTCAAAAAAATAATAGTAAGATGGTCCATAGCATTCAGATAAATTTGAATAGTAGCTTCAACTGGTATAGTGTATGGTGCTTCTATCTTGCGATATGCCATGTGAAAGCGATGGTTGAATCGTGAAATCATCTCGACTGGGTCCCTTTTGATTGATATGAATTGTTGATGTATCATGGCTGAGTTGATAAAAGTTTTGAATTTTTCTAGGAACAATTTTTTGAAAGTATCCCAATCTCTAATACATCTAGGTGGAAAATTAACATACCAATTAAAGGCAATTTCCCCCAAAGAGTAGGGGGAATAAATGAAGAACCACATCCTTGTTAGCAATCTATTTTCGATTTCAAATTTCTTTCAATACTTTGATGTGATCTTCAATAGTTTGTGTTTCTCCATAAATGAAACTTGGGAAAAACTTCTCAGGATTCTTGGGAAGGTCATGGAGTGCACCTCTCAAGTTTATTGGTGAATCTATAGCATTTGCAAAAAAAGGCCATTGGAGGATTTGGTAGACCTAGAGGCGGTTGTTGCAGAGATGGCCCTGTTGGAATATTTGGTGGTCCACCAAGTGGTTGAAGTGGAGGGAGAGTTGAAGAAGATGATGAAAGGTCAAAAGGAAGTGGTTGAATTTTAGGTATTCCTTTATCATTGCATGGTTTGCAAAAATGGGTAAGGTCAAGAAACTTGTGTGCACTTGGTGAAGATCTTAAAGCTCACTAAAATGGAGATTCTAGATCAAAATCCTCTAGTTTGCATCAACTCTAGAAAAGCGAACCTCTACAAAAGTACACTTTCTCACAAAATGAGGCACACCACATAATTTAGTGCAGCAACACACCAACACAACAACACACCAACACACTAGCTCACTAGCTCACCAGCTCACCAGTGCACTTGAATTTCTAAAAAAAACTCAGAATTTTTTTTGAATTTTGTAAAAGGTGCAAAATTTCAAAACTTTGACAAATTTTTTTCTATTCCAAAAATCAAAATCATGCCCTCCTTCTAGCACCACTTCTGTTGAGCTGTCATTTTGCATGATGCTTAATGGCAGGAATTCTTTTGAATTCCTCACTTGAAAAGTCAATCTTGGGGATCAACTCCAAGGTTCCAGATGATCTTGTGACCTACTAGAATCCACTTAGTTGAAGATAAATGTTTTTTTTTTCAGAAGGAGGCCTTTACTGATTCATTTGATTTTAGATGAGATGTAGAATTCGTTCGCTGCTTCAAAATAAAACATGCAAAAAAGAACTATATTTTTGTATTTTTTATGTTTTCCATTGAATGCAATCTAATGATGCAACTAATATGAATTCCTAATTTAACAAGGGGTTAGTAAAGAAAATAACAAGTACTTTAAAGAAAATAACATGAAAGTAAAATCCTAATGGACATAAGCTACAAAAACAACACATCTGTGAGTTAGGCTTTCAAAGAAATCCCTAGGCAACCAATGAAAATAGGAGTAGTGCTTCATTGATTCCATTGATGTAATCATTGATGGGAAACTTAATAATCATATGATGTTTCACTCTTCATCAAATTGCAAAGCCATAGAAAGTGCACTCATGCGAGACAAAGAGTTATGCAGGTACAATTTGGCAATTTCATCTTGAGCTAGATACATCAATGAAATTCATAAAATCATAGAAAACACCAGAATTAAAAGATTACACAACCAAAAACAAAGAAATAAACTTTTGGCTCAATCACAATTCCATGAACATAAATTCACAACACAATGACACATTTAGGAAAGAATCAAATCCAAATGTGAGCACCAAAAGCATAATATTATTGCAAAATAATAGTGACCTTGAATATATATTACAGTCCAATATTTATAAGAAATCATCTCCTCAATTTGTGTCGAGAGTGAGAGATATCTCCATGCAATAATATGCTTTTAACTTAATAAAAAAAACTAATTATGTATGATGAGCCTATAAAATGTCATATCTATATCCCTTTGTTATAACACTTTACCCCATGGTTTTAATATATATCCAACCCATTTCCACATATTAACTTGGTTTATGAAGCATTAACTATGATAAATGATGTATTGATTAACAATTGCATGTATAGCTAGTTGATGCTAGAAATGATGATTTATTATGAAAAATGGTTAACATTAATATTCTTGAGGTGGTTAACATGTTGTATGTGAGTTATTTGGGTCGTTCATGTAGCTGGAAAGAAGGAAAAGAAAGTTGACACTTGTCAATATTCAGCAAGTGCAAGAAATAAAGAAAAAGTTAAAAGCCAATTTTAGAAAAATAGGCATATCTTGCTCAATTCTTAATGAAATTAAGAATGGCTTATGGTTTTGAAAAGTTAAGAAGAAGGAGCATAAACCCTTTTGAGCATTTGAGTTGGTTCGAAGTAGTTAATGAGCAACACAAATCAGAAGTTAGTTGAGGAAAAAGTGGCACATTTTCAAGCAGCATAAAACAACTTTCAGTAAAATGACCATAACTTCCACACTACTTAATGAAATTAAGATTTTTAAAATGATTTGTAAATTTTAAAAGGTGGAGAATAACATGGTAAAGTGGTTTTGTATAATTAATAATAATGAAGGAGAGCCATGCATTTGAGTGGACTACTAAAAATGTGGAACTGAAATTCAGCACTTTGTCATTACTTTTGTAAAAAGATTCTTCCTTATTTAAAAGGACGATGGGGGAAAATTGTTAAGTGGTCAAAGGGTTGTTAGTGGTAGAGAGATAGATGTAGAGAGGTAGAGATGTAAATAGTTTAGATAATATACAGTTCATGTAGCAACGACTATGCAGTTTCATGCAACCATTACTATGTATTTAGTTTGTTTCCAACATTGTTATTTTGCAATGATAGAATAGATTAAAGAGTTTCATGGTGCATATACTTTGTAGACTTGTTTCAAGTATACGTCCTCAGGTTGATAATTTAAATGAACCTCATAATGGGAGAAATAGTCCTTACTTTGAATATATTATTCCTAAGCAAGGCCTAGTGCATGACTATGATACACCTATTGTGAGGCAATCATCATAGTACTTTGGTAGTGAAGGATGTCCAATCCTATAGCTAAAAAGGTATTATATTGGCCAGTCAATGTACAAACTAACAATCTAACTAGTGCTTGTAAGACTCCATCCATTTTATATTCATTAATTGGATGCATGAGCCTTTAAATGTCATAAACAAAAAATTTATGAGAAAATAAGAAGAAGAGAGCCTTCAGTCAATGTGGAAGTGTCTAAAAGTGTCAAAAATAGAGGCTAATCCTTCAGTGGGCATTTGTCAAAGTTAAAATGCTGCTAGAATGCATTTTCAATGCATGGAAAGCTCTATTTTTAGCACTAGCAATTAACTTTCAGTACACCTATGGAAAAGTACACCTCAAAAGAAGTGCACTAGAACAACATCTCACTTTGACTTCTTCAAAATCCTTCCAACACTTTGCAGCTAAAAAGTGTAGTAGTGCACCAACTCACCAGCTCACCTTTGACTTCTCCAAAATTATTCCAACACTTTTGTTGCCAAAAAGTGCAGTAGCTCACTAGCTCACCAGCTCACCAGCTCACCTCTGACTTCTCCAAAATTATTCCAACACTTTGTTGCCAAAAAGCACAACAGGTCACTAGCTCACCAGCTCAACTTTGACGTCTCCAAAATTCTTCCAGCACTTTTTTGCCAAAAAGTGTAGCAGCTCACCAACTCACTAGCTCACCTCTGACTTCTCTAAAATTCTTCCAAAATTTTGTTGCCAAAAAGTGTAGTAGCTCACCAGCTCACCTCTGACTTCTCCAAAATTCTTTCAACAGTTTGTTGCTAAGAAGCACAATAGCTCACCAGCTCACTAGCTCACCAGCTCACCTCTGACTTCTCCAAAATTCTTCCAACACTTTGTTGCCAAGAAGTGCAGCAACTCTCTAGCTCACCTCAAAAGTCCAAAAATGAAAAATCTTATTGAGTGTCAAAATTAAAATTCTAGCTTATGGGTTTCTCCGTCAAGATTTGAACACAAGCGAAGAGACTAGATAAGACTACAAAATGACTCAAACCATGGACTAGGGCCTTGAAAAAGCCCAAAATAAAGTAGGGGGTCCCTATTCCTGCTAGGGAATGGGGCATGCATTGTGGAACCATAACACAACTGACAAAGGAAATAATTCTAGAAATTGTGGGAAATCAAGAAGAAAGTCAAAGGGGAAGAGGTCTCAATCTAGAGGATCGAGCGATTGCTGGTATTGTAGGAAATTAGGGAATAAGAAGAAAGATTGTTGGACTTGAAAGAATAATGAAGGATATAAAAAAAGGGAACAAGGAGGAAAATGTGGTAAGTAACAAATCCAAAGAGGATGCTTTGCTTCTATCTTTAGAAAGTATTGACGATTCATGCGTTTTAGATTTTGGTGCTTTATTTCATGCTACACCTCATAGAGGTTATTTTATTGATTACATCCAAGGGGATTTTGGGCTTGTTTATTTGGGGGATAATGAACCTTGTTAGATTGTTGGAAAGGGAAAAATTAAGATTAAGTTGTAGAATGGGAATCATTGGCTACTACATGAGGTAAGACATGTTCCAAGGCTATGTAGAAATTTAATTTTAGTAGGGAAACTTGGTGATGAGGGTTGTGTAGTTACTTTTAATGATAAAAATTGGAAGGTTTCAAAAGGTTTCCTTGTAGTAGAAAAATGTGTGAAAGTAGGCACCTTATATCTTTGTATAGGTCATATTGTTCCCTCTACTTTGATTGTTTTAGAGAAATGAATGAGCAAGAATAGTTGTTGCAATTGAGCAGGGAGAACAAATAGCTGCTATAGATTCTGATATGACATTGTGGCACAACAAATTTTGGCACATGAGTCAGAAAGGTATAAAATTACTTCATCCAAAGAAAGTTGTACTAGGTTTGAAAAGTGTTAATATGGATTTTTTTAGAATTTGTGTGTATGGAAAAAAAAAAAAGGGTTTTGCAAAGACTAGGAAGGAAAATAAAAGGGAGAAATTAGAGCTTGTGCATACAGATGTATGGGGACTAACTCAGGTATCTTCCCTTAGTGGCTCTTATTATTATGTTACATTTATTGATGATGTAACTAGAAAAGTATGGGTTTATTTCTTTAGATAGAAATTTGATGTATTTCAAATTTTTAAGAAATGGAAATGCTAGGTTGAAAATGAGTCTGGTAAGAAATTAAAATGTCTCAGATCTAATCATGGTGGTGAGTATTGCAGCCATGAATTTGAAGATTATTTCTCCACTAATGTTCTTCATAGATAGAAAAATATTCTAAGGACTCCACAGGAAAATGGAGTGGCTAAATGCATGAACAAGACTATAATGTAACATACAAGAAGCATGAGTTTGCACGCATGGTTTCCCTTAAACATGTGGGCAGAGGCTATTAATACTACTATATATTTGATTAATAGAGGTCCCTCTACTCCTTTGGTTGTTTTATTCTAGAGGAAGCATGGACTAGTAAGAAGGTGAGTTATTCTTTTCTCAAAACCTTCAGTTGTGAAGCATTTTCTCATATATATTGTGAAAATAGAACCAAGCTCGAAGCTAAATCAAAGAAATAGGCTTTGGTATTTTGAAAATTGTAAAATTGTAAGAAGTAGGGATGTCATATTCAATAAGAAAGTTTTGCATAAAGATCTATTGCAAAAAATGAGAGGAAAAAAAAAGATTATGTAGTGCTAGATGATACTCCAAAAGCTAATGTTCCAACAATTCCTCATGATGTGCGAAAATCGCAACAACAAATACCACACACCCTAGTGAATGTTAGATGGGCAACAAGGATGAGTAGACCTCCATAAAGATTTTCTCTTTGTATTCTATTTTACTTACTGATGCCGATGAACCTGAATGTTATGATGAAGCTGTGCATGTGGATACAAAGATTCAATGGGAGTTTGCAATGAAAGAAAAAATGGACTCTTTTCTAAAAAATTAGACATGAGATTTATGCAAGTTGCCTATAGGTAAAAAGGCTTTATAGAATAAGTGGGTTTACAAGTTGAAAGAAGAGTATGGAGGTAAGAAAAGATTTAACACCAGGTTAATTGTAAAAGGATTTGCATAAAAAAGGGGTAGATTTTGATGAGATATTCTCTCCTATTGTTAAAGTGACTTCTATCCATACTATTTTAAGTACTGTGGCTACTAAAGATTTGCATTTAGAGTAGGTTGATGTTAAAACAACCTTCCTTTATGGTGATTTGGATGAAGAGATACATATGGTACAACCATAGGGATTTGAGGTCAAAGGTAAGGAGAAATTAGTGTGCAGATTGAAGAAAAGTTTACATGGCTTGAAGCAAGCACCTCGGCAATGGTATCTAAAATTTGACAGGTTTATGCATGAGCATGGATATAGTAGGTGTCACTCAGATCATTGTGTTTATTTTAAGAGGTTGGATGATGATAGCTATATTTTTTTATGTTTATATTTTGATTATATGCTTATAGCTGGGTCTAACATAGATCACATTAAGGGGCTAAAATGCCAGTTAGCACATATATTTGCTATGAAGGATTCGGGGGTAGAAAAACAAATCCTTGGTATGAAGATTTGTAGAGATAGGAGGAATAGGAAATTGACACTATCTTAGGCTAATTATGTTGAGAAGGTGTTGCAACATTTCTCTATGAAGAATGCTAAAGTTGTCAGCACAACTTTAACTAGTCATTTGAAGTTGACTAAGGAGATGTGTCCAAAGACACTAGAAGAGAAGGATAATATGTCCAAGGTAGCCTATGCTTTAGCTATAGGAAGCTTGATGTATGCTATGGTATGTACAAGTCCATTTATTGCACTTATAGTGGGAGTTGTTAGTAGGTATATGAGTCATCCAGGAATTAAATATTGGAATGCAGTAAAATGGATTCTTAGATATTTGGGAGGAACATCTATTAAGTGTTTACATTTTGGGGGCTCTAATATTGATTTATAGGGATATGTTGGCTTAGATTTGGTAGGGGTAATTGATACTAGGAAGAGTACTATAGATTATGTATTTACTATCGGTCGGGTAGCTATGAACTGGGTTTCTAGATTACAAAAGGTTAATGCTATAGAGTATGTTGCTGCTACAGAGGCAACTAAGAAGATGATATGGCTTCAATTCTTCTTGGCAGAATTGGGACACCCTCCAAAGGATAATTATTTGTTTATAGATACTCAGAGTGTCATTCATCTTGCAAATAATTCAACCCTGCATTCAAAGACAAAACATATTTAGTTGTAATAACATTTCATTTGGTTTAAATCTAGAGAAGATACATAAAAATGACAATCCAACAAATATGTTTACCAAGTTTGTGATAAGGGAGAAGCTAAATTCCTCTTCAACTTTGGTTGGTCTTCTAGATTGAACAGAATAAAAGACAATAGAGTCTAGGGTGGTTTGATATATTCTAGTGGGAGCTATAGGTTTAGTAGTGCTATGATCTGTCTCCAAGTGGGAGGTTATTATTGTGAAGTTTGATCAGTTTCCAAGTGGGAGATTGTTGTAATATAGAGCCTAATATGACTTAGAGGTTTATTCAACATGATTTCCCTCCAAATTATTTCTATAGGGGTTTGGGGGCAGCACCCCCAAGATGGGGTCAAGGGGCAGCATCCCAAGTGCCCTCCCTATCGCAGTATAGGGTGGGGTTGAGGGGCAACACCCCCATGGGGGTTTATGGGGGAAACACCCTTGAAGCCAAAAATGCCCTTATATTGTAAAAGGCACTGGCTACTATTTTTCTATTATTCTAGCCCTAATTTTATAAGTGGCAAAAGCTTGTATAAAAAGGCTTAGGGTTAAGGATTTCATTATGAATGGTGATATTGTAGCTTCTTGCAGTGGTATTGAGCTATAAGGGATTATGGATTGTAATCAAGTTGTAATCACTAGATAATAATAATATTGGGCTTGCTGTTGGTAGATGTGGATTGGGTGAACCACATTAAATATTGGTGTCTTGTGTTCTCTTTTATGTGATATACTATTTTTTGGTATTGGTTACATTTGCATGTAACTATTATTTTTGTCTAAGGTTAATCCTAACAGAATCAATGCCACATACTCTACCATGTTATTATTACAACTGAATGGAAGCCTAAATGAGCAATAATACCTTTCTAGTGCAGGATAAAGGAACATCACACTAGCTCCTGATCCATTTTTATTTCTTGATCTCTTAAAGTACATAATCCATATCCCACTTGTAATCTCCTTGGTCTTCATAAAGTTAGGGACAAGAGCATCATTCTCAAGTATGCAATAAGTACTAGGGCTTGTCTACAAGGTTTCTGATATAGGATCAAACCAACATGTATTAGCTCATTCATCTAAGAGAAAATTAGGTGTCCCTATCAAAGAAGTGGCAGGCTCTTGCATTATATTATTTTCATCTATTTCTAGGGTAGTGCAATTCATATTGATGAGGTTAGGAGTGTGTGGCTCAATATGATTGATGGCTAAAGGCTTTGCTCTAATTGAAGCTTTTCATCAACAAATGGCATAATTTACTTATCACCTTTGTAGATTTTCACATCAATTGGTCCACACAAGTTAGTGCGAAAAATATCCAAAATTCCTTTAGAGGTGTGAGTTTTACTCTTAAAAATAGACTTTTTCATTTTGCCTAACTGACATTGTTTGTAAATTATATTGTTAGGTTTCTTCAACTTAGGAAAACCTTTGACTTTTCTCATGTTATTGATACTAACCAAGTTATCCAAATTAACATGACATAACCTCTTGTGTCATAGCCACACATCATCAAATTATAAAACTAGACAAGTAGCATCATCCATATCAAGATAGAATAGATTACCTCTAGTTTTATCACCTTTCCCATTAGTTTTCCATTAGTATCATATATCTTAGCAATCTTGTTCTCAAACTCAACCTCGCAACCTAAACTATTCAGTTGTGACACACTCATAAAATTATAGTTAAGTTCTTCAACATAATAATCATTGTCAGATAAAATCTTTTCTATGAGTTTGATAAAACCTTTTACTTTTATCAGAAGTGGTGCATCATTACCAAACCTTACACTATTTCCATCATAATAATTCAAGGTAATGAACTTACTTTTATATCTAGTCATGTGATGTGAACATCCACTATCAAGAATCTATCTATCATTCTTGTTTACAAAAGACACTAATGTAGTTGCCTCATCCTTCATTATAATATACACCACTTCATCATCATGATTGTCAAATCCATCTTTGGTTTCCTTTTTTACAATGTAGTAAGACTTCTTACCTTTATCTTTGTAATCTTTGATGTCCTCATCTCTTCTACTTTTGTCCTTGTTTCCACCTCTATAGTTCTTCTTCTTTAGACATCTAGTAGTAATATGACCAACCTCATTACAATTAAAACACATAATAGGTAACTTACCTTTGAATTTTCCTTTTCCTCTATGAAACATCCTTGCTATTAGTGCTTCAAGCTATTCTACATCCTCCTCATCTATGTCACTATCAGTGGAAACTTATTTTACTTTTTTCTTCTTCTTCTCATTAGGTTCCTTCAATGACAACTTAGCTTTGAAAGTAGATTCAACATTGTCAAATTTGAAGTTTTCAAAATTGGATAGCTCAAAAGCAATGAGCCTACCTACCAGACCTTCAAGAGTCAGATTAGAACCCAGTATACATCTCAGCTCTTGTATCGTAGAAACTTTAATAGCATAGATGGGAAAAAATATTCTTAAATTTTTTCTTAATATAGTCTCATCATCTATCTTACCAATAGATTCTCTTACAGTATTAACAACATCTATTATCATAGAGCAATATTGAGCAACATTCTCACCTTCTTGCATTATCATACCATCAAACTTATCTCTAAGACTTTTAGATTTGGCTTTGAATTTTTTTGCATCACCTCTATAGATAGTGTAAAGAGAATCCCACATCTTCTTTACATTATCACAACCTTTGATGTCATCAAACTTGATATAAATTAGGGCAGAGGCAATCTCCAACATTGCCTGATTGTGTTCTTTCTTCTTTTTTAGATCTTCAAAAGTTAGGGCTATAGTAGGATCAACATGCTCATTGGTGATGTTAGATTATGTATGGTCTCCAATACTTCCAACATGTAGCTCTAGGAAACTTTTCCATGTAGGAAGGTTGTCCCTATTAATCTTGGGTACCTCTCTTTTTGACATCTTGATCTTTTGCTTCTCATACTTTAAAACTAGTCCTCTTTAAGTAGATGACTCTAATACCAATTGTTGGAATTCTTTAGAATAACTAAGAGTGGGGGTGGATCATTTACCCAAGGTCTAGATGTAAAAATAAACTTTTCATAGCTTAGCAAACCCATATCCATAAAATATATTCATGCATGCATCCATTAGATCATATAATCACTTAAACTTTGTAGGTTATTGTCAAATCAACTTTGTAGAAATGTAAGCATGAAACATAATAGATTCAATAAAACATTTGACATTTGACACATTTGACAAATCCTCCTCATCAATAATTTTTTTTATAGTACTCAAATTAACTAAGTAGTTGCCTTATGAGAAAGTACTAGGTTTGATATTAGTAAAAAAATAATGATTGAAACACATTCTCATACTTGTATCAATTTGTTTTCAACAAAAAGCATCATATTTTTCTGTAAGAAACATCACAGTCATCATCCTAGAATAGTCATCAACAAATAGAATAAGATATTTGTCTCCACAATAGCTTTGAACACCAATAGGTCCACAAAGGTCAATATGAACAAATTTCAAAATATCATTATATGAATATGTCTTGCTCTTGAAAATAGACTTATTCATTTATCCCAATTGATATTGTTTACACAACATTATTAGGTTTCTTTAGTTTAGGTGATCCTCTTACTCTTTTCATCTTACTAATGCTAACCAAATTTTTAAAATTTAAATGACATAACCTCTTGTTCTGTAAACATATATCCTCATATTATGCAAACAAACACGTCTCATTAGATAAATCCAGATAGAAAAAGTTACCTCTTATTAGATCATCACTTCCTATTAGTTCACCATCAACATCAATATCTTGGCCTTCCTATGATGGAATATAATTTTGTATCATAATTTTTTCAACTATGAAACACTCAACAAGCTATAGTTAAATCTCTCAACCCAATAAACATTGTCACACTTGATCTTATCAATCAATTGTATTGATCCCTTATATTTCACAAGACATTGCACATCATTACCAAACTTAACCAAACTAAAATTGTATGGTCCAATGGTTTCAAATTTACTTTTATCACTAGTCATGCAATTTGAATAACCATTATCAATAAACCACCTATTAATTTTATTCATATAAGAGATTAATTTCATTTTCTAATCTCCATCAAAATCTTCTTTCGTAGCAACATAGATAACTTATTCTTCATTACTTTTAGATTCATTATTAGTTTCTTCTTCAGCAATGTAATAAGATTTCTTACCTTTGTCTTTGTAGTCCTTGTTTCTCTTGTTGTTTTGCTCATCTCTTCTTCTTGTATACTTTCTTTCCCTCTTTTCATCCCTATCTTCTTTGTTAGAACATCTTGCAGTAATGTGGCCAACTTTATTACATGCAAAATAGATTATAGGAAGTTTACCTTTTTATTTTCCTTTTCCTCTCTGAATTCTTCTTGCCATCAGTGCTTCAACCTCATCAAGTTCATCATTAGAAGTATCAGTGTTACTTTTCACATATTTTCCTTTTCCTTTCTTACTAAGAACCAATTATGATCTAAAAGAAGATTCAATAGTGGTAGTTGTGACGTTGTCAAAATTTGACATCTCAAAAGACATAACCCTACCGATCAAATCCTCTAGAGTTAGATCATTACCTGGAGTACATCTTAGCTCTTGTAATGTAGAAATCCTAATAGCATAAATATGAAGTAGAGTTCTCAATACCTTGTAGATATAGTTTCATCGTCATTCTTTTCATTGGCTCCTCTTATAGAATTTATGACCTCTTTGATTCTTCTACAATACTGGACTATATTCTCACCTTCTACCATTCTCATTTTATCAAACTTACCTCTCAAGCTCTTTGATTTTTCCTTCAAGATATTCTTTTCTCCTCCATAGATGGTCTATAGTGTGTCCTGAATTTCCTTAGAAATATTTCAATCTTTATGTCATCAAACTCAGCATAGCTTAGGGCTGATGTAATCTCTAACATATCTTGGTTGTATTCTTTATTCTTCTTCAATTTTTGAGCTATTAGAGGAACTATTTTTATCTCCACATATGAATTGTCAAATACATATTGCACCATATCCAATTACTGCTAGATTTAGCTTGATCAAACGTTTCATGTAGGGAAGCTCTCTTTGTTCAACCTTGCACCTCCTTTATGTACATCTTGATCTTTAGCTTCAAGTACCTTCAAATATTCCTCTACAAGAACCAATGCGGTGGTGGGTGAATCATTTATCCAAGGTCTAGATGTACCAATTAAACAAACAAACACTTAAATAAAATTAGATATGAAAATCCATTGGCTCCACCTCTATAGTAAACTTTCAATAACATAAATTAGCAGTCCACTATCATAAATATAACAGACTTGTAGAATGTAAACATTAATAGTAAATATTCAAAAATAACATCCACATATTTTGACACTAGGATTTAACATGGAAACACAATTTGGGAAAAACCACAAGAAACATGTCACTAATCTTTTTACTCTTTAGAAGTCATCTTTGTTAGGAGCCAACTATGTTAAAGGCTACAAAACACACTATTAAAGGTGACCTTGTTATAGGATTTAGTCACCCTATTAGGAGTGGCCTTGTTAGATGACTTTAGATTGTTCCATTAGAATGTCACCTTGATTAAAGTATTTATATATGATTGTTAGGTCAACCTTAATTAAAGGATTTCAATACTAATAAAATGGATAGAAAGTAACAAGTTTTGATCTGGAAAATACAAATCACTTTGCAAATATAGATCACAATTTTTTCATAAGTTGATCTACTATCTAGCCTTCATTGTCATCTCTATCTCTGATTTTCTTGGCAATCCTTCAAGCAATCACTCTTCACCTCTGTTTAGCCTCTTGCTTAGGTTCACCAACCAATAACATCAACAATTTCTCCAACCTTGCTAGATATTCACATCCACTTACACACACATGAGCTTAACTCTTTTCCCTTATTAAATAGGTAATTTTGATCTTTTGTCACTTAAATACCACTATAGATCTTAGGGTTTGGTTAGATTCACCAAATCCTTCCATCATTTTGTTTCCTCCTTTTGTTCTAGAAAATTCTCCAAACTTATTTGTGAATCCTTGTATAGAAAGAAAGAACCAAGGTTTCCCTTGATTTAAGAGTACCAGGTCATCCATCCTTATCTTTAACATGCTTTACATATTCCAAGAAATCAACTGTATCAACTTTTTTATAAACTATCAAAATTATGTTTCATGACCAACACTATATTTTGACACTTGGTCATTATGGGTTATTTAGTCACTACCAACATTCTATTTAGTATATATACTATCACTCAACCAATATTGATTCTCAGTCAACACTACTTCTACTTGACACATATTGTGGCTTGCTTGTCACTAACATCACTCAACATACACTTTAAGTTCCTTAATCTTCTTCTTTGTTTCTTAGTCAAACCTATGGATTTGGTCAATCTTTGATCACTTTTTCAAAGCTTCAACACAACTATCTTCTTTACTTGTAACATGATTAAAAATCACTTTATTTTGTCAAATTCTACCTAATCAAGTGGCCATTTGTAGTTTTTTCTCATAATTAAACCTTTGCTATAGATGCTTTTGTTATGACCAACTTCTCAAATCATATTCATCAAACATCTAGATATGGCACTCAAGTCAGATAGAAAACTATGTTACCATTAAGGTTCGACATCAATGATAACATAACAATTGTTCCAATTGTAATTTCCAACAAAAAATTGATTTTCCTAAGGCACTCATGAGCAACAACAATCCTAGAGACATTGGAGAGCTATGACATAGGAAGATAGGTCATATTCATCATGGATCACTTAAATTTCTTCATGAGACAATGACAAGTGCTCCAGAGGTGAGCATGAAGCATGATGCTATATTCAAGGGATGCTTGTGGGGAAGCTTGTGAAAACATCTTTCCCAAGGAGTGACATTAGATCTAAGGGTATCCTTGACCTAGTAAATTTATATGTTTGTGGACCAATGCTAATGAAGTCTCTAAGAGGATGAGTATTATGCTACTTTTATTGATGATTTCTCTAGGAAGACTTGGATAAACTTCTTGAAGACCAAGGACAAGGTTTTTAGCGAGTTCCAAGAGTTCAAGGATCTTTTAGATAATTTGATAGGAAGGAAGATAAAGGTTTTTTAGTTAGATAATTGAGTTCAGTATGAAGGAAATGACTTTAAGGAGTTTTGTACTAGGGAAGGAGTAAAGAGAGAATGAATTGTTCCTTATAATTTGTAGTAGAATGGAGTTCTGAGAGGAAGAATCATTCAATATCAAAGGTAGTAAGGGCTATGCCACATGAATAGGATAGGGTAAAAGGAAAAACCTATGTCACCTTTAATAAAGAGAAAGGATCCTAGAACACAAAGTGTTCAACCTAAATAACATAAAAAGGGTATTTGTGACTAGAATTTGAAGAAGATGTAAACTAATCATGAAATGTGTAAAATTGGATGACATTTATGCCTATAATTTTTTAAATTCTTTTTGAATAAGAATTTATTCATTTTTTAAAATTTTGAACTCCTTTTTTTAAATGTGAAAAATATTGGGTGTAGTTCACGTCAAATAAGTATATGAAAATCATTTTTTTAATCTAATTTGAAAATATGTTATAGATGACATGTATAGCTAGGGCACAAAACTATAAATATTGGATTTTTATGTACATTTTCTTTGTTATGAGTACTCAAGGTTTACCTTATAAAAAACTTAAAATTTTTTCCTCCCATCAAAACTTCCCTATCAAATCTACACCTTTAAAAAAAATTACATAGTCTTGAATAGGACTCTTTCCTCTAGGGCTAAATATAATTTTAATTTTCTATCCTACGATTTACTTTTTTTTTTTTTTTTTCCTTTTTTGAGGTAGCATCTTCTCAAATTTTAAAACACCTGCTTATAATATTTTGAAATTATAACATATTATAACTAATTAAAACACTATGAAATTTATATAATGATGATATTGACTTTGAGATCTATAAAAGTGTATTTTTAGTTTTTAAAACAAGTTGAGCTTTAATAGAGAAATGAGATTTGAACAAAATAGGTTTAGAGGTCCTAAAAGGTGATATAGATATGTGCATTTACTTGACATACCCTGCTACTTGTTGGAAGAGGCATGTAGTACAATAGTATATAATTAGAATTGGGTTCCACATAGGGTACTAGAGAAGATGACACCAAAGGAAGCTTTTGTTGATCTTAGATTGGTTTTGACAATTGAGTGTCAATACACTTAAGAAGTTTACTTAGTTTATGCTGAATTAGTAATGCATGCTGAGTATAATATGTAAATACAAGACTATGTAGAGTTGCAATGATTTTTGAGTCACTGACGTGCTGAGTAACTTCAAGTGCCAAGTGAACAGTAGATACTAAGAAGTTTAGGTGCTGAGTCAGAAAAAGAATTACAATATGTGCTGAGCATCACTAACTTCAAGTGCCAAGTAACATAGATTGCACATATTTTTTTGTGATTGCACAAACAACTATATACACCATTTTGAAGCCGACATAAGGTTAGATTTTGATAAGGATGAATCTATTTGTAGAATCTATATGTGTTTGTGGCAAAAAGAATGAATCTTAGCCATAGATTCATACCTAACCCTAAGCCACTAAAGTCTTTCTAAGGAAGATGAATCTCCAAACAATAATGATGAGTTGAGAGAGTGAAAGAGATCATGCTAAAGGAGGTAACAAGGGGTGAATGATTGAATTTTTTCACAAAGCATTCAAGGTGACTTAGCAATGAGAGTGAATTGCAGAATTAGTTGGAGGAGAACAAAGAACATAAGGATATAAAAATTATTATATTAGATCAAAGAGGATCAAGAAGGACACTATATGGATTTGATCTTTAATCAGGCAACCAAAGCCAATCACAAGATCTATGTTGAAACATCCTAACAGGTGATTTTAGTTAAATCTCTTAGGCATGTTGCAATAAATCCTTTAATAGGGTGACATTCCAAGCGGATGTTCTAAAGTCCTTTAGCCAGGAAATCTTCTAACAAGGTGGGACTTAATAGTCTTTGTAAGCCTTTAATAGGGCAGGCCTTTTACAGGGAAGATCATGTTTCATGGTCAAACCATTGTAACCTTAATTGGCTACACTATATTGCTGTAGTAGTGAAGATTTTTGGTTGTCATCCCCACCCCAATTTTACCTATTCTTTGGAGGGGTTCTTGGTAATTGTATCTAGTGTTAAGTGTGTGTATTCAATTGCTACATATTTTAGATGAATTTACTTTTCATGTTATTTTTAGTTCATATATTACATGCATCTAATGAATGGTGAAAGTTTTAATAGCTGAAGTCTAGACTTCTAATTCACCCCCCACCCAGAAGTATATGTTTCCCATTTGTAATTCCAACAATTGGTATTAGAGTTGAGTTCATAGAAGAAGAAGCTTTGCAGCTTAGAGGAAAGATCTTGAAGTGAAAGTCTACAAATTGGGAAAGACCATTGAAAACCAAGAGATCAAAATACATCTTATACTACATCAATTGAATGAAACTAGAGATGCTTTGAAGAGTTCCCTGAAGAGAAGGGAAGAGATTTCCATAGCAAAAAATGACACACAATACAAAGATATTGACACCAAAAAGCTATTTGCAGATGGTAACTCCAGTGCATTTGATGCAAAAATTGTAGATCTAATGGATAAGAACATAGCACAAGCTAAAGAAATTAGAAATTTCAAGTTGGAGCAAGAATCAAAAGCTATATTGCTATGTGAGGTGATTGGACAAAAGAAGAAAGCTATATAAGACAAGGCCATGATTGAAAAAGACAAAAGGATTTTGGAAAACAAATTGGAAGAAAAGTCAATAGAGCTAACCAAGATCTCAAACATGCAATTGTATTCCTTGAGCCAAATGATGAATGCTCATCATGAGTTGAATGTTAAGGACATTGAGATAACTACATTGAAGTTGTAGAATGAACAACTGTAGAATGACCTAAAAAGAAAAAAAAGAATTTGCTAAAAGTTTTAACAGGCCAAATGAAGCGATCAAGTACTTTGAGCAATTACTAAAATCCCCTAGATCCAATAGAGATACATCAAGATTGGGCTACGCAAGCACTGAAGAAGGAGAGTCATCCAAAGCTGTTGAGGAAAGTAACAACAAAGGTAAGAATTCTAAACCTACTTGTCATCATTGTGGAAAGAAATGGCATACCTCTAATGTGTGCAGGGGCAATAATACAAATTAGAATGCTAAGCCTAAAAACATGGTCTACTATCATAAGTTCAATAAACAAGGTCATCAAGCACATGCATGCAAAACTAGAACCATGCATGCACTAAAATTTGAAGGATATTGCTACAACTATTAGAAGTATGGACATAGAGCCTTTGAATGCAGATCCAAGTCCACATGGTCATCAAATAAGCCAATAAAGATAAGAAGGTATGGAAATTCTTATAACTGGGATTACAATACAAGATATAGCTACCACTATTGTCAGGAATATGGACATGAACCTAAAAAATGCATTAGGACTCACTTTAGTGGTAATTACAAGAGGTGGTTGAGTCAAAATACATGTTTCAGCTGTTTGAAGACTGGTCACATCAGTAAATGTTGTCCAACTAGGTCCAAGGCACCAAGTTGTAAATTTGATAAAGGTAAAGGCAAGGTAGATGTTGAAAACATCAAGAATGAGATGAATAAGACATGGAAGAAGAAAGATGGTTGTAGTACATCAAATCGATAAGGGATCACTTAACCCAATGGGTGAAGTGATCACACCTCATCAAACTAAGAAAACAAGAGGTATGTGGGACTGATACTTAAAGTGTTGCATTATACATCAATTCCAAAAGAAATAAGTACTAAAAGGATTATATTAGCATGAATAAAGATGCAAGAAGTTCTAGAAAATTCAAGGTTAAATCTTCAAGTTTTCATGTTGTTGTTGAGCATGAAAAGTTCTCTATGTATGACAAGTGAAATACTAGTTAGTGTTGAGTTTCCAAGCTAGCTAGTTGATTCCAAGCCTACAAAAGCTGTTGAGTGATGGTCATGTTAGTAAATGCTAAGTTTACAGTTGTACAAGCATTAAGCATTGAATGCAAAGTTTTGAAGGATATAAGGTCAATTTTCACTCATTTTTTGTTATTTCAAATTTGAGTGAATACAAGGAGAGTAGAAGGTGACTCAAAAACTAAGTTCAAAGCATTTGTATAGATTCTAGTGATGATCCAACACAAGTTCATCAAATTTCTAAGGTATTCTTCATAATCTGAGTCACACAGTTTAAAATTTGTATAAACCCTAGCTTGTCAAATGGCATACAATTCAAGGAATGTAGAGGGTCAAGAAGCTTTAAATGTTTAATTAGTTAGCAATGAAGTAAAGCAACCAAATTTTAGAGCAATTCTAGACGTTGCATACAAACAAGACCCATCAAGTGCACTTTCCATGATTCCCCCAAAAGTCATAATGGTCCAAGACGTTAGAAAATGCTATAATTGCAAGATAAGAGGAATAGGTGACATGGAAATAAGATAAGAATATGAAAATGACATTCTAAAAGAAGAATTTAAGATTGTTGAAAGGAAGGGTTTGACTTGTGCCCTATATTTCCCTACAGTGTTCAAAATAGAATGGATCAAGATAGTGTTGAGAAGAATAAATGATGGATGCTTATGGATAGAAGATGGTCCCATCAAAATTTCAAAGAGAATAGTTCATAGGGTAATTGGTTTTCCAACCCTAGATTAGATGAAGACTCTGTGAAGTGATTCAAAGGAGGTCATTGAGAAAAACATAGGAGCCAAATGGAATAAACATGGAATGACTATTGATACTATCACAGACCCACTACTTGACTTTGCCATAAGGGTAATTTTTCATAAGTTTTATCAATCAAGTAGATTTAACAATGCACCCTACATTATAGTAGATGTGGGCTACAAAATTGTAAAAGAGATCATACCTATGATCTAGCTGAACTAAAATTGCAAAAAAAATAGAGAACCTAGGTGCCATTAGAAAAACCAAGAGTGCATAGTGTAAGTTTGGAGCAATCATAATTTGCATATTTTTCTATGTTTAGAACACATTCCCATCTTTTGGAAAGGTGAGTTAGAAGACAAACAGATCAGTTGCAATTCAAGTCAATAAGTATATAGAGCAAATGGGAGATAACTTTGAGACTATCATGACCAACTATTTTGAAGACTTCAAGAAGTCTATGAAATAGAGGATGAGAATACTAGTTTCCTTGGTTAAACATGATTACAATGACATATGCTTTCTTGTTGATATTGATTATACATGTGTATAGGTTTCTGTACCTAGGGTAAGATGGCTAAGACCCTTAGGCTATGAGATTAATGTCGATGAAGCCTTAGTTGCCATCACTATACTTCTTGCTGAGGAAGTTGATAAATCAGCTAAATTTTTTGGAAACTATGATGTTATGAAGCCCAAAGTTGAGATAGAGTTGAAGACAACCTCCACATTGAAGATGAAAGACAAATTGGTGAAGAAAATAAAGGCCCAATTTGGTGAAGGTACAAGAGAAGAAGAAGATGATGATGAAGAGGATGAAGAGGAAAAATAGGGACAAGCTCAAGAGCCTCTTACATTAACCTAAGGATTGGGAGAAGATAAGGATGAAGAAGAAGTTGAAGGTGTCAAGGAAGTAAAATAAGCACTAGTACAAGAAGAACCTAAAAAGAGAAAGGCTAAGGTACAACCTGTGGCAAAGAAAAAGGAAAAGAATATTGTTAAGCCAAGCCTAGCAAAGCCAACATCACCAACAACTAGGGCAAGCACACAAGCCACCACACAGAAGGCCAAAGAAAAAGCCGAAGAAAAGGCCAAGGCTATAGAACAAGAAGGCCTAGAGAAGAAGAAACAAAGAAGGAAGTACATTGCACAACCAAAAACTAATGATGAGAGGAAAAAATTAGAGGATACAAGACAATTTAGAGTGGTAAGTCATTCACCAAAATTTGATCTTGAGAATCTTTGTGAAAATGTTAGAAACAATGCAGATTTTACTAGTTTGAAAAGTATTAATTTTGAAAAAATTGGAAAAGAAGAGTAGAATTTGATTGAAGAATCAATATATGAAATGATGTCTAAATTCAAGAACACCCCACTTTAATTAGATAATACCATGCCAAAGGAATTATTACTATTGTTGAAAATAAATGGCATTATTGTTTAAACTTGGAGAAACAAATAAGAGAATCCACATTAGTCCAGGTAATGCCAGAATTGTCAAAAGGGCAGATTATAAAGGCCAACAAGAAATATGGTGGAAGGTTTGCACCAAAATATAGGGCATTCAACATTCTTCAGAAAAATATTGAAGATGTTGTGAAGAAATCGACTCAAATGTGGAAATTGCTTTATGGATTGAAAACTGTCAAACAAGGAGAAGAAGATCCCTTTGAGGGAAGAAATAATGGTGATGATAACAATGATAAGGAGGATAACAAGGAGGAAGATAAATAAAAGGATAATATTGAGGAGGAGACACAAAAGCAATATGAAGACATGGCTACAGCTAAAGAGAAGTAGGAAGAATAGAGTGTGTAAGACACACAAATGCCAACTATGAGACCTCCTCATGATGCTAGTATACCTACAAAAACCATAGCTATTAAGGATGTTCTTGATAGTTTAGCTTAGAACATTAATCCTTTAACTACATAAGATCTGAAGAAGATTCTTGACCAATCCACACTACAAGCAAGATTATGTGAAAATTGAATATTGGTTAGTGCACATGAGCTTTAGAAGGTAGTAGCTGACATCACAAGGGATAATGTGAATATAAAAGAACCACCTTCTAGCATCCCTTCATCTACTTGTGATCAACCCTTTATTCAAACAAATGAAGATACATCTATAAAGGTTGACACAAGTGTCAAGGAAGACATAGTTGAGCAAGGGATAGAATGCCAAAGAAGAGGAAAATGAGACAACAAAAGAGAAAACATGATAGATAGATAGATTTGTACCTATAGAAAAAACACAAGGTCCAAGTCCAATCAATGTGATTGCCCATAGTATATTTGAAGAGAGCAAGGATACACCAAAGGAAAAGGAGCAAGAAGCTATTCAAGAATTGATAACATTACCAACATCAAGCACTCCTATAAAAATCTGTTAGAAGCCAAGCACGAAAGTTCTACCACTATAGATTTTAGCACCAGGTTCATGCTCTACAAAATTTGACAAGGTAACTCACTATGGTGATGTAACTTTAGATGAAGAAATTGTGATACCTCAATTTGATTATGCAACAATGACACTAGAATAAATAAACATGTTGCAAAAAGCTTTGGAAATGAAGAAACATCAAGAAATAATCAAAAAGGAATTTACTCTAAAGAAAAAGCTTTGAGCTAAGGTAAACAAGCTGGGGGTGATGAAAGGTTGATTACTTGGCCCCATGGGTGGCATCCCAGTTGTATATTGTTGAGGTTGGCCAAAGATGCTAGCACTGATTTGGGAGATGGGTGGATTTGGAAGGCTGGGTTGGAGAGTAGCAGTGAAAATAGTGAAGGGAGTGAATGATGAGGTGTTTTGGGTGAATAGGGTTTGGGATGGAGTGGTATGGACCAATGGTGGAGTGGTGGTGGCTGGATTGGCTTAGGGAAGGGAGATTTCAACTTGAGTGGAGGCTGGTATGTTTGGGTCTGTTGGATCATAAGGATTGGCTTGAGGCTCTTCTTTTGCAACATACTAAGGATAATCTAAATCATAAGAGCCTATTGGGAGTGGTAGTTTTCCAAACAATGGGTGAGATGGATCTGATAAGGGAGGAGGTCTTCCAAAGTTGAAGGCTCCTATATTGTCCCTTCAAAAGTTAGCCATGATTGTTTCTTTGTTCTTGTCTATAATGGCATTCACCAATACTGCATTTCCTGGTTGGTTCATGAAAGCTTCAATTTCAGTAGGTGATGGTATAGTGTTCTTTGTTCTGAAGGATGGTTGAGTGCTCAAGGGGAGTGATGCTATTTGATCCAAATGATAGGGTTCCATTGTTTCTTTCTTCTTCTTGGCTAAGCGAGTGATAGGTGGCATGAAAATGTTCCTAGGGATGAGATGCAACAATAGTGATGGATGCAAAGGGGGAAGGCTTTTCTATGCAAATGATTTCCTAGGTTGAGGAAAAGCTATATGACAAACCTAAGGAGGATTGGGTTGGGGATTCTAATTTCAAAGATATGTTGCCAAAGCATGAAAGGTCTACTTTCCTATGTGCAAGCTTAGTGGTGATTGTGTTCAACTTAAGGATAGACTGATGATCCTTTAGGAAAAATATGAGATTGACCACTTGTGGATCCCAACCTTTAGCTCAAGGTGATGAGGGATAACAAGTGAAAAAAGCTAGATTACCCTAGACAAAGCTCTATCAAAGGGATAAACTTGGTGAGATTGGTGGATTTGGAAGATGTTAGGGATGGCAAACTCTTGGCAAGGTAACAACAATTTTGATGGCTTGGATGTGAGATTTAGGCTTTTGGGATGCTAGCTAGGTTTGAGGGGATTGGTTTGGTTCTAAGGAAAATATCTAAATGAGATGGATGACCTAAAATGCTTAATGGGATGACTAAGGATGGCTGGCTTACCTACAAGGATGACTCTAAAGTGAAGCTTATGCAAGAAGATGTGGAGAAACAAGGGGGCCTAATCATAGAAATAATGCCTAGTTGTTAAGACATAAGTAGGGTTACCTCCTTGATGCTTGCTAAATCTGACAGTGTGATCTAACCAGGCATCTTGACAGGTTTTGTCAGCTGCTTTGTCTTCTGCTTTGTGGAGTTTGGCAATTCAAAGACTTGGTGTTACTTCCTTTCTCTTGGCTAAAATTTCTTGGTATGCCTGAGATGGCTTGAGTTTGGCTTTGTGAAACTTTTGTTTGGGTTTGGGTTGTTCTAACATAAATTTTTGAATCTACTTGGCTTTGAGAGATCTTGGTTGTTTTTCTTCAACATGTTCAACTTCTAAAACAGGTAGTGACTATGCTAAGTGTGCCCTAAGCTAGGATTGACCAAGTTTGGCAAACATTCATTCAACAAGTAAAAGATCAAGCAATAGATAGAAACAACCAGATAGAAGTTTGTGATTCTCAGAAGATAGTAACTGCACCGTGGAGTGTGTATGTTTTACAAATGTTTTGAGCAGTCACTTAAAACACATTAACATCCTAGATGATTGTCTAGAAGGCTGACAATTGGTTTAGCTAGGGAGTCCTCTATATACCCAAGGTACATGAGGCCCAAATCTGTAGATGAAACCAAAACAATGTCACACAGTCGAGAGGAGCGGTAACCCACTTCTCCTCTTTCATTTCTCAAGGGTATAAAGTTCCTTGAGGCTTAGCCCGAGTGACAAAATCTTGATCCCAAGAGAGGTGTCTTTGGATTCACCTCCCGATCTTTATACTCCGCTAGAACACTAGAGTTGAGGTCGTCCCAAGGGGTGATGAAATTCCCAAGTAGTCCTCCTAAAAGCTAAGAAAATATTTTGGATCCTAATCTTATCCACCCAAGATGGCCTCGAAAGACAACAAGGGGAGAGAAGACTTGGGTGATCTTGGGCTAAAAGACAAAGTTCTTTTCCAACTGATGCTTTAAGTTTTCTGATCTAGACTTTTTGAAAACACATGTGATTTAAGATGCAAAGGTTCAATTCCAATTTGAAATGTGCCAACAAAAGAGAAGTGATCAAATAATGAATACACCAAGAAGATTTAGGGTCAACAAAAAGTAAATTTGTGTTCCCGGAGGCCCTCCACATCAAGTATCGATTGATTTTCTTTAAGGCATTCAAGATTGAGTGTGAGTTTTTTTTAAGCCCAAAACAAAGATGTGTGTAAAGCTTGATTTTAAGCAAGTGCCCAAAGGTCCTCTACATCAAGATTTGTTCAATTTTTATGCCTGAATGAAGTGTTAGTGAGACTAATGTGCATTCAAAAAATTTTCTATCTTAGAAAAACCAATAAAAACTCAAGTGAGTGGAATTTGATTTTTGTGGAGGAATTAACACCTTCTTAGGTATACCCATCCCCATATATGGCACTGATATTGCATCCAATGGTTAGAATGATGGGTGATTAAGGAGGGTGAGTCCAACAACAAATTACTCAAAATGTCTTTATTTGTTTTTAGAACTTAGAAAGTTTCTAAAATGTGGATTCTTTTTATGCCCCAAAAGATGATTATTTGATCTATGGAATTCAAGATTGGATTTGTTGTTTTAATTATGCATTCATAAAAAACAAACAAACTTGATTTTAATCCATGGCACTCAAGAGTGATTTTAGCAACATGCATTCAAAGACAAGTGATTAAACATTCAAGTTTTTTCCTTTGAGCATTCAAGATTGAGATTTTGCATGTTGTTTTAAGAACTTTGAAGTGCTTTGTTTTAACCTTAGATCATTCAAGATTTTTTTGGACTCAAAAGTGAAAATGACTCTTTGGACTTTGGTTTTCATTCAAGATTTTGTGTTCTAGTTTGCATGTTTTAAGCCCAAAAATGATATTCCTAGATTGTTTTGATGCATGAGAAACCTAAGAAACATTCAAGATTTTGCAACAAGACATTTGTTTGGAACAAATAACAAAGCTTTTAGGACAATTTTGGCAACCATTTAGGACTCTTAGTTTTCATGAGATTTTTAAAAGAACTTTAAAATATTTGCAAATGAGGTTCATTTTATCCTTGATTGATGCTTTGAGTTTGATTTAGATTTTAGCGTGCACTTAGTGTTCATTTTGAACATTTTGAAATGGAAACTTGAAGTTCTTTTTAAATTCTCAAAAATGAAGTGTTCCTAACTTTGCATGAATGCATCTAAAACCTTGTTGTTGCAAGGATGCAAATGATTGGATTGGTTTAGTTTCACTTGTTAAAAGATTTTTTTTTTTGCAAATTTTTAGTTTTTAATGGATTTAAGTATGATTTGGGGGTTCATTTTAAGCACTTAAAAAAAAGTGTGTATGATTTTGTTTCCTTAAAAAAAAAAGGCCAAGATCCCTCAAGAAGAAGAAGAAGAAGTAGACAGAATAGAAGAAGAATATAGACAAGAAGAGGAAGAAGAATTCCAAGTGCTCCGTCCACATATAAGCTTGAAAAATCTGCAAACACTATGAGATAGACTATGAGTTCCTTTGTCTTCTTCATGCTCATGTGGACCTACAAAACCAATTTATACAATCCTACCAATCACAAAAATAAGCAAAATTAGCCAAAATCAGCAAATGACATACAAAACTTGACTAAAAAAGCTAATGAAGATGACCCATGCGAGGTCCCACCGGGCATGCCAAAATGTATATGCTACTTTAGTATATTATAGGCTACTATTATAGGCTTGAGTGATGAAGATTTATTATAGGCTTATAGGCTTATTGTAGCATATACTATTATAGGCTTATATACTATAGTACTTTAGTATATTATAGGCTATTGTAGCATATAATATCACTCAATTAGAGGACAACAAAGAATAGAAGGATACATCAATTGTTATATCAAATCAGAGAGGATCAAGAAGGACATTGTACTGATTTGATCTTTAATTAGGCAACTAGAGCCCATCACAAGATCTATGTTGAAATATCCTAACTGGTTATTTTAGTTAAATCTCCTAGGCAGAGTACTCATAATAGTCTATAATAAATCCTTTAATAGGGTGACATTCCAAGTGGATGTTCTAAAGTTCTTTAGCTAGGCACACTTCTAACAAGGTGTTAAAATCCTTTAACAAGGTGGGACTTAATAGTCTTTGTAAGCCTTTAACAAGGCAGACCTTTCACAGGGCAGATCATGTTTCATGGTCAAACCATTGTAACCTTAATTGGATACACTTTATTGCTGTAGTAGTAAATATTTGTGGGTGTCATCCCCACCTTAGTTTTACCTTCTCTTTGGAGGGTTTATGGGTAATCATATCTGGTGTTAAGTGTGTGTGTTCAATTGCTTACATGTTTTAGATGCATTTACTTTTCATGTTATTTTCAATTCATATATTACATGCATCTAATGAATGGTGATAGTTTTAATAGCTAAAATCTAAACTTCTGATTCACCCCCACCCCCCTTAGAAGTATATCTTTCCCATTTGTAATTCCAATAGCTTTTATAGGGAAGAAGCTAGATGTTGGTCACTTAAGGATATTTGGAAGTTTGGCATATTTTCACATTTGAAGTGATATACATACAAAGATAGATCAAACTGCAGAGAGGGGGTACTTTTTTGGGTACAGTGAAACCTCAAAGATATAGAGGATTTTTATTCTAGGGGTCAAAATAATTATAGTTAGAAGTGATGTCAAGTTCATGGAGGACAAGGAATTTAGAAGGTCCAAATATTTCTTAGTAGATGATCAGAGTGAGTAGCTAGCAAAAGCTCTAAGGCTAACTCAAAAGAAATAAAACTCAGGTATAGCTACTAGTATAATTATAGGCTTGAGTGATGAAGATTTATAGAATATAGAGAAATTGGTACAACAAGAAATACAACAAGAAGAAATAGAAGTTGATAGTTCATGCTCTATAGTTGGGAGCAGGAACCATGAGGTTCAAGAAATGCAAAGGGATACATAAAAGTTTGTAGGAGTTCCTAGGAAGAGTACTAGATAGTGGAAAAAACCAACCAAGTTCAATGATTATGTGGCATTAGTTAGTAAGTTGGTACATAGTGAGTCTTACATCTATCAATGGACTACACAACATCAGGTGTGACGAGATGCTATGGTTAAGGAATATACCTCAATATGAAAAATGATGTGTGGGAGGTAGTGCCTATACCAATGGATAAGGAAGTAGTTGGATCACAATACACCTATAAGATAAAGCATAGTACATATGGTAGCATCAAGAAATACAAGGCAAGGTTGGTGGCAAAGGGGTTCTCTCAGAAGGAGGGAATAGACCATGAGGAGACATTTTCTCTAGTGGCCAGGTATACTTCTATAAAAGTTGTAATCTCATTAGAAACACATATAGGATGATAGATCCATCAAATGGATGTCAAGACAACATTACTTAATGAAAAATTTAAAGAAAAGGTATACATAAAAGATCCCAAAGGATTTTTCACACACAAAAAAGAGACCATGTGTGCAAAATGAAGAGATAATTTTATAGACTCAAGCAAACTCTTAGAGAGTAGTATAAGTGCACTAATACATACTTCTAGGAAATGGGCTTTGTGAAGAGAGGGGCAGGTACTAACATCTACTACTTGGTGGTTGGGGGTCAGGTTCCCATTCTCATTCTAGATGTGGATGACCTATTTCTTATAGGTTCACTAGGACTCATAAAGGATTGTAAGAGGGACCTTGAAGAGGTGTTTCAAACTAAGGATTAGGGACTTATTCAATACTTTCTAGGCATGTAGGTGTGGCAGATAGATGGAGATACTTTCCTTGGCCAAGGGAAATATTGCATTGAAATCTTGAAGAGATTTGAGATGGAGAATTAAAAAGTGATCTCTACACCCATAATCACAAATTTGAGGAAGGTAGACAATTGATTGGTTCTCTCATGTATTTGGTCAACACTAGGCTAGATATAATATTTGTAGTAAACTCTCTTAGTTAGTTCATGGTTGAGCCAAAGAGGGTGTATTGGAAAATGACTAAGCATGTGTTGCATTGTTTGCATGGTATAATTGAGTATGGGATTAGATATATTTGTGGTGAAGGAATCAACTTGATATGCTATACTGACATAAATTAAGTAGGAAGTAAAATAGACAAAAGGAGTACTTTAGGGTGTTATTTCAATTTGGGATCATGAGTTGTTTCTTGGTTTAGTAGGAAGCATAAGTTTGTAACTTTGACTTTAGAAAATGTGGAATCCATAGTAGCTAGCATGGAGGCATGTGAAGCTATATATATTTGAAAGTTTTTAGTATCCTTGTTTGGTCAGAGGGTTGAAACTATTATGATACACTGTGACAACTAGAGTTGCATCAAGTTTTTTGAGAATCTAGTGTTTCATGATAGGTCTAAACATATAGACATCATATATCACTTCATCAAGGAATATGTGTAAAAAGGGTTTGTTTGGATATAGTACATACCTACAAAGGAGAAGGTAATAGAAATTATGACTACGACATTCAAGAAGACAAAATTAATCTTCTTCAAATATAAGTTGGCCGTCATATAGAACAACTTCCTTGCTAAGAGGGAGTGTTAGAAGCTTGGACAATTTTTCATCTAAATGTTATTATTTAAAAAATAATTATTTACTAAATAATTGGTTAGAGTAGGGACAATCAGTTGTTGATTAATTGAGCACTTCTATAAGAAACTAGAAATCAATTTTGTTTTTTTTTAATAAGTTGTTTTAAATCTCAATTGTTAATTACAAATCAATCTCAGCCTTTGGTTTTCCAACAATAGTATAAAAGAGGGTCATGGGGAATTTGAAGAAAAACAAGGTTGAGAAGCATTTGTAGTGATAGAAAATAATATTAATGTGTTAGCAAGGGTGCAATTATAACATTGGGGATAGTAGTTGAGGAATACTAGTAAGAGAAATTGGGAGATTGTTAGAGTTCCATTGATAAGAGGCAAGTAATTTGGTATCTCTTGATTTTATGAAGTTTAATATAATTCCTCATTTATAGAAGTAGTTTTCACTTAGGTTTTTTTCCAGGCATTATTTGTTTGAAAATTTTGTGTCATTGTGTTGCGAATCTTTTTTTTTTGTGAAGTTGCAATTGTGTTATTTTACAATATTAGTTGTGAATCAAGTTTTGAAATTTAAATAATTATTTAAGATAGGATATTAATAATACGTGACTACAATAATATTTTTCACAAACAATAATTTTTCCAATATAATACAAAACTATTGGAAACATAACACTAGTAAAGTCACAATAAATTAGGTTTTTTAATTAAAATAAATATTACACCTTCAATTTTTTCTACCTCTACACTTAATTTTTCATTTTTTTTTAGATACCTTAACTAATATAAGAAATTATCAATATATCAAGCTATCATTATTAAATAGTGGCTACATTTTTTGCCGTGAGACAACAATTATTGTTGTTACTTCAAAATTATATTTAATTATCTATAGTCCAGAAGATACTTAGTATTAGGTGTAATTGGGTTTGAAAACCTTACAAGGAACATGAATATCATTATTGTAATGACTCATTACAATTTTTGCCTATGATAACATCAAACAATGTTCTCACTATGCATTATTAATGAGAATAGTCATTACTAGATAAAACTTCAAATGATGCTATCCTTTGACTTATTAATATCATTTCATCACAAATGTTAGTGATTTTGTTGACTCAGGGCCACTTCTTACCACTAGATATTTTTGCCTTTATTTCATTTTTAGAGTAGTTGAATTATTGAGGTAATTGTTTGGGAATTTTCATTGTTATATATTAGTTGTTAATTATATTGTACTAGTTGAGATTGTTGTCAACATTTTAGTCTTTGACATCACCATCCTTTTATGATAAGTACTCTTCTTATGGTCACTAATTAGTAGCTTTATATCTTTATTGTAGCCTATACACTCTTGATCAATATGATGTTCAATAACAACTCTTATTAATATTATGGCCAATTAATATGAATATCAAAATTGTTGTCAATATTACAAGATATGTTTCTAATCAAAATTATTAATATTGTGCAATGTTGTTAAGACCATACATTTATGGCCTAAAATTCTATACATAAGTGTTTCCATGTTATGAAAGACATTTACATTATAATTATTTGTGACTAGTGATCTCAAAATAAGTGAGAAAAAGCTATTTCAAAATTTAGTGTACACTATTGTTTACTTTCACTCTCTTTATGTAATTAGGATAGGGCTATAGGTTTGGGTCCAATCTAGCTTAGATAGATTATGTATTAGTTTTAACAGGTGATCTGACTAGGGCTCTACAAATACTCTATGACTCTGTTCAAGATAAACCTAAGAAACCCCATCAAAAAATCCCACCTTAGAGAGAGAGAGAGAGAGAGAGGGAAGATAATTATGCCTCAAAATAGATAGAGGTGATGATGGAAGAAGAAAGGTGCATGTGTGTGTGTGTGTGTGTGTATGAGAGAGAGAGAGAGAGAGAGAGAGAGAGAGAGAGAGTAATTATAGGAAAATATATGTGTGTCTAAGAGAGAGATTAATTATAGGAAAAGATATGAGTAAGAGAAACAAGGGGGATATAATGGGAGATATGAGGTATAGATGGAGATAGAGTGATATATAGAAATACATGAGGGAGGAGAGGAAAAAATGGAGGGGAGAGAGGGGGTAATTATAGGAGTACAAAAGATAGAATGTGTGTGTGTGTGCATGTGTGTGTGTGTGTGTGTGTGTGTGTGTGTGTGAGAGAGAGAGAGAGAGAGAGAGAGAGAGAGAGAGAGAGAGAGAGAGAGAGAGAGAGAGAGAGAGATGTACACATATGATTTAATTAAAATGAAAGGGTAGAAGGTGAGAGACATAAGGTAGAGATAGAGGGTAAAGAGGGGGAAGATGGTGAAAACAAGGAGGGTTAGAGAGTGAAAGAGGTTAATTAGAGGGATATATATGGTGGAAATTTAATACATGCTAGGTTACTAAGAGGGGACGGGTGAATCAAGAACCAATACAACCTAATCTTATTTCACCAATTAATCCTTCATATATATTCTAATCTAATTGCATGCATGAAAGAATTAAATTAGTAAAAAATTCATAACACTTTGACACAAGATATGGTGACCTAGAAATATCCCAAATAGAAAGTAAAATTGGGGTGGGGATGATACCCACAAGCTTTAGTACTATAGTATAAAGTTTTTTGTTTAAGGCTTATAATTGATCACTAATGATGATCTACCCTATTAGGAGCAATAAGAATTGCTAGGTCCACCTTCTTAAAAGATTTACAAAACATACAATGAAGTATGCACTCAGTAAAGAGATTTGCAAAAGATTGTTAAGTCCAACTTATTAAAGGATTTAACTGATACACTTGTTAGGATGAACTAGTGGCTGATCCTTGATCTACAACTCTTATTTACTAGTTGAGATTCCTTTGAAATGTAATGATCACCTTGCTGTGATGGATAAATTTTTTTCTACTCCTTATACTACTTGTAGTCTTCACACTTTTGCTCTCTATATTCGTATCATATTTTTTCTTACTTCTTTTTTTCTTGGATGTGATACAATACATTACATATATACCAATCCAAATTAGAACTCATCAAAGTCAGCTACAACATAGATTTCCAATAAGATCACAAACTTGGTTCATTTAATAGCACTTGAGTTTTAGAGACAAACTTGGTGAGGTTCTGATACTTAGTAACCATTGTCAACACTCAACATCATTATGCTCTCGGTAGATGTAGAAGCTTGATTCATACTAATCACTTCAAAGTAGTCTAAACTCGGTCAACACTAGTGACTTCATGAACATTGCAAAAATCAACATATAAACTAAAACACTTGGTTGACACTACATGGCTTGGTTAACACTAACACTATGAGCTCAGTATAAATTGAATCATTTGGTTGATCCTCCTTGACTTAGTCAACACTAGATTTACATCATTGACACTACAAGCTTGATAGACATTGGAGACCACGATTGACATTGTGCAACTAAGATAATACTATGAAGCTCGGTTAGCATTGTCACTGATCAACTCGATAAATACTACTTGGCATGAACTGAATACTAATTTTTGAACTTGGTAGCAACTGTAGAACTTGGTAGTAATTGTAAACTAAAGGATAAGCTTGGTAGATGCCTAACCAATTGACTAAGTGTTAGTCACTAATAAAAAAAATTGACCTTAATGTCAACAATCTCCCCCTTTGGCATTAGTGCCAAAAGCACTTATCAATCTAAAACTGAATTCTCAAAATTCAAGTCCAAAACATTCTTTTATCTCCATCCTGTGTCTTCAACTTGGTAACACACTTTGTTTTGAGATTTTTCAAAATTGCTTTTGTAAAAGATGTTTTTTGATTATCTGTACATGTATTTGTATAATATTATGCTGCTCCCCAATACATGTATCTCATATTATACTTCTCCCTAATACTCTTCATATACATGTACATTCATTTTATATACTTTTCCTCCTTTATAAATATATCTCATATTATAATTTACTTCTCCCCATTTTTGACATAAATGCCAAAGGTTTATGCTACATGGTAATGCCAAAATGTGAAAAAAGTCATAATGTACCTTCAAAATCAAAATCTTGTAAGACCTTACTTCCATGACATGCAATTTGCACTTCTACTGATAACTCCATCATGTGATAAGCTATGGAGAAGTTATTGTCATGGATGAGAATTTTGGAATGTGCAATGTGTTTCTATAATGCATCCATGTTTGGAAGAATTATACCGTGGATGTCTACAAGTGTGGCCCTAATCCTAGCTTCTTCCCTTAATAATTTTACTAAATAATGAAGTAACATTATTTGCAAAGGTTTCCAATGAGCTAAGAATAGTAGACAATTCTACTTGATTTATTGCAATATTTTGTTCAACTATCTCTAATACTTTGTTCTCAAATTTCCTCTTTGCTCTCTATAGTAACTTTTCTTGTCCATTTAGATCTTCATTGAATTTCTAGACAACTTCTACTAACTGAACCAAAATTGGTTGTGTACAATCAACCTTAGTTCTTAGTGCATCTACAAGTATTTTTTTTACATCTTCAAGCACTTGGTTTTCTCTTCTTTTTTCTTCTCTAAGCTTCTATTACTTAGCTCTCTTTTGCAAGAATTCACCCATGATGTTCATTTGATCATGATTCAAAGTAGAGACATCCCAATTTGGGATAACTATATCCTCATCAAGATCAATGTCTTCTTCTTTACCCTTATCCTTGCTTGAAACTTTAGTACTCGGTTGAGACTTGTTCTCAACTATCCTTATACTTGTTATTTGCACACTTGGAATTGTAACAAAAATAGAAATAGAAGGGCTAGTAATAGAAGTAGATATTTCACTAATAGTAGAAATATCTTTTTGTTGTGTACCCAAATTTGATGATGGTGAAGGCACTGGTTGCTTAGTAGATGAAGTGCTGATCACTTCAGTCAATATGGTACTCAGTTGAACAGGTGCAAAGATTGGTTGGGTGCATGGTGTTGCAATGGTTGCCATGACCAACTTGGCAGATGATTTCTTTGAGTTTGATGGTATTAAAGTTTTTCTTGGAGAGTGGGGAAATGAGGCCATTACTATTGCTGCAATCTTCTCTAGGTTAGTTTTCTCAATGCTCTGAATCTCACAGATATTCTCCTCTATAGTTTCTTGTTCTTCCTCCTCATCATCTAGATTTACATCATCTATTTCTATATCTTCTTCATCATCCATGTCGCTAACATGAACAAAAAAATACTTGGTTGATGAAGTTTGTAAAAATTCTTCCATGTAGTGTAGCTGTCTGTACCAAATGTTCAATGTCATTTACCAATATCATACATATGTTGAATTTCAAAGTGAGATTTTCCTCATTTTTCTTCATGGATTTTTTTTACCTCTTTTTCACTAAGACTCAACATGAGTTACCTCAAAGTTTGTTCAGATATATCTTTTGTAGTTTTCTTAGCATTTTACCATCTTAGCTTGATTGCTTGCATAAGCTCATTGGGAATTTGTTGTACAAGATGATTAGGAGAGTGGTTCCATTTACCTAATTTTGACATCATCATGTCTTCAACTTGCTTCTTCTCATCTACATTCTTGGTTTCATATCTAAGAGATTTGAAATTTTCCATTCCAGCTCCTCCTTCAATTTCCATTAATTTTTCTTGAAATGTAGGTAGAGGCTTCTGGAAAATAACTTCTTGAACATCCTCCTCACCTAATTTCAATTTCTTTCTTGATCTTGATGCTCTTCTTGTAAATACTATATTAGATGACTTTGTGGGTTGGGTAATGATAACCTTAACCTTCTTCCTTATATGTTCTTCTTCTTTAGACTTTGTTTCTTTTACTTCATTTTCTTCCACATCATCTCCTTTTCCTTCAGTCAATAGGAGAGTAGAACTTGCTTGCCTCAGCTTTACTATCCTCTTCTTTCCTTTATTAACTACTTGAGGAAGCTTAATTTCAAGTTCTATTCTTTCTTTGGCTTCATCATAAGCACAAAAATATGTGGCCTTGGGATCCACAAGTTTATTCAATACTACCTCAATGATATCATTGGTGTCATCAATGTTAACTTCATAGCTTAGAGGCTTAACCCACACCACTCTAGGTTTGACTACTTGAATGTACACTTTGTCATAGACTACCATAAAACAAACATCGTCCTTGTAATCTTCTACAAGTTTCTTTGGAATTCTACATTTTTTATTCATATTTTCATTGAATCAATCAAAATAGTTGTCCATGATACTAACAAAATTCTCACCCATCTCTACAATATATTCATCAATATGATATATAGTACATCTTTTCTCCATATGACTGAACCTTTAGAAGGGAATAATTTTTCACATAAAAGAATAAACAAATCAAGAGTGAACCAAACTTACATAAATTTTTTGTTGAAGTCCTGATACTCTCCATGTTCTTATTTAATTTATTTAGATTAACTCAACAAGGTCAAAGACATGTTGTTCTTCACTATCTTGAGAGCCATATCAACTGCCTCACATGACACACTATTGAGATGAATGGAGCTATAGGTCTTATGGGTGATCACATGAATTCCAAATTTCAGCTCCATGTTAGTCACATTGCTGATCTTCATTCATCTTCTATCCCATTCAGCAAGAGTCTTGTTTTCCAGTTCTACCTAACTTAGGGTTTTGGTAGTCTTTTCTTTGTTCAACATTGGGAGCCCTGCTATCCTGTGAACCCTTTTCTTTGTGATTTGAATAGGCTTCTTCAACCATACTTCCCATTGTGTACATAGATGAGAATAAAATTGATCCATTTAATTTGAAAATCACAAGGCATATGCAAAATGTGAGTTAAAACCTTGGTCTCCAAATGTTGATCCTGAGGTTTCAACACACTATTCACACATAACTTTTTTCTAGAGTCTCATCCATGTCTAGGGTTCCAATTTCTTGTATTGAACAACAAAAATGTGAATGAATATTGTTAATGAGTAATACCTTGGGAAAAATCTATGACTGAGCTGCAGTTGTGTCAAGTACTTCTGTAATTGTCAGACTCAATTTGAAGTCTGGTGCCTTCCAATTGACTCAAACCAATATCTCAGATTCTTTCCTAGTTTTGTTGCTGGAAGATGCCATGCTTGATAGGGTTTAAGAAAACATGAAATATTCAACAACAAACACACAGATCACTTGCAAGCATAGAAATCACCCTTTGCAAATATCTCTTTCAAAATTTATGGTGATAAATGAATTCAATTTCCTTCCTTTTAAAATTTTTTCACTTTTTAATCACCATAAATACTTGGTATGATCACTCATTCAATGAAAGACTATCTTCCACTTAGTTCAATCTTAATGCTAGGTAGAGTCATTCATAGCTTAGTGTCCACACAATATTTTAGTGTATCCTGACCTTGCTCGGTAGGGTCTTGCAACTTGACCTAGCTTAGTAAGGTTTTGAATTTTCACAATCACTCAATGATCCCTTTGCATCTTGAATGCTGATATGGATTTTTCATTCTAGCCAGCTGGAACTTATGTAAGATGTCTACTTTAGAGTCTCAATTCTAGTCATTCTTGTGGGAAATCAAGTTGAAATGCTTGAGTCACCCAATTCTTGAGTGACATTTGCTTCATGACTTAGAATTGCATCCTCAAAAGATTTTGGAATCCATTGCTGCCCCATCTACTTTCTAATTATGCAAAATTTGACTTTCTTTTCATCTTCAATCCTTCTAGTGTTCATATAGTTCTTCGAAAGATGTCCAAGTTCCATAAAAATAAAACATCTTCTAGTGGTGTCTCTTGTCCTCATGTGATGTTTTACACAATTTGCTCCAATGTGCCCAAGTTCACAATCTATTCTATTGGATTCAATATCTTGGTTTTGCATTCAGAAGAAATGTGTCCATGCTTCTTACACTTTTGACATTTACCTTCAAATTTAGGTTTCTCTTTGCATTCACTTGCTCTATGACCATGCTTATTGCAATTGTAACACTTTTCGTTGAATTTTGCTTTACTATTACTCTAATATTTTTTTGATGTATAACCTAACTTGCCACAATGATTGCACGTAGGCCTTTGATTCTTTTGAGCTCCTTGTTTGCATGATTTACCTTCTTTTGTGTATCCTATTCCTACTTTTCCTTTCTATCTATTTTGACTTTGCTCATTCAAATGATTCATCTCTACTTGAGAATTCAACATTCTCGCATTGGTTTTCTTTTCAGTGTCTAGATCATTTTGTAATCATTCATTCTTCGATCTTAGATTCTTGATTTCTTCATTTACATTAGTAAGATGATTAATGAATTTTTTTTTGTTGAAGGGTTAGATGCTGATTTTCATTGTTCTTTCTTCTATCTCTTCTTTAGCTTTGTCTTTTCCTTCCATGACTTTACCAATTAATAATTCATATATATTCTAATCTAATTACATGCATGAAATACTAAAAGTAGTAAAACATTCATAACACATTGACACAAGATATGGAAACCCAGAAACCTTCCAAATAGAAAGTAAAAATAGGGTGGGATGATACCCACAAGCTTTAGTGCTACAATATAAAGTTGGTTGGTTAAGGCTTACAATTGATCACTTTTGATGATCTTCCCTATAAGGAGCAATAAGGATTGCTAGGTCTACCTTGTTAAAGGATTTACAAAATATAAAATGAAGTATACACTCAGTAAATAGATTTTCAAAAGAATGTTAACTCTACCTTGTTAAAGGATTTAACTGATACACCTATTAGGATGAACCACTGTCTGATCTTTGATCCACAACTTTGATTTTCTAGTTGAGATTCCTTTGAAATGTAATGATCACCTTGTTGTGATAGATAAATCTTTTCTACTCCTTATACTACTTGTATCTTTCACACTTTTTCTCTCTATATTCACATCATATTTTTTCTTAATTCTTTTTTTCTTGGATGTGATATAATACATTACATATATACCAATCAAAATTACAATTCATCAAAGTCGGCCACAACATAGATTTCCAATAAGATCACAAAGTTGACTCAACTATTGACACTTGATTTTTGAATACAAAATCGATGAGGTTCTAATACTCAATAATAATTGTAAACACTTGACATCCTCATGCTCTTGGTAGATGTAGAATCTCAATTTATAATAATCACTTCATATTAGTTTGAACTCAATCAACACTGGTGACTCAGTGAACACTGCAAAACTAGACATATAAATTGAATCACTTGGTTGACATTGTATGGCTCGATCAACACTAACACTAATAGCTTAGTATAAACTAAATCACTTGGTTTTCCCTCCTTGACTTGGTCAACACTAGATTCATATCACTAGCATTGCAAGCTTAGTAGACATTGTAGACCACAGGTGACACTGTGTAACTTGGTTAACACTATGAAGCTCAATTAGCACTATCACTGATCAACTTGGTTAGTACTACTCAACATGAACTAAATATAGATTCTAGAACTTAGTAGCAACTATAGAACTCAGTAGTAACTGTAAACTAATGGATAAGCTTAGTAGAATCTTAACCAATTGACTAATTGTAAGTCACTAATAAACAAACTTGACCTTAATGTCAACAATATATATATCTATACATATACATATACATAAATATATATATGTGTATGTGTATGTATATATATATACACACACACATATACATAGAGATACATAAGTATATATTTATGTATGTATGTGTATGCATATGTACTTATATATTTATACATATACACATATGTATGTAAGATGTATGTATATATGTATATGTATGTGTGTATATATTTAAATAACCATGTACAAATATGTAGTACATATTAAGTTTACATATATGTAACTATACACATTTGTGTGGTGCATATTAGGTTTACATAAATATGTCCACATGTGTTTTTAATTCTACTAAACCCAATCAAGTTTTTCATATTTAAAAACTTGACTAGGTTTTGAAGATTAAAAAAAAAAAACATAACTAATGTTTTACAAAACCTAATCAAGTTTTTAAATGGTTGAAAACCAAATTGCATTATGCTTAGGTAATAGGCTTGGATAATGACCTTGTGGCTTGGGGGCTCATTTCCCTCCATTTCTCTCATTTTTAACTTCTTTCATTCTTATATTTTGGTTTCTCAATTTCATCATCATCAAGTTTACACATCATCAATTAGGTATTTATAAAATCACCACCATAATTACACACATCTTTTAACCTTTCTAACCTTATGTTATTTCTATTTTTGGAGATCATTAACATATTAAAGTTTAATTTTCTTTATCAATGTCTCCATAGTTCTCAAAGAAATGTATACAATTTTATTAATAGCTTTTTATGTCCTTAGATAATTTAAAAAAAAAAAAAAAAAACATATTATTGTTGTGTAGTTGATTCTATAAACTTAGAAAAAAAAACATTTTCAATTAGATTGATACAAGTTATGTCTAACAAATGAAAAAATGATTAACTTTCAAGACGTGTCTAATTAAAAATTACATATTTTTTAAAAAGAAAAACACAACTTCCAACTCTTACTCCTAGCCATCTTTCTACTAAAGTGTATCTTGAACTTATAAATCTATCTATATCTTTTATGATGCACACACAAGACACTCTATTATGCTTTCCTTAAAAAATAAGAATAATTTTTTTCATGCAATAGATTTGACCTTCTTAATCTTATCCAATTTTTAATAATTTTAGTGCTTTTTAAACTAGATTTAGAGTATTACAATCCTTATTCATTGCACATCTTCTAATTTTGATTGCATGACTCTCAAATTTCTCTTCCAAGTTAAGGTTTACCTTATTTCTGAAAAAATGTAGCCACTTATACCCCTTTGTTTTGCATACCATCTTGGTACACTCAACTAATGTTATACTCAAGGGTAATGAACTTAATTTTGTTGGAAAACTAACTTATTCAACTCTATATTTATCAACCTATTAGTGGGTAAACTAGAAGCATTGAATCCCCTATCCTTCCACTTCAACCTTTCCATATTTAAAGTCATTTTAAAGGAAGTGATGCCAATAGATAACCCACCAAAGATAAATGACCTCTAGCCAAGGAACATAAAAAAAAACAAGGAAAAAGAAAAAATGGACAAAGTGAAGAGATTCACCTTAGAGCCCCCTTGAATAAGAAACCCTTGCATCATTAGAAGGTAAAACTACCTCATCTCAAAAACCTTCAAGAAAAGACAAGAAAAAACAATTATGAAGTTTTTTCTTGTCATTTCTTGAAGGCTTTTGAGATGAGGTAGTTTTACCCTCTAATGATGCAAGGGTTTCTTATTCAAGGGGGCTCTAAGGTGAATCTCTTCACTTTGTCCATTTTTTCTTTTTCCTTGTTTTTTTTGATGTTCCTTGGCTGGAGGTCATTTATCTTTGGTGGGTTATCTACTGGCGTCACTTCATATTATTAGGTTTCTTTAGTTTTGGCAAACTTCTGACTCTTTTCACCTTATAGTAATATTGATTAAATTGTCAAAATTTACATGACATAACCTTTTATGCCATATCCACACATCATCAAATTGTACAACAAGATAGGTAGCATCATTCATGTCAAGATAAAATAGATTGCCTCTAGTTTGATCTCCATTTCCAATTAGTTTTCCATCAATGTCATAGATATTAGCCTTTTTGTTATCAAATTCAACTTTGCATCCTCAACTATTCAATTGTGAAACACTCAACATATTATAGTTAAGTCCTTCCACATAGTAAGAATTATCATACATGATCATGTGTGTCAATATTATTGATTCTTTTCCTTTTACTAGATAGGGTGCATCATTACCAAATATAACATTATTTCCATTGTAATACTCAAGGGTAATGAACTTACTTTTGTCTCTAGTCATGTGATGTGAACACCCACTATCAATGATCCATCTATCACTTTGGTTTACATGATATAACCTTTTGTGCCATATCCACACATCATCAAATTGTACAAAAAGATAGGTAGCATCATTAATGTCAAGATAAAATAGATTACTTCAAACACTAGAAGCATTGAATCCCCTATCCTTCCACTTCAACCTTTCCATATTTAAAACCATTTTAAAGGAAGTGACGCCAGTAGATAACCCACCAAAGATAAATGACTTCTAGTTAAGGAACATCAGAAAAAACAAGGAAAAAGAAAAAATGAACAAAGTGAAGAGATTCACCTTAGAGCCCCCTTGAATAAGAAATCCTTGCATCATTAGAGTGTAAAACTATCTCATCTCAAAAACCTTCAAGAAAAGAAGCTCTTGCAACACCAAGGGATAAAACACCCTTGAATAAGAATCTCTTCACTTTGTCCATTTTTTATTTTTCCTTGTTTTTTCTAATGTTCCTTGGCTAGAGGTCATTTATCTTTGGTGGGTTATTTACTGGCATCACTTCCTTTAAAATGGCTTTAAATATGGAAAGGTTGTAGTGGAAGGATAGGGGATTCAATGCTTCTACTATTTGAAGTATTGGAATCTCCTAGGTTTTTGATGCTTCCCCACTGTCAATGTTTCATCTATCACTTTGGTTAGCCTTTATTCTATTCAAAGGGGGTCAATCTAGTAAGATGAGGGGGTTTTATCCCTTGGTGTTGCAAGAGCTTCTTTTCTTGAAGGTTTTTGAGATGAGGTAGTTTTACCCTCTAATGATGCAAGGGTTTCTTATTCAAGGGGGCTCTAAGGTGAATCTCTTCGCTTTGTCCATTTTTTATTTTTCCTTGTTTTTTTTGATGTTCCTTGGCTAGAGGTCATTTATCTTTGGTGGCTTATCTACTGGCGTCACTTCCTTTAAAATGGCTTTAAATATGGAAAGGTTGAAGTGGAAGGATAGGGGATTCAATGCTTCTAGTGTTTGAAGTAATCTATTTTATCTTGACATTAATGATGCTACCTATCTAGGGTTGGAGGTTAAAACTACTAGAGGATAAAGTAGGATAGAGGAAAGAGGTTAAAGCATAGTATGAATAATTATTATACAATGAATAGTTGAGAGATTGGTTGGACATTGAAGTTCAGTGGTCTTGCCCTCTAAGCTATTTGGATAGTGGGTCCTTCTATCTTCTACAACTCCTAATAGGGTTGGAATCTCCTAGCAGGGATTCAAAGTCTCCTAATAGAGACTCATATGTACTAAATGTGTTTGTAGACTCCTAATAGGGTCCATCCTCTAACAAGGAATATATATATATCTTTGTGGGCATCATTCCCACTAGGGTTTTCCCTTTGATCAAGGGTTTCTTTAGTTAACAAATATGGTGTAATTGTGTATGTGCATCTTGTTATGGTTGTTGTTTACTTTGGTTGCATGGTTAAGATTAAGGTTGATAAATGTTTGAATTGGATAACTGATTCACCCTTGCCCCCTCTCAGTTATCTTGGTGGGCTATTATTTCTAACATGCCCCATAATAGAGTATCATTAGAGTCTATATTAATATAGGTGGAGTTGAGAGAGATTTGAATAGACCAAAATTTTTGATTAACATCCACCATATTCACCCACCCCCATTTCTCTAGTAATTGAATACATAAGCACCAAATCTCTATTTGCAACTATCAATAGTCTCTCCATCATTATAGATAATTTCCAATGGGTAATATAGAAGCCAAAAATCCTCCCAAAAACTCACCTATTCTTAAGGATATTCTTGACTCCTTGCATTGTATTCCAGATGGAAGATGCATTAGAAATTTGGGTGGAGTTGATAAACTCCTAAATCATGGGTTATTGAGATATATATTTATGTTTACAAATTGTATTACATTTTTTATCATCTTCAAGCTTAACTCTATTTAGCAAAAAGAGCTTTATTCATGAGTATAATAGGCCTTGTTCCTAGACCCTTTTGATTGATGGAAGTATAAAAAGGAAACAAAAATACTGAGAGGGGAGGGGGGTGAATAATAATATTAAGCACTTTCACTTTTCACCAATTCATTCACACATTCACTAGTTAACTTGTGCACGTAAAACTTGTAATAATAAAATTGCTATAATTTGTAAATCTGATCCATCACATGCATGAAAATAAACACATAGCACAATATTTGTTACCCAAAAACCCTCCAAGGTGAAGGTAAAACTAGGATGGGGATGACACCCACAAATATTCACTACTATAGTAATAAAGTTAACCTATTAGGGTTACAATTGTTGATCATAAAATATGATCTACCCTATGAGGGGTTTGTCCTGTTAAAAGCATTTGAGACTACTAGGTCTCAACTTGTTAGAGGATTTAACACTTATGATAAAGTAAGGACTTTACTAGGAGATTTAAAAATATCTATTAAGACCACTCTATTAAGAGATTTATCTTGATTCAAGTTGATTAAAACTAATTCAGTACTTGAATCTTAGTATGCTATGTAACTTGATTTTGAGTCTTCTCCTTGTTAACTAATCCTCTCTTTTGATTTGATAAATTTTTAATTTCTCTTCACTTCTCTAAATAGGTCACTTTTTTCTCTATTAAGAGAAAACAAAACTCTTCCACTAAATTATGATCTAATCTCAATCTTTTACTCCATCACTTGCATTTCACTCCTTGTTCACATACACACTCTTGTTCTTTCATCTCATCACCACACCACATGATCTAGGTTAAGATCGTTTCTATGTAAAGAGTTCTACAAAGAGTTTTCTAAATACTTCCATATTTTGCCTCTTCATCTAAATCGTTGATCACAAAACATAGGGATTTGTGATCCATGCCTTAAACACATAAAAATTTCTGTAACAACCTCTACAAATATTAAATGTTCCTTCCATGTCAGCTTGAAAACAATTTACCTAAAAATCTGTACCATTCCTTTCTTTTATGTATACTTTTCATTGCTTGCCCTTTACTATTTTCTAATACTTGACATCATTGATTCTTGGTTTGTATTATTCTTGACACATACTATGCAACTCAATACTTGTGCACTTTTTAATGCTTGATCAATGTTGAGCTCAACTTTTATAGAAAATACTCAGTGACCATACACTTACTCAACTCCTATAAAGATTAGTGAGTGAGAGCCCTTCCACACAGGACTCCCAGATACTTATGCACATGACTTGACCTATATAGAGTAGCTTGGTTGTAATGATGACCTTCTTACTCTATCTTGTAAATGATTAAGTGTTTAACACTAATAACCAACAATATTTAGAGATACCAAAAATCTCCTCCTTTGATATTAGTGGGAAAATATTTACATTGTTACAAATACAATCTGATAATGATCTCTCCTCCTATGTCTTATGACTTATGCCAAAAATAAATAATGAATAAACAATGTAAAATGATATAATACTTATCCACATACTCTTCTCTTTGACAACAAATTTAATCACTTCCCCTTGTTTTTGAATATGTATCTCATGATTTCTAGGGTTTAATAGGTGGAAGAAAATTGTATTTATCAATAAATATTTGATGAACTCGAGTGATCATGTATAGTACATGTTCTCGTGTGGTTCTTGTTGCTTCTAGAATGTGATTCTAAAATTGTAATCTTGTAGCCAAGTCAATTAAGCTCTCAGCCATTGAAAGATTGTGATATTATTTGATAAGATCATGGGTTGATTGCATCTCCCTTTGCATGACCTCTAAGTGAGGTATCAACATCGCTTGAATAGAGATCAATTTAGATCTCATGTTGTTGTCATCTTTCTGAAGCTCAACCAATGTGCCTTGAGAATTCAATAAATTATTATAATGACCAATACTAGAGCCTACTGACTATGAAATAATGTTGTTGAATCTCCTCATCTCATTTTGAATTTGATGTATTTGTGCTTGAATATCATTTGTGAATCTTGGCACATCTAACAAAATGTTGTACTTCTTGTATAAGTTTTGTCATAATCTATACACACTCTTGCAATTGAACTTTCTGCTTGGCAATTGTAATGGAAACTTTATCCAAAACCTTATTCTTGAATCTAGTAGTTGGCCAATCCATCGAGTTTTCATTTGATTCCATATTACCAAAGTTCACTTGTTCAACAATATTTGCAAGCTGGGTAATAATTGGGGCTTCTTCATCAAAGTTTTGAATATCAAAAGCATCAACAAAAATATTTTTCACATCATAAAGTACCTTCTTTTATTTATGTTGTCTACTTAACTCTTCTTGTCATTTCTTTTTCACCAAAATATCTTGTAACAAAATTGTTTTTTTTTAATATGAGATTTGCCAAATCCAATTGTGGCATCTCAATTATCTCATCTAGACTGACTTCAATATCTTGTGAAGTGTCCTTTATTAGTTTTCTTTTGCTTGGCAAAGGAATATTTTCTCCTAGCACTACTTTGGGACTTGGTGAAGGATTTTCACTACTTGTTTGTGCTTGTGCATCAATTCTTGAGACGACAATGGTTTCACTCAGTTCAGCTCTACTTATCTCTTTATTTTCCTCAATGTGAGGTGCTAAAACCATCTAACTAACTATACTTGTGTCTTTTACCTTGGTTCCTACCTCTTTATCTATGAATCTTGATTTCTTAGCCTTTAGAGTGTCATGGGTGTTGGCATATATTGGTGACATGCTACCTTGTAGACTTGGAACACCTTGTAAGGAAACTTGCAACAAAGAATATAACCATTTCCACATAGCCCATTATAGATCTAAAATAAATATGCACTTGAATCCACACACAATAGAATAGACAACATACTCATAGAAATTATGATAGAAGATATATCTGGGAAACCCTCATTAAGGGAAAAACCTAGCCACAAAAACATCCATCACCATGCAGTATTCTACAAAAATACCATTGCAATACAACCATGGAAGCCTTCCAAGCCATAGCTACAATTGAGAAATCTATGTGAACAAGAATTTATCCACACATCCCATGCCATGCTTCCAACCTTCACAAATGCTCCCTTGGCTAACTTGTCAAGCCTTGTCCTACTCAACTCTTTCCCCTCTTGCCTTATATCTCTACAACTACTCTTGTGGCCGCTTATATAGTATCAAGTCCCACAAAACTACCAAGTGTGTCATGCCCTAAATTTTACCAAGTAAAACACAATTTTTTTTTTTCCATCTATTATTATTACACAATAACTTAAGATATTTCCAAGATGACACACGCATGTTTTGGCTAGGTTTCTTAATCAAGTTGCAATTGGTGGTTACAACTAGACAAGCAATCAAGATTTTTAACTTTTGGGTCCATCTAAGTTCTCACAAACTTCCTCATCCAATTTAGAAGTACATTAAGGTTTCCATATTACTAGGTACCTTAAATAATCTTATATTATGGAATCCTTGATTTGTTACAATTTTGTTGTGAAATATTATTTAGGTGTACATACTTGTCTCTAGTGATGTGCCATGCAATACTAGGTATGTATAAAGGTTCCCAATAACCATTTTGTGTATAGTTACCTACGCATGTCATACCACTCAAAACCTATTATACACTAGTCATGTTAACCATAAAGTATTGAAGATAGTAAGAATATATGATCAAAATATTACTTAATATCTATTCTTTTGTATCTATGCCATCAAGTAAACCTATCTATTGATACTACTATGTTTACTCAACCCATTAACTATTGAACATAGTTTTGTTGTATATAATTGTTAATTGTGTATTTTCTTTGATGTTACACAAATGTCATATCAGCCATTAGACAAAGTCTACCAAGCTCAGACAGTCAGCAAAGAAATTTACAGTATCTACCGAACGTTCCTGAACAACACAAAGGAAAGTTAGCTCTTACCGAGCTCACTTGGGCATCAAAGGATTTTGTAGTAGAAAGTTAATGTTAACTGAGCTACCAAGGATAAAAAATGGAAATTCAATGTCTACTGAGTTCACTCAGTTATCGAAGAGGAAGGTTAGCTTTTACCGAGCTCACTTGGTAAGCGAAGGAAGGTTAGCTTTTACCGAGCTCACTCGGTAAGCGAAGGAAGGTCAGTATTTACCGAGTTAACTCAGTCACCAAAGGAAGTTGCAAGGTTTGTAGTGCTTACTAAGCCTCACTTGGTTAACACTAGGGAAACCATTCTGGAGCAGTGATCGCCGAGCTAGGTCAGGTAGCGAAGAATTTTATTGTTCTAAAGAATTAAGTTTAATTTTTTTTTGCAGCCAACTGATTTAATGTTTTTCAATTGTTGTAAACTTGTAATTGAGTCGACTTGACAATCTATAAGGTATATATGAATGGTCAAGTTGTGAATTCAAAAAGGAGAGAGTGTGGATGCATAAAAGTGTGAATGTATGAATGAGCGAATATGTGAGCGAATGTTGAGGAAGGATTAGATATCCTTATGAAGCTGCAAAATTGTATTCGATCAGTGAGGATCTAGTGAAGCAGAACAGAGATTTGTATTCAACAAAGATAAGTTGCATATATTTAAGATCACTTCATTTTTGCTTTGTAATCATTGTAACAGTGATTCAAAACCTCTTAACAGAGTTGGTTTGACAGCCATTTTGTAAATCCTCTAACAAGGTGACAATTTAGTTGAATTGTTTTAAAGACCTCTGACAAGGCCACTTCTAACAAGGTGATTAAATCCTCTAACAAGGTCACACCTAATAGTGTGTTTTGTAACCTTTAACAAGGTTGGCTCCTAATAGGGCTCACTTCAGAAGAGTGAAAATTGGTAACTAGTTACTTGGTGGTTTTTTCCAAATTGGGTTTCCACGTTAAATCTGGTGTCTCTTGTGTTCATGTTATTTCTTTATGCATGCATGTTAATCACTTTAAATGCTTAATAAGTTAACAGAACATCTATCAAGTTTCAACATTTATTTGTGTGGTTATCGAGTGTCAGCAACAACTTTATTTTAAGACATCTAAGGATCTGTGGATTTATTTTTGTGGTAACTGATTCACCCCTCCCCTCTCAGTTACTCCATCTCTATTTCCAACAATTGGTATCAGAGCTTTTGGTGCTTGTAGAAAATATTTCAAGGATCTAAGCTAAAGATTAGAATGTCTTACAAGAGAGAAATTCCAAGGCTTAATTGGAATAACTTCTCAGCATGGCAAGGGTTGATGAGATTTCATCTAGCTTCTATTGGAGACACAGGACTAAAATACCTTGATGAAAAATATACAGAACCAGCTGGTACACTATCTATTCATGATATTGCTGAAAAGAAGACTCACAACATTATGATGATAGATATAGAACCTGCTCTAAGTTATGAAGAATTTGATGATATCAAGGACTGCAAATCTGCCTTTGAAATGTGGGAAAAGCTGAAAGAGATCTATGGAGGAGATGATAATGTTAGAAGAGCCAAGGCAGAAAGTCTGAAAGGACAAATTTGATCAAATGAGGATGAGAGAGGATGAAAAAATTGCAAAATATGTTGAAAGAGTTAAAGCATGTGTCAGTGCAATCAAAGCTTCTGGAGGAGATATCAGTGAAGAGACAGTTATAAGTAAAGTTCTTAGAACTCTACTTCCCATTTATGCAATCAGAGTTTCTGCAATTCAAGAAAGAAGATGTGAAGCAAATCACAGGATAAATCTAGAGGCTATAGTTGGAAGATTGACTGCATTTGAACTGGACAACTTTGATAACTATGTTCCAGCTTCCAAGAACATTGAATCATCATTTGAAGCCAAACTTTCACTCAAAGAGAAAGGTAAAAAGAAATCTCAGTCAGAAAGTGAAGATGAATCAAACCAAAGTTCAGACAGTGATCTTGAAGTAATTGAAGCCCTTCTAGTAAGGAAATATTCTAGAGGCAGAGGAAAATACAAAGGTAAAGTACCCCTAATCTATTTTTCATGTGAAGAAGTTGGTCATATTGCTACTAGGTGTTCAAAGAAGCAGAATAAAGATGAAAAGAAAGATCACAAATGGAATGACAAGAAAGGTTTCAAATCATTGAAGGATAAAGGTAAGAAAACATGTTTTATGGCTAAAGACTCTAATGATTCTAATGATGAAGAAGAAGATGAAATTGTCTACATTGCTATGAAAGATGAATCTGATAATGATGAGGAAATGACACTAATTTCTCATATGAGAAAAAATGATACATGGATCATAGATAGTGGTTGTTCTCATCACATGACTAGCGAAAAAACTAAGTTTGAATACTTTCAAGACTAAGATGGTGGCAGTGTAAGATTTGGTAACAATGAACCTTGTTGTATAAAAGGAAGAGGAAAAATATCTCTAACCTAGGAACTTATATTGGATAATGCCTATTGGGTAGAAGGACTAAAGCATAATTTGTTAAGTGTGGCACAACTACTCAATAATGGATTCAAAGTAGAATTCATGCATGGTAAAGCAAGACTGCTGGACGACAAAGGAAAGCTTATTGGATTAGGTACTCAAACTAAAGGTAACTTGTTCTATCATGAACTAGGTGAATGTTCATGTTTCATTGCTCAAGTAGAAGAAAGTTGGCTATGGCATAAAAGGTTGTGTCATGTAAATTTTGATAATTTGGTAAAAATAAGCAAATTCAAGAAAGTAAGAGGCATTCCTAGCATAAAGAAACTTGAGGTTGGTCTATGCAAAAATTGTCAGATTGGAAAGATGGGAAAGACTAGTTTTAAAAGTAAAAACTATCAGTCTAAAGATATATTAGAAATTGTGCATACTGATTTATGTGGACCCACTGGAATTGAAAGCTATACTGGAGAAAAGTTCTTCATTCTTTTTGTTGATGATTACTCAAGAATGATGTCAGTCATGTATCTAAGAAACAAATCAGAAGCATTTGAAAAGTTCAAATGGTATTTAGCTAGAGTAGAAAAGGAAACAGGGAAAAGATTAAAATGCTTGAGGTTAGACAGAGGTGGAGAATTCTTTTCACATGAGTTTAATAACTTTTGCATTGAAAGAGGAATCAAAAGACAAGTATCAGCCCCTGGAACACCCCAACAAAATGGAATAGCTGAAAGAAGAAATAGATCCATCATGGATTGTGAAAGAACTTTAATGATTGAAAAGAGCATTGCTATCAAATACTGGAAGGAAGCTATCAGCATTGCAGAAGCTATCAACACTGCAATTTATACCTTGAACTGAGTACAGCTAAAGAAAGGCTCATTCAAAACCCCCTATGAATTATGGTATGACTATAAACCTAATGTAAGTTACCTTAAAGTATTTGGAAGTAAATGTTACATTTTGAAAGAATCTAGAAAAGGAAAATTTGATGTGAAAGGTGATGAAGGTATATTCTTTGGATACTCATGCAAAAGTAAGGCATATAGATGTTTGAACTTGTCTACTCACAAAGTCATAGAAAGTGCAAATGTGAAAGTTGATGAGTTTACAGAAAGGACTGAAGAAGAAAGCAAAAGGGAACTAGAAGATTATAAAAGGTTTGTCTTCAGTGAACCTGATACAGTACTAGTTACATCAGAGAATCATGAAACTTCTACTCCTGAGTCATCTGTAACCGAGTTACAGGAAGTTCAAACCGAGCTACTGAGCCATAACAAACAGAACTTGAAGTTGAAATGCAAGAAGACAAAAATGAAATCCATTCAAAAGGCAAGGAACCTGTATTAGCTAAGTATTTTAGGAGATATCATTTAGCAGATCAAATCATTGGAGATAAATCTAAAGGAACCATGAAAAGAAATAAGTTGAAAGGTACTTGTTTACTTGCTGATTTTGAACCTATAAATGTCAAAGATGCATTGGAAAATGATAGTTGGATTGAGGCTATGAATGAAGAAATAGAGAAAATAGAGAAAAATAAGACACAGAATCTTGTACCCAGACCTAAAGACAAAAATGTGATTGGAACTAAGTGGGTATTTAGAAATAAGTTGGATGAAGATGGTAAGGTATCAAGAAACAAAGCTAGACTAGTATGCAAAGGATATGCTCAAGAAGAAGGAATAGATTATGGAGAAATTTTTGCTCCTGTTGCAAGATTGGAAGGAGTCAGAACCTTACTAGCATATGCTGCTCACAAAGGATTCAAAGTTTATCAGATGGATGTCAAGTCAGCATTCCTCAATGGTATACTAGATGAAGAGGTTTAAATTAAAAAACCTAAAGGTTTTGTTGATCCAGATAAGAAGAACATGGTCTGCAAATTACACAAGGCATTGTACAATCTGAAACAAGCCCCTAGAGCATGGTATGAAAGATTGCATAACTATCTTATTCAGATTGGTTTTCAAAGAACTAATGATAACAGTAGCTTGTATATTAAGGAAGGACCAGATAATAAGATTGTCTTGGCAAAAATATTTGTAGATGATACTGCTTTCACAGGGAATGATGATCTGTGCAAAAAATTCTCAGAACAAATGAACAAGGAATTTGAAATGTATCTACATCACTCAATCAAAATACATCAAGGAGATATTGAAAAAGTTTGGAATGGAGGATTGTAAACCAGTTGGGACTCCTATGTGTACCAAATTAAAACTTACCAAGGAAGATGAATCAAAAGAAGTAGATCAAACATTGTATAGATCTATGATTGGAAAGTTGCAGTATGTAGTTCATACTAGGCTAGTTATTGCCCTTGCAGTTGGTATTGTAGCAAGATTTTCAACAAAACCAAGAGAAAATCACATGATGGAAATCAAAAGAATAATGAGATATTTGAAAGGAACTGAAGAGTATGGCTTATGGTATAAGTTTGGAGGAAATTTGGATTTGAAAGTGTTTACTAATGCTGATTGGGCAGAAAACCTTGATGACAAAAAAAGTACAAGTGAAGATGCATTCTTTCTTGGAAAGAGGTTGGTTTCTTGGACAAGAAAAAAGCAGAATTGTACATCTCAATCAACAGCAGAGGCAGAGTATGTTGCAGCAGAAGTAAACTGTTCCAATATTGTTTGGTTTAAACAATTGTTGGAAGGCATGAAGATGGAAATCAAAGAACCAGTTGTCATGTTCTGTGACAATACAAGTGTAATCAACATATCTAAGAATCCAGTGATGCATTCCAAAACCAAGCACATTGCAATAAAATATCATTTTGTTAGAGAATTGGTGCAAGATAAGGAGATCAGATTGGAATATGTTCATACAAAGGAACAAATTGCTGACATATTCACTAAGCCATTACCTAAGGATTCATTTTTGTATCTAAGAGGTAAGTTAGGGGTCACTCCCCTATCTGAAGTTCACTAAAATGAAGTTTTAGTGATGCATCAACTCATACCAGATTGAAGATCTATCAGTTGATGCAACATTACCAGAAAATATTGCATATGAATCAGTACTAAAGGTACACTAAAATTCATTTGAGTTGAGTTGTCTTTGGCATGTGTTGTCAAAGAGGGAGAGTTTTACTGTCATATCTCTCTGAAATTTGTTCAAAATATAAAGAGTTTGCCATGTAATTCCTTCACAGAGGGAGATTACTATAAGAGGGAGAGTTTTCTATCTTAGAGGGAGAATTGTTATGTTGACATGTTGTGTTTCCATATAAGAGAAAGACTTGTTTTCAAATTTCATTTCTGCTATGACATGTTGTGTTGCCATCAATGCCAAAGAGGGAAATTGTTGGATACAATTGTTAATTGTGTATTGTCTTTGATGTTACAAAAATGTCATATCAGCCATTAGAGAGAGTCTACCGAGCTCAGACAATCAGCAAAGCAATTTACAGTATCTACCGAACGTTCCTGAATAGCACAAAGGAAAGTTAGCTCTTACCGAGCTCACTTGGGCATCAAAGGATTTTGTAGCAGAAAGTTAATGTTAACAAAGCTACCAAGGATAACAAAGGGAAAGTCAATGTCTACCAAGTTCACTCAGTCATTGAAGAGGAAGGTTAGCTTTTACTGAGCTCACTCGGTAAGTGAAGGAAGGTTAGCTTTTATCGAGCTCACTCGGTAAGCGAAGGAAGGTCAGTATTTATCGAGTTAACTCAGTCACCAAAGGAAGTTGCAAGGTTTGCAGTGCTTACCGAGCCTCACTTGGTTAACATTGGGGAAACCATTCTAGAGTAGTGATCACCGAGCTGGGCTGGGCAACGAAGAATTTTATTGTTCTAAAGAATTAGGTTTAATTTTTTTTTTGCAACCGACTGATTTAATATTTTTCAGTTGTTGTAAACTTGTAATTGAGCCGACTTGACAATCTGTAAGGTATATATGAAAGGTCAAGTTGTGAATTCAAAAAGGAGAGAGTGTGGATGCATAAAAGTGTGAATGTATGAATGAGCGAATGTTGAGGAAGGATTAGATATCCTTATGAAGTTGCAAAATTGTATTCGATCAGTGAGGATCTAGTGAAGCAGAACAGAGATCTGTATTCAGCAAAGATAAGTTGCATATATTTTAGATCACTTCATTGTTGCTTTGTAATCATTGTAATAGTGATTCAAAACTTCTTAATAGAGTTGGTTTGACAGCCATTTTGTAAATCCTCTAACAAGGTGACAATTCAGTTGAATTATTTTAAAGACCTTTGACAAGGCCACTTCTAACAGGGTGATTAAATCCTCTAACAAGGTCACACCTAACAGTGTGTTTTGTAACCTTTAATAGGGTTGGCTCCTAAAAGAGCTCACTTCAGAAGAGTGAAAATTGGTAACTAGTTACTTGGTGGTTTTTCTCAAATTGGGTTTCCACGTTAAATCTGGTGTCTCTTGTGTTCATGTTATTTCTTTATGCATGCATGTTAATCACTTTAAATGCTTAATAAGTTAATAGAACATCTATCAAGTTTCAGCATTTATTTGTGTGGTTACCGAGTGTCAGCAGCAACTTTATTTTAAGACATCTAAGGATCTATGGATTTATTTTTGTGGTAACTGATTCACCCCTCCCCTCTCAGTTACTCCATCTCTATTTCCAACAAGTTTATCGTATATGGTCTACTCATACTAGTTACTAACTAACTTAATTTATCAATGTCTCTTATTAACATGTCACCTATCAACTCACTACTAAATATTTACTTCCTTAGTAACTTACCAAATTCTCCCTACTACCATGATAGTTGACTTATATCATAAAAATTTTCTTCCATGAATAAAATCTTACCCATTTACCAATTAATTTTCCCCTAATCAATTCCCATGTCCAAACCAAGAGTCACCTCCCAAATTATATATATGTATATCTTTATACTTGTCCTCGAGGTGATGTACCTATTTACTAATATTTTCTTTGCATGACTTACTAAGATATTATTTCTTAATGTCATCACAATTTCACATTTCTCATGATATGCTATGCTCATGGATTGCGTTTTAAGGGAAGTTTAGACAAAATAACTTAACATAAATATATACATTATTTAGTATTTACATATATAAGAACATTCCAAATTTCCTCCTAGAATTAAGTATTTTATATAAAAGACAATAAAATTATTAAAAACATATGAAAACATGCATCACATTTCATATCTCAAGATATAACTACACTCCTACTTACTATAACTTTTACTGATCTTAATATGATCTCAAATACTAAGATGCTTTCAAATTAAACCTACCTAATACAACATGACTACTAATTAATCATCTATTATTAATCCCATATCAAAATACCTTTCTATTTACTAACATTAACCCTTCAATTGTCCTAAAGACTAACCTAATAACTACCCCTTATCAAACTTTACTAACTATCTTTTCTAACCACTATTCCAACTCCCTTAACCCAATCTATTAACTTCCTAATTTAATCATCTATTCCTTAACTTTCTAACCTTCCTATCCACTCACTACCACATATTGTCTTGTCCCTAAAATTTAATAAATATCCCATTTAATTTTAAAATACACTCTTAACATATAACATGAAATATCCAAAAACAAATAAAAACAAATTATTGCTCACTACTACTATATTAATTCGAAAAAATATTATTAACAACCCCACAAGGAATTGACATAATCCTAATAACTTTTAACTAACCTACCCACTTCCCTTGTGCCACCTAAAACTATACTCTTTCTCAAAGCATATTTACTTACCCCAAGACATGTCATATTACAACTGACCTTAATAACTTTATTAGTTAATATTGAAAATATAACACTATCTTACTCTTAACTATCATATCCCTAATTTCTAACACTACTCCCCACACTCCCAAATCAAATTTCTACCCATGGGTCACATGCCCCTTACTCTGTCCAAAGGTTTAGACAATGATAGTTTTTACCTCCCCTCATAACACCTATTTGCAAGGTATAGAAAATAATGATCCCAAGATGTTGTAAATCTAACATGGGTCATGTCTCCAACACCAACCATTGCTCTCCTCTTTCCAAGCATAGGGCTCCTCTTTCCTAGGCATGCTGGGTCATGAGAAGTCAAAATTTTAAACTTTTTAATATTTCCAACTTGTTGGGTGCCTAGGAAGGATATAAATCTTATGTCATGTTAGAGGAAGGCTCTTATCATTGCCATTTCACATAATTTTCAAAGTGTGACTAGTCAAGAACACCTAGTGGGGACCATAGCCCCTTTTCCCTATATTTGAATATGGTAATTTGCTATGAAAATGTAATGCCTAGGTTTAATAAGAATCACCAATGTTTTTATTAATTTTGTTAATGAATATATTTGTATTTTTGGGTTTGGTTAAAGTGTTAAATTTAAATTTTCTTTTATTTGGTACCATGCTATATGCAGAGGTCCTTATCCTTAGGGGTTAGTCCTTCTAGGTAGAGTGTTGTTTTGTATTCCAATGTGAGTGGACATATTTGTCTTTTAAATGGTTATTTATTTTAATTTTCTTCTTACCTCCTAAATGGAGTCATTATTTTAATGGTATCTTATAAGGGATATTCTTTCCTATTATTATATTGCTCTATTATAGGCATGTATTTATTTTTCACATTCTCATACATTTTCTAGAGAATAAAAAGTATAGCTACAAGAAGGTAAAAATTTGGTGTCAAGGTTTTTATTCTCCATGGTTCTTTTAGGACACCACAAAAATGAAGTGCCACTGATTTGACTCAACTTCCCTAAAAATTTAATTTGCAAGTGGATGTTACTATAACATTTATCTTGTCTATAGAGCTATTAGAGCTTGGGAATACAAATGGATTAGTGTTCATGCATATACAATGAGCTATCAAAACATAATAATTTTGCTTCTATTTTATTGAATGTATAACACATAAACTTATAATGCAATCATCTATTTTTGATGTAAATCAACTATATCAAAAAGGATATATATCAACTATGAAGTATTCTATCAAAGGATTTATAATTAACATAAGGAGAAGGGTGTCATTACATAACTTCTTCGTCATTTATTGAGAAACTCATAATGAATATATAAAGGCTACTATATTCAGTTCTCTCAAACTTCACATTTTCAACATTATGCAATAACATGAAATTTTCATTTTACATCACATTGAAACAAAAGGAGACTTAACATCACAACACATTTTGTGATTACATGGGAAGATTGGTCTCTCTACACACTTGATTTTTCAACATTGTCAAGGGTGAAACCCTAATATCTCCAAGGAATCCATCTCCACAAAGCTTGCAACCACACACAAACTAGGAACCATGGAAGCTCACCTCCCATCCTAGGATTCTATGAATCCACCCATCGAGCAAGGGAAACAAGTCTAAATGGGATACACACACACACAACACTTGCTAATGCATAAAACATATCACATAACACAAAATAATCCCTCCCATGGCTTACACATTGATTCACCACTGGAACCATTGAACATAGGATGAAGGTGTGGTTTCAAAAAGGAGACTTTCCATATCACCACATATCTACAATAAATAATTTGTATACCCTTTTGGGGCTTTCACAAAAATCCTCCAACATACTACCATTAGTTATAGAATCCTTGAATACCCATACTCCATAGTCTTCTTTTCTACACCATCATTTCCCTTATCACACCCAAAGTAAGATATGAATGAATATGGCATACAATGGAGCCCATACTCCAAGGTTTTCAACTATATTTCAAGCCCAACTAAGCCCTTCACCGTAGACTTCTCTTCCCTTCCCAAAGGATGAGTGAAGCCCTCACACCCATAACAACACTTGACATTCAAATCAAAACCAAAAGGATCAAGAAAGAAAACCAAGAAAATTGCATGAACACAATACATATTCTCACCATCACAACACAATATCAAAATATACAATACCAAGATTCACTCTACAATTCATGATCCCAAAACCATTACTCCATACTTGTAGATTCATTATACTATGCTAAAAGAAAAACAATGGTTTTGCAACACCAAACTTGGTCCAAGCTAAGGCAGTGAGAGTTGCTATAGAGCTCCCTTAATCTCTGATGCAAGAGCATCTATAGGTATAAGGGAAATCCTATGTCACCCAAAAAAAATGTACCTAGACTTAGTTTTTATTTCTTCTATTTTTAGTTCTAGATACCCATTTGGGTCAAATAAAGGTTCCAACTCTCACAGTTCCACTATCAGTGTTCTAAGATAGAGTATCTGAACACCTTGGGATATATGTAAATGCCAAAAAAATAGGAGTATGTAATTGAGCCATAATTTTGGTGAAATAGAAGGTATAAATTGGTCAGATGAATGTAATTGTAATTTAGAGCATTCCAGAAAAAGAACCAGGTCAAAAGGCCCTGTAGTTTGAAAGTTATTGCAGTTTTTCAATTTCTAGAGACCTCCTAAGGATGCTTCAAAGTTAGGTTAGGGGCATTAAATGACCTTTAATAGGGCCAAAAAATGGGGAATGAGCAAAGCTGGTCCATAGGGCTATAGAGCACTTCGAGAGATTTCCAAAAATGTAAACGGTTTGTCAATCGGAGCTACAGTTCAAAAGTTATGCCTCCTGAAAGTTTGGTTACCATTTCCGGATTCTTCTAATTTTGTGCCGACTTCTATTGCAACTTCTAGAACCTTCTATTTGGTTGGTGGATGCCTACTAGCACTTTCTAGAATGTATTCCTAATCCTTAACTCTCCAGGGTCTATTTAAGGATATTTCTAGCATTGTAAAAGGCAGTTCGGAGTGGAGTTTCAGAGAAGGTACAGGGAGAAGAATTTATCTTCAGATTTATGTTATTGTAAGCCCATAGGGCATGTTTTGGAGTCTATTTCTTTTCACTTAGTGTACTTGCATATTTTCACAGTTAATAAAATTTTCCTTTTCCTATTGTGTCCATTTTGTACTTGGGTTGTGTCCCCATCAAGTGGTATTAGAGCTGATTTTCTTGAGTGTGTAGACAAAGCGCCGACTGTGAGGCAGTTTGCACCAGGACTTTGTGGTTGTGGGGTCGAGTTAAGAAGATGCCTCCATGAAGAGAGCATGGCAAAAGGGTCAGAGCTATTAATCCTGAGGAGGTTAGAGCCCTTCAAAGGTAGGTCCAAGCATTGCAAGAGGAGCTCCGTAGGGGAAGAAATGTTGCTGCAGGTGATGAAAGTGAGGTTGACAATGAAGAAGAAGAAATTGGACTAGAAGGGGAATTTGATGGGGAAGTTATGAATTAGGTAGAGGAAAGGCTTTTTAGGGCCATGATGTATTTTAACTTTCCCACCAAAATTCATAATTCATATTGCCCTTCTCGCCTTTGAAATATCCATAGTCAAATACCCATGAAATATTAAAAAATACCAAAGTTTTAAACCTTATGATATATTTTGCGCCCCGCAAGTTCTCTACCGTCAGATCTAAGGAAGATCTACGGAGGGTGCTGTCTCGCTATGGTGAAGTTGTGCGAGATTTATGTTAGCGACATCGTGCCTTGTTGACGCGTGTCCAATGGGTCTAGTTTGTAGGTCGTCCAAGACTCTTTGGCGGGTCAAAAAAGTTTTACGACAGATAGTCAATTTTCATGGGCCGAAAAGTTCAAAAGGCGGAAAGGTGCCATGTCGCCATCGAAAAACCCACAAGTTTTCTAATAGCGACATAGTGCTCAACTGGCCAGAGGTTGTTCTACAGTGAGTCCCAGTGATCGGCGGGCAAGGTTCGCAGCAACGGAAAGTCACCACGGCAAGAGCTTCAAGCAAGTGGTTGGGTCCCATTTTTCATCTGCCCAGTTGGTAGAGTCCGGTGCCATGGTGGTGAATCATTGGAAGACACGTGCATATCAGAAGACATGTCATTGTTGGGCACCATGTCGCTATGGGAAGTTGGCCTCGATTTTCCCATAGCGACATAACACCTGGGTGCCACATGTTCCCTCAGTAGGGTCAAAGTAGTACGGACCCTCCAGGTTAGTGCCTCGTCAGACCAGGGTGGTGCTTTGTTAGGCCAATGGGGAACAACCACGTATGCCAGGTTAGAATATAGATAGATCATGGGACCGGATCTTCAACGCAACTAGTATAGTAAGGGGTTAAGTTCTCCACCGTTGGATCTGCAGAGATCAACGGTAGGCACCATCGCACTATGGAAGAGCTGCACAAAAATTATGATAGCAAGTTGGTGCCTAGAGGACATGTGTCCTCGTGGGTCCAGGTTTGGAGGCACAAGAAATATAAACAACGATACATGGTTAGTTTCTATTGATCGATGACCTGAGGAGCAGTATCTATCGTTGGCTGTCAGATCAAGGAGAATCAACGAAAGATGCCATGTCACTATGGTGAAGTTGTGTGATCTTTACCATAGTGACATAATGCCCATATACCATGTGGATCAGTAGGGCCAGGTCTCACCATGTACACCAGGTGTCATTTGAGTGTGGTGCATTTTTTGAGGTGGTGCCAGATATGATGGGCCCGAGGTAAGGACAACACAGTGGTACGACGAGTCTTCATGATCATCAAATTTTAGGCAGATCAATGGTTGGCCCTATCTTGCCATTGGAAGTTGCACGGTGGATACCATGGTGACACAACGCCTTGTTGACACATGTCTCACTGGCTTAGCCAAGGTTAGCAGTTAGTGGCTAGCAATTAGTGTGATCGCTATAGTTAATGATAATAGTTTGAAGGGTGGCGCAGTTAGTTCAATAAAAAGAGGTCAAACACAGAAAGACTTAGCAGGGTGGCAAAAAGATAAAAGTTATTGGTCTACATAGCTCATTCTGGTGCCAAGGATATGTTGACTTGTCGGCTCTGCTAATTCATGCACCAAAAAGGGAAAACCAAGGGTTATCTTGCGGATCTAATCTTGGTGATCAATCCAAACCACCAGAAATGAATGCAAAACATAGAAGGACACTCCACCATCTCAGTCGATCCATCTACCTAGTCAGAGCGTAGTTATGGCACCATTTTTGGGCATTATTTGGCAAAAAAGATCAGATTTTCTTCAGATTCCCATGATTTTCCTTCACAGGACTTAATGGTAAGTAGCTACAGGGTCACTTCAGCTAGAAGAAGATCTCAGTTATGCCTGAACTATAAAGGCAAATTTTGTAGTTTTTGAAAAAAGAGGACTCCTTTTCTTATTTCTCTACTACTACTCACAGGTCTACAGTGTAAAATTCCCTTTGTCTCTGAGCTGTATAACATTCTGTATCATCTCCTTCAGCCATCAATGTGTATGTGCATCCATCTTGCCTCTCATTGGTGTATTGTTGAGATCTGTGGCTTGCATATTGTGTCTATTTTTGGCCTATTGGATAATATATAAGTGAAATCCTTTTCCTTGTGTTATTCAGTTTGGTTTCCTGATCTGTATGTGGTTATTGACTGACATAAGTCTAGGTGTGTATGTCTTTTGAATGTCATCTTGGTTTTGTAGTGCATATATGGGCAGAAATAAAGTCTGAACACTCTATTTTGGTGCATCACCTCCTTAGATTAGACTAGGTAGATTTGCTTTCGTGCTCTCCTTCTCCCTTTTCCTCTCCAAGAGTAGATAGGTGCATCCTGATAGTAAGAGGATGTCAGCCTTCTCCAGAGACTCAACCTCGCAGTTCAAGTCTCATAGCTTGGAGGTTGTTTCCATGTTTCACTAGGTTGTCCTCGTGCATAGGCCTTGGACAAGGGTGCAAACCTAAGTGACAATAGTCTTTGGCACGCCGAGTGGGACTGCATATTAAAGATTTAAAGTCTACTGGTGTCAAGAAGAAAAAGTTTTAGAGATTAATGTTGAAGAGGTAGTGTTGGCTTCAGTATTCAAGCCTTTAAGAGGCTGATCCTTCAAAGTACTTGGTGACTCTGAACATCAACAAATCTGGTTCTAGGCTAAAGTTGTAGTGATTCATGCCCAGAGCTGAAACAAGGGCATCTTCTAGAGGTAAATTTCAATATCAAGAGCTTTCTCTTTCAAATCCTAGAAGAAGGAAGACTAGAACTTCATTATCACCAGTTAGGGGTGTAATAACAATTAATATACCTGTAAGATCTGTCTCTACTCCTCCTGTTGCTTGAACTCAGCCTAGATTGCCATCAACACTCATCAATAGAACACTTGTTTACATGGCACAGCCAAGAGTTCATTCTTTTGCCACCTTTAATGGTGGAAGTCCTCTATTGTTAGCCCAAAGACATGATATACCAGTATCTGCACTAAAAAGTATACCTAATTTTACTGGTGAAACTTCCATCTCCCGTTTAGAGCATATCCAAGAAGTAGCAAATGTCTGTAATATTTATGGTATTATAGAGGATGATGTTGCTGTCAGACTTCTAGCCTCATCTTTAAAAGGAAAAGCATTACAGTGGTATAGAGGCTTAGCTCATGGTTCTATAACTGATTGGGATGGACTAAGAGAAGGGTTATACAAACATTTTGAGGATACGAGTGACCATCTGTCACTTTTAGAGCAGTTGACTACTATTAAAAGAGCCCCCCATGAGTGTATGACCGATTTTAACTATAGATTTCAAAAGACATGGGATAGAATACCTACTACAGTGAAACCTACCCCTGGTAATGCCTTCTTGCATTACCTTAGAGCTTTTAACAGTGATATTGCCACCACAATCCAAACTATGGGAGGAGATACCTTGCCTAATGCTTATGAGATAGCCATAAAAGCTAAGAACATCCTAATACAAGGAGGAAAGTTGGCTCCAAGGCCCCCTATGCCTTTCTTTCCTGATGTTCCCAACCACTAACCAGCAATGGCCCCTCTTCCTACAACTTCTACATCACAAGCCCTTACTCTAGTTCCCCAAGCTTCCACATCCTCAAATAGGATAGATGAACTCAAAGAAATGCTCCAAGGTCTAGTGCTAAATACAGATAAGCGAGAGAAGACCCTGGATAAAAAATTGCAAGAGCAAGGGAGGGAGTTGAAGGACCAAGGGAAGAGATTAGAGGATAGTTTTTCTATGATACAAAAAATGAGTAACAAGGTGGTGGCCTTAGAAAGGCAACAAGCTCAAGGTGGCAAGCCTCCCCAACTGCAATATCAAGCTCCAAATGGTGGTAGGCCTCCTAATTAGTGGAATAGCTTTTTTGATCAGGGTAGGCAAAATAGTCATGCTTCTGCTTCAAGCTCAAATTAGAATAGAGCTATAGTACCTCAAAATAACTTGGCCCAAGATCAAGATTTCTGTCCTTCTTGCAACTATTCTTATACCTATTACATGTGCCAGAAGGTAGAATCTTAGTTGGCCCTGACTGACCAAGAACCTATAGTAAAGCAACCATACAAGGAAGATCATCCCAAGGAGGCCTCATATATTCAAGGACGTGATGATTGCTATTTCATGAATCATCAGATTGGGGAGCATTGTAATGTAAACCAGGATTTTGTTGCTCATAAAACAAGAAGTAAGAAGAGAGCTATGGAACATGCTGCCCCTCCTTCTCCTAAGTAGGCCTCAACTTCAAGTGCTACACCTCATATACAAGAAGAAAATGAACAAACAAGTACTTCACAGCAGCAAAAGCAAGATTGTAGAAAGAAAAATGCAAGTGATCCTTATGTTGCCCCATCTCAACCTCTTATAAGTGCAACTCCCAAAGTTGCTACCAAAGTCCCTAATACACCTTTTAGTGTGGTAGAGAAAATGAAGAAGACCAATGTGAATATTTCTATGTGGGATGTTGGTTCTACCATACCAATGCAGAAGAGGATGCTACAGCAAGAATTAGAGAAGATTGAACCCAAGGATTAGCCATCTACCATAGAGAGTGCCACAAGTCTAGTACAACCAGCAGGGGATGTGGAGATAAATAAAAAGGTTAGACCTCCTCCATTTTATGTTTCTCTGATTATAGGGGGCAAATTAATCCACAATTGCATGATAGATTTAGGGGCTAGTAGCTCAGTAATGCCTAGGTGTGTTGCTGATGCTTTAGGAATGAAATATGAGCCCATTGTTAGGGATGTGTTACAATTAGATGGTAGTACTATCAAAACTGTAGGTATCCTTAGGAATGTGGAGATGGCCCTACATGCATGCCCTAGTTGCACTGTGATTCAAGACATATCTGTTGCTGAAGTCAAGCCCTATTTCACCATCTGTCTTTCAAGAGACTTCACTACTCAAATTGGTGGATTCATATCTTCTGATTGGTCATATATGTCATTTAAGACCAGATATGGAGCCAATGCCTCAATTAGAGTAAAACCTCAAGCCCTTCATCACACTGAATCTTACACCCCCAACTTCATCAATATAAATTGTCCTATTCTAGAGATGGATGAAAATGACATAGTAAATGAGCCTGCCACTTCCATAGTGAAGATTCCTGATTTCTTCTTGGATGAGTGGGCAAATGCGTATCGGTTTGAGCCTATGTTAGATACTCTTGAGACAAGCCTTGGTACATATTTCATAATAGAGAAAGATGCTCAAGTTCCTAATCTAATCAGGACTAATGATGATATAATTTGGATATGGAGTATGTACTTTGATGGCTCAAGGAATAGAAATGGATCAGGGGCTGGTGTTATGTTGATCTCTCCTACACAAATAAGATACTACTTCTCCTTTAGGCTCCAATTTAGTTGCACCAATAATGTGGCTGAGTATGAATCCTTGATTCAAGGTCTCTTACTTGCCCAAAAGAGAGGAATTCAAGCCTTGAAAGTATATGGAGATAGTGAGCTGGTAGTCAATCAGGTGAGAAACCAAAATATCACCAAAAATGTCCTGCTCAAGTCTTACAAACATAGAGTTTGGGATTTTCTTGAGGGCTTCAATGCATTTAACATTCAGAGCATTCCTAGGAAGAAAAATAGACATGCTGATAGACTTGTAGTAGTGGGTACAGCTTATGATGTACCAAGGAATCTCGATGAAGAAAAGACGCAACAAATAAAGGTGGTAGTGAGGTCTGCCATCCTTGACAACAACACTCATTGGCAGGTGTTTGATTCTGATGAGCAAATTGTGAGTTTCTTGCAGAATGAGGCCGAATTCTCAAATAGAAACCAATCAATACTACAAGATTAGTATGGTGATCAGATCATTCATCTCAGTTCTAACAAGTTGCCCAAGGGTCTCATTACCTTGGAGAGTGTCTTTAATCCTGATGATCAAAAAAGAGGCAAAGGAATGAATCTAGCTACAAAAAAGGATGATTATGCCCCAGTTACAATTGTTGATGGAAAATCTATGAATATGGGGAAGGTATGTTCTAAAACTGAGCAAGAAAACTTCATTCAGTTATGTCAAGAATTTAATGATGTATTTGCTTGGACATATGATGACTTAAAAGGGTTTGACACTAGTTTGTTCTAGCATACCATAGATTTAATTGATAAGGCCAAACTAGTAAGGCAAAAATAGAGGCCAGTGAATCCTAAGATTGAGCCCCTAATGAGAAAAGAACTATCCAAGTTGATAGAGGCTAATATAATATATCCTATCAAACACTCATCATGGGTAGCTAACCTTGTCCCTGTAAGGAAGAAGAATGGAGAAATTAGACTGTGTGTGGACTTTAGGGATCTTAATTAGGCTTCTCTTAAAGATCACCATCCTCTCCCATCCATGGAGCAGATTCTGTCCAAGGTCAGTGGTTCAAGGAGATTCTCTTTTCTTGATGGGTTCTCTAGTTATAATCAAGTGCTGGTTAAAAAATCTGACAGACATAAAACAACATTTACTACTAAATGGGGCACCTATGCTTATTGCAAGATGCCATTTGGACTAACAAATGCAGGTGCCACATTTCAAAAGGCAATGGAGATGGCCTTTAGAAAATTAATTGAGAAGTTTGTCTTAGTATACCTTGATGATATAACTATATATTCAAAAAATGTAGAAGATCATTTTAATCATCTCAGGCAGGTATTTCTAAGATGTAGAGAGTTTGGGGTTTCCCTTAACCCAGCCAAGTGTGTATTTGCTACAAGCCAAGGAAAACTATTGAGACCCATTGTATCTGAGGATGGGCTGACCATTGATCCAGAAAGAACAAAGGCAATACTTGCCCTTCCTCTTCCTAAACACAAGAAGGGGCTGCAAAGTTTCCTTGGTAGAATAAATTTTGTAAGAAGGTTTATTCCTAATCTTGCTACCATGGTGAAACCTCTTACAACTATGCTTAAGAAAGGTATGGTCTTCTCATGGACCAAGGAAGGGAAGGAGAGTTTTGAAGAGATCAAGAAAGCCATAACCTCAGCCCCTACTCTCATGAACCCAAATTTTGAGAAAGATTTCATCCTCTACACTTTAGGTGGTGAGTCAAGTATCTCTACTGTCTTGACTCAAACAAATGGCAAGGATGAGGAGCAGCCCATAGCTTTCTTCAGTGAAGGGCTCAAGGAATATGAACATAAGTACAACTTTGTAGAGAAGCAAGCCCTTGTAGTCATCAGGGCCTTGAAGAAATTCAAGAACCTCTTATCCCACAATAGGACCCATTTGTTGGTGCCCCATGCTAGTGTAAAAGACTTCCTGTTAAGCAAAGATATCAGTGAGAAGAGAGCTAGATGGATCACTAAGGTAATGGAATATGATGTTGATATTTAGATTACCAAGCTGGTAAGAGGGAAAGGGTTGTGCAAAGAAATGTTATCAGACCAAGATTTAGATGAAGAGACTGCTATGGTAGTAACAGAGCATCAGGAGGAAGGAAATGTTAATGGTCCAAGGAGCTGGATAAATGATATGAAGAGCTTCTTATCAGGGGATGGATACCCTCAGGGATTGGACAAAGCTAAAAGAAGACAATATAGACTATAGTCCATTCCCTATGTTGTAATTGATGGTATCCTATTCAGGAGGGATTTTAATGGGACCTTGCTGAGATGTATTGAAGAGGATCAGGCTGAGAGGATGATTAAGGAACTTCATGATGGCCTTGATGGTGGCCATTTCTCTGCAAGAACAACTGCCATGAAGATCATGAGGGCTGATTATTATTGGCCATCTCTATTTCATGATTGTTATGGATATGTTAGAAAATGTGAGAAGTGTGCTTTCTTTTCAAGCAAACAGAGGCTTGCAGCTCTCCCCCTTCATCCTAATCAGGTGGATCAACCCTTTACTCAATGGGGGTTTGATTTTATAGGCCCCATTAATCCTCCATCTAGTGCAGGTCATAAATGGATTTTGGATGCTACTGATTATTTCACTAGATGGACAGAGGCAGTTGCCTTGAAGGATGTCACTGAACCATTAGTTGTTGAGTGTTGGAAATATTCAAGATATGACAAGTTACTGAGAGGGGAGGGGTGAATCAGTAACTTCTAAAATTTCAAAACTGTATACTGATATATTCACCATTCATCCAAGTAACCTACTGTAAGCATGAAACAAAATCATTTGCAACACTTGAACACACAGATTTGGTGACCCAGAAACCTTCCAAATAGAAAGTAAAACTGGGGTGGGGATGAAACCCACAAGCTTCGTTACTGCAGTATGAAGTTGGCCGGTTAAGGCTTACAATGACCACTTTTGGTGATCTGCCCTGTTATGAGCACAAAGGATTGCTAGATCCACCTTGTTAGAGGATTTCCAAACATACAATAAAGTATGCACTCTGTTAGGAGATTTACAAAAGACTGTTAAGTCTACCTTGTTAAAGGATTTACAAAAACTGATTCACCTGTTAGAATGAAATAGTGGATCTGATTACAACTGATTGCTGATAAGATCCACTATGCTCTGATTCACCTTGATGTGATAGATAAAAATTTTCTGCTCCAAAATTCGACCTTGCTGAATACCTTCACAACTCAGCACACATACTTTCGTACGCATGTATTTCTTTCACACTTTCGCAGTTTCATTAATTACAATTTCTATTGCCATTGCAATTGCTTTTCATCTCATTTCTTACTTCCTTACATCTGAATGATACAATACATTACATATATATACCATCCAAATAAACAATGCATGCAAGGTTGGCCAAAACAACAAGTGCAAATCTCTATACAAAGTCGGCCCAAGGTAAAAACTCGGGTTCACTGAACTGACTCAGTGTCCTTCTAATACTCGGCGTCCACTGCGTTACTCGACATCATCATGCACTCGGTAGAAGTGAAGGCACGGTTCATACTAAACACTTCGAGTAGTTCTGAACTCGGTAACCATTGGAGACTCGGTAGAAGAGATGTCACTCGGTGAATACTTCTATCTGAACTGTAGCTCGGTGATCAAAGGAAACACTTGATAGAACCTTGTGACTCGGTGATAGTTAGTTTCCTTGATATCCGTCTGAGCTTGGTAAAAATTAATTTCCTTGATAACCTCAGGAGCTCGGTTATCATGAAGTTCTCAGTTACATCTTAGTACATCTTCACTCGGTCAAAATTGATTCTTTTCTTTACCTTGAACACTCGGTAAACACTGGCTGCTTTGTTCACCTTGATCACTCGATAAACACTGACTTCTTTGTTCACCTTGATTACTTGGTAAACACTGACTTCTTTGTTCACCTTGATTACTCGGTAAACACTGAGAACTAGATAAAGCTTGGCTTCTGGTGAGAGCTCGGTAAGCATTCAGAATCTAATAAGTGTTGTAACTAATGACAAAAAATGTATCATAATGCCAACAATCTCCCCCTTTGGCATTAGTGACAAAAACACTTATGAGACAAAGTTTATCTGACATGCTGATGACTGATTTTGAATATACATAGCTTCGTTATATACAACTCCCCCATAGAATAGCTTTGTTATATACAACTCCCCCATAGAATAGCTTTGTTATATACAACTCCCCCATAGAATGTACATACATTATTTATATGAGCTGTATATCTCTTCCTTTGTACAATTTTTTTGAAAACACTTATTCACCCATAGTATACATATCCAACAACCCCCATAGAATGTACATACATTATTTACATGAGCTGTATATCTCTTCCTTTGTACAATTTTTTTGAAAACACTTATTCACCCATAGTATACATATCCAACAATAATCTCCCCCTTTTTGACAATAATGCCAAAGAATAAAAGAATATATATACTTATATAGAAACACCAAAATGAGAGATGAACTCTAAATGTACCTGGAGAATAAGCTGGAGAGTCTTATCCGAATTCTCTTGCAAAATTTTGCAGGTGGAAAGAGCTACTTGAACTTCAGCCGAAAGTTCAATCACATGGTCTGCAATGGAGAAGTTATTATCATGGATTAATGTCTTTGAATGTGCAATGTGCTTCTGCATTGAATCCATGATGGGAAGGATCATGTTTTGGATATCTATCAATGTAGATCGGATCCTTGCCTCTTCCCTCAACAACTCTGCCTGATTCTCTGACAAAAATTTGATTCTGAGGTGATGAGATGAGCTTGAATTGGGGTCAAGCTTCAAGTTCTGTGCACTCACCTTCAGATCTTCATCAATTTTATTTAGTTTCTCTCTTATTCCTTTAGTGTACTCGGTAACATCACAAAGCTTAGCAAAAAGAGATGTTACATTATTAAAAGAATTTTTCATATCTGCCAAACCTGAGGTTAATGCAACCTGATTTATTGCAATGTTCTGGGCAATGTGCCCCAATACCTTATTATCAAATTTCTTTTCTGCACGGTCAATTAGCTTTTCTTGTCCGGAGGCATCTTCATTGAATTTATTAACTGCCTCTTCCAATTGAATAAAAATGTGTTGAGAAGTATCAACATCAACACCTATAGCCTCAGTAATTATGTTCCGAGCTTCCTCAATTATCCTATATTCCTTATCCCTTTCCGATCTTAACTACATCTGAGTAGCCTTTTTCTCAATAAGTTGACTAGCATACCTCATTTCTTCAATGGTAGCATTATCAAAGTCAATCTTTGGAATTACTATCTCTGTGTCCAAGTCAATGTCTTCAGGAATTTCCTTTCCAGTGATCATAAGTCTTAATGGTTGCTTTTGTTTGACTTCTGAGATGATTGGTTTGACCTTTTGAATAGACACAACAGTAGAGACAGAAGGACTAGCAGTAAAAACTGGGATGCTTGAGGTTTGAGTGCCAATAGGAGTATGTACAGGGTCAAAAATTTGAGTGCTGGCCAAAAATGGTGATACACTCGGTAATATAGTATCTAAGCTCATTGTGCCTGAAGTAGATGGCGACAAAATTGTAGAACAAATTGGAGTAGTCAAAATTGGAGAACTTACAGCAATACCAACTGATGATGATGGAGTCGAGGAGGCCAACTCGGTAGATGAAAAGGGGTGCAGCTCGGTAGACGAAGAGGGATGCAGCTCAGTAGATGAAGTGGTAGTCACTTCCACTGATGATACCTAGAGCTGAGAAATGGCAGGTGTAGATGGTAAATATGGTGTAGATGAACCTGTTGAAGCTGACTCCAACCTTGATGATGTCACAGGTTTAGCTGGGGAGTGAGGAAGGGATGCAATAACTGCTGCTGCAATTTTTACCATATCATCCTCCTTATCTTCCTCTTCAGCTTCTTCCTCTTTGTCTTCTTCCTCTTTCTCTTCCATCATTGCATGCAACTCTCCTGGTGTAACTGTGATGGATGGAGTGCTATCTGATTCATCACTGCTGCTACTGCTGTCATCATCCTTTATTTCTACTGGGTCTACATTGGGCTTATGTAGATGATAGATGTTTTTCCACATGTTTGTAGCATCATTTACAACATGCTCTATATCTTTGATCAAAATCAAACAAGTGTGGAATCTGATCATCATTTTACCTTCATAGGTTTCCAATTCAGATTTTACCTCTGCTCCAGTGAGACTAGGCCAAAGATTCTTCAGGGATTGCTCATATATATCTTTTACCGTCTTGGTGGCTAACTCCCATCTTGGCTGTACTCTCTCCAGTAGTTCTTTAGAGATATGAGGAGCAATCTGGTCCGGGGAGTATTTCCATTTTCTCATTTTATTAAGTACCAGTTCCTCAATTTGCATTTTCTCTGCATTAGTCCTTGTCTCAAATCTCAATGCCTTGAAATTTGCGATGCCAGCTCTTTCTTCCAATGATTTGAGCCTTTGCTCAAATGTAGGTGTAGGTTTGACCAATATAAGTTCCTGAATACCTTTTCTCGTCCTCCGAGTGAATACTGCAGTAGGCTACTTCTTGGGCTTGGTAATGATTACCTTGCCTTTCTTCTTTGCCGGTTGCTCTTTTCCTGATTCTTTTTCTCCTTCTTCTTCTTCTTCACTTTCTTTATCTTCACCTTTTCCCTCGGTGAGCACAAGAGGACTCATTTCAGTTTTCAGTTTGGCCACTTTCCTCTTACCTTTGTTGATGGCCTGTGGAATTTTGATTTCCAATTCAATTCTGGCCTTTGCTTCATCATAAGTACCAAAAATTCGTTGCCTTGGGTCTACTGGCTCATTTACCAGTGCTTCAATGATATCCCTTGTTTCATCAATATTTACCTCATATGGAAGAGGTTTCACCCATGCAACTCGGGGTCTAACTGCCTATATGTACACTTTGTCACAGTCAACCATGAAACAGACATCATCCTTATACTCTTCAACAAGTTTTGGAGGTATTCTGAATCTGTTGTTCATCCTTTCCTTGAAATCTTCAAAATAATTATCCATTACTTTGTCAAAATTCATACCTATTTCTACTATGAATTCATTTATTTGATACAAAATTGGAGTATCTTTCCTCCATACAACTGCACCCTTAGATGGAAAAAATTTCTGTACATAGAAAAATAAACAAACTAGCAAAGAACCAAATTTACAAGGGTTTGTCTTTGCAGTCCTTATGCTTTCCATGTTTTTATTGAATTGTTTTAATAGCACATCAGCTAGGTCAAACTCCATATTTTTCTTTACAATTTTATATGCCAAATCTACAGCCTCGCAAGGTACACTATTCAGCCTGCTGGAACTATACAGTTTGTATGCAATAACATAAATACCAAATTTCAGTTCTATATCTGAAACATTGTTGAGCTTTAAACCTCTGCCATCCCATTCAGCTTGGGTTTTCCTCTGTAACTCATCCCGTCCTAGGGTTTTGGTGGTTTTGGCTTTGCTGAGCATCAGGAGACCCGTGATTTTGTGAATCATCTTCTTGGTTATCCAAACTGGTTGTTCCAACCACAACTAACCATTATGCACTCGGCTCAAGATATACCTCACCCATTTCACTTGGAAACTTCTTGGCAGATGCGGGATATGGGTTAAGCCTTTGGTTTCCAAATGTTTGAACTCAGGTTTTAGGGTTCCATCCACGCATAACTCGACTAGGGTGCTATCCATATCTAGTGTCCCTATTTCTTGCATAGTACACTTGAAATGAGTACGAATATCATTGATTAGAAGTACCTTTGGAGGGATCTGTGATTGAGCTCCATGCGGGTCGAGTGATTTAGCGATGGCAGGAACAAGCTTGAACGTAGGTGCCTTCCATTTCATTCCCTTCACAAGCATTTCAGATCCTTTCTTCGCCTTGCTGCTGCTGGTGCTTGCGGAAGCCATTACTGCTCGGTGAGTGAAAAGATTTCGTAAGAATACTTCGCTGGAAAATCTCTTCAACTCACTTGAACTCGCTTGAAAGCCCTCTTTTTGTAAATCTCAAATTCGCGGTGAAAAATGAGGTTGAAATCTACCCTTTTGATGAAAAATTTTCCATTAATGTTCAGTACGGAGGTAGCTGCGATCGACAGACTGTCATCCACTAGCTCGGCTTAAACTTCGCAACTCGGTGACAAAAAGAAAATAGGTTAAATCGCCCTTAACTCGGTAAGAGAAGAACCAACCATGCTCGGTAAGTGAAACTTGGTGAAAGAGGCCTTATTGCACCCGACTGAGCTCGGTAAGGTCATGTACCGACCATGATCCTGATGTATCTGAAATACTGATTTGATCATATTTTCATTCTAGGACTGCTTAGGATATTGCTTTATAGATACAGTCCTGGTCTTATCCTGATGAGTCTTAATTGGAAATGGGAGAGTCACTCACTTCTTGAGTGACCATTCCATTACTTGAATTATCTGGCTCAGTAGACTTTGGAATCCATTGCTGCTTCATTTGCTTCCGAATATTGTCTACTTTGATTTTCTTCTCATCCTCGACTTTCTTTATGTTCATGCAGTTTTTAGATATATGACCAAGTTCTGTACATGTATAACATCTTACAGTGGTATCCCTTTTTCTTAGGTGATGCCTTGCACAATTTATGCCAGTATGACCATATTCTCCACAATAATGACATCTGCACCAAGTGTTGTAGTCCCAACCAAATATTGCTTTGACAAGTTGTTCAGCTGGATTAAATGATTTGGATTTGTATTGTGATGCCTTATGACCTTGCTTTTGGCATTTGTGACATTTACCTTCAAATTTCAGTTTCTTTTTGCATTCATTGGCTTTGTGTCCATGCTGATTGCAATTGTAGCACTTTCCATTAAATTTGCCTTTTCCATTGCTCCAACATCTGTTAGATGTATGACCTAACTTACCACAGTGGCTGCAAGTAGGTTTTTTATTCTTTTGAGTACCCTGTTTGGAGGATTCACCTTCTTCCTTATATCCAAGGCCTGCTTTACCATTTTGTTTATGAAAGTTTTCTTCATTTTGTAGATTCAATTGATCCATGTCCTTTTGAGATTTTACCATTCTCTCATTGACTTGTTTTTCAGAGATTAGATCACTTTGTAAGCTTGCATTGATTTGTCTTTTAGTAATTAAGTCATTTCTCAAATTCTCATTCTCAGATCTCAGATTCATAATTTCTTCATTTGCATTAGATATTTGAGTTACAAGATTTTCAAGCTGAGAGGATTGATTATTCCTTACCTCTAAGTCTTCGGCTACCTTGTTCCTTTGCTCCAAGATTTCGCATAGCCTGATGGACTGGATTCCTTGTTCCCTTTTGAGCTTTCTTACTTCTTCCTACAGAGATCCATTCTTTTCTAAAAGTTCTTTGATTGCTTTGTCAGCTTCATCTGAACTATTTGATGGTGAGAGATCTTCAATCTTTTCTTCAACATACTGATGGTCATTCATTTGCTTTGCAAGTTCTTTTCTTCTTTTCAAGGATTGTGAAAGATGCTCTTTTGCTTCATTGAGTTGAGCCATGGCCATTTTCAGATCTAGCTTTTCATTCTCAATAGTTTTGTCAAGTCTGAATATCTCCATTGTCTTTGATCTTTGCTCAAGCTGTGAAACTTTTATCTTGAGAACCTTAATGCTCTGATACCAATTGTTGGAAATATTCAAGATATGACAAGTTACTGAGAGGGGAGGGGTGAATCAGTAACTTCTAAAATTTCAAAACTGTATACTGATATATTCACCATTCATCCAAGTAACCTACTGTAAGCATGAAACAAAATCATTTGCAACACTTGAACACACAGATTTGGTGACCCAGAAACCTTCCAAATAGAAAGTAAAACTGGGGTGGGGATGAAACCCACAAGCTTTGTTACTACAGTATGAAGTTGGCCGGTTAAGGCTTACAATGACCACTTCTGGTGATCTGCCCTATTAGGAGCACAAAGGATTGCTAGATCCACCTTGTTAGAGGATTTCCAAACATACAATAAAGTATGCACTCTGTTAGGAGATTTACAAAAGACTGTTAAGTCTACCTTGTTAAAGGATTTACAAAAACTGATTCACCTGTTAGAATGAAACAGTGGATCTGATTACAACTGATTGCTGATAAGATCCGCTATGCTCTGATTCACCTTGATGTGATAGATAAAACTTTTCGGCTCAAAATTTGACCTTGCTGAATACCTTCACAACTCAGCACACATACTTTCGCACGCATGTATTTCTTTCACACTTTCGCAGTTTCATTAATTACAATTTCTATTGCCATTGCAATTGCTTTTCATCTCATTTCTTACTTCCTTACATCTGAATGATACAATACATTACATATATATACCATCCAAATAAACAATGCATGCAAGGTCAGCCAAAACAACAAGTGCAAATCTCTATACAAAGTCGGCCCAAGGTAAAAACTCGGGTTCACTGAACTGACTCAGTGTCCTTCTGATACTCGGCGTCCACTACATTACTCGGCATCGTCATGCACTCGGTAGAAGTGAAGGCACAGTTCATACTAAACACTTCGAGTAGTTATGAACTCGGTAACCACTGGAGACTCGGTAGAAGAGATGTCACTTGGTGAATACTTCTATCTGAACTGTAGCTCAGTGATCAAAGGAAACACTTGATAGAACCTTGTGACTCGGTGATAGTTAGTTTCCTTGATATCCGTCTGAGCTCGGTAAAAATTAATTTCCTTGATAACCTCAGGAGCTCAGTTATCATGAAGTTCTTGGTTACATCTTAGTACATCTTTACTCGGTCAAAACTGATTCCTTTGTGAACTGATAGGATAACACCCAAGAGATCTATTGGGAATTCACCTTTTGTGCTAGTATATGGTAGGGAGGCCAGACTCCCAATTTCATTAGAATTCCCATCCTTGGAATTGGCTCATCAGCTAGAATTGATTGAAGATAATGCCATGTCAATAAGAATGGTAGAGCTGATTGAACTAGAAGAAAAGAGAATTAAAGCTATGCAAACCCTAGAGACACATCAATAGCAAATGAAGAGGAGTTTTGATAAGAAAACTAGTGTTAGAACCTTCAGAGAGGGAGATTTAGTTCTAAAGTGGGATTCAGATAGAGCAAAACCAAGAAGACATTCCAAGTTTGACCCACTATAGTGTGGCCCCTATCTGATTGCCAGTTGCAAATAGGCTAATGTATTCTAGCTAAGCTGACCCAATGGAGAGATTTTTCCCATTCCAGTCAATGGGATCTATCTAAAGCCCTATTTCTAAACATTTGGGAATCCATGTACATAAGTAGTTTAGTTTCTTTTCTATGGTTTCTTTCTTTTCAATAAGTGTGCGTGCACATGGTTCTCACTTTGAGTTGCCAGCTTTCAAATTTTTGACAATTTTGAGGTTGCAGTTGCAGAGCTAAGGTTTTCAATGTTTTGATCTCCTCATAGACGGGTTAGGGTTTTGTAGTTCTTAGGTTCATAATTTTTAGACCCTGTGGCCCAATGGATTGTTTACAGGCATTTGTCATGCATTGAGCAGGCTCATGCCCCCTGTGAGTCGCCAGAAATGTTGTATTTTAACTTTCTTGCCAAAATTCAAAATTCATATTTCCCTTCCCAACTTTGAAATATCCATAGTCAAATGCCCGTGAAATATTAAAAAATACCAAAATTTTAAACCTTATGATATATTTATTGACCCGCAAGTTCTCTACCGTTAGATCTGAGGAAGATCTACGGAGGGCACTGACTCGCTATGGTGAAGTTGTGCGAGATTTATGTTAGCAACATCACGCCATATTGACGCATGTTTGGTGGGTCCAATTTTTAGGTCGTCCAAGACTCTTTGGCGGGTCAAAATTTTTTACGGCGGACAGTCAGTTTTCATGGGCCGAAAAGTTCAAAATGCGGCAAGGCACCATGTCACCATCAGAAAACCCATGAGTTTTCTGATAGTGACATAGCGCCCAACCGGTTGGAGGTTGTTCTATGGTGAGTCCCAGTGGTCAGCAAGCAAGGTTCGCGACAATAGAAAGTCACCACGACAAGAGCTTCGGGCAAGTGGTTGGGTCCCATTTTTCATCTGCCTAGTTGGCGGAGTCTGATACCATAGTGGTGAATCATTGGAAGACACGTGAATATCGGAAGGCATGTCATCATTGGGTGCCATGTCGCTATGGGAAGTTGGCCTCGATTTTCCCATAGTGACATAGTGCCTGGATGCCACGTGTCCCCTCAGTAGGGTCAAAGCAGTACTGACCCTCCAGGTTGGTGCCTCATCAGACCATGGTGGTGCTTCGTTAGGCCAATGGGGAATAGCCACGTATGCCAGTCAGAATACATATAGATTGTGGGATCGGATCTTCAACACGGCCAGTACAGTAAGGGGTTAAGTTCTCCACCATCAGATCTGTAGAGATCAACGACAGGCGCCATTGTGCTATGGAAGAGCTGCACGAGAATTACGATAGTGAGTTGGCACCTGGAGGACATGTGTCCTCGTGGGTCCAAGTTTGGAGGCACAGGAAATATAAACAGTGATACGTGGTCAATTTTTATTGATCAATGCACTGAGGAGCAGTATCTATCATTGGCTGTCAGATCGAGGAGAATTGATAGAAGATGCCATGTCACTATGGTGAAGTTGTGCAATCTTTACCATAGCGACATAACGCCCATTCGCCACATGGATCAGCAGGGCCAGGTCTCACCATGTACGCTAGGTGTCATTCGAGTGTGGTGCATTTGTTGAGGTGGCACTAGATATGATGGGCTCGGGGTAAGGATAGCACAGTGGTATGACGAGTCTTCATGATCATCCAATTTCAGGCAGATCAATAGTTGGTGCTATCTCACCATTGGAAGCTGCACGGTGGATACCATGGTGACACAACACATTATTGACATGTGTCTCACTGGCTTAGCCAAGGTTGGCGATTAGCGGCTGGCAGTTAGTGTGATCGCTATAGTTAACGATAACAGTTTGAAGGGTGGCACGGTTAGTTCAATAAAAGGAGGTCAAACACAGAAAGACTTAGCAGGGTGGCAAAAAGATAAAAGTTATTGGTCCACGTGGCTCATTCTGGTGCCAAGGATACATTGACTTGCTGGCTCTGCTGATTCATGCACCAAAAAGGGAAAACCAAGGGTTATCTTGCGGATCTGATCTCGGCGATCAATCCAAACCACCAAAAATGAATGCAAAACATAGAAAGACACTCTATCGTCTCAGTCGATCCATCTACCAAGTCAGAGCACAGTTATGGCACCGTTTCTGGGCATTATTTGGCAAAAAAGATAAGATTTTCTTCAGATTCCCATGATTGTCCTTCGCAGGAATTAATGGTAGGTAGCTGCAGGGTCACTTCAGCTGGAAGAAGATCTCAGTTATGCCTAAACTATAAAGGCAGATTTTGTAGTTTTTGAAAAAAGAGGACTTCTTTTTTGATTTCTCTGCTACTGCTCGTAGGTCTACAGTGTAAAATTCCCTTTGTCTCTAAGCTATATAACATTCTGTATCATCTCCTTCAGCCATTGATGTGTATGTGCATCCATATTGCCTCTCATTGGTGTATTATTGAGATCTGTGGCTTGCATACTATGTCTATTTTTGGCCTATTGGATAATATATAAGTGAAATCCTTTTCCTTGTGTTATTCAGTTTGGTTTCCTGATCTGTATGTGGCTATTGATTGACATAAGTCTAGGTGTGTATGTCTTTTGAATGGTATCTTGGTTTTGTAATGCATATATGGGCAAAAATGAAGTCTGAACACTCTATTTTGGTGCATCACCTCCTTAGATTAGACTAGGTAGATTTGCTTTCGTGTTATCCTTCTCCCTTTTCCTCTCCAAGAGTAGATAGGTGTGCCCTGATAGTAAGAGGAAGCCGACCTTATCTGGAGACTCAACCTCGCAGTTCAAGTCCCACAGCTTGGAGGTTGTTTCCATGTTTCACTAGGTTGTCCTCACGCATAGGCCTTGGAAAAGGGTGCAAACCTAAGTGACAACAAGCCATTACTAAGTTTGGGAAAAGACCTACAATTGATGTGGGTGTATTTTTAGGAAATTTGAAACCAGATGAGTTGATAGATTGGATCAATGAACTGGAAGAATACTTTGAGTATGAGGATATCAGGGACCAAGATAGGGTTAAGTTTGCAAAATCCAAACTAAAAGGACATGCCAAAATTTAGTGACAAGAGGTTCAATTGGAAAGAAATAGAAGATGAAAGGATAAGATTACAAGGTGGGATCGCATGGTGTTCAAACTAAAGAAGCAGTTCATTCCTGTAGACTATGAGCTTGATTTGATTAAGAAGATGCATGGGTTAAAGAAAGTGGGAAAATCAGTCCAAGAATATATAGAGGAGTTTTATTGACTTCTGACTAGAGCAAGGCATGCAAAAGAAAATAAGGAGAAGGTTACTCTTTATATCAGTGGGTTGCGACCTAGCATCCAGGAGGAATTAAGTCTGGTAAGAATGACTAGCATTGAAGAGGCATACCAATTTTCCCTACGAGTTGAAGAGAAGATAAATAAGAGGTTTGAAGAGAGACAAAGAGGGTGAGGTCAAGGAGGAAGGGGTAGTGGTAGGTCATCTAGAGGCCAAAATGAAACCCAAAAGAAAAATGAAGGTGTAGGTACTAGCAGGAACCAGAGGAACGAGGGTTTCAACCACTCTCATGATCAAGAGTTTGAAAATTAGAGAGGAAGAGGTAGAGGATGTAGACAAGGAAGAGGAGGCTTCCATGGTACCTATTTCTATTGTAATGAAGAAGGTCATCATGCCTTTGAAAGACCTCAATGACAAGGAAGGACAGATAGGAGAGTTGAGGGTCAAGCTAGGGTTACTCATGTGGATGAGGATGCATAATCATCATATTCAGAGGATGCAAAAAGAGGAGAGACTTTAGTATATGAAAGGGTCCTACTAAGTGGTGAGATTGAACTAGGACAAAGGAGAAGTTTATTTCATACCAGGTGCAAGTGTGAGGATAAATGTTGTGATGTGATCATTGATGGTGGTAGCACTGATAACTTGGTATCAGAGGAGATGGTCTTTAAATTGAAGCTCAAGAGGGAGAAACATCCCCAGCCCTATCGGATTGCTTGGGTGAAAGATGATCATAAGGTTAGAGTCAATGAACAATGCTTAGTGAAATTCAAAATTGGGAGTTACCATGATGAAGTTCTCTATGATGTTATTCCAATGGATGTTTGCCATCTATTGCTAGGTAGACCATGGCAGTTTGATAGGCATGAAGTACATGATGGTCATGCAAAAACATATTCTCTAACAAAGGATGGAGTTCATCACAAACTGAAGCCCATGAAAAAGGAAGGCAAAAAGGTATGTAGCAATGCTAGGATTTGTCTTGTTGATGGAAGAAATTTTTTAGATGGCATGAAACATCAGTGTATGTGCTATGCTTTGATTCCTAGGAAAGATAAAGAAGGTAGTAGTGAAATACCACTTGAAGTTTCAAATTTACTAGGTGAGTTTGGAGATATCATCTTTGATAATATTCTAGAAGGATTGCCACTGGTAAGGCAAATTAGTCATTGGATAGATTTAATTCCAAGAGCTAGTTTTCCTAACAAGGCTACTCACAGGATGACTCCTACTGAAACTGAGGAGCTAAATAGATAGATTCAAGAGTTATTGAGGAAGGGCTTGATTCGGAAGAGCCTGAGTCCATGTGCAGTATCTGTAGTACTAGCACCAAATAAGGATGGAGAGTGGAGGATGTGTGCAGAATCTCAAGCTATAAATAGGATAACCATCAAGTATTGATTTCCTTTGCCAAGAATGGATGATGTTATGGAATGCTTGAGTGGAGCTCAGTACTTCACAAAGATAGATCTCAAACGTGGCTATCATCAGATATGGATACGAGAAGGAGATGAGTGGAAAATAGCCTTCAAGATTGAGGAGGGTCTTTATGAGTGGTTAGTCATGCCCTTTGGATTAACGAACGCCCCAAGCACCTTCATGTTGCTTATGAATGAGGTACTTAAGAGATTCTTGGGAAAATTTGTTATTGTCTATTTGGATGATATTTTAATTTTCAGCAAGACTTTGGAAGAAAATTTATTGCATATTTGTGGTGTCCTTGAAAGGTTAAGGGAAGAGAAACTGATAATTAATTTGAAAAAGTGTATCTTTGCAAAAAGGGAGTTAGTCTGCTTGGGGTTTGTTATATCACCTGAAGGTCTCAAAATGGATCCAGAGAAGGTAAAAGCGATCTTAGAATGGCCTACTCCAAGGTCTGCTACTAAGGTAAGATCATTTCATGGTTTGGTTAGTTTTTACATAAAGTTCATTAAGAATTTTAGTGGCATATGTGCACCCCTGACTGACACAATAAGAGGGGATAGAAAAGAGTTCAAATGGAATGTGGCAGCTGCAAGAAGTTTTGAATTGCTGAAGAAGAAGGTAACAGAACAACCTATGTTGGCACTTCCAAATTTTAGAAAGGTGTTCCAGGTGGACTGTGATGCTAGTGGCAGCGCTATTGGGGCTGTATTGAGCCAAGAAGGTAAGCCTATTGCATATTTTAGTGAAAAATTGAATGATGCGAAAAGGAAGTATTTTGTTTATGATCAAGAGTTCTATGCAATAGTTCAGGCCTTAAAGAAATGGAGGCATTATTTATTGCCAAAGGAAATTTTTTTTTAATATTGATCATCAGGCCTTATAGTTCCTAAATAGCAAAGGTAAATTGAATCAGAGGCATATGAAGTGGGTAGAGTTCTTGCAGAGCTATACATTTGTGTTGAAGCATAGAAGTGGAAAATCTAACAGGGTTGCAGATGCACTAAGTAGGAGACAGTTGTTGCTTACAATAATGTAGGTTGAAGTAGTTGGGTTTGATGAACTCAATAATTTGTACCCTGAGGATCCTGATTTTGCGGAAGCGTGGAAAGCTTGTAAAGAGCCTGTTGCTGTAGATAGAACCAAGTGGCTAGACTATTTGATTCAGGATGGTATGTTGTTCAAGGGTAACCAATTGTGCATTCCAAGAAGTTCCATGAGGGAAAATCTGATTAAGGAGAAACATAGTGGAGGGATGGCAGGACATTTTTGTCAAGATAAGACCATTGCCATTCTTAGAGAACATTATTTTTGGCCTTAGATTTTACAGGATGTGAAGAAGTTTGTACAGAGTTGTCAGATTTGTCAAGTTGCCAAGGGATTTAGTCACAATACTGGACTATATCATCCATTACCTATTCCATCAAAGCCATGGGAGGACATAAGTATGGATTTTGTTCTTGGATTGCCGAGGACACAAAGGGGTAATGATTCAGTATTTGTGGTGGTTGATAGGTTCTCCAAAATGACACATTTCATTCCATGCCACAAAACTCATGATGTTGTCCATATTGCAGACTTGTTTTTTAGAGAGGTGGTAAAACTACATGGTCTCCCAAGGAGTATAGTTTCTGACAGAGATACTAAATTTTTTGGGTATTTATGGAGAACATTGTGGAAGAAGTTGAGAACAAACTTGAAATTCAGTTCCACACATCACCCGTAGATAGACGGCCAAACAGAAGTGGTAAATAGAAGTCTGGGCAATTTACTGAAATGTTTAGTTGGGGATAAGCCCAAGGGGTGGGATTTGATTCTACCACAAGCAGAGTTTTCTTACAATAACTCTAGAAATAGGAGTACTGGAAAATCACCATTCCAAATTGTATATGGAAGCAGCCCAAGGACTGCACCAAAATTGAGGAAGATAGAGCAAGGGGAGAGGACAAGTGCTGAAGCTGAAGAATTTGCTGAACATATCAAGCATCTACATGAGGAGGTTCAAGTACACATTACCAAGATGAATCAAGAGTATAAAGCTAGGGCTGATCAAAGGAGAAGACATAATGAGTTCCAAGTAGGGGATCTAGTCATGGTACACTTAAGAAAAGAAAGATTTCCAACTGGTACTTACAACAAGCTGAAAATGAAAAAATTTGGCCCCTACAAAATTTTGAAGAAACATGACTCAGGAAATGCATATGAGGTGGAGTTGCCAAATGGTATTCACATTTCTCTTATTTTCAACATTGCAAACTTAACAAAGTATCATGATGATGGTGAAGATGAGGAGCCGATGTTAGAGCCATGTCCAATTCCTACTTCTAAGGAGGAGATAGAAGACATTCTAGATCATTGTGTGGGAAAACGTACCATAAATAGGCAGTATGAAGAGTATTTGGTCAAGTGGAAAGGGCGGCTGATAGAGGACTCAACTTGGATATCAGCAGCTGAGGTTTCCCATTTGGGATTTCCTCTACCATTAATAAAGTGACAAGATCACTTTTCAATCTACCCTAGGTGTCTGATGCAGGAGCATCTAGAGGTAAAAGGGCAACCCTGTGTCACCCAAAAAAAAGTACCTAGACTTAGTTTCTATTTCATGTGTTTTCACTTCTGGATACCCATCTGGGTCAAATAAAGGTCCCAACTCTCACAGTTCCACTATCAGTGTTCTAGGATAGAGTATCTGAACACCGTGGGATACGTGTAAATGTCAAAAAAATAGGAGTATGTAATTGAGCCATCATTTTGGTGAACTAGAAGGTGTAAATTGGTTAGATGATTGTAATTGTAATTTAGAGCATTCCAGGAAAAGAACCAGGTCAAAAGGCCCCGTGGTTTGAAAGTTATTGCAATTTTTTAGTTTCTCGAGACCTCCTAAGAATGCTTCAAAGTTAGGTTAGGGGTATTAAATGACCTCAAATAGAGCCAAAAATGGGGGATGAGAAAATTTGGTCCATAGGGCTATAGATCACTTCACGAGCTTTCTAGAAATGTAAACAGTTTGTCAATCGGAGCTACGGTTCAAAAGTTATGCCTCCTAGAAGTTTAGTTACCATTTCTGGATTCTCCTAATTTTGTGCCAACTTCTATTGTGACTTTTAGAACCTTATATTTGGTTGGTGGATGCCTACTAGCACTTTCTAGAATGTATTCCTAATCCTTAACTCTCTAAGGTCTATTTAAGGACATTTCTAGCATTTTATAAGGCAGTTCAGAGTGGAGTTTGAGAGAAGGTATTGGGAGAAGAATTTATCTCCATATTTATGTTATTGTAAGCCCATAGGGCATGTTTTGGAGTTTGTTTCTCTGCACTCAATGTACTTGCATATTTTCACAATTAATAAAATTTTCCCTTTCCTATTGTGTCCATTCTGTACTTGGGTTGTGTCCCCATCAATCTCCCTCAAAAACCTAACTATCTCTAAACTTAGAGAGTGGGTGAACACCCCACTAGTTTTTCCAAGACTCTCTAAAAGGCATGCTCACTAACTATTTTAGTAAAGACACTAAGACACTCCCTCTTACAAACTTGTCTCCTCTAAATTTTCTATATTTGACTTAGTGGGAACATGGAAGAGAACACATGTGACAACTCAAATTTCGAATTGGTGGGAGAATGCATGGGTAAAGGGCCCCCCTAGGTTGTCTAGTCACTATCATGGTTAAAATTAGGTCCCTAACACATTATACCATCACATGGGTAGCTTGTTTTCACATAAAAGCCACTCTAGGACCACCTAATGACCCATAAAAACCCTAGCCAAGTCCAAATTCGAATTTCCTTTGATTGTGACCCATCTTACCCCTTGTCAAGTGGGTTTACTTACTCATTAACAAGGTAATTTAGTTTAGGGTAAAATGCAACCAAGACCAAAACCCTAATTGACATGTCATTACACACAAAATCCACAAGTGTCAAGTGACACATAAGAGCACATTCCATATCACCATGAAATGTCCCTAATGCATCTTTATGATTAAACATTTCCAAATTCAAGAAAATTTACATTTACAAAACAAAATACATTACAATGAGACTTTTGAATCTTCCAAAGATTTGCCTTGGTTAAATTGTATTCACATAGGTTTGGATCTTGTTTCCCCCAAAAATTTCCATGGTTCCACTTCCTGCACATTAGACTCGAGCATCAGTAGTCCAAGGAGGCCATATAAATATATATCATTTCAATTGTTATGTAATCTTATTAACATACTTCAATTAAATTTCCTTTCCTAGACATTTCAAATGAGTCATTCAAAATGTTAAACTATCAAGATCTGCATATCATAAACCATCTGAATCAAATCAACATTTATTTGCATATCACATTTAATCATAATCTTCATTATCAAATTAACATTTTTCTACATATCACATTAAATCATAATCATCATTATCAAATTAACATTTATCTGCATATCTCATTAAATCATAAACCATCATGACCAAATTAACATTTATTTGCATATCTCATTAAATCATATTCATCATATCACAATCTAATTCTATCATGTCATGAAGTTTCATCCATATGTGTTTGATCATTCCATTCACAATATCAAGTTCATATATCATGGATGTAGAACACTACTATAAATATCCAAATAAATAGATAAAATAAGCCATTGTCCTATCGAGTCTTGAAAAATGTCAAAATATCCAAATCCAAAATTTTATAAAGCAAGTAAAATACCCCAACTTAAACATTATATTACAAGCTTTGTTGCAATTCAACTTCTATTAAAGCAAATTGAAAAACGTTAGTACATGAATGAAATCATTAATTATATCATTTAGGTCTTAATGTGTAGACATAAGTGTGGATCATCAAAATGTAGATTTAAGACAACATAACCCTACAGTCTTGAAAGTATATCAAAACATTAAATTAGAAGTGTCATAATGAAAATATGTCATATATACTATGATGGATTGGGTGAGGCCTCACAAAGTGGTATTACATAAACCATGTGCTACCTAACCCATTGACCCCACATTTTATATTGAAAATTTAATTTCTTTTTCCCAGTATTAAATAATTACATCAAATATTATCACAATGTTACAATAAAACTCATCAAGTATATCCCATGGGAATCTTTCCATGTTGCACATCCATCTAGGTGCAACATTACATAATAAAATAAAATAATACAATATAACAATATTATGCAATGTATGCAACACCCATTATCTCAACAATCTCCCACTTGTTGTATACATTGCATGGGGTCAATCTATAACCACATAAATGAACAAGGGAACAATCTCTCCTAGCACATCCATCATCATGGTCCATCCTAGCACCCACAACAAGATCAAAGTATTTAGCATCTCAAACACGAATGAAGCCACCTCCTATTATGCCACTGCCACTGGACATACATAGAAGCCATCCAATGAGAAAGCCACCCAACTTGTCACATTAGAAGATCATAAAATTCTATACCAACTAAAATGCCAAGCACAAAAACCTGATCCAAAGGTTTTCACATGTATCCATAGTTGTCAAAATATCCATAGCTGAAATAGCACCCACAACAAGTGCCAAACCCATTCAACTATCCATACCTCCAAAAGGTATACCAAGTAAATCTCACATCATCAACATATCTAATATGTAACCTGAAATTAGAAGCCTCAAGAGAAATACTTGCCACATATATACCAAGAAGCTCCCAAAGAAAAAGATAATGTCAAATCTATAACCAATCCACTCACAACATCTCAAAGAAGTGAATCCATCCAGTCTCAAGGACATCCACAACACATACATCAATAGACTTGGTGTAGGAGCATCCAATCAAACCAAGTAGTCATAAGGTCTTCTCCTATCAAACTAAGTAGTTCTAAGGTCTTTTAGGACTTTTCAAACTTGATTCTAGCATTTTTGGTTATTTCTTGCATTATGACCCTATTGTGTGAACCCTTGAACAACTTTGGCATTTCTAAAAGTTGGTTGATTCATGAGGCCACATGGGTCTATTAGTCTCCTAGGGTCTTGTTAGAAGTCATAGGAGGTGTTAGAATCTTTTAGAAGTCTTAATAAAGTCTTAAAGACAAATAAGTTGCATAACATAGCAATAATGCAACATTTATGCTTTAATTTGGATTTTTGTTTGTAATGGTTCCATCTAATGGTCACAACCTTTGAAAATTGGTTAGACCAGTTGGAGGGAGGTCTTCATAAGCCCTTATAGGTGGGTGGAAGACATACAATGTACTTTGGCTTTGAAATCAATAAAGAAACAATAATTTTCACTGTAAAAAGACTGTTATTTTGTGCTTTGTATGAACTATACGAATCAAGGTGGCTAGAGAGTTAGTTTTTATTGAAGATTGTTGAATCACCTTTCCAATGAGCCTACTCTGAGCTTTTGAAATGCTGGTAGATTGGAGATATAAGGTTTTTTTGTGTAACTTGCTCTCAAACCCTAACCACCTAGGGTTTTGAAGAAAAATGTTGATTTCTCCCATTTCCACCATTGGGAAATTTTGATTTTTAGTGGAACGGGAGGTTGTCAAATGTACATTTAAGATTTTGGTGGTTTCTAGGTAGGAGTAGATGGTGGTTGTATGGAATTTGCACAAATGAGTTGGCATCCTCATGTGACAACTCTACTGCATTATGAAATTCATTGATTTGCATGCCTTAGGGTTTGTGCTAGCAAGTGAAAATTTGGAATCTGCCTTCCCTTGTCTTAACTTAACCATTTGATGCATTGGTTTGGTCCATTTCACTAGATTTTTGGTACTTCCTTTGTTAAGGTGACCTAATTGGGGCAATTAGGCCTATATAATAGTCCTATTTTGGAAGGCTTATAAATGGCTTCAGCACTTGTCCTTTTTGGGATATAACAAACTCAATAAAGGGTATTTGGAATGTTGATTGGTTCCTAAGGTCCTTTGGATGATTTTTGTACTTGTTGCATAGTTTTTCTTTGGAAGGGCTAGTAGCCTAAATGCTGCATTATTAGGACAAGGTCATGAAATTGGTGTTTGGGTTACCGTTTGGACATGATTCCTTGGTTTTGGTGTTATGTTAAACCCCTTGACATGTTGGTAAACCTTATTTGTGAAAATCCACTATTCATGGGTGTTAAGTCAATTTTTCCAAGTATAAAGTTGTATAGATTAGTGATGATCAATTAGTGTTATTATTGTATCAAGGTGTAGAAGTTGGGTGACTAGTCTGTCCTATTAGATTAACATCAGCATTGTGCTTGCTGAACCCTAACCTCTACACTAATTGATATCAAAGCCTTGAGATCTAAAGGTTTGAAGTTTTTTCCATCATATCTGAAGAAGGAGATGGATTGTCATCAAGGATGAAAAATAATGAGATTGTGAAGTATTTGAGGGAGCAAAAAAACAAAGGAGACTGAGAAAAGAAGTAGGGACAATCTCAAGAATACTGAGATAATGCAGATGAGGGATGAGATAATTAGGCTTAAGGAAAAGCTTGGAAGGAGCAATGGGAACTTTGGTGATCTTGAACAAGGGAGTGATGATGAACCCCTTTTGGAGGAAGAAGAAGAAGAATGCCCTCTAGATCAGAGGCTTCTTGTATAGACTCTAAAGTCCACAGAAAGGAGATCCTTGGACGCTATGTTTGATTTACCCACTTATGATGGGAAGATGGATCCTGATGCTATAGTGGATTAGGTGAATGACCTAACAAGTTTCTTTGATTGTGAAACTATTCCTGAAAATTAGAAAGTGAAGATAGCCAAGTCAAGGCTAAGAGAGTCTGCATTGGTATGGTGGAACTTTATCCAAGATGATAGGGTAAAGAATGACAAAAATTAGGTCTCCACATGGAAGAAAATGGTGGCCTTGCTCCGAGAGTCCTATGTACCTAAAAATTATGAAGTGCAACTCCATAAGAGGAGGATGGGATTGAGAGAAATAGATATGGATGTCTCAACATATACTGAAGAATTCCACAATCTTGTGATGAAGTTTGGTATTGTAGAACTAGAGAACTTGAAGCTTGCAAGGTATTTGCAAGGGCTGAAATTGTCAATTCAAGATGAATTGAGCCTAACCACCATAACCACTATCCAACAATGTTTCTTGTTGGCTTGCAAGGTATAAGAAAAGTTCAAGAGGAGGAGTGAACAAGGTGGAAGAGGTAGAGGAAGGAATGACAGATCAAGAACAAACTCTTGGAATAAAGGGAAATTAGACAAATCAGATAAGTCCTTTGATCAAGAGACTAAAGAAAAAGGAGAATCAAGTTCAAGGGGACATGAAAGAGGTATAAGATCCTTTGGTAGGGTTAGAGGAAGGTTTGATAGGCCTCCAAAGTGTTTCAATTGCAATCAAATAGGCCATTACTCCAACAAATTCCTAGAGAAAGCAAACAAGAATGAAGGTGAGAGGAGAGCTCGATTGGTCTATGAGGAAAGAGACCTTGAAGTAGAAGAAGGCATAGCATTGATGATGAGAAAATAATTTTTGCAAGTGCCACATAATCAAGAGCCTCCACAAAGAAAGAATTTGTTTAGAACAAGGGTCAAATGCTAAGGAAAGGTATGTAATCTGTTCATAGATTTTGGTTCCACTAAAAATTTAGTTTCTAAAGAAATGGTGTACAAGTTAGAATTGGTTAAAACTCATCCTTTCACTTATCATGTTTTTTGGATCACCAAAGGTCAACTAAACCTTATGACTAAACAAACCATGGTGGAATTCTCCTTGGGTGACTTTAAGGATACTATCCTATGTGATGTAGTGGAGATGGATGCTTTCCATCTGCTACTTGGCAGACCTTGGCAATATGACATGGATGCCACTTATAGTTGTATGAAGAATACCTATACTATAATTAGGGATGGAAAAACTTATAATTTGAAACCCTTGCCTAATCAAAAGCATGAAAATGAGCCTTTAGTTGTTGTTGTAAATGAAAAAGAGATGTTCAAAACCATTAAGGAATCAGACTAGGGGTATGTGTTGATCCATAAACCAAGGGAGGAAACAAAGTTTGATAAAGTTAATCCAATCCCCAAAGAGGTGCAAAAATTTCTTGAAGAGTACCATGAGATAGTAGAAACTGATCTACCTTCTTCCTTGCCACAAATTAGAGATGTAAGTCATCAAATAGACTTTATACCCAGTGCTTCCTTGCCCAATAAGGCCCCTTACAAGATAACACCTACACAAAATGCTAAGATTGCTAAACAAGTTAGTGAGCTGCAAGGAAAAGGTCTGATACAAAAAAGTTTGAGTCCTTTTGCAGTGCCTACTATTTTGGCTCCAAAGAAGGATGGAAAATGGAGATTGTGTACTAATAGCAAGGATGCCAATAAGATCACCATTAAATATAGGTTTCCAATCCCAAGAATACAGGATCTACTTGATCAACTAGGGGGTGCTTCCTACTTCTCAAAAAATGATTTTAAACTAGGTTATCATTAGATAAGAATAAAGATAAGGGATGAATGGAAAACAACATTTAAAACAACAACGGGTTTGTATGAATGGCTTGTTATGCCATTTGGATTAAGCAATGCACCTTCGACCTTTATGAGGTTAATGAATGAAATTTTTCAAGATTACAATGGAAAGTTCTTGGTTATCTACCTTGATGATGTACTAATATTTAGTTGTAACTTGGAAGAGCACCTTAAACATTTGAGTATGGTATTCAAAAGATTACAATAACATAAATTGATCATCAACCTTGAAAAGTGCACCTTCTTTCAAAGGGAACTTACCTTCTTGGGATTTGTGATCTCTCAAGGCACTTTGAAGATGGATCCTTCAAAGATTGAAGCAATAGTTAACTAGCCTCCTCCTAAAACACAAAGTGATGTTAAAAGATTATATGGGTTAGCCACATTTTATAGTAAGTTTGTGAAGAATTCTAGCCATGTATGTGCTCAAATTTTAGATACCATTAAAGGAGGGAGAAAGGATATGTTTGTGTGGACAAAACAAGCCAATGATGCCTTTGAATACCTCAAATCAAAGATTGCACAATATCCTCTACTAACCCTCCCTGATTTCACCAAGGTTTTCATAGTGGAAATAGATGTTAGCAACCTAGTCATTGGGGCAGTCCTAAGTCAAGATGGCAAACCAGTAGCATTTTTTTTCAGAAAAACTAAATGAGGCCAAGAAGAAGTATTCCACCTATGACTTAGAACTTTATGCAATGGTTCAAGATCTTAGAAAATGGAGACATTATCTCCTACCTAAGGAATTTGTATTTTTCATAGATAACCATGCATTAAGCTACCTAAACTCACAAGATAAGTTGAATGTTAGGCACATTACATGGATGGAACAATTGAAAGCATATTCCTTCAACATTAAGCATAAAAAGGGTCAAGACAACAAGGTGGCTGATGCATTGAGTAGGAGGATCACTTTGGTGTAGAAAATTAAACTCCAAAGCATTGGGATAAGTGCTCTTAAGGACCTTTACAAAGATGATACTGATTTTGGCCATATTTATCAAGTTTCTACTACATTATTAGGCAGGTATAATTGTGATTCCTCTAAATTTCTCATCCAAGATGGCTTACTTTTCAAGGGACATTAGTTATGTATCTCTAGGTGTTCAATGAGGGATAATATTATTAAAGAAAAGCATTGTGGGGGAATGAGTGGCCATTTTGGTCTAGATAAAACATTAGAGGTAGTTAGGAGGTATTATCATTGGCCAAAATTGCAAAATGATGTAAGAAAATTTGTGGGAACTTGTGTCATATGCTAACAAGCCAAGGGAACATCTACTAACCAAGGTCCTTACCAACCTCTTCCTATACCTTCTAGGCCATGGCAAGCTATCTCAATGGACTTTGCTATGGGACTCCCAAGGACAAAACAAGGGTATGATAAAAATTTTGTGGTTATGGATCATTTTAGAAAAATGGCACACTTTATACCTTTCAAGAGTACTCATGATGCATCACACATTGCACAATTATTCTTCAAGGAAATTGTTACAATTCATGGGTTGCCCAAGTCTATTGTGTTAGATAGGGATGCCAAGTTCCAATGTCATTTTTGGAGAACCTTGCATAAGAAGTTGGGAATAAATTTGGAATATAGTTATACTTATCATCCTCAAATGGATGGGCAGATAGAGGTCATAAATAGATCTCTTGGCAATCTCCTTAGGTGTTTAATAATACAATACACTCAAAGTTGGGATCTTTTGTTGCCACAAGCTAAATTTTCCTATAATGACTCCTTGAATAGATCCACAAGTAAAAAACCCTTCCAATCAATCTATGGCATGCATCCCAAGGGCCCTATGGAGTTGAGGGAACTTCCAAATGATTTTAAAATTAGTCCTAAAGGATAAGAGTTGGTAGAAATGATAAAATAAGTGCAAGAACAGGTAAAAGATAGTTTGGAGAAATCAGCACAAAAGTATAAGGAAATGATATAAGAAGAGAAGAGAGGTGCATTTTAAGGTAGGTGATAAAGTATGGGCTTACCTAAGAAAGGAGAGGCTTCCCAAGGATCAACACACCGAGCTTCAAATGAAGAAAATAGGACCCTACACAATACTACACAAGTTTGGTGAAAATGCTTATGAAATCACTCTTCCACCATCCCTTTCAATTTCTCCTATTTTAAACATTGTTGATCTAACCCCTTTTAAGGAAATATTGATGTGATAGGTACTAATGATGAGGAAGAGATGTTGATTGGTTGTAGGAACTCCCACCAAGCCAACCACTTCAATTGGAGAAGATCCTTGACACCAAAATTTACAAGAAGACCAGGCATAAGACTTATTTGCAATACCTTGTCAAATGGAGAGGTCTTCTTGACATTGATGCCACCTAGATGACATAACAAGACATCATTAAACATGGGTACACTTTGGATCAACTAGCCTTAAGTGGGAACTTGAGTTTCAAATAGTCTGGGTAGCATGGTGCAGGAGCACTCCATCAAACAAGGTAGCCCTAAGGTCTTCTCCTATAAAACAAAATAGTTCTAAGGTCTTTTAGGCCTTTTCAAACTTGATTTTAGCATTTTTGGTTATTTCTTGCATTATGACCCTATTGTGTGAACCCTTGAACAAGTTTGGTATTTCTATAAACTAGTTGATTCATGAGGTCACAGGGGTCTACTAGTCTCCTAGGTCTTGTTAGAAGTCATGGATGGTGTTAGAATCTCTTAGAAGTCTTAATAAAGTCTTAAAGACAAAATAAGTTGCATAACATAGAAATAATGCAACATTTATGCTTTAATTTGGATTTTTGTTTGTAATGGTTCCCTCCAATAGTCACAACCTTTGAAAATTAGTTGTAACAATTGGAGGAAGGTCTTCATAATCCCTTACAGGTAGTGGAAGACATACATTGTACTTTTTCTTTGAAATCAATAAAGAAACCATCATTTTTCCTACAAAAATACTATTATTCTATAGTTTTTATTGAATATTGTTGAATCACCTTTCCAATGAGCCTGCTCTAAGCTCTTGAAATGCTGGGAGATTGGAGATATAAGGTTTTTTTGTGTAACTTGCTCTCAAACCCTAACCACCTAGGGTTTTGAAGAAAAATGTTGATTTCTCCCATTTCCACTATTAGAAAATTCTAATTTTTAGTGGAATGGGAGGTTGTCAAATGTACATTAAGATTTTGGTGGTTTCTAGGTAGGAGCAGATGGTGGTTGTACAAAATTTGCACAAATGAGTTGGCATCCTCATGTGACAACTCTATTACATTATGAAACTTGTTGATTTGCATGCCTCTAGGTTTGTGCCAGTAAGTGAAACCTTGGAATCTACCTTCCCTTGTCCTAACCTAACCATCTAATGCATTGGTTTTGTCCATTTCACTAGATTTTTGGTACTTCCTTTGTTAAGGTGACCTAATTGGGGCAATTAGGCCTATATAATAGTCCTATTTTAGAAGGCTTATAAATGGCTTTAGCACTTGTCCATTTTGGGATATAAAAAACTCAATAAATGGTATTTGGAATGCTAATTGGTTCCTAAGGTCCTTTTGAAGATTTTTTACTTGTTGCATAATTTGTCTTTGGAAGGGCTAGTAGCCGAAATGCTGCATTATTAGGACAGGGTCATGAAATTGGTGTTTGGGTTACTATTTGGCCATGATTCCTTGGTTTTGGTGTTATGTTAAACCCCTTGACATGCTAGTAAACCTTATTTGTGAAAATCCAAGGTCCAAATGCCCTAATAATACTTTTTCTCAAATTATAGTGAGCCCATAAACTTTTCATCGATCCAAGCTTAAAATAATCATCCTTAGCAAATTACAGTAAATCAACATGCAAAGATAAAACATGCAAGATCAACACATGACACAATGATTTATGTGAAAACCCAATTTGGGAAAAACCACCAGTAACATTCTACTTGATTCTCACTCTTCTAAAGTGATGCCCTATTAAAAGCCTTCCCTGTTAAAGGCTTACAACACACTATTAAATGTAACCTTGTTAGAGGATTTCACCAAACTGTTAGGAATGGGCCCGGTCAAAGGACTTTAGAACATTCACTTGGAATGTCACCCTGTTAAAGGATTTACCTCATGGCTATTAAACCAACCTAAGTCCATAGGATTTAAACTAACTGTTACAATTGTTAGAGAGTAACGACAATGGCTTTTTGATCTGATACAACTTACAACATACTTTGCAGATTTCATATCTAACTTCAGTTCTATCCTTTTGCTTGGCTTTAATCACTTCAGCTCTGATAGCTTGTCTTCCTCTCAACCTTTTTCTTCTTGAGTCTTCTTACTCATCATGCCAATGCAATCATATCTGGGGTCTTCTTATCGAAATAGAGTAGCTATTCTTTCTTTTTCCTTAGCACCTTCTCCAACACTTTATGCTTTCATGCTTGACCACCTCTCTCTCTTTGCTTCATGACTTTATGACTCCTTAAATAGAAATTTGGTTTACCTTTTCCGCTCAATTCTCCCTCTCCAATTTTAGGGTTTCAAATGGATTAGGTAGGATACAATGTATCTACCCCATATCTTGCTCTTATCTAAAAACTTCATCTAGAGTCTAGTTGTATCTTCATAAATGTTCTACATGGTGTTCTGTGCCACCAGCTCATCATTCTTATCTTCCATTTAATTCACAAACTTCTAGAAAACAACCTTGTCAACTTAGATCTGGCGAATCTTTGATTTTCAAAATAATGCAACAATCGGCATTATTGGTTTACTGATGCTTGGCATCTCTATGTTACTTGACACTACTGGTTTTTTGATGCTCGACATCTATTTTTGCTTGGCACTTGTATTTGCTCGACACTTGTATCTGCTCGGCACTTGTATCTGCTCGAAACTTGAAGTTCACTCAGCATCTAAAGTTCACTCGGCATTTGAAGTTCACTCAGTATCTAAAGTTGAACTTGCTCGGCTTCAATTAGGAATCTGTTTGGCACCTACTAGCTTGCTTGGCTCCCTCTCTCTAATGAACTTTAGTTAGGCTTTATAGATGTCTTAGCTAAAACCTTACATCTTTGATATGTTTCAGTGTGCCCATTCTCTGTGTCTTATAGTATGCATTCAATACACTTTTTCATCAATGGCTTAACTGATCCTTCTACTTCATTCCAACATCATAACTTCAACCTTTCTCTAGGTGTTCTAGTTACATCTTATTGATTGCCTCCTCCTTGTCAATCAACTAATTTATAGTATTAGGATCACTTAAGCTATTGTCATTCCTGCAAGTAGAAAGTTTGACATCAATGACAAAACAATGATTGACAACATTCTTTACCAGTTCCATATGATCATTCCAACAATCTTCCTTATGATCTTTTCAATCATTTCCAACATAACCATGTCATCTCTCATATGACATACATGAGCACAAACTAGTGATCACAATATCTAACCAATCTCAAATCCAATGTAAGTGAAACTGAACATCCAGGAAGATAACCAAGACCAAAGATAAACCATGCAAATCATAGCCTGTATCATGTCCTTCTACACACACTTGTAGATGTAAATTGTAAAAGTATGATCTTCTCTTAAATAACAATAAAGAAGCCTCAACAACACCCAAACCATACCATATAACTAATCATGGATGTAAGCCTCTCACAAGAAGATCAAGCTCATAAACCATTACTAATTCAAGGAATATTCCCAATATAAAACCATCTCCCAAACTCAACCAGCATAATAACATATGCAAATGGAGATAACCAATGTTAAAACATCTCTCAAATGAAGCCTCTAGAATTAACTCATGTACCATAGCTCAAGATCGATATCCATGAAAGACAAACATAAACATAATGCACCTAAGAGAAACAATGGGCTATACCTCTCAAATAGAAAAACCACCAATTAGACCAAGAGTGGAGAATGAGAATGCTGATCAAGATATCCAAGTCTCCATCCAAGACTCATCTAATAACAATCTCCTCTCAAGACTATATTAGGTGAGCACCCCTTGCACTTCCTATTGAAACTATCAACTATCCCAACAAACACTTCTCTAATCCAAGAGAAATCAACATCACCACTGTCTCAAGTATCCTAAGCACCTGTAACCAATCGGTCCATGCCAACTCCAAATGCAACATAGCAATATCATGAAGTATCCAACTTATTATCAATGTACTCAATACCAAGAAAATAAACCAAGTTTACTATCAAAGCTCCAACCATGGCTTCAGGAACATAAAAATGAAAACATGATCTAAACCATCTCAATCAAAGAGATAACATGCTCCATATGAACATACTACAACATGTGAAAACTCTAAATGTGTATCAAGAGTGTATCATGAAATAATAATGAAACCATCCTCATACCAAGGATAACATGCCAAATGAAAGCATAAACTACACATTTACCAAGAACTCCATTAGTCCTCAAGATGCAACCATCTCCATATACCATGAAGAAAACCATCTCCACATACCATGAAGAAAACCATCTACACATACCATGAAGAACCATCTCCACATACCATGAAGAGCCATCCAAGAACTCAAAGTGCACATCATGAGCTCCTCAAAAGAAACCAAATAACCATGATCCTCAACCAAGAAGATATACCACCATAACCAAATCAGAATTCAAACCAATGAACATCAAGGATGTACCTATATATCCAATCATGTCATGTCAAAATCCATGACATCATGATCATATCTATGAACCAAGCATCTAACCCTCAATATGTCCAACTTGTCAGCATAAAATAGTCAATGCATTTCCTCCACCATGACTATAACTAGTAACAACATCTCATCCCTTCTACTTGAAGAAAAATTAGCAAATCATGTGACCTAGGTCATAGACAACCAAAATCCAACCCACCAATCAGAATATGCATCAATAATCAAATATCAATGGGCAAAGACAACCCATAACCAAATCATAAATGTAACTTGTAAGTATAGACCACTTACAACACTGCACCACTTGTAGACCAAACAAGTCATTATACATATCCAAACCAAACAACGATAACCATTTTATCATGAGACCCATCTAAAAAATAAATTGAGTATACAATGACATCAAATCTTAAATCTCCAAACATATAATGTCATAAATTCACAATGCTACCATAGTCAATATATACCATAAACTATTCAGATTAATATATTAGTAAATAAACGATGCCAAACCTGTACCAAACCTAAACCAATGTGTAGAGCTCTCCAAGATATTTTTATTGACTACTCGAAGTCCAAAATCCAACTCCGTATGCTCAAGTTATTCCCTAATTTGTGCTCAAAATAAACATCTAACTTTCAGGCTCTTAAAACCTAACAAAATTTCAAAATCATAGAACCAAACCTATACAAAGTTTTAGTGCTTTGAATCATCTTTCCAATGCCTATATGAAGTCTAAAATCTGATAGCTTGACAGAAAGTTATGGTTATTTTATTAAGACTATCTTTTTACCATTTTCACTGCAACTTTTTTCAATTGTGATGAAAATTTTGATGGGATTAAATTTGATAACCATCATGGGCTGAAACTAGAAAAATCTTTCATTTTCTCTAAAATGTCCAAACTAAGGCATATCATATATCAAAATTTATGCAAATGACTCGGATCCAATGGTGAGCTCTGTTTCTACCCAGGACGTCATTTTTACAAGCTCCCCCTAAAACCCTCATTTAAATGAAACATCCAAAAAAATTCATTTGTCCAACAATTTCACATCCCAAAAATATAACAACATCCCATGATAACAAAAAACCCAAAACTCTCATATCTACAATAAATAACTCATATAACTTGCCCTTTCTTTTATTCTCTCATGCATTCCCATAGATTCAATCTAGGGATACAATAATAAAACCATAGCTCTAATACCACTTGTAAGAAAACTTGCAACAAATAATATAACCACTTCCACATAACCCATAATAGATTTGAAATAAATATGCACTTGAAATCCACATGCAAGAGAATAGACAACATACCCACAAAAATTATGACACAAGATATATCCTAGGAAACCCTCATTGAGGGAAAAATCTAGCCTCCAAAAGAATCCATCACCATGTATTATTTAGCAAAAACACCATTGCAATAAAACCATGGAATCCTTCAAATCCATAGCCACAATTGGGCAATCTATGTGAACAAGCATGAATCAACACATCCCATGCCATGCTTCCAATCTTCACAATTGCTCCCTTGGCTAACTTGTCAAGCCTTGTCCCACTCAACTTTTTTCCTTTTTGCCTTCTATCTCTACAACTACTCTTGTGGCTACTTATATAGTCGCAAGTCCCACAAAACCATCAAGTGGTATTACATAAAGCATGTTCTAAAACCATGTGCTATCTAACCCATTGACCCCACATTTAATATTGAAAATTTAATTTCTTTTCCCCAATATTAAATAATTACATCAAATATTATCACAATGTTACAATACAACTCATCAAGTATATCCCATGGGAATCTTTCCATGTTACACATCAATCTAGGTGAAACATTATATAATAAAATAAAATAATACAATATAACAATATTATGCAATGTATGCAACACCCATTATCTCAACACACCTGAACTTTCTCCATTGTTGTGATCATCTTCGATGGTCACAATTTTAGTTCATTTCTCTATCTTTGCTTCCTTGGTTGATAGCCCAAAAATTATTTTCCAAATCAATTCATACTTCTATGCTACATCTTCCATTTTATTTTGTAAAATAAAAATCATTTGATGCTTAGGAACAAATCTACTCGTGTATTTTACCAAAAATGTTTCCTATTGATCATGGGACAAATCAGGCATAACTCTAACTAGAGTGTCAATCCTTATCTTTTTCTCTTCTTCTTCTACCTATTACCATCTTCTTTCTAGTCTATCAAATAAGTCCTTAGGTATCTTTCTCTCAATTTCACTAGGAACTAGCTTATGATTATCAATCATATCTACCATAGCCTCCTCAATTTTGGTTATGTTAGTATTATCCAATGTATATTATTTTACAAATCTAAAGGTGGATAATCCTATATATCTTCTTATATCTTCACATACATCTTCAAAAGACTTTGATTTCCCTTTGGGTGGTCCTCTAACCAATCTCTTGGGCTCTGTATTATCTACTACTCTCTATTTTTCAATTTTCTTGGCACTAGGCGTTGCTTTGGTTCTTTGCTTAGTTGGTGGTGGAGGAGAGAGGGATGTCCCTACTAGCTTCTTCTTAGTTCCTTAATCCTTCTTACTTTTTGGAGTGACAACATACTAGGGCTTTACCCTTGTCACCTTCTTCTTCTTCCTCTTCCTCATCACCATTGTCTTTTTCTTCATCCTCTCCAAGACCTTGTGTTATTTATAATGGTTCCTTTCCCTTGACTAGGTTGCCTAGTTTTTCTTCTAGGTCTTCAACCATTATTCTCTTTTTCTTCTCCTTAGAAGCTATCTTGATATTTATAGCTATTCTAGCCTTAGCTTCCTCATATTGTAATGTCTTGCTTGCGAATCCAAGAGAAATAAACCTAACATGTTACAATGTTTATTGAACTTTAAAAAAAAAAGTTTGAACAACATCAAGATAACATTAATGTGGAAGCAATTTGAACATACACATCAAATTCACATTAGCAATTATATATATAGTTTCAATTCCTTGATGGTTCCTATACGTTGAGTAACATTTAAGAAGTTCAAATTAATTAGTTTAAGTTTCAAGTACAATGTCTCTTGAACATAAAGAAATAATAGATACATAATCACATAAGCAAAGCATAAGTATAACTAATACAATGAAAGTACATCCAATAGATAACATCCACTACACATGTCATAGGGTATGTGTGAATAGATAGAATACATTAGAATACATGATAGCATTATTACATCATCTGAAAAGAAGTCTCTGAGATAAGAAATAAGAATGATAAAGGTACATCTTTTGCAATGAACATCCATCAGTTGGCAATATGAGGTAAACCAAAATGGTAAGAAGACACTACCTCTTGACTGCGTGGTCACCTAGTTAGGCTTCCACTCCCACTGTGTAGGAAAGATAATGAATGATCCACATATGGATAATCAAGCATAAAACATTTCTAGGCATGGAATTCCTAATAGCCAAAACTATCTCAAAGGTAACACATGCTACTCAAGAAGATAAAATAATCAAAAAAGAAAGAACACTCAATCCAATACCAACACCACATAACCAAACATCATACATGAACCAAGTATAAATTGAATACCACCACCTTAAATCAAGAACCACATATCAAATTACATCATCCATGAATCACCAATCATTATCAATGAAAGTAAATAACCATAATAAACACATCCAACAATAAGTACACAACCAGAGGTACACAAAATCTTCAGAGGAGACTTAGGCTACACACTAGGGAGTGTCATCACATGGTCAAACTACTTGAGTTACCTTGGACTAATCTCTTAATAGACCCTAGACCCTCAAGTGTTGAGTTACCCTAGATTAGTTACTCTGAACCTCGAAACCTCAATGTGACACATGGGGAACCAGAAAAACCTCTCAAGAAGATGAATCAAACCAGTTATATTATTCATCCCATTCCCATCCTTAGTCTATACAAGCACTCAAGGAACAGGCAAGAAAAATATCTCTAGCTTATATTTTTAGTGTGTTTCCCCCCAAAATATTAATTACTAGATTATCACTTATTACATAACTTACAATATGTTACCTTAGTACTGACCACTTTGTATCTTGGACCCCTACTGCAAGCCACTCCCAAAGACATGTACCTAGACAACCTCTCCTAAGAACATAAAATACAATTGTGTCCCATACAACAACACTCATAATGATCAAACTCGGTTCCTTAATAGGAAATCTAAAAATAAGTTGGTTCTTCCATCCAAGTACATATAAATGCTCCACAAGGTAAACCTCATAAATATATAATTCTCAATTTGAATCACAAGACACATCATGACATCTGGCCACATAGATGGTATAAAAGAAATCTCACAAAGCCTCTAGTGTGCATCCTAGACTGGTCGGCATCTAATCAATCCTAAAACCCCAAGCATAGACAATACAACAAAACAATATAGTTTCATAGTTTAGGTTTGATTTGAAAATACACAATTGGGTTAAAATAAAGTTTTAGTTTTGTGTTCAATATACGTTTTCAAGTGGAAGATTCTTCATTACCCTATAGGTTAACCCATGCATTTGTTTAAAAAAAAAAGATTTACCCTCATATCTTGAAATTAATTTTCTAAAGATTACTAAGGGTATATTATGTATTTGTTTAAACTTGCTCAGACAAATTTATATTGCTTTCCAATAAGTTAATTTGTATTTCTACTAAGTCAGAGTTGAATAATCTTCAACAAATTTTAAAAACATTCTCCCATTTAATTAATGTTTATAATAAATTTAATTTAAGTAAAATAAACAATTAACTATCAATATATCATTTAATTATTTATCTTAAATTTACTTTAGGTAAATTAATAACTTTTAAATAACATTAATTAATTATTATAAATTTAAAACTTTTAATAAACTTCATTTAATGAAAATAATATTAAATAATTTATAATAATTAATAATTAATTTTTTTAATAATATTAATATTAATTAACACAAAATAAATTAAAAAAGAATATTCTTTTTTAGCCTGCCAGCTTACCACTAAATGTGGTCGTCGCAACCTCTATTGCTACCGTAGTAGAGTACACTGTGATAGTAGTCATACCTACTACGTCAGTAGTAGAGTTTGTTGTGACAACAGTGAAGGTAATAAAGCGAGGGTTGTGAAGTTTCCTCCACCCCTCCCATAATATATATATTTTTAAAAAAAATTCATTACCATAAACCAACTTAATGTATTTAATAATATTTATTTTTAAAAATTTATTTATTTATAATTGATGACGATTTTTTTAAAATAAAAATAATTTATGTAATAAGATTTATATATATTTATAAAATTTATAAAATAAACCATTTCTAGAAAAAAAGAAAACATATGTATATATATATATATTTAAATTATTTCTCAACATTAATCTGATAGACGAAGCATTATTAACCATCCGAATTTTCAATCTAGAATTTTCCATTTTCAATCTCAAACCCTTTCAAATTAAATTTTAATTTCTTCAATCTACAAAATGAGAGTTTTTTTATTACTTTTCCAATTCCTATGTACACAGAAGATATTGATAGACATCCAGTAAATTTACAACATTGAATGTTCAAGGGTTTATTACAGAGAATTTCTGATTCTACTATCCACGGGCATGAAGAAGACAAGAAAGGAAATTGCATAATTCAATCAGTGATCATAACACAAGACCCTACCTGAACCGATGCTAAACTCTGACAGCTAGATGAAAATTTCTAGTGCAAGCAAAATCCTTCAAGCCCTCCGAGTTGCTCTCCAAAACCTATGTATAATGACCCAAAAATCCTCTAATATAAACTCTAATTAGCTTTTAGGGTTTCTGTCTCAACCTATTCTAAATTACTATTATTTTATTTATTTAATTCTTTCATTTACAATTAGTTTTCCTTTTAGTTAAAATATTATTTTATTATTCCTTTCATGCACGTCGAATGAATTATTAAATTACTTTATTTAAGTTATTAACTTTTAAGTCTCATGCACACTTAATTAAAATATCTTTATTAAGTTCACATATTTTATCTTTTTAATTTATTTCCTATATTTTAATCTCATGCATGCATCATGCGAACTTAAATTTTTTTTTTTTATAATTTAATATCTTTCTCTTTTTTTTTACATTTTTTTGAAACTTAATTGATAAAATATATATCAACTTAACTAATAATAATATTTAGCATTTATTTAAAAATGAACTCTAAATATATTATTTTTAAATTAAATAAATATTATCACATTCTAAAATTTAAACTTATAACTTTGATCTTTGAATTGAATTCTTTTTATTTAATTAATTTCTCAATTAATTAAATATTATTAAATGTTAAAATGTCATAATAATTTTCCATTTAATTAAATCATTAATTTAATTTTTACTTAGACTTAATTAATAAAAAATTCATCAAAGACTCATAAAACGACATAGGCACAAAAAACTCACGGGTTTTAAAAAGGGTAGACAGTTTGTTATGAGTCCTCCTTGCAGGACAAGTATTTTAGGCTATGGTTGGGATTGGACCTAATTATTAAATTCTCATTCTCACCATTTGAGTATTTGTAATTGAGCATGCTCATTCAAGGAAGTCGATGCCTGGTACCTACATCCTGCATAAGAGATGAACATGTACATGTATATAAATATATCTAAACTAAACAAGAAATGGTGGGAAGTGGTACATCATGTAGATCTTGACTTGCAGGTGACTATGACTCACTCCCTTAACCACATCAAACACATAAGACAAAAAGATAAAATAAACACACGCACCATACACATGCAAGTATGGGGTAAGTATCATAAAAATCACAAGTCAAACATCAAATGCTCAGGTATAATAATGCATCTCTATCAATACAAACATAGTCATCATTAAAGACATCACATTAGCATTGTTATGAAAGAAACCACATTTACTAATTAGGAATCATCAAGACATCATTAACAACACATGAATTGAAATCAACTAAGCAATTATAACTAATATATTTGTAATCCATGTCATCAAATAATATCATAATATTGTAACTCCACTATCTCTAAAACTAATCAATGCATAAAATTGGCCTAAAAGAATTTGACAATTAGAACATAAAAGCAAGCTATGGGTGGGCATTACATCCACCCCCCCTAAAATTAGGCTTACTCCTCGAAGCCCATTACAAAGAGCCATGAATCGAACTCAAAAACTCAAAACTCAATATGTAGGCCCTCTTGGATCATTCCCCACTGTAAACTTAAAGTCTATAGGCCTCTTACTCAAAAATAAGGTGCACGCTCGGGGAAATTGGTTGCTCTATGACCACATTGTCCACAAGAGTAGCAATCTCCACTAAATCCTGCCTAAGCCCTAGATGCATGTGACTGATGAATACTACCAATGCTAGCATCCTGACTATGACCCTGAGGAACTCAATCCAACCTATTGTGCATACTACACTTCCAGTTGCAATAATTCCCTAATTGTGAACCATCACTATTACCATGGAAAAAATTTCTTCCTGGCTTCTCCTGATTACCCTCAGAGAAGTTAGGAGAATTTTTAGAACTTCCAGCTCCTTGAGACTGGTTATCCCTAGATGCTCCTAAAAAAGGTGACCCTCTAACCTGAACACCAGGTAGGCCACCTTGACCCAAAGTCACACTCATCTCAACCAAAGTAGCTTGCAGTATTGCATCCTTAAGGGTTTTAGGTTGGAAAACCCTGACACCCCCAATGATGTTAGCATTAAGTCCTCTAATGAAATTTTGGACCATCATTGGTGAGCTATCACTAACTCTTGCATAAAACATAAGCTCAAAGAAATTACACTCATACTTCACCATAGTCTTGGTACCCTATCTCAAGTCATGAAACTCATTCGCCCTCTGTTGTTGTCACTGCTCTAATAGAAATCACTCGCAAAAGTGTTTGAGGAACAACTCCCATGTGATAGTCTACATATTTATCCCAAGTTTCTTCTCCTCTATATTCCACCAAACCACTATGAAGAGCTCTAAGTGGGTGATGGCATATCTGGCTTTGACGCTAGAGTCAAAGTCTTGCATCAAAAAACATTTGCCTATTGTGATCAACCAATTCTTAGCATCACATCTAGTATCTTCTCCATTGAAAGGTTTGATCTTGACCCATAGTAGGTCTTTCATCTAGATGTATTTGCTATACTACCTTCGGCTCTCTAGGTTCCTCCCTCTAGGACTCATGGACCTTTCTCTATCTCCATGCTTTGAATGATGAGCTCTATCCTACAAGGGTAGGTATGCTAGGATCTCCTTGACCAAGTCTCTAGTAACTGGACCTTCTATCTTATTATGTTGCTTAACACTAGTGTCCCCTCTAGCCTCTTCCTGAATAGAGTTCCCTAAATGGACCAAGGAAGGGATACAATGGCTAGCTCTCCCACGACTTCTACCACGTCCTAAGCTACAACCCCTAGCAACGGATCCAGAACCAGAAGTCACCTCTCCTACAACATCCAAACACAACAAAAACATCTAAGAATCCATCATAACCATAAGGTCGTAACTTACTAACATAAAGCAATTATCCAAGAAGTTTAATAAGTTTTCTAGTTCCATGATCAGAATTTGTATCATTTTAGAGTTTTTTGTTCAATAGTTTGGTTTCAAGTTTGATGTCAATATAAGTTTTTCATTTAAATAAATTACAAGTTTGCTAATTAGTCAAGTGATGGCACACATTATGCCTAGAGTTCCCAATGTTGAAACTTAGGTTCTGATACATATCTTCCAAAAAACCACCCTTAGTGTCTAGTTCTTCATTCAATAGTGCAAAAATGTTTGTTCTCACTAAATCACTATCAATTTCATAATCAAATTTTTTTAACCAAACCTTCCTCGACTTTTTTGCCTACACAAATGTGTTATCTATATCTACAAAAAAAATATGTCATTATAATACCTTGTAACCAATTCTTCAAGTTTCCTCATTCTCATCTTCATTCTTTTCTTGAATTCCTCAAAGTAAGCATCCATGAAATTCTCAAAATTTACTCCTAATTGAGTAATGCATTTGTTTATCTATCTAGTCACTGCTTTTTTCTATTCCTAAACAACATCACCAACACCAAGAATTTTTTTTTGGATATAAAAGAAAATATATACAATGAGGGATCCAAACTTACACATTGAATTCTTTGCTTTTCTGATAGATGATACATTCTCTGCTAGTTGTAGTCTTTACAACTCAAGAAGATCATATTCATGATATTTGATCACTATCTTCCATGCTTAATCTAGTTCCATACATGGCACACTATTCAATCTTCTTTAGGAATAAAATTTGTGAGCTATAACCCTCACATCAAATTCAATTAGTGGATCATAAATATTTGTAATGGAAAAACCCAATCCATTCCACTTGACACCAAATTTTGCCTCAATTTTCTCTTGACTCAAGCATTGCATGGTTTTCCTCTATGATCTCCATGGGTCCATTTTGTAATGAACACTTCATATCATTGATTCTACTCAAAATAATTTTAATCCATTCAAGATTGAAGTTTCTTGGGAATTCTAGGGCACAAGTTAAACCTTTTCATTCAACAACTTTAAATTCATCTTCGATATTCCCTCATTATATAACTTCTCATATGCTTCTCTTGTCTCATAATCTCCTACTTCTCCAATCTTACACATTTAATAGCTCCTAAAATCATGAATCATGATAACTTTGGGTGATATCAAGGATAGTGCACCCAATGAATCTCCTTTCACTATAATTTCTAGAATAGCAGGAATCTTTGGTGGAGGAAAAGTGTCACTCTTCACTAGTTGGATTTTACTAACCTCTTGGATCATTCCAGTGGTAGATGAAGTTTCCATATCTTTTTTTATGGTTTGAAGTCTCTTCTTTCTCCTATAAATTACTTGGCACAATTCAGTCTTCACTTGTTCAAGCTTCTCATCCAAATCACTCTTGAAATCTTTTTCTAGTTGCTCAAATCACCAAATTGCTCTATGATTTTGAAATCTGTTTGCAAGGTTTGAGATAATGTTTTCAAAATTTAATATATACCATCTTTTGATCACTTTAGGGTCTCCATTAATGTTGTATACTCAGGTAGATGAAAGCTAGCTATCTCGATCGACTTTGGTGCCTTTGAACTAGGTCTTTTCTTTATAGATTGGTCTCTTCCATATCACTCAACCTCTACCATTTAATTTGGTCTCTATCACTTTAATCACTCTACCATTTCACTTCAAAAGTGCTCAGTCCAGGATGCAATGATTGGTCAACATAGATAATTTTACTGACATTTGGCAACCCTTCATAAATTTGTTCTTATGCATCTTTATATATGCAAATATGAACTATGGCACATTTCATGTAATGAACTAATGTATGATATATCAATTAAATATCTAGTTCCATACATACCTTTCTTTCTTAGTTTAAGATGACATGATCACCTTCTCTAGTGGATTGGGTGACCTCTACTCTATTTCCTACATTATTTCCAGCTTCTTCTTCTTCTTTCATTTTTGATTCATCTCCTTAATTTTCTCAATGTCTACTTTGAATTTACATTGTCTATTATTTAATTTTCTAAATGTACTTGAGTCCTACAATTCTTTCCTATATGTCCAAACATGTGACATTTGGAACATGCATTATAAGATGCATAATTTTGTCTCTAGTTTGTCTAGTAAGGTTTTGTCTATGATCTACATTCATTTACTCTATCCCCATACTTCTAACAATTATAGCAATATCCTTCAAATCTAGGTGTAGTAGATGTAATCCTCAATCTTGACCTACACTCATGTAGTTAATTTCCTTGTTTCTTCCAATTAAAAAAGTAACTAGTAAACTTAGGTTTAGGATTTTGCATACCATGTTTGCTTTGACAAATGTTTGTAGTGTGACCAAGTTTTCCATAGTGATAGCATGTTGATTTTTCCTTTGACTTTGCATTCCTCAGGTCTCCATTCTTGGATGATTATCCTTGCTTAGTGTATGAATGTCCTTATCCATCAGTGTTCCTAGACGATTCATGAGTTCTTTTGGTTTGTTTAATCTCTCCATAGATTCTTTCTCAATTTTTAGTTCATTCTTTGGTATGTCCTTCTGTGATTTAAGATTTTCAATTTCTACATCCTTATGATTGAATTCCCAATTTGCAAGCATAAGTAGATTCATCATGTCCACTTGAGTGTTTGTGAGCTTTTGCACATCTTATATCATTTCTTCAAGTCTAGTAGCCATTACCCTTTTGTCTTCTTTACCCATAGTCATGTCTTCTTTAGCTTTCTTCTTTTGTTCATTCACTTCACATAATCTTACTAATTGGATTTCATGTTCTCTTTTCAGTCCTCTTATTTCTTCATTTAAGAGTTTGTTTTTTTCAAGTAGATTTTCAAATGCTTTTTTATTTGGATTGATTGGTTCAAATAGTCCTTCAGTCTCAACTTCTTCATAGGAAATTTTTTTTATCCTAGATAGCCAATTCATTTCTTCTTTTTAGGTATTTCTTCAAATCTTGTCTTGCTTTCTCAATTTTGTGCAATAAGAGTTAGATGCCAATCAACTGATTGCCAATGACCTTGTCTAGTTTAAAAGCCTCCATATTCAAGATCTAGTCTTCAATCCATAAAAATTCTCTCATAGAACAAATTCTCTAATACCAATTGTTGATTGATGGAAGTATAAATTGGAAAATAAGATACTGAGGGGGTGGGGGGGTGAATCCAAATTTAAATTTTTTCACCAATTCATCCACACATTCAATGGTTAACTTGTGCATGTAAAACTTGTAATAATAAACTTTTTGTAATATATAAATCTGATCTATCAAATGCATGAAAATAAATACATAACACATTATTTGTTACATAGAAACCATCCAAGGTGAAGGTAAAACTAGGGTGGGGATTACACCCATAAATCTATTCCAAGATTGTTGAAATCATGAATGCTGATGATATTCCTATGGGGAGTATTGTAGATATGTTACTATGATGATATGTTACATTCATGATTGGGTTTGTCATTAATGTCAATGCAATAGTTTTTTGTGATATCTGATAGAAGAACAACAAAAAGATCAAGTTGGTATGGATAGCTAGTTGAGTATTCTAACTATTTGAGGTTATGGGAGATACTTCTAAGTATCTAGTATATGTCGTTAACATCAAAAGAAGAAATGATAAGTCTGGAAGAAGTTATGTAATTTTTGGTGATGTTTGTTCAGAGAAAGAGTTTACAAAGGGATTTTCTAGTAAACTTGTTATATCTCTTAGCAGATTTGTTATTCTAAGAATCAAGGTTGATGATATGAAGAAGACATATTGGTGATGATGTGGCTAAGATCGCTTGCCATAATATTGCATGTACAAAAATATATTCAAGTTTCCAGGTGGAAGATTAATGTTATCGCTAAGTGTAACATGTTCTTAATGTGGTCCTATAATGATTAATTGAGAAGGTCTAGTAGTTGACTTAGGGAATTATTTTAAGGACTCAATATAGGAGAAGGACATTTTTATTTATCATGATGAGATGAAATATTATTGTGTAAGTAGTACAAGTGTGGAATGAAAAGTTGATAAGAGCAAAGGGGAAGTGAAGGAAACTTCATTACCAAGATTTTGTTGAGTGATCCGAGGTTCATAACCTAGTTTATAAGGTTTGACATTGATTGGTTCAATTGATAGAAAAAAGGAAAGAAGAATATAATAGTAAACTACATGTTTAAGTAGTGATCTCTTCTTGTAGTTGAAATTGCATGTTTGGGCAGTGGGTTCATCTTGCATACATTGTACCACAACTCCTAGCAGGGTTGGCATAACTCCTAATAGGGTTGGAATATCCTAACATGGATTCAAAGTCTCCTAATAGGGACTCTATGTACTAAGTATTGTAATAGACTCCTAACAAGGTCCATCCTCTAACAAGGAATATTTATATTAGTACATCATTTTGTGGGCATCATTCCCACCGGGGTTTTCCCTTTGATCAAGGGTTTCCCTAGTTAAAATATATGGTGTAATTGTTTGTGTGCATCTTATTATGGTTATTGTTTACTTTGGTTCAGTGGTTAAGTTTATTTAAAGAAGACAAATGTATTAATTGTTCAATAACTGATTCACCACCCCCCACCACCCCCCCACGCCCCCCCACCCAAGCTATCTTGGTGGACTATTATTTCTAACAATTGGTATTAGAGCATCAAGTCCTTGAAAATAAAGTTTACCAACTTTGGGAGATCCATGGCAAGAATGTTTAGGAAATATAGTCCTACATCTGATATAAGAAATTTTGACACCTAAATGATGGAAATTCTTGGTGAGTTATCAGATTTGTGTAAAGAGCAAAATAGTGAGTTTTCAGATCTGGAATCCTTATGTTGTATATAATGAAACAATAACACAAGTGAAGATAGATCCAAATTAGAAGAAGACATAAAGATAGAGGAAGGTATTAATCTACTCACAAAGAGAGAGCTATAAGGTATGGAATTTTTTGTTTGTTGGACATGTAAAGAAATTGGTCATTTTTCAAGTAGATGTCCTAAGAGATTGATAAAAGCTAGAAAGAATCTACTTTTTGATAAAGTTGAAGAATTTAGAGAAAGTATGGAAAGATCCTTGAAAGACTATATTAATGAATCTAGATTGGTTAATGAAGAGCAAGTAATAGAGGAAATAACTATTAAGACTATTATGGAAAGTGTGAATGTAAGAATTGATGAGAAATTTAGGATACAAGAGAGAATAGTTGATTACAATTCAAATGATGATGTTGTTACTAAGCTAGGGAATGATGAGGCATTTCTTAAGACTAATAATGATTTGTAGAATGGAGAGCCAAGGTAGGAACAAAGATCAAAACCTTCAGTAGAAGCAAGAGTTGAGATAACAACTCCTAATTCAGGAAAGAATATGATAAAGAATCACCCATCCAAGAAGATCATCAAAAGAAAAGATAATGGTGTGATGACAAGAAGTAGAGTCAATGAAGAACTATCTTTGATATCTCAAGTTGAACCTAAGAATGCAAATGAAGCATGTAAAGATAATTATTGAAAACAAGCTATGAAAGAGGAATTGGATCAGATAGTAAAGAATGAGACATGGGAATTGGTCTTGAGACTAGCAGAAAAGAATGTGATGGAAACTAAATGAATATTTAGGAACAAGATGAATTAACAAGGTGGAGTTGTAAGGAAAAAAGAAAGATTGGTATATAAAGGTTACTCACAACAAGGAGTAATAGCATATGAGGAAACTTGTGCTCCAGTGGCTAGAATAGAAGCAGTAAGATTATTCTTAGTCTATGCATCACAAAAGAAATTCAAAGTGTATGAGATGGATGTCAAGTTAGCATTTCTCAATGGAGAACTTGAAGAAGTGTACATTGAGTAGCCTGAAGGTTATCCTTTGAAAAATGACAAGGATATGGTATGCAGATTGAGGAAAGCATTGTATGGCTTGAAGCAAGCACCCATAACCTGATATGCAAGGTTGGACATGCATTTGACAAAGCTTGGATATAGTAAAGGTATGGTAGATAGTAATCTCTATTGGAAAGAAGTTGATGACGGTTTGATGATTTTGGTAATATTTGTTGATGATATCATATTTTCTAGGATTACAAATTGTATAGAATAAAGAAGGAATATTTATTTCTCATACTAAGTACTTGAAGGATTTATTGAAAAGGTTCGATTTGGAAACATGCAAACCCATTGGAATACCTATGGTAACTAGACACAAGTTATCTACAAAAGATGAGACGCCTACTATTGAGCAAAAGAAGTACATATCTATGATTGGAGAATTGCAATATCTCACTCACACAAGGCCAGATACAACAAATACAGTTGGAATTGTTGTAAGATTCCAAGTTGATCCCAGAGAAGCACATTATGCAATAGTTAAAAGGATATTTAGATATTTGAAGGGAACATCTAAGTTCAAATTGTGGTATGATAGATCTAATGATTCTAATGATTTTACTCTAAGTGCTTATACTGATGTGGATTGGGCAAGTAGTATGGATGATAGAAAGAGCACTAGTGGTGGAGCCTTCTTTCTTGGTGGAAGATTAGTTTCTTGTTTAAGAAAGAAGTAGAATTGTACATTACAAACTACAATAGAAGGAAAATATGTTGTAGCAACAAACTATTTTAATCAAGTTGTTTGGATGAAGTAGATGCTAAAGGATATAAGGATAGAAATCAACGAACCTATTCTCATACATTGTGACAACACAAGTATGGTAAATATGTCTAAGAATCCAATGTTGCATTCAAGGACTAAGCACATTTCTATCAAGTATCACATGTTGAGAGAGAAAGTTGTAGAAAAGGAAATCAGATTGGAGTATGTGAGCACTAAAGAGAAAATTGTAGATATATTCACTAACCCTCTTCCCAGAGAGACTTTTGAGTACTTGAGAGGTATGCTCAAGGTTATACCCCTTCCTGCATCATAGTAGAAGATGTAAGAGTGCATCAGTCTAGTGTAATTGTGCACCATTGTTGTCTGGACTGAATGTTGATGCTTCTTGTATGGGGGAGTATCTATGATGGACATAGTCATCTAGGACTCTTGTTGGATATTGTTTTGAATTGTGCAAGAATAAGTTGTTGCAAAGTTTGATCTAGTAAAGTTGGTTGTTGAAACCTTTGACATTGATGTCAATGGGGGAGATGTTCAACATGAAAAACAACATGTACAACATGATAGTTGGATAAGTTTAGCATGAGTACACTATGTTCAAAAGAAGCACAAAATGGAATGATAGTTTGATAGAAAGCACACTGAGGTATATCAATGGGGGAGAATGATTGATGAAGAGGATTTGAAAAGTCTTTTTGTTGCTATTCTTGGAACTAGATGTTTTTCATCTATATTGCTATCAATGCCAAAGAGGAAGATTGTTACAAGATTGTTGGAAGCATGAAAGCTGATGATATTCCTATGGGGGAGTATTGTAGATATGTTACTACGATGATGTGTTACATTCATGATTGAGTTTGTCATTGATTTTAACATAGCAATATTTTGTGGTATCTTATAGAAGAACAATGGAAAGATAAAGTTTGTACAGATGGCTAGTTGAGTATTATAACTATCCATGGTTATGGGAGATACTTCTGAGTATCTAGTATATGCAGTTAACATCGAAAGAAGAAATAATAAGTCTGCAAAAAGTTATGTAAGTTTCAGTGATGTCTATTCTGAGATAGAGATTATAGAGGCATGTTCTAGTAAACTTGTTATATCTCTTAGCATGGTTGTTATTCTAAGAATCAAGGTTGAGGATATGAATAAGACATATTGGTGATGGTGTGGCCAAGATTTTTTATCATAATATTGTATGTACGAAAAGATATTTAGGAAAAAAAATTAATGTTATCACTATGTAAAGTGTTCTTAATGTAGTCCTATAATGATTAATTGAGAAGATCTAACAGCCAATTCAGGGAATTGTTTTGAGGACTTAATATAAAGGAAGGATATTTTCCTTTATCATGATGAGACGAAATATGATTGTATAAGTAGTACAAGTGTGGAATGCAAAGTTGAGTAGATTAGAGAAAAAGTGAAGGAAACTTCATTACCGAGGTTTTGTTGAGTGATCTAAGGTTTGATATTTGGATTTGAGGTTTTTGACCTAGTCTACAAGGTCTAATAGTGATTGGTTTAGTTGATAAAATAAAGGAAAGAAGAACGTAATGGTACACTACATGTTTGAGCAATAAGCTCTTCTTGTAGTTGAAATTGTATATTTTGACAGTGGGTTCATCTTGCGTACATTGTACCACAACTCCCAATAGGGATGGAATCTCCTAATAGGGATTCAAAGTCTCATAATAGGGACTCTGTGTACTAAATGTTGTAATAGACTCCTAAAAATTTCCATCCTCTAACAAGGAATATTTATATTAGTACACCATCTTGTGGGCATCGTTCCTACCGAGGTTTTCCCTCTGATCAAGGGTTTCCCTAGTTAAAATATCTAGTGTAATTGTCCATGTACATCTTATTATGGTTTATATTTACTTTGGTTGAATGGTTAAGTTTGTTTAAAGAAGATAAATGTATTAATTTTTGTATAACTAATTCGCCCCCCCTCTCAGTTATCTTGGTGGACTATTGTTTCTAACAAAATTTGCACTACTATAGTAATAAAGTTAACATGTTAGGGTTAAAATGTTTGATCATAAAATATGATCTACCATGTGAGGGTTATGTCATGTTAAAAGAGTTTGAGATAGCTAGGTCTCACCTTGTCAGAGGATTTAACATTTACAATAAAGTAAGGACTCTGTTAAGAGATTTACAAAAATATGTCAAGACCACTTTGTTAAGAGACTTACCCTTATTCAATTTGATTAAAATGGATTTAGTACTTGATTTTTGGTATGCTCTAAAAGCTAATTTTGAGTCTTCTCCTTGCTAACTGATCCTTTCTTCTAATTTGATAAAAAATTTCTTTCCAATTCAGTTCTTTGAATAGGTCACTTGCTTTATTAAGAGATAATTAAACTCTTCCACTGACTTCTAATCTAATCTCAATCTTTACTCCATCACTTGAATTTCACACCTTGTTTGTATACACACCCTTATTCTTTCATCTCATTGCCACACCACACAATCTATGTTAAGATCTTCTCTATTTAAAGAGTTCCACAAAGAATTTTCTAGATACTTCCATAGTTTGTGTCTTCACCTAAACCATTGATCAAAACATAGGGATCTATGATCCACATCATAAACATGTAAAAATATTTGTAACAACCTCTATAAATATTAAATTTTCCTTCTATGCTAGCTTGAAAATGGTTTACCTCAAAATTTGTACTATTTTTTGACTTTTATGTATGTTCTACATTTCTTAACCTTTACTTTTTCTGATACTTGGCATTTTTTTTGCTCCGACTATATTATGCTTGACATGTATTATGTAACTTGACACTTGTATGATTTGTAATGCTTGGTTGATGTTGAGCTCATCTCATATAGAAAATACTCGATGACCATAAACTTACTTAGCTCCTATAGAACTCAGTACATACATACTTATGTACATGACTCAACATATATAAAGTAGCTTAGTCACAGTGATGACTATATGACTGCCTCATAAATTACTAAGTGTTTAACACTAATAGAAAATATAATTAGAGATACCAACAAACCCCCCATCACCTTTTGGCTTACAAATATAGTCCTATACAATGAGGGGCATTCTTTTCCTTTCCTCTATCCTAGTCCATAGGAAATTTCTCTAAATTCTTTCATTGGCTTTCACATATTTAGCTTGGATTTTGAAGAGATTCAAAGCATAAGTAGATAAAAGTTGAAGAGAAGACTTAAATAAAACTACTTTCCTAGCCTAAAATAGCATATTACCTTTCCACTTAACCAATTTTCTTTTAAAATTATCCACAAGACCTTCCTAGAATGGCTTCAGAGGTTTTAATTCAAGGGGAAGACCAAGATAAGTTCCTAACATAAAGGCTATATATAGAGCACCCTACTATAGAAATCTTAATGTGTTTATGAATGGGGGTATTAATGAAAAAGATGGAACTTTTTGTGCAATTAATAATCTGACCAGAGGCATTAGAGTATAGGTTAAGGGCCTTTTGAAACTTATAGCTTCCTGAATAGAGGCAATACCCATAAAAATAGTATCATCAACAAATTTTTCATGATAAAAAGAAAGAGGATCAAATGAAGGCTTAATACCATAGATCACCCAATTATTTAAGAGACCACCAATATGCCTACCCAATCATTTAGCCATAATAGTGAATGAAATTTGGGAAAATAGGACCCCCCTACCTCAAACCCCTCAAATGTTTAAAATAGAGGGAAGAAGCCCCATTGACAAGGGCCATCATAGATGCAGTAGTAACCAACTAGGAGATAAGTTGAATGCACCTATCACCAAATCCAAAAGCCCAAAGAACTCTAATAAAGATACTATGTTCAATCACATCATAAATCTTAGCTACATACACCTTCATCACAAACCCTTGGGTATTAAACGCAACCAAGGAATGAATTTTTTCATGGACCACAATAATAGAGTCCAAAACTTGACTACTAGGAGTAAAACCATTTTGTCACTCTGAGGTCAAATTGGGGAGAATCTTAGGAATTCTCAGAGTAAGGACTTCAGATATGATCTTATAAATTAAACTACATAGACAAATTATTCTAAATAAGTTAGAAGAATCAATATCAACCTTCTTAGGGATCACACAAAGATAGGTGGAATTAATTTCCTTTAACATTCTTCTAGCCGCAAAAAAATCCTTAACCACATTACAAACATCCCTGCCAACAATCTCCTAGAGCATTTGGAAAAAAAAACATAAGAAATCCATTAGACCCATGAGATTTTTCGCCTTCAAAGGTAAAGTGGAATTAATTTCCTTTAAAATTATTCTAGTCCCAAGAAACTCCTTAATCACATTACAGACATCCCTACCAACAACCTCCTAGAGGATCTGGAAAAAGAAAATAGGAAATCCATCTAGCCAAGGAGATTTTCCCCCTTCAAAGGAAAAGATTGCCTTTCTAATTTCTTCAACTAATGGATAGTCACCAAAAAATTATTCTACTCATGAGTAACAAAAGAAGGAAAATCTTTTAGAATTTCATCCTAGATTTCCAATGAAACTCTTAGATCTGGAGATAAAAGGATGAAAAAAAAGAAACTATTTCATTAGTAATTTCATTTTCATTAGTTCTTTAGATTCAATCTTCAACTTAGAAATTATATTAGTCTCCTTCTTTTAACCAAATTGTCGTCAACCTTTATCTCCAAAAAGTTTCCTCCTTTGCAACAATGTCATGGTACTTGACTAGTTTTTTATTCTCTTCCAAAAGAAATCTTGTTCCAAAATTTCACCATATCTTTTACAGATCTTAATTTTTAGCAACTTAAAAGAGAGTAGACCCTTCCTCCTTAATATTCCACCACAACTCATAATATTACAAGAAATTTGGATGTTGGATCCACATTTTTCCAAATATGAAGGGGAAATCTCTCCTTTCCATAAAGGAGTCAGCCAAAAATGATGGAATTCTTTTAGAATAATTGGGAGGTGGGGGGGGGGGGGGGGGGGGGGGGGGGGGGGGTTCTAGATGTACAAATAAAACTTTTTACAATTTAGTGAACCCATAAAATATTCTTATCCATGCATGCATTCATTGTGTATCAACTAAAACTTATATGTTATGGTCAAATCAACTTGTAGAAATGTGAAGTGTGAAACACAACACATCCATTAGCACATTTGATGTAATGATTTAATGTGGAAACCCAATTTGGGAAAAACTACTAGTAACATGCTACTCCTTTTTCACTCTTTTGAAGTGATGCCTTGTTAAAGGCCAACCCTATTAAAGATTAAAATACACACTATTAAATGTGACCCAGCTAAGGGGTTTTAGTCACCTTGCTAAAAGCGATCCTTGCTAGAGGACTTTAGTCCATTCACTTTGAATGTCACCCTATTAAAGGATTTTCCAATGATTTTTAAGTTAAACTTACTCCAAAAGATTTACCCTAGATTGATACAATTGTTAGAAAGTAACAGTAGAGCTTCAATTTGATACAACTTACAACCTTATTTGCATATTACAGATCTTTGTTTAGTCCTCAAATCTTCTTGGCTTCCATTTTTTGCAGCTTTGACAACTTGTTCATCCTTCAAGAATACATCCTCTTAAACCTTTTTTCTCAATATGCCATTGCATACTTCTTCACTTGGGTCACTTGATGAAACAAAACTCCTTTCCTTCTCCTTATTAGGTTTTTGGATCAAACTCTCTAACTCTTTTGCTTCATGAATAGACATTCCTATATATAGGAAATTAGAACATTTTCTCACTCATTATCCATCATCAAAATTAGGGTTTTTGATGGATTAGTTAGGATACAATGTATCTACCCCATATATTGTCTTCTCTAGAAACTTCTCTTAGAATCCATTTGAATTTCCCTTCAAAATGGTTTACATAAGATTTTGTGCCACTAGCTCATCAATCTTGTCTTCTTCCTAATTCAAACATTATAAGAAAAAAAACTTGTCATCTTTTATTTGGCAAATCTTTGATCTTTGTCATAATGTAGAAGCTTGGCATTATCAATCTTCTGATGCTCGACACATATTGTGTTACTCAGCATCAATTGGATTTTACTAGTGCTCAACATCAACTGAAAAGTTACTCGACACCTACTAAATTGCTCAGCATCCACTAGAATTTTCTTTCACTCGGCTCCAACTAAATTTTTGATCGGCTTGAACTAACTTTGCTCAGCACCTACTATCCTCTTGGTCAAGCTTGGAAAATGAACTTTGTTTAACTTTATTCTTGTGAACTTTCTAAGTGTAGCAAACCATTTTGTAACCTCAAATAGATCATCAATACATTATGTTATCATTGTCTTAACTAATTCTTGTACTTCATTACATTATCATAACTCAACCTTTCCTCTAGGTACTTTTGTTACATCTTGTTGATCAAATCCTCCTCATCAATCAACTAAGTGATAGTACTTGAAACATATAAGAAATTTTCTTACCAACAAATAGCAGGTTTGACATTAGTGACAAAACAATGATTGAAACACATAGTCTTCTTCAGCAATCTTTCTAATCAAATGATCTTTTCAATCAGATATCACAAAAAAAAACCAACAAAAAACAATTAGAAGCCACCTTAGGGATTTAGGAAAGGGAATAGGAAAAGTTCAGGATCTAATCGGGAGAGATAAGCACTCTATCCAAGCAGGACTAGATACAATTCTCCCCAACTCTTTTATTACTCCAAGTGAAATTTAAGCCTTGAAGATCCATATCTACCATGTCTTCTTGATTAATAGACTCCATAAGGTCAAGTCTCCCATCCAATTGGCTCAGATTACCTCCCATTTTCTCATGATCATACTAAGGAACACTAAAATATCCCATCATTATCCAACTTCTAGCATCAACCTTCTTTTTAAGGTGTGATAGATGATCCCAAATTTTTTTTTGGCATTTTTTTTATTTGGAGCATATATGTTAACTATATTCCACCTACTAACTTGGAGTGTTGAACCTTGAGAGACAACATGTTCTTATTTGATTGAATAATCTAACCATTCAATACAGATTGATTCTAGATGGCCATGGTTCCCCCAGAAACACCTGTAGAATTGCAAGCCATCACCCCACAATTTTTAAAAGGTTTGAACTTCTCTGCTTTATCTTTGTCAATATTAGTTTCTTATAGCACAATAATATCTAGTTTATGATCACCATCTATATTCCTCACCACATCCATCTTATGGAGACTATTAAGCACCCTTATATTCCATGATATTATTAGTGGAACAATTGTTATGTCGCAATTGATGTCAAACCTTATTGGTGAGACCATTGCTAGTTGAGCAGAGTGCCATATTAAGATGATTGATGAAAAGGATTTGAGAAGAAGAGATAACAAGAGGACCTAGTGAAAAGGTTGAGTTATGTGGACTCACAATGGGTACTTGATTAGTTAGACTCTGGAAAGATAAGGTGTTGTTTAATCATAACATTAAGTGAAGAAGTTAGTTGAGTTAAAGCCTAGAGGAGATGGTCAATAAAGAAAAAATAATCAGGCCTAACCAAGCTTCAAAGTAGAAGATTAAGGAAATTATAGTTGAAGTTGATCTATGTTAGTCTTAATTGAGAAAATAGTAGAAGCTGAGTGAATTCAATATCAACCAAGTGTTAGTAAAAGAAAGATTAACAAAGAAGTTGGAATGAGTTCCAATATATGGACCAAGTGAAGATAGTGTAATATGAGTAAGTCATTCTAATGATGATTGAGTTATATAATAATAACTAAGGCTAAGGAACATAGTGTTGATTGAGTGACAATATTTTATAGTTTGTGAAGGAATCTCATTTCTTGGTTGACGTAGTTAAATTCTTGGAATATGGAAATCATGTTGAAGATAAGAATTGATGAGATGGAACATTTAATGCAAGTGGAACCATGTTTGATCATTTTTATGAATGGATTTAAAGAGAAGTTTGCAAAAGTTTCTAGAAGAGGAAGGAGGAAATGAAAAGATGGAAGTATTTGATGAATCTAACATAACCCTAACATAAATGGTGTCGTTTAAGAGAAAAAGATCAAGCTACCTATTTAAGGAGGCATAATGGATAATTTAAAATGGTTGGCATAGGTTAAGTAGACCTTAACAAGGTTGGAGTAGTTATTGATTCTGTTGATTGGAAAATTTGAGAAGCAGGAAGTATAGTGACTTGATGAGGTGAAGAGTGATTGCTTGAAGGGTTTCCAAGAGAATCAATAATGAAGATGATAATGAAGGCTAGTTAGTGAGATAGCTATTGAACCAAATTTTTGATCTATATTTGCAAAGTGAGTCATATTTATTTAGATCAAACTACATTACTTTCTAACCATTCTATCAATTTTTAATCCTTTAATCAAGGTTAACCTAAAAATTATTTGTAAATACTTTAATCAAGTTGACATTCTAATGGAATGTTCTTGTGTCCTCTAACAAGGCTACTCCTAATAGGGTGATTAAATCCTTTAATAGGGTCACACCTAATGGTGTGTATTGTAGCATTTAACATTTTTGGCTCCTAACAAAGATCACTATAGAAGAGTGAAAATATTGGTGATATGTTGTTGGTAGTATTTTCCAAATTGAGTTTCCACATTAAATCCTGGTGTTTTACTTATGTGAATGTTGTTTGATATGTTTTACTATTAATATTTTACATTCTACAAGTTTTTTATTATTAGGATAGTGGAATGCAAGTTTTATGTTATTGAAAAGTTATTATAGAGACCGGGTCACTTAATGTTTAGATCTAAGTTGCTTGAAGTGTCTAAAACCTTATTTTGTACATCTAGACCTAAGGATAAATAATTCATCCGCCCTATTAGTTATTCTAAATCATTCTAAAACTTGGTATCAAAGTCTTGGTGCTTGTAGAAGAAAATTTTGATGGGACGTAAAGTTAAAGATCAAGATGTACAAAAAGGAGATACCTGAGTTGAACAAGGAGAACTTCCTTGCATGGAAAAGTCTGATGATTTTGCACGTTGTTGGAATTGGAGATTCAATAGTATTCTACTTAGAGAAAGAGTATGTGGTTATATGTACATCTATAACAGCCCAAAAAATAAAGAAGAAAAAAGAACACAATCATGCAATATTGGAGATTGCATCTACCCTAAGCTACTCAGAGTTTGATGACATTAATGATTGTAACTTTGTAAAGAAGAAGTGGAACAAGTTGGAAACCATGGAGTAGATCAAAATGTACTTAGAGCCAAATCAAAAAGCTTGAGAGGAAATTTTGATGACATGAAAATGATAGAAGGGTTGACATTATGATCAAGTTTTTTTTATTAGTGACTCACACTTAGTAAAATGGTTAGTAGGTACTGAGCTTATCTTGTATTTTATAGTGTTAACTAAGTAATTTAGGCTCTACTAAGTTCTATAGTTGCTACCAAGTTCTAGAATCAGAATTCAATTTACACTAAGCAGTATCTACCACCTTGATGAGCTTCATAGTATTTGCCAAGGTGCATAGTGCAAACTATGGTATCTAGTGTTTACCAATTTCACAACATCAGTGATGTGAATCAAGTGTTGACTAAGCTAGGATGTGCCAACCAAGTGATTTAGTTTATATCAAGCTCGTAGTGCTAGTGTTGACCGATTCTTGTAGCATCAACCGAGTGATTCAATTTATATGTCAAGTTTTGCAGTGTTCACTGAGTCACCAATATTGACCGAGTTCAAACTACTTGGAAGTGATTAGTATGAACCAATCTTCTACATCTACCAAGAGCATGATGATGCTAAGAGTTGAAAATGGTTTTCAAGTATTAAAACCTCAATGAGTTTGTCTTTAGAACTCAAGTACCAATAGTTGGGTTTACTTTGTGATCTTATTTAAATTTTTATTGTAGCTAACTTTGATGAAGTGTAATTTGGCTTGGTATATATGTAATGCATTGTATCACATCCAAATAAGATATAGAAGAGCACATGATACAAATATAATAAGAGTATAAGTATGAATTAAGAAGGATACAAGAAACATAAGGAGCAACAAAGATTTATCTATCACAACAATGTGATCATTACACTCCAATGCAATCTCAACCAAAAAATTAAAGTTACAGATTAGAGATCAGCCACTGGTTCATCCTAACAAGTGTATCAATTAAATCCTTTCACAAGGTGGACTTAACAGTCTTTTGTAAATCTCTTTACTAAGTGCATACTTCATTGTATTTTTTGTAAATCCTCTAGCAAGGTGGACCTGGCAGTCCTTATTGCTCCTAACAGGGTAGATCATAAGAAGTGATCAACTGTAAGCCTTAACTGACCAACCTTATATTGTAGTAATAAAGCTTGTAGGTATCTTCCCCACCTCAATTTTACTTTCTATTTGGAAGGTTTCTCGGTCACCATATCTTGTGTCAAATTGTTATAAATGTTTTAATGCTTTCAAGTTTTCATGTATGCAATTAAATTAGAATATATATGAAGGATTAATTGGTGAAATGAGAATAAGTTTTATTGGTTCCTGATTCACCCCTCTCCTCTCAGAAACCTAGCTTATCCCATATTTCCAAAAATTGGTATTAGAGATTTGTGGTTCTCAAAGAAGTTTAACAACTTGAGCAAAGATCAGAGGCAATGGAGATATTTAGGCTAGATATGACTATCGACAATTAAAAGCTAGATTTGGAATTGGCTATTGGGCAACTTAAGAAAGCAAAGAAGCAACTCTCTCAATCTTTGAAAAGAAGAAAAGATCTTGCATTACAAATAAATGACAAATTCTACACTAAAGAAAGAATTGAATATATCTATCTGTAAAGAAATTTAGACAAACCAATTGAGGCAATTAGAGACCTATTAGAAAAGAATTGTAATCTTCAAGAAGGTAGAAAGCTAAAAAGAGAACAAGAAATTCATTCAATAAGATTGTGTGAGGTCATGGAAGAAAAAGACAAAGACAAAGAAGAGATAGAATGAAAGAACAGTAAAATTCAACATCTACCCCTTCAACAGACAGACTTCATTGATCAACTTACTAATTAAAATGAAGAAATCATGAATCTAAGATTGGAGAAAGAAAGATTGCAAAATGATTTAAACATTGAAAAATAAACCAATGATAGGATAATGGAATCTCAAACAGATATGAATCAATTGAATGAGAAAAGTCAATACAGACAAAAAGGAAAAGTAGGAATAGGATACACAGAAGAAAGTATATCATCCAAGCAAGGAGCTCAAAAGAATCAAAGGCCTACTTGCAATCATTGTGGTAAGTTAGGTCATACATCAAATAAATGTTGGAGTATGGTAAAGAAAAATTCAATGGAATGTGTTAATATTACAATAAGCATGGTCATAGAGCTAATGAATGCAAAGAGAAACCTAAATTTGAAGGTAAATGTCACATATGCAAGAAGCATGGGCACAAATATTCTAAATGCAAAACCAAGATATTGAACCTAGTAGGTTAGATTGTAAAAGCTATATTTGGTTGGGACTACAACACATGGTGTGGATGCCACTACTATGAAGAATTTTGGCACATTGGAGAAAATTGTGTGAAACATCACATGAGGACAAGAGACACCAATAAATGATGTTTTATTTGTATGGAAGTTTGACATCTTGCCAAGAACTATATGAACACTAGAAGGATTGAAGATGAAAAGAAATCCAAAGCTTTCAACATCAAAAAGTAGATGAGGTGGCAATGGATTCTAAAATCTTTTGAGAATACAAGTCCAAGCTATGAAACACATGTCACTCAAGAATTGGGTGACTCAAGCATTTCTACTTGATCTCCCACAGGGATGACTAGAACTAAGAATCTAAAGTAGAAATCTTACATCAATTCTAGCTAGCTAGAAGAAAAGATCCATATCAACATTTAAGATGCAAAGGGATCATCGACTATCTAAGGAAAATCTAGACCTTACGGAGCTAGGTCAAGTTGCAAGACCCTACCAAGCAAGGTAGGGATACACTAAAACATTGTTTGCACACTAAGTTATGAATGACTCTACCAATCATTAAGGTTGAACTGAGTGGAAGATATTCTATCGCCAAATAAGAAATTGTACCAATCATTTAGGGTAATTGGAAAGTGAAATTTGTTAAAAGAAAGGGAATCAAATTCATTTATCACTGTGAATTTTTTAAGAGCTATTTGCAGAGGGGAATTTCTATGCTTCCAAGTGATTTGTGCATTTGTTGTTGAAGATTTTTGTATTTTCATAAACCCTACCAAGAATGGTGTACTCCAACAACAAAGAAAAGAAAGGATCTGAGACGTTGGTTCGAGGAATCAATTGGAAGGAGCCAAACTTCAAGTTGAGTCTGGCAATTGTAGAAGCACTCCATCCAACTGGAGCTCAGTCACAAATTTCACCAAAGGTATTACTTGTTAAAAACATTCATTTACTTTTTCATTGTTTCATACAAGATATTGGAGCACTAGAGATGGATGAGACTCTAGAAAAGTTATGTGTGAATGGTGCATTGAATCCTAAGCATCAACATTTTGAGACCAAGGGTTTAACACACATTTTGCATATGCCCTAAGACTTTCAGATAAAATGGATAAGGTTTATCCTTAGTTGTGTACACAATAGGAAGCTATGGTTGGAGTAACCTATTCAATTAAAAAATAAAATGATTCATCAAATCATAGGGCTCCCAATGTTGAACAAAGTAAAGACTACCAAAACCCTAAGTCGGGTAGAACTAGAAAGTAAAACTTTTGCTAAGTGGGATGGAAGAGGCATGAAGATTAGTAGTGTGACTGACATAGAGCTAAAATTTGGAATTCATGTGATAGCTCATAATATCTATAGCTCTATTCATCTCAAAAAAGTGTCATGTGAGGCTATTGATTTGGATCTCAAGGTGGTGAAGAACAACATGTCCTTCAACCTTGCCAAGCTAATGTTGAATCAATTCAACAAGAACATCATGAGCATCAAGACTTTAAAGAACAAACCATGTAAGTTTGGTTCACTCTTGACTTTTTTATTCTTCTTTATGCAAAAGTTTTTTTCCCTTCAAAAGGTTTAGTCATATGGAGAAAAGATGTATCAGTACTATATCAGATTAATGAATATATAGCAGAGATGGGTGAGAACTTCGTCAGTATCATGGAAAATTACTTTGATTCATTCAAGGAAAAGATGAATAGAAAATTAAAGATCCCTCAAAAACTTGTAGAAGATTACAAGGATGATGTTTGTTTCATGGTAGATTGTGACAAAGTGTACATTCAAGCAGTCAAACCTAGAGTAGTGTGGGTTAAGCCTAAGCAATGAGGTTAAAATTGATGACACTAAGGATATCATTGAGACACTATTGAATGAACTTGTGGATCCCAAGGTCACATATTTTGGTACTTTTGATGAAGCCAAAGCTAGAATAGAACTTTGAAATCAAGCTTCCTCAAGTAGTTAGCAAAGGAAAGAAGAGGATAGAAAAGCTGAGGCAAGTAAGTTCCACTCTCCTATTGGCATAAGGAAAAGAAGATGATGTGGAAGAAGATGATGTAGAAGATGAGGTAGAAGAAAAAAATATAAAGAAGAAGATCCAATCAGGAAGAAGGGTAAGCTTATCATAACCGAACCTACCAAGTCATCTATTGTAGTATTCAAAAGAAGAGCATCTATATATAGAAAATAATTGAAATTAGGTGAAGAAGATGTGGAGGATATTATTTTCAAAAGACCTCCACCTATATTTTAGGAAAAATTAAAAGAGATTGATGTAGAATCTAGCATGGAAAACTTCAAATCTCTTAGATATGAGACCAGGAATACAGATGAGAAGAAGCAAGTTGAAGACATGATAATGTTAAAACAAGGTAAATGGAAATACTCACCTAATCAACTTGTACAACAAATTCCCAATGAGCTTATGGAAAGAATCAAGCCTAGATGGGAAAATGCTAGGAAAATTGTGAAAGATATATAGACTCTAAGGTAGCTCATGTTGAGTCTTAGTGATAAAGAGGTAAAAGAATCCATGAAGAAAAATGAGGAAAAACTCACTCTGAAATTCAACATTTGCATGATATTGGTTAATGACATTGAACATGTGGTGAAGACAACTACAACTAAATGGAATTATATCTAAAAACTTCATCAATAGGGTGATTTTTTTGTTCATGTTAGTGACATAGATGATGAAGATGACAAGGAAGAAAATTACAATAATGATAAAGAAGATATAGAAATAGATGATGTAAATCTAGATGATGAGGAGCAAGAATAGGCAGCTACCAAGGAGAATCTCCCTGAGATTCAGATATTGAGGAAACCAACCTAGTGAAGATTGCAGTAGTAGTTATGGCCTCATTTCCTCACTCTCTAAGCAACACTTTAATGTTATCAAGCTCACAGAAATCTTCTACCAAGTTGGTTGTGGCAACCACTGCAACACCATGCACCCAACCAATCTCTATACCTATTTCGTTGAGTACTATATTGACTAAAGTGATGAACACTTCAGCTACCGATCAACTAGTGCTTCCTCCATCATTAGATTTGGCATCATAGTAACTAGGTATTCTACTTTTAGTGTAATATCTACTTTTGTTTCTAGACCTTCTATTTCTACTATTGTTACTATTCCAAGTATGCAAATAGTAAGTGCAAAGATAGTCAAGAGCAAGCCTCAACTGAGTACTAAAGTTCCAAGAAAGGACAAAGGTAAAGAAAAAGACATTGATCTTGATGAGGATATAGTTATCCTAAATCAAGATATCTCTACTCTAAATCCTGATCAAATGAACATCGTAGGTGAACTATTATAGAAGAAAGATAAGTAGCAGAAGCTTAGAGAAGAGAAAAATAGAGAAAATCAATTGCTTGAAGATGTGAAGAACATACTTATAGATGCTCTAAGTACTGAGGTTGATAGTACACAACCTATTTTGGTTTAGTTAGTAGAAGTTGTTCAAAAATTCAATGAAGATCTGAATGGTCAAGAAATTTGTTCCAAAGAGCAGAGAGGAAATTTGAAAACAAAGTATTGGAGCAAGTTGCACAGAAAATTGTAATATATCAAGTAGAACTATATACTATTCTTAGCTCATTATGAAACTCTACAAATAATGTTACTTCATTATTCAACAAGTTATGTGATACATCTATTTTCACTCAAGAATTCAAAGATAAACTATCTAAGATAGATGAAGACTTGAAGGCAAGTGCACACCAGTTGTCACTTGATCCGAGCTATAGTTCTTCTCACTACTCAAAGATCATATTTTTGACTAATATGCAAGTAGAATTATTAAGGAAAGAAGCCAAAAATCAAAGCCACACTTATAAATATCCAAGGCATGATTCTCATGAACATGGATGCATTGCAAAAACACATTACACATGCCAAAAATCTCATCCATGATAATAACTTCTCCATAGCTGATCACATGCTGGAGTTATCAACAGAAGGCATAGGTTGCATTTCATGTAAGCAAGGTGTTATAGGAAAACTAGGACAAGAAAATGGCATTGATTATGAAGATACATTCTAACTTTTTGTCACATTTTGGCATTACCATGTAGCATACACCTTTTTCATTTATGTCAAAAAATGGGAGAAAAAGAGATAATATAGAAAGGGGAAAAGATGTGATATAAAGATATGAGATATATAGAAAGTAAATATAGTAAGAAAATTATAATATGCATATATGTATGGGGAAGCATCATAATATTCATATATAGTTAATCATAAAACATCTCTTACAAAAGCAATTTTTAAAAATCTAAAAAATAGAGTATGTTACCAAGTTGAGGACATAAGATGGAGATTAAAGATTGTTTTGGACTTGAAATTTTGAAATTTAGTTTTTGATTGATAATGTTTTTTGTCACTAATACCAAAGGGAGAGATTGTTGACATTATGGTCATGTTTGTTTATTAGTGACTCACACTTAGTCAAATGGTTAGTAGCTAGCAAACTTATCTTGCAATTTATAGTGTTAACTAAGTAATTTAGGTTTTATCAAGTTCTATAGTTGCTATCAAGTTCTAGAATTAGTATTCAATTCATACTAATTAGTATCTAATGAGTTGATGAGTATTAGTGCAAACTACGCTTCATAGTATTTGCCAAGGTGCACAGTACAAACTGAGCTTCATAGTATTTGTCGAGGTGCACAATGAAAACTATGGTCTCTAGTGTTTTTTGAGTTCATGACATTAGTGATGTGAATCAAGTACTCACTAAGCCAAGATGTGTCACCCAAGTGATTTAGTTTATACTGAGCTCACATTGCTAGTGTTGACTGAGTCTTGCAACATCAACCAAGTGATTCAATTTATATTCTAACTTTTGTAGTGTTCATCAAGTCACCAATGTTGACAGAGTTCAGACCACTTGGAAGTGATTAGTATGAACTAAGCTTCTACTTCTATTGAGAGCATGATGATGTTGAGTGTTGAAAATGGTTGCTAAGTATTAGAACCTCACTGAGTTTGTCTTTAGAACCTAAGTACTAGTAATTGACCCAATTTTGTGATCTTATTAAAATTTGTAGTGTATCCAACTTTGGTGAAGTGTAATTTGGATTGGTATATATGTAATGTATTGTATAACATCCAAATAAGATATAGAAGAACACATGATGTGAATATAATAAGAGAAAAAATATTAATTAAGAAGGCTACAAGTAGCATAAGGAGCAACAACGATTTATCTATCACAACAAGGTGATCATTACACTCCAAAGGAATCTCAACTAGCAAACCAGAGTTGTAGATTAGATATCAGCCACTGGTTCATCCTAATAGGTGTATCAGTTAAATTCTTTCACAAGGTAGACTTAATAGTCTTTTGCAAATCACTTTACCAAGTGCATACTCAATTGTATGTTATATAAATCCTTTAACAACGTGGACCTAATGGTCATTATTGCTCCTAATAGGGTAGATCATCATAAGTGATCAATTGTAAGCCTTAACTAGCCAAGTTTATACTATAGTAATAAAGCTTGTGGGTATCTTCCCCCCCCCACCCCATTTTACTTTATGTTTTGAAGGTTTTTGGTCACCTTATCTCATGTCAAAGTGTTATGAATGTTTTAGTGCTTTTAGTTTTTCATGCATGCAATTAGATCATAATATATATATGAAAGATTAATGGTGAAATAAGAATAAGTTTTATCGGTTCCTAATTCACTCCTCCCCTCTTATTAACCTAGCCTATCCTATATTTCCAACAAGAAGGTGAAAAAATTGCTCAATATGTTTGAAGAATCGAAGAAATTGTGAATGCTATCAAAGGAGCTGATGGAAAGATTAGTAATGAGATTATGATTAGAAAGGTGTTGAGAACTTTACTTTCTATCTATGTTATTAGATTTTATACAATATAAGAACTAGGATGTACTCTTGTTAATGACCTAACCTTAAACATTTTGGTTGGTAGACTTATTACCTTTGAATTGTCAATTTTTGATAATTATAATGCCCCTAGTATTGAATCTACTTTCAAGTCACAACAGGTCTCGCATAAGTATAGTAATAAGAAAGTAAAGTATGAGGCTAGTAAGAGTGAATCTTTTGATGATGATCTTGAGGATCTTGAAGCATTACTAGGAGGCTTCAAGGAGGTAGAGGAAAGTACAAAGATAAACTCCCTACAATATATTTTTCATGCAATAAAGTTGGTCATATTGTTGCAAGATGTCCTGACAGAGATGACAAGGATGAAAGGAAAGACAACAAGTTCAAAGGAAGAAGATATGAAAAATATAACAGATGATACAAGGATCACAAAGGAAAAGGTAAGAAGTCTTTTCACATTGCTGAAGAAGAAAGTGATAGTGAGTTTGATAGTAATGACAAAGAAGTTGTTTATGTTGCTATGAAAGATGATTCTGATGAAGATGTGAAAACTACACTTATTTCATATGTGAGAAAAGGTGATAGATGAATAGTTGATAGTGGTTTCTCACATCACATGAATGGTGATAAAAGTAAGTATAAAAACCTAGGACATTATAAAGGAGGTAGTATTAAGTTTGGTAATAATGCACCATATTTTTTGAAAGGTAAAGGACCAATAAAATTAATTGATAAGATTAGATGTGAAAATACTTATTGGGTTGAAGGACTTAACTACAATTTTTTGAGTGTGGCACATTGAGCAATTTAGGCTACGAAGTTGAATTTGAGAATAGGAAGAAAAAGATCTACAATGGCTTAGGAGAACTAATTGGAAGTGAAGACCAATTTAGAGATAATTTGTTTTAATCTAGACCTATTTAATGACATTTTTTTCTTTGCATAATGTGAAGATATATGGTAATGGCATAAGAGGTTATGTCATGTGAACTTTGACAAATTGTAAAGCATTAGTAAGATGAAGAAAGTAAGAGGGATACCAAAATTGAAGAAACCTAATAATGTGATGTATAAAAAATGTCATTTTGGGAGAAATGGAAAAAGCCTAGTTTCAAGAGAAAAACCTATACTTTTGATGTTATGTTAGAATTGATTCATAATGACCTTTGTGGACCTATTGGTATGCAAAGATACTATAGTGACAAAGATTTAATTTTTATGATTGCTCTAGAATGATGATTGTGATGTTTCTTAAAGAAAAATCTGATGCATTTCAAATGTTTAAGTTCTATTTGGCTAGAGTTAAGAAAGAAATAGGTAAAATGTTGAAGTCTCTAAGATCTAATTGAGGAGGTGAATTCATATCTAGGGAATTCAACACATTCTACAATGATAGAGAAATAAAAAATAGATGTCTACACATAGGACCCCTCCATAGATTAGTATAGCTAAAAGGAGGAATAGATCAATCATGGATTGTGCTAAGACATTGATGATGGAGAAGAATGGTGTACCTAAGTATTGGAGAGAAGTTGTAAGTAAAACTTTTTATAGCTTGAACAAAGTACAATTCAAAAAAGGTACAAACCTTATAGATTTTGAGATATGGTATGGACATGCACCTAATGTAAAATATTTTAAAGTTTTTGGAAGAAAAATTTATATATTGAAAGACAATAGAAATAGAAAACTTGATGCTAAAAATGATGAAGGCATATTCTTAGGTAATTCCACTAAGAGAAAAACATATAAGTATTTGAAATTTAACACTAACAAAGTTGTGGAAAGTGCAAATGTGAAAGTTTATGAATATGCAAAAAAGAATGAGATTGAATGTAAGAAAGAACTTAAAGATTACATTACCTTTATATACATTGATGAAGGTGATCCCAACGCCTTACCTAAACTTGGGAAGAAATTTGTCAAGAAAAAACAACTAGTATATGTTGAGTTACAACCAGAGTATGCCAAGCATCAAGTAGTTGGTGCCAAGTATCAAGAAGTGCATTCCAAGCATCAAGATGAGCATGTTGAGCAACAAAAAGTGATTTCCAAATAACCCAAAGAGTATGTAGAAATACATGAAGTGCTACTCGAAGTCAATCTACAAGAAAAACCTAACTAGAAGAAAGAAGAAGAGAACTTAAATAAGAAAAGTATGTGTGAAGACATCATGAACCTAGTCAAACCATTGGAGAAAAAGTTAATGAACATTGGATCCAAGCAATGAATGAAGAAATTGAACAAATAGAAAATAAAAAAACCTGGTCACTTGAGCCTAGACCAAAGGACACGAATTTTATTGGAACAAAGTGGTTATCCAAAAATGATCTAAATGAGAAAGGTGAATTCACAAGAAACAAAGCAATGCTAGTTTCTAAGGGATATGCACAAGAATAAGGAATTGACTATGGGGAGACATTTTCCCCTGCTACAAGATTAGAAGGAGAGAGAACACTACCTTCATATGCTTCTTACAAAGGATTCAAAGTATATTGGATAGATGTCAAATATGCATTTCTAAATGGGATTTTGTAAGAAGAAGTCTACATTGAACAACTTGAAGGATTTTTTGATCCAAACAACTTAGATATGGTATTTAAGTTACACAAAGCTTTGTATGGATTGAAACAAGCCCCTTGAGCATGGTATGAAAGATGACATACATATTTGGTGAAGATTGGTTTTGTGAGGATAAATGACAATGAAAAATTGTACTTGAAGATTGAGTTTGACAAAGAGATAATATTAGTTGAGATATTTGTTGGTGATATCATATTTGGAGGAAAGGATGCATTGTGCAAGTCATTTGTAGATCAAATGAGATAAGAGTTTGAGGTGTCTATGTTTGGAGAAATCAAAATTTTTGTTGGCTTGCAAGCATATCAAATGAAGAGAGATATCTACATACACAATAAAAATATATCAAGCAGATACTAAAAACTTTTGGTATGGAAGACTCACTTCCAACTAGAACACACATGCCTATTGGACATAAACTTTCAAAGCATGATGATTCTATTGATGTGAACCAAAAATTGTATAGATCAATGATTACAAAGTTATAATATGTTGTTCATAGAAAACTAGATATTGCACTAGCAGTTGGGATTATTGCTAGATTTTTTGCAAATCCAAAGAAAAATCACATGATGGAAGTCAAAAGAATAATAAGATATCTGAAAGGCACCTAGGATTATGGACTGTAGTACAAAAAGAATGGCAAGTTTGAGTTGAAATTATATACTAATGTTGATTGGGATCATACTATTGATGACAAAAAGACTACAAGTAGTGAAGCTTTCTTTCTAGGAAAAAGGCTACTTTCATGGACTAGTAAGAAGAAAAATTGTACTTCCAAATCCATAGAAAAAGTTGAATATGTAGTTATAGGAGTTAATTGTTCTAACATAGTGTGGATCAAGAAATTGTTGAATGAAATGAAGGAAGAGATCATTGAACTTATTTATATATTCTGTGATAACACAAGTTCTATAAACATATCTAAAAATCATGTGATGCATACTAAGACCAAGCATATTGCTATCAAGTATCATTACCTAAGAGAGTTGGTATAAGACAAAGAAGTGAGATTGGAATATGTGAATACAAAGGAATAAATTGTTGATATATTCAAAAAATATTTACCTAAGGATGCACATGAATATCTAAGAGGTAAACTATGGGTGATTCCCCTAACTAAGGCTACTTAATCTAAGATGGAGCTCTACATCAAATGCATTGATCAAAATATCTTACAAGTTGATGCAGAAGGTCACACTTTAGGACTTGCCTAAAGTTGTGAAGTAAGAAGTACAAGATGTTGAATCATTCATAAGAAAGATGAATGAAGAACCTAATTCAAAGAACTAACCAAGAGATATCTACATGTTGAAAATGTATGAGTCAAAGGTAACTTAAAATGTTGTAGTATCCCATTGATACTTGAGTATGGAAGTGTTCTTTGGATGGTAGGGAAGTGTCTTTGGCATTTTTGTCAAAGAGGGAGAATATATAGTTACCATTCATATACTAAGAAAGAGGGACAGTATATAAAGATAGAGATCACTGAAAGGTGTTGCACTCAATAAAGAAATTTAGAAGCTCAAAAACTGCATATCAAAGAGGGAGCTGGCTGATTTCATGTTATGATATAATAGAGGGGTTCTATGTGTTGTTATATCTAGAGGTGTTGCATATTAGAGCTGCATGGATGAGAATTAGAATGAAACTAAAACGAAAGATTATTGGACACTAAGATAAGACTTAGAATGATACAAAACATAGGATGAGCTACTTAAAGAAAGAAAATGTTTTGGATTGCATGGTAACTAGATGTGTTGCCATCAATGCCAAATAGGGAGATTGTTGGAACTATAATTGGAATAATTATTATGTTGGCATTGACGTCAAAACTTATTGGTGAGACACTTCCTACCTAAGTGGAGTGATATATCAAGATGATTGATGAAGAGGATTTGAGAATAAGAGATGACAAGAGTACCTAGTGAAAAGATTGAGTTATGTGGAATCACAATGGGTACTTGATCAATAAGACTTTGGCAAGATAATATGTTGTTTAATCATAACATTAAGTAAAGAAGTTAGTTGAGTTAAAACCTAGAAGAGATTATCAAAAAAGAACAAAAACTTACATCTAAATGAGCTTCAAAGTAGGAAATTAAGGAACTTAAGTTGAAGTCAAGCTATGCTAGTGCTTATTGAGCCAAAAAAAAGCAGTCGAGAAAATTTAGTATCGATCAAGTGCTAGTAAAAGAAAGAGTAACCGAGAAGTTAGACTAAGAACTCGTATATGGACTGAGTGAATAAAATGTAAGCCAAGTAAGTTAGTCTAGTGATGATCAAGTTATCTAGTGATGATTGAGGCTGAGGAACATAGTGTTGACCAAGTGACAACATTTTATAGTTTGTGAAGGAATCTCATTTCTTGACTAATGTAGTTGAATTCTTGGAATATGGGAAGTGTGTTGAAGGTAAGAATTGATAAGCTTAAACATTTGATGCAAGGGAAACTATGTTTGAGCATTTATATGCATGGATTCAAAGAGAAGTTTGGAGAAGTTTCTAGAAGAGGGAGGAGGAAACAAAAAGATGGAAGGATTCAATGAATCTGACATAACCCTAAGATCAATGGTGGTGTTTAAGAAACAAATGATCAAGATACCTATTTAAAGATACATAAGGGATAATCTAAAAGCGTTAGCAAGGGTTAAGTAAACCTTAACAAGGTTGGAGTAGTTGTTGATTATATTGATCAACAAATTTGAGTAGAAGGCTAAACAATGAAGTGTTGAGGTGAAGAGTGATTGCTTGAAGGGTCTCCAAGAAAATCAATGATGGAGATGATAATAAAGGCTAGTAAATGAGTCAACTATTAAACTAAATTTGTGATATGTTTTGAAAATTGAGTTGTATTTATACAGATCAACATGTCATTAATTTCTAACCATTGTATCAGATTGGAATCCTTTAATCAATGTTTAATTCTAATGGAATATCAAAAGTCCTCTAACAAGGAAATTTGTAACAGGATGATTAAATCCTTTAATAAATTCAAACCTAATAGTGTGTATTATAACCTTTAACAAGTTTGGCTCCTAACAGAGCTCACTTCAAACAAGTGAAAATATCAGTGACATGTTGCTGGTGGTTTTTCCCAAATTGGGTTTCCATGTTAAATTCTGATCTCTTACTTGTATTGATGTTGTTTGAGACATGTTATAATGTTTTACATTCTAAAAGTTTTTTTATTATTGGGATTGTGGACTGCAAGTTTTTATGTTACTAATAAGTTGTTATATAGACCGAACCACTTAATGTTTAGATCTAAGTTGGTTAAAGTGTCTAAAAGTTTAGTTGGTACATCTAGACCTAGCAATAACCAATTCATGCCACCTAAACCCCCCCCCCAGTTATTCTAAATCATTCAAAAAAAAAAATTCATTTCTTCCTGGGAGTGAATTTCAAAATAGTAGCCTATTTTTCATCAACTATATTGCAAGCTTTCTTGTTCCCTCTTATTTTTTAGACTTTTCCTTCCCACTTTTCTCAAAGAACTAGCATATGCTTTGACTATAGGGGATACCATCTCCATTTTATTTCTTCTTATCGATACCCCTACAAAAGACAAGGAAGAGGACCCTTCCTTATCATCCTTCTTCCTATTTCCATTCCTCTACCTTTTATTTTCTTTCATCGTTATCTCCTCTATCTTATAATGAAGACTATTTAGAGCTTCCCTAACCTTTGTATACTCATTAGGACTAATTTATTGAAAAAAAATCAACCATAGGGAACTCCAAGCTCAAATGATGTTCATCAATTTGGGATCCAACTTTGAAAGATTACCTTTATCTAGAGAATCTTCTACACTATTTTCCAAGATATTGTCAAGATCATCATTCTCATTCTCCTAGATTTCCCCTTCCTCAATACCTTCCTCTTCTTTATTAAAAGTCATTTCCTCCATTTTATTCTAAGATTCAAGATCCAGAGGGTTCTACACCTCAACCATATCTACTTCACTAGTGTTAACTTTTAAGCGGAGATGAGGAAGAAATTCCTCCTACATCTTATCATATATTCCTCTCTAGTCACCCAATCCCTCTACATCAGACATCACATTCCTCATAATGTTTTCAATTTTTTCCTACCCTACTACTTTAGATATTTCTTGAATAGACTTTGGCTTCCATACCAATTTTTGGTCTTTCTTCTTCTTAGGCTCAACCTTCTTAATAACCTTAGGTTTCTTAGGGCATTTCTTTTAGCAATGTCCCACCTTTGTGCAATAGAAGCAAACATTAGGGAGATCTTCAAACTCCACTTCCTAGGTCCATTTTCCCAATTTTAAGAAAATATCAATCTTCTAGGGCAAGTCCCTCAATTGATGCACCTTAACACACATCCTTTCATACACTAGTCTTGATCTAGTTGTTGTCTTATTTTCAATAGTCACAAGTCTCCAAAAGATCCAACCATACCCTTAAAGACATCTTTATGCTAAAATTCCAATGGAAGCCCAGGAAAGCAAACCTACATAGGAGTTGTTAGGAAGAAAGCATCTGGCATATCCATATAAGGTTCCCACTTTTTGATAGTTAGAGAAATTTTTCCAAAGTACCATGGTCCCTTACATAAAACCATGTTCATATATTCTTTACAAGTAAAGAGAAAAGAGAAAACCCCTTTTTCATGGTTGCAATGTCAACTTGACCCCGCAAAGCCCATTTTCTTTTTACTATGTTCCTCAAATTTTCAATTTTTAGCTTCATTCCCAAAAATTTACCCACCAGGGTAAATTCCATTGAGGAAATCAAGTGATCCATAATAGGATCTTGAATAAAAACATAGAACTCCCCTTTTTCCTAGTAATATTTAGAAATGATAGGTGGGAACAAAGACTTACCCATTGGCTTCTTTTGAAATAAGGTTGACCACATCAGACCTATTTCTAATTCACCTTGTCCCTTTTGACAAGATTCATGTGGATGCCCCAAGAATTGATTCTCCACATGTTAAGGACACTTCCCTACAGATTTTCCTTCTAGGACCCCAAGGTCCCCAATAAATGCAATAGTGTTAACAGGATCTAGTTGACCATCCATCTTTTCATCATCCTTCTCCTTCTTATCGATAGAGCTACAAATTGTAATCCCATTTACCATTAAGTGCTTCCACCTTCCCACTTAGACTCTTCATTTGAAAAATTTCTCAAAAATATATTTTTTTTATTAGGGTTTCTCATTATTTCCTTAGACCTTTTATGCATTTTCTTTGGCTTCTTTGATAAGCTCCTTCTTTTTGGATAATATGGTTTTGATAATGCTTTAATCTTTCTAGTAAATCTTTTAGGTTTTTGATAACTCTATGATGATAGTATCCCTTATGTTTAACTTTTCCTTTTTGTCAGTAATGGAAACCTTTCAAAATCTTCACCATAGGGTTCTAGGATTTTGTCACTTTAACAGTCCCCCCTTTATCATTGATGGTGAACCAACCATTTGCTTATATTTACAAGTATATGTATGCTACTCCCTATCTTCTCTTACTTATCCTTATCATATTCTACATTGCATTTATGCTTCTCCATTCATTTTTTTCCCCTATATTTACATTTACCCATAACATCACATTACTTTGCCATATATCCTTTCATATATAGTCCCTCCCCCTTTAACACCAGTGCCACAGATGAACATAGCAATCTTTGTCTTAAGATGGTACTTGAATATGACATTTCTTTCTAGTAGGTTTCATCAAAATTTTATTCTATTCATCCTTTAAAATTGGGAAGCCAATAATGTAACTCTTTAACTATATCATTCTATTAACTATATTTTCTTCTTGTGTAGACTATAGTGTGTTCAAGAGTGCCTTTTATATTTGAATATTCTTCTCTATTATATCCATAAATAGTGAATTTGATATGATTGTTCAATTGTAAGTTTATTTTACATAAAAATTAACTTTATCAATTCTAACTCTTTGACTATTGATTCCTTTAATTCTTTATGCTTCTTTGATAGTGTTGATGTGGCTTCTACTATCTTTGTCAAATTTGATCATTTCTACCATTTTTCCTTCAATTTTTTCTTGATATGATGATCATTATTAATTTCTTCTATATACATTTCCAACTATTTTTTACTTGATTTCTCTTTGTCAATTTTTACCTCGGGCCGTAAACTTGAAAATGTAGTTACCATTATTTTTACAAGCTTTATTCTATGTTTATATTCCATCTTGTTTAACATTTTAGTTCTCTCTATAGTCATCATAAATATAATTTTCTCTCTTTATAACTCAATTATGTATAATTTATCTTCAATATTGAAAATTTAGGTATATTTTTCACTTCTTCCTCATCATTGGTTCTCTTCCATTTCTCCTAAGTTGCTTCCACTTATGTCCTATAGCATTCTAGCAACATGTATCTCCAATAATTTTTCTTTGTCTTCCGCAACTCCTATTATATCTTGAGTTTGTTCCGCTATTGTAACTATGTTGGCCATTTTCCCAATAGTGGGTATTGATCTTAGATTGGTTTTGATGAGTGTCTATACACTTAAGTCATTTACTTAGTTCATCTTGAAAAAGTAGCATATGTCGAGCACAACATGTATAATTTAGAGCATGCCAAGTCAATTGTGATTGTTGATTCACTCATGTGTCAAGTTACTCAAGTGTTGAGTAGACAATATATGTTGAGTGATTCAGGAGCTGAGAAAATAGTACATCCTGAGTCATTCAGATGCCAAGTATCAGTATTGAAATCAATATATATCAAGCATTAGGGACTTCAAATGTTGAGTAACATAGTTTTTTCATAGTTTTTTGTATTGGTGCAAACTACTATGTAAACCATTTTTGAGCTAACTTACAAATTGAATTATTATATTTTGGTGATAAGGATGAATCTTAAGTTGGAATCCCTATGCTTTTCATGTGCCCAATTAGGTAAAGGGAAGGTTTAAGCAGCAATATGGGTGAATCACAACCATTGATTCATATCTAACCCTAAGTCACCTAGGTCTTATTAAGGAAGATAAACCCTAAACTTTCTATGAGCATGTAAGGGAATGTATGAATGATCAAGGAGGGTTTTGCATGCAAAAATTAGTATTATGATCTAAATTGCATTATAAAATCATTTAATGGAGAACAGAGGTATTAGATTATGGTGACTGATCAAGAAAGTACTGTACATACTTCATAAATAGTGGGGTAACCCTAAAATAAATAAAATACTTGTATAAAAGGGTTTAGGGTTAGGTATTTTTCATTATGTTGTGATGCAAAATTGGTTCTTGTGGCAGTATTGAGCTGTAAGGGATTACGGATTGTAATCAGGTTGTAACACTGGATTGTAATAAGATCAGACTTGTTGTTTGGTGGATGTAGCCCAGGGATTGAGTGAACCACGTTAAATCCTGGTGCCTTGTGTTCATTTATGTGTGATCTATTATTTTTTGTTATTGATTATATTTGCATATAGTTTTTATTTTTGTCTATGGTTTATCCTAACAAGTGGTATCAGAGCGAAATTATCTTTTAGTTATCCTTTGTAGGAAAGTCTCATGGTTAAGTGGGAGTCTCACGGTTGAGTGGGAGCAATGGCAAATGAGGGTAAGCTGAGGGTTGACAGGTTTAATGGGCAGCACTGCCAATTATGGAAGATGCAAATGGAAGACTATCTTTATCAGAAGGATTTATGGAAGCCATTGGAAGGCAAAGCCAAGAATTAGGGAACTATGTCAGAGGCTGAATGAGATCTTTTGGATAGAAAGGCACTCAGAAGCATTCGATTATGCCTGGCACCATTGGTGGCATTTAATATTACAAAAGCAAAGACGATAGAAGATTTGATGAAAACCCTAGTGACACTGTATGAAAAGCCCTCCGCTTCAAACAAGGTATTTCTCATGAAGCATTTATTTAATATGAAAATGGCAGAAGGTGGATCTATTACAGATCATTTAAATGAGTTTAATACTATTACTAGTCAGTTATCTTCTGTGGGTATCAATTTTGATGAAAAAATTAGGGCTCACTTGATTTTGTGTTCTTTGCCTGAAAGCTGGAATGGCTTGGTAATGGCGGTGAGTAATTTTGTTCTTGGATGTAGTACCCTAAAATATGATGATGTGATTGGTGTTATTTTAAGTGAGGAAACTCGTAGAAAATCCTCAGGTGGATCTACATCAGGAAGTGCTTTGAATGCACAAAGTAGGGGCAGAACAACTGAGAGAGGAAATCACTCTGAAAATCATGGGAAATCAAGAGGAAAGTCAAAGGAGAAGAGGTCTCAATCGAGAGGACCAAACGATTGCTGGTACTGTGGGAAACCAAGTCATAAAAAGAAAGATTTCTAGAATTGTAAGAAAAATGAAGGAGATAAATCAAATGGAGACAAGGAGGCAAATGTGGTAAGTAACAAATCCGATGAGGATGCTTTGCTTCTATCTTTAGAATGTGTTGATGATTCATGGGTTTTAGATTCTGGTGCTTTATTTCATGCTACACCTCATAGAGGTTATTTCATTGATTATGTCCAAGGGGATTTTGGGCTTGTTTATTTGGTGGATAATGAACCCTATCAAATTGTTGGAAAGGTAAAAATTAAGATTAAGTTGTAGAATGGGAATCATTGGCTACTACATGAGGTAAGACATGTTCCAAAGATGAGTAGGAATTTAATTTCAGCGGGGCAACTCGGTGATGAGGGTTGTGTAGTTACTTTTAATGATAAAAATTGAAAGGTTTCAAAAGGTTCCCTTGTAGTAGAAAAAGGTGTGAAAGTAGGCACCTTATATCTTTGTACAGGTCAAATTGTTCCTTCTACTTTGATTATTTCAGAGAAAAATGAATGTTCAGGAACAATTGCTGCAGTTAAGCAGGGAGAACAAATAGTTGTTGTAGATTTTGATACAACGCTGTGGCGCAACACACTTGGGCACATGAGTGAGAATGGTATGAAAGTACTTCATTCAAAGAAAGTTTTACTAGGTCTAAAATGTGTGAATATGGATTTCTATGAAAGTTGTGTGTATGGAAAACAAAAGAGAGTGAGTTTTGTAAAGACTAGGAAGGAAAACAAAAAGGAGAAATTAGAGTTTGTGCATACAGATGGATGGGGACCAGCTCAGGTATCTTCCCTTGGTGGCTTTCATTATTATGTTACATTTATTGATGATGCAACCAGAAAAGTATGGGTTTATTTCCTTAGACAAAAATCTGATGTATTTCAAACTTTAAAGAAATGGAAATGCTTGGTTGAAAATGAGACTGGTAAGAAATTAAAATGTCTCAGATCTGATAATGGTGGTGAGTATTGTAGTCATGAATTTGAAGATTATTGCTCCACTAATGGTATTCATAGACAAAAAATTGTTCCAAGGACTCCACAGGAAAATGGAGTGGCTGAATGCATGAATAGGACTATAATGGAGCGCGCAAGGAGCATGAGGTTGCATGCTAGGTTGACCTTACACATGTGGGAGGAGGCTGTCAATACTATAGTATATTTGATTAATAGAGGTCCCTCTACTCCTTTGGGCTCTGATATTCTAGAGGAGGCATGGACTAGGAAGAAGATCTATTGCAGCAACATGAGAAGAAAGAAGATGATTATGTAGTGTTGGATGATACTCCAAAAGCTGATGTTCCAGCCATTCCTCATGATGTGCAACAATCGCAACAACAAATACCACACACACCAGTGAATGTTAGATGGTCAATGAGGCAAATTAGACCTCCACAAAGGTTTTCTCCCTCTTTGTATTCTATTTTACTTACTGATGCTGGTGAGCCTAAAAGTTATGATGAAGTTGTGCAAGTGGATACTAAGATTCAGTGGCAGTCTGCAATGAAAGATGAAATCGACTCTTTGCTAGAAAATAAGACATGGGATTTGTGCAAGTTACTTATAGGTAAAAAGGCTTTACAGAATAAGTGGGTTTACAGGTTGAAAGAAGAGGAAGGAGGTAAGAACAGATTTAAGGCCAAGTTAGTTGTAAAAGGATTTGCACAGAAAAAGGGAATTGATTTTGATGAGATATTTTCTCCTGTTGTTAAAATGACTTCTATTCGTACTGTTTTAAGTCTTGTGGCTACTGAAGATTTGCATTTAGAGCAGCTAGATGTTAAAACAACCTTTCTTCATGGTGATTTGGATAAAGAAATATATATGGCTCAGCCACAGGGTTTTGAGGTCAAAGGTAAGGAGAACTTAGTGTGCAAATTGAAGAAAAGTTTAAATGGCTTGAAGCAAGCACCTCGGCAATGGTATCTGAAATTTGATAGTTTTATGCATGAGCATGGATATAACAGGTGTCATTTAGATTATTGTGTTTATTTTAAGAGGTTGGATGATGATAGCTACATTATTTTATGTTTATATGTTGATGATATGCTTTTAGCTAGGTCTAACATGGATCATATTAAGGGGCTAAAATGCCAGTTAGCACATGCATTTTCTATGAAGGATTTGGGGGTAGCAAAAAAAATCCTTGGTATGAAGATTTGTAAATATAGGAAGAACAAAACCTTGACGCTATCTCAAGCTGATTATGTTGAGAAGGTGTTGCAACATTTCTCTATGGGGAATGCTAAAGCTGTCAGCACACCTTTACCTGGTCATTTGAAATTGACTAAGGAGATGTGTCCCAAGACATAGGAAGAGGAGGATAAGATGTCCAAGGTACCCTATGCTTCAGCTGTAGGAAGCTTGATGTATGCTATGGTATGCACTAGGCTAGATATTGCACATGCAGTGGGAGTCGTTAGCAAGTATATGAGTCATCCAGGATTTGAGCATTGGAATGTTGTCAAGTGGATTCTTAGATATTTGAGAGGAACATCTAATAAGTGTTTACACTTTGGGGGCTCTACTACTAATTTACAGGGCTATATTGACTCAAATTTGGCTGGGGATATTGATACCAGGTGGAGTACTACAGGTTATGTCTTTACTGTTGGTGGGGCAGCCATGAGCTAGGTTTCTAGGTTAAGAAGATTAATGCACTATCCACTATAGAGGCAGAGTATGTTGCTGCTACAGAGGTAGCCAAGGAGATGATATGGCTTCAGTTCTTCTTGGAAGAATTGGGACATCCTCAAAAGGATAATTATTTGTTCACTAATAGTTAGAGTGCCATTCATCTTGCAAAGAATTCAGCTCTGCATTCTAAGACCAAACACATACAGTTGTAGTACCATTTCATTCAGTCTGTTTTGGAGGATGGACAGTTAAAGCTGGAGAAGATACATACCAATGACAATCCATCAAATATGTTGACAAAGGTTGTAACATGGGAGAAGTTGAACTCCTCTTCAGCTTCAGTTGGTCTTTTAGACTGAACATGAATAAAAGAATAGCAGAGTCCAACGTGGTTTGATCCAGTGGGAGCCCCATGTGATGGTGGTATTGGTACAAGATCAATCTCAAAGTAGGAGATTGTTGTTTAATGTGGAGCCTGATCAGTCCCTAAGTGGGAGATTGTTACATTATGGTGACTAATTAGGAAAGTACTTTACATACTTCATAAATAGATTTTTGGGTTGTGGCCAACATGGTAGCCGACATATTATGGTCAACATATGGACAACATGTTGTAACCCTAAAATAAATAAAATAATTGTATAAAAGGGTTTAGGGTTAGGTAGTTTTCACTATGTTGTGATGTCAAATTGGTTCTTGTGGCGGTATTGAGTTGCAAGGGATTACGGATTGTAATCAGGTTGTAATCACTGGATTGTAATAAGATCGGGCATGTTGTTTGGTAGGCATAGCCCAGGGATTGGGTGAACCACATTAAATCTTGGTGCCTTGTGTTCATTTCTATGTGATCTATTATTTTCTATTATTGATTATATTTGCATATAGTTTTTATTTCCGTCTGTGGTTTATCCTAACAAGAGGAAAGAAATATTGAATAGTAGAAGGACATCTGATCAAGAAGGATCAAGTTCATAGAAGGATAGAGTTGATCTATCATCAAGCATAAGAGTGCTAACCATAGGATCAATGTTGAGACATTCTAATAGGTGAATTAGTTAAATCTCTTAATAGAGTAGTCCTAACAGGCTATATTGAAATCCTCTAACAAGGTTCTTAATTATGAGTTGAAGTCCTTTAACAAGGCACACTTTTAATAGGGTGTTGAAATACTTTAGTAGGGTAAGACCTAATAGTCTTTGTAAGCCTTTAACAAGGTAGACCTTTCATAGGGTAGATCATAATTCATGATCAAATATTGTAGCCTTTATTGGGTACACTTTATTACTGTAGTAGTGAAGATTTGTGGGTGTCATCCCCACCCCAATTTTACCTTCTCATTGGAGGGTTTCTATGTAATCGTATCTTATGTTATATGTGTGAATGCTTACTTGTTTACATGCTTTAGATGTACATGCCTTACATGGTATTTTAGTTTACTTATTGAATATGTGAGATGGATGTGTGGTGAATATTTTATGAGTTAAAAGTTTGAAGCACTAATTCACACCCCCCCCCCCATCCTTAGAAGTTTACATTTCCTATTGTAATTCCAAATTTTAGTATTAGAGCCTAGTTCTTTGAAAAAGAAGATTTCTAACTTTGAGGAAAGACCTTGGAAATAGAAGTCTACAAGTTGGAAAAGATCATTGAGAATCAAGGAATTGAAAGACAACTCATTCTACATCAGTTGAATGAATCAAGAGATGATCTAAAGAAATCACTAAAAAGAAGGAAGGAAATCACTATTGAGGAGAATGACACATAATACAAAGAGATGGACACTACTAAGCTATTTGCAAATGGAGACTCAAATGAATTTGATGCAACAATTCCAAATCTAATAGAAAAGAACAGAGCCTAAGCTAGAGAAATCAAAAATCTCAAGTTAGAGCAAGAATCACAAGCCATATTACTATGTGAGGTGACCAGACAAAAAAATAAAGTAGTGGAAGACAAAGCCATGGTTGAAGATTGTTGGAGTTGATGAAATCCAATTTTGAAGATGCCCAAGATCACCTGCATGCAAATAACCTGTCAAAGGGAAGCCAAGGAGAGAAGAGCATGGAGTTAGGGAAAAACCATAAATAGACATGAGAGACAACAACTATGAAAACACAAGAAAATATGTATTTACAATATGCTAAATGTCTTATCATTATGAAAATACAAAGAGAGAGCCCGAATATAAAGAGCTCAAGGAATCTCCTAGAACAAGCTAGAAGACACTAGGAGATAAGTGTGACAACTAAGCATACATCTACATGAGGTGGAAAGTCCTCAAACAATGTGAGAGGATAAGTATGACTTAGGAGAGAACAAACTCTCGTATTGTCAACAACTTATAACAAACTCCTAGTCTACAACTAATAAATGAAGTGCATTTACCTAAGTAAGCTTAAGTAAATACAATAAATAATTAATAAATTAATTATTTACTCTAACACCCCCCCTTAAGTGCAACTTAGGGAAATGCCTTAAGCTCACAAAATTAAGATGAAATGCAGAAATGCATAATGGGTCCCAACAATGAGGCCATGTTAGGTACCCATGTACAAATGCAACAAAATGCAACCTTTGAAAATGGGGAAAGAGAGAAAACCACATGAGAAAAACTCTCCCCCAAAAAGAGGTAAGAACCTAGTGAAGAACTAAAGAAGCCACCAACTAGGGGAATGTCCCCTAAAAATAGGAACAAGGAGTGATCATGAAGAGCATCACTAAAGCATGAAGAAGCTACAAATATGCCAAACTGCTGATCTGAAGTACCACCAAGGAAGAAGAAGGCATAAACTAAGCGTGTCTATATGGTAGATGATCCATCTCACCGAAATGCATAGGTAGCTAGCCACTACAATCACCTTGTATATAGGATCAACCACTGAATACATAGCTCACACTATCGAACCATCAAACCAAGGATGCATTAGAAAAATAGCATAACCCCCCTTAATGCAGACGGGGTGAGATGACAGGAAACTAAAAAGGTGGGCCAATGTCTCCTGTAGATGAACCAAGAACAATGAGAGAGGGAAAGAGGTACAAACACCCATAAAGACATGGTCATAATAATGCTACATGGGGCTAATGTCGTGGAAGGGAAACTCACTTTACAAAGGGAGAGTGCCTAAAATAGCAAACAATTATCCCTCCCATGGTGCTTTATGAAAATAGTGCATGTACAACTGACTCAAAAATAATGTTCATGATCCCCAGAATGCAAGAGTAACACTTTATCTCAGTGCGACACATAAAAGTGCTTCAAAATGATAGCTACAATGATCAAAATTGAAAACAAGCTGATACAAAAAAAAGTATAGCCTAAAACAAAGGAAACCATGCTAGGAAAATGATCCTTGGGCATAAAACACTCAAAATATCCACCATATAGAAAAAATTCTAAAAACATGATAGAAAGAGCATGGGCCAAAAAAAAGAAACAAAACCACATTTCTGAAAAGGTGACAAAACCAGCTTTCCAAAAATATAACATTTTCGAAAAACTGACATGGGATGCAAAAGATATGCTTGTGAAAATAAAAAATAGAACTTTAGACTTCAACTAGAAAAAATAGGCAATAAAAATGCATCAAAATCTAAAAATACCTACACCAATGTCTCCATCTCAGAACTAGCTTTTCAGTGCTTCTTTCGGATTGAAAAAGTACCTCTATATGCTCAAGTTATGGCCAAAAAATTGAAGGTAGGTATAAAAGGACCTTGAAGTAGATGTGCAAGCAAGGATGATTCAGTGCTGACATCATGCTAATGTTAGCAAGTCATGGGTTCAAATTTTACAGCCTGTCAGCCATCACAACAAAAAAGAAGCCATGTGGACACCATGTGGTAGGCACTGACGCAGCAAGGGTGACATGGTAGGTCCACGTGGTAAGGTGCCACATGGCATCCAGGCCACATGTCACCCTCACAATTGCTGAGGTGTCAGTGACTGTACATGGGCTTCCAACTATGCACGAGTGGCACTAACAGGTCATAAGTGGAGCAAAGTTGTCCTGGAGTAGCAGAAGGGTTGAAGACTCTGGTGGAGTGGTGGACAAAGGGGGCGCCACCGGTTACAGGTGGCAGGAAGGCTACAACAAGGCTAAGCACCTAGTGGGCTACGCGGCCAGTCTGTGGCATGGCATAGGAGGAGCACAAGTGACCCTATAGTGGCCGCTAGGCGGTGCCATGGTGGCGCGGCCTAGCACTGCCTTTTTTTTTTTTTTCAAACCCTAAATCGTTTATACAACCATATGGTAGGGCCTGTGAGAAAATTGTTTTTTCCTCCCAGAGCTCTATCTCCAAAATTGAAAATTTTTATATGAATCCTAATTGCGAACGGCCTTCTGGATCTAATGGCAGCGTCTGTTTGGGCCCAATGTGCTCCAAAAATTTTTTGTTCCTTTGATTTGAAGAAAAATGCACAAACAAACAAGGGTTTTTGACTCCAAATCACGGCTTCAAAAATTCTTCAACCAAAAAACAACAGGGAGGCTCTGATACCATGTTGGAGTTGATGAAATCCAACTCTGAAGACACCCAAGATCACCTGCATGTGAATAACCTGTCAAAGGGAAGACAACAAGTATGCAAACACAAGAAAATATGTATTTACAGTATGCTAAATGTATTATCGTTATGAAAATACAAAGAGAGAGAGTCTAAATATAAAGAGCTCAAGGAATCTCCTAGAACAAGCTAGAAGATGCTAGGAGATAAGTGTGACAACTAAGCATACATCCACATGACGTGGAAAATCCTCGAACAATGTGAGAGGATAACTATGACTTAGGAGAGAAAAAAACTCTCATATTGTCAACAAATTATAACAAACTCCTAGTCTAAAACTAATAAATGAAATGCATTTACCTAAGTAAGCTTAAGTAAATAGAATAAATAATTAATAAATTAATTATTTACTCTAACAAAGAAGACAAAAGAGTTTTGACTAGTAGATTGGAAGAGATATCATCAAAGATAACTAGGATTGCTAACATGCACTTAGAAAATTTGGGTCAACTAATGAATGCCAACCTTGAATTGAATACCAAGGACATTGAGATAACATCACTGAAGTTATAGAATGAATAATTGAGTAATGACCTAAAAAAAGAAAAGGAGTTTGCTGAAACTTTCAATAAACATAGTGAAGCCATCAATTACTTTGAACAATTGATGAGATCCCCTAGATATAACAAAGATACATCTAGACTAGGATACACAAGTACTAAAGAAGTAGAATCATCCAAAAGTGTTGAAGAAAGAAGTAACAAAGGTAAGAATTTCAAACCAACTTGTCATAATTGTGGTAAGAAAGGACATACTACCAACATGTACAAGAGCAAGACTGTAAATTAGAATGTTAAGTAGAAGGGCATGGGTCACTATCATAAGTGCAACAAACAAAGCCATCAGGCACATGAATGAAAAACCATGAGCATTGACATTCAAAGGTTTGAAGGACATTGTTACAACTGTCAGAAGTGTGGACATAGAGTTTTTGAGTGTAGATCCAACCCAACATGGTCATCAAACAAGCAAACAAAGGTAAAGAACAATGGAAACTTTTATAATTGGGACTATAATACAAGGTATAGTTTTCACTACTATCAAGAGTATGGACATATCCCTAAGAACTATATTAGAACACATTCTAGGAGTGACTACAAAAGATGGTTGAGTCAAACCACATGTTTTAGCTATTTGAAGGTTGGTCACATCAGTCAATATTTTCTAACAAGGACAAAGGCACCAAGTTGTGAGTTCAATAAAGACAAAGGTGAGCTAGATATTGAAAACATCAGAAATGAAATGAACAAGACATGGAAGAGAAAAGAGGATTGCAGCACATCAAGTAGAGAAGGGATCACTTCACCCAATGGGTCAAGTGATCACACATCATCAAATTAATCAATCAAGAGGTATGTGGGACTGATATTTAAAAGTTATACCATACACCAGTTCAAAGGATTTAGTTCTGAAAAGATTACATAAGCATGAATAAAGATGCAAAGAGTTATTAGGAATCAAAGAAAATCTTTAAGTTTTTTATGTTACCACTAAGCATGAAAAGTTTCCTATGGTTGCAGAGTGAAATGCTAGTGGATGTTGAGCTAACAGACTAGCTAGTTGTTGTTGAGCTCATAATAGTCTCCAAACAAATGGAAAGACAAGTGGATGTCGAGTGAGCTAGAAACTAGTTAATGTTGAGCTTACAGCTATGTAAGCACTTAGCATCAATTGTAGTATTTTAAAGGGGTATTTGATCAATTTATGCTCATTTAACATCATTTGAATTTAAGAGAAAGTAAGAAGAGATAAAGGTGATATGGAAATTTCATCTGATGCATTTCTAGGAGATTTGAGTAGATGTTCAACATCACTTCATTAGGATTTACAAGGTATTTATCGTGTGTTGAGCTATGCTATTTCAAATTTTGTAAACCCTAGATTTATAAAATGGCATCAAGTTTTTCAAAAGAAAAAGGTGTAGAGGGAAAAGAGGTTTTAAATTTTTAGTTGGTTAGAAATGAGGTAAAACAACCAATTTTCAAGTCCATTCTAGACACAACATACAAACAAGATCCCTTTGGTGCACTATCTATGATAACACCACAAGTTTTAATGATTCAAGATGTCAGAAAGTGTTATAATTGTGAGATTGGTAGTATTGGTGACATGGAAATAAGAGAAGCATATGGAAAACTATGTGAAAATGGTGTATTGAGGGAAGAATTCAAGATTATAGAAAAGAAATGGTTAACTCATGCCCTAGATTTCCCTAACATTTTTGAAACTGAATGGATCAAGATTTTTTTTTAGTAGAATTCATGATAGTTCAATGTGGTTAGATAATGGACCAATTAAAATTACAAAGAGAATAATCCATAGGGTAACAAGGTATCCAACCCTAGATTGGCCAAAGAATATGAGAAGTGAGTCCAAAGAAGTCATTGAAAAGAAAATGAGAGTTGTGTGGAACAAGAGAGGAATGACCATAGTCACCATCATAGATCCTCTCATAGATTTTGTAGTAAGAGTAATTGCACATAAAAAATTTCAATCAAGTAGATTGAATAGTGTATGCTGCATTGCAGTAGATATGGGCTACAAGATTGTGAAGAAGGATCATACATATGATCTTGTCGAGCTACAGCTACAACAATTAATTGAAAACTTAGGAGCAATAAGGAAAACAAAGAGTGTTCAATGTAAATTTGGATCTATTTTGATATATATATTCTTTTATGTATAGAACACATTTCCTACATTTGATACTATTGCATGGAAGACAAATAGGCCTATTATAGTTCAAATAGGAGAGTTTATTGAACAGTTAGGTGAAAAATTTTAGTCAGTAATGACTAGTTATTTTGAGGATTTCAAATAATCCATGAAGAAGAGATTGCGGATTCTAGTATTATTAGTGGAAAGAAATTATGATGATATTTCTTTCTTAGTTGATGTTGATCACACATTTGTTCAGGAAGCAATTCCTAGAGTGAGATGGCTAAGGCCATTAGGTTATGAAATTAATGTTGATGAGTCCTTTGCAACAATCACAACATTACTTGTAGTAGAAGTAGATGCCAAAGCCTTTTGTATCTATGAGATGGCCAAGTCAAAGATTACTATGGATTTGAAGACTGCCTCTGTCATCAAAAAGAAGGATAAACTAGTAAAGAAACTACAATAAAAATTTGGTAAAGGTGTCGAGGAGGAAGATGAAGAGGAATAGGATGAAGAGGAAGAAGACACTAAGATTCAAGCATCAATTGCATTAACACAAGGATAGGGTGAGGATCAGCAAGAGGAAGAAATAAAAACTGTAAAAGGTGCCAAGGAAGAAGAAGTTGAGGAAGCACCTATTCCAACTAATCAAAAGAAGAGAAAGGCCAAGGCACAAGTAGTAACAAGACCTAAGAAGGTTACTGAACCAAGTCAGTGAAAACCTACAACACCTAACACAAGGGCCATTACACATGTCATTACACAAAAGGCTGAAGAGAAATCCAAGTATATAGAACAAGAAGGCAGAGCATAGCAAAGACCAAGAAGAAAATGTTGCTTAGGATGAGTCTAATGAGGAAAGGACTAAATTTGATGAGAGTACCCAATTCCAAGTGGTGAGTCATAATCCATCTTTAGATTTGAATAACTTATGTAAGAATGTTAGAAATAATGCTAACTTATTAGGTTTCTCTCAAATTGATTTTGAAAATCTTAGAAAAGTTGAAAAGAATCAAGTGGAGGAGGCAATATATGCCATGATGGCTACTTTTAAGAAAGCTCCTCTAGAAATTGCCAACTCCATTCCTAAAATTTTATATGAAAGAGTTCAAAAAGAATGGCATTATCACTTAAACTTAGAAAAGAAAATTAAGGATACATCCCTCATCCAAGTTATGCTAGAACTTAGTAAGGCACAAATATCCAAAGCCATAAAGAAATATGTTGTTAGATTTGTTCCTAAATATAGGGCATTTAGCATACTATAGAACAACATAGAAGATGTTGTAAAGAAGTCCAAATAGATGTGGAAGATCACATATTGACTAGCTACAATCAAAGAAGGAGAACAAGAGCCTATTGAGGTTAAAGATGATGAAGATGATGATAATGAAGAAGGTACATTTGAGGAAGGTATTGATATGAATATAGATGATCAAGCAACAGTTGAGAAAGTGCAACAATAAGAATAGAGTGTACAAGATATAGAAATGTCGAATGTTAGCCCTTCATAGATAATAAGTGTAAGTACTAAACTATCTTAGTAAAGGATGTTTTTGATCTCATTTTTTAGAACATAAATCCCTTAATAGAGGATGACTTGAAAAAGATACTTGATCAATCTACCCTATAGGCCAAATTGTGTAACAACCCTGTATTTATGAGTGTAGATGAACATCAAAAATTAGTGACTAAAACTACAAGGGAGGAGGTGAAAACACAAGAACCAACTACAATCACTCCTTAAGTCACTAGTTTACAACCTTTAGAAAATGTACCAAAAGTTGCAATAGAAAAGGTTGAGACAATTGGAAAGGATAAAATGGGAACACAAGTCAGTAATGAAACACAGAGTCAAACAGGTCAGGTAGATTCATCTACACCTCAAACACAATTTCAAGGTGCAATTCAAAGCAATGAGGTAGAAAAGGACAAGCCTAAAGAGACTTAGTTGACACCCAAGTCGAAGGAGCTAGCTACAATTCAAGCACTAACTTTACTAGAATCTGGCACTCCTTCCAGTCAAACTCTTCAAAGGTCAAGCATAGATGTAACATCTTTGCAATTCTTAATGCCAAGTCCAAGTTCATCCAAGGCAGAAGAGGTAATAACCTATGGAGATGTTAGCCTTGATGAAGAAATTATATTTCCCAAGTTTGATCTTGCTGCAATAACAATTGAGTAGATGGGTATACTTCAAGAAGCCTTAGCAAGAAAGAAACATTAGGAACTACTTAGAAGGGAGCATAGGATGGAGGGTGTGATGCACCTTGGTGTGCACGTCAATGCAAACCATGGACCTCATCCATGCATGTGTGCAATGTGTACCCATCATCATCATTTTTATTTATTTATTATTATCATTTTTTGACTCCAACTCTAATACTAATTTCTTCTCCTGACTCTCAAATAGTGAGTCTAGGAGTCAAAACAAGTAAGGGGTCCCCATTCCTAGATGAGGAATGGGGCGTGTGTTGTGGACACCACAACAAATAGCCTCCAAAAAAGGAAGAAATGACCAAGGAATTTTTTCATCAGAAAATATTCCTCCAACATGTGTCAAACACCAACCAAATTCTAGACATCTCGAGCTTATTTTGAATGACTTCATAGTCAAAACTTTCAGGACCCAAAATCTTCAAGTTCAGTCTGTGCATTGTGTATTCATTCCCTTTGATGCCTTAGGATTTAGTTTATCAAATTTTTCTAATAACTTGAAAATGATCTTCTACTCCCCCTAGCTCATTCATTCAGAATCTCCATGAGGGCTTTTTATCAATCAAGTGCTTGACCAGATGAGAGAATCAGTTCGAGGGCTCTTAGTGGGATGCCATGTTCTTTTAATTTTTTGACCATTTAAATAGTTTTTCCATGTCATTTAAAAAGTTACTTTTGATGAAGCAATAGTTTGAATATAAGATATTCTATTATGAGAATGTATCTTTTTCCATTTCAGATCTTTGGAATCCTTCAGCCTTAACACCATTTTTTTTTTTTTTCTTCTTCTTATCTTCTGTATCCTGACTATGCTTAGACTATGTGGTTAGGACATCAGTGTTATTTCTTGGATTCAATCCTTTGTGAAAATCCCTTGCGTTCCTCTTTTAGAATTTTTTTAGAAACTCTCACATTAATCAATGATCTTAGCTATCTTTCAAGGAGACCCCTCTTGTTTGAACTAGTTGAAGTTTGGATCATCTCTCATCATCTTTGACTCTAATTCAACGACACCAAAAATGATCAAATTTTAAAATTTTCAAAGTGTTGAGAACTTGTTGGTTTAGAATTCTGATTTTCTAACTGAAAATTCCTTATTTCTACAAGAAATGTCTATTGCTCGATTGGTATAAGACACACAATCATCCAAATGTTTGACAAAGAAATACCTCTTCCTAAAATTAGAAACCAAAGAGTGGTTAGTAAAATCTTGAGATAAATCTCAAGTACACCTTACCCCCTAATATTGACCCAACTTTGAAAACAAAACACACAATTGAAAGCAAACACACAACTGAAAGGGAACACACTTGCAGAAATAAACACACTTGCAGGAATGAAAATCTAACCTAGACGCAAAAATAAAATCTAACTAATTTTTTTTTGTTCTTTTAGGCTTCAAAATAATGTTTTAGAAATTTCCCATTTATGGGAAAAGGTAGAAATTCCCCCTATAAGGAACTTAGCCTAAAAGTGTTTTTGGCAAGAATTTCTACAATCTGATACGGACCTGTCCACAAGCGTTGAAACTTGGTATGGCTACCTGGCTTTTCTTTTTCCTTATCCCAAAGTAGAACAAGGTTAGAAATCCTAAAGGATTTTATTGTGGCCCTCTTTTCGAACCATCTCTTAACAACAACTTGATGTTTAGCCATGTGCTCTAATGCAGCTATTCATTTCTCATCCATTTCTAAAAGATTCATCAATCTGATCTGTACTTTGTCAACTTCTTCAATGTATCCACTCATGAACTTCAAAATAGGTATTCTAAGGTTGAGCGGAAATAATGGTTCTTGTCTATAGAAAAGCAAGTATGGAGAAGTTCCCAAAGTATTCTTGATCCTTACTCGATCTTTCCATAGAGCATATTTAAGTTGCATATGCCAATCTCTAGGGTTTTCCTCCAATAATCATTTTATAACTGTGATCAAGTTCTTGTTTGTGGATTCTGCTACCCCATTTCCTTGCGAGTAGAAATTCTAAGAAAACTTGATAATGACTTAATTTTCAAATGCCCATTGGGTCAAGAATGTTGATGCAAAAGAAAACCCATTATCGCATACCAAGGAAAATGGCATCCCAAACCTAGTGACAATATGTTCCTCCAAGAAGTCAGTCACTACCTTAGCAGTACAACTCTTAAAAGTTTCTACTTATGTCCATCTTGTACAATAATTCATGGTTGTGAGAATGAATGTATGTCTTGTTCATGATGGTGGGTTGACCAGACCAATAAAATCTAGCCCCCACTTTGCGAAGGGGTGTATCTCAAATACAGGCTGTAAGGGCATCGCTAGATTACTTTCTCTATTTTCACTAGTTTGGAAAATTTTTCAAGAGTGTACGTGCTTGAAAGTGTCTTTATATATCAAGGGCCAATAATAGCCCAATCTAAGAATCATGTGAGCAGTTGCTTCTGCTGAACCATGTCATGTACCATACTTGTCGCAAAAATGTTTTAAGACTTCCTTCTCTTCCTCGCGACCTAAGCACTTGAGATATATCCCTTCGTAATTCCTTTTGTACAACTTTCTATCATGTAGCATATAAGACTCACATTTCATTTTAAGTCCTCTACGTTGTGAGCTATTCATCCAACTAGGATATTGATTCTGTACAAGGTAATAGACAATGTCTTGGTACCAAACATCTATCACCACTCCCTGATTAATATCAACTTGTGACACAACCATCCTTTTCTGATCATCCTCATTTGTTTCATTGTCAAACTTGAATTCCTTTTTGTTTCCATCCTGGTTGTTAGCTATAATTTTAGACAATCCTTGTCCTTGAACTAGTCACATAGGTTAAATCTCTAGATCGAATTCTTGAAGTATCATCATCCATTTGCATCTCCTTTCACCAAGTTCATTCTACATCAAAAGCGTCTTTACTGCCGAATCAAGTACTATTGCATACACTTTACTTCTAAGTATGTGGTAACAAAAATTCTTCACTACCTTGATTAATGCAAAAGATTGTTTATCAAGGTTAGAGTATTTCAACTCAGCATTTTTAAGAGGAAAACTCATAAAAGAAATGGGCCTCTCATCTTCCTTTTCTTTCTTCTGCGTAAGGATCCCAGTACATGAATGTTCTGAGGCAAAAGAGTATATTTTGAAAGGTGACCCATAATCTGGACTAACCAATAATGGGGTCATAGAAATGGCCACTTTGATATCCTCGAATGACTTCTTAATTTCTAGAACCCATTCTGTCTTAGCCCCCTTTTTGAGTAAGTCATTGAGGGGATGGACTATTTTTGCAAATCCACTTATGAACTTTCAAAAAAAATTGATCTTCCCGAAAAAAGACTTGAGTTCCTTCTGATTGTGGGGAGGTGATAACTTTAGAATAGATTCAATTCTATCAAGATCAATAGAGATCCCTTCTTTATGGATGATGTGACCTAGGAGCTTTCCTTTAGTGACACTAAAGGAACACTTCTTAGGATTGAGAGATATGTTGTACTTGCGACATCTATTGAATGCTTGTTTCAAATCCGCAATGTGAGTGCTTCGATCTTTTGAAAAGACCATCAAGTCATCCATATAGATGACTATACATCTATTTATCAATCCTTTAAAAGCTTCATCCATGGCTCATTGAAATGTAGCCCCTGCATTGATTAGCGCAAAAGGCATTCTTCTATAGGTGAAAGTTCCCCACTTAGTTGTGAATGTTGTCTTTAGTCTGTCTTCTTTGTCAACCATTATCTGATTGTATCCTGAGTATCCATCCAAGAAGGACATCATTTTTGAACCATTTATGATTTGTAGGACCTCATCTAGTGAAGGTAAAGGATAATTATCTTTTTGAGATGCTAGGTTGAGGTTGTGAAAGTCAACACAAAGATGAATTTCTCCAATCTTCTTCCGTACAGGTACCAAATTGGCCACCCATGTGGAATGACGAATAGGGAAAATGATCTTGGTGTCGAGAATTTTTTGAACTTCTTTCATTATCAATGGTTCGATGATAGGATTGATAGGCCTTTGCCTTTGATGGAAAGGTTTTGCATCAGGTTTCAACAGAATGTCATGTGTCATAATCTCGAGATCATATGTTTTTAGTTCTTCGTAGCTCCATCCAATGACATCTTTATATTCTGAGAGACATTTAAGAATATCTTCTCTTTCTTATTGAGTGCATGCCTTCCTAACCCTTACCATTTTAGGATCATCATCAGAGCCCAAATTATATGAGTCGCATTCCTCTATTCCCTTTTCTTCAGTTGTTCTTTTGTTAAGTGTCGATTCTTCACGATCAAAAATGTGCTCCAACTCAACCATCCTCTTAGGAATAGTGTTGGTCTTTAAATTCAGAATCCTATCCTCATCTTTGATTTCATCACTCTCAGGTTTTTCATCTGGAGTGTCATCAATTTCTTTCCCCTTAAAGTGGCCACTACTCATGATAAATGCGAGTATATCTTGATCATCCTAAAAGACTTGGAAGTTTGTGATATTATCCTGGATGGATGGAACAACAACAAATTCGACTAAAAATCTTTTCAATTTGGTTCTCTCAACTGGTTGTAATGTGCTAGCTGAAATAGCGAGAACATCTGCTACCATGTTTTTCCTTCTCGGAATAGATCTCACATTCAAAGCTTCAAAATCATCCATTAAATCCCATACTCTTTTCCTATATGCGAGTAGCCTTTTATCATTGCAAGAGTATAATGATTTTACCTATCTCACAACTAACTGAGAATGTCTCTCGATGATGAGAGATTTAACCTCCTTTTCAAAAGTGAAAAGGAGTCCTCAAATCAATGCTTCATATTCTACAACATTATTAGTGCATCTAAACTATAATCAATATGCAACATAGAAAGACTTACCTTTAGGATTGACCAACTCAATACCCGCGTTGGCTCCGAATTTGCATCTGGAACCGTCAAAGCGAAGTGTCCATATAGGGCATTCCTTGGGTTTTCTAACTTTGTGTTTATTTGTTCTCATCTGTTCCTTAACTTGGGCTTGAAAAGATTCTCTCTTAGGTACCCACTTTAATCTTTCTTGGGGTGGAATTACTAATTTTCCATTGTCATTCTTTGATATTGGGAGTGTATGTTTTCCTTGTTTATCTTTGATTTCCCCTATCAATTCCTTGATTTCATCCACCTTGGCTATTGGATGAACAACTACTAAAGTCCATCCTTGCCCTTTCATGTACCATCTTCTCCTTTTGATTTTGATCATCCCTGGTGGAAGAGAAGACAAACCTCCACCATCTGAAGAGGTATCACTATATGATGTGTTCAAGTCTTCAATTTCTTCTTCAATTTTTTCAACAAATTTAGATATGTTTACAAGGGCTTGATCTTCTATGGGTTCATCTTTCAATGTGTTATCGCTCTTGTCTTCCATCATTTGTGTTAATACTTTAGCAACTACTTCTTGGCACAATAAACATTCAAACTCTAAATGGCTAATTTTATGCAATTGAAAAAATCTTGGGAGAAGGAGGATACTGGGGTTAGCTTCCTCTCCTAAACATTGTAGATTAGCCACCATGTTGTCTACAAACTACATTACAACTTCTTGACTTGGAATTGAAACCTTGGACTTTTCAGTTTGATCATCTGATATTTTGGTTGAGAAATCCATCACTTTGTAAGAACCCAAATCTAATTGAAAGAATGCTACTTTGTTAGGAGCATTGTATTTAGTAATCATAGTTTTCAACTTTGGTTTTGTATCTATCTTGATTTGGTTGTTCAATCCTTTCCATGGTAACCATAACTAAGTGAAGTTCATAGAGAACCATTCTCTTAAGCATTTCATCCATTCCCTGCTAAGTAGCAATCTGTATGTCTTAGGTATATCAGCCACATGTATATCAATAAAATCTTGAATCCTAGGGTCGATTGTCAACTGTATGCAGACATCTTTTAGCACACCAATCACTTTCACCTCAATCTTATCCAGTTGTATTACTATCTGATTGGAAGGCTAGGGATTTACTCCCAACCTTTGTGCTATCGATAGTGGCATCACATTACATGAGGCTCCTGAATCGATCAGGCAATTGTGTAAATTTTTCCATATATCCTGATACTTAGTAGAAATGGAGGCACCTCAACCTTGTCTTTAAACATAGTCGGCATTACTTTCGAAGTGTTGACCTATGGAGGTATTACTTTTTGAGAAACAGTATTCATATTTTGAGGTACCTTTGTATGATCTAGGGTCTTCATTAATGCTTCCCGTTGTTGAGGACAATTTTACAACATGTCAAACATAGACATGTTGGCTTTAGTTTGTTTCAAATCTTCTACTAGATTGTATTTCTCAATAGACCACGTTGGATTTTTCAAGATTGTAGGAATCATTATTTGATTCTTATTCAGTTGCCCTCCATATGGGGGCCTAATTCGTGCCGGATAATTGCTCACTCTAAGATCAGGAGAAGTTGGTTGTAATCTTGGAGGAATTCCATCCATCAAGGGTTCTTTTCTATTTCGTAGATTGTAGGTATTTTGATTATCATTACAAAAAGAAAACATCTCATCATGTTGAATATCTGGTTCCTGGCTAAATGAGAAAGAGAATTCCTCACTAGTTGGTTGTTCAACCTGTGCATTCTGTGCGGACTCGTAAGAATCTAACAACATAGCATTAAACTGCATAGGAGGAGCATTGTCATTTGCTTGTTGATTTTGAGTCATGTCTTGATTTCTATTATAGTATGAACCATCACTGTTGGGGGGGGGGGTGGGGCGGGTTTGACTATCATCATATTGATTGATATCAACATATTAAACATTTTTGTTGTTTTTATCTGTAGGAATGCTTCCATTATTCGGATGTGTGTTGTACTGTCGATTCTATCTTTGGTAGCCATTGTTAAATTTGTTTTCTACATTGTTGTTGTTTCTAGCATTGTTCTGATTGTAATTCTGATTGTAATTGTTATTGTTGTAAGGACTAGCGTTATTTCTTTGAAAATTGTTATTCTATCCTTGCGACAACCTTAAACAAGTCAGCTCATTGCTCATTTGTGAAATAGTCTTTTTCATCTAGCCAAACTCAGAGGCAAAACTATTGTCTTCCTTAGTTAGAGTTCATATCTTTTATTCAAAGAAAGAAGCTTTCACGAGTTCATATCTTGGATATGTCAAAGTCAAATTTTGTAGAGTGGGCCTCTATTGTAATGGAACTAGATTCATGGGTACGAATTGGCTAGGCCTTGTGGATGTCATGGTTGGGTATGTCAGTGTTGTTATAATAGCTTGTGCAAGAAGCACCAATCCTCTTCCATTGGGATTGGCTTGTTTGGTGAAAGTGATCGCTTCCACAAAGACTTTATCCAATGTGTCAATATTTCCTATAGGAAGTCTTCTTAGAATGATAGCTGTAAGATGGTCCATCGCATTGAAATAAATTTGGATAGCAGCTAGTTCTGGTATAGTGTATGGTGTTTCTAACTTGTGGTATACCATATAAAAGTGGTTGTTAAAGCGTAAAACTATCTCAGCTGGGTCCTTTTTGATAGATATGAATTGTTGATGTATCATAGCCGAATTGATGAAAGTTTTGAATTCTTCTAAAAATAATTTTTTGAAGGTGTCCCAATCTCCAATGCATTCAGGTGGTAGATTAATGCACCAACTGAAGGCAATGTCCCCTAAAGAGTAAGGGAATAAATGAAGAACCACATCCTCATTGGAAATCTGCTTTTGGTTGCAAATTTCTTTGAATACTTTGATGTGATCTTCGATAGTTTGTGTTTCTCCATAAATGAACCTTGGTCAAAACTTCTTAGGATTCTTGGGGAGGTCATGTAGTGCACCTCTCAAGTTGATGGATGAGTCTACAGCATTTTCAAAAAAGGCCATTGGAGGATTTGGCAGACCTAACGATGGTGGTTGTGGTGGTGTAACTGTTTGAATATGTGGTGGTCCACCAGGTGATTGGAGTGGAGGTGGAACTAAAGAAGATGATGAAAGATCAAATGGAAGGGGTTGAACCCGAGGGATTCATTTATCACTATGTGTTTTATGGAAATGGGTAAGTGCAAGAAACTTGTGTGCGGTTGGTGAGGATCTTAATGCTGGCTGAAATGAGGACTCTGGATCAAAATCCTCGAGTTTGCATCAATTCTGGAAAAAGCACACCTCTGCAGAAGCACACTTTATCACAAAAAGAAGCACACCAAAAAAATTTGTGGATCTGTAGATCTGTGTAGCTGCATACCTGCAGACCTACATAGTTGCAAACTTGCAAACCTGCGTAGCTGCGAACCTGCAGACCTAAATTTCTGACAGACTCGGGAAATTTTTGAGTTTGCAAGAAAATGCAAAATTTTGAAACTTTGGCAAAATTTTCTCTTATTCCAGAAATCAGAAAAAAGAGGCCCTCCTTGTAGTGCCACTTATGTTGAGCTGTCATTTTACACGATGCTAAATGGCATGAATTCTTGCAAATTCCTCTCTTGAAAAGTCAATCTTGTGAATCAACTCCAAGGTTTTGAGTTGTCTTACGATGTACTAAAATTTTCTCAGTTGAAGATAAATGTGATTGTTCATGAGGAGGCCTTTGCTGGTTCATTCTAACTTCTAATGAATGAAGAATTTGTACGTTGTTTCAAAATAACACTAAAAAGAACTATGTTTTTGTATTTTATGTTTTTTATGAATGGAATCTAACAATGCAACTAAAATGAGTTCCTATTCTAACAAGGGGGTTAGCAAAGAAAATAATGAAATTGAAAGCAAATAACATGAAATTCAAAGAAAATAACGTGAAATTAAAATCCTAATAGACATAAGCTATAGAAAACAACATACTGCAAATTAAACTTTCAAAGGAATCAGTAGGAAATTAATGAAAATAGGAGCAGTGCTTCCTAGAATCCACTGATGCAATTTTCAATGGGAAATATCAATAACCAAATGATGTTTCACTCTGCATCAAATCGCAAGGCCATGGAAAGTGCGCTCATTCGAGACAAAGAGTTATGCAGGCACAATTTGGCTATTCCTTCTTGAGATCGATAGGGCAATAGAATTCATAAATCTATAGCAAACACTATAACTAAAAGATCATACAACCAAAAACAATGCAATAAACCTTTGGCTCAATCACAATCTCATGAATAAAATTCACAAAACAATGACACATTCAGGCAAGAATAACTACACTCCAAATGCGAGCACCAAAAGCATAATCTTATTGCAAAATAATGGTGGCCCTGATTACATATTACAATAGGCTATTTATAAGAAATCATCTCCTCAATTTGTGTCGAGAGTGAGAGATATCTTCATGCAATAAGATGCTTTCAAACTAATAAAATGAACTAATTATATACAAACTACCTATCAAACTGGTGCTTAGCAGGACTCCATCCATTTTATATTCATTAATTGGATGCATGAGCCTTTACATGTTAAAAAACAAAGAAATTATGAGAGAAAAGCATGTGAAAGCTTCAATTCAAAGTGGAAGTGTGTGGAGATGTCAAAATTAGAAATTGATCCTTCACAAGGGGTTAGTTAGAGTTAAACTACCTTCAGAATGCATTTCCGATTGATGAAAAGCTCTATTTTTGGAACTAGCAGTTAACTATCAGTGCACTTGTAGAATTGTAGAGCCGTGAAGTCATGGACCTGCATACTTGTAGAGCTATGGAGCTATGGACCTCAACTGGGTCAAAATCTCAAAATTTCACTAAGTGTCAAAACTGAAATTCTAGCATCTGGGTTTTGTTTTTCTTCATCCCAAAGGTATGTTTGGATGTTTTCCCTTGAATTTCTCTATAATCTCAGTGATTTTGGCTGCATCCAAAAAATTAAAAGCCTCATATTTTTCCTTGACCTTTTGTTTGTAATTGTCTACCTCAATTTGGGTATCAGCAAAATCCCCAAGTTTGGTATCCAACTCTAACAATGCTTCCTCAGTTTTGAAGGCCTATTGGATGTCCTCCTCATCATCAATTTCCACAAAAATCTTCTTAAAATTCTCCACTATTAGATCTATAGGTAGCAATCTCTCACATTCCTCATCTTCAAAAATATCCAAACATGCATCACTATAGTGTCTCTCTGCTTCCAAAATTTGCTCTCAGGCCTGATCATTAAGCCGATGAATTTCATCATGTAATGTGTCCATTACCTTGTTGTTATCTTCTATCTACTCTATCCAGTCATCAATCATATATAATTCATCTCCCATATATACATCAATCAAAACTCAATACCTTTGTCCCTTTATGGCTTGTAGAGTCTATAAATCTTTGCTCTAGGCATGTACTTCATCAATAATGTTGAAGTCCTGCTTCAAAATCGCCACCATTTTATTCACATTTTCTTGTGTAGTGTGCAAAATCTTTAGGTTTTTTGTGATAATCATGACTCCTTTTTCCTCAAAACTCTCCCACCATTGTTGACAGGCTCTCAAAAATGGATCTATATGGACTGTTCCCACTTCTCTAAGAACAGTACTCAAGGTCTCCTCGGGGCGCTTAGAATCAAGAGGACCAACGACTTCAACCAAATATCCCTTTAGAATCTCAACCTACCTTCGAAGTGCTTGGATTTCCATCTCATCTTCCCCCATGTTCTTCATTATTTCCTTTATTCCCATGGTCACCATTAATCGAGATGCATCCCGTGTGGGTTTTCCCAACATGATATTTTCCAATTGATAATCCTTGGGACCAAGGCTTTCTATGTTTGTATCTCCAAGAGGAATAGCTACCTTTGCAAACAACTTTGAGCTATTCTGTGTACTTGTAACAAATGCCAATGGTATTGCCTCACATGCTGGGGACTTAGGTTTATTCAAAAAATTTGCAATCTCATAAATGTCTTCCTCTGAGGCTTGGAATCTGGGTCTGGAGCTTCTTAGAACTTCTTTTTGTAGCCACCTTGGAGTGTGTTCAGTAAAAGGTCTTCTTATTAAAGATGAGGGACTATGTTCTACAACTTTCTTCCCCTCATCACGCCTCCTCAGAGTTGTTTCTATCTGTGAGGGCTCTCCTTCTATTTGCTCAATCTCAGTGGTTCTGATAACTTGCACCTCAGTATCTTGGGGAGGTGATTGAGAATATTCGGCTATTTCTCCCTCCTTTGATTCTTCATCAGTTTCCCTTTGTTCTGGTTGATCCTCTTGCGATGGTTCCTTCTGAACTTGTTCCTCTAATCTTGGAAGCAGGGGAATAATCAAACCTTTATCTAGCATTGTAGCTTGTGGTGAAGATGGGTGAGTAGGACTAGGACCTTGTGTGCCTGGTGATACCTATGTCCAACCTTCTTATTGAGATTGACTGGTAGGAGTACATCTAATCTTTCCATCAATTAACATCATTCCCACTGGCATGAAGTCAAAATCAGACATTTTAAATACATCATCCCCTTCTTCACTTTTCTCATCCACTCACTATTGCACTTCATCTTTTGAATAAGAGACATACAAGGGTATAGCCTGAGTGGATGGTGATATGCTCAAGGTACTCCTTCTCCTTTCTTCCTCGATGGCTCTAGCTAGCTGGGTTCTTCTTTGTATGGGCACTTCTTCTGCTTCATTTGTCTCCTCTTCTTCCTCTTCTTCTTCTTCTTTTGGGATGGTTTCAGGAATAGAAGGAAAAGGCACCATTCTCTTAGTCATCTTTTTCATTTTCTTCATTCAGATCTTAATCTTCTTTTATTTTATAGAGGCACAAGGGGAAGCTTTTTCTTCTTGTGCCAGAGGTATAGAAACTTGTTGACTCTCTTCCTCTTTTGATTGGGTAGGCACAAAGGGAGGTAGTGGAGGATTATCCTAGACTTGAGAAGCTCTGATATCCTCAGATCCTTGTACCTCTTCTCATTGTTGATGGGAAGGTGCTTGCACCTCACCCTATTCTACTTGAATTCTTTGTGAGGAAGTCCTCTTCCTTTTATTCTTTCTTGTCCTCTCTGGAGGATGATAGTATCCAATCGAGCAGTCAAGTTGGTATACTATCTCTGGCCTGATGGGAGATTGAAGCGCAAAAGTAGGAACTATAACTTTCCTTCCTCTACCTTTCTTAGGGTGGGCTTGAGCATGGAAGACTACAATGTCAGGTATGGGATCAAGTCAAAAAGGCTACTTGATCCATTCCTTTGTCATTCTAACCACATGTCTTGCCTAATGATTGATATCATCGCCCTCCTCCATGTCAATTTTTGCATTCATAATGGGTCTTTCTCTAATTTTGTCTAAGTTGAACAGGGGTTCCAATAGCTCCTTAAAATCTTGTTGCCTGATTTCCTCTAGAATATTTAGATTGAGGGTCTTCTCTGTCAGATACAAAGTCATCCTACAATAATCCCATATGCGGATATCATAGTCATTTGTCGTGTTCATCCAATGATCTTCAATAGCATCTTCATGATGAAGCTCTTTTCCAACCATATTCTCTACTTTCCCAACATTATCAAAATGTATCCTAGGGGAATTGTACTCCTCAAGTGGATAATTCTCCCATTCCCATTCGAAAGTCAAAATTTCTTGCTTCCATTTTACTTGGTATGGTCCAATGAGAAGAGGCCATGTCCAACAAGGTCTTCTTTGTCTCTTCACCCTTTCATATGCTGATTCATTTTTTTGTGAAATTTCCAATAGCACTCAGATATCTGGGGAGCTTCTTGGGGTTGATAGTGGCACCACCTACCCGTAGATATGTGAACGTCTTAAACTGAATGAAATATTCCCCAAAAAAATTTATCTATGCTTTTGCCTCATTAGATAACCTCTTTCCATAATCTCCTTCAATGAATCAAATGATCACAAAAATGAATGCATCATTCACGATTCTATATTCCTTGCTTTGAGCAGATAGTTTCTTCTTCACCACTTGAGGGTAGAGTATGTAAGGCCAGCCATTAGGATCCTGCATGTTGCCTTTTCTATACAATCTGGGATAATCTATTGCCCTTGCTGCAAGTAGATATACTATGTAAGACATCATATAAAACTTGTTCTTGTCTCTCACCATCCTCAATTTCTCACACAATTTTTCACTTAGTGTGGTGCCCCAATCCAATGGTATCTTTGATATTTTGATGGTCTCAATAAAATTGATCATGAAGGTATTGAGGTGGCTTGCTATGGATAAACCCATGACTCTACTCAAAAGGATGATGGAGTAACTAATATCTTCCTTCATATATCCTCGATTCATATCCACTTTCCCTATTATCCTTCCTTGAGGAGGTCTCTCAGTGAGATAAGATGACTGTATAATATTTGTCACCTGCTTTGTATGTTCCCTATACCATCTCTCTATTGATTTGTAAGAGAGCCTAATGAACTAATCCACTATCAAGAGATGGAAGACTCTCTCAATGTTGTCGAGTTGAAGATCAAGGACTACTTCTCTTGTAGTGCTTTTCACCACTCTCTCTTTAAGAACAAAATGTTGCACCAATCATTACTAGTTCTACTGACTACACTGATATGGGATGTGACATTGCGTTCACCAACCTGAAATGTATCAATGATGATACCAACTCTGATCCCTCGGTCAGCTTATTACAAGTTTTCAATAATTCCCCTAAGTCAGTGTGTCCCAGATTAGTATCTCGGATCTCAGCATAATCATCGTGAAATCTTGATTTGGATGGTACGCCTTGGAACTTGAAGACTATAGGCTTGGGCGTTACTCCAGATGTGGATGCCATTTAATTATCTACACACAATAAGAAAATGCTCATTAGTTCAAATATGAGGCATAAAATATTACATTAAAAAAAAGTATAGGAAAAAAAAATCCCCTTTAGGTGTTTTGAATATATATATATATATATATATATTTTTTTTAAATATTTTTAAAAAAATTTTAATTTTTTTTTTTCTATTTTTTTTTAAATGTGTGGGGGTACGAGGTGGATGCATGTGCAAGAGGTGCGGGGTAGGGGTTTCAATTAGGCATGCAAAGGCTTGAAAGAGGTAGTGCAAGTGGCAGGAGTGTTGGTGGAGGGCAAAAAGGGGGTGCGCATGTTTGCACATGCGTGGAAGGAAGGCAGAGGTGGTGATTAGTGGGTAGCAAAATTTCACGCATGGCACAAAAGGGTTCAGGCATGCGGCATCGCAGTTGGTCTGGGCATGCGGTATCGAAGTAAATGAGGGCGTGCGACACATCTTTAAGGTGCGCAGCATCGCAATAAATGAGGGCACACAATGAATGTTTAAGGCGCATGATGCAAATGTCTAAGGCACGTGGCACAAATTTTTAAGGCACATGACACCGTGGTAAATGAGGGCTCGCGATGCATGCTTAAGGTGCACGGCGCAAATTTCTAAGGCACGCGGTGCTAAAGTAAATGAGGGCACACAATGCAAATGTTTAAAATGCCATTTACCTTTTTGGTGGAAAGAGAGACTATAAAAAAAAATGCAAGTATGAAATGAGAAGGGGGTAGGGAGGGCTTTTATAAGCCCCACGCTGGATGGAGGGTGTAGTGTGCCTTGGCGTACGCGCGATGTGCACCCATCATCATAATTTTTTTTAAAAAATTCTGACTCTAAGTCTAATACTAATTTCTTCTCCTAACTCTTGAATAGTGAGTTTTGGAGTCCAAACAAGTAGGGGATCCCCATTCCTAGATGAGGAATGGGGCGTGTGTTGTGGACACCACAACAAGGGGGAGTTGTAAGATTTTTGAGGTATAAGTTGTGGCAAAATTTTGATATTTTGAAATGTTGTATTGAAGCCGAATAAGAGTTTATGTTATTCTTGTAAGAATAAAAGTATTAATACATGACCAAGTGTTTTTGACACTCATATTAAAGGGGGAGATTGTTGATTTTGGATTAATTTTGACAAGTGAGTGTCTATACACTTAAGTCATATACTTAGTTCATGCCAAACAAGTAGCATATGTCGAGCACAACATGTATAAGTTAGAGCATGCCAAGTCAATAGTGAGTGTTGAGTCACTCAAGTGCTAAGTAGAAAATGTATGCCAAGTGCTTTAGGAGCCAAGAAAATAGTACATGCCAAGTTATTCAAATGCCTAGTATTAGTATTGAAATTAGTATATGTTGAGCGTCTAAGACTTTAGATGCCAAGTAACACAGTTTTGTCATAGTTGTTTGTATTGGCACAAACTACTATGTAAACCATTTTTGAGCTGACTTACATATTGAATTATGATATTTTGGTGATAAGGAAAAATCTTATGTTGGAATCCCTATGCATTACATGCACCCAATCAGGTAAAGGGAAGGTTTAAGTGGCAATATGGGTGAATCATAGCCATTGATTCATACCTAACCATAAGTCACCTAGGTCTTCTTAAGGAAGACAAACCCTAAACTTTCTATGAGTGTGTTAGGGAATGTATGAATGATCAAGAAGAGTTTTGCATGCAAAAATTAGGACATTCATGGTGACTAAGGTATTATTATCTAAATTGCATTAAGGAATCAGTTAAGGGAGAATAGAGGAAAGAAAGAGTGAACAACAGAGGGACATCTGATCAAGAAGGATCAAGTACATAACATGATAGAGGTGATTTGTCATCAAGCATAAGATTGATAACTATAGGATCAATGTTGAGACATTCTAACAGGTGAATCAATTAAATCTCTTAACAGAGTAGTCCTAATAGGCTGTATTGAAATACTCTAACATGGTTCTTACTTAATTGTAAGTTGAAGTCCTTTAACAAGGCACACTTTTAACAAGGTGTTGAAATCCTTTAATAGGGTAAGACCTAATAGGCTTTATAAGCATTTAATAGGGTAGACCTTTCATAGGGTAAATCATGGTTCATGATCAAACATTATAACCTTCATTCGATACACTTTTGTAAGAATTTTCCTTAGGGAAAAATGACGCCAAGATCAAGAAGCTCAAGTACTTAGCACGATATGGACCAATAATGTATGATCATAATAACAATAATGAGAATGAATATCATATGAATACACACTAGAAGTGCCTATATATAAAGGCATCTAGAATGATTAGGAGTGAGCAAAGTGATAAGCCTCACAACTAAGCACATGTCCACCAATAGTGGATTATCCTCCATTGAGCACATGAGTTTGTGTGATGAGAGGATAAGCTTACATAGGTGTATCTCATAAAGAGATGTTGTAGACACCATGTGCTCAATTGGAGTACAAACAATTATGTTGTCTACATGACAAGTCAGTTGAATATACAAACTCCTATGTTGTCAAAAAGACAACTCATATGACTACACATGCTCCTAGGTGTCTACATGAAAACTAATATAATAATGCATTAACCTAAGTAAACTTAAGTAATGTGTAATAATAATTAATTATTTACACTAACACACCCCCTTAAGTGCAACTTAGGGGAATGCAGTTAAGTTCAAAAAAGCTATGAAATGCATGATGGGTCCTCGCTACTAAGCCATGTTAGATACCCATGTACAAATGCAATGATCTACATGCAATGCTATGCAATGCAATCTCTCTAAAAATAGAGAAAGAGGGGAAACCTCATGGAAAAAACCCTCCCCCCAAAAAAGAGATAAATAGAATAAAGAAGAGAAGTCATGTGACCCCCCTGGTGAAATAACCTACACTCGTAAGAGATCTCACAAATGAAGATACTTGAGCTCAATAAAGGGCTTGGTGAAGATATCTGCAATTTTCTTTTCTCTAGGAAAATACTACAATGCAATGACCTACTCATGAATCAACTCTCTAATGTAGTGCATATGAACCTCAATGTGTTTTGTGTGTTGATGTTGCACTGGATGTTTTAAGATTTCAATGGCATTTTGATAATCACAATGTATGATTGTGGGTCTAGGTATGTCAAAACTAAACTCCTCTAGAATATGTTGTAACCAAATAGCTTTTGTAGCCACAGTAACAACTCCTTGATACTTAGCCTCAGTAGATGAAAGGGCAATGGTGTTCTATTTTTTACTCTACCAATAAATGGGGCCAAAACCATGATGAAATATGTATCTTGAAGTGTATTTGTGAGAATCAAGATCCCCTACATAGTCTAAGTCTGTATAACCCACTAACTATAGTTTAGCACCAGCTGCATAACATATCCCATATGTATGTGTACCCTAGATATAGTGTAAGATGCATTTGGCTACCTTCCAATGAAGTTCATGTGGCTCTTGCATGAAGTGAGAAACCATGCCAACTACAAAGGATATGTCAGGGTGTGTATGTGTCAAGTAAATGAGACTTCCAACCAACTATCTATACAAAGTAGCATCAACAAGTGGAGTAGAACACTTTGCTTCTAACTTAACACCCAAAAGAAATAGAGTAGATTCAACCTTGTAGTCACTCATGTGAAATCAAGCAAGTAGATCAAGAGCATACTTGGGTTGTGATAATGTGATCCCTGATGAAGACTGTTGTATTTCAATACCAAGGAAGTAATGAAGTAGACCCAAGTCAGTCATGGAAAATATTTCCTGTAAAATAGACTTGACATTATAAATGATGGATGTTGTACTCCCTATAATGATTAAGTCATCAACATAAAGCACAAGTAGCAAGTGAGAATCATCTTGCTGAAGAATGTAGACATTCGAATCTAAATGACATCTGGTGAACCCTGCTAAGAGAAGGAAAGAATCTATCTTGGCGTACCAAGCTCTTGGATCTTGTTTTAATCCATAGATAAACTTTTTCAACTTGCAAACCAAAGTAGGATCCTAAATCAACCCCTATGTGCTGCTTCATATAAATCTCCTCATGAAGATCACCATTCAAGAATGCACCCTTAACATCCATCTGATGAACAACCCATCTCTGAGCTATAGCTATAGCTAGTGTCAAATAAATGGAGTTCATTTTTGCAACTGGGGAAAATTTCTCAGTGTAGTCAATACTAGGCACCTAAGAGAAACCTTTTGCAACAAGTCTAGCCTTATACTTATCCACACTTCCATCCGCTACAAACTTGGTCTGATAGATCCACTTCCATCGAAACAATTTTCTTCCCTTAGGAAGAGAAACTAAGTCCCATGTGTTGTTTCTCATAAGAGAATTATATTCTTCCTCCATTTCTTTATCCCATTCTGGAATTCCAAAAGCTTCTTTGAATGATTGAGGATCAGAAGCAACTACAATATAAGCATGAGGGAGTGAGTTGTTTTGTGATCTTGTCCTCCTGGTATCTGAAGGATTCCCTACCACTGGTCCTGCCACATCCAATGTCTGTTGAGCCCATTTAGGTCTAGTGGAAGAAGATGTAGAAGTAGAAGGAATTTCCTCAACCTTAGCTATTTGTTGCCTCTATTTGGGTCATGGACGAACATCTTCCAAGTCACTATCATCACTATCACTCTCTTTAATGAAGGGGGAAGAAGGAGAAGTTGAAGAAGTAAAGCTTGGACAACATTCTTCAAAGTGTACACTCCTCTCATAGAAAATTCCATGTGTCTCTGGATCTATCAACTTGTAGGCTTTATGAGAGTCTACATAACCAACAAAGATGCAAGGTTTACTTTGAGGTTCCAATGCCTTGTGTTTCTGTGGAGGTATTCGTGTCCATGCTGGACAACCAAATACTCTAAAGTGCTTTACAATAGCTTTCCTCCAGTCCAAGCTTCAAAAGGAGTTACACCATCCAAAGTATTATGAGGACTCCTATTCTGAATGTATTTTGCACAATTCATTACTTCAACCCAAAAAACCTGATCAAGAGACTTATGCAATAGCATGCAAGTGGTCATATCCTTGAGGGTTCTATTCTTCCTTTTGGCAACACCATTCTAATGTGGAGTGTATGGTACTAAATGTTGAAGGTTAATTCCCTCTTGAGTACAAAAGCCTATAAGTCTTGAGTTCACATACTCCCTTCCATTATCTATTCAAAGAACCTTGATGGATTTCTCTGACTATTTTTCTACTTGAGCCTTGAAGGTGAGAAATAATTCAAACACTTCACTCTTATGAGCCATGAAGAATACCCAAGTATAGAAAGAATAGTCATCAATGAAGGTGAGTGCATAGCGAGACTTTCCAAATCATGGCACTAGAAATGGGTCCACAACATCACTATGAACTAATTCAAGAACATTTTGTGCTCTCCAAGACTTCCCCTTGTCAGACATTTTTTCTGGATGCTTCCCACATAGACAACCTGAACAAACACCATCTAAGTACTGGACTTGAGGTAAACCATGAACCATGTTCTCGCTTCTAAGCTGTTGAAGATACTTGTAGTTGTGATGTCCAAATCTCTCATGCTATAGTTTGCATTCTATATTTTGAATGCATTAACAAGGCTTGTGGATTACATTTAGGCACAAAAGAAGAGAGATTATAAAGCTTTGAATCGTGTTTAGCTTCACGTATTGCAACCATAGAATAAACTTTGATTCTTTTCACAATAGCTGAATTTGGAAGAAATTTAACCTTGTTTAGACCTCCATAGTGCGTGATTTGGTAGACTGAGAGAAGGTTAGAGATAAGATTAAGAACATAGAGGACATCCTTGAATGCACCATTTTCCATCTCAACTTCACCTTTTCCTTCAACTTCCACTTTAGTATCATCCCCTACAAAGATGTAAGGTACCTTTGAAAGTGCCATTGAAGAAAAATCTCTCTTTGAAGCACCCATGTAATGTGTGGCACCTGAGTCAATAATCCATTCTCCCTAACTAATAGTGTTTGTGAGTAAAGCTAGCCCTTTGCTCTTAGAATTGGAAGATGAAGACCCATTTTCCTTATAAGCACTAGGCAATGGAACATTGTGCTTCTTCATGATGTTTTTCAATTCATCAATATTCTTGTGATAACACTAATGTTCACCATGACCAATTTTTTTGCAATAGGCACACTTCTTCTTTTCCTGATTATCGTCCCCCTTTTTGTTGGTATTAGGAGAAGACTTGCCTTGTTGTTGATTTGATTTAGGTGTTAACTTTTCTATGTCCCCTTGTTTTTTATCTTTCCACTTCTTATTTTTTCCCTTGCCTTTGTTTTAACTTTCACCAGTTGGATTTTTGGAGCTCTCATTATTAGCCACCAATGCCTTAGACTTTGAAGACGTGAGAATCCCCATTGCTATCAACTTAGCTTGTTCATCCTCTAACAACTAGGCATAGTCATCAAAAGTGAGTTTCTTATAAGAAGCCCCTAAGGTAGCCTTTGTGGTGTTGAAAGAAGAGACAAATGTGTAGTATTTTGATGGTAGCTTATTCTGAATTAGATAAATCAACCTATTATCCTTAATGGGACTACCACAATCATTAAGATTTGTTATCAACTCATTCACTTTAATGATAAAATCCTAGATAGAATTAAGATCTTAGGATCTAGGGAGATAAGCTCATCTTCAATCTTGTATACATCCTCCTCAGTCACTTTTCCATATAGCTTTTTAAGGGCATCCCATGTTTCCTTGAATGCATCATATTTTATGATCTAATAGAGGATCTCATCATCAACCCCTAACCTAATGATTCCTAGGTATTTCCTATATGATGATTCCCAAGCATGAATTTCACTTTGAGATACTTGATCACCTGTTGATTTAGGAAAAGATCCATCTGCATATTGAGAAACTTCTTCATTCATTAATTCACACCATTTTTTAACTAACCATGTGGCATAGTTATGTGGTGTTGATTTTGGAACCTTAATGTTTCCCATAATGCAAGAAAAGAGATATAACAACAAGAAAAGAGGAAAACAACACCAAGAGACACCTCTCCTTGTCAACAAAATTGCAAAGACGCAAATAAAAAATATGGATCTAAAAAAACATGTATACTTAGTGCGATTACAATAGGCCACTTGTCAAAAATGGACAAAAGTGGACTTCTAATTTTGTTGTTTACAACCTCTCTCTTGGACTTCAAATCTGGTACTTAGTAATGTAGCTCAGATATACAACAATTTTGACGTTTGATCAAACCAATATAATGCAAAAGGGACCTGTTTCTAAAAGTGGTATTTTTGTCCATGCAAGCCTATAATTTGATTGTAGATCTAGAAAGTAGACAAAAATTATGCACTTTCAAAAAAAATAGAACCTAATTATGTGTCTAGATGAGCCCGTATGGAGCATTTGAAGTTGCAAAATGCAGGATTAGACAGGTAGAGTCTCCAAAAACTGAATTTTCTAACAAACCCATGCACCAAAACTAGAAAATAATAGCACCACTAAAATTTTTAGGAAATTCTAGCCCAAGTTAAAAAAAAATAGTACCTGATTTGGAGTCTAGATGACTGAGATATGGCCTCCCAAAGTTGGACTATCAAATCAAAACTACATATGATGAGGGGTTTGCCCTGATGATGTCAGGAAATTGTTGGGTTAAATTTGATGTCCAAACAACCATCGCGGTAGTGTAATTCCACCTACTTGTGATGGTCAAATGACTGTCAATTTTAGGATTGTGAAATGGTGACGTCAACAAAAAATAGCCAGTTGACTTACATGGTGGTATAGTTGGATGACATGTTAGTGTCATACAATTGACATTTTGGATGATTTGGCAGATGTCAAATCTGTATATTTTTGATTGGGTTATCGACGTGTCTTTGTGTGGCACTTATAGGGCAGCTAACTGTGTTGGTGATGTGACTCTGCGTTACATGGCTGGTGACTGTGTTAGTTGGGAGCTGAGTTGGTGTTACCAATGATGTGTCTTGGAAATGTTGGAAAATGGAGGAGGTGGGTGGTGTTGCCAATGAAAGCGGTGGCATCACGGAGGAGGAGAGGTGGAGCACCAGTAGTGGTGTGGGAATTTAATCCCACATTCACCATGATGCGAGGGGGGTGAGTTGTATAAAGGTTAGGATGCACCATGTTCATATTGGCTACCACGTGGAACTATAATGTGATAGTTGTAATATGGAATATGCTGGTGGTGATTTGGAATATTCTAACTGCAGGTTGTCAGGGTTTGACCACCCAATTTGCGTACAATAAAAATTGCTCTCCTATAGGCTTAAAAGGCCAAAAAAAATCGCAAACTATTCCAGAAAAAAATTGTAGAGATGCAAATAAAAAATATAGATCTAAAAATTAATTGCACAAATCTAGAGAGATCATACCAATTTTGCAAATTGGGCATTTGGGTTTCGATTTGCCAAAAAAAATTGCCTTAGATTTGACGATGGCCTAAGGTAGGCAAATTTATAGTCAAAATTCACCAAATTGACACTTCAGATGCAATGGTGAGGTCCACTTTGGCTCTAGATGCTCCCAATAATTGTGGATACTCTTGATCTGAATCTTGGCCTTCTAAGAGGTGAAGCACAAATGGTCTCCAATGGCTATGAAATGAAGCTCCCTCAGCTCTACTACCATGTAAGAATTTTCCTTAGGGAGAAATGATGCCAAGATCAAGAAGCTCAAGTACTTAGCACAATATGGACAAATAATGTGTGATCATAATAACAATAATGAGAATTAATATCATATGAATACACACTAGAAGTGCCTATATATAAAGGCATCTTGAATGACTAGGAGTTAGCAAAGTGATAAGCCTCACAATAGTGGATTATCCTCCATTGAGCATAAGAGTTTTTGCAATGATGAGAGGATAAGCTTACATAGGTGTATCTCATAAAGAGATTTTGTAGACACCATGTGCTCAATTGGAGTATAAACAACTGTGTTGTCTACATGACAACTCAGTTGAATATGCAAACTCCTATGTTGTTAACAAGACAACTCATATGACTATGCATAAAGCTAGGTGTCTACATGAAAACTAATATAATAATGCATTAACCTAAGTAAACTTGGGCAAAGTGTAATAATAATTAATTATTTACACTAACAACTTTATTACTACAGTAGTGAAGATTTGTGGGTGTCATCTCCACCCCAGTTTTACCTTCTCATTGGAGGGTTTTTGTGTAATCATATCTTGTGTTATATGTGTGAATTCTTACTTGTTTGCATGCTTTACATGGTATTTTAGTTTACTTATTGAATATGTGAGATGCATGTGTGGTGAATATTTTATGGGTTAAAATTTTGAAGCACTGATTCACCCCCTCGCCCTCTCAAAAATTTGCCTTTCCTATTGTAATTCCAACAACAAGGGTCTTATCGGTGGATGATTTATCATCTTTACTTTCACCTATATTTCTCTAATTTAACTACTCTTCTAGATGTTCTTTTTGTCTTTTCTTCTGATTGTTCATCTTTGTTAGCTTCTTATTTTGAATCAGCACCTATATCTTTGGATTTCTTGTCATAAGAACTTTCAATACATGTAGAGCTTTCTTCTCCAATTAGATCAATGTGTTCACTCTTTTCTATTCTTTTGTTTTGTTCATGTATTGGTCCCATAGGCATTGATTCTTCTATTGCAACCTCTTTAGCATGAAATATTATATTACACAACCTTAAATAGTCTTTTTTCATATCTTCATACAATCCTTTCATTATCCTCATTGTTTTTTATTGATTGTAAATTTACTTGGATGTACTTGTAACAACCTGTTAGTCTCAGTAACACTTCCATCTAGATTTATGAGTATCAATTTTATTTCTTTGCTTTACTTTTTTTATCCCTTTGCATTATACCATCTCACTAGGATTTTGTTAAACAATTCTTCTGGAATGTTCCTTTTAAATTGGCTTGCAAATTGTGAAAATTTATGTATTGAAAATATTATTACTTCTTCTACAATCTTCTTCTCTTCTTCAATCCATTTTCTATACTTAAATTCCAATATGTAGCCAATAGTTCCAAATTCTTTGATACTTTTTGCTAAGTCATTTGCAATCCTTTCTATCCTCTTTTTTGGTATATCCACTATTATTTGAGCTTCATTCCTCCTCCTTTGTGTCATTTTCCTAGCTCCTCTTGTATTTTGACTCCTTATTCTCCTAGATGTTTGAGTTGTTGATAGTGTTTGTCTTCTTAGTTTATGTTCAACAAACCTTTTCTATTTTTCCATATTGCTCTTTATATTAACATATGTTAATGTTGTATTAGTTAAATTTTGTTTTCTTCTTCCTTCTCCTTTAGATTTCTTCTCTTCATATGTTATTTTCCTATAGATTTGTTCATAAGTTTCATACCTTTCAATCTCTTCATCTCTTGGTTCTCCTAGCGCTTGCTCTATAACCCATATTAGTTCACCTTCTCGGATTTCATAGCTAAATGGTGACAACCAAAATGTTCTTGGATACACTAGTTTCACTATACATTAATATATGCTCACTAGAAAGCATAAATCTCCCTTATACTTCTCCACTACATGAGGTGGAATATGATTCCTTCTACTCATATTCTCTTGAAATTCTTTGAAGTAGAACCACATCAAATCATTGAAATTCCTACCCAACCTTTCAATAAACCTATTCATTTTATGTATAATGGGTATTCTAACTATCCAATTTAGCATGCTAATTCCAAGAAAGTAATTTTTCACATAAAAGAATATCACTAGTAATGCACCATACCTCAACCCTTGTTTCTTGATTTTTCTCAGGTTCATCATTAGTTGATCCCTCAACATTACTTCCAAATCAAACTTCTTTCCTTCCATGATGGTTTCATATACAACCTACACAAATCCTCCTAGTAATTTATCAACGTACTCTTCTTTATTAAACTTGTATCCAATAACAATAGATGCAAACTTTTTTCCTCTATCCATAATACTATCCACTACAAAGGTGTTTTGATCTTCTCTGTATCTAATTAATCCATCAATTTGCAGTTTGGGGTCCAATTTATTTATTCACTTACAAAATATTACTAGTAATATTGTAATGGTACCAATAATATCCTTTGTTAGCTCTATCTGTTTGTAGTCTTCTAGACATATGTATTCTCCATGTGTCCTACTCAGCACAATTTTGATCCAATCTTCTTCAAAGTTTTTTCCCGTATGAACAATATGGGCTAATCCATACTCATTATTTTGTAGTTCCTTTCCTTAAGTAATTCCTCATAAGCTATAATTATCTTTTTGTTCCCAATTTCAATTTGTTTATTTTTGATGAGTCCAATCACATCCCTAGTCAACATTACTTTGTTTGGTATTCCTAATGGAGCACTGGATCTAGCTTTATCCTTTGTCTTTAGCAAGCATAAATTATATTCTAGTTCCTCTTCGTCTAATTTGATGATTAACATATTTATATTCTCCATGATGTTCTATTATTAATTCTAGTCATTAGCTCATTTCTATAACTAAGGCTTACAATTCGCAAAAGGATACATAAGTGCTTTGCAGAATAATTTCTTCTCTTGACTTGATTTTTGTCAAATGTGACTACTTTATGGCATATTCCCTTTATGTAGCAATAAATTTTCCAATGACTATTGTACCAAATATTTTAATTTGAGCTAACAATAACTAATAATAAACTCATTTACCAGTAACATGAGATTCACACTTAGTTTTAATTCTTAATGTATCTAATTATGCTAGAGTATGATTCAATTTGTATCTAGTCTTTGGGACCTTATATATATATATATATATATATATATATATATATATATATATATATATATATATATATATATATATATATATATATATATATATATATATATATATATATATATATATATATATATATATATATATATATATATATATATATATATATATATATATATATATATATATATATATATATATATATATATATATATATATATAAGCTTGATAAATTTCTATGTCCCTAAGCATTTACTTACTTAGTTGAGGGATGAATTACTGACAAAGGTTCTTCAATTGTAGTTGTGTATTCTTCCTTTCTGATGCACATCTTCCTCATTTCTTCTCTCACTTGTTCTATGTCCATAATCTTTTTCCCTCTTCTTTAATGGTCATTATCGATGGAATACCAATATCTGCAATTATAGGAAAAGTGTCTGATATCTGCAATTATAGGGAAAGTGTCCATACTTTGAACAAATCTAACATGGCAGTCCAAGTGATCCCAAGGTCAAATAATCTAACCTATATTCAATAGTCAAGTATCCTAGTTTTCTACATTTATAGCATTTCACAAGATCATTTCTTTCAATTTTTTGATAGCACATTATTTTTCTGTTTGCTACTGATTTAGTTCTACAAACATCAAATTTATGACCATATTTATTGCACTTGTAGAAATATCCACTAGAACTCTTCTAAGATGTCCTATAGTTAGCTTTAGACCTTTACTTATGAGCTTTACGTGCAAATGTGTTGCAATTATAGTAGGAACCTTTGAATGGTATTCTCTTTGCATTTGTTTCTTATTTGGCTCTACAAACACTTTCTATATGAGTGTACTCACCACAATATTGATAGATAGGATGATAGCTTAACTTACCTATTTAATCATCTTTAGACATTAGATGTTCATACTTTGATGATTCACCTTTCTCCTTCATGTTATTGTCAATAATTCCCAATTGGTAGTTTCCAATTGTTCCTTCTATTTTATTAAAATTTTATCAAATTCAACCATAGTCCTTCCAAAAATTTCAAGTCTTGCATTGACTTCTTTCTTAACTTTCATATTATTACTTAGGTCATGTTGGTCCCAACTACATGTGAGTATACTATGGGTTAGTGCAAGCTACAACTCAACTAGTCAGGGCCAATGAAAAATACATCACATGAAAATAGGAACACATAACACAATATGTATCTCATGAAAATCCAGCTAGGATCAAAGCCATAGTTTGTGAATCGATCCTCACAAATTTTTACTCTTGTGAAGTGTACTTGGTCAATATCTTATCCCTATTAAAATATTAGAACAACACTGTGAGGTGTCACCCTATTAGGGGATTTGGATAAGACCTATTAAGATATTTCCTTGTTAAGAGGAGCCTAGTTAAATGACTTTAGAATACAAGTTAATGTGTCACACTATTAAGGGATTTGTACAAAGAAATTTCTAAGTTCCACCCTCATCAAGATTTACTATTAGAAAGGTAAGAAAACAATAGGGCATGATCTAAAAATTTAGCAACTGAACTTAGCATGGTATAATTATTTGGTTCACTCTCTTGATTGATCTACAACTATGCCATGCCTTCTCTTGGCTCTACAATCTTCAAACTTTGATAACTAGTGCACTTGGCTCTTCTGACTCTTGCACATGATGTCCTTGTGTTTTCCTATCTTGGAAGCCTCTCCCAAGCTTTTCTTAGTACAAAAAATCTTTGAAGATGACCTCTCTTGTTACTCTTTTTCTCATCTTTGAGATTCCTCTTAGCTTGGCTCGTTTTGGCTTTGTGGCTAATCACTTGGAAATATATCATTTTCTCCTTTCATTCCATCTTTTTTAATACTTCCCTTTCAACTTCACTTAGAAGCCTTACATTAAGACTTTACAATTTTAATTCTCTCCCTACTACTAGCATAGCTTCCCGTGCCACTCCTGTCAGATGTGGCATGTTCATATAGGAATGACGAGTGCCATGTGCCTTCGGAAGAATTCAAATTCAAATTCTTCCAACTGATCCTCAATCTCTATTTTCATCACCGTTAAATGCAATGTAGAGTGCACTCTTACCCTCTATATTAATAGAAGTCATGATTTCCTGCTTGATGTTCATCATGATATCTAGGTTGGATCTTCTTGCTAATTTGTTCATTTGATTCTACTGCTTAGTTGCTTCTGTGCATGTAGATTGTTGGTCAATTTTTCCTTCCCGTCAAAATTGCCACATTGGAATTCAAACCCAGTTAACATTCATAATATTTAGATATTCAAATATGGGGCACAAATATACCTTATATTAAACTTAGGATATCACCTAGGCTTCCTAAGTGTTTGCATGATTTAATATCTTTGCAGGCCCATATTTCAACCATCATTAGATCTTTTCATGATCCACGGCCATCACCTTGTCACCATGTAGAAGTGCTCATTCTTTATTTCATGCAACAAAGTGACATCATGCTACGTGTATGTATGGGTCCAATTTTCTTTAGTGGGCCATCTTTTGACTGTGTTGGCATGTTAGCTAAGTTGGCATATAGAAGGTTTTTGGTTGGTTGAAGTACTGGCAGTTTCTTAAGGGTGACCACATGTTTCATCCACCTCAAATCCTCTTGGGTCGAAGATGATCTATGGTCATCATCATATTTCTATGTAGAGATGTGAGGGATTTATTTCATGTGACATAGCGACAGGTTCACACATGGATTTTGGTGGACCTTTTCCTGTCAGAGCAGTCAAGCGGTTGTCAAAATGAGTTGGCATTTTGTTGGTTTCTCATTGGCCAAGGTGTTGACCATGCAAGGTGGGTCCTTTCCTTTTGTGGGTCATCAAATGGTGGTATATCAACATCTCTTTTTATGTCACTATGGAAAAATGGTTGACCTTTAGTTATAGCAACATAGCGAGGATTGGACACATGTCTTTGTAGGGCTAGGTGGAGAGTAGTAGTTTTGCAATGGTGGTTAAGTTGGTAGTTTCATAAGGCAATCATGGTTAGGGTTTTAAAAGGTGGCACAATGATGTTGATTAAATGGTCAATCCCTTGAAGACTTTGCAGTGTGGCAAAAAGATAAAAGACTATTGGTCCACATGGCTTATCTTGGTTGTAGAACTTAGTTGACCTGTTGAATTTTTCTGATTTGTCAAGCCAACTATGGGAAGAGATGGTTTTTCTACACAATCTCATCTTCTTGATCAATTTCAACCACTCTAGAGTTGTTGATGTGCTAGAAACAATGTAGAGGCACTCTTTCCACTACCTAATTGTCCATTTTGAGGGTTCTAGCATTGATTGGCACCACTTTTTTCACTTCAGGGTTTCTTCCAAGTCAGGGTTTCATGATTTTCATGCCTCTGCAAATGTACCAAATTAGATCTATTATTTGGATTGCCTTGATTGTTCTTTGAACACTTAATTGCAATGGTTGTAGAGTAACTTCAATGAGAAATATCTCAATTATGCTTGAACTATAAAAGCAAGGTTGTAATTCTATTTTAGGTTCCACTCTTCTCTATTTCTCTACAAGTTCACTATAAATCCCTTTTCCTTTGAACTATATGGCATTCTACCTTATCTCCTTCAACCATTGATGTATTGTGCAAGACCTATCTGCCTCTCATTAGTGTATTGTGGATACCTAAAATTTTACACGATTGTATCTCTTTGACCTATGAATGATATATAAGTGAATCTCATCTTCCTTGTGTCATTTATTTGAGTTTTTTTATTTTCATGTGATTGTTAGATTAAAACAAGTCTAGATGTGTATATCTTTTGGTGTCATGATGGTTCAAAAGTGCACTTATGGGTGGAGATTGCTTTGAACACTCTATTTTGGTGCATCACCCCTCAGGTTAGAGCAGGTAGATTTTCTTCCATGCATTCCTTCTCCCTTTTCCTCTCCAAGTGTAGTTAGGTGCACCTTGATAATAAAGGAAATCAGCCTTCTCTAGAGACTCAACCTCACAGTTCAAGTCTCATAGCTTGGAGGTTGTTTCCATGTTTCATAAGGTTTTCCTTAGATTAAAAAAATTTGGACAAGGGTGCAAACTTTTGTGACAACATGAACTTAACTTAGCACCTTTTGTCTAAGTGGATCACCTTTATCTTCACCTTGTTATTGCTCCATATCTTTGTTGACTTAGACTTTCTTATTTGAATTAGAGTTGTACATTTTTATGCTTTATTGCTTATGCCTTTCTACTAGTCTTATTTCCTTTGTGAGTGTTTCCAGCAATGAAAACAACTTTAATGACTAAGTCTACCAGTCTATTTACCAATTAGTTTACAACACTTAGACCAATAGGTTATTGTTTTCCATCTTTAATTTTTTATTTTTTGTCTCCAGATATTGGCTTCTCTCATTCTTTCTGTCTAATAGATCATCTCATGCCAAAATGTCTTTCCACTTTCTCTCTGTCACTAGATCTTTTCCAATAATTGTCCCTACAACTTCTCGATACTTTGACTCAATAGTTTCTTTGTCATCTTCCATATTTCTCATTTTATCTAGTATCTTAGTCATTTTGATGGCTTGAATTTCATGTTCCTTCTTCATCGGGTTCAAATTTTCTTGCAATTCTTTGCTCTTTTCCTTCAATTAATAATTCTTCTCTAGTAGTTTTTTTATTGCACCACCAACCTCCTTAGAATTGATACTTCCTTCTGATAACCTATGCAAATCATCAAGACTCATTTGCAGCTTCCTAATTAGTTCCTTTCATTTTGTCAAAGATTCTCTTAGCTTGTCCCTTAATTCAAAAATTTATTCATTAGCATGCTCCAGTGCTTCTTCTAATTCCTTTTGGTACTTATAGCTCACCATTGTCTTAGACCTACTCAAGTTGTTATACTTCCTTTCGAGAACCAAATGCTTTGATACCAATTATTGGTAAGTTACATGTAAGGTATGAAGGAGGGTTGTGGGGGGGGGGACTAGTAAAAAACAAAACTTTGATCTTAAATACTTTTATACCTTAAATTGATATATTGTTAATCACTTCCATTGATATCTCTTAATTTAATCGATAGTATTACTTATAGGCTTTGTATTGATGTTATTTAATGCAATGTAAAGTAAAGTTAATAAAACAAAAATTAAACACATAACACGATACTTTGGTCTTGCAAAAAAGCCTTGGTTGGAGGGAAAATTTACGATGGGGACGATACCTACAATTCATCACTATAGTAGTAAGGTGCCCTATTAAGAGCTTACAATAATGCCATCTTCTAAATGACAACACCCTATTAAAAGTGTATAATACATTGTTAGAGGTATTGCCGTTTATGTCAAAGACTACTTTGTTAAGAGATTAAATCCCACTTATACAGTGCTCACCTTGTTAAAGGATTTACAATAAGTTCAAAACAAGAACTTCTAAGTCCTATTAAAGAACATCTTATTAAAGGATTTAACAATTTTGTTGACAAAATTGTGATGTATAAACAATAAGAAATTTGATCTATACTAGCCTTCCTTTTATGCCTTATATGTCCTCTTTGTTCTATACTATCTTCTCTTTTCTTTGATAGCTTGCTTCACTAGCTTCCAATAGCTTTCTATTTCACCTTTCGATAGCTATATCACTTTCTCATTACTCTTTCATTACTTCTTTGTTCTCTCTTTATATATTTTCATGTTTCATGACCTAATTAGGGTTTCTCAATGTTTCCTTAGATTGTTTATGCATTTTCTTTAGCTTCTCCAATAAGCTCCTTCATTGCCAATAATATGGTTCTAATAATACTTTAAGCTTTCTGATAACTCTACACCAACGATGTCTGTTATGTTTAACTTTTCCTTTTTTCCAACAATGAAAACCTTCAAAACCTTGATCACCATAGGGTTCTAAGATTTTGTTATGTGGGTAAAAGCACAAACCTGTGTCACCTTTTATAAAGGAGAAGTGATATCTGAATTTAAAGTCTTCAACTTTAACGAAATAAAAGTGGCATTTGTGCTTAGAATTTCAAGAAGATGTAAACTAATGAAATGTGTAAAATTGGATGAAGTTTATGTCTATAATTTTTTTTAAAGTGAAAATTTTATTTATTTTTGAATTTTTAAAGTGTATTTTTTAATTTTTTAAAAATACTAAAAATATAGAGTTTTTTTCCTGTCAAACAAATATATGAAAATGTTCATATTTTGGTTTGATTTTGGAATATGTTAGAGTTAACATGTATACCTGGTGCACCAAAAAAGAAAAATTGAAATTCGGCTAATATTTTTGAAGTTATAACTGGTCAAAGTCAAAGTTATCAGAAATAGATAGTTTTTTTCTCCCGTCAAACTTTTTCCATAAAATCTACATTTATTTTTTTTTAAATTACATATTCTTGAAGAAGACTCTCTCCTCTAGTGCACCATAAAAAAAAATTAATTTTTTTAACATGATTTACTATTTTTTTCTTATTTTTGAATAGACATCTTCCTGAATCTTAAGATACCTACTTGTAATATTTTCAAATTATAACATATTATTCATAATCAAAACTTTAAAAAAAATATACAATCATAATCGTGACTCCGAGAACTACAAAAATATATTTTTAATTTTAAAAAATACTTCAATTTAGTAGGTCAAATTGGCCTTCAAAGTGAGATGTTTACAGAAGTTCTAATTTTTGCTTGTTTGGCTGCCACATAGGTTGCCACATAGACTGTTTCGGCCGAAACCATTTCGACCGTAACTGTTTCGGCCGAAACGGTTTCGGCCGAAACCCCCAGTCGGCTTGAGAAACTGCTAGCGGTTAGTGTGACTTTTTGATATAAAAAAATATTGTTTTATCTTTTTTAAAAAATTAAATATACAGGGACAGCGAAAATTGGAAGAAGATTTGCAAAAAACAATTAATTTTGAAGCAATTTTCAACAACTGTTTTGCAGATTTAATCAATATTGCAAAGGATCGAATATTTTGAAGGTGCTTTTTTTCTCTTCTAATTATTTTTATTTTTATGTATTATATATTGAACCATTAGCTGATATTTAGTGTAATCTAATTTATTATTATTTATTTTTTCTATAGATTGAAATATTCAATGGGTAGTAAAAGGAAAAGATCAAGGAAATATGATAGAAAAAGAGATGACAAAATGAAAGGCCATACAAAACATGCTCAAAACCAACCTATTGAAATTCTTGAACATGATGAGATTCATGAAGAAAATGAAAGTAATGAAGAGGAAAAAATTGGCAGTTCTATTGATAGAGACAAATTAGAAAGCATAAAAAATTTGATGGATTTAGATGAAGAACTACTTTTTAACCAAATTCCATATAAAGATATGATAATTGATAACACTATCAAAAAGCATTGTTAGAACATGTGGGATGAATATTTCAAGGATAAAAGTATATTTAGACAGGCACAATTATTTGTCAAGTTATTTAGGAGAAGAGATATGAGACCTGTCTTAGAGTTGTTGGGTGTTGATAACAGGAAAAGCCATGCTCATAATATTAATAAAACAATAGTTGAAAATTTGCAAAATGCTTATAACAAAATTGACAACACAACTCAAGGAGGTGATGAGTAATGCACGTAGAGCATTGATGACTACTATATATAGTACAAAATTGACACATAGAAAACAGGTACGTGCAATTTTTTATGTACTACATATATCTAGAAGAACTGTCCAGAGATACATCAAGAGGAGAAATATGCTAGATGATAACATTGAGAATAACTGGGTGAATATTTGTAGAGTTCCTCGAAAAGATAGGATTTTTGAAGAAGTAAAAAGACAAGTTATTGATTTTTGGACCACACATTCTCATGTTTCTTCCAACAGGCGTGATACTATACAAATTAAAGATCAAGAAACAGGGGCCAAAATTGAACATCCAAAACATTTCATAGATATAACTCAAAGTGAACTTTTTGAAGCATTCAAACAAGAATTTTCAAATGTCAAAATATGTCAGAGAATGTTTGAGATTTTACATCCTTCCTTTGTATGCATAAATAAGATGCGAGAAACTTGTTGTTGTAGAAATCATGTTGAATTTGGTCTACACTTGCAATCATTTAAAAAAGTTATGGCAATACTTGATCCTAATTTGGTCATCCCTAGCAGTACAACACAATTTGTGAGGTCCATATTATGTGATAAATTAGAAGATTCAGATGAATTCAAAGTGCAATGCATCAAAAATCAGTGTGAAGTTTGTGTAGATTTACACAAATTTTTTGAAATTATGCAAGTTGAGAATATTAATGAATCCACACCAGTTTCATGGATGAGATATGAATATGAGACATACCAAAATAATAAAGGGGATGAATCCAGAAAAATTGTATTGAAGGAGAGTGAATTGCATTATGATGAGTTCATGGCCAAGTTCCATCCATTGATATATCCACATATCCAACATTGTCATGGTGCACGATGGCAAGCTAAACAGTTTCGTGATTCCAAAAATTGTTTTCCACCTGGTTGTATACTTTCAATTGTAGATTTTTCTGATAATTATACATTTGCACCTCATACAGAGCTCCAAAGCCAATATTATCATTCTGAACAAGTTGCAATATTTGTGCAAGTGACCTATAGACATGCACAATTTGAGGTGGATCAGATAGAAAGATTGGATGAAAATGAACGCATCATCATCAGAGAGGTTCATTTCTATATTAGTGATGATAAAGTTCATGACAGGAGTTATGTGGCTCATTGTTTTGCAATGTTCTCTGAAGATCTCAAAAATCGTGGAATAAATGTTTTAGAGCACTGGATTTGGTCTAATGGATGTACAGGTTAGTATACACGAAATAGTTACACATTTATTTAACTTTATTTTAACTTGTATTTATTTGGACATGTCTATTTCTATTTAATATATGTACTTGGATAATTGTAGATACTTATCATGTTTCACGTTCACAGGACAATTCAAATTTGCAAAAGCATTTAATTGGTTAGCAATGCAACATGCTAGAACCAATGTTAAGTTTTTATGGAATTTCTTTGAAAGTGGACACGGAAAAGGGGAGCATGATGGAGCAGGAGCATGTATAAAACGTGTGCTTCGACAACATGAACTTGCAGGTAAATATATGCATTTTTTAAATGTACATGTTTAATACTCTAATAGCATATATTTTAAATTTTATATATACATGCATATTTTATGTACATAGAGGGAATAGGATAGAGAGCGCAAATAAAATTGTTGAATGGTGCAAAGTTCATTTTGCTACTCGAGATACTGAATACAATAAGCGTTACTTTTGGGAGGTGAAAGGTGAACTAAGTTATACTTATTTTTAATGTCTTTTTCAAATCAAGTTGAGTTTTTAATTAAATATTTATTTTGAAATATGACAATTAGTTTTTGTATTTTTAATAGATATAGATCGATCTAATCCTTACAATTGTCAAATGATTCTTGGAATTAGAAGTTTACATCAAGTGATGACTACAGGAAACCATAAACCTCCAGTACTTAAAGTAAGAGAGAAAACATGTTTTTGTGATGACTGCATTAAGGACAATGTAGTGAGTGCATGTGAAAATATTGAGAATGGATATGTTTCACATTGGGATTTGAAGGAGATAGTTAGAAAGCCTCCTTTTGAAGATGTTGACATTGACATTGACATTCATGATCCTATATATTCAGCTGATTATGAGCGCATTTCTGATTTAGTTGTGGCAGGTTTGTGTGCATATATACATATATAAAAATTAATATACATGTATATTTGTTTTAAAATTAATTTATATTTATCTTTTTATATACATGCAGGAGATATTTTTGCAGTTCAAGCCTTGCCAGATAATGCAGAAAATGTGGACTATTATCTTTTAAGATGCACAAAAGCAAAACATAAGTTGCTAGAAGGAACTATAGATGTTGATGAACAGTCATATCCAATTGGATCAGTTGTTATTGAAGGAAAATATTATCAACAAACAAGGGTAATTGGTAGTGGTATTGAATTTATTGAATACAAGCCTGGAGAAAAGGTTTTACACTACAGTAACCATGTTATAGCAACCAAATTATAATTTGAAGTAGTACAAAGAAAAGGACATCGTGGAAATCAAAAGTGGAAATTTCCTATTGAAGAACATGAAAAACTTCTAGAGATAATAAAAAGTAGAGAGGATCCTAACAATACATTGTTTGTGGAGCTCTAGTTTACCTATGTACTTATTGTGGAGCTCTAGTTGAGTTATGCCTGTATAGCTCTTATAATTTCATATTTAATATTGATAGGATATTGTTTTATAAATTTTTGTACATTGGATCATTTATATTGCATATGCAAAATTAGACATGTATTGTTATTTTTATTTAAATTTGACATGGATATCTCATTTAAGACCAGGTCTCTTAGGACCTCCCCTTAAGACAACCTTTTTAGTATTTGTATGTATTTGTATGTACATATAATCTTTATATGTTCTTATATGATACATTCTTTATGTTTGTATATAATCGTTATGTTCTTACATGTATATGTTATATGAACTATGTTACATATTACATGTACATTATATTTTATTAATTAAATGTTGTTAATTATAGTTAATTAAGAATGTATGTCATTAAATACAGTTAATTAAGTCATTAAATAGAGTTAATTAGTAAGACATTAAATATAATTAGATTAAATATAGTTAATAGGATTAAATATAGTTAGTTATAGTTAATTAGGTTAAATATAGTTAATTAAGGCATGTCATTAAATAGAGTTAATTATTAAGACATTAAATATAATTAGATTTAATATAGTTAATTATAGTTAATTAAGGCATGTCATTAAATATAGTTAATACATGATCTACTTTAAATATAATTAGACTAAATATAGTTAATTAAGACATGTCATTAAATATATGTTATATTGTTATGTACATCGACCATTAAAATTATATAGTTAATTACACTTAGATTAAGGCATTAAGATGAATAACTATACATATACATGTAAACTTGAATATTGAAAATATGAATAACATATAGAAACATGTGCATAACACATACATAAGTTACATAAAAGATGAAGACATCAAAAGATCAAAAAAATAAACGTCTACATTAAAAGATCAATAACATACATGTGCATATATCTGGAGAATATAATGTACCCATATCAAATGTATAAAAATAGATCATGTAGATCAAATGTCTGGAAATAACATATATAAAACATCAAAATCTCCATATAAACATGTATCTGGAAATAACATATAAAACATCATTTAGTGTCCATGATATAAACACGTATCTAGAAATAACATATAAAACATCAAAGTGTCCATATAAACCATGTATCTAAAAATAACATATAAGACATCAAAGTGTCTGGATATAAAATGTATGCGTATGGAAATAACATATAAAACATCAAACTTTCCATATAAATATGTATCTAGACATAACATGTGTGTAATAAAATAAAAGGCCACATATGATCTAATCAGCTACATCCCCCCTCCTGATCCTGGGCCTTGTCCCCAAAAGGGTCTATCAGCTACATCTGAACCCTATGTCAAATGATAACAAGTGAACCATTTAATTATGTGTACAGACAAATTATATCAAGATCTACATGTATATAAATCAAATATATATATAAATTGTAACATACCTGGGACTCACGACGTGTAGGATCTGTCAGTGTCTGCAGATCAATAAAACGTAACATACTATCACTCAAACCCTATAACACATACACAAACACACACATATACATTACTTTAAACATATAGACATATTATTTACTATAATTAAAATAAATCTAAACATATAGAGATATTTACCGTAGCATTATGTAATGCTCTGCTGATCTAACTGATATCTGAATCATGTAATGAAAAAATAGTATCAGCATCCAAGTCAATAGTGCGGCCCTGATCTGAAAGCATGGAAGTAAATAGACCAGGCTGTATGGTGCCACTAAGATCCTCTAGGACTGTTGTACGTGACAAAATATGTCTAATCTAAGAGCTCATGTCACAAAGTGGAATCCTTGAGAGTGTAGATAATGCTCGATATGCATCTAAAAGATCAGATGCTAAATATGATGTGAAACGATGCAATGCATCCACCTCTAAGACTGCAGAAATGTCTACAGGAGAAGGTATGTCTGCAACTCCATAATCATCATCAACAGGTGTGCTAGATGATGTAGCTGTGGGAGCGGTACCTCGAGATCATAGCATATATCGACTACATCGATCAGAAGAAATCTCGTGTAACTATGTGGCAACGGTGGCGATGCTCAAAAAAATCTGTCCTAATTGTGTCATCAGGAACACTCTCACCTACAGTAGCCATCTGTGGACCTCTCGGCATAACCAAAAGGTTTGGACCCACCATTGCCCATTTGTTAATGGGCACAGGAGTTTTTGCGGGTCTAAATCTGTCAGAAAGTCTCCCTTGACCCTGCCCAACATTCCCTGGATAATCTGTATAGTCAACATCATAGTGTAAATGAAATTCTGCAAACAATTGTTTGCAGAAATATAGGGGGAACTCATCCTTCTGTGGCCATCTATGATGAGTAGCCAACCAATGAGTATACATCAATGGTGCGACAAGTGGATCAGTACACTTCGTCGCAGAGTAGCCTCTGACTTTGCGACGATCTGCATAAGATGGAAACATGGTTTTCACCATGCCGGTGGAAACCTCGGTATCAATCTGTGTGTACTTCACAGTGCCAGTGACACTGTGAGGTAAAGAAGAATAAAATGTCTCAATGCTCATATCATCAAAAGGGTTGTATGATTCAACTGTCTGAATCATAGGAAATAACTCCTCTTGCATCGCTATGACCTTCTCCCTATTAGGGAGGGTGGTAGAAGAGGAAAGCGAGGTATCCAAAACCTGCATAGCATGAGATAATCTCGCCACTGTATCTCTAAATAACTGTTGTCTATCATGGGTGGAGGTTGATCTACGTGATGTACCAGACTCAGCACTCTGACCCCCACCACGAACACTGGCATCCCCTGAGGATGCAGGAGCACGATCCCCAAAACCGGATGCCATAATGTATATATGAAAATAAATATGAGAATATGAATGTGAAGCTACAATCTGAGTGATAAATATCTAGAGATCTGCACATGCATATATATACAAATATAAACATACAAGTCTATTTAAATTAAAATAATTAAAAGTTAAATTTAATTTGAAACACATGTACATATAAATACACAACATTAAATGTATGGTGCTAAATGAACAATCATGTAACATACATATGTATTTTAAAACAAATTATCTTAGAGACCATATCTAATGTACATTGTAATGTGCTCATGCAAATGTGAAAAATAAATATTCGTACATGTACATGTATATGCAATAAAAATAAAATAAAATTTCTTGATTAAATGATAACTAAGTGTACACATGTACATACATGCAATAAAAAAACATAATTCTTGACTAAAATCTAAATTTTGATGTAAATGTTTTGATGATTATGGGGAGTGTAGATGAGAGTTAGGACATAGGGATAGAAAAATTTGTTACAAGATAAGTAAATGAGTTTAGTTAGCAAATGTTAGTTTACAATTTAGAACTCGTGAATTAATTTAGTAGTTTGAATTAGAGTTAAGAATGTTAATAGAGTAAATGGGATATAGTTTTATTAAGGTTGATAGTAAGGTCAGTCTATTATGTGCTAGTAAACATATGAATACCTATTACAACCTATAACAGACGTAATGACCTGGTAGGAGTCCCTAGGTCCCCTTAACATATATATGGATAAAAATACCTAGAAATGTATCATGAGGTCGTTATGTGTCATTTGATAATGTAAGAATCATCATTACCTAATAAGACCTATTATATCCTAATAATACATATTAAGAGTTATTAGAACCTAAAAAAAATAGTATGACCTATTACGACTCCTATGTCCCCTTAAGACACACATGTATGGATAACGTATTGAAAAACGCAGTTGACATAAGTGATCTTAATGTGTTGTTTGGTAATGTAAGACTCATTATTACCTGACAATACCTATTATGTGCTAGTAAACATATGAATACCTATTACAACCTATAATAGACGTAATGACCTAGTAGGAGTCCCTAGGCCCCCTTAACATATATATGGATAAAAATACCTAAAAATGTATCATGAGGTCGTTATGTGTCATTTGGTAATGTAAGAATCATCATTACCTAATAAGACCTATTATATCCTAATAATACATATTAAGATTTATTAGAACCTATAAAAAATAGTATGACCTATTACGACTCCTATGTCTCCTTAAGACACACATGTATGGATAACATATTGAAAAACGCAGTTGACATAAGTGATCAAGTAATGTGTTGTTTGGTAATGTAAGACTCATTATTACCTGACAATACCTATTATGTGCTAGTAAACATATGAATACCTATTACAACCTATAACAAACGTAATGATCTAGTAGGAGTCCCTAGGTCCCCTTAACATATATATGGATAAAAATACCTAGAAATGTATCATGAGGTCGTTATGTGTCATTTGGTAATGTAAGAATCATCATTACCTAATAAGACCTATTATATCCTAATAATAGATATTAAGATTTATTAGAACCTATAAAAAATAGTATGACCTATTACGACTCCTATGTCCCCTAAAGACACACATGTATGGATAACGTATTAAAAAATGCAGTTGACATAAGTGATCAAGTAATGTGTTGTTTGGTAATGTAATACTCATTATTACCTGACAATGCCTATTATGTGCTAGTAAACATATGAATACCTATTACAACCTATAACAGAGGTAATGACCTAGTAGGAGTCCCTAGGTCCCCTTAACATATATATGGATAAAAATACCTAGAAATGTATCATGAGGTCGTTATGTGTCATTTGATAATGTAAGAATCATCATTACCTAATAAGACCTATTATATCCTAATAATACATATTAAGAGTTATTAGAACCTAAAAAAAATAGTATGACCTATTACGACTCCTATGTCCCCTTAAGACACACATGTATGGATAACGTATTGAAAAACGCAGTTGACATAAGTGGTCTTAATGTGTTGTTTGGTAATGTAAGACTCATTATTACCTGACAATACCTATTATGTGCTAGTAAACATATGAATACCTATTACAACCTATAACAGACGTAATGACCTAGTAGGAGTCCTTGGTCCCCTTAACATATATATGGATAAAAATACCTAAAAATGTATCATGAGGTCGTTATGTGTCATTTGGTAATGTAAGAATCATCATTACCTAATAAGACCTATTATATCCTAATAATACATATTAAGATTTATTAGAACCTATAAAAAATAGTATGACCTATTACGACTCCTATGTCCCCTTAAGACACGCATGTATGGATAACATATTGAAAAACGCAGTTGACATAAGTGATCAAGTAATGTGTTGTTTGGTAATGTAAGACTCATTATTACCCGAAAATACCTATTATGTGCTAGTAAACATATGAATACCTATTACAACCTATAACAGACGTAATGACCTAGTAGGAGTCCCTAGGTCCCCTTAACATATATATGGATAAAAATACCTAAAAATGTATCATGAGGTCGTTATGTGTCATTTGGTAATGTAAGAATCATCATTACCTAATAAGACCTATTATATCCTAATAATACATATTAATATTTATTAGAACCTATAAAAAATAGTATGACCTATTACGACTCCTATGTCCCCTTAAGACACACATGTATGGATAACGTATTGAAAAATGTAGTTGACATAAGTGATCAAGTAATGTGTTGTTTGGTAATGTAAGACTCATTATTACCTGACAATACCTATTATGTGCTAGTAAACATATGAATACCTATTACAACCTATAACAGACGTAATGACCTAGTAGGAGTCCCTAGGTCCTCTTAACATATATATGGATAAAAATACCTAGAAATGTATCATGAGGTCGTTATGTGTCATTTGGTAATGTAAGAATCATTATTACCTAACAATAACTAGTTGTTAAAATGAACATCATCAATATCTAAGTGTGGTTCATTCGGTTAGTAGAGGGCCTATGTTATGGTTTGAATGTGGTATGGGTTATGATTGTAGTTAATATAAGGTTATGTTAGAAGGTGTATTTAATGTCAAAATTAATTTCACCATAAGATATTATTGTTTCACCTCTAGATCCATTAGGTTATGTTAGAAACTGAATAATGTTCCCTAAAGGTTTGCTACATTTTTTACTAATATTTTTTTACATGTTTACCTCATAACCTAATTTTTTCTATATTTTAACCTAATGTTTTTCCTAATGTTTTTCTAAATTTTAACCTAATGTTTTTCTATATTTTAACCTAATGTTTTTCTATATTTTAACCTAATGTTTTTCTACACTTTTAACTAATGTTTTTCTATATTTTACCCTAATGTTTTTCCTAATATTTTTCTATATTTTAACTTTATGTTTTTCTACACTTTTAATTAATGTTTTTCTATGTTTTTATCTCATGTTTAACTACATTTTTGCTAACAAATTAATTTAAATACCATTCTAAAATAATCTAAAATAATTAAAATAATTTAAACATATTAAAAAATAAACAATTTAAAGCATTTCACTCACAAAATACGTCAAAAACAACTATTTTAAGTATGATTAACATCTATTAATCAAAAAATACGTTTAAAAACTATTGAAAAATAGGGAGGAAAAAACCACCAACCAGTTACGGTCGAAACCCTTAACTCGCTCTCCAAACATCCAGGAACTGCAACAGTAACAATGATAGCCGCTAGAGGTTTTGGCCGAGTTTTATTTCGGCTCGGAGTTTCGGCCGGAACGCTTTCGGCTGAACGTGTTTCGGCCCAAACAGTACGCGCCACGTAGGCACGCGAAACCACCACGTGTGTATGGTCGGATCCATTATGGCCGAAAGGGTTTCGGCTGAAACGGTACAAGATATCACAAACGGTGACAGAGCTTTGTGCTTTTACCCATGTTAACATGTTGTTGGGCTCTGGAGGCCATGGAGAAGGCCAGTGGAGATATTGAAGCCTTGAAGGTCCAATTTACTACCCTAAACAAGTGCTTCAATACCCTATCAAGATTCGTTGTGAAGGTGACATGTATGGAAACTACTATACTGCAATTGCTCTAGTGGGAGAAGAAGGATGAGACACTGGGTATTGAGGACTCCAAGAAAATCTATGGGTTCCTGGTTGATGATTGGGCAAAGATTCTACTGTTAAGGAAGGGGATGGAAAAGGCCAAAAATTAGGCCTTTGATTTTTTGTGTTTTATTTTTTGTGATGTAGTATGTTGGAAAGACGAAGTAGTGAATTCTTTGGATTGGCCCTATGTAACCTTATTTGGTTTTTAAAAACTTTAAAAGTAGTTTTAGGACTTATTTTTATATCACTGCTATTATCATGGACAATGTTGTAGGCATTGTTAGCATAATGGTATATATGCTAGATAAGAACTCGATCTGATTATGTAGATTGTGTCTGAACATATTTTTAATATTAGGTTGTGAATGTGTTCGTTATCATGTAGCCGATAGTCTTTTGTTAGTGGGTTTTCCATTGTTTTGTTCCTAAGGGCCAACCCCCTTGTTTTGGCTACTTTAATATCAAAAATTACTATCTACCAATCATTTCATAAATGCAAAGCCAATATTTCAAGTAGAGTAGCTTAACTTTAATAATATGATAATTTTTGAAAAGCATTCTTAAATATACTAGTCCTTAATAGCCAACAAGGAGTATGGAACATAACAAATTATATAGTAGAAATGAATGTTTCTTTTGTTTAAAAATATATAGAATGATAATCCCAAGCTTGGTATTGGTTCAAGTTCACATAATTAACCTAGAGTTTTATATCGAGTTGTGGTTGGAACATGGAATTCAAGGACATCAATTTATCTATATACCAAATCATCAACTATAGACAACGTCATGCTTTTACCTCCATTGTCATTCCTAAAGATGAGTACCTTAACCCTTCACATTTAGTTTTCTCTAATATACTTTATAGTGAGCTTAAATATCTAAGTAAGCTTGTATTATTTGTTTTCCCTATGTAATGACCTAGATAACCCATTTAGGAAAAAAATTATCTCTATTACAATTACCCCAACTCAAATTTCTTAGATTTATTTATTTTTATTATAAGTCACAATCAATTAGCTTAAGCGAGTGGTTTAGACAAGCACGTGCTTACAACATATTATATCTTAAACTTCTCATATTTTCACTTTTCCTATTTTTAAGTTCAAAAAGAAAAAGATTTTACCAAAAAATAATTTGCTACTAGAAAGTGGAGAAAGAGCGTATTAGGTTATCTAACATTACATTTTTAAAGTTTAATATACTTTTACTTAAAAACCTTTAGATAATAAAAATGTAAAGAATCGATATAAGATTTCGAAAGTTAATTGTATTGATTTTTTTTCCAAATTTAAAAAGTTAATATATAAAAGTTTTGTATACTATTCTTCATATTTAAAAAAGTTTATAATTAAAATAAATAGCAAAAGGCTCTCTCTAATTAAAACACAAATTAATAATAATAATAATTAGAAATCGTTGAACAACTTTTCATTTATAAATGTTAGAAAACATCCTGAAATCTTTTATTGAATTCTAATAATGACGAATTACATTATAGCTGATGTATGCCTAAACATTTTGACGTTAGCTACAACTTCCATGAAAATGATATCGATTTGAAACATTTTTCATTTGAATGATAAGTTTAATAATAATAAAAAAATATAAATGATTTATATTTAACGCATTTTCTACGATGCACATATTTTTTTGTTGCAACTTCTGAACAAATTCAACCTAATTTCACAATAAACATTCCCTCGTACAACTTGCATATTAAAAAAACAAAACAAATATTATTTCTCTCACACACAATCAGCGCGCTTAGATTAAAAACATATCAATGTTGAGTCCCCGAATTTAATAATTGATCTTGGTCATGCAAATGGATTTCCCTACCATTGACAAAATAAACTAAAAATAATAATAATAATGATTTCGTTAACAAACTCTCAACTAACATTATTGGTGAGCAGTTTGTGACGTAACTGAATGATGGTACCGACGTAAGGAAATAAAGCATGATAGAATGGTATACACTAGTAAAGAGTAATTAGATTTAAACAATGGAATCGAGGTGCCTAGCAAAATTCTGGGGCTCAATATTACTAGGTTTTGAGAAGTGACTTTCGTTTGGTTTGACACCTAAAGATTTAGGAAGCATTGGATTTATGTGTTTTTCAAAGTGAGGTTTTGGTTTTATTTGAGGAGCAACAAATGGAATTTAAATTGTATTTTTGGAAGGTTTAAATCTATTTTGGAAGATTGGTTTGTAAATATTAATAATATTGAGGGGGACTTTGTTTAGAAGTGATTATATTGGTGATAATGTTTAATTGTTGTAAAATTTGTGATGGATTCAATTAGATTGGTTTCAATAATTGTTTGTATGAGAATAATAAAGTGGTGGATTTACTTATTGGTAATGGTGTCTAATTAGCTCTTCCATCAAGTTTGGTGGTTGGTCATGTAGGGACGTAAAAAGATCTAAGAATTGATCTTGTTAGATATGCTTTCATAAAAGCTCAAGTTTTATATGTCTTCGTTTTTTGTAATGGATGTTTTGAGGTTTTGGTGAACCTCTTCCTCCTTTTTCATTTAATGATTTTGGACCTTACATATGGTAAAGGGTTTTATATTTCCAGCATTTATGTTAATGAGACTATACTAATATTACGTATAATTAAATAAGTTAAGAAGTAGGATATTACATTTATAAAGAACCAAAATTTTATGTAAAAATAAGAAAGTAAAAAGGAAAGGAATTAAAAGATTTCTCCTTGCATTCTCACTTAATTTGGTATAAATATGAGCTATTATTTATGCTTTACAAATTCATTAAGTAAAAATAACATGAGAAAAAAGACTTTGTCATACATGATAAGACAATCATTTACTACTTCATGTGAAAAATATCAAACCTTGCACACAAAAACCATTTTAGTGTAACCTAAACAATCTAAAATGTAATATGTAGTACAAGATAGAATATATTTGTCACTACTCCACAATCGCTAGAAGGTTCAACACCAAGGATATATTGTTACTAAATTATCATACATGTACTCTTTCCTTCATAAGAACATCTCTTATTCACTTTTTATGTTTTTAAATGATATTATATTTATGTTGTTTTATGGTCATTTTAGTTTATTCAATTTATGTCATATTATTTAATATGCAACTTTAATATATTTTATGCGTGCAACTAATTAGAGGGACATATAAGAATGTGAGTGCATCTCCCTTTGATATTTTCATATAAACTATCATATTTGTATTTAAAATGTAACCATCAAATGTAGGTTCTTGAATGTAGTAAGTAGCTATCAAGTATTACATGTAGTATCTAGCTACCAATAGATAGTGCCATTCTTTTTTTGCAAGTAGCTAGTAGTTGTGTTTATGATTATTTTTAATGGTTTATGGATGCTATTTATTTAAGTACTTTTCTTTTATGATTGTTAATTTTTAGATGATGCAATCCCCACAATAAAATGTGCATTGAAATAACAGCTAATATATATTTATTTTTTGTTTTGTTTATGAGTCTTTAAATATTTTTAATTCATTTATTTAATTGTGTTACTTTGATTTACATTCTCGTGGTACCTTGGATATAAGTCAAATGGTAAAAATAGAAAATCCTCTAATTTTCCCCTTCATTTTAACTTTTTTTAAGCCTATTATATTATCTATTGACAAGAATATAAATAGTAGAATTTTAGCTAAGGATTGACACATAATACAAAACAATAATTTTTCCCTAGTTTTACTTTCTAATAATTAATGACACGTCAAGTCAACCTAAAGTGAAAAATGGGAATATATATATATTCCCATTTTTCACTTTAGGTTGACTTGACATGCTTTCTAGTATCACCTTTGAGTTTTGTGGAAATAACTTAGGGTAGAAGCAAGAAGTTGGGTCTTAATTTCACGAAAGTCTAGGGATTGAGATCATGCTCTTTTAGAAACGGGTTGAAAAATAGGTACCTATTTTAGGCTTGGGTACTCGATCCTAAATTTAAAAAATGGGCACTCATTTTTAAAAAAAATCGGGTGATTGTTTTTTATTTTCAAAAAACAAGTACCCATTTTTGAAAAAATGAAAAAATTGAATTTTTAGAAACGGGTACCCATTTCTAAAAAGTTTTTTTTTTAAATTTTTTGGGGGGATTTTGAATGCATTTTAAATGCCGCTTTTAATTTTTCAAAACGGGTACCCATTTTTTGAATTTCAAATAACGGGTGCCCGTTTCTTACAACATGGGACAAGATTTTTTTCCCTCCCTCATATTTTGGTTTGAAATAGGCTTGGTGAGACCAAGCCTATGCCTTGACCTCTCAAGATTTAGCTAAAGCATTGAACCGACAAATTCATGCCTTGCCATAATTTTTAGAGGGAATTCTTGATCAAATTTTTTTACGAAACAAAAACTCATTAGAGCTTTCACTATCCTGATTTCAAAAATATAAATTTTTTAGTGTCATGATTTTATTTACTATTTTTGCATTATTTTTAATTAAAGGTGGTACCTAAATCTAAAATAGTGAGGTTCACTAAAACTTTAATAAATTTTTTATTTAAATTTTTTTCTTAAATTAATTTATATGTCATCAATCTACATACAATTGTTTTGATGTTATAAACAAACAAAAATAAAATGAAAAAAGTAAAATTTTGATCAAATTATGGTGTTTGTACATGCGAGGTTTTAAAATTTACCTTTAAAGCCAATTAAAAATTAATAATAAAAAATTTATTCAATTAAAAATTAAGGAAAAATATTATCATCAATATTTGATGTGTTAGGTAACTTTGTTTAAAAAGATTTTACAAAAAAATATTTATTTTTGTCAAATTATGGTGTCCGTACATGAGTGTGGTATGGTCCTGAAACAGACATTTTGAAAAAGTGGTTTTTTAAGATCCATACTAAAAAACTTCTATCATATAAGTACACAAATAAATTACATTTTCAAAAAGTAGATTCTGAACACTACAAGTTTTATTTCTGAAGTTTTTTGTATTCAATCTCTAAATGCATTAGATTTTGACATCAATTGATAAAAAAATTCAAAAATAGGAAAAACACTTCCACTTTTTGCCCAAAAGTGAGACCCAACTTCTTGAACTTACCCCTTAAACATTTTTTTTATCACTTAACCATTGTAGGCCAACCTGAAGCATGTTTTTTTTTTGTACTATTAGATTTATTTTCAAAAGAACTAAACCTTATTGATGTAAAACACTTAACTAGTGCAAGAGCATCTCTAAGCCTCTTGTATAAATTGGAGACATTACAATCATCTAGTACTATTAGCACGACATTGATATTCTAGGGAATATTGAATGATTACTTGTAATTTTACATCATGCTTAAACATTATTCAACTTTTAGGTAGGGCATTCATCACAAAAACATCTTGTTGTCCATTATTATCCTTCTTGTAATGTCTCCTTTTTGAAATAGAAATAAATATTTAAATAATAATAATAAAATTTAAAAAATAAATAATATAATATGATATAAAGTGACTAAATTTAACGAAAGGTCGAGATATATGTGATGTAAGAGTTGTGACTCCCTCAAAATGAGATATAAAGGGAGGGAAGTTAATGTCAAAGGGATATGGAGAAAGAAAGAAGATGAAAGTGTAGGAGTTAAAGAACAATAAATAGAAGAAGAAAGGACTGCAAATAAAATGAGGAAGGTAATCTTCAAAAATCCATCAATGGGGAAGGGTTGTAAATCTTTCAGAGGGTTATGATTACATATGAAGGATTGTAACTCTTTAAGAGAGTTGCAATATGAAAGTTTGTGACTCTTTGAAAGATTTGTGATTACAAAGGGTCACAACTCTTGCCAAAAGGTAGACGTGATGGAGAGGCTTGACCTCTTTCTCATATGAGATTATATAAAAGGAACAAGGATTTATTTGAAATGGGAATCCATAAAGGGAAAAAGAACCAACTATTTTTCTATAATTAGAAAAGGAGGAATCAAAAGTACATATCTGATTTGAATAATAAGTACATATCTAATTGTGAAAAGTCATATTCCTTTCAAAGGAAAGATTTATTCTTGATGTTAATGGTGAAAGGTTTTATCTCTTGCCAAAAGGCATTTATGATAAAAAGGTGTGACCTCTCCCTCACATTGAGGATATAAAAGGAACATGTTTATTTAAAGAAAGGGGGAGATGGGACAAAATAAGAAATGGGATAAAAAATAGATTCAAGTACATACATTATCATCTTGGAATATATGGATATACTAGAATTTATTTTTTTATGAAATCAATGATTAGTTTCACTTTTAGACATAAGCATTCATAATGCATGAAAGATTGGTATAATTAATGGTCCAATCCTTGTTCTTTCACTAATGCCTTTGTAAGGATAGGATGTTTGTATAGTGAAAGATAGAGTAATTCTTGACAAGACAGGGAAGACCCAAGATGGGGTAAAGACATGCATTTCTTATCCCTAAGGGAGAATCATCAAGATGTGTATGAACATGTGTTTCTAATAAACTTGAGGGAACTTTCTTTATAACAGTTTCCAAGTTCCCTAACATAGTAATTCCAACATCCATTGCTAGGGTAAGGAAAGTGATCTAGAATAAATTGAGCTACAACATTTATATTTGTTAATAATAATAATATTAGAATATACATACATACATACATACATGTACATACATGCATGCATGCATGCATACATACATACATATATGCATATATATGAGATATTAATATACCCATAGCCTATTCCTTAATTACTTGTTATTTCCTCTTAAGAGGACAAGTTGGAATTGTTAGGGAGAGGCAAAGTAACTCCTAACAAGGTAGGAAAATCTCAAGATGGCATAAAGACATATATTTTTGAAGACTTGAGGGAGAAGACCCAAGATGGGTATGAATGTGTGTTCTAAAAGCCTTAAGGGAGCCTAGTTGTCATTTAGAAACTCCCAAACACACAACCATGTTCTTACGTGAAAATTAGAAAACCTCAAGGTGAGCCAAAATAAAATGCTTGTAACTTATTAGACTTTGCATATGTAAGCTTGATTAAAATATGTACTTGCAAGATTGATGTTATATTTATATAAATGACCTTGACAAAAAATATTTATTTAACAAGATCATTTTGACACAACATTGATAAAAGTTTGATACACCTACCAAAATTACATTCCACCATAAATTTAAAATAATTACTAATTAACTTATTTTAAACTTTTAATATTAACCTATAAATTTTCAAACTCTTATTCTTAAAATATAATACAATTAATTTATCTTAGTAAACTTTGACTTAGGAAAACTATTCATCTTTTTAAGCATATAAAAACTCATTACATCATTATTAAAGAAATTAAGTAAAAGATGTGTACAAAATAGTCAAATAATCAACTCCATTAATTTTAACAAAGTATAAATGCTTAAATGATTAATTATCTTAGTATACTTTGACTTATGAAAAGTTTTTGTCCTTTCAAACATATAAAAACTCATTACGTCATGATCAAAGAAATTAAGTAAAAGTTGTGTACAAAATAGTCAAATAATCAACTCCATTAATTTCAACAGAGTAGAAATACTTGAATTGTTACTAAGAGTCCAATACTTCATTTAAGTGGAAAGTAAAATTCATTTTCACATGAATGTTAATGTAATGAAAATTTCTTTCTTTTATTCAAGGTCAAGTGAGGGTTAGAAAACTATTGAAGATTTTATGTTTTATGGTGCATAATGAAAGGTAGATCTATGGAATGCTTGTTTATGATAGGGAAATTTAAAAAGTGTTCTTTTAGGATAATTATTTTTAGATCATATAAAGTACTATTAATTTATGACATGGTTCTTATTGATGGGATGATGTGGTGATCTATTTTTGAATCTTACATAAATATAGAATCATTATTTCAAGTTTTATTTGTGCGTTTGATAATAATAATACGAGACTACTAGTCTATATTTTTGGATCTTATAGTAATAAGGGATTAACGAGTGACTGTTTTGGGGTTTTATAGGAATAGGGACTACCAAGTGATTTTTTTTGGTCTTACAGAAATATTATTTTGTAACATGATCATATAATTCTACTAGTCCATGTTTTTGGGCCTTATAGTAACATAAGACTACTGGTCCATATTTTAGGTCTTACAATAATATGGAAGCATTGATTGATTATTTTTGGGCTTACAAATAATTTTGGATCTCATAGTAATACAAAACTACTCCACCCAATCACGCTTTTACACTTATTTTGAGTCTTATAGTAATACAAAACTATCCCACCTAATCATACTATAGATATCATAATGCAATGCAAAGTTTGAACTTGTAAAATACAAATTCTCTACCACTTGATCAATTTAGATGCATAAGATAAGCAATTGATATTGGATATATTTATACATTTTTTGGGTCTTATACTAATATGAAAAAACTCCACCTAACCATATTTTACAAATATTTGTTAGTTTTAGTAATATGGAACTATCCCACCTAATTTTATTGTAGATATCCAAATACATTGCAGAATTTAAACTTATGTGAAATACAAGTACTCTACCACTAGACCAATTGAATTGTGGAAGAGAAACAATTGAAATCAAGTATGTTTCCAAAATATTATTAGGTCTTATAATAATAGGAAATAACTCCATCCAATTGTGTTTTACAAACATTTTTGAGTCTTATATTAATACAAAACTATCTCACGTAATTGTAATGTAGATATCTTAATGCATTGCAAAATTTGAACATTTTGGTGAAATACAAAGTATGCACCAGTAGACTGACTCAGAAGCGGAAGAGAAACAATTGACATTGAATATAGTTACAAGTGCTTTAAAGTCTTATAGTAATATGAAACAACTCCACCAAATTGTATTGTACATATCCTAATGTATTGTAGAGATTGAACTTGTGAAATACAAATTCTCTACCACTTGATCAATTTAGATGTAGAAGAGAAGAAATTAACGAATATGTTTACAAATGTTTTTGGGTGCTATAATAATACAAAAAAACTCCCCCTAACCATATTTTACAAATATTTTTAAGTCTTATAGTAATATGGAACTATCCCACATAATCATACTGTAGACATCCTAATGCATTGTAGAATTTGAACTTTTGTGAACTCTGCCACTACACCAAGTGAAATGTTGAAGAGAATAAATTGACATTGGATATGTTCATAATGATGATGGATCACAGAGTGTGATCCAAAATATTAATGCAAAAACTTTTATGCAATCAAATCTAGAAACAAGAAGCTCAATATCTCATGGAGTGTAGAAATCTTCTTGTTCTTATTAGACATGTTTACAAAATATTTTTAGGTCTTATAATAATTCAAAACTACGCCACCTAATCGTGCTTTACAAATATTTTTCAAACTTATATTAATACATAACTATCCCACCTAATCATACTATAAACATCCTGACGTATTGCAGAGTTTAAACTTGTGACATACAAATCCTCTATCACTTGATCAATTCAGATGTGGAAGAGAAGAAATTGACATCAAATATGTTTACACATGTTTTTGGGTCTTATAGTAATACAAATAACTCCACCTAACCATATTTTACAAATATTTTTAAGTCTTATAGTAATATGGAAGTATCCCACCTAATTGTAGTTTAGATATCCTAATGCATTGCAGAATTTGAACTTCTGTGAAACACAAATTCTCTACCACTAGACCAATTGAGAAGTAGAAGGGAAAAAATTGACATTAGATATGTTTACAAATATGTTTTAGGTCTTATAATAATACAAAACAACTCCATCTAATTGTATTTCACAATTATTTTTGAGTCTTATAATAATACAAAATTCTCTCACCTAATTGTAATGTAGATATCCTAATGCATTACAAAATTTAAACTATTTTGTGAAATACAAATTCTCTACCTCTAGACCAACTGAGAAGTGAAAGAGAAGCAATTGACATTGGATATGTCTACAATTTTTTTAGGTCTTATAATATTATGAAACAACTCTACCTAATTGTTTTTCACTAACATTTTTTAGTCTTATAATAATACAAAACCATTTCACCTAATTGTATTGTAGATATCCTAATGCATAATTTTTTATTTTTTTTATTTAGACTGCAGGAATCGGTGCAACACGGCCCCCCTATAAACTGCAGTGCGCTTGGTAAAATTTTTAATGTGACCGGTAGAGCTGGTGCGACACGCCCACAAGTACCACGAGGATGGAGGAGACTAGAACCCGTGACCAACCCCCTGCAATAGGGAAGATTTAGCCAACCGAGCTAGGGCCCCCACCCCATCCTAATGCATAATTTGAACATTTTTGTGGAATAGAAATTTTCTACCACTAGAATAACTAAAAAGTGAAAAGGGATGCTAGCCTTCCTGCCAAGATTGTGTTGGGTAAATTTCACAATGCCCTTATGAAAATTTTTCTTATTTGCAAAGGCACTAACATGTTTGTAGGAGACAATAGAAGTAGTAATGATAGGCAGAAGAGAAGAAAAGAATGTCAATAGTCTTTGCCCCTAGAAGGGTGGCACGAAGCCAATTTTGATGGGGTGACAAAGGGCAATTCGGGGGAAGTTGGTAGTGGAGGGGTGATAAGAAATAGCTATGGTGTTGGCGTTGCAGCTACCACCTTTCCTTTGGGGCACCAAACCAACCACTTTACTGAGGCATGTGTTGCCCTTCACACCACTAAGCTAGCTCAAGACATTGGCGTTAGATGCCTCTGGTTTGAAGGGGATTCTAGTAATATCATTAAGTGCCTCAAGGATGAACATTCACCTTCTTGGTCTATTGAGAATATGGTGGAAGAAACTCAACAAATTTTGCTTACCTTTGAGAAGGTCTATGTGTTGCATGAATATAGAGAGGCTAATTTTGCTGTTGATTGGATGGCGAATGAGGTGGTCAAAAGGGACACGTCTACTAGGTCGACTAATGGTGATGGGCTTCTAGTGGAAGTTAAAAGCATGATTGAAAAAGAGAGAATCTTGGTAAGGACTAGAACTATTAAAAGTAATGATGATAGGTAATGTTTTCAATTCCATTTACTATTTGATGAATGCTAAGCATGGGTTGAACACAAGGAAACTTAATACGATGGCTTATTGGCACGCTTTCTGGATGCTTTATAAATGCAATCATATTTATAATCCCGAGGGCAAAAGAAAGCTTAGAAATGGTGAGAAATATCATAGGGTTGTTCACTTCTTTAGGAGTTTGTAGAGAAGTATCCCAACTCATTACAACACTACAGTGGGAGAAAGACACCGCAAAGAGCTGAAAGATGAACCAGTGAAATGGAAAAGGAGGCTGAAGGTCTAGGAGAAGCTGAAGGAAGGGGACATTACAAATTTCATTGATAAATTGCATGTCTAGAACCCTACAATGACTGAGCTTATGGTTAATTCTTGGAGAGAAGGGAAAATAAAAATTGATGGAGTCAATTTCCAAGTCAATGAAAGTGTTATTGTGGAGGTCACTAACTCCCCTTCTGAGGGCATCAAATTCTTCAGGGATAAGAAGGTTTCCCTTAATGTTGTCAAAGATTTTGCTAAGAATGCTAAGGAGAAGAATGATTTGGTGAAGATGAGGGCGTACTATGAACCAAATTCCATTAAAAACTTTTGAGGTTTCTTCTTAGGGCAATCATCTCTTACATCATGCTAGATACTAGGTAGGATAGAGTCTGAACCCATCACTTTGTCATTCTTAACCACTTCAGGTATGACACTAAAATATATATCCCTTACCACCTCTTCTTCTCCATTAATAAGAATATCATGGGGTATAAAAAGAAATCTTATGCTAACCTTGCTTTCCATGAGGGCTTGCTTTTGTTGATTTATGAGCACTTTAAGGCTCAAACCCTTGGCAGAGCTATAGCCCAAAAATTTGAGTCCTTGGAGGACATTGAGAGCTCCTATCTCCCATTCGATACTGAGGATAACATTGGGCTTCATTTGGATGATGATGATGAGGTTGCTAAGATTATTAATAACTTGAGGAAAAAAGAAGAAAAGTGAACCTAAGAATAAAATCATCAAGGTTGGGAAAGGCTCAGTAGGTAAAAATATTAAAATTGAAGTTAATTCTACAGATGACTACAATCAGGAGGATGAGGGTATGGACACAAAGGATGATATCAATGTGAAAAAGGAGGTTAAAAGCAATGTCCCACTTCATAGGAAGGTGGATAGCCCAACCAAGAAGAGAAGAGGTAATGACACAAATGTTGATAAGGATTCAGTTAAGGGGTGGGAGTCCCCCCTTCATGTCTAGGAAGATAAAAATGAGGAATATGCCATGGATAAAATCACATGTATAATCAACTAAAAGGGGAGAAAAGCAGCTTGGAGAAACTTTGAGATTTAGACGGCTAAATGGGCGTTGTTAGAGAAACCATTCATCCTAAGGTTTTGGAGGGTAATGATGATAGAATTCATTTGGATGAGCTTATTGACCCGACTATGGTGATTCTAAGTGACAATGCCAGGGAAGTGGAGATGAATCTCTTGAATAATGCTAGGAATAGCATGGTGGAAAACTTTTGGTCAATCAAGTGGATTTTCCACGAGACTGAGGAGATTAAAAATAGGTTGTAGGGGCTAGACAAGATGGAGGGGGATGTTGAGAATGACAAAATCAACAATCTGGAAAGTAGGGTTACCAAGGTGGGAAAAAGGATGGATAGAATGGAGAGCTCTCTCCACAACACCACTAACCCGAGCTTCCAAATTATCAAAGCGTTAAATGATAATATCAAATAGCTGCACAATATGATGGAGGTTAGCACTAGGGTCAAAGATGAGAAGGGAAATGAGCATAACAAGGGCAAAAAAGATGAGATCCACCCCCAAGAAGAGGGCCCTGGCAACAAGACTAGATCGAGCATCAAGAAGAGGCACAGGGAAGATTCTCCTGATGACATTTAACTAATTAGTGATGCAATTGAGACTAAGGAAATGTTGGAGCTCAAGGTTGCTAAGCTGGTCAAGAATACTGCTTCCTGACTAGATCCCCTGGCTTTTTAGGTTTTCCTTTGGTTTCTAGTTTATTTAAGAGAGTTTGCTCTTCCAAAGGCTATTTTTTTTTGTCTTGTTCTCTTGGCATTCTATGGCCTATTGTTTCTTTGTTGTCTATTTCATGTTCTGGACTTAATGTTTGATGTTTTTGTTAACTATTGGGTTTTAGAAACTTGTTAAAACTTGTTTTACTTAATCAAAAACTAAAAAGTGAAAAAGAAACAATTGACATAGAATGTGTTTACAAATGTTATTAGGTAGTGGGAAATGGTAAAGGTTATGGAGGTATAATGGTTCTAGTAAAAGAAAGGGAAGGTCATGCCATTCAGTTGGAAAAGACTGATTCTAATAAACAATTCATATGGCTCAAAATTGTGAAAAATAACACTCTTATCAGGATTGCAGCCTGTTACTTTGCTCCACAAGTATCTAAAACTTATAAAAAGTGTGGCTTAGATCATAATGACCCCTATGCTGTGTTAAAGAAAGATGTTGCTATTTTTTCACAGCATGGGGATGTTCTTCTTGTTGGAGATTTCAATGCTAAGACAACAAATTGGCAAGCAAGTATTTTCAGCTCCAAAGTAAATGATAACCCTATTTGGATCACAGAAGAAAGAAATCATCAATGGGAAAGAATATCCAAAGATGCTAAAGGCTGCAATCATTTTGGGGAAGAATTGATCACTCTATGTGGCACATTTGATCTCATAATTTGTAATGGTTTGGCTAGATGGGCTAAGTCAGGCACTTTCACTTGCAACACATACAACGGAGCAAGTGTGGTAGATTATGTAATTTGTTCGCAGAATTTGTATGAAAATATTGAAGAAGTTGCAATTGGAGAACACATTTGGGATCTCAAATCAGATCATAGACCGCTGTATGTAAATTTGTATTGGGCAAAGGATAGGCGGATTGGATAAAAAACCCAAGGCCCTCAATACCCCCCTTCTCAGGGCAGAATTTTGTTAACTTCAGAAAACAGTAACACTTTCAGAACTACTCTTGAGGAACTTTGTATGAGACACCCTATGTATAAACATGGTGTTAATAGTTATGATTTATCAAATTTGATTCATGAGGCTCTTTCAAAATGCAAGAGAGCAAAAAATAGAAAATCTGAAACTAATTGTTTTCCAGCCAATGCTTGGTTTGATAAGGAATGCAAGAGGGCTAGAAGAAACCTAAGGGAGTCAAATAAAACTAACCTTGACATTAAGGCCTACAAACAGATCCTAAAGAAGAAAAAAACTGATTTTATGTTCACAAGGAGAGAGGTGTTAATTTTCTTGGGCAGAAATAACCCCAAACGTTTTTGGAAAGAACTCCAACCAAGGAGAAAACAAACTGAAAATAATAATATTAATGCCACCCAATGGTTTGAATATGCTAAGAAACTTTATGAACAAGAGGGTGGAGTGGGACAACCACCTTTGGTCAATGATGATACAAATCTTTTCACTGTGCAAGAGATAGAGGCAGGGATTAAGAAGTTAAGTGGAGGTAAAGCAAAAGACCTTGTTGCGCTCCAAGCAGAATATCTGAAGTGGGGTATGAAAACTCTTGCAGTGCACATCACTGAAATTTTCAACAAAATTTGCCAAGAAGGGTTTCCGAAAGATTGGACAATCAGCCTTGCAATACCACTTTTTAAGAGTGGTGATGTTAATAATCCCTCCAACTACAGGACTATAATGATCAATCCCCTCTTTGCTAAAATTTTTGGCAGCATGATAGAAACTAGGATAAACAAATGGGCAGAAGAAAACCATAAACGTGCTAAAGGGCAAGCTGGTTTTAGGCCAAAGCACTCGACAGTGGATCATTGTGTCACTTTGAGACACATTATTGAAAAAGAATGGGAGAAAAAGGAAGAGGTATTTTGTTGCTTTGTCGACTTTAAAAAGGCTTTTGACACCGTCCCAAGAGACAAGCTTTGGTTTAGGATGGAAGAATTGGGGATTCCTATGCATCTCAGAGCTTCTGTTCATAGGATGTACAAAGAGGTGAAAGTTAAAATCAGAACTTTAGATGGCATTTCAGAATGTTTTAGGAGTGATATCGGGGTCAAACAGGGCTGCCCTTTATCTCCTACTTTGTTTGGTTTATATATTGACAAATTGGAAGATTGGTTAAACATGCAAAAGGGTGAAGGCATTCAACTGGGTGAATTTGTTATAAAGCTGCTCCTATATGCGGACGATCTCATTTTAATTGCCAAATCTACCTATGGTTTGCAAGATCATCTATCTTCTCTTGAGCGCTTTTGCGGAATGGTGGGGATGCAGGTCAATATCAGCAAGACTAAGGTTATGATTTTCTCTAATAATAACAACATGAATTTTATTACAATGGAAGTGTTCTTGAAGAAGTTGCGAAGTATAAATACCTTGGCATCGATTTCAACAAAAAACTAAGCTGGTCTAGTTGCAGGTATAAAAGGATATTAGGTGGGTGGAAGGCTTTTTATGCTCTTCAGAATAGGTGTCGTGAAGTAGAATTGTGGGATTGGAAAACTATTCAAACCTTGTTCGATCTTCTTGTGCTGCCAGTTGTTCTTTACGGGTGTGAATTATGGGCCAGCAACACTACTATAACACAATGGAAACAAATCGAAGGAATCCAAAAGCGCTTGATCACAAGCAAGTTTAAAATCAAAAGCACTGTTCCATATGATATCATGCTAAGTGAAATGGGGGCTGCTCCTATTGAGGCACTTGCTATGGTTCGCCTTCTAAGTTATCTAAAAAGAATCGAAAAAATAGAAGAGTATAGATGGCCTAAAGTGGTCTTTAGTGACACACTATGTCAGCGAAAAAGGACATGGATGCAACAAAACATCAAATGGATGAGTAAATGGAATATTCAATTCAATATGTGCCCCACAAATAATAAAGAAATAAAGGTCTTTGTCATGGAGAAATTCTACAAGAGAATTTGGAGAAGCGAGATCGAAAGGAAGAAATTATATTATATAAATGATTTCAACCCCGCTTGTGATCAACTCCAAAAAGCATACATAGGAGCCAACATTTCTTGGAGGGCTAAAATTCTTATTGCTCAGCTGAGAACCAACTCTCACCAACTTCGTTGTGAGACTAGACGTTGGAAGAGGCCAAAGGAGGCTTGGGAAGAAAGAATTTGCAGATTCTGCAATTCTGGGAAAGTGGAAACTAAACAGCACTTTATTTTAGAATGTGAAGCCTACAAGAGTAGTAGAGATAAATTTGCGAACACTATATGTGACAGTTCTTGGCATAACCTATTCAACGAAGAGTACATTGAGCAATTGGGTGGACTCATCATCATCCTAGACAAGCAACGAACATTGTTACTTAAGTCTGCTTGAGTTGTCTTGCTGTCCCATAGGCTATTTTTAGCCTCGTGGATGTTAAAATTTTATCTATCTATCTATCTTAGGTCTTATGGTAATTCGAAACAATTCCACCTGATCACGCTTTACAAAAAAAGTTTAGTCTTGTAATAGTAGTGAACTATCCCACCTAATCTTACTATAGATATCATAATACATTGCAAAATTTTGAACTTGTCAAATACAAATTCTCTACCACTAGACTAATTGAAAAGTGAAAAAAAAAAATTGATATTGAATGAATTTACAAATCTTTTTAAATCTTATAATAATATGAAACAACTTCACCTAATCACATTTTACCAAAAGCAGTCTAATCTTTGTAATAATAAGAAACTATACCACCTGAATTTACTATAAATATCCTAATACATCACAAAATTTTGAACTTATGATATTTCGAAACAACTCTACCTAATCACGCTTTAAAAAAGATTTAGTCTTGTAATAGTAGTGAACTATACCATCTAATCTTAGTATAGATATCATAATACATTGCAAAACTTTGAACTTAGAGAACACAAATTCTCTCCCCTAAACCAACTCAAATGTGGAGGAGAAGCAATTGACATTAGATACAAGTTTGGTTTGATAGATGTTTCTCGTTCCGCCGTTCACGTCAGTACGAGAACAAGTCCAACGCAACTTATGAGAAAACTTGCAGCATTCCGCTGGACAGAGTCCATGCGGGGGCCAGTTGTATATTTGAAGCTTGCACTCAGTAATTGGCGACAATTACCATGTTCCACTGACAATCTCCGCTCATTGGCGCACACCATCCTGTCCAACAAGATTCAATCCACCTTCACCAGCTCATAAACCCACGACGACAGGAACTTTTGACTGTCGTAAAATTCCCGCCTTTAAAAAAATGTTTTCTCTCAACTTCAAAACTTCCAATCCGAAACATTAGCTCACCAAATGCAACGCCAGTACTTGAATTTGTGGCCTACACGGTAGCCTTGCCTTTCCCTGCGGAAAACCCCATTTTGAAAATTTGAAAAAACCCATATAAGAATCAGTACAACCGGGTGCTTGTTTTGTGCAAGGAAGCCATGGAATCTGTACTAGAAACTTCTCATTCTCTCAACGGGCATTTCGACGGAGCGGAGAAAGATTGGGAGATGAAATGGGTTTTGCAACTGCCGGGAATGATGTTTCGTTTAGTGAAAACAATTGGGGGTCTTAACGGATTCGACCTCTTGATCGCCATTGTGGGTTTTGTTGCATTTCATGTCTTCCTTCAGAGAAAGCTGCAGCAGCAGATCACTGCATGGCCTTTTGTGGGCATGTTGCCTTCACTAATCCTTCATCTGAGCGACCTCTATGACTGGTTTTCCGACGCCGTGATAAAAAGCGGCGGGACTTTTCTGTTCAAAGGTCCAACTTTTAGTAATCTTCAGGTGGTCGTGACCTGTGATCCGGTGAACATTGAGTACATGCTCAAGACCAGATTCTCTAATTTTCCGAAAGGCCCGTATTTCAGAACGGTTGTTCATGATCTTCTCGGCGACGGAATCTTCAACGCCGACGATGAGCTCTGGCGCCGGCAAAGAAAGACGGCGAGTATTGAGTTTCATTCCGTGACTTTCAGAGACCATATTGTGGAGTCCCTGAAGCAGCTCGTCGACAACCGGCTGGTTAAGATCCTCGACGACGCCGCGCACCGGCGCGTGCCCGTGGACTTGCAGGACATTTTGCTGAGGCTCACGTTCGACAATGTTTGTATGATTGCTTTTGGCGTCGATCCTGGTTGTTTGGCGGTTGGGTTACCGGAAGTCCCGTTTGCCCGGGCATTCGAACAGGTAATGTCTATGTAGAGAGCAGGATGCATTTTTAGGGAATAAATTGTTAATTAAATGTAGGATAGAAAATCATATTATTTATTAACAACAAGAGATTTTTTAGAGTCTATCATATAGTTTAATTGGTGTTTTTATTGGTTTGATTGTGTGGAATGTTCTTCAATGTTCTTCGGCTTTTCTTATAGATTGTGTAAGGATTTTTCATTAACATTTTGGGTCACATGTGTGATCCATCATCAAGATGAAAGAGAGAAGGCAAAAGGAGAAAAAATGGATCGTAGCTGATTCTAGAAGTAGTAACTCAAAAAAATTTATAGATTGTGGAAACTTACTCTCTATTATGTGTGTAATAATTGGAATCACACTATGTGATCCATCATTGTGTTGCATATAATATTTTAAAATTAATTAGTAATTGGGAATCTACGAAATTGATATGAACTGTGTAGTTTTCTCTTGAGTCGAACTTATTGAGCCATGTTTTATTTTGTATGAATCCACCTCTTATGAGAATGAATGGAACACTTAGCACTCATTGTATCCATGTGGTGTTTATAGAGGTGAAGCACAAGACCTCCTTGGAGGTCACCAATCCTACTCCAATTCAAATGCTAAATAGTGAAGTGGTGAGCTCCTAGGAAGTTCTAGTGCTTTACCTCTAGGAGCATCCCTTGTATGCAATGATTGAGAAGTGTTCCATTCATTCTAAGGAGAGATGCTTGAACTACTACTTATGAAACATGGGTCAATAAGTTTCGCTCAAAAAACTGCACACTAGAATCCTCCTAGCAATATCATAATTTGGGTGGCTCTAGAAAATATCTCCTAGTTATAAACTCTAAACTTTGGATAAACAAAAGGTTGTCAGCTAGACAAAATGCACTTTTGATCTTAAAAAGTCAAAACTCTTTTTTCGGTAGAGCAACTTTTTTCTAGATTTTTTGTTGTTTTCTACCACAAAATATATAGATGGTGAAGAACCAATGCTATTTTATTTGTGAAAATCCATTATATTTTCCATTTTCGAAATTGAGCTATATGAAGATAGCCACCTCTAAATAGAAACTCTTAAAAATAAAAATACTACTATTTTTTCATTTTTAATCAATTTAAAATATTTGCCAACAGTGCTGATCCCTGCATAGATGTTCCCATTTGAATAGGCGACCGAGATGACGGTTTACCGGTTCGTCACGCCGACGGCGCTCTGGCGGCTCATGCGATTTCTCAACGTCGGGACAGAAAGAATTCTCCGGTCGGCTCTTCACGGAGTCGACGAATTCGCCGCCGGCGTAATTCAATCCCGGCGAAACGAACTCAACTCGGGTTTGGCTTCGAACCCGGGTTCGAACCCCGGTAAAGACCTGCTGTCCATTTTCATGCAGCTCCAGGACGAACAGGGTAACAACTACTCCGAACAGTTTCTCCGCGACATTTGCATCAACTTCATCCTAGCTGGCCGCGACACGTCATCCGTTGCGCTGACGTGGTTCTTCTGGCTCCTCCACGGGCACCCCCACGTGGAGGAAAAGATCCTCATGGAGATAAAGACCCTTATCCGTGGGTCCCGCAAGGGTGACGTGGACATAACAGATGTCAATTTCACTGCCGACGACCTGAAGCAGATGAACTACTTGCAGGCGGCCGTTTCGGAGGCTCTCAGGCTTTACCCGTCCGTGCCGGTCGACCACAAGGAAGTGACCCACGATGACCGGTTTCCCGACGGGACGGTTCTGAAAGCCGGCGGGAAGGTTTTGTATCTGATCTACGCGATGGGTCGTATGGAGAGCATTTGGGGGAAGGATTGCCGGGAGTTTAGGCCGGAAAGATGGATGCGAGACGGCCGGTTTATGAGCGAGTCGGCGTATAAATATACGGCCTTTAATGGCGGCCCTAGGCTCTGCTTGGGGAAGGATTTTGCGTATTTTCAGATGAAGTGGGTTGCGGCTTCCATTATTTCAAGGTTTAGGGTTTCTGTTGTGCCAGGTCATCCTGTTACGCCCAAGCTTGGTCTTACCATGTATATGAAGCACGGCCTCCTGGTTAATTTGCATCCCAGGGCTAAGGAGATTGTTAGGGCACAGGGTTAGCTTGGGGTTTTAGTGGTTCTCAAGGTGATAATATCCGGGCTGGTTATTATTATTATGATTATTAGTTTATTTTTTAATGTTTGATTAAAGTTAGTATAGGTGTTTTTTAATTGTTGCCAAATCTCTTCTATATGGTATGATGATAAAGGTATTGTTGGATAGAGGATTGATTTGGTTTTTGTTTTGTAGTTTTTAGTTGGAACAATTACATTTATTTTGATCAATAATATCAAAATTTTCATTGTATATATTAATCTATTTTTGGATTAGATAAATGCAATATTCTTTTAGTATCATGTTTTATGATTGATTTATCAAATTTCTATTGTCTATATTAATGTGTTTTTGGATTAAATAATGTAAGATCCTTTTAGTATCAAGATCATAGTTTATGATAGGTCTATTGAAATTCTATTGCCTATACTAATATGTTTCACGATTAAATTATGTGACATTCTTTTAGTATCAGGATCATACTCTTGAAATCTATTGTTTATAGCTTGTGGGTTAAATTATGTGAGATTCTTTTAATATTAGGGTCATACTTTATGATGGGTTTATGAGATTTCTATTGTCCATATTAAAATGTTTGTGGATTAAACCATGTGCAATCCTTTTAGTATGAGGATCATACTTTATGATGGGTTCTTGACGATGTGTTTTAAAATATATATCAAATTTGTACTTGTTGGGATGATGAATAAGGGAAAGGATTTCACTCAAGAGCATTGTAATAGTACTTGTTTTTGATATAAAAGTAGCCAAAACTAGGGGGCTAGCCCTTTACAATAGTGGTGAAACAACTAACATAAAACCAACAAATAACCACACAGACCCTAGGGGGTTGTAATAGCACTTGTTGATAAGATATTCAATATTTTTAAAATATTGTACTTATAGTTTTTGACTTTAAAGTTGTTAGTATTGATGATCACTACTTATAATTGAATAAAATGTATTCCTTAAATCTAAATGACAACAAACTATGTGAGGTCACAAAGAGCATGGCAGTCCACAAGTATTGGGTCTCATTTTTGGGGAATTTTAAAGGCACCTTGACAAAAATGTTGATGTGGTATCACATTTGATGATATGAGCCTAAAACTTTAATTATAAGTAAAGGGCTTGTCATGTAAGGTGGCTAAAAACTCAGGAGTGATTTAAAATTTTCAAGAAGCTATGGTGGTCAACTATTGAATCCTCTCTTGCAATCAGAAGGTAATCCTAAATATTGATCTCAAATATAACACACAATCCAATTCATGGGCATTAATTCTATTTTTTTTTTCATGTATATTTTTAGTGAATAAATTAGTTCCCTTTCTTGAGAGATGTTTATGTCTCTCTATATAAATTTCGATTAAAATATTTTAATTACATTTATTTTCAAAAAATTTTCAACATATAAATTTAGTTAAATTTGATTTTAATTGGATGTATTTGTTTCCATATATATAATTTGACTTGTTCTAATTCTAGCCTATTTTAAAAAGTTATTTAAAGCATATTTTTAGTTAAATTTATTTTTGTGGTGATGCATTTCTATCTATATATATATATACATATATATATATATATATATATATATATATATATTATTTTTATTTTTTTTCTATGGATATGTAAGTTGGATTTAACTAGTTTTCATTCTATTCTATTTCAAAAGTTATCAATACATATTTTTTGTTGAATTTATTTTCTTTCGGATGTATTCGTTTATGTGTAATTTGGATATAACTTGTTCCAATTATGGTCTCTTTTCAAAGGTTATTTAATGCATATTTTAGTTAAATTCAATTTTGCAAGGATACATTTGTTTATATATGTAAAGAAGGTTCAACTTTGTTTAATTCTACTTAAAAGATTTCTTTTCATAAATTATATTGAGATGGGCAACTTAAGTGAGAATAGAAGAGAAACATTTTATCTAGGTCTCTTTGATCTGATTAATATTACTATACATTTTGTAATTGTTATTGGTGTATCTCTTCTATCTATATGAATGATAGGTTTTTTGTGGTTGAATGGTTGGATAAAATATTTGAATGTATTATTTTTCCATTTCTATGAAAATTGTTAGTGTAATTAGATATTTTCTAATTAACTCTATTTTATTTAAGCTAAACTTTACCCATCTAATAATTAATTATTATAATGCAACCTAGGTCTACCTTTTAGAGTTTTGATCTCCTTTATAAAGATTGATCTCTTTGTAATAATTCATTCACTTTTGATTAATAGCAATTTCTCTTTTTGCTCATCAACAATGTCTCATCTGTGGATCTGGGAATTCCAACCTTCATAGCTTTTGCTCCTCTCTTTCTGATATAGGTGTTTGCATGCAACTAATTCTTGAGAGCTATGGGGTTGATCTTTCATCAACTTCAACATGGTATCAGAGCTTCAAACTTCCATGTCCTTGTTCTCTTCGCGAGATGTTTAGCTTTAACCTTTTAGATCTGTTGTTTTTCAAGGTTTTTTGTATTGGATCTAGGGGTCACTTTTTTTGGTACACTCTGAGCCCAAACAAGCATCATTGTTAGATTTGTAGTACCCCAAAACTCCTATTTCCACATAAAATTTGTCCAATTTGGACACAGTTGGAATCTGAGGCAAAAAACATTTGCCCTAGATTTGGGCACACTTCTTGAAATGATGATTTAGTTTTTTTGTTAGCAAAAATAAATGATAAAAAAGGAAAAAACTTATAATTACCCATGGAATTTTTTATTTGAAAAAAGGTGAAAATCTTTAAGAATAAGTGTATGATTTTTAAAAGGGTGAAAAAGTCCTTTTTGGAAAAAGTTTGAAAGTGCATGTATAAAAAAATGCCTTTGGAAAGTGTCCCAAAAGGACATGGAAGATAGTAAGGCTCAATAAGGAACGTACCTTTCCACATACAACTCCCATGCGCCATGCAAACCTTACATCAACTTGCCATCCAATCGCACAATTAGTCTTTAGAGATACGTAAATAACACATCATTAGAGGCTTCTTCCAATGATGGCCATATGGAAGTCAATTTTAGACATGCATTTTTTTATGACATCATCACTACATCATGTCTTTTTGCACCTTCTAGCTCCTTTTTTGACTTACGTATGATTTTTTGGTCATAACTTTCTCATATGAACTCTGTTTTTAACAAATAAGATATCGTCAAAAAGTTGGTTTTGAGCCCATCATAGTGGTATAGATAATTTTTAGTTTTTGATGTTTTTGGATGGCATCTTTTTCTTTCAAAGTTAGGAGTTTTTTTTGCACTCCAAGAGACATATCTTGAGCATATAATCTTTGATTAAGGTATTATTTATATCATTGGAAAGGTCTTTCAGATCTATTTCTAGTGACATTGGTTGTTTTTTCTAGATTCTTCTCCAAGAACATTCTATTTAGTTTTTTGCATTTTTGTATTCTGGTGGATCTCTTGATTGTTTCAATTCTGGAAATCAATTTCATTGTTTCAGATGATTTTTCATGGGTTGTACTATCTATTTTATCATCCTTATGTTTGTTCTAGTCTTTTAAGACATTGCTTGTATACATTCTTACAAATGCACTAGATAAAGTGTCATATTTCCATCTATATTTTCATTTAAGTTTTTTTTTTTTGGAAATATTCAAGACTATGCTAGGTTACTAAGAGGGGAGGGGTGAATCAGTAACCAAAAACTTTATCAATTACAGATCTTAAATGCAGTAATTCAATTACCATTTAGTTCATCATATCTGATCTAATTACTTGCATGACAAACTAGAAACATAAAACGTTCATAACACTTGAACACAATGATTTGGTGACCCAGAAACCTTCCAGATAGAAAGTAAAACTGGGGTGGGGATGATACCCACAAAACTTCAATACTGTAGCATAAAGTTGGCTTGTTAAGGCTTACAATGATCACTTCTGATGATCTGCCTTGTTAGGAGAAATTAGGACTGCTAGGTCCACCTTGTTAGAGGTTTTACAAACACACAATGAAGTATGCACTCTATTAAGAGATTTAAGAAAGATTGTTAAGTCTACCTTGTGAAAGGATTTTGATTGGTTCACTTGTTAGGATGAAATAATAGATCTCTGACTTACAACTAGATTGTTGATCTAGGGGATACTTTCGTCAAAATTGAAGTATCTCCAAAACTCCAACAATCAGCATCAGATTAAACTCCTTGAAATTTTGGACCCAATGCAATTTGAACGGACAAAAACGGAGTCCATATGCAAAAGTTATGGTCAATCAAAGGTTGGTCAAACCGAGAACGAAGGTCATTAGAAAGGCAAAAAATTAAACTCTCCAAATTTGATCAAAGTCGGCATCAAATCGAAGGTCTTGTCGAGAGCTCTCTGATGACGTTTGTTTTGTCAAAAACGGAGATCGTATGTGAAAATGGCGCTCGATTGAAGTCTGAGGTGGCATGGCATTAAAAATAATAATATATATATTTAAAAATAAATTTAAAAAAAAAAAAACAAAATGCCATGCAAAAATTCTATTGATGGCCGGCGAGGTCGAACCCGTGACCTCCTGGCACTAAGACTCCGCCAATAGCCGTCGCACCATCCTTTGCATTTAGAATATAAAAGGCGCGGTTTTTATAGATAACCCGTTTTCACGGGAAATTAGAGGGAAAAGAGGCCGCCGGTGGGGTTGGAACCCCCGACCGGTGCCTCTTCCAAAAGATGCGACTACCAATGCAGATTATATTTATCCTTTAAAACCGACGACCTAACCTTAGTAAAATAAGGTTATTAGTTATTTTTGACCCCAAAATTGACATGAGGCAAATCTGTTAAAAATGGCTAACAGGTTATTCCGAGAGGGGAATTAATTGAAGGGGTTATTTTTGTAAATTGTTGTTATAGCCTTATTTTGGCTAATTTTTTGGTATAAAAAAGGGGTTAGGAGACTCTTATGGGGCATTCAGAAAAAGGAGAGAACGTCGAAGTGCTGAGAGTAAGGGAGATTTTTGAAGTGTTTATTCCTGTACTTTGAAACAACGTGATGTTGTTGTACTTCAAAGGGATGACTTTGTAAACATTTGTACCTGATTTTTGGAGATAATCGGATCGGTCCCCCTATTGGAGCCAGACCCGGAGACGTAGTCCATACGGATGAACTCCGAGATCAAATTGTTTGCTCTTCTTTCTCTCATTGTCTCTTTTATCAACTTAATCTTGTTGTTCTCTTATTTCATTTACGTTAATTTGATTCGTTAAAAGTTTTAAATTAATTCTATGTAATCAATTAACATTCCTCTGTAATAGTCCTAGATCCTAATCAGATCAAATTTGGTATCAGAGCTTTTGTTGGACTAGTATTGCAGATTTGAATGTTAACAAGATCTAGGATTGAGAAAGGCGAAGGAAAGCTTGAGGAATACAATCCTGAGATTGGAAAATGAAGGACTAAACCATCATCACAAATGGCAGACGAAGGTGGACAAGCTTCTCAAGATAAGAGTATTCAAAAGACTCTTCAGAATTTGCAGACAATGGTAGAGGTTTGGTACGAGAAAGAGAAGAGAAGATGCAAAGACGTGCAACTCGAAAGGACAAAGGGAAAAAGAAAGGAGCTGATCGTGATCCACCAAAGACACCTCCATCTTCTCCTTCTTCTCCCTCTTCTCCTTCTTCCCCCTCTTCTCCTTCTTCTACCCATTCTGAGTCTTCTAATATTTTCAAAGGAGGACATAAGCCTCGAATTAAGTTGGGTGTAAAGTTTGACTTACCAAAATATTGTGGGGAGTTAAATGCCGAGAAACTAGATGACTGGATTCAGGAAGTAGAAGTCTACTGTAGAGTTCAAAACCTTGTAGATGATGTTGACAGAATTCAGTTAGCCACTCTTCGTTTAGGTGGTGTAGCCCTAACTTGGTGGGAGAGTAGGTCTTGGGATGAAACTTCACAACATGGTAAGTTTAATTTGTCTTGGTCAGAATTTGTTACTACTTTAAAGAAACAATTTTACCCCCTAGGCCATATGCAACAGTTAATGATGAACTGGCAACATTTTAGGCAAGGGAAAGGTCAGTCTGTCCAGGATTACACCCATGAATTTCGCAAAAAGGCTATTTCATTAAATGTCCCATTGTATACCCAGGACACCTTACTCAAGTATATAGGTGGTCTTCATTCTTACCTAAGGCATTCTATTCTCGTCCTAAATCCTTGTAATTTGGATGAAGTATGTGTCCAGGCAACACATTTAGAATCAAGGGGTAAGGGTAATTTCATTGATAAGTCTGATAAAAAGCCATCCAAGTCTGAGGAAAAGTCCAAAGGAAAAGGGAAGGGTAAAAAGACAGCAACAGTAAAGAAAGAGGGTGAGAAACCCACATGTTCACATTGCAAGAAAGAAGGGCATGATGATTCTAAGTGTTGGAAGTTACATCCTGAAAAGAGGCCAAAGCGATATGGTGGAAACAAAGGTAAACAGAAAACTGCTGCTGTAATTCAACAAGATCTTGGATCTGACTCCGGAGATGAGACAAAGATTGTTGCTACCGGGATTCAAGGTAAAGGAAAAGGTATATCTCTTTCATCAGCTCCAAGTTCTTCTAGCATAAGTGCAAGTACAAGTAAAGAATCTTCTCCTAAGAATGATAAGCAAAGGAATGAATTATTTCGCATTCGAGTTGTTATCAAGCATAATAAGGTTGATACATTATTCGATATGAGTTCCCAAGTTAATTTGATATCTGAGGAAATTGTTAAAAAGCTTAACTTGACTACAACACCTCATCCAAAACCATACCCTCTTGGATGGGTTTGCGATGATGCACAGTTACAGGTAACTAAACAATGCAAGTTAAGATTTGCTATCACTGCAAACTTTGTAGATGAGGTAGAAGCTAATGTAGTCCCTTTAGATATATGTGGTCTCGTACTTGGGAGTCCCTATTTGTTTGATCATCAAGCTATCTTTTATAGGGGGGAAAATAAATATCATTTGTTTAAAGACAAGATTGAATACATTGTACGGGCACATAAGGTTAAGACTAATCTGGCACTAGTTAATGTTGGTCAGATGAAAAGGTTAGTCAACTCTAGTAAGAATTTTGTGTTGATTCTTGTAAAATCCAAAGAAGATGAAACATCTGAGGCATTTAAGGGATGTGATCCAAAACATAAGGCTGAAATAGTCAAAGTTGTTTCTGCTTACAATGACTTGTTTCAGGAACCGAAAGGATTGCCTCCTAAGAGAGAGATACAACATGAGATTCAGTTGCAACAAGATGCACCACTTTCTAATATCAGAATGTACCGTTTATCAGTCTTGCAGAATGAAGAAATCAAAAAGCAAGTTCAGGAGCTCGTTGAGAAAGGAGTTTAATCTGATGCTGATTGTTGGAGTTTTGGAGATACTTCAATTTTGACGAAAGTATCCCCCAGATCAAGCCTCCCAACTGAGGAGCTTTCAGACCACCAGAAGTTTGGATTACTCAGAAAGAAGGTGAGGGTATAGTTCCCTCACTTTACCAATCTCCATCCATCTTGCCTTGCTTGGATGCATCCCCTTCAATCCCACTCGGAGGTATTCAACTGGTCCTCTTCGTGAAGTTCTGCCATTCTTGTCTAGGATAACATCTTCTGGCAATTCTGACATATACTCCGGTGAAAGATCATCAACTGATGGAACCTGAACACTGATGTCTTCATCCAAGATCATTGGAGGCTCATACAACTTCAGATTCTCAACATTGACAACTGAGTAAATTTGCATGTATGGAGGAAGATTAAGGTGAAAAGCATTAGTACCGATCTTTTCCAAGATCTCAAAAGGACCATACCTGATAGCTTTGAGATTCCTTCCTTCACCTTGCATTCTTTCCTTGCTGATATGTAACCAAAATCTGTCACCAACTTGGAATTGGTGATCAATGCGATGCTCATCATGGCGAGCCTTGTATTTTGCTTGGCTCTGCTCTAATTGTGCTTCTACTGCCTGATGGATTTCTTGGACCTTCTGGATGAACTTTAAAGCCTTTTCTGCATCATGGCGTCCATCTACAACATCGTCCTTCCCAAAAGAAAAATCCATTGGTGTCTTAGGCAAGTAACTGAAGCAAATCTCAAAAGGAGACCTCTTTGTAGAAGAGTGTGTTGCATGGTTGTAAGCATGTTGCACATAATGAAGACTTTCATCCCACAACTTAGGATGTTTGCTGCAGTAGCCTCTAAGTAGATGCACAATTGTCCTGTTCACTACCTCTATCTGTCCGTCGGTCTGCGGATGGAAGGCTATACTCTTATGACTTACTTCTGTGACTGTACTTGGATTAGGCCATTTTACAATACATTCAACCTTCGCAGGGTCTACTTTCAATTGACCATTCCCTACGACATAGCCTAAGTACACTAAGGATGTCTTTGCAAATTCGCATTTTGACATCTTTACATATAGTTTTTCTTTTCTCAGTATTTCAAATACTTTCTTTGCATGAATTACATGATCATCCCAAGACTTACTAAATACAAGAATATCATCTAAATACACTATGACAAAATCATCAATAAAGGGACGAAAGACATCATTCATGACTCTCATGAATGTAGCTGGTGCATTACAAAGCCCAAATGGCATGACCAACCACTCAAAAAGTCCCTGTTTTGTCTTAAAAGCAGTTTTCCAAATATCACTTTTTGCAATTCTTATTTGATGATATCCACTACGTAAGTCTAGCTTAGTGAAATAAATTGCATGTTTCAACTAATCAAGTAAGTCATGATATTTGTATGTAGTAGTTGATCGGTTCAGCAAAATGTGTATTTTAATGTCTTGTAAAAAGCAAGTTACTACTGAACTGACTGCTCATTTGTACTTTCAAAATGTATGGGTTCATTTTGGGTTACCCACTTCTATTGTATCGAATCGAGATTCTCGATTCTTAGGGGAATTTTGGTCATCTTTATGGGGACTCATGGACACCAAGCTGAAGAAGAGTACAACCTTCCATCCGCAGACCGACGGACAGACAAAGGTAATGAGCAGGACAATTGTGCATCTACTTAGAGGCTACTGCAACAAACATCCTAAGTTGTGGGATGAAAGTCTTCATTATGTGCAACATGCTTACAACCATGCGGCACACTCTTCTACAAAGAGGTCTCCTTTTGAGATTTGCTTCAGTTACTTGCCTAAGACACCAATGGATTTTGCTTTTGGGAAGGACGATGTTGTAGATGGAAACCATGATGTAGAAAAGGCTTTAAAGTTCATCCAGAAGGTCCAAGCAATCCATCAGGCAGTAGAAGCACAATTAGAGCAGAGCCAAGCAAAATACAAGGCCCGCCATGATAAGCATCGCATTGATCACCAATTCCAAGTTGGTGACAGATTTTGGTTACATATCAGCAAGGAAAGAATGCAAGGTGAAGGAAGGAAGCTCAAAGCTATCAGGTATGGTCCTTTTGAGATCTTGGAAAAGATCGGTACTAATGCTTTTCGCCTTAATCTTCCTCCATACATGCAAATTTACTCAGTTGTCAATGTTGAGAATCTAAAGTTGTATGAGCCTCCAATGATCTTGGATGAAGACATCAGTGTTCAGGTTCCATCAGTTGATGATCTTTCACCAGAGTATATGTCAGAATTGCCAAAAGATGTTATCCTAGACAAGAATGTCAGAACTTCACGAAGAGGACCAGTTGAATACCTCCGAGTGGGATTGAAGGGGATGCATCCAAGCAAGGAAAGGTGTATGGAGATTGGTAAAGTGAGGGAACTATACCCTCACCTTCTTTCTGAGTAATCCAAACTTTCGGTGGTCTGAAAGCTCCTCAGTGGGGAGGCTTGATCCAGGGGATACTTTCGTCAAAATTGAAGTATCTCCAAAACTCCAACAATCAGCATCAGATTAAACTCCTTGAAATTCTGGACCCAATGCAATTTGAATGGACAAAAACGGAGTCCATATGCAAAAGTTATGGTCAATCAAAGGTTGGTCAAATCGAGAACGAAGGTCATCAGAAAGGCAAAAAATTAAACTCTCCAAATTTGATCAAAGTCGGCATCAAATCGAAGGTCTTTTCGAGAGCTCTTTGATGACGTTTGTTTCGTCAAAAATGGAGATCGTATGTGAAAATGGCGCTCGATTGAAGTCTGAGGTGGCATGGCATTAAAAATAATAATATATATATTTAAAAATAAATAAAAAAACAAAAAAACAAAAACAAAATGCCATGCAAAAATTCTATTGATGGCCGGCGGGGTCGAACCCGTGACCTCCTGGCACTAAGACTTCGCCGATAGCCGTTGGACCATCCTTTGCATTCAAAATATAAAAGGCGCGGTTTATAGATAACCCGTTTTTATGGGAAATTAGAGGGAAAAGAGGCCGCCAGCGGGGTTGGAACCCCCGACCGGTGCCTCTTCCAAAAGATGCGACTGCCAATGCAGATTATATTTATCCTTTAAAACCGACGATCTAACCTTAGTAAAATAAGGTTATTAGTTATTTTTGACCTCAAAAATGACATGAGGAAAATCTGTTAAAAATGGCTAACAGGTTATTCCGAGAGGGGAATTAATTGAAGGGGTTATTTTTGTAAATTGTTGTTATAGCCTTATTTTGGCTAATTTTTTGGTATAAAAAAGGGGTTAGGAGACTCTTATGGGGCATTCAGAAAAAGGAGAGAACGTCGAAGTGCTGAGAGTAAGGGAGATTTTTGAAGTGTTTATTCTTGTACTTTGAAACAACGTGATGTTGTTGTACTTCAAAGGAATGACTTTGTAAACATTTGTACCTAATTTTTGGAGATAATCGGATCGGTCCCCCTATTGGAGCTAGACTTGGAGACGTAGTCCATACAGATGAACTCCGAGATCAAATTGTTTGCGTCTTCTTTCTCTCATTGTCTCTTTTATCAGCTTAATCTTGTTGTTCTCTTATTTCATTTATGTTAATTTGATTCGTTAAAAGTTTTAAATTAATTCTATGTAATCAATTAGCATTCCTCTGTAATAGTCCTAGATCCTAATCAGATCAATTGTTAATAGAGATTCTTTGATTGTACTGATCACCTTTATGTGATGAATATGTCTCTACTGCTCCTCTTTTGATATGGCCTTCACAATTCTCTTTTTATCTTTTGTTTAGCTTCAACTATCCACATTCACATTTTTACATGCTTATTATCTTTCATATGGATGTGATACAATACATTACATATATATACCAATCCAAATTACATAGTTACAAAGTCAACCATGATATAGGTTAACACATTTAACACAAAGTCAGCCCAAATGAAGACACTCGAGTTCTGAAGACTGACTTGGTGAAGTTTTGATACTCGACGCCCACTGTCATTACTTGGCATTATCATGCACTTGGTAGACGTAGAAGCTTGGTCCATACTGATCACTTCAAAGTAGTCTTGAACTCGGTTTGCACTAGTGACTCGGTAGATACTGTGTAACTTGGCATACACTAAATCACTCGATAAACACATAAGCTCAGTTTACACTAGCTTCACATTACATGAACTGTAAATTTGGTAGAAATTGCAATGCTCCGTAACCACTAAAATGCTCAGGTTGAATTGCTAGATTGAATCTACTCGGTTTGAACTATTAGGCTTCACACCAACTGAATACACTTGGTAATCACTGAAATGTTCGGTAGCTACTGGAATTAGCCTAGAAAACTAAGTAGCAACTGTAGAGCTTGGTGGCTATTGAATTACATGGCAAACACTATAGACTGTTCAATGAGCTCAGTAACCATAAAAAATCTGAATAAGTGTGTGTCACTAATAGCAAACTTGACTGATATGTCAACAATCTCCCCCTTTAGCATTAGTTACAAAAATACTTATTAGCCAAAATCTTATATACATCACCATGTGATACTAGCTTGGTAGAATATACTATTTTTGAGATTTTTCATAAGTTATCTTTGTAAGGTATATTATACATCATCTGTTATATACATTCTCCTCATAACATGTTTCTCCCTCATACTACGTGTCTCTATATATAGTATACCATGTGTCTCAACAATAATCTCCCCCTTTTTGACAATAATGCCAAAGATTTATTCAGAACTTATCTACATGGAGACACCAAAATGAGATAAAAAATTAGAATGTACCTTAAGAATAAGTGCCAAGGTTTTATCCCAATTATCTTGCAAAATCTTGCATGTATGTAGAGCAATTTGTACTTCTACAAAGAGTTCTATCATGTGATCTACAATAGAGAAGTTGTTGTCATGGATCAAGGTTTTTGAGTAAACAATATGTTTTTGCATTGTATCCATGATAGGAAGGATCATATTTTGAATATCAATCAGTGTTGACCAGATCCTTGCTTCTTATCTTAACAATTCTGTCTGCATGTCTGACAAAAATCTGATCTTCATGTAATGTGTAGAGCTTGAACTATGGTCAAGTTTCAACTACTGAGCACTAGCTTTCAGATCCTCATCAATTTTTGATAGTTTTCCCTTTATTTCCTTTGTGAACTCAGAAACATCACACAACTTCCCAAAAAGTGATGTCACATTGGTGTAGGAGGTATCAAGATTGATCAAAATTGATGAAAGCCCAACTTGATGAATATCAATTTGTTGAGAAATGTGCTCCAACACTTTACTATCAAATTTCTTTTTAGCTTTCTCAATTAGCTTGTCTTGTCTACTAGTGTCCTCATCAAACTTTTGGACTGCTTCTGCTAATTGTAACAAAATGGGTTGAGAAGTATCAACCCCAATTCCTATAGCCTTAGACAAAATATTTTTAGCATCATCTATAATCTTATACTCTCTATCTCTTTCTTCTCTTAATTTTTGCTACTTTGCCTTTTTCTGAAGAATTTTACCAAACATGCATTTTATCTGCAGCAAGATTATGAATATCCCATTTGGGGATTTCTATTTCCTCATCTAAGTCTATGTCATCCTCTATGTCCTTTCCTTTACTCAAAATTTTTGTACTCAGTTGAGCCTTAGGTTCAACTGTCCTTGTACTTAATGCTTTTGTGTTCAGAATGGAAATAATAGTTGATATACTAGGACTTGCAGTGAAAATTGATACAGTACTAACCGATGGAATACTAACAAGAATGCTTGTTGAATCCAAAACTGAAGTAGAAAAAACTATAGTATCCAAAATTGAAGTACTTACTACTAACTAACTCAAAACTGTAGAAGACATTGAGCTAAGTGGGGGCGAATAGTGATTGGACATTTGAAGTGTCTGTGGTTGTCACAATCAAACTTGTTGAAGTTGTCTCCATGCTTGATGTTGTCAAGGGTTTGCTCGGGGAGTGAGGAAGTGAGGAAATGATTGTAGCTGCTATCTTCATTGGGTCAATCTCCTCATCATCTTCCTTATTTTCCTCAGTAGCTTCTGCTTCTTGCTCCTCTTCTTCCTTTTCTTTAGCTAATTGCTCTTTATATTCTTCATAATCAACAGTAACATAATGAGTTGTTCCTTCATCATCCTCTTCATCCTTACCTTCTTCTTCTTCATCATCCTTTACATCTACTGGGAAGTCACTTGGTTTATGCAAATGATAAACATTCTTCCACATGTTTGTAGCATTCTTAACTACATGCTCTATATCTTTGACCAAAATTAAACATGTATTAAACCTAAGAGTCACTTTATCTTCATTTTTTGGAAATAATCAAGATTAGCTAGGTTACTGAGAGGAGAGGGGTGAATCAGTAACCTCAAAATTTTTGACAAATTCAACACTTAATTACATAATCCATTTACCATTAATAGATCTAATCTACTACATGCATGAGAAACTGAAAGCACAAAACACTTTGAACACAATATTTGGTGACCTGGAAACCTTCCACTAAGAAAGTAAAATTGGGGTGGGGATGATACCCACAAAAATTTAATACTGCAGTATAAAGTTGGCCTGTTAAGGCTTACAATAATCACTTCTAATGATCTGCCCTGTTAGGAGCAATTAGGACTGCTAGGTCCACCTTGTTAGAGGTTTTACAAACATACAATGAAGTATGCACTCGGTAAAGAGATTTAAGAAAAGACTGTTAAGTCTACCCTATTAAAGGATTTGAAGCTAATTCACCTATTAGGATGAAACAATAGATTTGACTTACAACTGAATTGCTGATTAAGATCTTTGAAGTACTGATCACCTCTTTATGATAGATGTAACTTGACTGCTCCTAATTTGACCTTGCTATACACTTTACTCTACTACTGATTCGCATTCACATGCTGATCATCACATTCACTTTCACTCTTCTCAAAACATTACAACTTCATACTTGGGTATGATACCATACATTATATATTTACCAACCCAATTCTCATATTTACAATGTCGGCCAAAACACTATAAGATAACACCAATCTTACCGAGTCAACCCAAATGTAGAAAATCGAGTTCTGAAAGTTGACTTGGTGAATTTCTAATACTCGACATCCACTACTTTACTCGACATCGTCATGCATTTGGTATAAGTAAAGGCTCTATCCATACTAATCACTCAACGTATCTTCAAACTCAGTATGCACTAGAGACTTGGTAGAAACTGAATTCCATGTTTACCATGCTTGCACTTGGTAAACACTAATAATCCCATCACTCGGTTAACACTGGCTTCACATCACATGAACTGATGACTCGGTAGACACAGCGAAGCTTGGTAACCACTAAACTGCTTGGTAAGAACTGAACTGCTTGGTGAACATTGAATTGCTCAGTCTGAACTGTTGAAACTTGGTAACCACTGAATTGTTCAACAAACAATAGAGACTAAATGAAGAGCTCGGTAACCATATATAATTTGAATAAGTGTTGTCACTAATAAAAAAACTTTACTTAATGCCAACAATCTCCCCCTTTGGCATTAGTGACAAAAACACTTATTAGCCAAAACTTATGTACAATGTGGTGTGATACTGGCTTAGCATGGCATGCTGAATATTTTTTTTGAGATTTTTCAAAATTTGTCTTTGTAATTCTGCTATATATACATTTTTCATATATCTCCCCCATACAATGTACATATCATATTAGGCATAATATCATACTGAGTGTATATACAAATATCTCTCCTCCTTATATGCATGTCTCTCTCCACAAATATCTCTTCTCCTTATATACATGTCTCTCTCCCCCTTTTTGACAATAATGCCAAAGATTTATACACAACATACTTATATAGAGACACCAAAATGTGAGAGAAACTCAGAATGTACCTTAAGAATAAAAGTAAAGGTCTTGTCCCAGTTTTCTTGCAAAATTTTGCAAGTTTGAAGTGCAACTTGGACTTCTGTAGAGAGTTCAATTGTATGATCTGCAATTAAAAAGTTATTTTGACAGATCAATATTTTAGAATAAGCAATATGCTTTTGCATTGTATCCATGATAGGAAGGATCATGTTCTGGATGTCTATAAGTGTAGACCAGATCCTTGCTTCCTCTCTCAGTAACTCTACCTACAGATCTAATAGGAATTTGATCCTCATGTGGTGTTTAGAGCTTGAATTGGGGTCAAGCTGCAACTTCTAAGCACTAGCCTTTAGATCCTCATCAATCTTATTCAATTTTCCCTTAATTTCCTTTGTATGCTCGATAACATCACATAACTTAGAAAAAAGAGAAGTTACATTTGTGTAGGATGTTTCAAGATTTGCCAAAATTGAAGAAAAATCTACCTGATGGATAGCTATCTGCTGAGCAATGTGCTCAAGTACTTTATTGTCAAACTTCTTCTCTACTTTCTCTATTAGCTTATCCTAGCCACTAGAATCCTCATTGAATTTATTAACTGCCTCTTCTAATTGTAACAAACTATGTGGAGAAGAATCAACATCCACACCTATAACCTCTATCAAAATATTCTTGGCACTCTCTATAATTTTGAATTCCCTGTCTCTTTCTTCTCTAAGCTGCTTCCTCTTAGCCTTCTTTTCAAGGAGCTAACTAACCAATCTCATTTGGTCTACAGTAGCATTATCAAAATCTAACTTGGGAATCTCAATATCCTTGTCCTGATCTATATCTTCCTCTATTTCCTTTCCAGTAATCAGAAGTTTTAGTGGAGTCTTTGGTTCAACTTTTGACACTAATGCTTTAGACTTTGAAACAGAAACAATAGTAGAAACAATAGGGCTTGCAGTAAAAACTTGTATAGTGCCTATTGATGGAATGCTTACTAGAGTACTAAAAGAATCCAAAATTGATGTACTTCCCAAAATTGAAGTATTTATAGGTGGAATACTAATAGAAGTATTTACAATTGGAGTACTTACTGGAGCATACAAAATTGAAGTAGACAAAATTGAAGAATTCAAAACTGTAGAACTAGAAGCTACACTTACTACTGATGAACAAGACTCGGGCACTAAAGAAGTAGAAGGTTGCAACTCGGTAGATGAAGTGGTAGACACTTCCATTAGAGATACCTAGAGCTAAGAGGGAGCAAAGAGTGATTGGACATTTGATGTGTCTACTATGGTCACAATCACACTTGTTGAAGCTATCTCCATGGTTGATGATGTTACTGTTTTTGCTAGAGAGTGAGGAAGGGAGGCTATGACAGCTGCAACTATCTTAACTGGATCACTTTCTTCATCTTATTCTTCTTGCCTATCTTCCTCTTTAGCTTCTTCACCATCCTTCATCAATTCTTGATAATCTTCAGCATCAATGGTGACACAAGGAGTATTGTCTTCTTCATTATCTTCATCCTTGTCACTATCATCATCATCATCATTGATTTCTACTGGATTCTCACTTAGTTTGTGCAGATGATACACATTTTTGCACATAGATGTAGCATCCTTGACTACATGCTCAATATCTTTTACCAAAATTAAACAAGTATGAAATCTAATGGTCAACTTATCTTCATTTTTCTTCATAGCTTCCTCTACCTCAGCATTGGTAAGACTCAATAACAATTGCCTCATAGATTGTTCATATATGTCCTTTTCTATTTGCATGGTTGATTCCCATCTTGGTTTTAACCTTACTAATAGCTCATTAGAAATTTGAGGTGCAATTTGATTAGGGGAATATTTCCATTTTCCCATCTTTATTAGTACCAACTCCTCAATCTGCATATTCTCAACATCTGTTCTAGTTTCATATTTTAATGCTTTGAAATTGGTAATACCAGTACCTTCTTCTAATTGCTTCAATCTTGCTTCAAAGGTGAGAGGGGGCTTACTAAACACAACTTCACTACCTTCTTTCTTCTTGGATCTTCTAGTTAATACAACTGTGGAGGGCTTGGGTGGCTTGGTGATAATCACCTTGCCTTTCTTTCTTGCAGGCTCTTCTTCCTTTTTTGATTCCTCTTCTTCATTTGCAAATTCTTCTTCATCTTCACCTTTGCCCTTGGTAATCATAAGAGGGGCATTTGCTATTTTTAGTTTGGATATCCTTCTCTTACCCTTATTCATTGCCTGTGGAAGCTTGATCTCAAGTTCTATTCTAGCTTTGGCTTCATCATAGGTTCCAAGGATAGGTGCCTTTGGATCTATAGGCTCATTCACCAAGGCTTCTATTATTTCCTTTGTCTCATCAATATTAACCTCATAAGGAAGAGGTTTCACCCATACTACTCTAGGCCTTACTGCTTGGATGTATACTCTATCACAATCAACCATAAAATAGACATCATCCTTATAGTCTTCAACCAATTTTTGTTGTATCTGAAACCTATTATTCATTTTTTCCTTGAAAGCTTCAAAATAATTATCCATGATATTATCAAAAATTTCACCCATTTCAACAATAAACTCATTTATTTGATACAAGACTGGTGTGTCCCTTTTCCAGACAACTGTGCCTTTAGAAGGGAAAAAGTTTTGAACATAAAAGAACAAACATGTCAATAGAGAACCAAATTTGCATGGGTTATTCTTCGAGGTTCGAATGCTTTCCATGTTCTTATTCAGCTGCTTCAACATTAAGTCTGCTAGGTCATATTCCAAATTCTTCTTAACAACCTTGTAAGCTAGGGCCACAGCCTCACACAGCACACTATTGAGTCGACTAGAGCTGTAAATCTTATGAGCAATAATATGAATGCCAAATTTGAGTTCCACATCAGGGACATTGCTAATTTTCAATCCTCTGCCATCCCACTTGGCTAGGGTTTTCTTTTGAAGCTCATCCCGACCTAAGGTTTTCGTGACTTTAACCTTTTTAAGCATAAGGAGTCTAGTAATATGATGAATCATTTTCTTCATAATCAAAATTGGCTGCTCTAACCATAATTGACCATTATGAACACAACTTAAGATATACCTAATCCATTTAATCTGAAAGCTTCGTGGCAAGTGAGGAATATGGGTTAAGCCTTTATCTTCTAGGTGTTTATGCTTGGGATTAAGAGTTCCATTCACATAGAGCTCACCTAGGGCACTATCCATTTCTAGGGTTCCTATCTCTTGAACTACTCATTTAAAATGAGTTCAAATATCATTGATAAGAAGTACCTTTGGTGGAATCTGTGACTGAGCTCCATTCAGGTCGAGGGATTCTGTAATCGCTGGCACCAATTTAAAATTTTGGGCTTTCCACTCAACACCTCGCACCACCATCTCAAATCCTTTCTTTGCCTTGTTGTTTCTGCTGCTGGATGCGATGATCACTCGGTAAATTGAGAAAATTCTTCGAAAAACTTCGCTGCAAATTATGCTCAAGATCGTTGGAATGCTCTACAAGTCACTCTGCTCTGAATATGCTGAAATCATGGTGGAAATGAAGTTGAATTCTTGCCTTTTGATGAAAATTTCCCATTAATGGTCAGTACGATGAGAGCCATAATGACATAGTGCATGACAACATGTCATCCGTTATCTAAATAGATTGCTTGGTAGAAGCTTGCAACTCGGCAACCAAACAAAAATTTGTTACTCCCGACTTTAGTCGGTAGAGCCTATGACCTAACCTTACTTAGTGATTACTGATGCTGAACTTTTGTGATCCCTCTATATCTAGAATAATGATTTGGATCTTTTTCTTCCTTATAATTGGAACTATTTAAGATGTGACCTTGAAAATACAGTCTCAGTTCTTCCTTAGGAACTTAATTGGAAATGGTGGAGTCACCCACTTCTTGAGTGACTTGACTACCATCATCTAAACTAACTTGCTTGGTAGATTTTGGAATCCATTTCTATCTCATCTACTTTCTAATGTTGTTAGCTTTTTCTTTCTTTTCATCTTCAACTCTACCTATATTCATGCAATTCTTAGCTATATGACCAAGTTCAGTAGACATGTAACATCTTATGGTAGTATCCTTTCTTCTCAAGTGATGCCTAGCACAGTTTATGCCAATGTGCCATATTCTCCATAGTAATGACATCTACACCAAGTATTGTAGTCCCAACCAAATATTTCCTTTACAAATTGTTTAGCTAGATTGAATAGTTTAGATCTGCATTCATATACCTTGTGACCTTGTTTCTTGCATTTGTGACATTTGCCTTCAAATTTTGGTTTTTTTTTTGCATTCATTAGCTTTATAACCATGTTGACTGCAATTGTAATATTTTTCATTGAAGTTTTCCTTCCCATCGCTCCAACATCTATTTGATGTATGACCTATCTTACCAAAATAATTGCAAATAGGTCTTTGATTCCTTTGAGCACCTTGTTTGGAGGATTCACCTTTTTTTTGTATCCAAGTCCTGCTTTACCCTTTTGCCTATAAAGATTCTACTCATTTTACTGATTCAATTGATCCATGTCTACTTGGGATTTCATTATTCTTTCATTGAGTTGCTTCTCAGAATTTAGATCAACTTTCAACCTTTCATTGATTTGCCTTTCAGTGTTTAAGTCATTCCTTAACCTTTCATTTTTAGATCTCAAACTCATGATTTCTTCATTTGCATTGGAGAGCTGATTGATGAGATTTTCTTGTTGATAGGATTGATTTTGAGTTTCATTATTCCTTGTCTCTAAGTCTTCATTTTCCTTATTTCTCTGTTCCAAAACTTCACAAAATCTTATTGACTAGATTTCTTATTCTCTTTTCAATTTTCTTACTTCTTCTTGTAGGGAGCCATTCTTTTCTAGGAGTTCTTTGATTGCATAATTTTCTTCGTCTGAATTGCTTGAGGGAAAAAAGTCTTCAATCTTCTCTTCAACATACTGGTGGTCATTCATCTATTTTGCAAGTTCCTTCCTTCTTTTTAGGGATTGGGAAAGATGCTCTTTTGCTTCCTTGAGTTGAGTTATGGCCATTTCCAGATCTAGCTTTTCATTATCAATAGCTTTGTCAATTTTGAATATCTTCATTGTCCTTGATCTTTGCTCAAGCTATCAAAATTTATCCTGAGAACCCCAAAGCTCTGATGCCAATTGTTGGAAATAATCAAGACTAGCTAGGTTATTGAGAAGGGAGGGGTGAATTAGTAACCTCAAAACTTTTGACAAATTCAACACTTAATTACAAAATCCATTTACCATTAATAGATCTAATCTACTACATGCATGAGAAACTAAAAGCATAAAACACTTTGAACACAATATTTGGTGACCTAGAAACCTTCCAATAAGAAAGTAAAACTGGGGTGGGGATGATACCCATAAAACTTCAATACTGCAGTACAAAGTTGGCCTATTAAGGCTTACAATGATCACTTCTGATGATCTGCCTTGTTAGGAGCAATTATGACTGCTAGGTCCACCTTGTTAGAGGTTTTACAAACATACAATGAAGTATGCACTTGGTAAAGAGATTTAAGAAAAGACTGTTAAGTCTACTCTATTAAAGGATTTCAAGCTAATTCACCTATTAGGATGAAACAATAGATCTGACTTACAACTAAATTGCTGATTAATATCTTTGAATTACTGATCACCTCTTTATGATAGATGTAACTTGACTGCTCCTGATTTGACCTTGCGATACACTTTACTTTGCTGCTGATTCACATTCACATGCTGATCATCACATTCGCTTTCACTCTTCTCAAAACATTACTACTTCATACTTGGGTATGATATAATACATTACATATATACCAACCCAATTCTCATATTTACAAGGTTGGCCAAAACACAAGACAACACCAATATTATCGAGTTGGCCCAAATGTAGAAACTTGGGTTTTGAAAGATAACTTGGTGAATTTATGATACTTGGCATCCACTGCATTACTTGACATCATCATGCATTCGATAGAAGTAAAGGCTCGGTCCATACTAATCACTCAACGTAGCTTCAAACTCGATATACACTGGAGACTCAGTAGATACAATGTCACTTAGTAGAAATTGAATTACATGTTTACCATGCTTGCACTCAGTAAACACTAATTGTCCCATCACTCGGTTAACATTGGCTTCACATCACACGAACTAATGAATCGGTAGATACTGCAAAGCTTCGTAACCACTAAACTACTTGGTAAGAACTGAACTACTCGACGAACATTGAATTGCTCGGTCTAAATTGCTAAAACTTGGTAACCACTGAATTGCTCGACAAACACTGGAGATTGAACGAAGAGCTCGGTAACCATACAAAATCTGAATAAGTGTTGTCACTAATAACCAAGTTTACTTAATGCCAACACATTTTTCTTCAAAGACTCTTCTACCTCAACATCTATCATGCTCGGTAGTAACTACCTCAGGGTTTGTGCATAAATGTCTTTTTCTATTTGCATTGCAAAGTCCCATCTTGGCTTTATTTTCTCTAATAATTCATTAAAGATTTCAGAGGTGATTTGATTTGGTGAATACTTCCATTTGCCCATTTTGGTCAACACCAATTCTTCCACCTATTTCTACTTTGCTTCTATCCTTGTTACATACTTCAAAGATTTGAAGTTTGTTATACCCGCACCGTCTTCCATTTTTTTCAACTTTTCTTGGAAGGTGGGAGGAGGTTTGCTAAGGAAAATATCACTTCCTTTCTTGTTGGACCTCCTTGTGAAGACTGTAGTGGATGGCTTATGTGGCTTGGTGATGATCACCTTGCCTTTCTTCTTCACAGGTTCTTCTTCCTTTTTAGATTCCTCTTCATCCTCTACCTCTTTTACATCTTCTCCTTTACCTTCAGTTAACATGAGAGGTGTGCTAGATTTTAGTTTAGCTATCCTCCTCTTTCCTTTATTAACTTCCTGAGGGAGCTTTATCTCTAGTTCTATTCTTGCCTTGGCTTCATCATAGGTTCCAAAGTATGGTGCCTTTGGATCAACAGGTTCATTAACTAGAGCTTCAATAATATCCTTTGCTTCATCAATATTCACCTCATAAGGAAGAGGTTTTACCCACACAATTCTGGGCTTCACTGCCTAGATGTAAACTTTGTCACAATCTACCATAAAGCACACATCATCTTTGTAACCCTCAACTAACTCCTTAGGTATCCTGAACCTATTGTTCATTTTCTCTTTGAACACTTTGAAGTAGTTTTCCATAATGCTAAATTCTCTCCCATTTCTGCAATGTATTCATTTATCTGGTATAGTACAGGCACATCTTTTCTCCATACTATGGTACCTTTGGAAGGGAAGAACTTCTAAACATAAAAGAACAAACAAGTCAAAAGTGAACCAAATTTACAAGGGTTGTTCCTGGATGTCCTGATACTTTCCATGTTTTTGTTGAGTTGCTTCAACAACAAATTTGCCAAGTCATAAGATAGATTATTTTTCACCACTTTATAAGCTAAGTCCACAGCTTTATAGGATACACTATTAAGATGGCTCGAACTATATATCTTATGTGCTATAACATGAATCCCAAATTTTAGCTTTGCATCTATCACACTGCTAATTTTCATTCCTTTGCCATTCCACTCTACTAGGGTTTTCTTTTCCAGCTCAGCCCAACCCAGGGTTTTGGTGGTTTTAGCTTTGGTGAGCATGGGTAGGCTAGTGATGTGATGAATCATTTTCTTTGTAATCACAACTGGTTGATCAAGCCATAATTGACCATTATGCACCCGAATTAGAATGTATCTAATCCATTTAATTTGAAAACCTTGGGGCATGTGGGGAATATGTGTTAAACCTTTGTCTTCCAAATGCTTATGGTCAAGTTTAAGAATTCCATTAACACACAATTCACCTAGAGCATCATCAATTTCTAGGGTACCAATTTCTTAAATAGAACACTTGAAATGAGTACAAATATCGTTAATAAGGAGTACCTTGGGAGGGATTTTTGATTGGACTCCACTGGGGTCTAAGGTTTCTACAACTACGGGCACAAGTTTGAAATCCAATGCTTTCTACTCAACTCTTCAAACCAACATCTTAGACCCTCTCTTCACTTTGCTGCTACTTGATGCCATTTTACTTGGTAAACTATGAGAACCTTGATAACTTGCTGCAAATTTTCTTAAAGTTGCTTAATCACACTGTAAATTGCTTCTTCACAATAGCACTTAGATTTCATGATGAAAAATGAGTTTGATTTCATGCTTTTTGTTAAAGCTTCTCCATTAATGCTTAGTACAAAGGTAGCTAAGTTAACATCATACTTGACATCATGCTTGACAGCCTGCCATCCACTATCTAGTGAATGCTTTGTGACTCGGTAACCATGTGTGTCTTGTTACACCCGACCTTGCTCAGTAGAGTCCATGACCCGACCTCACTCGATAGAGAAGGTAACTCAGTGATAAATTATACCAATTTTTCTTAGTGATTCTTTTGTATCTTAAATACTAGTTCAGATCTTTGTCACCTTTCAATTGGAACTATTTGAATGTGATCTTGATAATGCAATTCCAATTCTCCTTTGGAAACCTAACTAGAAATGGTGGAGTCACCCACTTCTTGAGTGACATGACCATCATTACTTGGACTAGAATCCTCGGTAGATTTAGTAATCCATTGTTGCCTCATCTTCTTTCAAATGTTATCTTCTTTTGCCTTCTATTCATCTTTAATTTTACCTATATTCATGCAATTTTTGTCTAGATAACCAAGTTCAGTACAATTGAAACATCTTATGGTGGTATCTCTTTTCCTCATGTGATGTTTAACACAATTCATGCCAATGTGTCCAAATTCTCCATAGTAATGACATCTACACCAAGTATTGTAATCTCAACTGAATATTGCTTTCACAATTTGCTCTGCTAGATTGAATGACTTAGTTATGCATTCTAATGCCTTGTGACCTTGTTTCTTGCACTTGTGACACCTATCCTCAAATTTTGGTTTCTCTTTGCATTCATTAGCCCTGTGACCATGCTGATTGTAGTTGTAGCATTTTCCATTAAATTTTGCTTCATCATTACTCCAACATTTTTTTGATGTATGACCTAACTTACCACAGTGATTGCAAATAGGTCTTTGATTCCTTTGAGCACCTTGTTTAGAGGATTCACCTTCTTCTTTGTATCCAATTCCTACTTTTCCCTTTTGCCTATAGAGGTTTTTCTCATTTAGTTGAACCATGTTTGCTTGAGATTTCATCATTCTTTCATTGATTTTCTTTTCAATGTTTAAGTCATTTTTCAATCTTTCACTGATTTTCTTTTTAGATCTCAACTCATTTCTTATTCTTTCATTGATTTTTCTTTCTAAATTTAGATCATTCCTTAATCTTTCATTGATCTATCTTTGGCTCATGATTTCCTCATTTGCATTGGAGATTTGATCCATAAGATCTGCATGCTAAAGAGATTGCTTCTAGATCTCATTATTTCTTCCATCCATTTCTTCTTTTATTTTGTTCCTCTATTCCAAGATTTCATACAACCTTACTGATTGAATTTCTTGTTCTCTTTTTAGCTTTCTTACTTCTTCTTGCAAGGAACCATTGTTCTCTAGGAGTTCTTTGATTGCATCATTTGCTTCATTTGAATTGCTTGAAGAAAAAAAGTCTTCAATTCTTTCTTCAATGTACTGATGATCATTCAGTTGATTTGCAAGTTCCTTTCTTCTTTTCAGGGATTGAAAAAGTTGCTCCTTATCTTTCTTGAGTTGTGCAATGGCCATTTCTAGATCCAACTTTTCATTGTCAATTGTCATATCAAGTCTGAATATCCCCATATCCTTGATCTTTTGCTCAAGCTATTAAACTTTTTCCTAAGAACCAAAAAGCTTTGATACCAATAGTTGGAAATATTCAAGACTATGCTAAGTTACTGAGAGGGGAGGGTTGAATTAGTAACCAAAAACTTTATCAATTATAGATCTTAATTTTGTAATTCAATTACCATTTAGTTCATCATATCTGATCTAATTGCATGCATGAAAAACTGGAAACATAAAAGATTCATAACACTTTAACACAATGATTTGGTGACCTAGAAACCTTCCAAATAGAAAGTAAAACTGGGGTGGGGATGATACCCACAAAACTTCAATACTACAACATAAAGTTGGCCTGTTAAGGCTTACAATGATCACTTCTGATGATCTTCCATGTTAGGAGCAATTAGGACTGTTAGGTCCACCTTGTTAGAGGTTTTACAAACACATAATGAAGCATGCACTCTATTAAGAGATTTAAGAAAGACTGTTAAGTCTACCTTGTGAAAAGATTTTGATTGGTTCACCTGTTAGGATGAAACAATAGATCTCTGACTTACAACTAGATTGTTGATAGAGACTCTTTGATTGTACCAATCAACTTTTTGTGATGAATATGTCTCTGTTGCTTCTCTTTTAATATGGCCTTCATAATTCTCTTTTTATCTATTGCTTAGCTTCAACTATCGACATTTGCATTTTTATATGCTTACTATCTTTCATATGGATGTGATACAATACATTACATATATATACCAATCCAAATTACATAGTTACAAATTTGGCCCAAATGAAGACACTCAAGTTTTGAAGATTGACTTGGTGAAGTTTTGATACTTGGTGCCCACTGTCATTACTCAACATTGTCATGCACTTGGTAGATGTAAAAGCTCAGTCCATACTGATCACTTCAAAGTAGTCTTGAACTTAGTCTACATTGGTGACTCAGTAGATACTGTATAACTTGGCATACACTGAATCACTTGATAAACACATAAGCTCAGTTTACACTAGCTTCACATTACATGAACTATGAATTTGGTAGAAACTACAATGGTCGGTAACCACTGAAATGCTCAGGTTGAACTGCTAAACTGAATCTACTCAGTTTGAACTACTGGGCTTCACACCAACTGAATACACTTGGTAACCACTAAAATGCTTGATAGCTACTAGAATTAGTCTAGAAAATTCGATAGCAACTGTAGAGTTTGATGGCTACTAAATTACATGGAAAACACTATAGACTATTCAATGAGCTCGGTAGCCATACAAAATCTAAATAAGTGTGTGTCACTAATAACAAACTTGACTGATATGTCAACAGTTATGCCTTATTTTGCTTTCTGATTCGAGCAGTATCATCAAAGGACAATCATACAAATTACTATATTCTTGGGATTCACCATATCTTGTGCCTTATTGTACATGCACTACTCCGATTAAAGTGCCATGGGGGGTTGATGTTTTTCCTTCATTTTCCATCTTCCTTTGTCTAGTGAGTTTCCTTTTTGTGACACACATATGTATTATTTTGTGCATCTTGATCATGGTTCCTTGACATGTAGTTCTTTATGCCCACTTTTTTAGTTGTATGTCAGCTCACCCTTGTTTCCATTAGGGAAGGCTCTCCTGTTAGTTCTTATGCTTCCTTGGTTTGATGGAGTGAGCTATGTATTTAATATTTGTTTCTATGTACTAGGCATATGCAGTGGCTAGGCACCTCTATATTTTGGTGAGATAGATCATTTACCATATAAACACTTTTCTTTTCATTCCTACTTTGGTTGCAATCTTCCATGTTTGATTGATTATCTCTTTAGGCTTTGGTGTTTTATGTCATCTATATCTTTGAGTTTATTTTTTTTCCTTTGTGTGCCTCTTGATTTGAGTAGTGTCTTTTGAGAGCACTCACACAGGTTATAGTCTTCTCTACTTGATTAAGTTTTATTTCAATGGTTCTTTAGATCAATAGTTACTATTTGAAAAACATTTGCAGCTTCTATATGTTTTAGTCATATTCTACATGATCATCTCTTTTGTTCCTATCTTCTGCAAAATTCTCTAGTTTGGAGGCTTCTTCATTCCTTCACTAGTCTTTCAACAATCTTTCCATCTCTTTATGGAGTAGGGTTTCTCCCTTGTGGTTTTCTTTGTTTCTCCTCTTTATAGAGATTTGGTTGTTCTTGGGTACCTCATGAAGTTTTCTTGTTGAGACCCAAAGCTACTTTTAGTAATAGTTTCTAGGTTTTTAGCTACTCCCTAAGTTTATCTTGAGGGGGGTGTTAGAGTAATTAAATATTTTCTAGTTAACTATATTCTACTTAAGCTAAGATTTAGGTATCTAATCATTAATTCTTTTATTAATTATTATAATGCAACCTAGGTTTTACCTTTTAGAGTTTTGATCTCTTTGTAATAATTCATTCACTTTTGATTAATAGAAATTTTTCTTTTTTTCTTATCAAGAATGTAATACCCCTCTTTTACTATTTGGTGGAGTAATTTGATATTTTCTAACTAACTCTATTCTATTTAAGCTAAACTTTAGGCATCGAATAATTAATTCTTTTATTAAGTATTTATAATAAAACCTAGCTTAGATTTCTATCAGAGTTTTGACCTCCTTTTAGAAGGGTTGATCTCTCTTTGTACATTAATTTACTTTTGATTATAGAAATCTCTCTTTTTGCTCATCAAGGATGTCTCATCTATGGATTTGGAAATTCTAGCCTCAATAGCTTTTGCTTCTCTCTTTCCATGATATGTGTTTGTATGTACGTGATTCTTAGGAGCTGTGGGGTTGATCTTCATCAACTTCAACATGGTATTAGAGCTCCAGATCTTCATGCCCGTATTCTATTCTTGAGAGTTTTGACATTGGTTTTTAGATCTAAGCTTTTAAAGGTTTTTTTGTCTTAGATCTGGGGCAGCTATTTTTCATAGCACTTTGAGCCCAAACAGACACCACCATTGAGCTTGGAGCACTCAAAAAACCACATTTACATATAAAATACATCTAGTTCAGATGCTGTTGAAATCTGAGGAAAAGTTTTTTTAACCCAAGGCCATAGAACCTTGGGCTCAAAAATTGAGGCAATGAGAATTTTTTAATTCAAATTTTTATTATTGAAAGCTTATTTTTAAAGTGCTGGTATTTGATTTTTTATTTCAAAAGAAATAAAATAAACATAGAGGGCTCACACACTAGTGACATCTGCACAAGCCTCTAAATCAATGGGGCTTTAACCACCACTTTCCTCTAACTTGGTACATTTTTTGGGACCATCTTCCTTTTTATGGGACATTTCCATCAATGACTACAATAATCCAATGCCTTGAGATGCACTATCAATACCATGCCACCTCTGTGGTTCACTTTCCCACACACTTATCAGATTTCATCCTTGTGCATGCTTTAGAGATTGTGCATGAGTTATGGGAAGTGCATTCATTTGGGAGTTGTGTGAGTCTTATCAAAGTCAACACATTAATGAGAGTCGATGGTTCTATTTGGGAATATTTTTTGGGATCTGACCTATGAGGTTGGTTTTGGGATTGACGATGGTGGGTCATTTTTGTTGAGTGACCACTTTGTTTGCTCTTGCACTTTGGAATTAGGCATATTTTTTTGCCACTATGGATTTGACCCACACCCATTTTAACCCCCAAGAGCTCATGATTCCTCCTTTTGCAATGGATTGAGACTTTTTCCTATGCTTGGCAATTTGTTTTTGGAATTTTCAAGGCAATTTTATGCCTTTGAAACTAGCCCTGCATCGCATACTTTGACCAAAAAGCTTCATCTTTTCAAAATATATGTGTGTTTTTGGCCATTATTTTGTGGGCATCATGACCTCTCTTCCATGTCATCACTTTGTTGACCATTCTTTGGAGTTCTCATTGCATGCTTTGGGGTTTATTGAAGGATTGTAGGCTGACTACATCCACTCACGTGGCCTTGGGTCTTGAAAAGATCATTAGTATACACACTACTTTTTTTGGACAAGTTTGAGAAGTTAATGCCCATTTTGTTTTGGGTAGCATGTTTTCCACATCCTCAATATCTTTTGAGCTCCATTCTCAGAATTTTGTGGTGCTTTTTTGTGGAAATATTTGGAGCTTTTGGTGAAGGTGAATGGAATTTTTTGGCACATGTTTTTTGTACAAACCAATAATCTTTTGGCACATGTCTTTAGTGGCCACAAGAATATTTTTTTTGATAGTGGCTCCTTGATAAACCTTTTCTCTAGCATTGCATTTTTGATGACTATGATTTTCCAACATATTGGACTTTTTTCTGGCTGTTGGGTCATTTTAAAGGTTTTTTTTGGCCTCAAAAACCATTTGATTGTCAAATTTATGCTTATCACTTGTTGATGTCAACATTGCATCAACACTCTTGTCACCCCTTCAGGCCTTGTTTGGACCTACCTTTGGTTTTTTGCTCATATCTTGAGCATACAAACTCCATTTTTCACATACAAACTTTATTTTTTTGTAGCTCTTGCTCTGTCATCTTGATGAGGAATCATGTAGCGAGATTTGAAATGTTGATGGTAAAAAATTTCAACACAATCTAATTTAGAAGCAATTATTAACAAACAAGATATCGTTGGAAAGCTAGTTCTAAGCCCATCTTAGTGTTACATATATATTTTAGTTTTGATGCCTTTTTAATGGATTTTTCTACTATCAAAGTCACGGGTTCTATTTTTCACTCTAGAGACATATCTTGATCATCTAATCTCTAATTTGGGAATTCTTTATATCCTTGGAAAGGTCTTTCTGAACTCTTTTTAATGATGCTAGTTTTATTTTAAATTCTACTATTAGTACATTCTATTAATTTTTTGCACTTTTTTGGTAGATATCTTAGTTGTTTTAGGTACGAGGATCGATAATGTTGCTTCAGATGATATGTCATGGGTTGTACTATCTATTGTGTCAACCTTATGTCCTTCTAGTCTATTTAGACATCATTTTTATGCATTCTTGCAAAAGCACTAAGATATAGTGCCATATTGCATCTGTATTTTCATCTCAGTAGTTTTGCCTTATTTTTTCTTCTTATTCGAGCAATTTCATACGAGGATACTCATAAAGATTATTGTATCCTTCAGATTCATCATATATTGTGCCTTATTATACATGCACTACTCTAATTAAAGTGCCATGGGGGGGTTGATATTTTGCCTTTTTTTTCCATCTTTGTTTCTCCAGTGAGTGTCCCTTCTATGACATTAGCCTCATGACATGTCTGAGATTTATCACATCAGTATGCACAATAGTACTCTTTTGTTCATCTTGATCTTGGTTCCTTGACATATAGTTCTTTTGGCCCACTTTTCCAGTTTTCTATCACCTAACCCTTTTCTGCATTAGGTAGGGTTCTTTTGTTATTTTTGATATTTCCTCAGTTTGATGGAGTGAGCTATGTATTTAGTATTTGCTCCTATGTACTAGGTGGATGAAGTGGTTGGGTACCTATGCATTTTGGTGAGATGTATCATTTACCATATAGACACTCTTCTTTTCATTCCTACTTTGGTTGTAGCCATGTTGGATTGATCAACTCTTTAGGCTTTGGTGTTTTTATGCCATCTGTATCTTCAAGTTGAGTTGTTTTCCTTGTTTTCTTTTTGATTTGAGTAGTATCTTTTAAGAGCACTCAAATAGATTATAGGCTTCTATACCTAGTCAGGTTCTATTTTAGTGGAGTGTCTTTAGATCAACAATTACTTTTGACATAGTTTTACAACTTCTACATCATCTTTTGCTCCTATCTTCTGGGATATCCCCTAGTTTGGAGGCTTCTTCAGTCCTTCACTATTTATTTCATCTTTATTCCCATCTCTTTTTGGAGTAGGGTTTTCCCACATGGTTTTCTCTATTTCTCCTCTTTACAAAGATTTGGTTGTGCTTGGGTACCTCATGAGGCTTTATTGTCAGGTGTTGTGATGTGGAGCCTAATTAGAGTTGGAAGTTTATTTAGCATGGTTTCCCCCTAGATTATTTCTATGGGGGTTTGAGGGCAACACCCCTAGGATGTGGTAAAGAGGAAAAAAATTGTATAAAATGGCTTAGGGTGTAACGCCCCGCCAAGGGATCCAAAAGAAATAACCTAGATTTTTACTAAGTTTGCCAACATTTTTTTTTTAAACAAGAAAGATAACATGTTTTGCAAACATAATAGTTTCAATTTTTAGTTTTGACTATATTTAGGTTTACGTATAATTTCAATTTTGAAGTTTTAAGTGTTGAAGTATGAAAAATATACAACTAAAAGTTTAAGTCCTATTTCAGTTGAACTAGTTCAAGTTTTAGTTTGAAATAGATATACATAACAGTTTAAAGTTTTTGTTTTTGTTCAACTAGTTAAAAACTAGTGACATTCCAATATACCCAGAGCTCCCAATGTAGAAACTCAGGCTCTGATACTAGATGTAATGCCTCGCCAAGGGATCCAAAAGAATTAAACTAAAGTTTTACTAAGTTTTCCAAACAGTTTTTTAAATTAAAAATTAAATACCCGCAACCCCAATAATAATCAATTCATTAAATAATAACAACAATAATTATAATTAACATCTATCAATTAATGTTTATCATCAATTTCAAATTAGCACCATTTATAATCCAAATTACTAAATTTAATAAAAATTATAACTCTTAAAAATTATTTAATAATTAATATTCATTAATTATTAATTAATTAAAACCTCTTAATAAAAATTATTTAACAATTAATATTTATTAATTATTAATTAATTAAACTAATAAATATTAAATGAATTTATTTTATTAAAATTTAATAATATTATATGTTATTAATTTTATTTATAAGTTTATTGAATATTTATTAGTTTAATTAATTAAAATTAATAAATATTAATTGTTAAATAAATTTTATTAAGAGGTTTTAATTAATTAATAATTAATGAATATTAATTATTAAATGATTTTTAAGAGTTATAATTTTTATTAAGTTTAGTAATTTGGATTATAAATGGTGCTAATTGAAAATTAATGATAAACATTAATTGATAGATGTTAATTATAATTATTGTTGTTATTATTTAATGAACTGATTATTATTGGGGTTGCAGGTATTTAATTTTTAATTAAAATAAAAAGTTTGGCAAACTTAGTAAAACTTTAGGTTAATTCTTTTGGATCCCTTGGCGGGGCGTTACATAGGGTAAGAGATTTCATAATATATGGTGATATTGTAGCTTCTTATGATGGTATTGAGCTATAAGGGATTGCAAATTGTAATCACTAGATAATAATAATATTGGACTTGTTGTTGGTGGACGTAGCCTAGGGATTAGGTGAACCATATGTCTTGTGTTCTCTTTTGTGTGATCTATTATTTCTGATATTTGTTATATTTGCATATAACTATTATTTCTGTCCATTGTTGATCCTAACAAGTAGTATTAGAGCCAGACTAGCATCATTTCTTTTAGTTAGACTATCATCATTTATTTAGCTATCCTTTGTATGGTCTCATGGTTTAGTGGGAGTGATAGCAGACAAGGGTAGGCTAAAGGTTGAGAAGTTTAATGGGCAGAACTTTCAATTATGGAAGATTCAAATGGAGGACCACCTTTATCAAAAGGATTCATGCAATCCACTAGAACAAAAAACTAAGAAAGAAGGAATTGTGACAAATGAGGACTGAGAGATTTTAGATAGAAAGACACTTGAAATTATTTGATTATGATTAGCACCATTAGTGACATTTAACATTACAAAAGCAAAGACAATGGAAGAGTTGATGCAAACCCTAGTGAAATTGTATGAAAAGCCCTCCACTTCAAACAAGGTATTTCTCATGAAGTGTTTATTTAATATGAAGATGGAAGAAGGTGGATTTGTTGTAGATCATTTCAATGAGTTTAATAGTGTTACTAGTTAGTTATCTTTTGTGGATATCAATTTTGATGAAGAAATTAGGGCTCTCTTAATTTTGTGTTTTCTGCCTAAAAGTTGGAATGGTTATGAGTAATTCTATTTTTGGATCTAATACCCCAAAGTTTGATGATGTGATTGGTCTTATTCTAAGTGAGGAAACTCGTAGGAAAACCTCAGGTGGATTTACATTAGGAAGTGCTTTGAATGCACAAAGCAGAGACAGAATGACTAAGAGAGGAAATAATTATGGAAATTATGGGAAATCAAGAAGAAAGTCAAACAGAAAGAGGTCTCAATCCAGAGGATTGAGATTGCTAGTATTGTGGAAAACTGAGGCATGAGAAGAAAGATTGCTGGACTCAAAAGAATAATGAAGGAGATAAAAAGAAGGGAGCAAGATGCAAATGTGGTAAGTAGAATTTTTGAAGAATGATGCTTTACTTATTTCTTTAGAAAGTGTTGATGATTCATGAGTTTTAGATTCTGGGGCTTCATTTCATGTTGTAGTCCATAGAGGTTATTTTATTGATTATGTCCAAGGGGATTTTGGGATTTTTTATTTGGGAGATAATGAACCCTGTTAGATTATTGGAAAGGAAAAAGTTATTAAGTTGTAGAATGTGAATCATTGACTACTTAATAAGGTAAGACATGTTCCAAGGCTGAGTATGAATTTAATTTTAGAAGGGCAACTCGGTGATGAGGGATGTTTAGTTAATTTTAATGATATAAATTGAGAATTTTCACAAAGTTCCCTTGTAGTAGAAAAGGGTGTGAAAGTGGACACTTTATATCTTTGTACAAGTCATACTATTCCTTCTACTTTAATTGTTTCAGAGAAAAATGAATGTTCAGGAACAGTTTCTACTTTCAGTAGTAGTTTCTAGGTTTTTAGCTACTCCTTAAGTTTATCTTAAGAGGGGGTGTTAGAGTAATCTGATATTTTCTAATTAAATCTATTCTACCTAAGCTAAACTTTAGACATCTAATAATTAATTCTTTAATTAATTATTATCATGCAACCTAGGTTAGATTCTTGTTAGGGTTTTGATCTCCTTTTATAATGATTGATCTCTCTTTGTACATTCATTTACTTTTAATTATATAAATCTCTCTTTTTTCTCATCAAGAATGTCTCATCTATGAATTTGGAAATTCTAGCCTCCATAGCTTTTGCTTCTCTCTTTCTATGAAAGGTGTTTGTATGCAGGTGATTCTTGGGAGCTATAGGGTTGATCTTTCATCAACTTCAACACTATCATCGTAGAATTTATTGATAAATTTCTAGTAGAATTTATTGATAAATTTCTATTAGACTCTTATGTGGACATGTTAGCCCTTAACCAATATTTGAAAATATGATGCTTTGATATATAGGGTAAATGATTATACCTGATATTAATGGTTACTTATTTACAATGATGATACTTTCATGTGCCTATTTAATGATTATGATTACCTTTGTAAATTACTCTTAGTTAGTAAAGTGAATTTTTTTCTTGATGATATCATATGACACGTCTTTAAATTATGATTATTGTATCTTCATGATGTTGATTTCTTATAGTGAAATTTGATGTTAATTGTATTCATGACTTATTTATGGTACTTACCCCATATTTGCATGTGTATGGTGTGCATGTTTGTTTTATATTTCTATCTGACATGTTTGATGTGGTTAGTGGAGGGAGTTGTAGTCACCTTCTAGTCATGATCTAGATGATGTACCACTCCTTGCCATTTCTTGCTTAGCTTAGATATATATGTACATGCATTCATCTTTTACACAAGTTGTAGGTACCAGGCATCAACTTCCTTGAATTGCTAGGATGAGCACACATGTCTAATCACAATAACTCAATGGTGAGATGGGGAGATAATGTTCAAGTCCAATCTTAACCAAAGCCAAAACACCTGTCCTGTAAAGAGGACTTGTATTTGATTTTCTACCCTTTTTAAACCCATGAGTCTTTCTGCACGTATGTTGTTGATTTTCCTTATGCATCTCTTATAGCTTAACTTTGTGATTCGCTTGGTAGAATGCTTATTTATGTACGATTTAATCATCGATGTTTAAATTATTAAATATTATTTATTTTTTGAAAAGTGAAACAATAAATAAGATTATATTTATTTCTTAGAAATTATTTAAATATATGCTTAATTTAGAAGATTTAATTTAGAGTTCTAAACTAGAAGGTTAAAATAAAATAATTTAAATATTAAATATTGTTTTAGTATAATTATTTAATTAATATTGATTAAAAATAAAGTTACATTTAAATAATGAACTCGAATTATTTTTATTGATTTAAATAATAAATAATTGCTTTTAACATGCTTGCATTAAATAATAAAGTGAGAAAAATTAAATAAAAGAATATTTTAATTAAGATCGAGTTAAATATGCATGAAAATATAACTTAAATAAATTAATGATTTAAAGTTAAAAGGGCTTTGAGTGTGCATGAAAACATTTAATGAATCAAGTTATTTAATATTTAATTAAAAGTAAGTGGCTCTTTATTAAATTAAAAATTAGAAACCCTAGTTAGGGTTAGGGCTCTTTATTGATATTTTTTGGTTATTTTAGAGTTACACACAAGTTTTGAGAGAGAAATTTGGAAATGGAAGGTAAGAATTGTTGAAAGCTTAAGGGTGTTTGGATTGCATGTATTCACTAGATTGTCTAAAATTCCTACTATCAAATTAAGGTAGGGTCTAAGAACTCATTTGTTGAAATTATTTTGGAAGATCTATCTACCTTGTGTGTGTCATATTGTTAATAATTGTTTGTTAAAATTTATAGAATAAAACATGAAGGAAAATTCTAAATGTCAATTAAGAACTAGAATTGATTCATGCTTTGTTGGGAAACCATTGTCAAATGTAAACTATAGAGTCATGCTGCTGGAATTTGATTTAGAAAACCTAGATCTGAGCAACTAGATAAAATTCAACATTAAATTTTAGAGAACAATGATTATTATCAGCTGGGGTTTGAAAGTTATCTAAAAACTTCACTAGAAACCGTTGTAAAGATTCATCAAACAAAACACTTATTTGCCTAAGATTTGAATAGAAATATTGGTTGAAAATCTTTTTGGAAAACAAATACATTCAAGATAAAAAATTAATAAAAATTTATGATTGAATGTTTCAGAAGATCTTGGCCATGTGAAAATAGAAATTCTATACCTATATTCTTGTTTTATTATTATTATTTATTAAATCTAATTTTTATAATAAAAAAATAAAAAAATATTTTTGAATAATAATAATAATATATTAATTCTTAAATTAAATTAATATTACTCATTTATTTGTAAAGTAGATATTAATATGAATGATATCTTAAGTCTAGTTAAACTACTAGTTGTATATAAGTGATTATATATTTATTAATGAAAGTGAGAAATTAATAAATAAATATTTGTAATTTTAATTATGATATTTTCAAAGCAGTTATAGTGGAGTTAACTATATAATCACCTTGTTAAGAATATTTATTATCATGATAGAAATTATAAATAATTTAATTATAATTATAATTTCAAGTTTGAGTTATTTGTAATTACATTATGAATAAAAGGAAAAATATATATTAATATTGGATATAAATAGAAGTCAAATTAATATTTTAGAAATAAAATTATTAATATTTAAATCTTATAATATACAATTTTTATTAATTATTAAATCATTTTTATGATTTAAGATTACTATTGACATGAAATCTTGCACCCTTGCCTAAAGTTTTGACTTAAAGAAAACCTCATGTAACATCAAAACAATCTAAAAAATATGGGAATTTGCAATCAGAGATTGAGTCTCTAGAGAAGGCCAACTTCCTTACTACCAAAGTGCACCTAACTATTTCTTGAGAGGAAAAGGGAGAAGGAATGCATAAAATCAAACTATTTATTATAATCTAAAGTAGGGTGATGTACCAAATAGTATTTTGATCTACTTATTTCCTAATGATTGCACTAATACCCAACAAATTTCACAAGATATACTATTATCCATGTTTCTTCAATCTCAATATCATAGACAAGTCAAGAAGACAACGTAACCATGGAAGGAATACAATAGATTCACTTAACAAATCAGTTATCTGAAATGAATATGATCATATGGTATTACAATTGTTAAAATACATTCAGAAAGTGAGGCCAAATAGAGTGCACAAACTTAACTGATTGAGAATGGATATGATAGAGGTGATTTCTATCAAGTAAAGGACAAAATAATTATAGAGAATCTATGAAAGACCAGAAAAAAGAGATCAATGATCAAATATCAGAGATACAGAACCTTTGAACAACAACAAAACTTGCCTTTATAGAGTGTAGGCATAACCCAGATACAACCTTGAGTTTGTACCACCTTGACCATTCGGTTAGATTTACAAGTGAGAGAAATAACTGAGAATTAGAAGAAAATATGATCATAAAATGTGATTGCTTCTAGACATGATAGAAAGAACAAGAGAAGGCATGCACTCAACCACAAGAGATCAAATTGAAGTAAAAAATGATCATGGAGTGCATTTAAGAGGTATGGAGTGTAGCAATGTTGAAGACATAAAAAAAATGGTTGCAAATTATGAATCATTCTTCTGCTTAACCTTTCCAACTGTTAGTAAGTCAATTGTATTCAACTCTTTTACATGCCAGGTAGCCCTATAATCTTGAAATATTCTACCACCTCACCCAACTTTCTTCTTTTATTTTGTCTTATGTCTGCTAAGTGTTTCACGGCTTTGCGACTTATTTCCTTCATTAGATGTCTGACCATGTGAAGCTATGATATTGACCATTCACACCATCATCATAGTGATATTAGGTTGGCATAAAATGTATGCAACCCTACAAAGTTGTAAACTTTAACTGCTAGAGATGCCTTTTGTACGATTGCAAGTTAAAGCATGACTGCATCTTGGACACCTGCGACTGTGTGAAGACAAACCTTGAACCATGATCACTCCATCATGACTGTCATCTACTCCTTTCCATTGACTATTGTGACTATGCAAAGCTATCATACTAATTGCATTCACACCATCGCAACTTAAATATTAACTTTGATGCTAATCCTATGAATGTGTGATCAAAGAAATCGCTGTATCATAGCCTAAACTCTAGTTAACCCTTAACCTCTTGTAATAGTGTAAACAAGGCCATTTTGCAGCATCACCAATTGAATCATTAACCCAACTTTTAACTCTGTGAACAAACAATGAAGGGAATTTGTTGTCTTGCAATCTTCACCTTAGGTTATGTTTGATTCTCTACGATGGTGCAAAAGCACATGAAATTTGATTGCAGGAGTTAGACTTCACACGGTCGCAGCCCAATTTTTATTGAACTCAAAATTTCCTATGATCATGTGATTGGGTTAATCACTCCATCACAACTAAAATATGAATGTCAGTCATTTGAGCCGTAAAACTATGCTAACATTATGCTTGACTATTTCGTGCATTTGTAACCTCCTTGATGGTTAAGTTCTAACTACCTAAAACTAGGTGAAGAGGGATAATTGCATCGTCATAGCTTGAAATGCCTCCTTTGATATGAAAGTTATAAGGCTTAGGGATATATAAAAGAAAATTCAAAGAATTTTGTTGTATCCTCATTGGCTTGCATGACAATAAATGAATGGGTTAAATGAACATGATCATGATTTTCACCCTAGATAATTTAGAAATTAGGAAGGGGGCAGAAATGATTAACATTTATGGCAACTCAGAGGGGATGATTTCTGTTAAGCATGGACTAGTGGCCTTGAGAAATCCATTAGGCCAGAGTCACAAAAATGAACCCTATATGCTATCTAAAACTTCAGAAAATTATGCCTCTTTTGCAAATCAAAACTTCAAAATTATTCTATCTCCTATAGAGAAATCATATGCCTATGTGCTTATTAGAAAGTAGGAAACTACTCTACTATATATAGGAAACCTTTTAACTTCCTCTAGAAGAAAATTTAAGGTGAATTCCATTATCTAGAATTGGTAGAACATCACCATCAAGCATGAATAGCTGAAAATCATTGGCCTCCTTACAACTAGTGATAACATATAGCCCAATCCATATAGCATCAAATTTGGAGTGCCTGCCAAGTTTAGTTCTACCTGCATCTCATTTGAGAACAAGGACTCCTTTAAAAAATCTAGTTGTAGCTTTCTTGTCAAAACATATTTTGACCTATTGCTAATGTGTCTCAAGTGTTTGCATAGCTTGTTGTCTCTTCTCCTCTAATTGCATCAGTTTTGCTAATCTGACTGTCATAGCATCATTCTTTGCTAGCTCCAACTAATGAGCCAACTCAAAAGAGAGAAACTCTAGTGAGATAGGAAGCCTAGCTTCCCTTCCATATACCAATATAAAAGGTGGGTTCCTTATTGCTCTCTTAGGTATAATTCTATTAGCCTAGAGGATAGTTTTCAACTTAGTATGCTAACACCTTTGGTTATCTTTGATTGTCCTCCTTATTATTCTGATGAGGTTCTTGTTGGAGGATTCGGTCAGAACATTCCCTTGCAGATAATAATTTGAGGAAGTGCTCAAATATATTCCATGTTCTAGAGCTCAAGAGCATATATGATTTCCAACAAAAGATTTGGCATTGCCAGACATGATGGTTGAAGGAACACCAAATTTGGTCACAATTCAATCAAGGAACTCAACCATTGAAGCCTCTATTACATCTCTTAGAGCTACTACTTTTGTCCATCTTGTGAAGTAATTTGTGGCTGCCAAGATCTGTTTGTGACCAACACTAGAGGGTGGGTTTATTGGACCAATAAATCCCAAACCCCATTGAGAAAAGGGTTGGTCAACTTGAATAGGATGGAGAGGGAGAGTAGCCAATCTTTTCTTTCCTAAGAAAAATGCACATTTTTCACATCTCCTTACATGTCTATGACAATCATTAAATATGGTTGGCCAATAATAACCAACCCTCATTATCTTCACAACACTAATCCTAGCTAAGAAATGACCACTAGTAGGGCCATCATGGAACCCCTTTAACAACCTACTGATATGATTAGTTTGGATACACCTTAACAAGACTCCATTGGAATCCTTTATGAATATTATTCCATCCACCAAGACATAAGGAATAGACCATAACCTGAATTGTCTTCTCTTGGCTCTGTCTAGGCCTTGGGGATATATTCCTTCCATCAAGAAGGTAGTCATATCATGCAACCAATCATTCTAATCTTTATTCTCTATTGGTTTCTCACCTTGTATTAAGAGGGCAATGTCTTCAAGTGTCTCAAAAGTTGAAGACATCTACTCACATAATCTCTTGCCTCTCACAAGCTTGGTGATCTTGATATCAATGTCATATTCCATGAACTTGGTAATCAATCCAACTCTTTTTTCATTTATATCTTTATTCAAGAGGAACTCTTTCACACTTGCATGTGGGACCAAGAGCCAAATCTTGTTATGAGTTTGAAGATGCCTAAATTTTTTGGGACTACTTACAATAGAAAAAACTTGCTTCTCTACATAGCTATGTCTTCTCTCATAATATTTAAGCCCTTCACTAAAGAAAGGAATGGGCTGTTCTAAATTATCTTCATTTAGTTGTGTTAGAACAACTGATACACTTGACTCTCCTCTATAAGAGTAGAGGATGAAATATCTATCAAACTTAGGATTGATAAGAGTGGGAGCAGATGCACTTGATCTCTTGATGTCCTCAAAATTATCCTTCCCTTCTTTGGTCCAAGTGAACATCATATTCTTCTTCAACATGGCTATGAGAGGCCTCAAATGGAAGCAATATTAGAGATGAACCTTCTTAAAAAGTTGATCCTACCAAGAAAACTCTACAATCCTTTTTTATGATTAGGAAGTGGAAGAGAAAGAATTTCTTTCACCCTCTTTGGATCTATGGCTAGTCCATCTCTTGATACAATGTGTCATAAGAGCTTCCCCTGATCAATGGAAAATATACACTTTTTGGGATTTAGAGACACACCATATTCTCTATATCTGATGAATACCAACCTCAAATGATCAAAGTTATCTGCAACATGTCTTAGAAAGATAGTTATATCATCAAGATATACTAGTACAAAGTTTTCCAGCACAACTTTGAAGGCCATCTCCTTTGCCTTTTGAAATCTAGCACATATATTAGTTAGTCTAAATGGAATTTTACAATAGACATAGGTACCCCATTTGGTAGTGAAGGTTGTTTTATAACTGTCTGACTCTTGGACTAACACCTGATTATAGCCTAAAAAACCATCTAAGAAATAAAACCTCTTAGAATGTTAACCTTGAATAGGATTTATTCCATGGAAGGAAGGGGATGGTGATCTTTAAGAGAAGCCTTTTTAAGGTTTCTAAAATCTACACATAGTCTAATCTCTCCATTCTTCTTCCTAATAGGCACAAGATTAGCTACCCATGAGGAGTGTTTAATAGGAAAAACAATATTAGCCCATATGAGCTTGGATAGTTCATTCCTCATTAAAGGTTCAATCTTAGGGTTAACTAGCCTCTATTTTTGTCTATTAGGTTTTGCATCATGATTTAAATCTATAGTATGCTAGAATAAGCTTTGGTAAAAACCCTTTAAGTCTTCATATCTCCAAGAAATAACATCATTGAATTCTTAACATAAATTAATGAAAACTTCTTGTTTAGTCTCAATATATGCCTTTCCCAAATTAAGAGTCTTTTCATTAGCAATGGTGATAGGTGTGTAGTCATCCTTCCTTACAGTCAAGTTTGAACCTTTTCTCCTTGCTTGATCATCAGAATTGAAAATGCCCTCCAAAGTGACTAGACATTTAGGAAATTTTTTAGAATTGAGATTCATAATCTGCTCCCCATAATGACTATACAGTTTGGACTAATTTCTAGCAGAGAATTCTACCTCATGTTCTAGGAAATTGATAATTTGCAAGTTAGAATAAAAAACTTACCAATTAGTGCAATTATCTGGGATAGTAGGCCTCACAACAATTCTAATTTGTTGTTCCTTTTCATCAGTAACATGCTCTGGTATATCATGATAAGCACCAATTGATGCAAGCCTATCAGCATGCTTGTTCTTATTTCTAGGAACACTCTAAATGTTGAAAGCTTGGAACCCTTCAAGTAGGTCCCAAACTTTATGCTTGTATGACTTGAGAAGGTTGTTCTTTGTGACATTCTAATTCATGACTTGATTCACAACCAACTCACTATCCCCAAACACCTTTAAGATCTTAATATCTCTCCTCTATGCCAGTTGGAGACCTTGGATCAGGGATTCATATTCTGCCACATTATTAGTGCAGCTGAATTGGAGTCTATATGAAAAGTAATATTTTTATGGAAATTAGGTGAAACAAGCATTAGACCAGCACCTAAGCCATTCTTGTTCCTTGATCCATCAAAGAACATATTCCACAATCTACTTGCATCTTCCTTTTCTTTTATGAGATTGGGGATAGGAGCATCCTCCTCAAACATGCAATAAGTTCCAAGACTTGTCTCCTCAACCTCTTTTATTGGTTCAAATTGATAAGCAATAGCCCACTAATCCAAAAGGTTATAATCATGTACCTTTTCCAAAGAAGTGGAAAGCTCATGTGTTATGTACTCATCATCTATCTCATGAATTGCATAGTTCATGTTTATAGGACTAGGTGTGTAGGTCTCTATGTGATTAATGTCTAGAGGTTCTACCCTTAAAGAAGCTCTTGTCCCATATCTTGTTCTAAATAACATGTAGGAACAATCTGGTGTAATGTGACCACCTATTTGTGTAGTGAAGTCTCTAGACAAATAGATGGAAAAATATGGCTTGACTTCAACTACTGATATGTCTTGAGTAACAGTACAACTGGGGAATGCATGCAATGACATTTCCACATTTTTTAGGACTCCTACTATTTTGACAAAGCTACCATCTAATTTGAGTACATCCTTAACTATTGGCTCAAATTTAATGCCAAGGAGGTCAGCAATACACTTTGGCATTACTGAACTATTAGCACTGTAATCTATCATGCAGTTATGAACCAACTTATCGCCTATACTCAAAGAGACATAAAAAGGAGGAGGCCTATTTTTATTACTTGTATCTCCTTCCTTTATTGGCTACACTAGGCTTGTTGCACCATCATCTCTAACTAATTGATTTGTCACCTTTATACTTTTCAGCTCCTATTGCAATAATTCCAACTGTGATGGCATAGTGACAACAACATCCCACATAAGAACACTAAAATTTGCCTTCTTCATTTGGTCCACAATGTTGAGAGGAGTACCAAATATTTTGACTAGAGCCTTGGGGGTTATGGGAACTAATGACTAAATTTGAGCAGTCTGGGGTTCAATAGACTTCCCTTTGCTATTTATATCTTGTTTCTAGAAGTGGGCAATGTTTAAGTATGCATTTGTGATTGGAATATGGGGAGCAGTGCCAAAATTTGAAGCTTGATTTGGTGGAGGAGATATGTCATTCTTAGTAGCTCTTCTTTTGCTTTTAGTATGGTGAGCTATGGCATCATGGCTAGCATGACAATGTTCTTCTAGCTGATGGTTCATAAAAGAATAATCACCTTGTTGCTGTAGATGAGAAGCATTAGTAGGCTGAATAGCATTATGTTGTTGTCCTACTACTTTCTCTTGTATAGTTACTACTTGGAATGATTGTACCTTCTGGCACATACAATACCCATATGAATAATTACAAGAGAGACATAAATCTTGATCTTGAGAAAGATTGTTTTGAGGAACTAAAGCCCTATTCGGGTTTGTGTTTGCATTTGAAGGGGCATTACCTATAGGCCTATTTCAGTTATGTGGGACATGGCCCTAACCTTGATTTGGTGGCCTATATGTGGGGTTTTGGTAATGAAACTGAAAAGACCTCCTATTTTGAGCCTGTTGCCTTTCCACGGTCACCACCTTGTTGTTCATCTTTTGCACCACTCAGAGGTTATCTTGTAGCTTCCTTTCCATATCTATACTTTGATCCTAAAGCTTTTTGTCTATATTTTTCATTAGATCCTACATCATGTCTTTTAACTCTCCTTGCTCATTGGAAGATGTAGAGACTATTAGAGTTATAACAAGAGTTTGACTTGTGGATGTAATAGTAATAGGGGCTACTTTAGGCTGATGAGTAGGCATGTTTGGAAAAAAGGCATTGGAGGCCTTGGAGATAACTTTCCTCCTTCTATCAAGATGTTTTCTGATCTTATAACAATTTCATATGCATAAGGTAAAGTATCTCCTCCCATGGTTTGCAGTATAGTAGCAATATCACTATTAAGAGGTATAAGGTAATGCAATAAATCATTACCAGGGGTAGAATTTATTGCAGTAGGTATTCTATCCCATGTTTTCTAAAATCTATAGTTAAAATCAATCATATATTCATGGGGTGCTCTCTTAATGGTGGTTAGCTTCTCAAAGAGTGATAGGTGATCACTCTTATCTTTGAAGTGTGTACATAATCCTTCTCCTAGCCCATCCCAATCAGTAATAGAGTTATGTGTAAAACTTCTATACCACTATAAGGCTTTTCCATTTAGAGATGAAGATAACAATCTAAAAACAACATCATCTTCTATAACACCATGTATATTATAGATATTTGAAATATATTGAATACTATCTATATGAGAAATGGAGGTTTCACCATTAAAATCAGGTAGGCTTTTAAGAGTAGCTACTGGGATATCATGTCTTTGAGCTAGAATGAGAGGACTCCCACTATTTGAGGTGGTTAAAAATTGATTTCTAGGGAGATCCATATAGAATAATGATCTATTCAAATGGATAGATGGTACCCTAGGCTATGATCTATCAATAGGAGGAGTAGAAAGAGATCTTGTAGGTGTATGTGCTACCACTAAACTCCTAACTAGTGATAGAGAGAGTCTAGTTATCTTTCTTCTAGGATTTGAAAATGAAAGTTCAATACATTGGAAAGCACCTCTAGAAGATTCCCTTGTTTGAGCTTTGGGCATGAATCACAACAAATCTAGTCTGAAACCAAGATGTAGAAGTAGAGTCACCAAGTCTTGATTGTGAGACTTTTGACGGCCTTGAATGTTGAGAGCAACATTATCTCCTTAGCATTGATTTGAAGATATTTTCTTGACAGCAACAAACTAGTGGATTTAAAAAATGCTTCAATGTGGTCCCACTAGGCATGCCAAAAACTATTGACACAAAAGTTTGCACCCTTGCCTAAAGTTTTGACCTAAAGGAAACCTCATATAACATGGAAACAATCTCAAAAGTGTGGGATTTTTCAATCAAAGATTGAGTCTCTGGAGAAGGCGAACTTCCTTACTATCAAGGATCACCTAACTATTTCTTTAGAGGAAAAGGGAGAAGGAATGCATAAAAGAAAACTACTTATTCTAATCTAAAGGGGGGTGATGCACCAAATAGTATTTTGATCTACTTCTTTCCTAATTAATGCACTAGAATCCAATGGATTTCACAAGATATACCATTATCTGTGTTTCTTCAATCTCAGTATCATAGACAAGTCAAGAAGATAACATAACCATAGAAGGAATACAATAGATTCACTTAATAGATAAGTTATTTGAAATGACCATAACCATATGGTATAACAATTTTCAAAATACATTCAAAAAGTGAGGCCAAACATAGTACAAAAACTTAACTAATTGAGAATGGATATGACAAAGTTGATTTCTATTGAATAAAAGATAGAATAATTACAAAGAATCTGTGAAAGACCAGAAAAGAGAGATCGATGATCAAATATCCAAGATAAAGATCCTTTGAACAACAACAAAACTTGCCTTTATAGAGTGTAGGAATAACCTAGACACAACCTTGAGTTTGAACCACCTTGACCATGTGGTTAGATTTACAAGTGAGAATAATAAAGTTAAGAATGAGAAGAAAATTTGATCACGAAATGTGATTGCTTTTGGACATGACAAAGAACAAGAGAAGGCACACACTCAGCCCCAAGAGATCAAATCAAAGGAAAAATTATCATGGAGTGCATTTAAGAGGCATGGAGTGTGGTAGAATTGAAGACATAAAAAAATGGTTCTAGATAATGAATTATTCTTCTCCTTAACCTTTCCAATTGCTGCATCAATTTCATTTACGTTGTGCTAGATTAACCATGTTATCAAGTCAACTGTATTCAACTCTTTTACTTGCCATGTGGCCCTATAACCTTGAAATATTCTGCCACCTCACTCAACTTTCTTCTTTTATGTTTTCTTACGCATGCTAAGTGTTTTGCAGCTTTGTAACTTATTTCCTTCATTAGAGGTGTGACCCTGTGAAGCTGTGATATTGACCATTCACACCATCGCCGTAGTGATCTTAGGTTGGCATCAAATGTTTGTGAACCTACAAAGTTGTGAAATTTAACTTCTAGTGATTCATTTTTCTCAATCACAACTTAAAGCTTGACTACATCTTGGACACCAATGACCATGCAAAGACAAACTTTGAACCATGATCACTCCATCGTAATTGTCATTTTCTCCTTTCTACTAACCACTATGAGCATGCAAAGCTATCATACTGAATGCTATTGCACCATCATGAATTAAATATTAACTTTGATGCTAACCCTATGAATGAGAAACTAAAGTAATTGTTGCATTGTAGCCTAAATTTTGGTTAACTCTTAACCTCTTATGACAATGCAAACAAAGCCATCTCATAACATCACCACTTGAATCATTAAACCAACTTTTAACTTTGTGAATAAGCGATGAAGAGAATTTTCTATCTCACAATCTTGACCTTAGGTTAGGTTAAACCTCTGCAATGGTGTGAAAACACATGAAATTTGACTAATAGAGTTAGACTTTGCACGGTCATAGCCCAATTTTGCTTGAACTCAAAATTGCCTGCAATCATGTGATTGGGTTAATTACTTCATTGTAACTAAAATATGAATGTTGGTCCTTTGAGTTACAAAACTGCACTAATGTTGAGCTTGATTGTGTTGTGCATTTCTAGCCTCCTTAATGGTTAAGTCTTAACTTCCTGCAACTGAGTGAAGAGGGATAATCGTATCATCACATCTTGAAATGCCTCCTTTGATATGAAAGTTATAAGGCTTAGGGATCTATAAAAGAAAAGTCAAAGATTCTTTTCGTATCCCTATTGGCTTTCTTGGCAATGAATGAATGGGTCAAATGAACGTGATCATGATTGTCAACCTAGGTAATTGAAAAATTAGGAAGGGGGTAGAAATGGTTGATAATTACTCAAATTAATAACATATGATAATATTGAATGGCATTTTATATGCACAAAAAGATTTGACATTCAAATACTTATTTATTTAAATAAGTATATTAACTTAACAATGTATGTAAATGATTATATTCTTACCTTATTATTCAACACGTCCTTATGGCTCAATCTAACTATAGAAAGTCATGGAATTAAATCATATAGCTTAAAAACTATGTGTTTTCTTATATTCTCTTTATAGTCTTTTGATGTTTATTCCCATGATGGTTTTCTTTGTAGATTATTTAGTTGGCCAAACTAGAATGTGCACTAGAGGCTTTTAACATTTCTTTATGATGTTTATTTGACTGGATGTCATGATGTATTTTATGATTCAAGTTGAGATTTATTATATGAGATTTATGAGAACTTTAGTTTTGAGAACCAATGTTATTTTTGGGTTGTCTATTAGGGAAGAAAATTTGATCATTATGAATTTTGTGGTATGAGATACAATTATGGTTTGTGAGCTTTGGGAAGGTTTTCTAGGTACATTTCTGTGGGAGTGGCTTAGAATGGGGGTCAGAGCCCAAAGTGGCTGTAAGGATAACTCATTGTAAGTTGTGTAATAAGTGATAACATAGTAATTAAAATATTTAGACACACATTAAACATATAAGTTAGAGATTTTTTCTTGCCTATGCCTTAAGTTCTTGTATAGGCTAAGGATATGAATGGGATAATGCCCAATGAGAGGAATGACTAGTGTTCCTAATCTTCATGGGAGGCTATTCTAGTTTCGCATGTGTCACATTGAGGGTCTAGGGTCTAGAGTGACCAGTCCGGTTAGTCTAGGGTAACTCAATATCAGTAAGAGACCAGTTTAGGATAACTCACGTAGTTTGACCATTTGATGAAACTCCCTAGTATGTAGCTTGAGTCTCCTTCATGGTTTTTATATTTTCCTCTGGTGGTGTACTTGTTAGATGATTTTATTGTGGGTTATTGCACATTGGTTGGATGTCTTACATCATTGATGGTTGACTTTTATTGATGAGTTTTAGTTATTTATTGGTTGTGCATCTATTGTTGAAGTTATTGATTGAGGATATACTCTCTTTGATGACAATTGTTATTTGTTAGTTATTGTTCTTTTGACATTTAGTACTTTGTTTGGAAATGGTTAATCTTTCAATGTTGTATTTATTTATTTTTTATACTTGAATTATACTTGGTATCTATATGTTGACTTTAGAATGTGTTGTTGGTATTGGATTGAGTCTCCTTTTGATTTTGATTATCTTTTTTTATTGAGTATTTTGTGTTACCCTTGAGGTAGAATTGGCCATCATGATTCCTTACCTAGGATTATTTTATGGTTTGATTATCCATTTGTGGATCATTCATTATATTCCTTGTATGGTAGGAGTGGAAGCCTCACTAGCTAACCATGTGGTTGGGAGGTAGTGACTTCTTAACATTTCAGTCCCCCTTAGTTTGACACATGTTGGATGCTAGTGGGTGCAGTTGTACCATTATCATTCTTCTTCCTATCTTAGAGACTTCTTTTTGGTTTATGTATATATGTTATCATGTATCTTGTATTTTGATGTACTTGTATTTATTCTCTCATACCCAGTGACATGTGTAGTGGATATTATTCATTAGATGCATTTCATTATATCAGTTATATTTATGCATTAGCTTACGAGATGGTGTATCTTGTTATTTGTTTATGTTCATGAGACAATGTACTTGAGACTTAAATTAGTTATACAAACTTCTTAATGTGACTCAATGTGAAGGAATTCTTGAGGAATTGAAACTATGTAATTACTTGTGTGTACTTGATGTGTATGTAGTTCAACAAAAATTGTAACATGTTAGGTTTATTTCTCTTAGGTTTTCGAGTGGGGTGTTACAAAGAATGTCTCATCCTTGGATTTGAGAATTCCAACCTCCATAGCTGGTGAGGGTACAACCCAAGGAAAAATGAACACAATGGGAAAAGGAGAATCTAATTATTAGAAATAATATTCTACTACATTCACTAAAGAAAAAATAGACTCAACTACATTCCCTATGGGCTTACAATGTTATTAGATTCTAGAGAAAAAACCCTTCTCATAATACCCTCTCCCAAACTCCACAAGAATTATCTTCACAATGTAAGAAATGACCTTAAGTAACCCCAATCAGGTTAAGGGTTAGGAATAAATTTTAGAATATTTAATTTGGAATCCACTGCCAAAGAATAAGGTTGTATAAGACAAGTGAGAAGTCAGTGCAAAATTAGAAGAATCCAAAAATGGTAGTCCAACTTTTAGGAGGCATAATTTTGATCTAGGAATCCAATTGACAAACTATTTATATTTTAAGAAATAGCTCCAAGTTATCTATAACCCAATGGGAAATCATAGGTCATCCCCCATTTTCAAGCCCATACAAGGCCACTTAGTGCCTCAAATCTGACTTTGAAGTATTTTTAGGGGGTCTCCAGGAGCTTTAAAATGCAATAACTTTCAAACTATAAAGACTTTTGATCTAATTCTTTTTCTAGAATAATTTAAACTAAAAATAAAATAATAAATCCAACTTAAACCCTATAACTCATCATAATTATGGATCAAGTACAAAATAAACTATTTTGTACACTAGTACATATCCCAAGGTGCTCAAAAACACTAACCCAGAAAACCAATAGTGGAACTATGAGAGTTGGAATCTCTATTTAGCCCAAATGGGTATCCAGAAATACAAACACATTAAATAAAAACTAACACTAAGTATATTTTTTGGTGATACAAAATTACCCTTGCACCACTGGATGCTTCTACATCAATAGCTTTTGCTCATCTCTTTCAATGACAGGTGCTTGCATGTAGGTAATTCTTGGGAGTTGTGGGTTGATCTTTCATCAACTTCAACAAATAATTGGATTTATATCGTATTTCAATTTAAGTAAGTATTTTTAGTTTCTAAATTAGTTTGGCTTTTTGCAAGGATGTATTTATGTGGATATTCAATATGTGGTTAATATATTATCTTTCATTCTATTTTGAAAGATTTTCAGATACCCATTTTTATTTAAATTTGTTTTTGTGGGGATACATTTGTCTATATGTATTAGTGTCTATATGCAAGTTTAATTTAACTTTTTTTTTAGTTCCATTCTATTTATGAAGGTTTTTCTATACATACTTTAGATTTTTAAAAAAATCATTGGGATGTATTTTTCTATATATGTAACTTATTTTAATTCTTTTTAAAATGATTTTTATACATTATGTTAAGATGTGCAATTTAAATGACAATATGATAGAATCGTTTGATTTAATGACATTGAAAGGAAAAATATTTAAAACTGGCATTTGTTCTCCAGATAAAAGACACCCAAATTTAAAATATATATTATTATCTTCAAATTATACTATTATAAAGTAACATGATATATTATTCTTTCATTTCTATGGTTCTTTTTTAGTTGAAAAACTCATTTTCTTTTTGGGGGATGTATTTATTACAATGCATGTTTTCTATTCCTTCATGCTCCTCAATTTGTGGAAATCTCTAACATACAAATAAACACTAGAGGTAGACTATCCTTACATACATGTCTCTTTTTATTAGATCATTTGTATTCAAAAAATAAATCTAATAGTGTAAGTCAAGAGTACCATGCTTTAATATATGGCCAAGTGGACATATAGTAAGATATGTAGCAATAAAGCTTATGCTTGAACCAAAATATATGATTAACTTAAGATGTGAAATGTCACCCATTTAGTTATATGGGAATTTCTCATATTATAGGACATTTTATTCAATTCATCCTCTATAAAAATAATAATTCCTTTAAGGCTAACAATTTGAAACTATTGGAAACTTTAGTGTCCTCCATAGAAAAATTCCAATCATGTGCATTAACATGATTTCCTATATGTTGTCAAGAAAGTGATCTAAATAATATAACAAAAAGAAGCCATTGAGGAATGACTAAAACATATAGAGGAGAAAATAAATTTCTAAGAGAGCATGGACATCATATAAATGATTAAAAGAGAGCAAGGGAATAACAAGTTATCCATAAATTTACTATAGGTATTGATTGGAAAATAACGAGTTTATCAAATATGTTGTTTAGTGTAATAAATACTTTTATTTCTTCCTCTTCTAAAGGGTTCACATGGTATTAGAATAAAACCCACCATTAATCAATGATAGAAATGTACAAAGATTATGAGGGGTTTAAACATATGTTCATTAGGCAGGTAAGTCCACCAAGATGGTGTGCAAAAAGGGGGTATAAGTGGTCACTTTATCTTCTTCTTTTTTTATTAAAAGAATTAGGTAAACCTGAACTTCAAAGAGAAATCCATGGGTCATGCAGTCAAAATTAGGAGTTTTGTAAAGAATTAGAATTGTAATACTCTGAGTCTAGTTTCTAAACTACTTAAGTTTAAAAAAAATAGATAATGTTTAGAGGGCCAAACCCACTATGGATGAAAATTTATTATTAACTTTCTTAGAAAAACTTAAAATAGTTGTTCTCATGCTTCACAAAATATATAATTAGATTTAGTATTTTTCAAAACCCTTTGGTAGGATAATAGGTAAGTGTCATATCTAGAAGTAATGAATTTTTTAGTAATTTCCCATTTAGTAAAATTTTTAATAATTTTTTGAAGTGATCACATCCTAAAAATTAAGCACTTATTTGTGTGATGTGCATAACTTGCATCAAAATAAAAAAAAGTAAAATTTCAAAAAAATGTCTATAGAATTAGGTGTACAACAATTATATGTAATATTTGTGAATTTGTTCAAGTAGATCAAAGGTTATTAAGAAAATGGTAGACATGTGTCTTTGAGGAATGTCTAGACACTGGTGTTGTCCAAAAATTGAAGATTATTGCTTTATGGAGGAGTAAACAAGATAAACAAGAAACTTATGGTTGGGGGGGGGGGGGGGGGGGGTGAGTGAATCAAAATCTTTAACACTTTCTAACTTTTTACCAATTCATTTACACCTATCAATAACTTGTGTATGTAAAACTTGTAATGTAGACCTACTGTGACATATAAATATGATCAATTACATGCATGAAAATAAAACACATAAACCAATAATTTTTACCTAGAAACCCTCCAAGGTGAAGGTAAAACTGCCAGATGGGAATAACACCCACAAATCTTCACTACTATAGTAATAAAGTTAACCAATTAAGGTTACAATGTTTGACCATAAAATATGATCTACCTTGTGAGAAGTTCTCCCTGTTAAAGGCTTAAGAGATTGTTAGGTTTCATCTTGTTAGAGGGTTTTACACTTATAACTAAGGAATCTTTTACGATATTTACATAGATATGTTAAGACCACTCTATTAAGAGATTTATCTTGATTGAAGTCTGTTAAAATTGATTTAGTACCTAACTCTCCATTTTCTTTGCAAGCTGATTTCAAGTCTTCTCCTTGCTAACCAATCCTCTCCTTTGATCTGATATCACTTTTCTTTCCCTTTCACTTCACTACCATGACTAGGTTACTTTTTCTATTAGATTATAACATAATCCTTCACTGACTTCTAATCTACTTTCAAACCTTCTTGTTTGCATGCATTAACCTCTATACCTTTGCTCTTACTTAGTATGCTTACAATCTAGGCTAAGATCATCACTATTTAAAGTGATTTATAAGCCTTTTTTTAGATGGTTCCATATTTTGCATCTTCATCTTGATCTTATAACACAAAACATAGGGGTTTGTGATCTACATCATGTAAATATTCTATAACAACCTCTCCAAAACTTCAATATTCCTTCCAAGTTGTCTCAATAAACATTTTTGCTCAAACTTTATTCCATTCCTAAATTTTATGTATACTCTGCATTGCTTAGTCTCTACTATTTTGTGATGCTCAATATTAGTATTTCTAAATTTGTATTATCCTTTTGATGCTTGACATGTATTGTGCATGATGCATACTATATAACTCGACACTTTTGTACTTGGAACTTTCTCAGTTGCTGATCACTTGCTTAGTCACTGATGAGATCAACTCATATAGAAAATAATCCATGACCAAAAAATTACTCAGCTCCTATAGAGCTCAATACATGCTTATGTACATGAATCAACCTATATAGAGTGTCACAGTTGCAGTGATGACCATCCAAGTCTGCCTTGTAAATGAATAAGTGGTTGACATTAATAGACAACAATGGTTAGAGATACCAATGATCTCCCCCTTTGACATTAGTGGAAAAAATACTTTGTCATATTTACATCACTTTGGCATATTTACATCTATACCATGAAATCTAATAAATGAGCTCCCCCCCAACCCCCCAAAGTTTTATGACTTATAAAAATGAATAAACAATGCAAAAATTGAATAAAAAACCCATTTCACCTTTATTCAAATCTATATTTCAACTATATTTTCCCTTTGTTGACTCTATTTTCCCCTTGTTTTTGAACACTATATGTCACTATTGCTAGGGTTTAATAGGTGAAACTAATCTGTATTGTTCAATGAATTTCTTGTGAACTTTGGTAATCATGGACAATGCATGATCCCAAGTGGTTCTTGTTGCCTCCAAAATGTGATTTTGCAAGTGAAGACTTGTAACCAAATCAATTAAACTATCAACCACTAATAAATTGTGATCATCTATGATAAGATCTAGGGCTATTTTCAATTCTCCTTGCATAACCTCCAAATGAGATATCATCATCACTTGAATAGAGATCAATTTGGGTCTCATATTATAGTCAGCTACCTGAAGCTCAACCAATGTCCCTTGAACATTCATTATATTATTGTAGTGATCTATGCTAGATCTTGTTGACTTTGAGATAATATTGTTGGATTTATTCATCTCAAACCAAATTGTATTGATTTGTTCCAGAATATTGTGAGTAAATATTGGCACATATGAAAATATTGTGTACAAATGTTTGTAACTTCTAAATTAATTCAACCATAACCTGTGCTTTCTCTTGTAGTAGCACTTTATGCTCAACAATAGTTATGGAAACTTTTTCCACAACCTTGGTCTCAAATCTTCTTGCTGACTAATCTATTATCTTCTCATTTGACTCCATATTTCTAGCATTTACTTGTTCAATTATATATACAAGGTGGTTTATGATTGGTAGATCTTCATCAAAATTTTAAATGTCAAAAGCATCAACAAAAGTATGCTTTACATCATGTTGTACCTATTTCTGCTTGTGCTCTCTTTCGAGCTCTTCTTATTTCTTCTTCTTCATATAAATTTCTTGTAGAAAAATAGTTTTCTCCAAGCTGAGATTTTCTAGATCCAATTGTGGAATCTCAATGATTTCATCTAGACTAACATCAATATCTAGTGAAACATCTTTTATTGCTTTTGGTGCAAGAGCACCTTGGGGTAAGAAAAAACCCTAACATAGTTTTCACTTGTGAATGGTCTATCTAACCATCTAGTGAATAATGTCAAAGAATAAAGTCCCATGGTAGGTTTAGAAGGTGTGGTTAAGTAGGATTTAAGTTAGTTATGTTAGAAAACCAGGTCCTGATAAGCCTAGAAATGCTCAAATTGTGCTAAAGAGAAAAATATGGAAAATAACTCAAAATGAGGTAAGGAATGATTTGAAGTAGTATTTAGGTGTTCTTGTAACATTTAAAGAGGTTTTAAATTAAAATAGATTGGTTTGGAAAGGCAAGAAGCCATATTGCAAAAAGTTGTCAAATTGCTCATTGACAACTTTGCAATGTTTGCAAAAGTTGCAATGATAATTTTTGCACTTTTTTTGGGAAAAAGAAAGAGGGGAGGTTGTAAATAGAACCAAGGGAAAAGGTAGTTATGGGAGGCTATATAAACATGAAATAAATCCTTTCAAGGGGTTGGTTATGCATTTTGTACAGACAACACGTGTGTAGGAGCATTTTTTTGTCAGAAAATGAATTTTGGAGGATTGAATAAAGAAGCTTGATTGTTTTAATTGTTGTTTTGAATGGAATAGAAACTTATGATCATGTTTTAATCATTTACATTATTTTTTTGATCTTTGGTTATCATTTAACTAGGTTTACAAAATTAGTTAGATTCTTCATTCTTGTTGTCTAATTTTGATAGGGTTTCATTAAAATGATCAAAGCTTGAGTTTCTGATGCATTGTGTCCCCATCAAGTGGTATCAGAAGGAGAAGCTCGAGGAGTAGAAGCTTGAGAAGTGGAAGCTCGAGAAGGAGAAGCTCGAGAAGGAGAAGCTGTGAAAGGTGAAAGCTTTGGAAGGAAAAGCTTCAAGGTGTGAAAGAGAGGAGGAAGTGAAGAGTGAGTTTTCTTGAGTGTGTAGACAGAGTGCCGAATGTGAGGCAGTTTGCACCAGGACCTTGAGTTGGGTGAAGATTGTTAAGAAGTTCTTGATTGTGTAGATAGATCGCTGATTGTGAGGCAGTTTGCACAAGTTTCTTATGTTGCACTAGATTTGTCTTCTAAAGACTTGATTATGGAGAAGAGAAAGAAGAATATGACTTTTGTGATTGGATGGATTCTAAGGATTCCTAGACTTGAGAAATTTAGAGCAAGAAATCAACAGTCATTGCTAGTTGATTTACAGAAGCAAGTGAATGAATTAGAAGTTGAGTTGCAAAAACGAAGAGCATGTCACCAGAAAAGAGATGTTGATAATTCCTTGGATGTGGAAAAGAAAGATGATCCAATGGAAGAGCAAGAGGATGCAGAGGAAATTATTTGCGAACCTAAAGTTGAAGAAGATGAAAGAGAAGAGGAAGAGCATCAAGATGACAAGATTTATGAACTTGAAGTAGATCAAGATGATTTGAAGATTGCAGCAATGGAGGAAAAGTATAGTGCCTTCATTAGAGATCAAGCAAGTGAAGTAGTTACATGCATTATTGACGACATGAAAGAGGCAAGCAAAGATGAAAATGTCAAAGAGGTAAATTTCTATGAATCATGGGATGTTGTCTTTGATATGAGTTTAAAAGATATTGATGATGGTTTGCATGAGGATCTTGTTAGTGATGTGTGGTATGCAAAGAAAGATTGGTATGGTGTTGCTGGGTTTATTACAGGTGTGATTAATTCAACAAGATTGAATGAGGATGAGATTTATACTTGGACAAAGTTCATTGTAAAGGAGAAATTTCAACAACAGACACTTGTTCTGACTAGGTGTTGGAAAAGAAGAAAGAAGGAAATATATCAGCATCGGATACTTGTTCCAGCTATGTGTTGGAGGAAGAGGAAAAAAAAAAAAAAATGTCAACAGTGGCTACTTCATTTTGTGAATCCATACTCACAAAATTTTTCCTACCATGGGAGTGGGATGTAGGAGCATCATGCATCAACAAAAAAAAATGTGGAAGATTTGCATGTTGGTTTTCTTGTCCCTATTGAGGTGGAAGCTTGTGGTGAAGATAAAGATGGTGGTATATATTTCTTTTGGTGTCAAAGTGTGGGACACACTTTTCTATCTACCAAGGGAGTCTGATGTAGGAGCATCTTGCATGGGAAAATTAAATTATTAGAAAAAAAAAAAGGAGAAAAAAAAAGAGAAAAAAAAAAAAAATTGTGGAGGAGAGAGAAAGTGACGAAAATAGAAAGAAAATAATAAAAAATAGAAAAATAGGAAAAAAAGAGAAAAGAGGAATTTCTATTTTCAAGGTGCATAGGTGGCATAAATAGAAAAATAATAAAAATAGTTGTTATTCCATTAATCGAGGTGTGTAGGTGGCATTTTAGAAGTTTGTGGAAAGTTCCTTAAATCATGCATTTAATATTTGTTGTGATCCATAAAGAAAATTTAATTTTGTAATTGGGCCACATGGTGGTGCTTAGTTGTATTTAGGTGAAAATTCTAGAAGGTTGTGGATATTGTAGAAGGTTGTGGAAATTATAGAATGTTGTGGATAAATCATGCCTTGGGTGGTAAGTGCCTATTTAAGGAAGGTTTATGTTCATTTGTAATCAAGCTCTTCAAGACAAGCTCTTCAAGTAGAAGCTCTTCGGATGTAATTTCTTGTAGAAGCTCTTAAAGAGAAAATATCTCTTATATTGTAAGAATTTGGAGTCCTTTAATTTGGAGGATATTGTAATGAATTTCAAGTATTAATGGAATTTTTATGAAGCATTTTGTCATCTCTCTTGTCTCCATCTTGTTGTGATTTTGGTTGTGAGTTGGTATGGGTGGTGTGGCCCTACATCAGTTCCCATGGTTGAAAACCTATGGCCTTTGGGAATAAAGTAATGATATGTATATAATTTATAAATAGACATTTTTGAGAGTGTGGGATTCAATTGGCCATTTTTTCAAGAAAGCCGTAGGCAAGCCAGTGAAATTTTGGCAAGGCGCAAAGATGCTGGCAATTGAGTTTTAGATGGAATAGAGGATTGTTACATGCCATTATTGATTGGGAAATGGTAGTATGGGGTGTATAGTGTCCAAGAACTAGAGGAGAGAGTCTAGAGTGAAAGTTTTCTTGTGTTGGAAACTTAGTTTCCGTCATTGCCTTGGAAAGCCTCAAAATAAGGGTTTTTTTCGAATTGTATAGTACAGACACCATGGAGACCTAAGATCTAGAAAATAATTGAGCCTAGCTAAATTGGAAACAAATCCTAGAAGGAATGAATAGGCCATGTTAAGAGATTTTGTGAGTTAATGAAGGTTCTTTGTTTCTAGGAGGGCCAATAGGGGCTCTTAGGGCTACAAGAGCAAACAAAGTAATTTTGCCTTGTGGGTGTGTGAAACTTAGAAAAATGATGTAGAATGACATGGAATGTGTAAAGAAACTTAGAAAGAAGGTTAAAGCTTTATTTTGCTGTACTGGTGGCATTTGGTGGAGTTTTGGCTTGTTAAGCCAAAAGATGCACATTTAGTGATTTTGGAGTTAGAGGATGGAAACTTGAATTGATTGGAGAGTTTCTTGGTGAAAGGGGATTAGAAGAGAGTCTTATAGGTTAGGGTTAGAGAAGGGAGCCTAAGTAGGATAGGAATTATCCTTGGTAGAGAAAAAAGGTTCTAAAGGAAGAACTCCCCATCAACTTTCCTCTTTCTACTAGGTGAAGGAGTGTTGTTGCTTGGAATTTCCTTTGGAGTTAATGAGTGGGTGTCACCATTCAGTTGTATTTTTGCATTTTTGCTCAAGAAAAAAATAGTCACACTTAGTTCAGATTTATTTTATTCTTTGTCTACCTCAATAGGAGGTGTTGAAACAATATTATCATTTACATTTGTTTCTATGTCTTCACCATATGCCTATGTGTTTATGAGGCTTGATTTCTTAGCCTCTAGAGTGTTAGGGTTGTTGACATGTATAGGGGACATGCTTCCTTGTGGACTTGGCACACTAAAACTTTCTCCATTACAATAATCATCTTCAATTTTTATAGTGTCTATTTCTTTAGTCTTTATTATTAACCCAAAAATGCTCTTCTATAGCAACTCACTTTGCTATTGTACAACTTCCTCTTTATTTTGTAATATCAAAAACATTTCATACTTAGGAGAAAATATGATCCTATACTATTCCAAAAACGTGTCTCATTGATCTTGTGATGGATCATACATAACTCTAACTAATGTGTTAGTTCTTATCTATTTCTCTACTACTTCAACATGCTGCCATCTTCTCTCTAGTCTATCATAAAGATATTTGGGTATCTTCTTCTCTATTGAACTAGGAGCTAGCTTTTGATTTGAAATCATTTCTACCATAGCCTCCTCAACTTTATTTCTATCATGATTATATAGTATATCATATCTCACATATCTAAAGCTAGATAATCCTACAGATCTTCTCAAGGTTTCACATACCTCATCAATATTCTTTATCTACCTAATAGGTGGTCCTCTAACCAATTTCCTTCTTCTAGTTCTAGGGGCACTGGGCTCAATAATCTCTACTACCTTCTTCTTTGTAGACTTCTCAACACTAGCAACTGCCTTAGTCCTTGGCTTGTTTGGTGGTGGAGGTGTCACTGTCATCTTCTTCTATGTTATTTGACTCTTCTTTCTCAGTGGCATAAAAAAAACTAAGGCTTTTACCTTGTCACCTTCTTCCTCTTCCTTATCACCACTATCTTGTTCTTCATCTTCACCAAGACCTTGTGTAATTTGCAATGGTTCCTTTCCCTTACCTAGGGTGCCCAACTTAGCTTCTAGGCCTTCAATCATTTTCTTCCTTTTCTTATCTTTGGAAGCTATCTTGATATTCACAATTATTCTTCCTTTGGTTTCCTCATATCTACTAAAAGGTTAAGCCTCAACATCTATCTCCTCTTTTAGTAGTGTCTCGATATTTGTACTTACTATATCACTATCTACCTCATAATAAAAATTTTGTAACCAAGCCTTCCTCAACTTAACTACCTATACAAAAGTATTGTCTATATCAACAAGACAAAATATGTCACTGTAATATCTTGTGACAAATTCTTCAAGAATCCTCATTCTTCTTTTCATCCTTTTCTTGAATTCATCAAAGTAAGCATTCATTGCATCTTCAAAATTTTCTCCCAATTGAGTGATGTAATCATCGATCTTTTTTGTCACTAATTTCTCTTGCTCCCATACAATATTACCAATATCAGGAAAGTATTTCTCTAATTCATCCAGTAGAGTTTTGTCTCTGATCTGCATTCATATGCTCTATGCCCATATTTTTGATAGTTGTAGAAATATCCTTCAAACTTAGGTGTAGCAGGTGTATTCCTTAACCTTGACATACACTTATGTATTTGATGTCCTTGTTTCTTGCACTAAAAATAGTAACTAGTAAACTTAAGTTTAGAATTTTTCATACCATATTTGTGTCGATAGATATTTGTAGTATGACCAATTTTTCCATAGTGATAGCATGCTAATTTTTCCTTTGACTTTGCATTCCCCAGTTCTCCATTCCTCGATGATTCTCCTTTCTTAGTGCATGAATTTCATGACCCATTAGAACAACTAGATGATTTCATAATTTCTTCAAAGTAATTTATTTTTTTATTTGGTTTGTTGAATATTTCCATAGATTCATTCTTAGTTTTCAATTCTTTCTTTAGTATGTCATTTTGTGATTGGCTATTTGTAATATTCACATCCTTGTGATTCAATTCTTGATTTGCATGCATAAGTTGGTCCATCATGTCTAGTTGAGTATTAGTGAGCATTTGTACATTTTATATCCTTTCTTTAAATTTGGTAGCCATTACCCTTTTGTTGTCTTTAGCCATAGTCCTATCTTCTTTATCTCACTACAACATTTGGGGTCAAATTGCAATGACAATTTGTGTTGGCAGTATAATTTGTGTTGATTTTCATGTTTTGTTTTGCAATTATCCTCAAAGCCATCGCAATAATGACATTGGTGTCATAATTGTGACACCTCATGACTATAAACAAAAAATAAAATATGACATAAATCATTCCCCATTTGTTTTGATTGTTGAGAGCTATACGGGAAAGAGCATTGAGAGCTTTGAATGAGGGTCAAGGGCTGTGAACATTGTCATGCCCTTCATTGCTACAATCTTTGAATTTTTTTGCTCTAATCTCTACATTTCATTATTGTGTCCTTGGTCTACAATTTTTTTATTGTGATCTCTATAGTTCATTGCCATGCCCTTGCTTTGCAATTTGGTTGCCATGCCTTTGTGATCTCTACATTTAGTCATCATGCCCTTGCTCTACGATTTGGTTATGGTGCCCTTGTCATCTCTACATTTAATTTTCATGCCTTTTCTCTACAATTTTATTTCTATGCCCTTGCTTTGTGATTTTGTTTCCATGTCATGCCCTTGTGATCTGTGTGCCCTTTCTCTATAATTTTGTTACTATGTTGTGCGCTCACTCTGCGATTTCATTGTCATGCCCTAGCTCTACCATTTTCTTCAAGGGCTATGAAAATTTTTCTTTCTTTTCCTTCAAAAAATGTATCTCTTTATATTTCCTTCTAAACATGTATATTTATAGATATTTTTTAAGGTTCTTATTACATCTTAGCACAACAGAAAAATTGATCTAGCTACATACATATTCTAGAATCTAAATGATGCAGGAGCATCGAACTTTAATTTTGGTGGAGTTATGGTTTTCATGATTTGGGATGTGTTTGAGGCATATTGGGGAGCCTTTCCTCATGTGTTCATGAGGATTAGATGGATTTTGTTGAAGTTAGAGCCATTTTACCTTGCGACTGGAGCTATATTTTTTGGTTTCTGCAGGCTACTTGCAGGTGGTGTAACTAATTATCCTTGATTATTGAGAGTATGTGTCTTTAAAGGATTGTAGAGGTCCTAGATTAATAAATTTAATCAAAGGCACTAGTCCTAATTTATTATGAGTAGGGAGGTATGACCATTCTCCTAAGGTATCAATTTTTTGTCAGTTTACACATCCAATTTCTGTGCGTGAATTTCAAGATGTAAAAATAATTATCCTTAAGGGATCAACCTTTTCACATTTGGGGTATTAAAAAGGACCTAAAATAATATATTTGGTTAAGAGAATAGGTCTAAATTATACTAGAGTTTGAAGATATCACAATTTTTCTTGGGTATCAATTTTCTACCAGTTTTCACAGAAACATGTGGAGTTTTCCGACTTGCATGGTTTTGTGTGATGAAAAGTTTTTTTTTTAAAGTTAGGGACATTTTATTGGGTCATGTGTGGACCTAAATATAACTTTTCATTGATTTTGGTTCATATTTTTTTTATATTTTTGGTTTACTCTTCCAAGGTGGACCTATAATGTAATTAAATGCTTGACTAGTTGACTTATGGCTTAATTGGCTATTCAAGGAGAGCTTGGGTAGTGTCTTAACAAGGAGAAGGAAATTTAGTTCATAGTGGGAGCTAGAGAGAAAATATTTGAGTTGGAATCTAGAACGGGAGTTTGTGAGAAGAGCTAGTGGTTGCGGTTTAGAAATAAGGAGGTTGCTTGGTGGCTTGCGAGCACAAGTTGAGATCTTGGAGGTTTCTACCAGATTGTTGTTATGTTATAGATCTGGGCAGCTAGGAATTGAATTGGATCTTGAGGGATCTTACATAATTGCTATTGTAATTTCTTTTGTATTTGGCTGTAACCTAGAAGGCCTTATAGAAAAACACATTCCATGTAACTAGTTATTTTATGAATAAAGAGTGTGAATTGGTATCAAATCTCATGTTGTTATTTTATATTCCTTTGTGTGGTTATTAGGAAATCTCCATTGCATTCTCTCTTGCATTTCACTACATGAGGTGGTATCAGAGTGAGGTTTGAACTGGTTGGTTAAAGATTATTAGAGCAAGGTTTGATCTGGTTCGTTGATCTTATTAGAGAGCAATTGTTCTTGACCATGTAGATAGATTATTGAAGCTGAGGTATTTTACACCATGACCTTGGGTTGAGAGAATTTTATCTAAGAAGATATTGATCTTGTGGTGGATTTTTCTTTCTAGAGTCCTAGATTGTGAGGTGGTAGTTTGTAGTTCTAACTTGCAATTGCAGAGGACTTGCAGATGGATCGATGGATGTGAAGATGGAAGACTAATCTTGTTGAGGCATGATTGTAGAGAGTTTGTGGATTATAAATCTATGTTCCTAGACTTGCAATTTGGTTCTTGATTGTTCATATGAGGTGGTAGGTTGTGGTCTAACTTGTAGAAAATTTGAGGTTACCACAAGGTGCATGGGAAAGATTTGTAGCAGAGAGTTTGCAAAAATATTTGAAGATGGTTTTGAGAGAATTGGACCCTGAGATAATTGTGAATCATTGTGATTTTTTGGAGAGAAGACTTTCTAAGGTATGTACTTGGCTTGAAGCTAGCTTGGTTGATCGAGTTAAGGATGGGGGTGAGAAAGAAATTCCATAGATGTTTGTGGAGTTGGCGTCTACCAATCCAAAATAGAGTTGTCTAGCTACTTAGAAGAATTGTTTGAGGGAGAAGATGGCATAGAAAGGTTGAGGAGGAAGAAGTTATTTTTTTTGATCAATTTGTGGAGTCTAATGTGAAACCTACAGAGCAACTTGAGGTTGTTGTCGAGGATATTCCTAACCTTGTTAGTGCTAGTATGGAAATTTGTTTTCATGATTAGTTGGTTGAGTTTGACATGGAAATTGTAGAGCACTTGGTCATGGATAATTAGGTTGTATTTGGTGATGAGTTACATGTTGTAGAGCATCTTGTTGTGGGCAATGAGATTGATGAGATTGCTGATTATTAGGATTTACATTTGGAAGATGATTTGCATATGGTTGTTGATATGGATCTGAATTCATATGTTGTTGTTGATTTGATTGATGATATGGATCTCACTGGTGATGTTGAGTTTGATGTTTCTATTATGGATTTATTAGTTACTAATTTGGTTTTGGATCTATATGATACTATAGATCTGTATGTTCCTGATTTTCTGATGGTTGAAATGATAGAGGATTTACATGTTGTTCTTATTGAGGATTTGAACTTACATTTTTTTGACTTGGTTTTGGAGTTACATGATGTTTTTAACATAGAGTACATTTTTGAGGATATTGTTGTTCTTGGTTGTGATCAGTTGTAGAGATTATGTTCAACTTGTTCTTGGGAGTGACCATGCTAATTAGGTTGCTAAGATTTATTTGATTCTAATGTTTCAGTGGATTAAAAATATATGGTTGATTTTTAGACTTGTTTTATCGACTTTTATGGAGTGTAATCCTTTTGTAAAGATGAAGTTGGTTGCAGATATTTCTTTGGGCATCAAAGTATGGGACATGCTTTTCTATCTACCTGGGGAGTCTAATGTAGGAGCATCGAGCTTGGATTTTGGTGGAGTAATAGTTTTCATGATTGGGGATGTTTTTGAGGCATACTAGGGAGCCTTTCCTCATGTGTACATGGGGATTGGATGGATCATGTTGAAGTTAGAGCCATTTTACCTTGTGGTTGGAGCTATATTTTCTAGTTTCTGTAGGCTACTTGCAGGTGATGTAGCTAATTATCCTTAATGAATGAGAGGATTCACATTTCAAGAATTTCATAGGGCCTAGATTAATACATTTAGTTAAAGGTACAAGTCCTAATTCATTATTAGTAGAGAGATATGAACATTCTCCTAGGTATATATTTTCTATCAGTTTATATGTCTAATTTCCACATGTGACTTTCAAGATGTGTAGAAAATTATCATTAAGGGATTAGTCTTTGAAAACTTGGGGTATTAAAGAGGACCTAAAATAATATATTAGGTTAAGAGAAAAGGTCTTAATTCAATCAAATTTTTGAGATATCACGATTTTTCTCAGGTATCAATTTTCTGCCAATTTTTAAGGAAATGTGTGGAGTTTTCTATCTTGTATGGTTTTTTGTGATGAAATGGGGTTTTATTGAGTTAGGGAAATGTTATTGGGTTATTTTTGGACCTAAATATAACTTGGCATTGATTTTGGTTCATATTTTTTATAGTTTTGGTTTACTCTTCCAAGGTGGACCTGTAATGTAATTAAATGCTTGACTAGATGATTTGTGGCTTAGCTAGCTATTCAAGGAGGAATTGGGTATTGTCTTAAGAAGGAGAAGGAAATTAAGTTTAGAGTGGGAGCTAGAGAGAAAATATTTGATTTGGAATCTAGAATGGGATTTTGTGAGAAGAGCTAGTGGCTGTGGTTTAGAAACAAGGAGTTTGCTTGGTGGCTTGCGAGCACAAGTTAAGATCTTGGAGCTTTCTACCAGATTGCTATTATGTTATAGATCTAGGTTAGCTAGAAATTTATTTGGATCTTGAGGAATCTCATAGAATTTTTATTGTAATTTATTTTGTATTTATCTATAACTTGGAAGGCCTTACAGCTGGGAACATTGTATGTAATAAGTTAGTTTTATGAAAAAAGAGTTGTGAATTGGTATTAGATCTTGTGTTGTTATTTTATATTCCTATGTGTGGTTATTTTCTAGGGGCTAGGAAATCTCCATTGGGGATTCTCCTACCTTTCACTGCCTCACCAAATAATAAAGCAATAAAACTCACTCAACTTGTGCTAAGTGAATTACCTCGAGATCCTCCACAAAAATAATGCAAATTCAGAAAAAAGGGCAAAGTTCGCAAGAAATTTTACAAAAACACATCATAGAAGATATTTTTAGAAAGAAACTATCCATAAATAGTAAATTGGGTCTAGTTGTTGATTAAAGGGGTTAGTTACAAATTCCTATAGAACTGTTATCAGATTAGGTACAATAAAATGAACAATCAGTTGTTCCCACCTAGCAAGATCAAATACAATTTTCCATGGTATTTCTGAAAGCCACATTATAGTATGGTATTTTTTAAAGCCACATTTTGTATGTATATTACTCATAAAACTAATCAATTCCAAAAAATTTAGTCTCTTGAGGCCTATTTCCCAATTGTTCATGTGCTTGTCTATGCTTCCATATTGTGCATATTTTGTGATCATTGTATTCTATGTAATTATTACTCCACTTTTTATTCATCTCATGGGATGTCCTCTCTATTGAAAAAAAATGATTCATTCCTCCCTTAACTATGATGCCTCTACAAGCTTGATGTCCTCTAGTTCCAATGTGATGCCTGGCAATGTTTGACTCTTGAATGAAATTTTAGAAATCTTTTTAACAAATATCATGGTAGCATTCTATCAAATAGTTCACTTGCCTTGTCTATATTACCTAATTGATGATTTTTCACTATGACATGTTGTTAGATAAGAAGCTTCACATTTATTTTTGTTCCTCATATATCATTTTGTGGATACTGGCTTCTTATCTAGTTTCTATAGTCATCCTTACATATAGATTATTTTGAAGCTGATTTGTATTTTGTTAATGCTCAATATTTCATGGCTTGGCATGAAACTTTAGTTTAGAAACCCTATTTGTGAGGTGGTGATTTAGAGACTCCAAATCTCCTCCACTAAATATTTTTGCAATATTCTATATGGGTTGTCATCAAAGAGGACAAGTGACAAAAGTTTTGAAAGCTATCTAATATTATATAGGAACATTCTTTGATCTTGGGTTGGAAATTGAATTATTTTGTCAAATAGTTCATATGCATTGTGATTCTTGTTACATTCTTGTCCAAGGAAAATTTTATAGATTTGAAACACCAAGTTTACAAAAATCATGAAACACCAATCTCTAAAAATTGTGTAATGTCCTCTCAGGCTAGGAATATGATTTTTTGTTCTCTTGAACATCACCACAACAGATATCAAAGACTCATATGTTGAAAACAATTGATCATTTGTATATTTTCTTTGATGTTACACAAATGTCATATCTTTACCCATCAATGTATGTCAATCTCACTTGGGTGATGAAGACAACTTCTTGTGTCTGCCACATATTCTAGTGTTTTCCAAGTTCAGAAGATAGTGTCTACCAAGTTCACCTAGGCATCGAAGAGAAGTTCATACAAGTTTCAAGTGTTAACCAAGCTCACTCGGCTAACAAAGGAAAGTTTGATGGAACTATTTTTAACCAAGCTCACTCAATTACCAAAGGAAGTTAAAAAATTTTCAGCATTAATTGAGTTCACTTGGTTAACATAGGAATATTATTTCAGTGTTAGTGTCTACCAAACAAGGTTGGCTAACAGACGATTTTCTTGTTTTGGAAAATTGAGTTTAATGGTTTTGTTTTTTGGTTTTAGCTAAGTGTAGAGATGAATATTAATTATTCTAAGTTGTATTCAGTCCAACTTGACAATGCATATGATATAAGTATAAGGTCAAGTTGAGGATTAAATGTTTGCACGAATGTGTGGAACATAAGAAAATGCTTAGAAGAAGAAAAATGGAAGGATAATTAGAATATCCTTAAGGAGTTGCAAAGATACATTAAATCAAGAAGGATCAAGTACTAAAGCCAAAATTGAGATATGAAATCAAAAAAGATAAGTTTTCATCAGCAATCAGGTCATATCATTGTTACTCTCTAACCATTGTAGCAGTGAACTAAATCTTCTAACAGAGTTAGCTTAACAACTATTTGTAAATCCTCTAACAAGGTGGCATTTCTAGATTGAAGTGTCTAAAGATATCAAACAAGGCCACTCCTTTAAGGGTGATTAAATCTTCTAACAAGGTCACACATAACAATGTGTTTTGTAACCTTTAATAGGATTGGATCCTAATAGGGTTCGCTTTAGAAGAGTGAAAAATAGTAACTAGTTGCAATTGGTGGTTTTTCCCAAATTGGGTTTCCATGTTAAATCTTGGTGTCACTTGTGTTCATGCTATTTCCTTTATGTGTATGCAAATAAGTTAATTAAGGGTAATCACACTTAATATCTTGAGATTGTCATGTTTAGTATTTGCCAAGTTACAACATATTGTTAGTGTTAACTAAGCTACAATAGTTTCAACAAAGTTTATGTTTTGTCCTGACATCTAAGGGATTAGGGATTTATTTTGTAGTAACTAATTCACCCCTCCCCTCTTAGTTACTCTTACATTTCCAAAATCATCATCTTTGAAACAACATGGAATAAGGTGACACCAAGTACATGTATTAAAACCAATTTTGACTTAGAGTGGCTTGAAGTAAATTCTGATGAATCTCTACTGAATACATTTGATCAAACACTTGGCATCCCTCTTTATTGAATTTCAACTTATCAAGAATTTGGTATATTTATGATTTCTCTCATATGGAAAATAAGGCATGGAGAGAAAGGTTAGGTGGTGTGAGTTGGAAATGGGGCATAGATCATGTCATAATTTTTAAGGCTCTGAATCTCCAATATGAAATGGTCATACATGTGCAGGTATGGAATAGAGAGACACCATATGCCTTCCCATGTGGTGGCTCTAAGTCATCTCATATGGAAAATAAGGCATGGAGAGAAAGGTTAGGTGGTGTGAGTTGGAAATGGGGCATAGATCATGTCATAATTTTTAAGGCTCTGAATCTCCAATATGAAATGGTCATACATGTGCAGGTATGGAATAGAGAGACACCATATGCCTTCCCATGTGGTGATTTACTGTAGACCAGATAATGAAGCTTGGATTAGATTATCACTTATATTCCTCAAAACTTCAAACTCACCAAACAATAAGCTTCAACTTCATTTGTGTATGATCACTGAATAAGATGAACCATGCACATTATCCCTTACCATGTAGAAAATTAAAACCATCAAGGGGTACATGACATTGTCTAGATGTTGTTTCTTCCATGCAGTCCCTTTCTAAAATTGCTCCTTCTCCTTTTCTTTCTAAAACTGCTCCACCTTCACTTTCGTGCCTTAAATTTTTATTATCAAACTTTTGAATATCTACCTCTAACTTATCTCAAATCAACTACACATTGTGTTGCAACTCTGGCATAGGTGTTTGATCATCAATAGCTTTCATTTCAGCATTCAGGTTTTCAAGATTGGTCAACACCCTCACTTGTGGACCTATCATATCAAGAAATTTCTATACTATTTCGACAACATTTTCTTGCTTCTAAGCCAACAATTTTTTAGGTGCATTTTCTTGTAAAACATTAATTTTGTTGAACAATTGTAAACTCTGAGAAAGTGCATTGTTGATTTCATGTATGTTTGTATATATAATAATGAATAATAATAATGTTTTCATGTATGTCAAAATAATAACTAACATTACCATTGGATCATATAATAATGAAGTAATCAACCCAATTAATCAACAACTAGACCAATTTAATTGGTGTTTCCAATGTCATAGTACCTACCATAATAATTTCCTAGATTCTATCCACTGGCTCCCATAATATCCTCTATGTTGTCTAGTTGTTGTTTTTGTTGTGCAGTCTCTTTCTAAAGCTACTCCTTCTCCTCCTCTTTCTAAAGCTATTCCTTCTCCTTTACTCTCATGCTTGAAATTTTTACTATCAAAATTTTGAATATCTTCCTCTACCTTATCAAAAACCAATTTCAGAATTGAAGTTTCCAAGATTGGTCAACACCCTCACTTACATACCTCTCATGTCAAGAAATTTTTGTATTGTTTCAACAACATTTTCTTGTAAAACATTAATTTTTTTGAACAATTGTAAACTCTTAGAAAGTGCATTTTATTTTCATATATATATATATATATATATATATATATATATATATATATATATATATATATATATATATATATATATATATATATATATATATATATATATATATATATATATATATATATATATATATATATATATATATATATATATATATATATATATATATATATACATACATACATACATACATATGTGTGTCTATGTATGTATGTATGTATGTATGCATATATACAGAGAGACCTTGTGGATTATGGATTATAAACAAAAAGAAAAGAAAACATGACATTAATCATTCACCATTTGTTTTGATTGATTGTGAAGAGATGTGCACAAAAGAGGGTGGAAATTTCTAATTGAGGGTGGAGAGCTCTAGCCATTGGTGGATATTAGTGGGGATCTAGAACTTTGTTGCTGTGCCCTTGTGATCTCTACATCTCATTGTCATACTCTTATGATCTCTGTATATGCATGCATGCATGCATGCATGTATATAAATAGAAAGATATTGATACAACATAAAAACAATGAAACTCACTCAATAGGTACCATGGCCACATATGCAATGGCAACACCTATTGCTAAGTAGATTCCTCTTTCTCTCTCATTTTTTTATGTGTTTATTTCACTTGAACTATTATTTCTTAGGGAGAATTTTGTAATATTGGATTCATTTTATGGAGGAGGTGATGATGACATTCCTAGATGTACCTGTTTGAGTAATTACTCACGAGTAATGAAGATGGAATTCCCTTGAGAGTAGAAGGAGGTGATGAGGACATTCTTGGTACTTTAAAGATTGATCTCATAACATTCTAGGTAACTTACCATGATTATACATGTCTGGATGTTTAGGTAATTAACCTTACATTTAATAAAAGGAATATGTGCTTTTAATAAGGCTTTTGTCACATCAATGTCACAAGCTTTTAAACATAACTATATAAAGAGTGAGTTAGGATGTATATAGGTTAACCTTACATTAATTGTAAAATACAACACAAAGGTTGCACCAAGGTATTATAATATTGTAATTATAGAAAACCACCTAATTCACCTGAGTGGGTGTATGATGGTGAAGAGCTATATTAGGTGAGTAAAGATCACTAGTGGTTATTGGAATGCATCTACATCAAAACAATTAGAAACCAAAACTACATATTTGATAGAGTGAGTAGTTCAAGGGTCTTGATTCCGTGGATATGGGTATGTAGGCAACTTGGTAGGTGGAGTATGCCTCCAGTGTGCAGACACCTTGGACATAGTTAGGTAGCACTTAACTATTTCAAGACATTATATATAACATATAACAAGTAGTTTGACACAAAACCTTGAAAAATTCACTGTTTCTTTTTAGATACATTCTAATCCACCATGAACCAACAAGAAGTTAACTTTGAATAACTTAAGAAATAGTTGTTGATCTTAGATTGGTTTTGACAAGTGAGTGTCTACACACTTATGTCATTTACTTAGTTCATGCCGAACAAGTGATACATGCCAAGTACAACATGTGTAGAATAGAGCATGCCGAGTTCATAATGAATGTCAAGCCACTCATGTGCCAAGTAACTCAAGTGTTGAGCAGACAGTGTATGCCAAATGATTCAAGAGACAAGCTAGTAGTGCATGCTGAGTAATATAGATGTCGAGTCACAATATAGAAGATAGTATATGCCAAGCATCAAAGAAGGCGCAAACTACTATGTAAACCATTTTTGATTTGACTAAAGATTAAATTATGATTTTTTGGAGATAAAAAAAAATCTTAAGTTAGATTCCAAATGCAATTACATGTAACCAATCAAGTAAAGGGAAGGTTTACATGGCAAAATGGATGAATCATAGCCTTTGATTCATACGTAACTCTAAGTCACCCGAGTCTTCTTAAGGAGGAAAAACCCTAAACTCTCTATAGTGTACAAAGGTGTATGAAGGAGAAAAGAGTGAAATTTGTGTGTGCAAATAGAACATTCATGGTGGCTAAGGAGTTATGATTTGAGATTGCATTGCAAAATTAGTTAAAGGAGAACAAAGGAAGAGAAGAGCATATAGAAAAGAGACATCTGATCAAGGAGGATCGATAATACATTAGTTTAGAGGTGATTTATTATCAAGCAATCAATTGCTAACCGTAGGATCATTAGTGAATCATTCTAGCAAGTGAATCAAGGAAATCTCTTAACAGAGTAGTCCTAATAGGCTATATTGAAATCCTCTAACAAGATGCTTACTTAATTGTGAGTTGAATTCCTTTAGCAAGACACACTTCTAATAGGGTGTTGAAATCTTTTAATAGGGTGAGACCTAACAATCTTTGTAAGCCTTTAACAAGGCAGACCTTTCACCTGGTAGATCATGTCTCATGATCAAAACATTGTAACCTTCATTGGATACACTTTATTATTGTAGTAGTGAAGATTTTTAGGTTTCATCCCCACCCTAGTTTACCTTCTCATTAGAGTGTTTCTAGGTAATCATATTTGGTGTCATACATGTGTGAATGTTTACTTGTTTATATGATTTAGATGTATATGCTTTACATGGTATTTCATTTTACTGATTGAATGTATGAGATTGATGTGTGGTGAAAGTTTTTTGGGTCAAAGTTTAAACTACTAATTCAACCCCCCCTTTTAGAAGTTTACCATTCCTATTGTAATTCCAACAATAGTACCAACAAAATATGAATGGCCCATACAATTTTCAAAAAAAATTTCTCGTTGCATGATACATTATTGATATTAGTCAACAATGTCTATAGATATAGAAAATAAGTCACATACCATGTACATATTAAATTGTACAAAATAATATCTCAAGGAGCTTATAGGCTTGTGCAAACATTCTTTGACTATTATGTTTTTATAATTGTTGACTTACCAATCATATTTATTATTGTCTTCCTTGTGCATTTTACATATCATAGTCTACATCTCTACCCCAATTACTTCTTCCTCTCATTGTCTCAACCCTTCTAGGATCCATATCATCTCAATTTTTTACAAAGGTATGATGCTTACTAGTTCTATAATCAGAAAAATTATTTTCCTTATCTCTGTTCTTGTATTTTCCATTTACAAAATATATAATATTTTTGTATTTGGTACCTCCCTAAATCTCATTCCTCTAATCAGATCCTTTTATAGACTTTCTATTATATTTCTCTAAATTCATTCCAATATATCCATAGTTTTTATATTCACTATTGTGGTCATGATCATATCTTCTCATTTTCTCCCCTTTTTATGATACCCTCTCAAATGATTCATTGTCTGAATCTCCTTTCTTAGGGACTTTAGTCATAGATTTTATGCCTTTTTCACAATGATTCATTGATCTCATTGCTGATTAGCTAGGTTGATTACAAATTCCTATAGAATTGTCATTAGATTAGGTATGATAAAATGAACAATCAACTATTCTCAGTTAGCAAAACTTGCTTATTACTATTGTCCTTGTGATTTACCTATCACCCTTAGCATCTCTACCCCAATTATTTCTTTCTCCCATTGTCTCAACCCTTCTAGGATCTATATCATCTTGGATTTTTATAAAGATATGATTCTTAACATTACTATGATAAAAAACATTCTTTTCCATATCTCTATTCTTGTATTTTCCCTCTGGATCATATATAATATCATCATGTTTAGTAACTCCATAAATATCATTCCTATGATTAGAATCTTTCATAGACCTTCTATTATATTTATTTGAAATAATTCTAGCATGTCCATGTTAGATTGTGGTGACTAATCAGGGAAGTACTCTACATACTCCATAATTCCTTAGCAGGGTTTGGGAATTTTTTTTTGGGCCCTATTATATCAGGATTTTGGGCCAACATGTAATTATTAATTATAACCCTAAAGTAGTAAAAATACTTGTATAAAAGGGCTTAGGGTTAGGGATTGTTTCATTGTGGGTGATGCAAAAATTGGTTCTTGCGACAGTATTGAGTTGTAAGGGATTACAAATTGTTATCAAATTGTAATTATTGGATCATAATAATATTGGATTTTTTATTTGGTGGACATAGCCCAGGGATTGGGTGAACCACGTTAAATCTTGGTGTCTTGTGTTCTTTTCTATGTGATCTATTATTTTTTGATATTGTTTATATTTGCATGTAATTGTTATTTCTATTAGTGGTTTAATCCTATCAAGTGGTATTAGTGCAAGGTTGTTTTTTTAGTTATCCTCTGCAAGAAAGTCTCACAGTTGAGTGGGAGTCTCACGATTGAGTGAGAGCAATGATAGATGAGGGAAAGCTAAAGGTTGACAAGTTTAATGGGTAGAAATTTCAGTTATCGAAGATACAAATGGAGGATTATATCTATCAGAAGGATTTATGGAAGCCATTGGAAGGAAAAACCAAGAATCAAGTATCTATATCAAATGATAACTGAGATCTTTTAGATAGAAAGGCACTTGGAAGTATTCAATTATGCCTGGAACCATTGGTGGCATTTAATATTACAAAAGTGAAGATGATGGAAGAGTTGATGGAAACCTTGAGGAAATTGTATGAAAAGCCCTCCACTTCAAACAAGGTACTTCTCATGAAGCATTTATTTAATATGAAAATGATAAAAGGTGGATTCATTGTGGATCATTTAAATGAGTTTAATACTATTACTAGTCAATTATCTTCTATGAGTATCAATTTTGATGAAGAAATTAGGGCTCTCTTGATTTTGTGTTATTTGCCTGAAAGATGAAATGGCTTGGTAATGGTTGTGAGTAATTTTATTTCTAGATCTAGTATCTTAAAATATGATGATGTAATCAGTGTTATTTTGAGTGAGGAAACTTGTAGGAAAACCTTAGGTGGATCTACATCAGAAAGTGCTTTGAATGCACATAGTTTAGATGGAATGATTGAGAGAGGAAATAATTCCAAAAATCACTAGAAATCAAGAAGAAAGTTAAGGGGAGGAGGTCTCAATTGAGAGGACCAAATGACTACTGGTACTATGGTAAAATAGGGCATAAAAAGAAAGATTGTTGGACTTGAAAGAAAAATGAAGGAGATAAACTAGATGGAGACAAGGAGGAAAATATGGTAAGTAAAAAATCCAAAGAGGATGATTTGTTTCTATCTTTAGAAAGTGTTGATGATTCATGGGTTTTAGATTTTGGTGCTTCATTTCATGCTACACCTCATAGAGGTTATTTCTTTTATTATGTCCAAGGGGATTTTGGGCTTGTTTATTTCGAGGATAATGGAACTTGTTAGATTGTTGGAAAGGGAAAAGTTAAGATTAAGTTGTAGAATGGGAATCATTGGCTACTACATGAGCTAAGACATGTTCCAAGGCTGAGTATAAATTTAATTTTAGTAGGGCAACTCGATGATGGGGGTTGTGTAGTTACTTTTAATGATAAAAATTGGAAAGTTTCAAAAGGTTCCCTTGTAGTAGAAAAAGGTGTGAAAGTAGGCACCTTATATCTTTGTCCATGTCATATTGTTCCTTCTACTTTAATTGTTTCAGAGAAAAATGAATGTTTAAGAATAGTTGTTGCAGTTGAGCAGGGAGAACAAATAGCTACTATAGATTCTGATACAACACTATGGCACAATAGACTTGGGCACATGAGTGAGAAAGGTATTAAGGTAATTCATTCAAAGAAAGTTTTACCATATCTAAAATTTGTTAATATGGATTTCTATGTAAGTTGTGTGTATGAAAAATGAAAGAGAGTGAGTTTTGTGAAGACTGGGAAGGAAAATAAAAGGGAGAAATTAGAGCTTGTGCATAAAAATTTAGAGGGATTGGCTCAGGTATCTTCTCTTAGTGGCTCTCATTATTATGTTACATTTATTGATGATGCAACTAGAAAAGTATGGGTTTATTTTCTTAAACATAAATCTGATGTATTTCAAACTTTTAAGAAATAGAAATGCTTGGTTGAAAATGAGATTGGTAAGAAATTAAAATGTCTCATATCTGATAATGGTGGTGAGTATTATAGTCATGAATTTGAAGATTATTTCTCTACTAATGGTATTCATAGATAGAAAACTATTCCAAGGACTCCATAGGAAAATAGAGTGGCTGAACGCATGAACAAGACTATAATGGAGTGTGCAAGGAGCATGAGGTTGCATGTTGGGTTGCCCTTACACATGTGGGTAGAGGCTATTAATGCTTCTATATATTTGATTATTAGAAGCCCCTCTACTCCTTTAGATTGTGGTATTCTAGAGGAAGCATGGACTGGTAAGAAGGTGAGTTATTCTTTTCTCAAGACCTTCGATTGTGAAGCTTTTGCTCATATAGATTCTGAAAATAGAACCAAGCTGGAAGCTATGTCAAAGAAAAGAATATTTTTTGGATATGGCATTAATGAATTTGGTAATAAGCTTTGGAATTTTGAAAATCATAAAATTGTAAGAAGCAGGGATGTCATATTCAATTAGAAAGTTTTGTACAAAGATCTATTGTAGCAACATGAGAAGAAAGAGGATGATTATGTAGTTCTAGATGATACTCCAAAAGATGATGTTCCAACAATTCCTCATGATGTGCAACAACCACAACAAAAAATACCACACAACCTTGTGAATGTTAGATGGTCAACAAGGCTAAGTAGACCTCTAGAAAGACTTTCTCCTTCCTTGTATTCTATTTTACTTACTAATGTTGGTGAACTTAAATGTTATGATGAAGTTGCATAGGTGGATACTAAGATTTAATGGGAGTATAGAATGAAAGACAAAATGGACTCTTTCTTGAAAAATAAGACATGGCATTTATGCAAGTTGCCTTCAGGTAAAAGGGCTTTACAGAATAAGTGGGTTTATGGGTTAGAAGAAGAGGATGGAGGTAAGAAAATATTTAAAGCTAGGTTAGTTGTAAAAGGATTTGCACATAAAAAAGGCATTGATTTTGATGAGATATTCTCTCTTGTTGTTAAAATGACTTCTATTCGTATTGTTTTAAGTATTGTGGCTACTAAAGGTTTTCCTTTAGAGCAGCTTGATGTTAAAACAACCTTCCTTCATGATGATTTGGATGAAGAGATACATATGGCTCAACCACATGGATTTGAGGTCAAAGGTAAGGAAAACTTAGTGTACAAATTGAAGAATATTTTATATGGCTTGAAGCAAGCACCTCGGCAATGATATCTAAAATTTGACAATTTTATGCATGAGTGTGGATGCAATAGATGTCATTCAAATAATTTTTTTTACTTTAAGAGGTTGGATGATGATAGCTACATTATTTTATGTTTATATGTTGATGGTAGGCTTGTAGCTGGGTCTAACATGGATTGGATTAAGGGGCGAAATGTAAAGTTAGCACATGCATTTTCTATGAAGGATTTGGGGGCAGTAAGACAAATCCTTGGTATGAAGATTTGTCGAGATAGGAATAACATGAAATTGACACTATCTCAAGCTGATTATGTTAAGAAGGTGTTGCAATGTTTCTATATGGAGAATGCTAAAGTTGTTAGCACACCTTTACCTGGTCATTTGAAGTTGACTAAGGAGATGTGTCCCAAGACACAAGAAGAGGAGGATAAGATGTCAAAGGTACCCTATTCTTATTCTATAGGAAGCTTGATGTATGCTATCATATGTTCAAGGCTAGATATTGCACATGCAGTAGGAGTCATTAGTCCATATATGAGTCATCCAAGAATTGAGCATTAGAATGTAGTTAAATGGATTCATAGATATTTGAGAGGAACATCTAGTAAGTGTTTACACTTTGGGGGCTCTGCTACTGGCTTATAGGGCTATGTTGACTCAAATTTGGCAAGGGATATTGATACTAGGTGGAGTACTATAGGTTATGTATTTACTATTGGTGGGGCAATAGTGAGATGGATTTCTAGATTACAAAAAGTTAATGCTTTATCCACTACAAAGGTAGAGTATGTTGCCGCTACAGAGGAAACTAAGGAGATGATATGGCTTTAGTTCTTCTTGGAAGAATTGGGACACCCTCAGAAGGATAATTATTTGTTTACAGATAGTCAAAGTGCCATTCATCTTACAAAGAATTTTGCTCTGCATTCAAAAACCAAACACATATAGTTGCGATACCAATTCATTCAGTCAGTTTTGGATGATGGATAGTTAAAGCTAGACAAGATACACACAGATGACAATCCAACATATATGTTTGCAAAGGTAGTAACAAGGGAGAAGCTAAACTCCTCTTTAGCTTCAGTTGGTCTTCTATACTAAACATGAATAAAAGAACAATAGAGTCTAGGGTGATTTGATCCAATGGGAGCCTTATGGAGTAGTGACATAGCAAGAGTATCAGTCTCCAAGTGGGAAATTATTGTTTAAATGTGGAGCTTGATCAATCCTCGAGTGGGAGATTTTTAGATTGTGGTGACTAATTAGGGGAGTATTGTACATATTCTATAATTTGTCGATGGGGTTCAGGAAAATTTTTTTGGGCCCTATTTTATCAAGATTTTGGGCCAACATGTAATTATTAATTATAACCCTAAAGGAGTAAAAATACTTCTATAAAAGGGCTTAGGGTTAGGGATTGTTTCATTGTGGGTGATGCAAAAATTGGTTCTTGCAGCGATATTGAGCTATAAGGGATTATAGATTGTAATCAAGTTATAACCACTAGATTGTAATAATATTGGATTTGCTATTTGGTGGACATAGCCCAGGGATTGGGTGAACCATGTTAAATCTTGGTGTCTTGTGTTCTTTTCTATGTGTTCTATTATTTTTTGATATTGTTTATATTTGCATGTAATTTTTATTTCTATCTGTGGTTTAGTCCTATCAGTCCATAGTTTGTATTTTCACTATCATGGTCATGATCATATCTTCTCCTTTTTTTTTTTGGTACCCTCTCAAATCCATCTCTATTATGATGGATAGGGTTGAGAACTAGTCATCGAACCCACAATATAGTTGTTGCATAAATGTTGCATGTACAATGAGATCTTACATGTATAGCCATCGCAATTGTGAGAATATATTGACTTGTTTGGCTTCAATTCATAGTAGCTTTATGTGTGGAAATTGTGATAGAAACCCTTCCCATTGAAATTTTCAATGGCAAAGTATGATGTGCATCTGATGGGAGCCAATTCCTATTGGTGTCACTTGGGCGATGGGTGGCTGTGACAATTGTGATGGCTTATCATCACAATTTGACCCCAAATGTAGTAGTGGGTTTCTTTCTTTGTTTAGTTACTTCACCTAGTCATACTAATTGGATTTCATGTTATCTTTTCAAAGCTTTCATTTCTTCATATAGTAGTTTTTTTTGGTCAAGTAGATTAACATATGCTTTGTCATTTGGATTGATTGGTTCAAAAAATTCCTCAGACTCAACTTCTTCATCGGAAAATTATTTTATCTAGATGGAAATTTCCTTTCTCCTTTGTAGGAAATCCTTTAGATCTTTTCTTGCCTTCTCAAGTTTCTACAATGTGTGTTGGATGTCAATCATGTGTTTTTCAATAACCTTGTCTAGTTTATAAGCCTCTATCTTGAAGATCTAATATCTAAGATATTAATCTTCTCTTAGAGAAGTAGTTCTCTAACACCAATTTTTGATTTATGTAGGATTAAATAGGATAAAAAAGATACTGCTAGGTGGGGGGGGGGGGGGGGGGGGGGGGGCGTGTGAGTCAAAATCTTTAACACTTTCAAACTTTTCACCAATTCATTCACACCTATCAATAACTTGTGCACGTAAAAATTATAATATAAATCTGTTGTAACATATAAATTTGACCAATCACATGCATGAAAATAAAACACATAACATAATTTTTTTTACCTAGAAACCCTCCAAGGTGAAGGTAAAAATAGGATGGGAATGACACCCACAAATATTCACTACTATAGTAATAAAGTTAACCAATTAAGGTTACATTGTTTGACCATAAAGTATGATCTACCTTGTGAGGAATCTACCCTATTATAAGGCTTAAAATATTGTTAGGTCTCACCTTGTTAGAGGATTTTACAGTTACAACTAAGTAAGGACTCTATTAGGAGATTTACATAGATCTGTTATGACCACTTTGTTAAGAGATTTACCCTGATTCAAGTCTACTAAAAATGATTAAGAACTTGAATCACAGTTTGCTCTGCAAGCTGATTTTGAGTCTTCTCCTTTCTAACTAATCCTCTCTTTTGATATGATATCACATGTGTTTCCCTTCAACTTCATTGCCATGACTAGGTCACTTGCTCTGTTGGATGATAAAAAAATCCTTCATTGACTTCTAGTATATTCTCAAACCTTTTTTTTCACTTGCATTAGCCTTTGCTCTCACTTTTCATTCTTATGATCTAGGTTAAGATCATTGCTATTTAAAGTGTTTCGTAAACCATTTTCTAGATGGTTCCAAATTTTGCCTCTTCATGCTGATTGTAGAATACACAATATAGTGATCTATGATTCAAGTCATGTAAATATTTTGTAACAACCTTTGTAAGTATTAAATGTTCTATAATAACCTCTTCAAAACCTAAACATTCCTTCCAAGTTGGCTTGATAAACATTTTTCCTCAAATTCTATTCCATTCCTAAATTTTATGTAAACTCTACATTGCTTGGTCTCTACTATTTCTTGATGCTTGACATTATTGTTGCTTAGTCTGTATTACCCTTTTGATGCTCAACATGTATTATGCATTATACATACTGTATAACTTGATACTTGTGTACTTGGAACTTTCTTGGTCTCTGATGACTCACTCAGTCATTGATGAGATTGGCTCATACATAAAATAATCTATGAACAAAAATTTGCTCGAATCCTATAGAACTCAGTACACACTCATTGATGTACATGAAACAACCTATATAGAGTAGCTCAGTCATAGTGGTGAATGTTTGACTTTACCTTGTAAATGACTAAGTGGTTGACAATAATAAACAACAATGGTTAGAGATACCAATAATGTGTGAGATTATGGTGGTAATTTTGGATATACCCATTTGATCATTTATAAATATAATGATAAAAAAGTCAAGAAATCAACTTTGATGATAAAAAATGAGTGGAGGGACAAAGATGGAAGAAAATAGGCTTGCAATTTTTAGGGTCATTTTCCAACCCTCTTACCAATTTATAACACGTAGGTTTGTATGTGTTAAATAAACTCCATGATTATTGAAAAACAAAAAGTACTATTCCAAGTTCTACATAATCAGTATAGGTCAAGTAGAACTAAAATCATTATTTTAAATTTTATAAAACACACATGGGGAAAAGCACCGAGTAACATGCTAACACTTTTCACTCTTTTGAAGTGAGCCCAGCTAAAAGCCAACCCTATTAAAGGTTACAAAACACATTTTTAGGTGTAAGCCTGGTAAAGGATTTAATCATCTTGTTAGGAGTGACCTTGTTAGAGGTATCTAGATCATTCCATTAAAATTTTACCTTGATTAAAGGATTTCCAATATGACTATTAGGTAAACCTTGATTAAAGGATTTTACTACCATAATGGTTAGAAAATAACAACTAGGCTTGATTTGATAAAATAAAACTCACTTTGCAAATCCATATCTCCATTCAACTCATTCCTGGTTCATTGACTAGACTTTATCACATAGTCCATCTCTGGTCTTCTTGGAAACCTATCCAGAAATCACTCTTGATGAAGGGTGCTCCCCTTAATGCCATAAACAAATAACTAAAACAAATAAATAACTACAAATACAATAATAAAATATGGACTTCTTATTATCGCCAAAAATGTGGAATTACAAAATTCTCAATTATAATATGCTAACCCAAATGGGCACCTTTATTATAGTAATCTGCAAGATTAAATTTCACACTACCACCTAGAGTTGTTCTAGACAATGTTTGGGCCTTTCTTAAATAGGCAATTTTATGCTACCTTGGAAGGTTCTAGATGCTCAAACTTAATACCTAAGGCCAACAGACCTTAAAAAAACATATAGACTCAACCAAATACATCTTTGACATTTATTTTGGAAATTTTAGGTTAAAAATGAGAACATTTCAAGCTTGTATGACAAACTTACTAAAAATAGTAAGCACCCATAAATAGTAACCACATTGTCTACTAATCCTTATTAAAATAGAAAAGACTGAAAATAACAATATTTTTGGGTGATACAAGATTTCTCTTACACCTAGGATGCTCCTGCATTAGACACCCGAGGTAATTTGAGAAGTGACCCTATCATGTCTCAAGTGTTTAGAGGAAATCCAAGATGGTTAACCTCCTCCCTTGCTAGCCATGATGAATCCTCTACTAACCTCCCTTTCCATTTGACCAGGTATTCCTCATAAGTTCTATTCCTTTTACTTTTTCTAATATGACTATCCAATATCTCTGCAATCTCCTTTGTACTTGAACTAGCTGCTAGAATACTCCACTACTCTTCTATAACTTTATCTCCATCACCTCCTTCATAATACTCTGTCAATATGAAATATTAAATAGTAGTGAAATATTCAATTCAATAGGAAAATCCACTTCATAGGCATTTCCAGAATCATGTCTTTTCACTATCTTGCATGGTCCAAACTTCTTCATCTTCATCTTATTATATGTACCCACTAGAAAACATTCCTTTCACAAATGAACCATGACTTCATCCCCAATCTGAAATTCCTTATACCTCCTTTTTACACTTTCCTTAGCCTTGTACTATATAGTCATCTTTATGATGTTCTTCCTCACCTCCTCATGGATGTTCTTCAAATGTTTAACAAATTCTTCTACTTTAGCACTACTTATCTCTCCTTTATCCGACTGTCACAATTTAGAAGCATTTTTAGGACCGCTCCTGTATACAATATGGAATGGTGATTTACTAGTACTCCTATTGATAGAATTATTATATTCAAATTCTTCCTATGGTAAAATAGATCCCATCCTTTTGACTTGTCTCCAACCAAACATCTCAACAAGTTTTCCAAACCACAGTTCACAACTTCTATTTGCCCATCAATCTATGGATGATGTGATGAACTAAGCTTCAACTCTATCTTCAATTTCTAGTACAATGTATGCTTGAAATACACAAGAAATTTGGTATCTCAATCTAAAATTATACTTTTTGGTAGACCATGTAGTCCTACCACTTCTCTGAAAAAAGACTCTGCCACATGAACAACATCACTAGTCTTCTTGCAAGGAATAAAATGTGCCATCTTTGAAAAAATGTCAACCACCATAAAAAAAGAATAATGCTCACACCGACTCTTGGGTAATCCAAGAAAAAAATCTATGTTGACATCCTCCCATGACTTCTTTGGTGCAGGTAATGGCTGATAAAACCTTGTATTCTACTTCACTCCTTTCGCCATTTGACATACTTTGCAACTTTGTACAAACTTCTTCACATCTTGCTGTAACTATGGCTAGTAATAATTCCTAGCAACCAAAGCTATGGTTTTATCTCTACAAAAATGTCCAGCCAATCCTCCACTATGCTTCTTCTTGATGAGATTCTTTCTCATTGAACTTCTAAGAATGCACAACTGACTTCCTTTGAACAACATACTATCCTAGATTATGAAATCCAACCACTTTTTCTTGTCAAGTGTAATAGGTTCAGTACAAGCCTTCCATGCTTCACCAAATCAAGATCTTCTAGATACTAAGTACTAAGTTCCTTGAATCTAGCTACCTCTATTTACATTTATGTCAACAAAAGTTGTCTTCTACTAAGAGCATCTGCAACTCTATTAGAGTTCCCACTCCTGTGTTTCAAAACAAATGTATAATTCTGCAAAAACTCAACCCACTTCAAATGCCTTTGGTTCAATTTTCTTTGACTATTTAAATATTGTAAAGCTTGATGATTATTATACAAAAAAAAACTCTTTAGGAAGAAGACAATGTCTCCACTTCTTCAATTTTTGAACTATAGTATAAAATTCCTAATCATAAACAAAATATTTTCTTTTGGCATCATTCAATTTATCACTAAAATAAGCAATAGATCTACCTTTTTGGCTCAAAACAACTCCTATTGTAGTACCACTAGTACCTAAGTCTACTTGAAACACCTTGTTAAAATTTGAAAGTGCTAAAATAGGCTGCTTAGAAACTTTCTATTTCAATAGATTAAAACTCTTAGCTACTCCAATAGTCCACTTAAATTCTTTCCTATCCCCTCTCATTGTTTCAATCAGGGGTCCACAAATACTACTAAAACCCCTTATGAACTTTCTAGAAAAACTAGCTAGTCTATGAAAAGATATTATCTCTATCACACTTCTTGGAGTAGGCCATTCAAGGATAGCCTTCACTTTCTCTAGGTCCATTTTTAGACCTTCTACTGAGACTACAAATCCTAAGTACATCGACTCCTTTACAAAACTGCACTTTTTAAGTTTATCAACAACTTTTCTTCCCTCAACTTATCAAACACCTTTCAAATATGAATCAAATTCTCCCTCAATGTCTTACTACACATCAAAATATCATCTAGGTAAAAAATGAAAAACTTACCTAGAAACTCCTTCAGTACCTCATTCATGAGTCTCATGATAGTGCTTGGTGCATTGGTTAGCCCAAAAGGCATGACTAGCCACTTGTACATGCATTCCCTTGTCTTGAAAGAAGTCTTCCATTCATCTCCTCTGATGTGAATCTGGTGGTACCCACTCTTTAGATCTATCTTTGTGAAATACTCAACCCCACTCAAATAGTCCATACTATCATCCATCCTTGGCAATGAAAATCTATACTTTATTTTAATCTTGTTGATAGCATGAGAATTGTGCATATCCTCCATTCTCCATTCTTCTTTGGTGCTAATAGGGCTGGTACAATACATGGACTTAGACTCTCTTGAATCAACCCCTTCTGCAACAACTCATGAACTTGTTTGTTCAACTCTTTACTTTCTGCTAGTGTCATTCTATGCAATGCCTTGTTTGGAAAATTGGCTCTTGGAACCAAATCCATTTGGTGAATAATCTTCCTTATTGGGGGCAATCCATTAGGTACATTATCTAACAAAATATCAGAAAACTTTTCCAACATATTTGCAACTTCTGTAGGTACCTCCTTTACTTCTTCCTTACCATCTTTTGGAATTATAGAAAAACACATATGCTCATGTTTCATACCTTTGAGAAACTCTTTTCCATCAATAAAATATATTTTGGTAGCACTACATACCTTTTCTTCTTTATCCTTCAATGGTTTCAACTTATGCTTCACTCTATCCTTGGTCAGAGTGTAGGTATTTTCTGACCCATTATGTACAACATGACTATCAAACTGCCATGGCCTTCCTAACAACATATGACATATGTCCATTAGTATGATATCACAAAGCACCTCATCCTAGTAGCTTCTAATCTTGAACTTCATTGAGCACTACTCATTGAAATTACCTTATAGTCATCTTGCACCCAAGCAATATTGTATAGATGTGAGTGTTTTTGTCTTTTTAGCTTTAATTTTGTGACCATCATTTCTACCATGAGATTGTTAGTACTTCCACCATCAATGATCACATCGCAACACTTATCTTCACATTTGCACCTTGTGTGAAACAAGCTCCTTCTTTAACTAGGTTCATTCTCACCACTTTGTAGGACTCTTCTATTAACCAAGACTTCTTCTCTTTTAGCATCTTCAAAATGTGATGATATCACATCTTCATCAGGGCCAATGGCACACCTAGCTCTCTGAACCACCCTGCAAGAGTTAACACAATAAAATAAAACACAAAGAACAAAAACCAAAGGAGAAAGAAGAGTGAAATAATTTTATTTATTCTTCAAATATTCAACATACATGCCTAGCTATAAGTTGTTTTGAATTACAGCTAGATAAAAAATACATTCATACACAAAGATTAGCAACAAATTCGCACTTTCCAGTTCTACTCTACAGTCCTCTTATAAAACTCTTAACTACCTTAGCTCCTAGTCTGAACACTCTATTTATACTAGAAAAAATATCTTATAGATCATTTTAGAACATGTAGAAGCCACAAGTTGGATCTCAAAAAATATTAAATGAAAATAAACCTAACATTAAAAACACAAGTTGACTTGCATCAGTAATTAACTATCTTGAAATCGATGTTTGAGTAAAATCATAATATCTCCTAGGTTTGATTGAGTTAGAACTCACACTTGAAATTGTGGGTATATATCTAGGTCCTCTACAAATACTTAAGTTCATAAAGTCTTATTCATCCAAGAAAAGTGTGCATCCATTCTAAAAGTTGAGCACAAAAATCTATCATGCAGAACTGCCAGAAATTGATGTTCCGGTAGAATTGCCATAAATCCCAACCTATAGAGAGCTAAAACTTTTGCCTTGGATCATAGATATTAATCTAGACCCTATTAAATCCTTGAAGTGCACATCCTTTCATTCATTATGGAAAATTAGTTACATTGTCTCCAAAAGGCACTGAGAAACCAGAAAACATAGTTTCAGCAGAACACAGTTTCAACAACAAGATAAAAATTGAAAACATGCAGGATAGTAGTGCAACCTAGGATGCTCTTGTACCAAACACCCAGGGTTGGAAGAAATGATTCTCTTGAATCATTAAGATGTGAAAACCTAAGCTAAATCCAACTCAAATTGAGAAATCCATGAAGCATCTTCCATAGGTCTATTCTTCAACTTCACCAGATATTCATACTAATCTTTTCCCCTTGTGCTCTTACCAATTCTCTCATCCAATATTTGTTCAAATTCTTCAATCTACTTCTTAGGATAGTCTTTTTGATGCAACAACTTCATTATTTGACTCATGATACTTATATAGATTAGCAATGTTGAATATAGGAGATATATCCATGTCATCAGGTAACTCAACTTCATAAGCATTTCCACTATTAAATTTCTTCAAGATCTTACAATGTCCAAACATCTTCATCTTTAACTTACTATATTTTCTAACTAGAAGCCTTCCTTTCTTCAGATGAACCATCACCTCATCCCCAACTTGAAAATCATGATGTCTCCTCGACTAATTAGCATTCTCCTTATACTTCTGGTTCTTTTGTTCTATCCTAAACTTCACTTCCTTATGTAAAGACTCCATATAATCAAAAAATTCTTCTCCTACATCACTTCTCATTTCTTCACTAGCAACATCTCTCAAATTTGATACTCCTCTAGGCTTTATTCTAGTAACAATCTCAAAAGGTGTCTTCCCTAAACTCCTATTCACAAAATTATTATATACAAATTTAACTTGTGCCAATACCATCTCCCAATTACTTGGATTATTCCCAATTAAGCATCTCAATAAATTACCCAAGCTTCTATTCACAACCTCTATCTATCCATCTGTCTATGGATGGAATGCAGAACTAAACTTCAACTCAGTACCCATCTTTTTTCACAAAGTCTTCCAAAAATAACCAACAAACTTACTACCTCTATCAGAAATAATACTTCTTGGTAATCCATGCAATCTCACAATCTCTTTAAAGAAAAGTTTAGCAACATGCTTAGCATCTGATGTCTTCTTACATGGTATGAAATGAGCCATCTTAGAAAATATATCCACTACAAAAAATATAGAATCACACCCCTTCACTATCTTAGGTAATCCAAGAACAAAATCCATACTAATGTAACTCCAAGGTTTCTTAGGAATAGTAATAGGTGTATACAAACTAGTATTTTGAATCACTTCTTTTACAACTTGACAACTTGACAACTCTTTACAAATTTCTAAACATCCTTACACATTTGTGACCAATAATACTTCTCTTTTAACAACTCAATGCCTTATCAATTCTAAAATGTCCAGCTAATCCACCACTATGTTTTTCCTTAATTAGATTCAACCTCATAGAACTTCTAGGAATACACAACTAAATGCCTTTGAACAATATACCTTCTTGAATGAAATACTCATCATACATACTTATGTGATTTTTTAGATTTGGTTCTCTACACTCTCTCTACACCTTGAAAAAATTAGGATCAGCATCATACAACTCTTTTATTTCATCAAAACCAAGAACTTCAACCTTCATTTTAGTCAACAAAGAATGTCTTCTACTCAATGCATCAACAACTCTATTAGTAACTCCACTCTTGTGCTTAACAAAAAATGTAAAATTTTGCAAGTACTCAACCCACTTCATATGTCTCTGATTCAATTTATGTTGACTTCCCAAGTATTGTAAAGCTTTATGATCAGTATACAACACAAACTCCTTAGGAATCAAATAGTTTCCCCACTTCTTCAATGCTTAAAAAATAGCATAAAACTCTTGATCATACACAAAATACTTCCTTTTAGCATCATTCAACTTCTCACTAAAGAAAGCAACAAGCCTACCTTCTTGACATAATATAGCTTGGATTGCATTACCACTTGCATCACATTCAACTTGAAATACCTTATTAAAATTAGGTAAAGCCAATATAGGTAATTCAACAACATTTTGTTTCAAAGTCTCAAAACTTTTATCAACTCCATGTGTCCACTTGAATTCCTTTTTATCTGCCCTCATTTTCTCAGTCATAGCATTATAGACAACACTGAAATTCTTTATAAACTTTCTCTAAAAACTAGCCAAATCATGAAATGATCTTACCTCACCCACATTCTTAGGTGTAGGCCACTGCAAAATTTCTTTAACCTTCTTAGGATCCATCTTCAAACCATTAGCTGAAATCACAAATCCCAAATACACAATCTCCTCTTGCATAAAAGAACACTTTTTTAGATTAATCAGAAACTTTTTCTCTTTTAACCTCTACAATACTTGTCTATTATGCTCAATATGTTCTTTGTTAGTCTTACTAAATATTAGAATGTTATCCAAATAAACAGTCACAAACTTATCCAAAAATCTTTTTAGAAATTCATTAATCAACCTCATGAAAGTACTAGGTGCATTGGTCAAACCAAAAGGCATTATCAACCATTCATACAAACCATCTTTTGTCTAGAAAGTAGTCTTCCATTCATTACCTTCTCTGATTCTGATATGATGATAGCCACTCTTCAAATCAATCTTGGTAAAATACTTTGCTTCACTCAAACAATCCATTATGTCATCGATCCTCGACATAGGAAACCTATATTTCATTGAGATTTTGTTAATAGCTCTGGAATCAATACACATTCTCCATTATTTTTAGGTGCTAATATAGTAGGTACCACACATGGACTCAAACTTTGTCTGATTAAGCCTTTCTGCAACAACTCATGCACTTATCTGTTAAGTTTTTCATTCTCTATAGGTGTCAATCTATATGGTGCTTTTTTTGGCAAAGTAGCTCCAGGAATTAGATCCATAGAATGACTTATGCTTCTTATTGGAGGTAAACCATTAGGAATATCATCAACAATAATATCTTTATATTCATTCAAAAATTTTGCAATTTCTACTATCACTCTGTCATTACCAACTTCTATTGCTTGGTCATTACTACCAACACTCAGTCCTCTAGGAACTATAGAAAAAACAAACTTGATTCTTCTTTACTTCCTTTTCAAATTTCTTTCCATTAACCATGCAAACTTTTATTGTAGTACAACTAATCTCATCTAGACTTTCAATCAAAGGCAGAAATGTTTGTTTCTTCCCATTTACCCAAAGAGTATATTGATTCATTATTCTATCATGTACAACATGCTCCTCTCCTCTAGGCTATCTCCACAACATCTAATCTGGCTACAATTTGTCTTAATTGATCCGATATAGCATTATCAACATTTCCTCTACCACAAACTATCTTTACAAATGAGGTTCTTGTAAGATCGCAACCCTCTGCAAGTTATAGGTCAAATTTGTAGATTTATAACCCTACAATCAATATCCAAATAGAGTTCTACATGATCTAATATCCACAAGGGTGAAAATCAAGCTCTGATACCACCTAACACAAGGAAGGCAAGGGAAAACTAGGGCTAATGGCACACCCAACTCTCTAAACCACCCTGCAAGAGTTAACACAACATAAGCAAACACAAAAAACATAAACCAAAGGAGAAAGAAGAGTAAAATAATTTTATCAATTCTTCAAATATTCAACATAAATTCCTAGCTATAAGGCCTTTTGGGTTATGGCCAAATACAAAATACATTCATACACAAAGATTAGTAGCAAATTTGCACTTTCTAGTTTTGCTTTGTAATCCTCTTAAAAAACTCTTAACAGCCCTAGCTCCTAGCCTAAACACTCTATTTATACTAGCCAAAATGGATTATAGATCATTATAGAACATGGAGAAGCCACAAGTCAACCCCCAACAAATATTAAATGAAAATAAACCTAACATTAAAGACACAAGTCAGCATGCATCAACAATTAATTGTCCTAAAATCAATTTCTGAGAAAAATCATGATATCTCCTAGCTCTGATTGAGTTAAAACTCACACTTCAAACTGTGGGTATATATCTAGGTCCTCTAAAACCCCTTAAATGTGGAAAGTTTGATTCATCTAGGAAAAGTGTGCATCCATTCTGAAAGTGGAGCATAGAAAACTATCATGTAGAACTCCCAGAAATGGATCTTCCGGGAGAATTACCATAACTCCCAACCTATAAGGAGTTAGAACTTGTACCTTGGATCATAGATATTAATCTAGGGCCTATTCAATCATTGAAGTGCACATTATTTCATTCATTGAGGAAAATTAGTTACATGGTCTACAACAGTAACCCAAAAAATAGAAAACACAGTTTCAATAGAACATAGTTTCAACATCAAGATAAAAACTGAAAAACATGTAGAATAGAAATGCAACCCAAGATGCTCTTGCATCATAGTAAATCTATCCTTGGCACTATGAAAATTCAAATTCTCTATTCTCTTCTTCTCTATAGTGAAATTTTTTCCCATGGAAGCTTCCTCTCCCAGGTCCTTGTCCTCTGCCTCTTCCTCTTTGATCTCTATTTTTCTGATCATGGAAATGATTGGACTTGTTTCTCCTCTAGTTATGACTACTAATTCTAGCCTTATCCTTGTTATTCTAATCATCATTATGACCTCCATAAGATCATCAACTAGATCTTCCACCATGACCTCTTCCACTATTCTTATTGTCAAAAATTCTTGCTCAGTTTCTCCTCAACTCTTGGGGTAAACTGGTATGCCTCCTCAATATTATTTATTCAAATCAAACTTAGTTCATCCTAAATACTTTGCCTTAACCCATTAATATAATAGGCCACTTTCTCCTTATCAAGTTCTACATGGCCAGTTCTAATGAGAACTCTGTAGAACTTTTTGGTATACTCTTGAATAGATTTTCCTGCTTGCTTCAACCATTGCATTTTCTTCGATAGATCAAGTTGATAATCTATGGGAATGAATTGTTTCTTTAGTTTATCTATCATTCAATTCCATCTAGTGATTTTTTTATTTAGCTTTCTATTTCACCCCAACTAAACCTCCTGCTACTAGATCTTTGTGTGTCCCTTCAATTTTTCCTTCACAAACTTGACCCTATCAGGATCCTCAATATCCTCATACTCAAAGTATTGCTCCAGTTCATTGATCCAATTGATCAACTCCTCTAAGTTAAGATTTATTTAAAATATGGGAGCCTCAAAATTAGGTCTTTTTCAAATTTGGAGATGGCCTTAAAAAGCCTCTCTTCCTTTGGGTTTAGAACTGCCTCTACTTAGACATTTTCTTCTAGTTCATCCTCATCCTCAGTTTCATCTCTTATGGGAAGATTTATTCCTCTATGCATTTTTTCTTCCAATGCTTGCATTTGTCTTTGGAAGGCTCTAAAACCCTTAGGTGTAACACCTACAACTCTTCTATCATGCTCTCTTTGTGGAGGTATTTTTGTGTTTTCGTTGAAACTCTAGTGCAAATTGCCTCACAATCAACAACCTATCTACATGCTCAGCCCAAACCATAGTCCTAGTGTGAACTACGTCATAATTGACAATCTGTCCACACAGTCAAGAACTCTAGCTCTGATACCACTTGATGGAGGGTGCTCCCCTTAATACCATAAACACATAATTGAAACAAAGAAATAACAAAAAATGCAAAAAAAAAATATGGAATTCTTATTATCACTGCAAATGTAGAATTATTGAATTCTCAATTACAATATGCTAACCCAAATGGGTGCTTTCATTATAGTAATCTACAAGATTAAACTGTGCACTACCACCCAAAGCTATTCTAGACAATGTTTGTGCCTTTCTTAAATAAACAATTTTATGCCACTCAAGAAGGTTCTAGATGCTCAAACTTAATACCCAAGGCCAAAAAACCCTAAAAAAATGTATAAAGTTGGCCAAATATATCTTTGACATTTATTTTGGAAATTTTGGATAGCCCAACTTTGGAAGGATACAACTCTCAAATTTTTGCTCTGATTGGCTATCATAACCACTTTTTAGAAATGCTAGCTAGTGATCTATAGGCTTGAAATGACACCAATGCCCTTCTATTGAGTTTTCAGACCCCATCCAAGCACTCTAAGGCCTCCAATGGTGAGCCTAAAGATTTTCCTACATTTTTTCCCATTGAAAATATGCAATAACTCCTTTGACAGTTAAGCTAAAGTAATGTAAATTTTATGGTAGGCTTATAATTCTAAAATGAACCTTCATGTAAAAAATGAGAACATTCCAAGCTCGTTTGAAAAACTTACTAAAAATAGTAAGCTCCCATAAATAGTAACCACCCTGTCTACTAGTCATTATTAAAATAGAAAATACTAAAAATAAAAATATTTTTGGGTGATGCAAGATTGCTGTTACACCCAGGATGCTCCTATATCAACTCTTAACAACCTTCTTACTTTTCTTCTACTATTATATTCTTAACAAATTCACCAATCAACAACCATTAAAGATCTCTTGTGCCTCCTTAAATAGGTAGCTTTGTTATTTTTTCACTTAAACATCACTATAGATCTTAGGGTTTAATCATATTCATTGAATCCATCCATAATTTTGTCCTTCTCCTTTCTTGAAGCTTTTGAAAACCTCTCATTAAATCTTCACCTTAGATCACTTAATAAACTCAATTCGTGCATGAATATGCCAAGTCATCAATTCTTATCATTTACATATTTTGACCTATTTTTAAATTCAACTATGTTAGCCTCAAATCTTGATTCTTTCACAAACTGATAAAATATTGACACTCGGTCATCACTATGCTCTTCATCTTGGTCATTATTGGGTAGCTTAGTTTATATTTTTTATGTCTTTCTTGGTTTACACTTACCCACTCAACCTACTCTACACTTGGTTAATTGTTTAGTTTTCTCTTTATCTTCTTTGGCCATTACTATCAGTCAACTTATACTATTTTTCTCAGCTATCTCTTATGTTCCTTAATCTTCTTCTTCATTGACCTAGTAAAATGTCACTTAGTCAAGCATAGTGTTTTAATCAACATCTTGTCTTTCATCAAGCAACTCTTCTATACTTCAACTCAAGTGTCTTGTTCACTTAATATAATGATAAAATGATATATTATCTTGTCAAACACTAACTGATCAAGTGCCCATTATAATTCCATCATACTTCTATTTACTCAACAACTTTACTAGTTTATTTTGCTATCTCTTCTTTTGAAATCCTCTTCATCAATCAAATGATATAGTACTTTACATTGTTAGGAAATGTCTTACTAGTAAGGTTTGACATAAATGACAACATAAAAATTGTTCCAATTTTAGTTTCCAACAATCTTCCTCTTTGGTATTGATGGAAATACCTTTAGTTACCATGCAAATGAAAAAGTGTTCTTTGAATTTTCACTATCATCTCCCTCTGTGATTTCATTTTTATTCTCATACATGGAAATGAAAGAATATTCTCTAGATTTTCACTATCATCTCCTTTTATGATTTCAATCTGATTCTCATTTATGCAATCTCCAACAATCTCTCTCTTTGCTTCTTTAGACTTCTCCATCAAATATACCATTTTGGTTCTACATTATAGTACCAATTTTATTATCTCACTCATTGACATCTTCATGATGTTAACCATACTTCTCCCTTATCCATATTTTGATATTACATTCATATTCTTCCTCTTGATATTGGATGGTCCTATCATAGTTATCACTCTTTGACAATAATGTCAAAGACATCATCCACTGTACATATCATGTACACATCTCTCTCTTTGTCACTTTCTATAGAGACTAATCTCTAAAATATCATTCCCTCTATCATTGCCATTTGCCTTCTTGTATCCTTATCAACTCACACTTCTATCTTGTTTTTCGCATCTTAGGAAACTCCTAAAGTGTGACCTTATTCATCAATTTGTAATATATTCTAATCATAACAATTGATGTAATGTTACATCTCTTCATGGTTTGTTCAAGATAGGATAATGACCCTTGATGTAGGAGCATCCTAGGTTTCCTTGTAATCCTAAACTTTTGTTCATTCTACTAGTTGTTGTCAAGTTCCAATTATTACGGAGTGCCACTTTTTAATTACTATTGAGTGTTAGTTTTTAGTTACTACCAAGTTATATTTCCTATTGAGTTCCAGTTATTATCGAGTTCTAGTTACTATCGAGTTCTAGTTACTACTGAGCGCCAGTTGCTGCTGAGTTCCAATTATTAGCAAGTTCTAGTTATTGCTAAGTGCTAGTTTCTAGTTGCTGCTAAGTTCCAGTGTATGCCGAGTCATCTGAGTGTTACTTCATATGCCAAGTGAATTTGTTAGTGTTGGGTGTTACTGTTAGTGTGAAATGTTCTTTTTGGTGTCAAGTGCTAGTATCTATCTTAGTCCTTCTTTGACCAAGTTGTTTGTGTCTAATTCCAATTTAGGCCAACCTTGCATGTATTTAATTTTTATATTAGTAGTTAATATTTGATGTGAGCAAAATTGTGGCTATGCATGCATTTAATGTAAGGTTTAATTTTGTGATAGGCCAATTTGTGGCCACACAAGTATTTAAGGAGGTCTAGGATTGAGTTTTAGAGGGGAACTTAGAGAGAAAAGAAGTTGGAAGGATATGTGTTTGGAAATTTGAAGTTGAAGTTGGATAGTGGATTTGTATGTATTTTGTATCTAGCCATGACCCAGAAGGCCTTACAGTTGGGAATGCATGCTGATTATTTGATGAATCAATAAGTGTTTTCTCTTCTTTCTTCTTTGATTATTATTCTTTGTGTTGTGTTTCCAATGTGTTAACTCTTGCAAGGTGGTTTGGATAGATGGGTGTGCCTTTGGCCCTAGTTATTTTCATTCCTCCTTACGTCAGGTGGTATCAGAGCATCAAGGTTCATTGTTGTAGAACCCTAAATGATTTGAAGATTTGACATATGACTTAAAGAGGGTTACAATCTCATAGGAACCTAATTTTCAAAGATGGTTTGAGGTAGAGGAAATACTAATAATGCAATATTAGATACATGGAGACAAATTGCAGCTAGATTAGATGTTGTGGAGACAACTAAGAGGAGAGGAGCACATCTCAATGATGTGAGTGATGATGAAGCAATGGAACCAAACCCCAATCTAGAACCTAAAGAAGATCAAGATGAGGTAATGTTGTTGAGAGTATATCTACGATAAATTCAAAGCATTTTATAGAAGTTGTTCCTTATGATGGAAAATTGGATACCAATTCTTTGTTAGATTAGATCTTTGAAATGGAGAAGTTCTTTGAGTATGAAAACACTCCTGATAATAGGAAGGTGAAGATTAGTTATTAGGTTGAAAGGACATGCCTCATTGTGGTGGTAGCATTCACAAACTAATAGAAAAAGGAGAGGAAAGGAGAAGATTAGAACTTGGGTAAAGATGGTGAACAAAGTGAAGAAAAAATTCTTTCGTATTGATTACCAAGTTAGCTTGTTGAGAAAGATGCAGAATTTGAGGTAGAGAGACATGACTATGAAGGAGTATACTAAGGAATTATATAGGTTGGAAATCAAATCTTGACATGTGGATGATGATGTTGATAAAATTGCAATGTACATAAATGGATTGAGATCTAGAATCCAAGATGAAATAAGTTTTGTGAAATTGGAAAGTGTGGAAGAAGCATACCGATATGCCTTGAAAGATGAGGAGAGCTTGGAAAAGAAGCATGAAAAAAGACAAAGAGGTAGAGGTGGTAGATTCTAGAGAGGAAGAGGTAGATCTTATGGAGAAGGTGGTGGATCTGACAATTTTGTGCAAGATAAAGGGAAATCTGAATGGAAGAATGATGAAAAATGGAAGACCAAGTGGAAAGGTGGTGATTCTTATTGAGGAGGTACTGGTTCTTACTGAGGAAGAGGTAATTCTTATTCTAGAGGTGGATTTCATGGTAATTGTTTTAGATGTGGTAAAGAAGGGCATAGATCCTTTGAATGTGGATCTTCTAGAAGTGGGCAAGGTAATAGAAATGTTATGATTCAAGGAGATTATGAGGGTTCACCAAGTGGACCTAAGGTTGGAGAAAATTTGATGGTGAGAAGGACCTTATGTAATAAGGGAAGTGATGAGGAACTTTTCCTAAGGAGAAGTCTTTTCAAAACCAGATGTAAGGTGGCTGAAAAATGTTGCAAGGTCATCACTGATAGTGGAAGTTCAACAAACTTGGCATCCAAAGAGTTGGTTAAAAAGTTACAATTATAGAGGCTAAAGCATCTAAACCCTATCATGTTTCATGGATCAAAGATGAGCATAAGATATTGGTAAGTGAACTATATATTGTGAAGTTCAAGATTGGGCATTACTTTATTATGCCTATGGATTGTTGTCATATTTTATTGGGAAAACCTTGGCAATATGATAGATATGCTATACATGATGGAAGATTGAATCAATATACTCTTTGGGTGAATGGGAATAAGAAAATATTTCTATCTTTGATTGAAAGTCTAGATGAGGTTAATTGTACTACTATGAGGATTTGCATGGTTAACAAGCAACTATTTGAGAAGGAAATGAAAAAGAATCAAGTTTGTTTTGCTATAATTTCAAGAAAACTGAGTTGTGTCAATAGTAACTGAGTGCTAGAAAATAGTGTTAACTGAGTGCCAGTCAACGATGATCGAGTGATAGCTAATAGTAGTGACTGAGTACCAGAAGCAATTGCAAAATTGTTGAATGAGTATAAGGAAATTGTTGCAAAAGATATGCTTGATGGTTTACCTCCAATAAGAAGTATAAGCCATTGTATGGATCTAATTCTTGGAGCTAGTTTTCTAATTAAAGCACCATATAGATTGACACCTTTAGAGAATAAAAAACTTAACAAAATGAGTTGGTGGAGAAAGGTTTGATCAGAGAAAGCTTGAGTCCATGTGCTGTATGTACTACATTAACATCTAAAAAGAATGGAGAATGGAGAATGTGTACTGATTCCAGAGCTATTAACAAGATCATAGTGAAATATAGGTTTCTTATACTTAGGATGGATGACACAATGGATTGTTTGAGTGGAGCAAAGTATTTTACCAAGATTGATTTGAAGAGTGGCTATCATTAGATCAGAAGTAGAGAAGGTGATGAGTGGAAGATATCTTTTAAGACAAAAGATGGTTTGTATGAATGGTTGGTTATGCCTTTTGGTTTGACTAATGAACCTAGTACTTTCATGAGGTTGATGAATGAAGTTTTGAAAAGAATATTGGGTAAGTTTGTGATTGTTTATTTGGATGAAATTTTGATATTTAGTAATAATAAAGAAGAACATCTTGAGCATGTTAGACAAGTATTGTAGAGATTAAAAGAGGAGAAGTTGATGATTAATTTGAAAAAGTGTTATTTTATGCAAGAAGAGATTGTATATTTTGGATTTGTGATTTCAGCCGATGGTTTGAAGATGGATCTTGAGAAGGTAAAAGAAATTTTGGAATGGCCTACACCTAAGAATGTGAGTGATGTAAGATCAATTCATGGTTTGGCTAGTTTTTGCAAGAAATTTATAAATAATTTTAGTTCTATTTGTAATGCTATGAATGAGACAATGAGAGGAGATAAAAAGGAATTCAAGTGGACACATGGAATTGATAAGAGTTTTAAGACTTTGAAGAAAAAGCTTTCTAAGTTTCCTATATTAGCTTTTCTTGATTTCAATAAGGTATTTCAAGTTGAATGTGATGTAAGTGGTAGTGCAATAGGAGCTATACTGAGTCAAGAAGGTAAACCTGTTGCTTACTTTAGTGAAAATTTGAATGATGCTAAAATGAAGTATCCTATGTATGATCGAGAGTTTTATGCTATTGTTGAAGCCTTGAAGAAGTGGAGACATTATTTCATTCCTAAGGAGTTTCTATTGTATATTAATCATAAATCTTTACAGTACTTGGGAAGTCAACATAAATTAAATCAAAGACATATGAAGTGGGTTGAGTGCTTGCAAAGTTTTACATTTGTTATCAAACATAAGAGTGAAGTTACTAATAGAGTTGCTGATGCATTGAGTAGAAGACATTCTTTATTGATTGAGATGAAGGTTGAAGTTCTTGGTTTTGATGAAATGAAAGAGTTGTATGAAACTAGCCGTAATTTTTTCAAGGCATGGAGAGAGTGTAGAGCACCAAATATAATCGATCACATAAGTGAGTATGATGAATATTTCATTCAAGAAGGTATGTTGTTCAAAAAAAATTAGTTGTGTATCCCTAGAAGTTCTATGAGAGATAATTTGATCAAGGAAAAACATAGTGGTGGATTGGTTGGACATTTTGGAATTGATAAGACATTGAGTTTGCTGAAGGATAAGTATTATTGGCCATAAATGTATAAGGATGTTCAAAAATTTGTGAAGAGTTGTGGAATTTGTCAAGTTACAAAAGGAGTAAGTTAGAATATAGGTTTGTATAGACCTATTATTGTTCCTGAGAAACCTTGGAGTGACATTAGTATGAATTTTGTTCTTGAATTGCCTAAAATAGTAAAGGGGTATGATTCTACATTTGTTGTTGTGGGTAGATTTTCTAAAATGGCTCGTTTTATACCATGAAAGAAGACATTAGATGTTGAACATATTGCTAAGCTTTTTTTGAAAGAGATTGTGAGATTACATGCATTACCAAGAAGTATTAATTCTAATAGAGACAATAAGTTTGTTGGTTATTTTTTGAAGACTTTATGGAAGAAGATGGGTACTGAGTTGAAATTTAGTTCTACATTCCATCCGCAGACAAACGGACAGATAGAGGTTGTGAATAGAAGCTTGGGTAATTTTTTGAGATGTCTAGTTGGAGATAAGCCAAGTAATTGGGAGATGGTATTGGCACAAGCTGAGTTTTCATATAATAATTTTTTGAATAGAAGTATAGGGAAAACGCCTTTTGAGATTATTAGTGGAATGTAGCCTAGAGGTATATTAGATTTGGGAGATATTGCTGGTGAAGAAAAGAGAAGTGCTGTAGAGAAAGAATTTGCTTATTTTATGGAATCTTTGCATAATGAAGTGAAGTTGAGGATGGAACAAAGTAATTAGAAGTATAAGGAGAATGCTGATAAGTCTAGAAGACATCATGATTTTGAAGTTGGTGATGGTTCATTTGAATAAAGGAAGATTTCTCGTTGGAACATATAGTAAGGTGAAGATGAAGAAGTTTGATAGTGGTAATGCTTATGAAGTTGAGTTACCTAATATTATGGATATATCTCCTATATTCAATGTTGTTGATTTATATAAGTATCATGAGTCAGATGATGAAATTATTATGTTAGATGGTTATGTTAAGAAGCAGATTGAAGAAGTTGAAAAGATATTAGATCAAAGAGTTGGTAAGAGCACAAGAGGAAAATATTACTATGAGTATTTGGTTAAGTGGAAGAATAGACCAGTTGAAGATGCTACATGAATTTCTCAATCTGATTTGGATTCAACTCAGGTTGTGACACTTGCATGATTCAAGAGAATCATTTCTTCCAACCTTAGTTGTCTAATGCAGGAGCATCCTGAGTTTCCTTGTAATCCTGTACTTTTGTTCATTTTAATAGTTTCTACCAAGTTCTAACTATTGTTGAGTGCGAGTTTTCAATTACTACCGAGTGGCAATTTTCAATTACTGCCAAGTGCTAGTTGCTGTAGAGTTCTAGTTATTACTAAGTTCCAGTTGCTACCGAGTTTTAGTTACTACCAAGTGCCAACTGTTGCTAAGTTCTAATTATTACCAAGTTCCGCTTATTGCCGAGTGCCACTTTCTAGTTGTTACCAATTTCCAGTGTGTATTGAGTCATTCTAGTTTTACTTCATGTGTCGAGTGAATCTATTGGTGCCAAGTGCTAGTATTTTTCTTGGTCCTTCTTTGACCAAGTTGTCTATGTCTAATTCTAGTTTGGGCTGACCTTTCACATATTTAATTTTGATATTGGTAATTAATGTTTAATGTGATCCGACTTGTGGCTGTGCATGCATTTAATGTAAGGTTTAATTTTTTGATAGGCTAACTTGTGGCCACACAAGTATTTTAAGGAGGTCTAGGATTGAGTTTTAGGGAGGAACTTAGAGAGACAAAAAAAAGTTGGAAGGATATGTGTCTAGAAATCCAAATTTGAACCTAGATCATGGATTTGTATGTATTTTGTATCAGGCTATAACCCAGAAGACTTTACAACTAGGCATGTATGCTGTTTATTTGATGAATCAATAAGTGTTTTCTCTTCTTCATCCTTTGGTTGTTATTCTTTATGTTGTGTTTCCACTGTGTTAAATTTTTCAAGGTGGTTTGGATAGTTGGGTGTGCCTTTGGTCCTTATTATTTTTTAACCTCCCTGCATCAACCCCTAACTTACCTCTTAGATATACAAATTCATCATTAGGTAATGCCTTGGTGAATATATTAGCTATCTATTCCTTTGTGTTCAAATTCTCTAGTTCAATTTATTTTTCTTACACTAATTCCCTCAAATAATGAGACTTAATTGAAATATGTTTGGTCTTTGAGTGCATCACATGATTCTTAGATATGTTTATAGAACTTGTATCATCAAAATATATCCCAACAAGTTCAGTAAACTCTTTCTTTATACCTTCCAAAAATTGTTTGATCCACACAATTTTTGAACAATTAACTATAGCTATAACATATTTAGCTTCTGATGTAGATTGAGAAATATAATATTGGTTCGTACTTGTCCATTAAATCAATTTCTTGCTTAGAAATAAAGTGTCTCCACTTGTAATCTTTCTATCATCAAAGTTTATAGCCCAATCTACATCTGTGTAAACATTCAGCTCAAAATTATCACTCTTCTTATGCCATAATCCATAGTCTTATATACCTATAAGATAACTCAACATTCTTTTCATAACCATTATGTGATTCTCTATAGGATTAGCAAAAAATCTTGCCATAGCGCCAACATCTAATGCAATGTTAGATCTGCTATCAACAACCTATTACAATTTTCCAATCATTGACTTATACAATATTTGATTTACTTCAACAATATCATCATTCTTTGAAAGTTTATGTCTTGTAGCCATAGGTATTCCAAATGGTCTTGAATATTCCATTCCAAATGTCTTCAATATCTTATTGATATACTTTTATTGTGTAATGTATATACCTCCTTTCATTTGATAAACTTGTAAACCAACAATGAATTTAATCTCTCCAAACATTGACATCTTAAATTCCTTCTTTATCTCATTAGCAAATGATTTGCACAACATATCATGTGCTCCAAATATGATATCACCAAAATTTAAGCTAGTAGTATCTTGTTCTTAGATTCAGTTTTCAAGTACAAATTGCTATTGTCATTTTTTCTTACAAAACTATTTTTCACCAAATATGTATGTAATCTTTCATTCCATGATCTAGGAGATTGTTTCAAACTATACAATTATTTGTGCAACTTACATACCATATTCTTTTTGCTAGAATAAATAAATCCTTTAGGTTGTTTAATGTATACTTCTTCCAAGATTTTATTAAACAATGTAGATTTGACATCCATTTGAAACATATGAATTACCATCTTACTCCTTCGAACCTTGCAACTAGGGAAAATGTCTATCCATATTCAATTTCTTCCTTTTTGTGAACATCTCTTACAAGCCAATCTTGCCTTGTTTCTTATGACTTCAACTCTCCCATTTAACTTGTTTATGAATACTCACTTGTTTCCAATCATATTCTTATCCTTTGGACTTGGTACTAATGCATTTTCCTTATTCTTCCCTCTTTGATCAATCTCATAATTAATCTCTTTAATCTAATCTTCATTGTCTAGTGAACCTTTGATTGTTCTTGGCTCAAACTCACATAGTAAACATGTGTCATTTTTCAACTTTTTTCTTGTCATAACTCCTAAATCTTTTTCTGTAATGATTTGATCTGGTGTATGTCACCTTATTGCATACTTTGCTAAAATAGGTTTAGATCTTTCTCCTTCTGATGATTCACTTGGCCTAGCTTGCTCATCCTCACTAGGTATCTCCCATTGTAACTTGGCTTCCTCTATTTGGTATTTGGTCTTCTCTCTTTATCACTCAGCTCGTATAGCCTTATGCTCAACAACTTACCAAGAATCAAGAAAGCTTATTTGTTGATGCTTGGTAAATCTAGTCTACTGATTCTCTAGAGTCTCCTTATCAAGTTTAGGTAAGGTACTTGGTTCACCTTCATAGATCTAGACAAAATTTCTACAATCTTCAAATTCCTTCTTGCATTCTTCTTCATTCTTTTTTGTAAATTCATCAACTCTAACATTTTCACTTTCTACAATTTTGTTTGTGTTAGCATTCAAACACTTTTATGCCTTTCTTTTAGTGGATTATCCTAATAATACACGTTCACCACTCTTTGCATCAAGTTTTCCTTTCCTTGCATCTTTCAATATATAACACTCACTTCCAAAAACTTTGAAATATTTGACATTAGGTGCATAACCATACTACAGTTCAAAAGAGGTTTTGTTTGTACCTTTCTTGACTTGACCTCAATTTTGTGTATAAACAACAATACTTACAACTTCTATCTAATAATTTTGTGAAACTATTCTTGCATAGTCCATGATTGATCTATTTCTTCTTTTAACTATCTCATTTTGTGGTGGAGTCATTGGTGCTGACATTTGTCCTTTGATTCCTTTGTCATTGCAGAATTTATTAAACTTCTTTGATATGAATTCACCCCCTCTATTTGATTTCAAGCATTTTATTCTTACTTGTCTCCTTTTCAACTCTAGCCAAATACCACTTAAACATATGAAAAGCATCAAATTTTTTTCAAGAAAATTCATAGTAATCATTCTAGAGAAATCATCAACAAATAGATAAAGTAATTGTTACCATAATAACTTTTCACTCCAATACAACCACATAAATTAGTATTACCCCAAGTGGGTTGGTGTATTACCCCAAGTGGGTTGGTGTATTACCCCAAGTCTACCAAATATAAGTAAAACCCATGGGCCCATTGCTAGAGGATTTATGCCATTGGCCAACCTTTTGAAATGAAATATCCAATTAAAAATATTTTTGGCACATAAAAAATTAAACACATTTGCCTATGATATCCCAAGAAAAACTTTTTGGATGGCCTCAATTCACCCTTGGTTTTAAAAAATATTTTCGGAGAGGGATGAAATTCGTCCTCCAAATATATAGATGCACATCCATGCAAATTCAATTTGGTCAACTGTATTATGCATGGTGATATAATGGACAAACCATACTTTCCTTGGAAATTCTAGAATATAGGTTTTTCTTATGGAGGCTTCGCCAAATATCTTGTATGTGCTATAATATCCCTATGAATTTCACCAAAATAGAGTGGTATGAATACATTCATAAATTAGTAGGTTGTCTCAATTCCAATCAGTAGTGAAGTCTCAATTTCTCATACTATCGAGACCATTGGTAGGTGAGTCACAAGGGTAACAATTGCATTTAAGCCAAATGTGAGTAACTTAGACCCCTATTTTTCTATTCTCTATAATTTTAGTTCATTCTTATATTTTGTATATACAAGTTAGACTATTAATGGTTAGTTATTAACTAGGACTAGTGATTAGTACCACTAAGTCATGCAGTAACCAGGGAGACCTCAAACATCTATATTTTATAATGTAGGTCATATAGCCAATGTATACTATTTAGATAAATATATGTAATAAACTATAGTCAACTGTCACTTTTTGAAAAACTTGACTTTTATGGTGGCCTATATTTCTTGGGATATGTCAAACATGAACAAGGGTAAGAGTCCTACATGTGGTAGAAGTAAAGAAAGGCCAATCAAGTGTACTCCTATAGCCTTGGCATCATATTTTGGTCAGCAAAATTAGGAAGCTACATCATCACAAGTGCATTTAAGAGATTCCCAACCACTACCACTATCAGTTCTACTGGCACATATTGAAGAAGTTCACAAGTTTGATATATCTGGTCACAATGAACTTGAAGAAGATATTCAGGTAAATACCTAGAGTAGACAAGATTTGCAGGTCAATACCTAGAGTAGCTAGAATAATATAATAGACTTGCATGATAATTTTAAAGATGGTGATAGTGCATGGCTAGGGAAGGGAAAAATGAAAAATAATGCAAAATCCAAAAAGATCAGCATTGGGAGCTATCGATTAGGAATTTTCAAATAGAATGGGCTTCAAACTATCCATTCATTGAACTTGTATGAAATCCAAAAGAAGGTCAGATTCTAGTAGGATGTAGATTTATGATATGCACAAGGATAAATAAAAAGGAAAAGAAGTTGCAACTAAAAAAATTGATACTATATATAAGCATATGGGTAAAGTTTGTGAGAAGAAAATCATGGATGGAGTGGAAAAATTAGTGACAAGATGGAAAACCAAGGATGAATGTCAACATGTAAAGAATGTAGAAATATCAAAATTTTAGGAGAAAATACAAATAAAGCCTACTAAAGCAAAGGGATCCATTGAATCTCTTATTGGAAAAGCAATAGAAGTTCAAAAAATGGGTAAAGTTCTTTAGTTAAGTGTTTTCTTCTATATTTTAATCAAAGGGCATACCATGGAAGACTACCCATCATTGAGTAGTTTATTACACTTTGCAAAAGTTATTTATTATCTAAAGAGTCACTGGTTAGTAAAAAACATATGGGAATGGGCAAGTTGTCTTGCTAAGGTTGAAAAGGAAAATATCAAAGAAAAAATTAAAGAGTCAAATTTTATTGCATTATCTTTAGATGGGGTGACAACAATAGACAATACTTCTTGGGTATGCATGCATGTCTATACTTTTCACAATTTTTTCTACTAACCAAATCTACTAACTATTGTTAAAATGAAGGATAATTCAACAAAAAAAAACCTATTTGAACTAATAAAGAGTTCCGTAATTGAATATGGAGGTATAGATGAAATGACGATTGTCCAAAAGTTGGTGTGTTTTGGAGCATATGGAGCTTCAGTAATGCAAGGCCACAAGAATGGTCTTGCCACAAAGTTAAAAGTATCTCTTGCACCTTCCATTTTTGGCATTCACTACATGGCCCATAGAATGAATCTAGCTTATGGAATTGTCAGCAACTCTCCACAAATATATAGAGTTGAAGTTTTAATCAAAGAGATCTATAGGCACTTTTTTCAAAGTCTTAAATGATTTAGGAATTTTTAACAATTTGTTGAGGGCCTAAATAATGGTAGAAAGATGCTTAAGGATAATGATACCAGATGGATCTCTTTGGATGGACCAACTCATCAATTTTTTTTTGAATAGCCATCATTGCTTGGTACAGTGGAATCAACTCATGATGATCAGGGTCATCAATAGAAATATGGTGATCTACTTGAAAGGTTAAGTAATGTAGATACACTCTTAATGTTAGTATCCATTCTCCCCATGCTAGAGGAAATCAGAAATATAATGAAGAAGATCCAACAAAGATTTCTGTATATTGAAGAATATAATATGTTGTATAAAATGACATGCACAACCCTCGATAATCTCTATAGAGAAACTTTTCAGGGTGGATGAGAATGATATATTTGGATAATCTTGATAAAATTTTAAAGGTTGATGTAAAGGGAGAGTTATGTTCCAATACATAGGGTGTTGAGATACCAATGCACTACTATGGAAGGCCCATTTCCATGAGAAAAGGAAAGAAACCCATGCAACTAAAATTAACTGTTACAAAGAAAGTGTTTGAACATATTGTTGAGTTTGTAATGAATTTTGTAATGGATATTTCTTATAATCTTTCCTCAAAAATTAGAGAAAGATTTTCTTGACACAAATTGCTTGAATCAATGTGTATTGTGTTTCCCTAGTGATAGAACAATTTTGTAAAAGCAAAGAAATCAATGGGGTGATTGTAAATGGAGTTTTAGATGAATCTTATTTGAGAGAAAAGTTTCATCATTTTTCTAGTACAATAATGGAACAATATGGATCTTATGTATAACCATAGAGAAGAAGGATCGATAATCAAACTTTGGAGAAATCTAGCTTAGAGAGAAGTGTTGCGAGATTCAATATAGTTTTTTTTTAAGCCTATCAAATTATGTTTGACCATGATGTGGAGGATGAGAGAGTTTTTAGTGCTTTGGGGTTCCTAAAATTAAAGGTAAGAAATAAAGGAGAAAATAATTTGGAAAATTATTTGAGGCAATATAATATAGATATGAAATCAATACTTTTCCTTATGAAAGGGAACAAGAAATTCCAAAGAAGAGGTTTGGTCAATGTTTCAAATAATGAGATTAGTTAATTAGGTATTGGTATTGGTATTGGTAGCATTGATGTTGAAGCTAAAAATAACTATTAAGATGATGAAGGTATGCCCATTGGAGAAAACATGGAGCATGATGGACCATTTGAACTTGATGGCAAGGAATCCAAAGATTAAGATGATGAGATGATGTGGCAAGTCTAATAGTTACAATATGATGTGTCAATTATGAATTTATTACTTATTAGCAATTACTACAGTCTATATTCTAGATTCTAGACAATATTCTCTAAATCTAATCATGATTCATCTATCATGCATAATACATTATATCATTTTTTAAATTTCTAATGTCAAACAAATAAGTACATTTTATGTTAGATAGTGTCATAGTTCATGAATCAGATTCCTTAAAATTTTACCATTACTATTATTTTTTATTTTCATTATTGTGCTCATATGATACATTGTGATGGTACAATCCTTGATAATTTTTATGAAAATATAGAAATTCAAATGATAAGATTCATATTCATTCTCATTACTTTTTTAACATATGATAATTGATAGAATTCAATGAATTCAATTTGCAAATGTTAAATTTGAATGCCCAATTTCATAATTATGAGTTAAAAGTACTAAATTTACAACTATAACATTTAGCAAATGACCATGAATTCCCTTCTATATATCTAGGTCATTTTTCCAATTGCAAATCCTCTAAAAAGGTGACAGTTCCATTGAATTGTTTTAAGACCTCTTACAAGGCCACTCCTTACATGGTGATTAAATCCTCTAACAAGATCACATCTAACAGTGTGTTTTGTAACCTTTAACTAGGTTGGCTCCTAACATGGCTCATTTCAAAAGAGTGAAAAATAGTAACTAGTTACATTGGTGGTTTTTCCCATATTGGGTTTCCATGTTAAATCCTAGAGTCTCATGTGTTCATGTTATTTCTCTTATGCCTAAAAATTAGTCACTATGAATGTTTAAGATCAGCTAGAAGTAAATCACACTCTACATTTAATGAGTTTAAGCATTTTGTGTGTGTTTATCGAATAACATTAGCAATCAAATTTCTTAGTTTAAATTTTATTGTTGACATCTAAGGGATCTGGAAAATATTTTAGGAGTAATTGATTCACCCCCCCCTCTTAGTTACCCCTTTTATACTTCCAACAATTAATATTAGAGTTTTTGGTGCTTGTAGGAGAGGTTTCAAGGACCTAAGCTAAAGATCAAGATGTCTTACAAGAGAGAGAGATTCCAAAGCTAAAAAGAGACAACTTTTCGACATGGTAGGGATTCATGAGACTTCATATGGAATCCATTAGTGATTCAAGCTTGAAATACCTTGATGAAGAATACATAACCCCTACTGGTACATTATCTATCAAAGATATTACTGAGAAAAAGAACCATAACACCATGATGATTCATATTACATCTACTCTTAGCTATGGTGAAATTGATGAGGTCAAGGATTGCAAAATTGCTTTTGATATGTGGAACAAGCTAAAGGACATCTATGGTGGTGATGACAATGTGAGGAGAGCCAAAGCAAAAATCTTTAGAGGATAGTTTGATCAAATGAGAATGAGATAAGATGAAAATGTTGCAAAGTATGTGGAAAGAATCAAAGCTAGTATCAGTGCAATCAGAGCTTCTGAAGGAGAAATCAAAGAAGCAACTATTGTAAGTAAAGTTCTTAGAACATTGCTTCCTATCTATGCAATTAGAGTATCTGCTATTTAAGAAAAGAGGTGTGATCCAAATCACAAGATAAGTTTGGATACCTTAGTAGGAAGATTGATAGCTTTTGAGCTAAACAACTATGAAAATTATGTTCTAGCTTCTAAGAATATTGAATATGCATTTGAGGCCAAACTTTCACTCAAAGAGAAAGGCAAGAAAATAAAGGACATTCAATCAGCAAGTGAAGAGGAACTAGAGGAAAGTTTTGATAGTGATCTTGAAGTTGTTGAAGCTTTACTTGCAAAGAAATATTCTAGAAGTAGAGGAAAATAAAAAGGTAAAGTTCCCCTAATCTATTTTTCATGTGAAGAAATTGGTCATATTGCTGCCAGATGCCCAAAAAAAGAAAGCAAGGATGAGAAGAAAAGTCACAAGTATAATATTAAGAAGGATTTCAAAAATCACAAATCATTCAAGGAAAAAGGTAAGAAGACTTCTTTTATGGCTAAAGATTTTGATAACAGTGAAGATGAAATAATATACATTGTTATGAAAGATGAATCTAGTGAAGAAGAAGAAAATATGGCACTTATCTCTCATATTAGTAAAAAGGACACATGGATCATAGACAGTGGTTGTTCACATCATATGAATGAAGAAAAAAAAAGGTTTGAACACTTTGAAGACTATAATGGAGGTATTGTAAGGTTTGGAAACAATGAACCTTGTTGCATAAAAGGGAAAGGCCGAATCTCATTAACCAAATAACTTGTATGTGACAATGCCTATTGGGTTGAAGGACTAAAACATAATCTGCTAAGTGTGGCACAACTAATCAACATTGGATTCAAGGTAGAATTCATGCATGGCAAGGCAAGACTACTAGATGAAAAAGGTAATTTGATTGGATCAGGCAAACAAATAAGAGGTAACCTATTTTATCTTAATCTTGGTGATTGTTCATGTTTTATTGCTAAAATAAAAGAAAGTTGGTTATGGCATAGAAGATTATGTCATGAAAACTTGGATAATATGGTCAAGATAATCAAATTTACAAAAGTAAGAGGTATTCCTAGTTTAAAGAAACCAGATGTTGGTTTATGTAAGAATTGTCAGATTGGAAAAATGGGAAAGACTAGTTTCAAGAGAAAAAACTATCTGTCTAAAGATGTCTGGAAATTGTGCATATTGACCTATGTGGACCCATTGGAATAGAAAGCTATAGTGGAGAAAAATTATTTATTCTTTTTGTTGGTGACTATTCTAAAATGATGACTATTGTATCTTAGAGAAAAGTCAGAAGCATTTGAGAAATTCAAATGGTATCTAGCAATAATAGAGAAGGAAACAGGGAAAATATTGAAATGCTTAAGATCATACAAAGGTGGTGAATTCATCTCCAATGAATTCAATAAATTTTACATTGAAAGAGGAATTAAAAGATAGGTATCAACCCCTAGTACTCTCAAGCAAAATGGAATAGCTGAAAGAAGAAACAGATCCATCATGGATTGTGCAAGGACTCTAATGATTGAAAAGAATGTTGCTATCAAATACTAGAAGGAAGCCATCAACACTATAGTTCATACTTTGAACCAAGTATAGTTGAACATGGACTCATATAAAACTCCTTATGAATTATGGTATGGCTACAAACCCAATGTAAGTTACCTAAAAGTATTTGGAAGTAAATGTTATATCTTGGAAGAGTCTAGAAAAGGAAAGTTTGATGTGAAAGGTGATGAAGGTATTTTCTTAGGATATTCTTGTAGAAGTAAGGCATATAGATGTTTGAATTGTCTACTCATAAAATCATAGAAAGTGCACATGTGAGAATTAATGAGTTTACAAAAAGGACTGAAGAAGAAAGAAAAAAGGAACTATAAGATTACAGAAGATTTGTTTACTTTGAACCTGATACATTTCAAGAAACATCTATAAATAAGGAGACTTCACCTACTAAGTCCTCCTTAGTTATCGAGTTGCAAGAAATTTAAATCAAGTAACAAGGACCTGAGTTACATTCTGAAGCTATCAAGCCAATACCTACCGAATCTGAGCAATCTGAGCTAGAAGTTGAAATTCAAAATGAAGATAGTGCAATTCATTCAAAGGCAAAGAACCTATATTGGCCAAGTATGTCAAAAGGCATCATGCACCTGATCAGATTATTGGAGATAAATTAGAAGGTACTATGACAACAAGTAAGCTAAAAGGTACATGTTTACTTGCTGATTTTGAACCTAGAAATGTTAAAGATGCATTCAAAAATTAAAGTTGGATTGAGGCTATGAATGAAGAAATAGAACAAATAGAGAAAAAAAAAACTTGGACCCTTGTTCCCAGGACTAAAGATAAAAATGTGATTGGAACAAAATGGGTATTTAGAAATAAGCTAAATGAAGATGGATAAGTATCAAGAAATAAAGCAAGACTAGTGTGTAAAGGCTACTCTCAAGAAGAAGGAATTGATAATGGTGAGACTTTTGTTCCTATTGCAAGACTAGAAGGTGTTAGGACTCTTCTTGCATATGCTACTCACATATGATTCAAAGTATATCAAATGGATGTTCAATCTACATTTCTCAATGGTATTCTTGATGAAGAAGTCTACATTGAACAATCAGAAGGTTTTATTGATCTAGACAAAAGGGACATGGTCTACAAATTATAGAAGGCACTGTATGGTTTGAAAAAAGCTCCTAGAGGATAGTGCAAAAGGTTGCACAACTACCTTATATAGATTGGTTTTCAAAGAACCAATGATAATAGTAGTTTGCATATCAAGGAAGGGCTAGATAACAAGATTGCATTGGCAGAAATATTTGTGGATGACACTCTATTGATAGGGAATGATGATCTATGCAAAGAATTTTTAGAACAAATGAACAAAGAGTTTGAAATGTCTATGTTTGGTGAAATAATTTTTTTTTTTTTGGACTACAGATACAACAAAGCAAGAATGGTATCTACATTATTCAATCTAAGTATATCAAAGAGATACTCAAGAAATTTGGAATGGAAGATTCTAAACTAGTTGGAACCCCCATGTGTACTGGACTAAAGCTTACCAAAGATTATGATTCAAAAGAGGTAGATCATACCTTATACAGATCAATGATCAGAAAATTATACTATGTAGTTCATACAAGGCCTGATATTGCCTTAGCAATTGGGATAGTGGCAAGATTCTCAACTAAACCTGGAGAAAATCATATGATGGTAATAAAAAGAATTTTGAGATATTTGAAAGGTACTAAAGACTATGGTTTATGGTACAAACTTGGAGGAAACTTAGATCTAAAGGTATTCTCTGATGCTGATTGGGAAAGAAATCTTGATGATAGAAAAAGTACAAGTGGTGGAGCATTCTTTCTTGGTAAAAGATTGGTATCTTGGACACACAAGAAGCAAAACTACACATCCCAATCCATAATAGAAATAGAATATGTTGCAACAGTAGTAAATTATTCTAACACTATTTGGTTTAAACAGTTGTTGGAAGGCATCAAGGTTGAGATCAAAGAACCAGTTGTCATGTATTATGATAACACCAGGACAACTAACATATCAAAGAACCTAGTGATGCTTTCCAAAACTAACAACTAACATATTGCTATAAAATATTAGTTTTCCAGAGAACTGGTGCAGGACAAAGAAATCAAATTGGAATATGTTCACACAAATGAATAGACTGCAGAAATATTCACCAAGCCATTACCTAAGGATGCATTCCTATATCTAAGAGGTAAGTTAGGGGTCATTCCCCTATCTGAAGCTCACTAAATAAAGTTTTAGTGATGCATCAATAGGAACCAAGTTGAAGATCAATTAGTTGATGGAGCATAGTCAAAGGAAATATTACATATGAATCGGTACTCAAGATACATTGATACTAATTTGGTATGTGTTGTCTTTGGCATGTGTTGTCAAAGAGGGAGAAGATTACTATTATATCTTTCTGAAATTTGTTTGTATCTTTCTAAGGGAGAGGTATACTATAATATAAGTTATGTATTTCCTTCACAAAGGGAGATTACTACATGAAAGAGAAGAAGTTTTTGGTGAAAATCTAAGAGGGAAAAACTCTCTACCAGAGAAAGTCTTGTTCTCAAATTTTGTTATGCTATGACATGTTGTGTTGCCATCAATGCCAAAGAGGGAGATTGTTGGATACAATTTTCTAATTGTGTGTTGTCTTTGATATTACATAAATGTCATATGAGTTGTCAGTCAGTGCTTACTGAGCTCACTTGGTCAGAAAGATAGTTTTCCTTGTCTATTGAGCATTCCTAAAAATTACTCTATGAAGACAGTGTCTGCTGAGCTCACTCGGGTGTCAAAGGAATTCAGGCATGAAACAGTGTTAACTGAGTTCACATGATTAGCAAAGGAAATTTGGATAGAGTTAGTGTTCATTGAGTTCACTTGATTACCAAAAGATATTTTTGTAAGTTCACAGTGTTAACCAAGCTTCTATTAGTTAACACGGGAAATTATCTTAGAACTAGTGTTTACCAAGTAGGGTCGGCCAACTATTGGAGTTGTAACTCACCAGGGCCATAAGAATGGTCCTTCTTCACTATCTTGTAACCCAAATCCATAGCCATACAAGGTACATTGTTTAACTTGATGGATTGAATGAACTTATGTGCAATAACTTTCACTAAAAATGCAATTATGGAATTAGTAATGTGTCCATGGTCATCTCTCTTATTCCATAGTGCCCCTATATTATTCTCAATTGCCTCATTTGGATCACTCCTCATAGTCTTAGGCTTGTCTAGGGTTGGATACCCTATCACTCTATGAATAATCCTCTTTTTGATTTTGATAGGGCCATCATCCAACCATACATAATTGTCATGAATTCTACTAAGATCAATCTTAATCCATTATGTCTTGAACATATTTGGAAAATCTAGGGAAACATTTAATCCTTTTCTCTCTACAACTTTGTATTCCTCTTTCAATACTCTTTTTTTTCCCTTTTTCCATATGAGTCTCTTATTTCCTTGTCTCCAATTCTTTCTATCTTACAACTGTAGCAACACCTTACATCTTGTATCATTAAAACTTGTGGTGGTATCATAGATAACACACCAGATGGGTCTCCTTTCTAAGCAATATAAGGAATAGCTCTAAAAAATATTTATTTGATCTCATTCCTTATCAATTAAACATTCAAACCTTTCCTTAACCACAATAGAAGAGCTAGATGCCATAACAACTAACTAGGGTTTGCATAAATTCAAATAGCATAGCTTAGGACATGATAAATACCTTGAAAAATTTGATGTTGGGTGTCAATTAGTTATTGAATTTAGTTGCAAACACTTGAATTGATTTTTGGAATTCACCTTAAGATCTTCATGCTCTCTCAAATCTCAAATTATTGTAAATGAGTCAAACATTGACCATATAGCCCTTGAAACTTCACAATTAATGCTTAGTGCTTACATAACTATAATCTCAGCTCCAATAGCAATTTTGACTCACTTAGCTTCCATGTAATTCCTGTTGTTTAGTGTGGAGCCTGATCAGTCCCCAAGTGGGAGATTGTTAGATTGTGGTGACTGATCAGGAAAGTACTGTACATACTTCATAAATAGTGGGGAATTTTTTTTTTTGGAAGTAGCCGACATGGTAGCCGACATATTATGGCCGACATATGGCCGACATGTTATAACCCTAAAGCGGTTTAATACTTGTATAAAAAGGGCTTAGGGTTGGGTATTTTTTGTGTGTGGTGATACAAAATTGGTTCTTGCGGCGGTATTGAGCTGTAAGGGATTACAGATTGTAATCAGGTTGTAATCACTGGATTGTAATAAGATCGGACTTGCTGTTTGGTGGACGTAGCCCAGGGATTGGGTGAACCACGTTAAATCTTGGTGCCTTGTGTTCATTTCTGTGTGTTCTATTATTTTTGTTATTGGTTATATTTGCATGTAGTTTTTATTTCTGTCCGTGGTTTATCCTAACAATTCCTCTAAGCTCAGTAACCACAATGATCTTTACCAACACTATCACCTTCAATAGCTTGGAAACAACTAACTTTTCACTTGGCAACCATAGTGAAACTTTTCATGCTCAATAGTATCATGAAAACTTATAGATTTCTTATAAGTTCTAACCAATACTTTGCATCTTACTTCATGAATATATGATCTTTTTAGAAATGAATCCTTACAATTGATGTATAATTGAACTTTGAAATATTAGTCCCACACATACCTCTTAATTTTCTAGTTGGGGGTGGTGTGATCACCTGATCCAATGGATGAAGTGACCCCATCTGAACTTGATGTGCTACAATCTTCCTTCTTCTTTCATGTCTTGTTCATCTACACTCTGACTTCTTCAACATCAACCTTTCTTTTTCCTTTGTTGAATTCACTACTAGGTGCTTTTGACCTTGTTGGAGGATTTGTACTTATGCGACTAGTCTTCAAACAACTAAAACATGTAGTTTAACACACCCATGTTTTGTAGTCACTTCTAAAATGTGTACCACTAGTACATTTGGGTTCATTCTTTGACCTTTATTGGTCAAAATTTCAACCCAATTTTCAACCAAATTTTGACCAAATTCAACCAAACCATTGGGAAAAATTTTGACCAACATTTTGGTTGGTCAAAATTTCGATGAATATATTGGTCGAAAACCTTCCAGAGCCATTTTCTAGGTTCAATCAGGAATTGGTCAAAATTTTAACCAATGAAGATAGAAAGTTTTGAATAATGAAGGTAGAAATTTTGACCAACAAAGGTAGAAAAAAATTTAGGCGTTGGTGGAAAATTTGACCAATGAAGGTAGAAAGTTTCGACCAATGAAGGTAGAAATTTCAACCAAAAAAGGTAGGAAAAAATTCAAGCATTGGTGGAAATTTTGACCAATGAAGGTAGAAAGTTTCGAACAATGAGGGTAGAAATTTGGACCAACAAAGGTAGGAAATTTTCTTAGCGTTGTGGGAAATTTCGACCAATGAAGGTGGAAATTTTGACCAACACCTTGGTGTAAATTTTTTTCAGGCATTCTATAAAATAGTTCACATGCCTTGCATATGATATGACATTTTGCATGCATCTTGCACTCTCTCATCCAGCTAATGATGGATTACGTAGAGTGATCTAAAACCATGATGCTAAAAAGCACACGCAATCAAATCCAAAATGAACTTGCATTACAAATGGATTGTGGAAATCTAATATTGTTAATTTTGCATGCATGTCTACCAAGAAAAACATATGTTTAAGTTGTGATTGTCTTGGTAGACATACATGCAAAATTACCAATATCAGATTTCCACAATCCATTTGTAGTGCAAGTTCATTTTGGATTTGATTATGTGTGTTTTTTACCATCATGGTTTCAGATCACTCTACGTAATCCATCATCAACAGGATGAGAGAGAGTGTAGGATGCATGCAAAATGTCATATCATACGTAAGGCATGTGAACTATTTTATAGAATGCCTAAAAAAAACTGACAATAACTAATATGAAGAATATATAATTAGTTAAATGATTGAGACAAATCATGTATGTTGTATGAAGGTAGTCCATGGTTGATAGGGCCCACCAAAAGATAAAACATATGATAAAAAGACTCATTTTCATGTTTTGAACATATGGGGTACACATAACATGACTTATTATTGCACAATTCAACTAAGTTCAGTTAATTTCCATAGGGATTGTCCCCATTTAATGGTGAAAATTTTGCCACATTTCAAGCCTTTTGATTATATAAAGAAATGGATAGCATGAAAAGTTTAAGTAATGTCAAGTCATTTATTTACTTGATATATAATGTGAATAGAACTATTATGTTGCTCAATAACAACAACCAAATAACATTATCATCATGTACCCAAAAAGGGATGGATGGAATGTCATAATCGACGTCCAACTAACTGCTATCACCATCCCTCTATATTATAAGTTATAGTGGTGCTCTAGATTTTCTCTATTCCATCATACACTTATATATCATACACTTTACCATAGTCCATATCAACAAGGTCAGAGAGATCAATTTCATTTGACTAGTATATGGAAGACCTTGATGTTGACAAGTTGTATGATTCACATGGAGTGGAAGGTGTTTTGGCCCCTTGGAAGGAAGCTTCATCTCTTTTACTAGCTTCTTTATTTTTACTTAGAAAAGCATATTGCTTTGAATTGTCCCCATGGCTCCTTGCAGATGATGCCAAGAGCATCCTTGCTATTTTCTTCTACCATAACATAATGTTCACAAAGTGTTAGAATTGTCTCTAGATGAAAAGAAACTATAGAGGCTCAATTGACATGTGATCTTAGTTAATGTAGAAGATAGATTATGAAATATAATCTGAAATGTTAATACAAAAGTCTTCCTAAAAAGAAAATGTAAACCATATCAATCCTAAAAATGATTTATATCACTAATCAATGTAAAAGAGAGTAGAAAGAAATCATAATTGATACCTGAAATGTGAACCTTGTACATGTTCTCCTAATGAAGGCTGAAACTAGCCTAGATCCTTGCAGAAACACATGAAATGTAATTGAATGGATAAAAATTTATTGTACAAGCACTTGAAACACTTAGACTGGATACTGTAGCTCAAGTGCCAAGGTCTTGAAAAATGCTGAACACATTTACTTATTGGTGAAGTTTATATGCAACATCAAGAAAAATTTTGTTATATGGTGCAACACATTCACTCAAAGCCAGTGATCAGAACAACAATAATCTTATAGAAGGATATTGATCATAATAAAATTGCATAAGATTAATGTTAAAATTGGCCATCTTCCAGCTAAAATCACCTGTTTAGCAAGAAAAACTCTACTATTTTTCCCATTTTTCTTTGCACCATCAAGTTTTATTTTAACTATTCTATGTGGAAAAAATGTAATCTGGAGAACAGTTTCTATTCTACCAATAGGTTCCATATAAATAAATGTCAAGGATTTTATATTATTCCAATTTGAACCGATTAGAAAATTTACCTCAAAGTTTTGTAGATCTATCTCCGACCAGCTGGAAGCTATGTAACAGACTAGTTAGAGCTAAAGCAAGCTGACATATCAAGATGTTGAGGAAGATGTTGTACCTCTATCACTAGGAGCTTGTGTGTCTTCCTCATTACATGCTTGGGCTGAATATGTGACTACAAAATCATGTCTCACCTATTAAAAAAATATAGTACATCAGCATGGCAAGAAGGCTTCCATCTTTCGATAATGCATTTAATGAATTGAACATCTCAATTGCAACTAGCATAGTCAAGGAAAGTGTGATAGCTTTATCTTGGCTAGTTGAGAAGTAATCACATGGATTGCTATCAAAGGAAAAAAATTATGTTCCTACCTTGAAGGGAGACACAAAAAAACCTTTCGAAGAAGAGCACTGGTCCCAGTTTATAAGATGGGAAAAGCTCACAAGAGTATGACCATCCTCCAGTAAATCTATGCCCAAAAATGTTCCATGGGTATACCATATAGCAAAAATACCAACTATAGCTACACAAACATAAAGACCAATAACCTACAAAATAAAGATGTGCAATCAGAATTAGTTTTTGCTATTATATTATGCCACCTTTTGTTTAACAAAAAAACTAATTTGATTTACAGAGTATTAAGAAAAAAAAATACCAAGTAGTGGAACAACACCCATGCATTAATTAGAGAATCATCACTTCTTCGAAGGGGTTTCTTCATTATGTCCACATCTGGTGGATTGAAACCCAAAGCCATTGCAAGTGGCCCATTAGTCACCAAGTTTACCGACAAAAGCTAGATAGGTATCAAGCCCTCTGGCATACCTAATGCTATAGTTAAGAATATTGAGACAACGCCACCAATATTTGAGGATATCATGTACCTAAAATCCATTTATCCAAAACCAAAAATTAGAAGTAAATTCCCAGACAATCTAAAATTAACTCTTTCTTAAAAAAAATAATCTATCGGTAAAGTGAATTGGTATTTTTGCTTCTTTTAGATACAGATTTCATTGTAGCAAATAATAAAATTAAAACCAAGTAATTTGGTTTCCACAATTAAAAAGACAATTATGTTTGATAACTAAATAATGGCGATCAATTTGTTGCTTGTGGAAACTCAAAATTTTAAAATGTAGGACAAAATGATTTGATCACAAAACCAACTCATGATGATGATACCTAAAAATACATGTGCAGAAGGCATTTTGTCAGAATAGGACAAAGAAGAAGGAAACCAATGAGTTTCACTTGCCAATGATGGAGAAATAGTATAGCAAAATGAATTTAACTAAGAGAAAAGGCATTACTCAACCATCTATCACAAAAGTAATTAAGTGATTTTTAGAAACTTGACTTTTCATTATAAAACTTCAATTTATTAAAATTATGAGCATTAATAAATAGGCTGTAGCAGGATCTTTCATAGATTGATGTTTTACACAATTATAAGAAAGTTAAAAGATGACCCAAATTAGGATCTATTTTACAATTCAATTGGCTCTATAGTTGGAGCCATGGAAATTTAATTCATTCCACATATACATCTATTGGAAAGCTTTATAATTTCTCATATTGCAGAGAAAGAAAAGAATTAATTAAGACCTCAACAACTAAGATACATAACATGTCTCAGTGACTCCTTTGACTTTTCTCTTCTTCAGCAAATAAGGTTGGGGGCTTCTTCAACTTCAGACTGAGATTGATGTTTGCATAAGGAGAAGAATCCAATTGCCACAACATTAAATGATAAAGATGAGAGCTTCTTCTTTGAATCCTCTTCCCTCATCAAATCCTTTGAACTCATTTTCCCCTTCTTCCTTTCTCAGATGAAAAGCTTGAATAGAAACCAGTGCTATAAGAGATAAAGAAAAATATGATGTTTGGTTATGTTTTTCTAAAAATGAGTGTGTAAGGAAGATTAAAATAGTGAGAAGTGGGACAAAACCAATAGATACCCTCAGTTTCATTCAACTCCCCTTTCTATGAGCTTGAAGGTAAAGCTCATAGTGAAACAATTGTATGATGATAAAAATTAAGTTTTCACTTTCCATGTTAATGTGCCTCAAGGTTTCTGATTCATTACCTTTATTACTAATCATAAAGAATGATCTGAAGCATTAATTCAGAAAGATAAGCATAGCCGAATCCATAATCCTTGGGAGTATAATTGTATATGAGATAAAATATGAAAATATCTATGAAACATTGAAAGATGTGTTCTAGTTTCATTTAATTTCCTCTGAAATTCATGCACACCCATTTTAAATTCCCTTTTTAGCTATTTTAGATGGATCATGAAGCTTGAACATAAATGCCGATAGTGAAATATTGACAGAGTCAAATCCAAGAATTTGTGATATGCTAATGTTATGGTATCTTAGATAATTGTTTTTAATCATCATTCTACCTTTTGAATTGGTACCTATCCACTTTAACATGGAGATTCTACTCAACTCTATTTCACTCACTCTGACTATCTTGTCCTCATGATCATAGATAACAATTTTCGAGAGAAACTTTGATGATAAAATATTTATACAATCAAATTTATAAAATTATGATAAAATACTATTGGTAGACTGTTAAAACTATGATTTTTATCGTTATTCATTACTTTGATTTGGTGTTGTTAACATGGACATCCTACTGAACTGTGTTTCACTAACTCTGTTTAAGGACTGAGAAGAACTGGAAAGAGCTGCAGATTGAGGTGGCTCAACTATCTGAGCCCTACTATTAAGAGGGGCAACATAACAGTTGAAGAACAACTTCTCATCTTGGAACTCCATGGGAAGTGGGGCAACAAGTAATTTCTCCAAACACAATTTATATTGTTTAAAGAAAACTATAAGAAAACTCAATTGTTTAGTATTTATGAACTTATAGAAAACTCAATTGTTTAGTATTTATGAACTTAGAGAAGAACCTGCTAGAGATAAAAGGCACTATTCCAGACTCACTAGTAAATTTAGGCTTGAATTTCGATGCAAAAAGGTCAAAATTTTGACAAGAGTAGGTCGATAAGGCGACCAAGCTTGCCGTCGGTCTTTTTTGGTCAGTTTTTTGTCACATACATTCCATGTCAAAATTTTGACAACATAAAGGTTGACTTACTGACACAAATTTTATCGCTTTCCCTGGTCCAAGCTGAAGTGATATTACCTCATTTGCCAGCGGTGCTTGTTGAAATGTTGACGTAAACCTTCATAGTGGTGTGTTGAAATTATGACGAATCCAATTCACATTTCTCCTCCAGTGGCATATACATGACGCCAAAGTGGGCTAGTTTTGTGTCAAAATTTTGACCAAAATATTGCATTTTTGCCGAAATTGCGACGAAAGCATTTTACATTTTTCTGCCAGTGCCATACTCGTGACACTAAAGTGAACTAGTTTTGCATCAAAATCTTGACCAAAATATTGCATTTGTGTCGAAATTGAGACGAAGATATGTAGAAATTTCGATGAGCTATCCCATTTATTGTAAAATATTTGCTCTCATAGGAGCCTTCTAAACTGCACAAAACTTGATTCTAAGGCATAATTGCTTGGTGCATGAGATTCAAGGTATCGTGCACATTTCTACCTCCACAGTATTGCTTTGTTTGTCACATGATTTATTTCATACAAAACAATGGGAAGGAGGAAGAAATGTGCATGATATCCCGAGTCTCCACCGAGCAATTATGCTTTACAACTCAAATTTTGTGCAGTTTAAAAGGCTCCTATGAGAGCAAATCCTTTGCAATAATTGGCACAACACCTCTAAATTTTGGTTCCCGCAGGGAAGAATAAAATTAGAAAAGAATTATTTATCAAGAATGAAAGCCAATAATTTCATCTATTTTTCAAACAGATAAACGTGACAAAAAAAACTTACAGTCCCAATCACATCATCATAAGAGCGCATATATAACTATAACTATGTCTAAAACAAACATAATTTACAAATATCCACAATTCAAATATTATCCTTTGATGTTTTCTTTAATGCAAAGTTTTAAGTCAACTATGTTATCGCCTTGGATGTAATACCAAACTGTCATTAGGCTAAAGACTGCAACAAGATTTATGATTTACAAATGCAAGGAGAACTACCCAACCAAAGTAGAAAATGACATGAAAAGTTATCAATCTATCAATTAACAATCTAGATGAAATATTTCTAGCAATTGAACTATACATTATAGAAACAAAAAATTGCCTTAAAATTGACACCTTACCAGTTGTTCATTTGCATCCGTAATGGCTTCACAAAAGTTGAAAGCTTATGATTTGTCAACAACACAAAAGGCACTTGTAGTTTAGCTGAATCAATAAAAATAAAGTAATTCAATTGCACGGTAATGGCAAGAGACTGTCAATATCGATTGTGGAGTTGTAGATAGGTAAGCGATAAACATAAAAAGGCAGTACAAGATTTTAATAGAAATTGTGTTTATTTTATTGTTTTACTGGATGAAAAATTTAGTGCTAATGTGTGTCATTTGTCTTGTTAGGTGTGTTGATATTGATTTAGTTTAGTTTGGATCACTTTTCAATTCATTATTCTTGCATATAGTTATTGCATTTTTTTGCAACTAGAAAGAAAGATTTAGTAAACTAACTGAACCTTCCATAAAATGATAAATTACATGGATCCTTTAGAAACTCAATAATTACAATTAAATAGCTGAAACTTGGACATCATGTATCATTCATTGATTACAAATGGATTTAGAAATTATTCTAAAATATTGTGTTTGTAGAAAAACACAAGAAAAAATGTGCAGTCAATAGACACTTAGTAAAACTGATTTAAGTGCAAGTACTATGCAACCATTGAGAAATCCAAGTATGCTTAAGGGTTGAGGGTAGTAGGGAGGAATTATGTACGTAGTTAACAGTAGTGCAACATAGACTGGTTATGAGGGGCACTATGTTATACAAATTTCTACATTACAGGCACTTTGTGGAATAAGCAATGACAAAGAATTAGGGCATCATTTAAGTATTCTAGGTGGTACTAAAAAATTGCTAAAATTTTTGCCACATGGTGTGGAGAGAGAAAGAAATTCCACATCCTTCAATCTAACCTTAGTTCTCTTTTGAAACTCTGAGTGGATTTGTGTGTTAAAGCTTTACTAGCATTGATTGTAATAGCAAGAATGGATATTCAAAGACTATTGTAATGAAGGAAGTATGCTAGTAGAGATACAAATGGCTTTGGGGAATATCAATGAAGATGGAATACAAGCCTTATGATCCTCTCAAGGTGATGGGATTGGGCCTTAAACTCATCCTGTACAATGCTTGAGCATATCCCAGTGTAGCTCCAACAGACCAACTAATTGATCCATACTGCATCTGAAACTCATACCTACAAAATCAACATTAGAGTGAATCATTCAACATTGACACAAGCCTTAAGAAAAATAATGTCACAAATTACTGATTCTTCAAACTAAACCTGATAACCAATTCCAAATAGGGGCATAAATAATTGCAATAAATTGTAGGGACTATTTCAGTGCAAATTTGTGACTTGCAGGTAACAAGCTAGTCAATTAGAGAAATCATGTATTATAATTTTATGAACTTTTTTGTTCAAAATTTTGTTGTTAAATAGTTTCTTGGTTAGATCAACATTTTAAATCATACACTATGATCCATCATCAAAATAAATGAGTTAGAAATTTAATTATATAAACTTTTGCAAGAGATTTTGCATTACCTGCATTTCTCTGGGAGTTTAAGCTTCTGGAAGTTGAACGAAGAGTCACCAGTTTCTACAATGACAATTGTCTCATTTGATAGCATGGCCTACCAATAAGAAGTGTTTACTCATTAATCTATAGGAACAACAACAAAACCAAGGATTGAAGTACTAACTGAACCATAAGTCATTTTATGATATGTAGTGATTCTCAATAACTTTACCTAGATGTGTTTGAATAACAATTTGACTCTAAGAGCCTTGTTTGGAGCACCTTTCAAGGGAACACCGTGAGGCACAAATATATGCTAATAATTATCGAAGGCCATTGTATTGTGCTTCAACTTCTTTGCGATGGCTTCTAAGAAGTCTTTCATTAATAAACACCCAAAAGTAGGTCCATTTGTGATAGTGACCAGATTAGGCTGCACAATTATAGCTTTCTCCTTCTTCAAGAGTAATGAATATCCCATTGAGCTATATTTATTAAAAATGGGCCCTACAAATAAGTAAGCATCTATAGACTCAACTATTTCAGCATAGAATGCAGTATCGACTACAACCTAGTAAGTTCTTATGAAATGTGGAAGAGTCTCTGAAACTTTACCCTTAGTCGATGGCATTGCGGCCACAACATAACCTGAAGCATTTTTCAATTTCGTAAATGAATCTTTTGCCTTAAAAACCCTCAGCTTTGGACCCCTAACCAACACTTGCTTAACTATTGCATTTAGGAACTCTATACTTGTTTCCACAACTACTTCCAAACTTCTTGGATTGCTTAGCCTATAGTTCATGCTAGCCAAAAAAACTATTAAAAAAACAAGTTACAAATGGCTTCAAATGCAATGAGCAATGCAAGAGTTTCATGTCATACAAACCTTGCTTTCAATTTAATTAATGGATTTTTTGACCCACCAAGACCTTTCAAACATTGGAAAACTATAAGAACATGTCATGGTGAAACAAAACAAAAAGCACACTTCTAAATCCATTTTGCAAAGGGTACACACACATTAAGAAACAATGAAAAGGGAATAAAGTTTACACATCAACCCAATGTCTTGAATGATAATTTAAACCTTACTACTGTCAAACAAAGTATTGGAAATAGTGTGTGTGGTGAACCTTGCATGCTAAAAGATATACACTAGATCAACTAAGGAAGAGTTGAATATAGTATAATGAGAAAACTAATCTGACAACATTAAAAATAATATGAACGAAAAAACCCTCAAATGTGTTTCATTGATTCTACAAATGAAAATGCTGATCAACCAAACCAAAGTAAACCTATAGACATTAAGATCTTGAAAATACAAAAAAGACAAGAGGCCAAAGACTAAAAAATCTTGATCACCCCTCAAACAAAAATTTTCAGACAGAAACAAGAGGTCGAGATCCACAACATGAATAACTCACACATTTAATACTTAGACATGTATGACATTGTACAAGTACAAAAATTAAAACTAATTCCAAACTAATCAAATTTCCACAGTCTATTTGAATATTATGTATGGCTTTTTGATTTTGATTGTGTATGTATTTCGTATTTTTTAATATCAATGGTTTAGATCATACTATGATCCATTGTCTGAGCATACAAAATATGTAATATGAGAAAAAACTTGTAATCTGCAACTACAAAAATATATTTTACATATTTTTATGTTCTTACATTCTGATGATGGATCAAAGAGTGAGATTCTAAATAATGATGCTAAAAAAAAGTAGAATCAAAACAAAAAATCCATGTAGAAGAAATTAATTTACCTAAAAGGAAGAAAAAAGCCCACTTGGGAGTGAGCCATAATGGAATAGGCTCATCATAGAATGTATGGTGTGGAATGCCGGGGAGATTATAGCTAATGCTGATATAAACTGGTTTACTCTCAATAAGCACTACAGAAATGGCATGATCAGTACCTTAACAATTTTTCTCAGTAGCTTTGGGTCATTAAATTGGATAGAAAATTGATAGTAAAATTTGAAAGAGAACACACATAATGTCACATCAAAATAAGTTTGCATCCTACATATGAGTATGCATCAAAACTAAATTTTTACCTCCTCAATCTATTTGTATCAATAAAGAAATAAGACATTTTTGTAATACAAAATTCTTGAACCCTATTTGACTGTAATCTTTCAAACCTGCAAAATAAAACAAAAGCCATAAGAACTAAAATAAAAGGATTTATTTCTAACAAACAATCACATATGCTTTGTATATACCTTAGGACATGATACAAGCTGTTTCACAAGAAACACTAAACATTCCAATTTTTTTCTCGTTTACTAGAGTGATGATAAACTATATGCAAAGTAGAAATAGTGCAGCATAATAGATGATTAGTATCTAGAATTTTTAATACTGAAAATTATAAAGAATGTAATACTCACAAGTGTAGCTGCCTAAGAGAATGCAACCCAAGTTTATCATGATCTCTGCAACATTCATTGCATTGGGAATATCCTACATATTTGCAAACACTAGTAACACTGCATCTCGTAGTTCATCTTGCAAGAACAAGAAACTTAAATGATAAAAAATAATTCTACGGATAACATGAAAATAATTGTTAAAAGAATGAGGCCAATTTTACACATAATAACCAAAGTTGCCACCCATGAGAAAGACATGAAATCTTCTTGATCCATTTTCCAATTATGTTTATACAATCCTAAAAATTCACTTTGATAGTTCTGACTAATTATTGTTGGAAGGATTTTATTTGCTTCATCAAACGAGTGTATATTGTAGTCTTGGCTTCTTGTATTTTTCAAGATAGTATCATTACTCATCTAGTATTGTTCAATCTGAAAGGATGATATTGATATGTTGTTTTTCTATAACAGCCAAAACAAGGGGTTGTTAACCTTTACACAAACAAGGGATGAAAGCATAAACATAGGGCATCAACAACACAACAAAATAAACCTTTTTCTATGCACTTGGAAAAAAGTCTAAGCAACGCTATTGTTAGGATTGCAACAAAGGAAACCCCACTACAACCTGTCAACAAGGCCCAAGAGTGATTATTTAAGTGTTAGCATTATCAGTAGAATTTTGTTCAAAATAGAAGTGGGAGCAGTAACTTCAACAACATAGGCCACAAGGCTAGCGGGCATCACACTTGAAATACGGTCTAACATCCAAAATTGTGACAAGAATGGAAGTGATATAAGTCTAGCTCAGACCAACAGCATGAGAAGCATCAATATAATAAAAAAAAGTTTCTTCTTCATTAGAAAACAAGTCCTCAAAAGAAAAATCTAAAATAGAATCAGAAGCTCTAATTGCAAATGGTCATTTTCCACGACCCTCCATCAAGTGACAACACTTATCCAACACAAAATGACAATCATTAGGCATGTATCCTATAGAGATGCAATCTCTACAACAAAATGGAAAACCCTCATATTCAATGCTTCACTTGTGGCCTCTCATCAACCATGATTGAAGTGGAGATCTCTATTTCAACTAGAATACAAACATAGAATAGCTTAAAATTGTACTAGATCCATCCAATTTTAGGAACTAGCAAAGGGAATTTCCAATGGCCTCAGGAAAAACAACTCACAAAAGTGAAATGAAGATGAGGAAGGAAAACCCAAACATAACTCACATAGGTATAGCTCAATGTCACCAAACATTAGGGACTTCAAAGAATTAGTCACCCAATGGTGTAAATCTTAGAGGCACTAGAGACTCTAAGAATTTATAGACCATACTTCTGCACTGATAAAAATTCATGTTATCACCACAAAATAGGACAAACTTTGCATAAGACTTGATAGCTCAAGCATAGCTCCTTCAACCAAAATTTGACAGACAATTATCTAGAGCATTCAACGGGTCTAGAACCACCAACAAGAGCAAATATCCTAGCACCTAGAAGCCAAGGTTAGCGCTACACTAGGAGAGTCAAACCCCAACAAAAACCATCCAATGGATCTCTTTTGATGGGGTGTGTTACGAGTATATTAAGTTCCCCTCTTTCTCCAGAGTGGAAAACATCATGAATTTTGAGTTCAGATCTACATTATGTAATACTGCTTTACTCATGTTTAGAGACCCTTACAGTATATTTAGAGATAATTATTATATCTACTCTATAATAAATGGCAGTGTAATATCATACTAGCATCAGAGTTCATAACCCACATTAAAAGTGGTTAGTTACACAAGAAGAAGCATCGAACATGGGACATGAGAAACAAATTTAGATTGATTTGTCCTCTATTATCAGAGGATCATAGTAAGGCACAACACAAATTCTCAAATATAAATAATAGTCAACTGTCATTTTACTTAGATCCCTATGAAAATGTAGCACTGAAATACAATATACATTGGAGTTAGGAATTTGGTTGACAACCAAAATCAATTGAATTGAAATAAGAAACTTCACCAAAGAATCAACTAAATATGTAATTTTAAGCATATTTTGCTACTCAAAATGTTACGACTTCTTCCTTCTTGACCTTAAACTTGTGACATTTTCTATTTTTACAAGGGGAAACATGATCTCTTGAACTGTTAGTTCTAAATGGCTTCCACCTTAGGCGTATAGAGTCTTTGAACTAGATAGATAAAATAAACAACCATGCTAAAGACCATGGAAATAGAGGATAACATGGAAAATACCAAACAACAAGTTGGATGATGATGAAGACTACAATGAAGGTAGAAGATCCCAGACATCATCAATTAATACCAAACTACCAAATGGAGTATACAAACTTGAATAGATAAGACACACCTTACAACTAAATGAAACTCTAGAAGCTACCATCAAATGGCATGACATTGAATCATTACCAATAAATGAATACAACATAGAGAAGCTACTAGATATGGTATTTCTATTCATTTATCAAACAAAATAGTTCAGTAGGTATGGAACCATGACTAAGGAAAGTGCAATTTCACACCATTTGCCATGTTGATGTTGAGATACAAACCTGTGCAATCCAATCTCCCAAGGAATAGACAACACCATGTATCGCCATCTTTGCCAAAACAAGATTTGTTATAAAGTGATGTTAGAATAGTTACTAAAATGGTCATAAATTATGTTGTTATAGTAAAAGAATACTTTAACTTAAGAAAAAAAACTATACAATATTAAAACATGATACTGTGCTTTAAAAACTAAAAAGGTACCTATAATGAAGAACTTCATTTTGACTTGCTAATTGGTTGTCACTATTAACTATAAGCTTTCAGATTAAAGTTTGAGCTTCACTTGGTTTTGAGAATAGTTAAATATTCTCTACTTAACTGGGCCAACCACGTGAAGGTGGAAGCTCATTTGGCCCCTCCCCCCCCCCCCCCTAACGTCACTCTAAATTCCCTATTAACATTTAATAACATTCAATTCATCTATTTTTGAAATATAACATTCAATCATTATAATCACATGATAACATTCATTAACACGTAAAATTTATAAACACACAACATTCATGAATAATTCAAAAGTAAGTCAATCATGAATAATTCATTAACACAATATTCATTAACACCCAATATTAATTAATAATATTCATTAACACAATATTCATTAACAATATTCAAGAGTAAGTCATTCATGAATAATCATATCTTTTTTTCTTTCTTGCCATATCTTTTTTTCATAAAATTTCTAAGAGGAATATCAATGTCCTCGTCATCCCCATCAACATTTAATAACATTCAATTCATCCATTTTTGAAATATAGCATTCAATCATTATAATCACATGATAACATTCATTAACACATAAAATTCATAAACACACAAAATTTGTGAATAATTCATTAACATGCAACATTCAAGAGTAAGTCATTCCAAAATAATTCATTAACACCCAACATTAATGAATAATATTCATTAACACAATATTCATTAAAAATATTCAAGAGTAAGTCATTCATGAATAATCATTTCTTTTTTGCTCTCTTGCTGTTTCTTTTTTTCATAAAATTTCTAAGAGGAATATCAATGTCCTCGTCATCCCTCTCCTGTACTAGTTCTAACACATGTCTCCTCCTCATCCGTTCAGGAACATCATGAGGTCGTTGCACCAAAGGGGGGTCCACTGCAATAACAAGTACTCCATGAGTTAAATTCGCACCATTTTATATTAGTGAATTACGAGTTTTTATTTAAGTAAAAGAACTATAAATCAATAAATTAATTTAAAAGAACAAAACATAGATTTTCTTTACCTAAATGTGCGACATGATCTACCTGCTAATCAGTTTGAACATCCTCCGACACTCATTCAGCACGACATGATTCTATATCCTCAACACAAAAAGGTTACACCAATTTCAATTAAAGATGTTAAATTGTATTAATAATTATATAATTAGTTTTAAATAACAAATGAGCATCTCCATCAATAGTACAATGCACATCAGGGGCTTCATGATGCTACGTATGATCTGTGTCACGATTAACAGGCTGCATTGCAATGTCATGCACATTATTATCAAATAAATTGTTTCTCAAGTATTCAATTTCTAATATATATGTTGGCATATTTACCTATGCACATGATGTAGGAGATTGTTCGGTTGGGGCAATGGAAGTTTGCCATAGGCATTTAGCCACCGTTGCATAGCCTTGCTTGAAGGCAATTTTTGTGTGTTCTTCTGTGGCCTCCAGATTAAAATCAGTGCCCTACATTTTTTTATTAATTAACAAAATTATTTGTATTTTATAAATCATTTTTCTTTGCAATTCATTTATTGCTACTTACAACACGTGCTTTAATTTTCGAATATCCCCCAGAGCCAAGTCTGTGCTGCCCAACCTTTTCCAGCCTCACCTTTGTTGCCTTTGATGTGTCCTGCAACCTATAAAAAGTTTGAAATATGTTAGATGATATAGATATAAAGATCAATACTAAATAGTGGATTATTATATGGTATGAAGGTTTTAGCATAAAGTAGCATGTTCCACCAAAAATATGAAAAAAGGGAAGAAATTATAGCATCATACCTTTAATTGACATGTGTAAGAATGCTATTTATCCATGGAGTTCATGCTAAGTATTTATCCATATTCTGACATGCCTCTCCATAAAATTACACATCAATTTCGATAGTCTATATTATCCATTGTTACATAAAGTAAACAATAAGCTAAAAGTTGAAACAGCTAGTAGATTTTATAGATTAAATTTTTATCCCTACGTTCCACACTCAAAGTGTTTTTATCCCCAACGCTGCAACAGGTATAAACTTGAGGGTGAATGTCAGATTTTAGATTGTTTTAGTAGCATTCCTTTTTACTCGTAGCTGGAAAGTAAGTATTTTTTTGTTTTCAATTTAAAAGACATCACCTTTGTGCATCAAGTGCTTCTTTAGCCTCCACACTGCATGGAACTGACTTTATAAATGGTGGTTGTAACTGAAACAAAATCCCCACTGATTTGCTAAGATAACTAGCAACTAACAGGAACTACCTAGCATTGTTCCAGCAGAAGACTCACGACTTAAGACTTGTCTTAATCTATGTTAATTTTGGTTGCTTCTAGTAGTGGAGCACTATTCAGAATGTTTTAGAAGATAAGAAACATTACATCATAGTTTGGAGAATGTTTCGTATAGTGTACATCCACAAAAAATGATTTAAAAGCTGACACTTGGATAGAAAACTTTTTAGATAAGCCTCAACTATTCTTAAAAGTCACACAATAAAAGAAGAATTAAGGATAGAAAAATATTAAAAGTTAACTTTAACACCTTTACTATAGAAATTAAGAAAATTAGTATGAGAAGGAATTGTCACAAGAACTACCAGTGGCCATTATAATGGTCTCTCCTCCCTCAAAGGATGTTGTTGTGGTTGCTGAACATTAGGGTGTGGTGCCTGACTAACTACCTCTATAGGATAAGTTATATGAGGAAATGAATGTGTGGCCAAATGCTCTATGTACTAGGGAGTGACACCATCATTCACTACATCTAGAAAGTAGTCCCACCTATAAATGGTAAGGCCACTAACATCTTCCATACATCTAATTGGGTCCAATCTAGGAGAACAACCTTTCTTTACCTCCTTGGTGAAGCAGGTGTAACTACAGTACTCCTATGATATACTGTATTGATAGTTGAACTGTCGCTAGACATGGGTTAGTAGAAATCTCTCTATCTTCAATCAAGAATGGCCATTCAGTGGCTAAGATACCAACATGAATCCTAGCTAGGAGAAGACATCATCTTATGGCTCTATGCCTAGCCATGGTCTATAGGTAACATACATAATGTCATCCAAACGAAGTCTCAAATAGTTTGTCTTACCTAGTGTAGGCTGGATCATCTCTCCACAATACCAATAAATATAAATCTACAAGTTTTGTTGTCAGTCCTCAAATATAGGAACATGATTGTTGTCATTAACTTGTGTTTCTGGCATTGAACGTGATGCTTATTACTTTTAGGAGACTGACCATTAGTAAAATTCTTGTAAAGTTTTTCAAAAAAATTGTACTTGTCATTACAATTATTGAATATCATTTATCACCTATACTGCTAACACATACAACTATGGTACATGTAGTTGAGCATTACTATATTTTCAAGACATAATATAGCTATATGTGAAGTTATAAGCGCACTATTTATATCTTATGTAGGATTTATGCCTAGATTTAGATATATACAATTGTGTCAGCATTGAGATTGAGATTTATAAGAAATTGTGTCAGCATATGTATTACATACCTTTCATCAATAGATAGATTAAATTGAGCTAGTTGAAATTGTTTATACTGAAGTTGAACCCTAAATTTGCTCATTAATGTACTAGTAGTTAATACTATTGCATACCTTTTTGGATTTGCTGGTGTACTTTCTTTTGGATTTACTGGTGTACTTTCTTTTGGACGTTCCCTTTTCTCCTTTGCATCCAGAATGAACTCATTCCAGTTGCTCACTGAAACAAAGGGAGGACGCTCATACTTCGGGTTTAGGACGAGGCTCTTTCTATATGTGTCCCTCGCAACCTTAAGATGTCTGGAAGCTTTTTGTAAAAATTTCTTATGATAAAAAATATTACTACCAAACTCATGCTCTATATCTTTGATGAGCTCATCTTTTAATTTTTGATCTTGGTAGTTCCACCTTTTAAGAAAAAACACAAAATTGTTAGATATAGCTAGTATAAGAAAAGACCCGAATGAAAGGAAAAATGTTGCACCAATTAATGATATGAAAAAAAACAATGGGATAAAATTAGTTCAGTTATGATGTTCCACCTTTTACGTATGGTGGGCTTGAATCTTCACAGTGTGAGGTCATAAAGCCTCCTATAAAATGTATCATTTCCTGCAAAAAATGTCATGGGATAATTAATAGTAAGAACCATTAAAATGAATCATGCAAAGAATACTTTTTATAGTGAATAACAAATACATAAAATGAGATACATTTCATCTTTTTAGTGATCTATTTTAGGGTTGGAGGATCAACTTGACCAAAATTGACCAAAAAAGAAGTTTGGAAAAAAATTTAAAATGTCTAAAACCAGTCAAACTCTACCAAGGTTCTATTGTTGATGTTTTGAAACTAAAAAATGTACTGTGACTATATTAATTAGTATACCTTGAAAAAAAAATATAGTGCATAATACATATAACTTGCCATGACCTTCATTTTTTGTCATTCTTAATTGATGTTGTCACTGATCATACCTGAGATATTATGGAAAACAAATATTGCTAAAATAGATAGTAAAGCTGAAAGTGAGCACTCTAAAACTCTAACAGGCAATAGCAATGATGTGGGAAATCATTGAAAACTAAACATTGAATATGAAAGAAGACTCCCACTTTTGGTTCTCTATACAAAAATTGGTTAGTATCTTCTACTAAAAGCATGAAATTGCAATGTATAGAATTACTAAACTAGAGAATTACTGGTATAGACAAAAGGTCATTGATAATTTAGATGATCCTACCAAACCACTTCCTATCATGTTTACGTCTTGCAAGAAAATCCTTATTACAATATAAAACAATATTATTTAAAGTACCTGGAATCTTAGGACATTTCAAAGGCATTGATTCATCATCTTCAATCAACAATGATGTCTACATAGCTCCCATGTTAGAAATACGGGTAGCTCCAAGAAATGACGGTGAATTATCACCAATACATGCACTATGATCTGCATTTGGCGGAGTACCAGACAATGCATCTCCTACCACAAAAAAAATAATACACTATGTGATGCACCCAAGATTAAAGTACATATTATCAACTCATAATTAACACAAAACCAAATATAGCAAAACGAGGATTTACTAGCTAGACGTCCCCTTGTTGTCGACATTGTAGTCGACAATCTCGTATGGGTGTCCTTCAACCTCTTAGGAGTCTCCTACACTGGGTGACTTGAACAATACATTGTTAGAAAAGACATTCTAAAATAATAAAAGTAAGAGTTAAGAAGTTTTGAATGTTTGAAATAAAAAATTCCTTCTAACTTGTCAACTAAAAGATTATTTTACCAATGGCAGTTGGAGCTCTTCTACTATCGGCCTCACCGCGTTGTCCTTGACCAAGTTGTGGATCAGTTGCCAAAAATTCCTATATAACAAGAATTTAGTAGTTAAAGTTTCTTACAACTCTTTAAAAAAATTGCATCAATAAAGTATTTTTGCCAATATTACATATTTTACTTCACAACATAAAAGATTATAAAATACAAATCTTTATTAAACTTTTCTTATAACTAAATATTCATTGGAGCTTACTTCATAACGACGAGCTTGCACTTTCAAATCTGATAGCCTCTTCATCATCTCCTCGGATTCCATATTTGCCTCATCCAAAATTTTCATTACTTCTAAATTAATTTTTAAAAATTTTTTCTTGAACATTTTTATGAAATCGGGAGTTTTAGCAATATCCTCATTAGAAGGCGTAGCTAGTGGCTCGACACTTACTAATACTGCTTTACCCTTATCCTAAACATCAAATTGTGAGAGAAATATCAGTAAAACTATCATAAAAACTAAAAAACCGTAAATAAAATAACGTAATAATACAACATTTTTCAACTATCTAATTTGTTCAATTTCAAAAAGGTTTACCCTCGCTAAAGAAGGGGTGGGAGTAGCATCCTGGTGACCTCTATCATCTATCAGATCCATATCATCCTATCACAAAGATTAAACATAAAAATTCAGCTAACTGAAAGAAATAGACAGCAAAAAAAAGCTTATTAACAAAATGGTAAATAGTACTTACATCATAAATAAAATAACATAATAATATAACATTTTTCAACTATCTAATTTGTACAATTTCAAAAAGGTTTACCCTCGCCGAAGAAGGGGTGAGAGTAGCATCCTGGTGACCTCTATCATTTGTCGGATCCATATCGTCCTATCACAAAGATTAAACATAAAAAAATCAGCTAACTGAAAGCAATAGACAACAAAAAAAAAACTTATTAACAAAATGGTAAAGAGTACTTATAGCCTTCATAACAGTAAATTTTTTTGTATCTATGCGATTTAAATGGTAATCGATTAGTAATTCTTCCCCTACACTTATTGATTTTATTGCACAAACAAAAATGTCATTCCCCTCATGCGCCTCAAATATGCAATTGGGTTGCTTACTAGTTGAAGAAGGTCGCGTACTATTTATAAAACCTACAATATTACCTATTGCTTTTGGTCTCCCATCAATGTACATAGCAAATCTTTTACTTTGATCATTTTTTTTCTGTTGTATATAATTAGCTGATACCCCATGCCTACGCATACTTTTTTTATACCAAACAATCCACATCCAATCATTGTAATTGTAGCATGGACCGACATACTTGAACAATTTGACAACTTTGTTGTAACCTACCTTTATCCCATCCATGGAAAATAGGCCCAAACCATGTAACGAGGATGGAGCAATGCATTATATCCTCTCATCAACACAAAAATTTGTGTTAATTGGAGGTAGCTCATTGGGTACCCATTCTTTCTCAATGTGTGAGTACTGAAAGGGCACCTTGATGTCACCTTTGGTCTCATCATCATAAGAACATGACCCCCCATTAGCAAGGAAAAATTGCATGCATTTATCAAATTTTTTTCTATTCTTTTGACCTCTAGTTGATCTCCCTATTTAAGCTGTACTACATGTAGAGCTTTCATCCACCAATTCCTCATTTCCCTCATTCGATGTAGATAGATCCGACAAGTACCTATTTGGTGGGTCCTGAAATCCATCAAATGGAAAGTGAAAGTGACAAATATAAAATTTAGTAAGTTGAAAGTGATTATACAATTATATTTCTATACGGACCTTCTTTGTCTATATATACATTATATGATTATATAATATGTCTATTTATAACATATGTGCTCAATGATAAACAAGAAGAATATAAGAAAATTATGTCTATTTATTGACTTATACCTACTGATCCATGTCACTATGCACAATCCACACCAAATGGGTCAAATTTCCTGTAGTCAATTGACTGTTTGCAAAAAGGGTCACAATATAAACATTGCTAATTATAAATAACATATGTTGTAATCATTAGAAATGAACACAATAAATATGTAATCAAATTTCCTGAATATGTTAATCATTTACTTTAAGTTAGCTAAAAATTACATGATACATGTTTGCTACAAATAACTTAGAAGACAACATGAACAATAGGAAACATCGCAAACATGAACAAATTTCCCTTATATATGGAATGCAAGATCGTCAACAGAAGGGGTGATGATGTACCTGTAGTCAATTGACTATTTGCAAAAAGGGTCATAACGAGACACAACATAAACATTGGTAACTATAAATAACATATGTTGTAATCATTAGAAATGAACACAATATATATGTAATCAAATTTCCTGCATATGTTAATCATTTATCTTAAGTTAGCTAAAAATTACATAATATGTGTATGCTACAAATAACTTAGAAGAAAACATGAACAATATGCAACATCGTAAACATGAACAAATTTACCTTAATATATGGAATGCAAGATCATCAATAGAAGGGGTGATGACGTTTGTAGTCATTGATTATCTTCATCATCATCATCATCATCATCATCATCATCATCGCCATCATCACCATCATCATCACCATCATCATCGCCATCATCGCCATCATCATCGCCATCATCACCATCATCACCGCCATCATCACGATCGCCATCATCATCATCATCATCACCATCATCATCATCATCATCATCACCATCACCATCATCGTCATCACCATCATCTGCTTCTTCATCATCTTCAATATCTTCTTCTTCCATAACATTATACTTTATCGGCCTTCCTCTTGGATCATGTCTAACAACAAATGACCAACCCTGTTTATTTGGAACCTCTGAGTAAAACACTTGCTCATATTGGCTTGGAAGAACATAGGGCTCATCTCCAACTAGCTCAAATGACCTTGTATTGATCATTGTAAATCCATTGTCATGTTGAATAACTATTCTATCTAGATCATTTTGATTTAGTCATAACCTATACCATTTGATGACAAATAGAACTACTTTGAAGGTGTTAAATTTACACTCAATTATATCATCCAAGATTCCATAGTATTGATTTTGAGATTGTTGAGGATTTATGTCATTTCTAGATGATATATTGGTGACCTCGAAAACTACAGTTATCCCAGAATCACAAGTTTTCTTTGTGTCATCCAACTTTTTTATGCAAAATTTGTGGCCATGATAGTACATAGCTTTGTGGTGCTTGAACTACAATTTTTGAAGTGTGTGTAAATTATTTGCATCGTGAGTTGATACGAAACATACATCGAGATATGATCATTAATAAATTTCTACGTACCTCTCCACCTCTTAAACCCTTTACTAGATCAACTACCATCGGCATAACATTGGAATCTCCATTATGATGAGCTTTTGTAACCAATGAAGCAACACCTTCCCATGTTAATGAGCAACCATTTTTTTGACATCGTTCAATCCATTCCATCATCGAACCAAGATTGGTTGCAATATACAAATGTATTGCATCCCACTCTCGACTGCCTATTTCAAAAAAATACACCAATTAAAAATAACTTATATTGAAGATTTATATGAATTAATTAACTAAAATATCATCTTAGATTTACCTCTCACTTTCCTCAATCTACCTTTGCCCATCAAGTACTCCCCTTCAAATTTTTTAATTGAGTTGGGATCCCAAATACGATCTACATGGATGTTTTTTGCAAACTTGGGAAGATATTCAATAATGTACACCATGGTCTTGTATACTATATATCCCTCCACCATAGAACCCTCGACATGTGCTCTTTGTCGAACGAAGCCTTTCAAAAATTTCAAGTGTCTCTCATCCACATTGACCTGGTTGGTACAGGTCTACACAATTCAATCTCCTCAACTTGATGTATGAGGTAGTGTTCTTGTGCATTGAAAAAACTTGGAGGTAGACACTTTTGCATTCCACACATCAGAAGAGGAATTTTTCTCTTCCAATATTTTATATCTTCTTTATTGATTTCTTTAGATGACAACCACCTCATGTATTTTCCAAGATCATATATAACATGTATGACATTATTGGCAAAGTGGTGTGGGAGAGATAGAGGTAGAACGTATTGCAATATTTGTAAAATGATCTTGTCAATATTTTATAAAAGAATGCAATTGAAACTACATGCAGTATATAAATATATGGTGAATACAAAATAACATGAATTAACTTAATAAATGTATGCCAATCATGTGTTTTCAACCCTAGCCCAAATTCACTTTTATTTGATATGACATTGTTTATGTTCGCAGCAAATCCTATGGGAAATCGTATTTTTTTTATGAATTCTTTTATAGCATTTCTCTGCTGCTCTGACAATAACCAACTAAGGGAACTTGTATCAATCCGATCTCCATTGTTATTTGGTCGAATACCATTTTTCATTGCATGGTTGGATTCTTCAATGTCACTACAAGTTTTGACAATTTGATCTTTGTCACGCCTTCCATCCAAGGTTTTCCATAATGTCTCTGCTACATTCTTTCCAATATGCATAGGATCAAACAAATGCACAATTGGGAGTTTCTTGTAGTACAACAACCTAGTAAATTGCGTAGGATAAATTTTTAGTCCTTTTGGAAGTTGGACATTGATGTCTTGATGACCTTCACAACCATCAATCACATCATCAGTAAACAAAACACAATATCGAAATATAAATTTGAAACAAAAAGCATCAAATGGAATGACATTACCTCGATGATTTATTTTATTGTATACCAACTTCCATAGGCAAGGTGTCATTCTCTGTGGCTTTGACGTAGTCTCTTCTAGACCATTGAAAAGATGTTTTTTGGTAATTTGGTACTTATGATTTCTCTGCAGAAAGTGTCTATTCTCATCAAACACCTGCTTTCTTAAACTTTTTGAATGACGAGATTTCGTCTTTGGACCACAAACTGGACATGCAAATTTACCCTTTGTTTGAAGACCTACAAGATCATGTATAATTGGATTAAATGTGTTGACTTTGACATACCAAAAAAGAGGTGTCAAGAAGAGAACATACCACAAAAATGTGTTAGCCTAGGGGCATCATGTATTGTCCATACAAGCATTGCATGAAATTGAAATTGTCTTTGTCCTATTGGTCTACAAATGTCATACATAGTAACCCCATTCCATAACACCACCAACTCGTCGATAAGGGGTTCAATATATACGTTGATATCTTTGACTTGGTACTTACCTAGTTGAATGAACAAGAACATTACATAATTATTTTGACCATTTGATGGATTAGTAATAATAAATTAATTTAGATGACCACTAAATCAAAAAATACCTGGAACAATCAGTGTTAGCATTATGTGCTCTCTCTTTATGGACAACCAAGGAGGTATGTTATTGTTGATAACAAAAATAGGCCACACTAAGTAAGTAGATCTCATCTCTCCATAAGGATTGAGACCGTTTTCTGCCAATGAAAGCTTGAGATTATGAGGTTCTTCTTTAAAGTGTGGCCATTTTCCCTCTATTTCCTTAAATGCCGAACCATCTGCAAGAATTCACATAATGTCATCCTGACTTCTATTACATCCATGGTAATCCATAAATTGTGCCAAGCTATTGCACTTGAATAATCATTGCAGACGTGGAATAACGGGAATATGCCGAAGAACCTTGCGAGGCACCTTTTTTGTTAATCGATCTGATTGATATCTACTGATATGACAAGTAGGGCATTGTGTTGCAAATTCATGTTGTTTATGATATATAATATGATCGTTCGAACATGCATCTATTGTTTGATACTCCATTCCAATATCTTTCATGATGGCAGATAATTCTCAGTACGAGCGAGGTAGAATGTTTGATGGTGGTAACAAACACTCACCTATCAACCTATGACCAAAAATATAATTTCTTAATTTAAAGAATATTAATTGCTACACGAACCCAATGTTAATTGTAAGGGAACTATGAGTAAAATAATGAAAGAAGATGGCATAACTTAACATATGTCTCATTGCTACATTGGATAAACCATTCATAACCTTCAAGTTCACCAATAGCAATACAGTGGCAAGAAGACTTGTTTTGGAGCCTTCATATAGGGACTGGTCTGCCTTCTCAAGTAAAGGTACATCAAACTCTACATCATCATCACCATCATCATCATCATCATTATCATCTTGATCATCGTGATCATTTTGATCATTGTGATATTCATCATCCTGATCTTCTTCCATGGTATCATTACCTTCTACTTCAATATTCACACCTCCATGTCCCCTCGTTTGGAAATCTGCATTCTCTAAATTGTCATGGTCCATAACATGAAACTCAGTGATGTTGAACTATATGAAAATGATGACCTTATATTAACCATGACCATGATGTCATCATCAAATCATGTCTTATGTAATTTATAAACTATTAAAATACATACCAATGGGCGATACTCATTTCCCCCTTCAATGTGCCCATGTTGGCTACAATGTTGCTCAACTGTTGTGATTAGATATCTTCGAGTCTTTAAGCCCTTACACATTTTGCAAGGACAATAACATTTTCCATCACCTTTTCTTTTTAAGTTAGACCATAGTCTAGCAATTGTCTCCCTATTTTTTTGTGCGTTGATATTGTTAGACATGGTCTTTCTTGAACGAAATGACTTGTTGGTGGAAGAAGGATGATTTGTTTGCAACCTGTAGATGGAGTCGTAAGAGGAAGACACATATAAAAAGGAGTTAGGTCTCTGAACCAAGTAGGATTTAGGACATGCTGGAGTGGGGTCAGCCCAAGATATTTTGGAATCTTGAAGAACCTAGTAAAGGGTATCTGGAAAGGTGAAAATAAACAAGTATTTTTATAGCTACAAAGGAGGAATTGAGAGCATTATAAATAATGAAGAAGAAACTTAAATCCATCAAACTTCACCTCTATTTACAATTTGACCTTTCTGCAAGTGAAATATGACAATATACAAAATTTCCAATCACATTTTCACTTAAAAAAGAACACCAAATATACCTTTGCTACAATATCTTCTTCAAATTCTTCACTATCAGATTCTTCAGAACTGCAAGCTCCTGTACAGAAAAAAGATGAGATGTAATAAGTAATTTTTGATGGGCAATATTTTAAAAAATTAACTATCAAAAAAAAAATTTAAGAAATTTAGTTGCTTTATTATGTACTGAAGACTTGGCAAGATGTTCCCAAGTCTATCTATAGAATGCCTATCTGCATGGTTTTTTGCAAATAGTCTAGTATGGTGCCGCTTTTGAACAACAAAAAATATCACTAGGGCTAGTAATTTTGCTCAAGAGATGCACAAGCCTGTTGACACCACAGAACTTTTAGTTCATCATATAGCATTCAGCTATCTTCTTTAACAAAATCCAAAGAGAATACAAACAAACTAATGAGCCATGTCTATCTCAATTGAGTAGCAAGCACTATAGCGAGTATTAGGAAACTGACCTTGCAAATAGCATCTAGTTCATAAAGTATTAGGAAAGTGACCTTGCTAATTAGTTTAACATATATTGGTGAACAAAAAATTCATAATAAAAATCTAATTTTTTTCCACACTTGTTCAAACCATATAATGAAAAGACAAAAAATGAATTGTATACAAAGACCATATTGTAGGCTATCCAAGTTGAAAGTGAATAGATGACCTTTATGGGGTGCTATACCAATTGGAGCAAGTATGTGAGAGTTTGAAGATGAAGGGCTCCTATTTTGGGGCCAATATTTGGTGGTTTCGATGTGCCTAGGGAGAACCTTTGATGCTAAGTCTTAGTTATTTAGACTTTGGCGAATCTAGTGAGCTTTCTACGAGTTTGTACCTACTGTATCAGCAGCCACTATGCCCTATTCCAGACCTTTAGTATTTTGATTGACATCAATTATAAGTGTGCATCCAGATGTTAGCTACAATTGATTGGGGTGGCTTTTAGTGTGTATCAGTCTAATTTGACATGTGTGATGGCAGTATCAACATGTTATCAACATCTTACATTATTTAGAAGAGGTGTAGTTCAGTGGGTAAATGTTCAATCATTGTGGGAATGGTATTCTATGCTTTTTGTTAGGTTAATTTGTGTTGTTGCAGTAGTCTGATTTTATAATTTGAATGTTGTATCAGTTTGTTTCAATAATGTTCTTGTTATTTTGCTATATTGTAATGCATCTCACTATAATGTCCCCTTTTTGACATGACATTCAATAATAAAAATAAAAAGTAAAAATATAAAAAATTAAAATAACATGTAATATAATTATAATTTAATTAAGTTTAGTGAATGATAAAAATGAATGCAATAAAGAGTTATGAGTATTGAAGGATTAAGATATAAAGGAGAGACCATTCTATGAGAAGAGAACATGAAGGAAGCAAACAATCATTTGGAAATAAATTATTATTCCGTGAGGCAGCAATGAAGGGTGGTGACTCAATTCCTTTTGAAGGGTGGCAATTCCTTTATAAATAAAATATAAAGGGAAGATCAATAGAAATTCACCATCAAATGTCCTTTCATTCAACTAGATACAAAATCAGAAATCCATTCAAGAATCAATTTATGAAATCATTACACACCAATATATCAAATCAGTATTCATTCAATCATCACTATCAACATTTGTTAAATCATCAATCTTGAATCCATCAAAGTAAACCATTCAATTGTCCATCTATCATCAATTGAGAATCAAATATCAAAATAACCAAACAATCAGACTAGCAAGCAAACAATTAGTCACTTATACAGGCAAATATCAACTATTCGAGTATCAACCATTCTAGCATCCAATTATTTAAATATTTATAATTAAGACATCAATTGGTTAAGCATCCACCCATCAATCCTTCAAGAAACAATAATAAAGAGAAATTAGACAATTGACAATGATGTATCAAATACATCAAGATATCAGTTTTGAATTCTAGTTAGTACTTGCAAACTGGACAGGTTCTGAGCCCATAGGGTAGGCTAAGGATTTGAGGAAAAATTTATGATACATATTCCACAAAAATTAGCATAATTGGTATAAATACTAGGTCATTACTACAGAGCGTAAAAACTGGTTAATTAGGACATTTAGCAATTCCCGATTTGGGTACTCCATTTCAATTTGTTTAAATTGTTTTGTCCAATGTAGGTTGATGCTTTTTAGTTTCGACATTGAAACCCAAAGTGTCATATTTGGTAGGCATGTTTGTTCTTATAGCCTTAAATTCATTGACTGTGATTTTAAGAAAAATGTACAGCGAGACTTATTTTTCAGATGCATGATGAGAAATGATTTCCACATTGAAAAGTTTTATGAGAATTCCTAGGTTCAACAGCTATGTCTTTTCTAGGGCTTATAGCATCTCTTCTTTTGAGCTTATGCAAGTGACAAAGTATGAGAAGGGTAGAATTTAGAAATGGCTATTGCTTTTGTTATTATTCCATTGTTTATTATTTTTCTTATCTCATATCTATGTTTATTTTACATTTTTCATTTCCACATAAATTGTGGCTTGAGGGGCCACACCTTTTTATATTGATTTAAGAAAAAAGATCACACATAAGGGTGCATCTATAGCTAACTACTTAACATCTAGAATCATATTAACAAAAAGGTTCATATTCATTCTCAAACATATTAAATTGTACATCAGCATAGCCACCAGGGCTAGCCTCCAAAAGCAATCTAGAAAATTTCCACTATTCAGAAGGGTGACAAGAATCATAGTCCATCTTGCAAAAATCATTTTCCAGACCGATACATAGACTTTCTCAAGAGTATAGAGAATAGCCCAAGCTTCCATCTAATTTTTAGAATGAGTACTTAAGGAAGTAGAAAAGAAAAACTTAAACAAGGCTTAAAGTTCCACTACTAGTACCACCCATTCCTATTGGATGTGGATTACTCCTTGAAAACCCATCTATATTGATTTTGAGGAAATCATTTGGGAGGGGAGACACTAACCTAAATGGTTCACTTTCTTGACTTGCTAAACTCTGGGACCAAACCTATTTTGTGAAGAAAGAGAAAAGCATTGACCCAAGTGATTAGCAATGTGGAGATCCAAATGAATAGTTGACTGAGATAGCTCTTGTTTCGACAGACCATCCTCTCATGAAATCTCATTCATATTATAATCTTGCACAATCTTATCATAGCAAAGGTGATTATGAAATTGCTGGCCGCTACTACATGGCATTTGTCAAGGAAAGCCAGAAGTCACAAGATTTTGTGTTGACATACTTTGGGTTGGGATAGGTTAAATGACATTGGGAGATCTTAAGAGTTCTCTATCAAATTTTGAAAAGGTTCTAGAGGTTCACCCTGAGAATTGTGAGAGCTTGAAAGCTGTAGGCAATATATATGCTCAACAAGGGTAGCGAGAGAAGGCTTTGGAAATTCTAAGAAAGGCAACTCGCATAGATCCACGTGATGCTCATTCCTTTATTAAGATGGGTGAGTTATTGATATCATTAGACCCTAGTGTAGCCTTAGATTCTCTTAACACAACAAAGTCTCTTCTAAAAAAGAGCAGAGAAGATGTACCCATTGAATTGTTAAACAACATTGGGGTTCTTCATTTTGAGCATGATGAACTAGAGTTGGTTCAGAAAACTTTCATGGAGGCATTAGGAAATGGAATTTGGGTTAAATTCATCAATAAAATCCCCAGTATCAATTCTGAAGTTTTTCTTGTGTGTTTAAAGGACACAAAATTCTTCCATCGACTAGAAGAAGAAGGTGTTTCACTTGAGTTGCCGTGGGATAAAGTGACAACACTATTTAAATTGAGTTTCTTTTTAAATACTATTTAAATATAATTTAAAATATGAATTTATCCATGAGAAATCCAATGAATAGGTGCTCCTGCATCATGGACAGAGATGCTGATGCAAGGTATGATGTTACTGACTTCCCTCTTAGCGCCCTAGTCCACCAACTCATACATGAAACCATGGGACAAACAAGAAAAAATGTTGGATTTAAAAGCTTTTCCGATCAGTTATTAAGAGTATGAATGAGGTTTGCATGTCAGATTCGAATGAAGCCCTAAGATTGATTCAAAGTCCCCACACCAATATCGGCATGGAGGCTTCGAGTGAAGCCCCTTGGGACCTTCATTCAAAGATTTGGCTTCATTTGAAGCCCCTAAAATTTAGCTTCCCCACTTTCCATCTGATTTCTTCATTATGGAAAGTGGGAACCATTATTGTGGCCCTACGCAAGAACAAAATTTTATCACCTAATTTTCCTTTTGTTGACTTCATGATCTTTCTATGAAGCAAATAAAATAATAACTAACATTTTTTATGTTTCAAACTTCTATGTTGACTAAAAACCATCTGCTGAAATAACTTTATTTGACAAATTCCATTAAAAAATTATAACCTTTTTCAACCTAGACTTATATTAGACATTTTATAAGTTACACTAGATTAACATGTTTAAAAGTAACTACACATATCTAAATGTGTGCACTACATAAGTGTGCGATAAAAATATATATGTATATTTCAATCTATCTTGACATATGTTCATAATCACTCATATGAAAAGGAATGTATTCAAATGTTTCAAGCTCATCTTTGTCATTTGGCTCCCCAAAAATGTGCATACAAGTAACAAAATATTATAGAAAGTCAAGTATTCAAACTATTTGCTAAATGTTACAAGAGAATGATAGTTCGTTCATTGTTGAATATATAAAATATTTCATATACTACAGAATAACTATTTTATAAATGAAAAATTTCATACATGGGATGAAGCATTCTAGTTTTTTGAAAGTCTATTGGACATTGTGAGCTTGCATAAAAAATATCACAATAGTCCTTGAATGCTTGAATGTTCTTTTTTCACCTATAAGTAGTGGTGAATATAGAAATAATGAGACATTTTATTTAATCTACTATATGGATTTGAAGAAAACAAAATTATTATATCAACTCAATGCAAAGGAAAATCAATGTATTTAATTTAAAATAGTCTAAATGTGTTCATACAAAAACTATAAATGCTTATCCCTATTTAATTGATCTTTATATATTCCTAGGTTTTTAGCTAATGACCAGCCAAATGAAGCCCATAAAGACAACAAGACACAATTTATACCCAAATTAGCATTTTAGAATATTATGAGTGAACCACTTTTCTTTCTTTGTAGCCTATTTTATCTTGGAAATAGGATACCAAATCATGTTTTTATCCTTGATTTATAATCTTATCCTAGTTGATATTTTCTAACAAAAAATTCAATAATCTATTTAGATAACTTGTCTTTTATAGTGTTAACCATTCTCCAAATATATATATATATATATTTTCTAAAAATATCTTCGAACTCAATGGAAAGCTCATGATTCAACTACCTCTTGTCTCCTATTGAGGTATTTTGGGGATGATATAATAAATAATTCATTCCATCCTACATTCGTAATACTTCTTATTTGGTGAATACATCATTTCATCAAAAAGACTCTTTGTGTGTTGAACCTTTAGTATTTTACCTATACAGTAGATAGATCAGAAGCAACAACATATTTAAATAAACTAAATATCTCTAGAAACATATATGTATATATGTAATAATGTAAATCAAATCAATCTGGAATATTTTCAAGATATAAGTTAAATTCTCATGGATCATTTAGAAGTCATATGTCACAAAAATCTTCAAGTGGGTTACAATTTCTTATTTTTGAAAAATAAATCAAATATTGAATAAATTTAAACCTAAGATTTATTTAAAATAATTTTAAGATATATATTCAATAAAAATAAATAAAAATAAAAGATAATAGAACTATATCATTGAACATAAGAGGAGCAAAATTTCATCACTTGATTTTCCTTTTGTTGACTTCAAAATATTTCTGTGAAACAAATAAAAAAGAAATAACATTTTCTATGTTTCAAACTTCTATATTGACTACAAAACATCTTGTCAAATAACTTTATTTGGTGAATTTAATTTAAAAGATTAGAACCATTTTCAACGTAAACTTATACTAGATTTTCAACAATTTTCAAACTTCTATTTTGACTACAAAAGATCTCTTGGAATATAGATCATCCATTGTTGAATATGTAAAATATTTCATATACCATACTATTTAATCTTGCCAGGCTATTTGAACAGCTACATGACACTGAAAAAGCAAATCTTTTGTATAGGCTAATATTGTTCAAGTTTCCTGATTATGTGGATGCATATCTACGACTTGCAGCCATGGCCCAGGCTTGAAATGAGATCCAACTAAGCCTAGAATTGATTGGGGAGGCACTTAAGGTGGATAAAACCTTAATAAATGTGATTACCATGCTTGGCAACCTCGAACTGAAAATAGATGACTGGCTTAAAGCAAAAGAAACAATTAAAACAATATAAAATGTAGCAGATGGTAAGGATTCTTATGCTGACATTTCTCTTGGAAACTGGAATTATTTTGCAGCTTCACGCAATAAGAAGAAGGATCCAGATGCGGAGGGAATACATCTTGATAAGGCTAGGGAACTGTATTGTAAAGTGTTGACTCAGAGACTTGGAAATGTCTATGCTGCAAATGGGGCAAGCATTGTGCTAGCCAAAAGGGGTCATTTTGATATTGCAAAGGAAACTTTCACACAGGTTCAAGAAGCTGTAGCAGGAAACATCTTTGTTCAGATGCCTAATGTGTGGGTAAATCTAGCACATGTTTACTTTGCACAAGGACAGTTTGGGCTTGTAGTGAAAATGTATCAAAATTGTTTGAGGAAATTCTATTTTGGCACTAACACCCAAATTTTATTATATTTACCTCGATCACATTATGAAGCAGAATAGTGGAAAGATTGTAAAAGAAAATTATTAAGAGTAGTACATTTAGCACCCTCAAATTACATGTTATGCTTTGATGTTGGTGTTGCCATGCAGAAGTTTTCAACTTCAACACTTCAAAAGAAAAAACGTACTACTGATGAGGTTCGTCAAGCAGTGTCTGAATTAAAGAATGCACTTTGTGTGTTTAGCCAACTGTCAATAGTGCCAAGCCCTCATACACATGGCAAGTTTCAAGGATTAATAAAGGCCACCCACGCTGCAGCCCTATATGATTGGTTTCACAACCTGCCATCTCTGTGCATTTTTTCTGTATGTATGCTAATTTGATTTAAGGAACTATCAGGCTATGTAATTGTATGATTTGATCATGAGAAAAACTTTGTGGAACAATGAAATATGATACAAGAAACAAGGAATATGCACTATGTTTCAATGAATTTTAAAAAATGTCACGGTTGATTTTGCAAGATGAGCATCATAGAACTTTACAAAATTATGAAGACAAGGCAGATTTTGTGTTGCTGAATAAGAAAGCATATTTCTAACTGAAGTATTGACATAAAAAGTTTAGTAACTGTCCTAGAAAGTAATCTTGACAAAAGAGAGCATATTCTTAAAGTAGTGTCTTGGTAGAAATCCATTAAAAGTGTCCATTAAAAAACACAATACAGCCTGAATATGTCAGTATATGGCAGAGAGTTTTACATGGCATTCCTGGGATAAATAGAATAGTAGTCAAGCCCTATTCAAGAATGAAAAATCTTGTTATTTTCCAAGGAGAGGACTTCTATCAAGACGAATCATTAAATGTGGAGTGCACTTTGTAACAGACACAAAAGATTGCATGAAAGTTGTGAAAGGGGTGCAAAAGATGCTCACTTTTTCCTTGCAGAGTAACAAGTAGCTGGTGTTGTTGTTTCTATTAGTGTGAATTATGCAAAGTAGCCAATTGCGTTTGATAAGAAACTCAGTGCCAATTCAGACCACATCCATTTCAAAGGAAGAAGACCTGATAAAGATAAGGCTCTTGAAGCCCTAAGGAGATCAAAAGTGTTCAAAATTCTAGAACCCTACACAGTCGAGAGAAGACAAAGTGTGCAAAGTTTCCCCTAATAGTTGAGATCATGAACATAATCCAAATAGGTAGTTTGTGGAAAGTCGCATAGTATGAGTGAAGAATCTAATGAGATGATACACTACATATCATAAAAAGTGGAAAAAAAACCCCCAAAAAAAACTTTAAAATACCATGTGATCGGAGCATGAAGGAGGTGGCAATAACAAGAGCTAAAACAAAAGGGAAAGCACAAATGGAAGTCTACAATCATAGCAATAAGTCACAAAAAAGTTTTATTACAATGTTCTACAATCAAACGCACCTGTCAATGATCTGTAGCAGACGTGCCCTTGTGCTCTTTTTGATGGAGACCAGACTTTTTTGCTTCCCTCGTGCAAATGTTGATGAAGACCGAACTCGCAACTTCCCTCGCGCCAATGTTGATGGAGACCAGACTCGCAGCTCCGCCAAATGAAATGTGAATTATATTTTTGCCCCCTTTTTTTTTATGCTGCCGTGTGTGTCACAATTAATTTGTCGCAATTGTGACCAACACGTGCATGTTATTAAAAAACACAAAAATTTGCTTTATAACGCAACCAACCAAGCCATTTAAAAAACTTGGTAGCAATTTTTGGTCGTGATTTAGGGTGAAGTGCACTAGTGACTCTATGTATGCTAAACTTGATCCAAACCTTTTCATGTGAATTAGAGAGAATACAATTTGTAATGAATACATAAATTGCATCCATTATAACTTCCTCTGTATCCCCTAACCATTCCATTAACCATTGTATCCCCTGAAAGCATAAACATTGTAAACATCCTATTCAGTCTCTCACTAACCATCAAGCTCCAAACACATAAACAACATTGTTTACATTTGGAAGAAGAGCAGTTACATGAAGAAGCATGGTTTGCTATCTGTATGAGCCATTCTGAAAGATTGGAGATAAGTAACTATTTTTTAGGAGACTAGGAGTTGACCTATTATTCTTCACATCACCAAGAGAAAAGGTGCATCATCAATTTTCAATTGGAGGTGTCGGGTGATGGTTTCAGAAAAAAATTAAAATATTAAAGTATTTACTTTATTTTTTTAATTAAATAAAATTGAAGTACCCTATTTATAAAATTACATTGTTATAATTTAATAGTCTCTTTTAATAAAATGGGGCCACCATGAAGTTTACGCCAGCCAAGGAGGTATAAATGTAATTTGAAAGGGACATTTCATAGTTGATCTAATGGCATCAACTAAGCAGAAATACATCTCATGATCTAATTTCAATCAAAATATGTGTTAGACATTCATATATCAAATAATTGCTAAATGGGTTTTGATACATAGAGAGACTAATATTTTGATTGGATGAATACCCCTCAGTCCTTCATATTAGGTGTAAGGGGTTTTGATTATTTTTTTACTTATAAAAGGGAAAGGTCGAGATGGGGTAGACATTTGATTATCCATTAATTGCTAAAGAAATGGGGCTAGGATTGTGTATTAGTATAATTATTCAAGAACTTGTTAGAGAGATGATTTTGGGATCATCTAAAAAGAATTGATTATTTCTACACTGGTCAAGATTATACCTCTAAGAAAATTAGTGGTATGGACACCCTTCATTTATTGAACCTAATTCAAAGAATTTTGGTTATTCATGCAACCATTAGAGGGATGGGTTATGATCTTTAGTGGCTTGGAGACCATAAGTTCCTCACACTAAGCCAAAGAAGTTTGATTATTCTTGTACTTGCTAAAAACACAAGGTTGAAATATACCCTAAAGGGAATTTGAAAATACAGATGCCCATTGTTCCTTGACAATAAGTGGGGGATGTTGAGATAGCATCTTATTTGTGCTCTTGCAAAAGGAAGATGTTGAGATTGAACCTTGAGAGAATTTGGTGGTGTGAAGGCCTTTAGACATTGACACGAGTTGAAGAAATTTGATTTTGTTCACATACCCATTAAGTGGATGAGAATGAAAGATAACTAAAAAGAGTTCATTGTCTATTGCAAATCTTTGCTTTAATGTCCTTCACCTACTTCTGCAAGTCTTGTACATAGCTAATGGAATCTCCAACAATTGATTCCTTGTTCATCTACACAAGAAAAAACAAAAGCCCCTTTTAGAACAAACAAATAGAGAACTTCACACAAAATCTTCAAGAAACAGAAGAAAAAGAAACCAGAAAAGAAAAAAAACCCTTGATTTGGAATACTACCTTGGTGATTTTGGGAATAAGAGCGCTCAAAAAATTATTCTTGAAATTATCTATTTGCATTATTAATTCTCAATAAGAAGTGGTTTTATAATAAACAATAGGTTTGACATTGTCTAAATACCTTGGAAACATATTTTTGATCACTATTCTGCCATAGCCCTTTTATTAAGTCACAACCAAACTCTAAATAAGTCTCTCTTTTTGAAGCAGAATCTTGTTGTCTAGATGGGTTCTACTCAGGTTGCCAAAGATATTCAAACATGGTTATGATTGAAGAAAAAATATTAAAATAAAAGGCCTAGTTATATACTCATAGTGGCATTATCAATATTGTTCAGGCTATCCTTAATTTGTGCGATCAATCCTCTAATCTCTAGCGTGCCCAACTTTCCAGCCATTGCCTTGAGATTAAGCATTTGATAGACCAAATATAAAGCTCATGTTTGGCATAACAATGCAGAGTGTGCACAGTCAATAAATACTTTGGAAAACAAACTTTACCTATTCACTAGCTGTAAGTTGTAGAGGCACACTCAAATGGTAAGGACTAGTAAATTGGAAAGGCAACTTATGTTTTTATCTCTTTCCATAGTTTCACAATATGAAATTAAGAAACTAGACATTAATTCCTAACTAGTCTATTTAAACAAACCATAAGATGCATGAGAAGAAAAAGCACAAGACTCAAATGAAAGGAAACTCACTGGTAACTTTTTGTTCTTGGCTACAATATGTAGGGGTGTATCTCCTTCACATATCTTTAAAAAATGATCTCTTTTTCTAGTATGATCTATGCTTTCTCCACTTTTTAGGGGCTTTTCCTCTAGAAGGTTTTCAAGTCCCTTGTTGACCAAGTCTAATAGAGAAACCTTTTTATTGAAGTAATCAACAATTTGCACTTGGCTAACTTGAACAACTAAGTGCAACGCATTCATTCCAAAACTATCTACTATTTTGATAGCATCTGGCTTCCACTTTATCAACTCTTTTACTACTTCTAGATGCCCTAGTTTTGCTACCATACAAAGCGATGTTTCTTCATTGTCATTAACAAAATAACACAATTGGTGCTCAAACTGTATTAGTTTTCTCATTATATGCACATAGTGTATCTGAGAAATTACATGCAAGGCACTATCACCATGTTGGTACTTTATTTTTATTAAATCTTTTGCATCTTCTGACTCCAACCTATCAATTAGTAGACTCACCAAATTTGTGAAGGAGTCACCCAAAATCATTAGATGGTGGTATTAATTCCTTCTATAAAATAAATACATACATAGAAGTTTAGAACAAAGAAAATAATCTCACATTAGATTTGATTTTATTGTTGACCATGTAAAGAGGAAAATAATAACTAACCCAAGTTCCCTTTAATTATTGGAACATATAACATGTTCACCCATCCACTGTTATTTGGTATAGACTTGGCGAATGTGCTTTCAGCAGCTGCTTTACTATGGGTAAATCACCACTTTTGCAAGCTTTGAAGAGAGCAGTCTCATTGTACTTGTTTCTAATTTCTACATCACATTTTTGTGTTTGGAGTAGAATCTCCACAACTTTGGAGAAACCTCCCTGAGTAGACAAGTGCGATGTAGTATTTCCTTGAGCATATGTAGCCTTAACAAGAAGAGTATTGAGTTGGAGGAATTGTTGAATGAATGGTAGATTTCCTAAAAAAGAAGCCAAATGGAGAAGAGCATTTCTGCTTCCATGTGCAATACTATTGAGAGCTTCTTTAAGTTGGGAAATCTCAAACTTTGTTCCAGGATGTATTGCAATGTTGTATTCCCCTCCATCAATCCCTTGGTTAGGATGTTCACTCTTAGTTGCCATGAAGATTTTCTACTATTGAAATGACTTTAAACACTTACCTACCAGTTCCTTTTATTACATAGTAAATAATACCAAAGAAATTAATTGTAGGATTGGATAAGGCAAAAAGAGAATTATTCTTGTCACGGTTAGTAGGAATTGGTTCCACAGAAAAAGATGTAGCCTGCATGAAAAGAGGAGAAAAAAAGAGACATGTCAAAAATAGAGTACAAGATATTGAATACCTTCTGTTCATTTGGAAAAATATCCCTACTGACACTAAAAAAAAGATATGCCCAATACCATACTTTAATGGAAAGAAATGAGTAGAGTTATTCCTTCTCCTGCAAAGGAACACTGTAGGAATATGCTCCTAATGGTTGTAATAAGGCACCTGGAATATTTATAGTGATCTTTACCAAAGTATCGCGAATATAATTTTATTAGAACATGAAATTTTATGCTATCATGGATGTTGTTTATACAGATTCATATAGTAATGAAATGAGTTTCTTGTCCTGCATTGAAGAATCTAGACTATCAAATTTTATGTTTTAGGATTTGATTGTGTGTTTTATTTTGCATCAACTTTTCGGATTACATTCTCTCATCAAACATCTAGATAAGAGAAAGAAAGCATCAATTGAATTTAGAAGCATAAAATTTGGTAGTTTCATATGGATTGTGGAAATCTTCTTGTTTCTTAATCTTGACTAACTACTCCTTCAATGAAGGATGGTGTTTTTAGCCAAAGAAAACCAGAAGCTTAGGTAAACATTGAAAACTAACTTTTAGGTTGGGGTAGTAAAATATGATACTGAGCTATCCTTTGAAGATAAAGGGAAGCAGGTATCACACAACTGGCTGGTCTAGGTTTATTAAAGAGTCGAAAGTATTAGATCCAATCAAGAATTTTTAGTAATCATAGAGATTTTTTAGCAAGTGCATTAGCATCTCTAAATGATTCTTCAAATATCATGCTAAGGCAATAAGCAATACAAAATTCTTTCAAGAATGAAATTGTACTATGTTTATTCATTGTGAGATTAACTTAAAGAAAATGAATAATTAGCTTTTACATGTATAGAGAGGGAGAGAAAGCAAGGAGATAGAACTAAATGGATTTGATGCAAGAATATCACTACAACAATCTATAGGTGAAATCAATTTATTCAACTTGAAGGAGATCAGATTATCATTGGCAAGTAAGAATAAGAGTTGCCACAACATAAGAATTGCAATTTGGGGAAGAACTAACTACCTGAGAAGCAATTATACTTCTCTTGCTTGATTTGAAAGCATCTGCATGTGGAATGGGCTTTACACTAGATGTTACCAACTAGTCAAATTTCCTCTTGGCAGGTCTTTCTTCCTCTTCATTTTTCATATCCATGAGCTATTGTGATGCAGAAGCCTTGGTCCAATTTAACCACTTGATGGCCATGTTTGGCATAGGTACTAATACCTCAACATTATATTAAGATCAATATAGATAATTGAGAGCAAGAACCTAAAATTGTAGATACAAGTTAAATTAATTTTTTTTTGGCTAGTATTGTTAGGAGAATTTCATTAGTCTTGAAGTTAGATTCAAGGAAAAAAATGAAAAAAAGGAATACATTAAACGATTGCCAAAAGTAATTGAATGACATCTTTATTTGCAATAATTTTTAGGATTGATGGTGTTTAGATTTTTGTATTAACATTTGGAATCACACTCAATGATCCATCATCAGGATGAAGCAAAGTAAGAAAGCAAGGAAAAATCCTAACGATGATGGAAGCAAAGTAAGAGAACGCAAGAAGAAATTCCAATGATCCATCATCATTAGGATGAAGCAAAGCAAGAGAGAAGGGCAAATTCTGATGATGGAGCATGGAGTGTGATTTGAAAAGTTAATACAAAAATCCAAACACAATAAATCCTAGAAATTCTTACATATAATTATCATAAATTGTGGAAATATTTTCTCATTAACATACCTTTATCTTTAGGAAGGTCGCCAGGATGCCTGCCTGTCATTACCATAGTGACCGCTTTAGTATTGCCATTCAAGGGAAGATTCTCACTTCTACACTAAATATTTTCCAATTCTACCTCACATGGCCAAGTATGCATGGTAACATATGCCATTTACACATTTCAAGGAAGATGGCTTAGTAGCAGAGTTTGGTTTTGAAGCACAATGGCCAAGGATTAATGATGAATGGCTAATGCTAACAAAACCTGATGTTGAGTACTGGAAAAAGGTCCTTGAGATGAGAATAGAAGTAAACAAAGTCTTGGAGATGGCCAAAGGTGAAAGTTTAGATGCTAAGGTTTATTTATGTAGCTCTAATGTAAACTTTCTTTGAAGATTCCATGAGATGTCTATGCTAGGTGATGATGCAGACAAGTTACATAGGATTTTTACAACTTCTCAGGTTGAAGTTCTAGCTTCAAAGGAAAACACATCTAGTACTGGTGTAGCTTACACTGGAATCTATTCTTCAATAGGAGTAGGTGAATTTTGGATTGGGGTATCTCATGTAGATGGCACCAAATGCAAAAGATGTTGGATCTGCTATCAAGTATTTAGCTCATTTGTGGATCATTCCACACTTTGTGAGTGATGTTACAAAGTGATCTCAAATCAAATATTGATTTAAGAAGTCCTAAAATAGCTATGGTAGCCTAACAATAATTTTATTATCTCAATCATTCATCTTCTGAAAATCTAAATCTTGCAACCATAGGGTTCAGTTTTCATAGCTCTATTTTCATTTTCAGATGTGCTAGATTTTTATAACATTCATTTTTCTACACAATCTGCAGCACCTTGCAACCCTCATGTGCTGATCTTCTAGTCTTTTGGCCTTTTTTCTTCTTTAGAAAGGCTTGAAAGACTCCACTCTGTTGTTGACCAGGTGGATTTAGATTGATTAGGTTTCTTGATTCAGAGAATCCAGAGGGAGGAGCTCAAATTCACCACTTTTGGCTAATACCCACATGTTGATCTGATCTATTCAAAGTGTATAGAGTTGAGAAAACTAAAACTTTGTAGGTAGTCATCAAGATTTATAAGTAGATTTCATGTTTTATAGAGTTGATATGTTTGTATTTTTAGGGGTTGGATTTGGGTTTAAGTGTTGATTAGATATGAGCCTGAATTTGGGCTTAGACAAATTGGTTTTGATATGAATTTGTAGGATCAGAAACATGGGCATGGAATTATGTAGAAGAAAGATTGAAACTTGTAGAGTTTTGTGTTTGGAAATTGATTTTAGTTTTTCATCTTCAAGCCACATGGTCGTGTTTCTTTCAAGCATCTAGGGTTGTGAGTAGCAAGTTTTTGTATAACACATGTTCCAGGGTCTTTATGTTGGATTGGAAGAGGCTTGTCCTTCTGGGGACTACTTTATAACTATAAGCTTATTATGCAATCAAGCTCTATTTGCTTGATGTACCATTCTTTTGTCTTTCTAAAAAGATTGTAGTAGTTTATTTCCTCTTCCAAGAAGAAAAGATATAGCAGAGTGTAGAGTTTGCTATTGCTATATATATGTATTATGTTATAGCATCCTAGTGTGTCTGGTGGTCTACTAGTATGTGAGCTACCTAACTCTTGTAGTAGAGCTGGGTGTAGGTACCACCAAACATAGCAGACCCTAATAAGACATTTTTATTGTCCATGATAACTTTGGTTGGTATATCTATTTAGATAATTCTTTAGAATATTGAGGATTTTGGTATATCTATTTAGATAACTCTAACAGGCACAATAATATAAGAACAATTGAATACCTCTTCTTGTCACTCTTCCATGATAGCTTTTCCAGCTTTTGCTTCTAGCTCACAAGCCTTCCTCCATCTAGTTATGTCTTCTTTTTCCACTGTAATATCCTTCATGAGACCTTCAACCTTTCAAGATGATAGAGTGGATCAATTAATCATTTGTTCCTAACAAAACCTATTCCTACAAACTTCATAAATAAACATCTACCAATTACTACCATATAAATTGAAGATTAAAATGAAAACATTGATATTTTTTCATTTCTTTTAAAACTAGCATATGAATACACAGATTATCCAAAAGTGTTATTACATTTCCTATTAGTGCACTTTCCCCATCTTCAAGTTCTTTGACACGTAACTTATTTTTTGATAGATCTTGAGCTTGGCTTGCTGAAAGTTCTCTTAAATGGTCAACTTCTTCTCTGAAATATGAGAGCAAAATGAAATTGAAGTGAAATGTTTAGCAACTAAAGAATGATATATAACTTCAAGAATGTGTAAGATTCCTTACTCCAACAAAGAATATATTTCAAGTGTGACACATATAGCTTAGCTTCAATTTTACAAGCTACACAAATATATATAAAAACAAAGCAAGCATAAAATTGTGTGCTTAATTACAAATTTTCCTCCATGATTAAACCCACTATGCTTGCAACCCCATTTGCAAAACCTTCACTAAGTGAGTAAAGGATTGTTAAAATTATGGTAGAAAACTAAGTGGGCTTAATCTTGAAGGAAAATCTATAATTAAATGTTCTTGATTTGGAGAAATATTGGGATGGGCAACCTTTTGGAATATTCGATGCTTCACAATATGGAACAAGTGCTAAATGTTCTAATGTTTGAGTTGGAGGAATAATTAGATTAGTGACCTCTTGGGAAGGTCTAAGGTTTCACCTAGATGCAATGAGTGCTGAGTGTTCCATTCATTCTCATAAGAGATGGGTTCTTGTGAACCACTATTCATAAAACATAGGTCAATAAGTTTGATTTGAAAACTACATAGTTGAATCTTGGTAGCAATATTACAAAATTATGGTTATTTTGTTTGACATGGCCAAATAGTGTGTTGGCATAATGATTTATTGGGAGAAAGTATTATTCATTGGACCACCTAAAGAAGAACCTTGGCTTCAAGACCATCAAGTAAGCTTCAAATCCAAATGGGTTGTTGCCATTCAAAGTGGGTAGAATGTGGGTTAGGGAACATCTTGGATGGGTTGACCTGGTTGACTTTGATAATAATTATATTTCTAATCTAGCATGTAAAATTTGTTTATTCTAGCTTCCTACTTCTTAGCTCTATGCCTGTGAAAGAATTTACTTCTAATGCAAATCCTAAACAACTAAATTTGGAAGGTCATTCTCAATTAGTTGGAAAGGATTTTAGATGACCTTTGGAGGCACCTGAGAGGTGTTGGGAAGAGGAGTGAGATGTAGCGAAAGTATTTTTGTTGGATACCAATTTTGAGTTCCAAAAATGTTTGGTATTGTTCAAAATTTTGTAGGTGTGGTAAATTTTGCTTCTTGTTTAAAGTTGCTGGGGGTTCTACTATTTGGACTATTGGCTTAAGCAAGAACACATTGATAATTGAGCTAGTAAATAGCTGCAATAAGATGAGTGCTTTTGCAGTAAAACACAAGCTTTTGTTGAGCAATTGCTAGGCTTACAAGACTAAATAGATGCCTTAGATAGCCACTGGTTTGGTGGATTTTGGTGCACATTTCATTATTTATATTACTTTTTCCATGTTTATGCCTCTTCTTAGGATGTTGTGTGATGTACATGTAGATGTGAGGTTTTACTCTTGGCTTGGGTTGATGCTGCAAAAGAATTTTTTTAGAAATATTGTTTGTTTGACCTGTTTAACTTTAATGGAAATTGACATATTTGTCGTGTGTTAGGGCTATATTCAGAAGCTTTTCACTTTGATAGCTGGATGGATCAGTTTGATCACACTAAACCAACTCCCTATTCCCAGCCCTACCACAACCCAAACCCCATCCCCACCCTAATCCAAACATTCATGCTCTCCTCTACTGCTAGATGGCTAGGGTTAGGGGTAGAGGGATAGGAGAGGCACAACATTTTAGAAATTATAGGCTGATTATAATTTGATATTTGTTACACTTGATTTTATCAAGAAAGATGCCATTATTGATATATATTTTTCTTGATCATTACTCATTGTTTAGTTACTTCAAATTTTCTTTTACATCAATGTAATAATGGACATATGTATGATGTGGTGAACTATTTAATAATAATTTAATTGGAATGACGAATGGGTGAAGTGACATAAAGATTGGATGATATAAATATGAAGTGCAAGAGTTATGATATCAGAAGATAGGTTAATTGACTAGAAAAGGAAGTGGATGGAAGTCAGTTGAAGTTGAATAGATGCATTTCTTGGACTATTCAAAAGAAAAATTAATGTTTCCAAAGTGGAATTGGCTATGGTAATCTAGTGAAGGCAAGATTAAGAAAGGTATAGTTGGTAGTGATGTACAATAGAAAAAGCGATGATGCAAAACATAGCCTTATGGACCACATAACTTAAACATGCATAAATCACATTGCATCCTTACTATAGCCTCTAGCTAGGAATTAATATAAGACAATAGTAGCATGAGGAATAGAAGTTTGGATTCTATATAATAATAAAAATGCGTAGTGACAAAATGACACGACCCTTTGGAATTTTAAAACTGTATCTATATAGAATTCAAATAGTTTGTATGTGCAAGTGTGGATACAACACACTAACTAAATATCTATTAATTGTTTTACATATAACTCATCTTATATTTGATATTCATAGGAAGATATTTTTATTTGCAACTTTAGTGTTCTTTTTCCCTTATAAATGAATTGTCAAAATTTTTTCTTAAGATCTGCTGGTAAGAAAGCTTAATATGCAATTTAGATTTATTTGTTGACATGTATGTCTTGTAATGATGGTATTTAGAGTCATATTCTCATAGTCAATGGACCTTTTCCATTCAAATTTTTCTTTCATATTGGGTTTGATATAAAATTGTCTTTTAACTGTTGAAAGTTTTTATGGCATTGGTTTGTAAGTTTTTGCTTCTTCTTGTTAACCTAATTTTGAGTTTTGACTTTTTTTTCTAATTAAATTCATGCAGGCCTTTCCATATCTCTATGTTTCTTATGATAATGACCTTCCTCAAAACCTTGAAGAAGGTTAGTAATTGTCACATTATAAAATCTGGTATATGCTTTTGTTTCTGATTTTGTCAGTATCAAAGTGCAAGACATCTATTTTCATGATAAATGTTGTGGTTTTTATTGATTGTGCTATAGCAGAAAAAAAAAAAAAATTGTATTGAAATTATATCCTAAAATGTGATGTATAAGAAAATAGATGTTATTACTTACATAGAGATGTTGATGTGTAAGAAGGGTCTTACTAAATCATCACGTAATTTTTGATTTGGAGTCCTTGTAAGCTTAACATGTATGTGTATTTAAAATTTAACTAATGTGCCAATCTTTTTCTTGCCTTCAATAATGTTTGTCAATCCAAAACATCCTCTACCTGCTCTCTGAAAAGGAATCAAGCTAACGACATTTGTGGAGTCTTTCTACATACATAAAATTTTTTTATTGCACCCAATAAGTTGAAGAAGAGAGGTTGGCTAATTTTATTGTTAGGGAGAAAAGTACCTTATGTTTATTATATATTTTTTGCATACTAACTTGCCTAGGGTTTACCTTTTGGGGTCAAACAGTTTTTATTATTTTCTTTTGCTCCCCATATTTATTTCTGGATAGCTTTGATACTTAATTTGCTGCAAATAATGATATGTTCATAGAATAAAACACAAATATTAGCTAGACAATAAAAATATCTCAAGGAAAGTAGAATAAATTGTAAGACAAATGAATCCAATTACAAGCTAGGTAAGGTTGTTCTAGGGAAAATAGAGTAAAGTAAATAAAATGAAACAAATGAGTTTTAATCATTAATGATAATATTTTATTGATAAAAACTTTAGGTTACAACCATAGTTCATACTGCAAAACACTTCAATTAGACACATCTGCATTCACCTCTACTCCTATCCCTCTGCTAGACCTATATCACAATAAAGCCTCTTACATAGGCATATAACTTATAAGCTATAAAAAACCAATACAAATAGTCCAATGCTCAAAATTTGGACAAGAATACTTATGTACTACATACATACTAAAACTATTAACAACAAGCCCTTTCATCATCGAGATGTAAAAGAAAACATAGATCGACAAAACCTCATTCTTGTCCACCTTCCATGGAGCACTCATTTCTCATTTTCTTGGATTTTTAGGTTTCCATTGCCATGCTCTAGCCCTTTGGGATCATAAGTTCTCCCTTTGGTTTTTGCTTCCCACCTTGCAACATTACAGGATGATCCACAATAGCCTTTCTCGCCATCCGTTTTCCCATCATATGCTTCTTCGTGCACTTCATCTCCTCCACTTCCTTCTCTTTGATATGCTCCTTCAAATCATTCCAAACATCTCAAGGCACAACAATCCTCAACTCTTCCTTTGAACATATACCAAATTAAGAAAGGCTGATCTATATCCCCCAACCCTATAAACAACCTCCATCCTTCCTTTGCAACCAAAAAGGTGAGCCCTAGTTCTGCATATGTTAATATGGGTACCATGCATCTCATCCATTTGTAAACTAAAACCTAAAACCTTAACCATCATCTAGCTCCTTTTCACACTCAATGAAATGGATTTTCATTTTAAAGTTAAAGCCCATGTTGGTCAAAATTTTGGCCAACATAGGTTAGATTTTTAAAAAAGAAAAAAATTTCCTTCTAGAATTCGACCAACCTAAACCTTTTTAATTGATGGTCAAAAATTTTGGTCAAAAAATGGTGTCAAATGTAGTATTCTAATGAAATTTTCAGCAACATGTCCATACTCTTGACAATAGTGAGAACTATACCTTGTATTATATTACCAATTGTACGATTTGCCAATATGGTTTACCTTGGCTTTCTTGTTTGATGACTAGGTTTGGCTTTGATATGCACTCATATGCTCTATGTCCATACTTATTATAGTTGTAGTAGTAACCTTCAAATATTTGTGTGCTTGATGTCTTGCTCTTGCATTCATGTGCCTGATGTCCTTGTTGGTTGCACTTGTGGCAATTACCCATGAATTTATTCTTAAGATTCTTATTTGCATTGCTGCTTCTGTAAAAATTTTTTGTGTGACCTATCTTTCACAATTATGACAAGTAGGTTTCTAGTTCTTACCTTTGTTTTTCCTTTGTTCACCACTTTTGGCTGATTCTCCTTCTTTAGTACTGGTGTAACCTAATCTAGTAGTATCACTATTAGATCTAGGAGATCACATCAATTGCTGAAAATACTTGATGGCTTCACTAGGTTTGTTGAAACTTTCAGCAAATTATTTTTCTCTTTTTAGATCATTTCTCAATTGTTCATTCTACAACTTTAGTATTGTGATCTCAGTATCCTTTCCATTCAATTCATGACTAGAAATCATCATTTGATTCAATGTTTTCAGTTGCATGTGGGTAATCCTATTCACTTCTGATGTCTTCTCTTCCAATCTATTGGTCAATATCCTTTTTTCATCTTCTATCATGACTTTGTCTTATTTAACTTTCTTTTTCCTGCTTGGACACCTCATAGAGCAATACTGATTAGACTTCTTCTTCTCTCTTAAGAGTTTTGATCTCTCCAGTTAGGGCACCATTCTTTTCCATCAGATCTACAACTTTTGCATCAAATTCACTTGTGTTTCCATTTGCAAACACTTTAGTAGTGTCAATATCTTGGTATTGTGTTATTCTCTTTGATAGATATCTCTTTCCTTCTTTTTAACGAGCACTTCAACTCATCTCTTTCTTCATTCAGATGATGTAGGCCAAGCTAGATTTCAATCTTTTGATTTTCAATAGTCTTTCCCAACTTGTAGACTTCCATCTTTAAGATCTTTCCTCAAAGCTTTCCCTTCTAGAGAACCAATGCTTTGATACCAATTATTGAAAATAAAATAGAGAAAGTAATCTCACAATTAGCATGTAAACTAAATATCTAGCTAAACATGTTCATCCATAGCATCAAAGTAAATAACATTCAACTCATGTATGACACAAGATACTTGATTACCCAGAAACCCTTCAATGAGAAGGTAAAATTGGGGTGGGCATGATATTGACAAATCTCCACTACTATAGTAATAAAGTGTATCCAATGAAGGCTACAATGTGAAGGTCTACCTTATTAAAGACTTACAAGATCGTTGGATCTTACCCTATTAAAGGATTTCAACACCCTATTAGAAGGGTGAATGATTAAAGAACTTTAACTTACAATGAAGTAAGAACCTTGTTAAAGGATTTATAATAGCCTATTAGGACTACTTTGTTAAGAGATTTAATTGATTCACTTATTATAATATCTTAGAAATGATCCTTTAGTTAGCACTCTGCTGCTAGATAACATATCACCTCTTTCCTGATGTGTACTTGATCCTCTTTGATTAGACATATCAATTTTTTCCTCTAATCCCTTTCCTCTTTTTTTCTCTAATTGATTCTATAATGTATCTCAATTCACAACTCCTCAACCACCATGAATGCTCTATTTGCACATACAAAATTCTCTCTCTTTCCCTCTTCCACACTTTTTCATACATAAAATGTTTAGGGTTTGTCCTCCTTAAGAATAATTAGGTGACTTAAGGTTACGTATGAATCAAAGATTGTGATTGACCCATCTTGCCGCTTAAAATATCCCTTCAACTAATTGGTTGCATGTACTACATAGGGATTCTAAATATAAATTTTTCCTTATCATCTAGAATCACAAAAAATATCTTTAAATTGCCTAAAAAATGGTTTACATAGATTTTGTACCATTACAAACAACTATGTCCAAAACTGTTTACTTGACACTTGAAGTGTCTGATGCTCAACTTCCACTATCTCTTCAATGTTGTAACTCAACCTTTGAATGAATCAGCACTTACTATATTCTTGACACTTGAGTGACACGACACTTATTAGTTACTCTACATATACTATATATATCTTTTCTTGACATACTCTATCTGACAACTTATGCTTGGCATAAATTACTTATTCGGCATGAACTAAGTAAAAGAATTAAGTGTATTGTCACTTATATGTCAAAACCAATATGAGATTAACATGTTTATGATCACCAAGAAGATTGAATGCATCTATTAACCCTTTGATATAACAATTATTTTTATCTAAACCTAATTTCTCATATGTTTCTGACAATTTTTCTAGGTCAATGCGGGTTGGGTTTTGTTCTTCAAACACTAGATGCAATAGTCTGCCAAATTCACTTTGTGATAGAAAAAATTACCTCATGTGTATTTTGATTCATAATTGCCTTTATCTTTTCATCATATTTTTCAACACAAACTATTACAAATTCTAGGCAAGGGAATACTTGAAGGAACCCCAAGCGAGCAATTCCACCAGTCTACATTACAACTTTGTCTACAATGTAGACTATCATTCTATTTGATTTAATATATTTTGACTCCTTTTGTGCATCATTCCACTTATCTTTATTTGCATATCTTATTCCATTAATACTCCTTGTATAGAAAACAAGATCTAAAATATCATAGAATTAGTAAAACCTAGCATTTTAACAAGTTTTTGTTAGAAATAATAGTCCACCAAGATAACTAAGAGAGGGGGGGAGGGGGGGGTGAATTAGTTATCTAAAAATTAAAACATTTATCTTCTTTAAAAAAACCTTAATCATTCAACAAAAGTAACCAACAACCATAGTAAGATGCACACAGACAATTACACCAGATATGTTACCTATGGAAATACTTGATCAAAGGGAAAACCTCGGTGGGAATGGTGCCCATAAGATGATGTAGTAATATAAATATTCCTTGTTAGAGGATGGACCCTATTAAGAGTCTATTACAACATTTAGTACATATAAGTCCTTGTTAGGAGACTTTGAATCCCTTATAGGAGATTCCAACCTTGTTAGGAGTTGTTCCAACCCTGTTAGGAGTTGTACCAACCCTATTAGGAGTTGTAGTATAATGTATCCAAGAAGAGCCCATTGCCCAAACATGCAATTTCAACTACAAGAACAGTTCACTACTCAAAGATGCAATTTACTATTATGTTCTTCTTTCCTTTTTTTTTTCAACCAAAACAAACACTGTTAGACCTTGTAGACTAGGTCATGAACCTTGAATCCAAATATCAAACCTTGGATCACTTAGCAAAACCTTGTCATTGAAGTTTCCTTCACTTTCGCTCTAGTTTGCTCAACTTTAATTTTCACTCTCTCTACTACTTACAAATACTTCTCATCCATATACATCCATATCAAGATAAAGGAAAATGTCATTCCTTTATACTAAGTCCATAAAACAATTTCTTGAGTTGGCTATTAGACCCTCTCAATTAATCATTATAGGACCACATTAAGAACACATTACACTTAGCAATAACATTAATCTTTTGCCTTGAACTTGAATAAATTTTTGTACATGTAATATTATGATGAGAAAACTTAGCTACATCATCACCAACATGTCTTCTACACATCCTCAACCTTGATTCTTAGAATAACAATTTTTCTAAGAGATATAACAAGTTTACTAGAACATATTTTTGTAAACTCTATCTCATAACATACATCATTAAAACTTACATAACTTCTTCTAGACTTATCATTTCTTCTTCCATAACCTCAAATAGTGATAATACTCAACTAGCCATCTATACCAACTTTATCTTTTTGCTATTCTTTTGTTAGATACCACAAAAAACTGCTATTTTGACATCAATGATAAACTTAGTCATGAATGTAGCATATAATCAAAGTAGCATAATTACAATACTCCTACATAGGAATATCATCAGCATTCATACTTCCAAAAATCTCTCAACGATCTCCCCCTTTGGCATTGATGGCAACATAGATGATACACATCTAGTTCCAAGAATACCAATGAAAGACTGTTAATTTTTCTTTTCAAATCCTCTTCATCAATCATTCCCCATCACTAATATACCTCAATGTTCTTTCCATCAATCTTTCATTTCATGGTGTACTTCTCTTCATGATCTTCTCCCATGTTTTTCCTCATGATGTTTTTCATGCAATACTACTCCCCAATTGACATCAATGTCAAAGGTTTTAACAACCAACTTTACTGCATCAAACTCTACAACAACTGATTCTTACTAGCTAAAGTGTCTAAAGACACTATTAAAAAAGAATATCCAACAAGTGTCCTAGATGACTCTGTCCATCACAAATAGTCCTCCATACAAGAAGCATCAACATTTAGTCTAGACAACAATCATGCTCTATACATTGGACTGATGCACTCTTGCATCTTCTACTCTAAACTAGGAAGGGGCATAACCTCTAGAATACCTTGCGAATACTCAAAAGTCTCTTTGGGAAGAGGTTTAGTGAATATATTTTCAATCTGCTCTTTAGTGCTCACATAGTCCAATCTAATTTCTTTTTCTATAACTTTCTCTCTCAACATGTGATACTTAATAGAAATATTGTTGGTCTTTGAATGTAACACTAGATTCTTAGATATATTTATTGTTCTTGTGTTGTCACAATGTATGACAATAGGTTCACTAATTTCTATCCCTATATCCTTCAACATCTACTTCATCCAAACAAATTGATTGCAATTATTTATTACTACAACATATTTTTATTCTACTGTACTTTGTGATGTACAATCCTACTTCTTGCTCAACCAAGAAACCAATCTTCCTCCAAGAAAGAAGGCTCCACCACTGATGTTCTTTCTATTATTCATTCTGCCTACCCAATCAACATCAGTATAAGCACCTAGAGTAAAATCATTAGATCTATCATACCACAATTCAAACTTTCATATTCCTTTCAAATATCTAAATATCCTTTTGACTACTACATAATTTACTTCTCTGGGATCAACTTGAAATCTTGCAACAATTCTAGCTGCATTTTCTATATCTAGCCTTGTGTGAGTTTGATATTGCAAACCTTCAATCATGGATCTATACTTTTTCTACTCAATAATAGGTGTCTCATCCTTTGTAGATAACTTGTGTCTAGTTACCATAGGTGTTCCAACAAGTTTACATGTTTCCAAACTAAACCTTTTTAGTAAATCCTTCAAGTACTTAGTCTGAGAAATAAAGATTCCTTCTTTATTTTGTACAATTTGTAATCCTAAAAAATATTTCATTTCTCCTATCATACTCATCTCAAATTTTTTCTTCACCACTTCACCAAATTTGTCACTATCCTCATCATTTCCTCCAAATATGATATCATCAACAAATATTACCAAAATCATCAAACCATCATCAATTTCTTTTCAGTAGAGATTATTGTTTGTCATACCTTTGCTATATCCAAGCTTTGTCAAATCCTTGTCCAACCTCACATACCAGGTTCTTGGTGCTTACTTTAATCCATAGAATTCTTTCTTTAGTTTGCATACTATGTCCTTATCATCTGTCAAAGAACAACCTTCAGGCTACTAAGTATACACCTCTTCTTCAAGTTATCCATTCAAAAATGTTGACTTGACATCCATCTAATATACTTTGAATTTATTTTGTGCTACATAGGCTAAGAATAATCTTACTTCTTCTATTCTAGCCAGTGTAGCATAGGTCTCATCATAGTCTATTCCTTCTCATTGTGAGTAACCTTTACATACCAATCTTTCCTTGTTTCTTACAACTTCACCTTGTTCATTCATCTTGTTCTTGAATACCCATTTAGTTCCTATCACATTCTTGTCTACTGATCTAGGAACCAATTCACATGTCTCATTCTTTACAATCTAATCCAATTCCTCTTTCATAGATTATTTCCAATAATCATCTTTACATGCTCTATCTACATTCTTAGGTTCAACTTGAGATATCAAACATGGTTCTTCATTGACTTTTCTTTTTGTCATCATACCTATATGTCTACTTTCGATGATCTACTCTAATGGGTGATTCTTTATAATATTATTTCCTAAAGTAGGAGTTGCTATCTCAACTCCTCGCTCTATTAAAGGTTCCAATCTTGTTTCTTGCCTTGGCTTTACTTTATTCTACAAATCATTGTTAGTCTTAAGAAATAATTCATCATTCCTTGGTTTAATAACAACATCATCATCTAAATTGTAATCAACTATTATCTCTTGTATCCTAAATTTCTCATCAATTCTCTCATTTACACTTTCCATAATAGTCTTGGTTCTTAGAGGCTTTACAATGAATAAGCAAGAAACATACCTTCATTGCTTCTAGCATAAAACTTACCAATATCATCATCTCTTTTGATATAACACTTACTACCAAATTTTTTGAAATACTTAACTATCAGTGAGTGACCAAACCATAGTTCATTAGGGGTCTTGTTTGTATCTTTCATGGCTTGTACTCTCTTCATAGTGTAGATTGTTGTATTCATAACTTCTCTCCAAAACATCTTAGATACATCATTTTCTGCCAACATAGCTCTTGCTACTTTTGTAATAGACTTATTCCTTCTCTCTACAATGACATTCTATTTAGGAGTCTTCAATTCATCTTTCTTTTTCTCTAGGATTGAATCTTTTCTTTTCAATCTGATTCCTATTCTATAAATCATTGCTAATGACAACTTTCGCATTGTCATGGTTAGCCTTATGATAAAAAATAGTTGCTAAAGCTATCCCTTCTACTACTTCCTTTTCCTTAATCAATTAAAGCTCATTATCACAATCTTTCAAGAATCTTTCCATACTTGTTTTAAATTCTTCATATTCATTAGAAAGAAAAATCTTTCTAGATTTTCTTATTCTCTTAGGGCATGTAGATGCATAATGACCAAACTCATTATATATCCAACAAGAAAAAAATTCCATGCCTTCTTTTTCTCTTTTCATAACCAAATCAATACCTTCCTTGATCTTCATGTCTTCTTTAGATAACTCACCAAGAGTTTCTATCTTTTATGTCAAAATTTCTAGTATCCGACTTAGGACTATCTTCTCTCACGATGATCTCCCAAAGTTGTTAATTTCTAACTTCAAGTACCTAACGCTCTAATGCCAATTGTTAGAAACAATATTCCACCAAGATATCAGAGAGTGGGGGGGTGAATCGGTTATCCAACAATTAAAAAAATTATCTTCTTTAAACATGTAGTGCCTGCCCCTGGTTCGCATTTAGTTATCTTTGCTAAATTCTTTTAGAGCTAATTTTATGTTGTTGGTTAGCAACATTCTTTTGAGATTATCAAATATTGTGCTATGGATTCAGTTTATTATGCGATGAGATTACTTAGATTTTGCATTTCATGTATGCATGATGATTATTTTTAGTGTTCACAATTATTGATTATGATTATTACATTTCTTTCAGTTATTAATGATGATTAGTAAGATTATTTATTATCATATGTATTTTTTTATGGATACTTACCCCATACTTGCATGTGTATGGTGCGCATGTTTACTTTGCGTGTTTGCTTTTATATGGCATGTCTGATGTGGTTAAGGAAGGGAGTTGTAGTCACCTGCTAGTCAGGATCTACATGATGCACCACTTCTTACCATTGTCTGTTTAGTTTAGTATATATTGTGTTTGTACATGCATAGTTTTTTATGCAAGTTGCAGGTACTGGGTATCGACTTCCCTGAATTGCCAGGATGAGCGTACCCTATCACATTATCTCAATGATAAGAGAAGGGAGATAAATTCTCAAGTCCAAATCCTAACCTTTTGAGCCATTTGTCCTAATTGGAAAATTAGGACAAGTATCTGAGTTGAATACCCACCGAATGTGTTGGATGACATATTTCATGATTTTTAACCCTTTAGATTTATTTTGTATGATTTGTTCTATGATGGGTTTCCATATTTTATCTTGGAGGTCTATGGTGAATTTTCTATTAATTAAGTCTTAATAAATAAATTTAATTAATAAATTATTTATTTAAGAAAATTAATAAAATATCATGATCTTTGATATTTTGATTGTAATTAATTAAATGTGAATTATTGGAGAAAATGAATTAAATAAAAGAAAACTAGAAATTAAAATTAATAATAATTATAAAATAATAATAAAGTAATAAATAAAATAATAATAATAAAAGTTATGAAATAATGAAAGTTATAAAATTTAAATAGAGATTATTTAAAAAGTAAATTGGAGTTATAAGCTTGCATGGAAATTAACATGTGTCAACAACATGGAGGTTAGTGCATCAATTAAGCACAAGGTGTCTACAACTCTATGACTCATCAAAAATGTTGGAAAAGATCCATGCTTAGTTGGTGACACCTTTCAGTGGTTTCAAGAAGCAATCCAAAGGTTTCTTGAGAGCTCTTTATATTCAGGCATTCATAGAAGCTTAGGGAGGGGGTGGAGAGCAATTGGAGCATTGGAGGACTCAAGAACTCTGAAGAAGGGAACTTGCTTTGCGGGTTTTCTGAGGAAGAGCGAATTAGCATCAGAATCTGGGTAGATTCTTGTGATTTTTCTTATGCTATTTTCACATCATGCATTCTTGTTTTCTTCATGTCTTCTATATGTCTTCTGAGGAATTTCATATTTTTATTATATGCATTTTCAATTTGGGCAATTAAATTTATTTGAGAATTTTATATGCATGGATTTTTAAAAAAAGAGAAAACGGGTTTGGGTTCGAATTAGAATCAAATTGAAATAGATTTGAAAATGGTTTCAAGATTTATGGCCAAATTCATTAGTGAAATTATTGGATAAATTTAGAGAACAATTACCTTTTAAGAAGAAATTTTTAATTGTCCCGTCGTTGCCCCTTGGATAGACCCGAACTCAGTTATTCATAACTTTTTATTGTGATCGAATTTATTCGATCGCTCCAGTCAGAATTGGCACAACTTGGCCCTCTCCAACATATTTCAATTTCAGCTCGATCCAACAATTCATTAGGGAGATATGACCGTCGTACTGAGACTGTTTTATTCAAAGACAGATATTTCTTCATTTCTCATAACTAAGAGTTCTTTATGCTTAAACTTCACAAAAATAATATATCAAAGCATGGAATGAATTAATATATTATTGCAATCTTCCTTTATTAGAATCTTATTAATATGCATTAGTTTTATATGGTTTATTATCTAATCTAATTAAATCAAATTTAATTAAGATTAATTAATAGTAGAAGAAGTGTAATTAATTATTAGTCAATCTAAGTAAATGGATGAGAGAAAATTTTAAAAAAAAAAGATTTTAATATAGTTTATATAGTGGACTTTTTATAATGTATATTGAATACTATTTAATATATATTAAACAATTTTAGAGTTGTTTAATGAAGATGATAATGTTAAGAATTTGGAGATTATTCATGTTAAAATCTACAATGAGTCTTATTGGTTTGTGATAGGGATCTCTTTCAAACAACGTTTATATAGACAAAATATTATTAGAACAATTAGAAAATGGAGTCTAATGGTTGATTTTAATATTGATTAAATAATTGTAAGATGATAATTTATATTATGTTGATTTAAATTTAGAAACTCTGAATGATATTGGATTAAGATTGAATTATTATGTTATTGGTTAATACGTTTGAATACCTTAATAGAGTTAAGAGTTAGCCAAATATTAACTAATGAGTGTATAGAAGGATTCTATAGATCGAGTATGTATAGTTTGAGGAGTTTATTATTTATTAATGTTTGTAAGGACTAGCAAACTATTAATAAATAATGGTTTAAATAGATATCAACAAATTTGGTTAGAGTTAATCTAGAGGAGATTAATTAATGATTGAAGTACTGTAAAAGATAATAAAATTGAATTGGTTAATAATTTGGAGTATTAATTAATTGAATTATCATACATAGAGAAAACTTATTTGAGATAATAATACTTGGTATTGGAAATTTATTATAACTTGTTATTATTAAAATAAAAATGGGAACATTGTTGAAAGAATGACGAATGTGGTCATTATAGATTTATTAATAAGATTTCTAATATAGTTTGTTATTAAATATTAACAAGTTATTAGTATTGAACTATGAATATGAATATTTGTGTACTAAATTAAAGATGACTTTTAACTTACAAAATTATAGTTAGTTATTAGTCAACTGATATTAATTGGAATGTTGCTTTGGATATGTAATTATTAATTAAATTAATTAGAGTTAATTAGATTTAAATAATAATCAAGTTATGTAATAGTGTTTTAATTGATATGCTAATATTGATTCCTCTAGCAAAGTTGTGAAGTATTTATATCGAAGTTGATAAGTTGTACTCTCATGACTTGAATAATGACTTTAGATGTTTTAATGGTGAGACTTAGTATTATTGAATTGGAAACTATTAGATGTTAATAGGTCATGAATGGTGTACCTATGTTAATTGTTTGATTTAATTGATTATTTTAATAAAATTATAATTCTTCTTAGTTTGATAATTGGTTCTTTTATAAATGAATAATGATCCTTGATTTATGAAAGCGAGTTAATCAATTAGAATATGGATCTTAGTTAAATAAAGAAAGCAATTTAATTAAAGGTCAGTGATGATCAGTTTAATGAGTAAATAATTATCCTTAAGTTATTCTTAGAATAATGCTATCGGGAAACAATTGGGTTGACTTGTAGGTCAAATGATTATAACTTTAAAACACTTGAAAGTAAACTTGCAAACAGAAAACTGGAAACCCCTACACATTATTCAACTATGTGAATTTAGTAAACCAAAACTTGTGTTTGCATCGTGTATTCTATATGCTTCTTATTTTGGGTTGACTATTGTTGACTAGTCCTAGGATGTTACCAGAGGCTTGAGGATTATGAGATATGATAGCATGTTGATCTTATTTGGTCTCGATCTTTATAAGCTCAACCATGGTAATGTGATCATATGCTCTATGAAATGTTTGTATTTACTAATTGTTATTGTTCATTAGTCTTCATGTGTGAAGCTGAGAGGTATGTGTATGAGACACTTGAGCTAATCATTTTTGAGTCATCGATCAATTATCCTTGAATTATTTTCTAGTCGCCATGATGGGACTGAAATATGAATTTATTTATTGATGATGTCATGTTGTGACATGTTTAACTCAATCATTTTGGAGTCTTCAATCAATATGATTTTGAGATATTCTTGGTTGCTTGTTGAGAACCATTTATCTTGAGATATATTTTGGTTATTGAGAACCAATTGATATTTATGATTATCAATGATGCTTTCAATTGCCAATAGAGAACTTTTGTGGTCATGATTTTTTATGGATGCTTTTTCAGATGCTCATGGAGATTTGATGATTCTTATCTTGGAGATTTGATGATTCTTATTATGAATATTTGATGCTTTTATGCATATTTGATGATTTTATTATGGATTAACTTTTATGATTTTGAGATTTATGATTCCATGAGCTTAGGGTAGGTAATCTACTTGTAGTGTCGAGAAGTGGCTTGCAATGGGGACCGGGGCCCTAAGTGGCTGCTAGGGTAACTTATTGTAAGTTTGGTTAATAAGTGATAACATTTACACACTAAATGGGGATTAAATGAACCTAAAAAGATAATTATTTTGATGTTCTCGCCCATGCCTTGAGTGCTTGTACAGGCTAGGATGAGAGTAGTGAGAATGCATGGTTGCGACCATGTATTCCGTAGTATGTCTCGTCAGTATGAGAGGATACTAGTGGCCGCATGAGATCAGTATGGACCCGTGAAGTTTAGCTAACTGCCAAGGTAACTTGTACGTGATAATTGTGATAACACTTTCTCGCTTGCAGAGTAGGTTTCCTACATGTCATTGTTGTGCCTCTGGGAATTAGATGTCAGTTTTGTGTGAATGGAACTTTTGAGTTAGTATACTTTTAGGATTGCTGGACTTATAGAGATTTGTGCTTTGGGAATTGATATCCTATTTGGGACTTGAGATTATCTCTTCAGCACGGTGGGAGTGGACCACTTAGGTTCCACGTAGTCGGGTGGTAGTGTATTTTCACTCTTATCATTTGAGATCCGTTCGAGACACCATGGTTGGAGTATCCTTGGTTGGTATTTATTCTTCATTATGTTCTTGGAGCATTATGATAGATAATATACCTTATGATGGATGTATTTACTGGTATGTTTCTTATATTGATGTTTCGCTTTACCTTGCATATGTTGATAATTTATTATGCTTTACTTTGCATGTTAGTAGGATGTTTTAGGAGTGACATTCCTACTATGTTAATATCGATGATCTCTTCGGTGCTTTGAAATGTTACGTACGGAGGGATGGATAGGATCCACGATGGTCTAATGATGCTATTAACAGTTGGGAGGAACCGTGTACTTAGTTATTTATACTTGTGATATATGGTTATCTTTTGTGATGGATGTTTATATCTTTTGTGATGATGTATCATGTATGATATGTGGTTTCATTTATGTTATTGCATCATGGATTAATATTAGATGATGATGATGTACTTTTAAACTTTTCATACCCTGTGATATGTACAGTGGATGATTGAGCTAAACTAAAATATAATTACAAAAGGACACTTGTATATTGTTTAAGTACATTGGATGTATCATTTTTATTTCATAAGGATGGGATGTTAGATGAATAGTTAATTTAGTTGTGATACAACGTTAAGGGATTTTTAAAGAATGTAGCCTGTTATGTATATATGTTATGAATATTTATTTTTCATGTTTAAAAAAAAAAAAATTGTTTGGCAAACTTAGTAAAATTCTTTGGATCCCTTGGCGGGGCATTACAAAAAAAGCTTAGCCATTCAACCAAAGTAAACAAAAACCATAATAAGATACACATAGTCAATTACACCAAATATGTTAACTAGGTAAACCTTTGATTAGATGGAAAACCTCAATGGGAATGATGCCCACAAGATGATGTACTAATATAAATATTCCTTGTTAGAAGATGACCTTGTTAGGAGTTTATTACAACATTTAGTACATATGAGTCCGTATTAGGAGACTTTGAATCCATGTTAGGAGATTCCATCCTTGTTAGGAGTTGTGCCAACCTTGTTAGGCATTGTAGTATAATGTATGCAAGAAGAGCCCACTACCCAAACATAAAATTTCAACTACATGAAAAGCTCACTACTCAAACATGCAATTTACTATTATGTTCTTCTTTCTTTTGTTATTTCAACTGAACCAAATACTGTCAGACCTTGTAGAGTAGGTCACAAAGCTTGAATCCAAATATCAAACCTCAGATCACTTAGCAAAACCTTGGCAATGAAGTTTCCTTCTCTTCCACTCTACTCTACTCAACTTCACATCCCACTCTCTTTACTACTTATAAACAGTTTTCATCCATATACGTCCATATCAAGATAAAGGAAAATGTCCTTCCTTTATACCGAATCCATAAAAAAATTCCCTAAGTAGACTATTAGATCTTCTTAATTAATCATTATAGGACCACATTAAGAACATGTTACACTTAGTGATAACATTAATCTTCCACCTTGCAACTTGAATAAGTTTTCATACACTTAATATTATGTTTAATGAACTTAGCGATGTCATCACCAACATGTCTTCTACACATCCTCAACTTTGATTTTTAGAATAACAATTCTACTAAGAGATATAAAAAGTTTACTAGAACATGCCTCTATATTTTCTATCTCAGAACAAACATCACAAAAACTTACATAAATTCTTCTAGACTTATCATTTCTTCTTTTGATGTTAATTGCAAATACTAGATACTCAGACATATCTTCCATATCCTTGGATAGAAATAATACTAAACTAGCCATCCATACCAATTTGATCATTTTGTTGTTCTTTTGTCAAATACCATAGAAAACTACTATGTTGATATCAATGACAAGATCAATCATGAATGTAACATATCATCATAGTAATATATTTACAATACTACCACATAGGAATATCATTAGCATTCATGCTTCCAAAAATCTCTCAACATTCTCTCAACAATCGTTCAATAGTTTTTGCATGTCAAAATATAGTTTGTCAGTCCCCTATATTTTCTTTTGGGTTGCAATTCCCAGAGCCACTCCTTTTTTATGTTTTCATCATCATTGAAAAATTGACATAACTATAGAAAAACACAAATTACAATTTACAGGCACAAATAACATTTAAACCCTAAATTGTATTTCTAATTTTTAACTTTTCAAGCTACCTAGTTGCTAGAATGTAATTAATTTAGGCTTAAAATGCATGATAAATTAGAGATTAAACCTTAAATTCTAAACTTGATGCTAGTTATAAATATGCTCAAGATCTTACTCAAAAATTTGAAAATCTAATTGATAATTGTTTTCTGTAAGGCTGTGAGCTATCTAGGAAGACTTTTGCGTTGCAACTTGCAGATTGTGATTTGCAATCACTTTTTGATGCTCCAATCCTTTTATCAAATCTTGGATTGGTAATTTGTGTACATTGTAGAGATCCAAGATTCAATAATGAGAACTAAACCTTGTGGTCTACACAAAAGAAAATTTTACAAGTTGCAAAATCAACAAACTCGAGCATATGTTCGATATTAATTCTAACATACATTGTATAGTGAAAAAATAGTATTATAATTATTAAAACCATAAATGTATGACATTATAGTATAATTTAGGATTAACTTTATTAAATATAACTAATTTAGTCGATGAATCCACTTCTTTTTGAAGACTTCTTTTCTAGGGAAATTTAAAAAAAAATGAAGGTAACCTAAATTGGCTCGAAATAAATCTTGAGCTATCAATCTTTGATGCTCCAATGGTGTTATCCATCGATCTTTACATGTAACTTTATTGCACCAAAATCTACATCAATGTCATGTTTCTTCTTTCTGACCCAATTTATGTATGGCACATGTCTTCTTTCTACAACATTTTGGAAAGCAAGCCTACTCTAGCCAATATTAGAGTAAAAAATGACTATGGCCATTCAATCTTTGTTGATAAAATGGTGTGTAACACTATAAAGCATGTGAATGCCATAAGAGATGCTATTTCAAGTATTCCACTTGTCCTCTTTCTGGTGAATATGTGAATACAAGTTGACTATTGCCAAAATTGACCCAAAATTTATTTATTGATCTAAGTTGATTGAATTGTGGTTGCCTTGATCCCTTGTCTTGCATGTCACTATGATATCCACTGTCCATGTTAAAATAATTTGTGAATAGTCTGTGGTATTACATGTATGCTACATTTCTTCTCTTTGGAGTGATCTAGGACAACGAGTTGAGTTCTGTCCAAATTGACACAAAATACATCTTGAGCCATTGATCCTTGCTCATCCAATGGTAGTGTCGGTATCTCATTTATTATATCAACACTTCTGTCATCATATTAAATTATAATTATAATATTAATTATTATTATTAAATCATAATAATAATAATACAATTCTATCAACACTTGTTAAAGATACAAATTACTATTTAAAAATAATCTAAATAAATAAGTTTATGTATTATTTTAATAAACAATTTAACTTATTGTGTTATGTTTCTTTAAATTATTTTGTGTCTAAATAATAAGAAGGTATTCATAAAAAATTAAATAGAAATAAGAATCTATGTATTTGTTCATTAAATTTCAAACTAAAGCATTTACATTAACAAAATATTTATATTATTTTATGATTTTGATGATGATTAAAAAATAACTAAGGACCTAATAAAGTATAGTTAAATTATTCTAATTCATATATTGTACTTAAAGTTTTAATTTAAACTTAAAATTAATTACAATATGAGTAGTTGAGCATTCCTATATAGTATATTTATTAGTTATTAGAGACTAGAGATGACATGTGTTTTTTCTCTGGTTGCATTTATAAAAATGGTTGAGTGTTTCCCATATTTTCCCAAAAATCATCTCTAGTCATTGATGTAACTTGATCAAATGGTGCTACTATGCGCATAGTGATTTAACACTTGATCATGTTTTCTACATGTCTTCTTTCTAGAGCATTTGGAAAAACTAGTCAACTGTTGCCGAATTTGACCTAGAAAACATCTAAAGTCATTGATCTTTGGTCATCCAATGATCATCATGACATCACCTTTATAATATTACTAATATAGTTCTTAAATATATCATAATATTTCTAAATATATCAGAATATTTCTAACAAATACAATTTTGAGATTTTCTTGCAGAGCTACAATAGGTACATGTTTTGCTTGTATAAAGTTGTGTTTTAGTTTCCTTGTGAATGTACTAATTTTATTGCAGTGTGTGGAATAAGCTTGAAACACTTCAGGTTTATTTTGTGTCTATTGGCTAACATAATATGTTGTTAGGGTTTTAACTAAAATGAAGTCTCCCTCCTAATCCTCTTAGTGGAAAGCCCTAGCTTTTGTTGTAGAAAAGTGGTATAGGATGGAGATACATCTTTTACTTATTATTTTCAAATCACCCACCTACTTGGAGTATTTTGATAGTATTTGAGCTAATTATTTTATGTGCTTAGCATGCAGACAATCAGAGTTAACACTGCCAAAGGCATATGGATGGTCATGGGTGCTTGAGCTTTGAAAGATGGTAATGTGAGAGGATGCCCTAAGTGTTGATGGAGTTATTTCTAGTGTGGGTTTTAGTTTTCATGGTCTATTAGTTCTACTTATAGTATTAAGCCTAACTAGCCTTAAACTTGGGCTCAAGAGCTAAGGGGTAAGGAGACTTGAGCCATAACCCATATTGTAAAGTTTGTTAGGTTTTCATATGTCATTAGAGATTCTATAAATTTTTTGGTGATTTCTTTATGAGTTTTGGTAGTTTAGCGAATAAATTGGTTGTACAAGGCTATTAGCAAAGAATCCCTATTAGGTCTCCTAGAGAAACTTGTAGTTTTGGCTTAGGAAGAAACCCAAAACCTATTAAATGGTTGTGAAACTTGGTGAAATGATGGAAAATAGTGTAAAGAGGTGTAGTAAAATTTGAGATCCTAGAAAGTGGAAGGGAGTGATATGTGGAGAAGATGTTGAGGAAGCCATTCACCACCAATCTAGTCTTGAGTAGGTTCTAAGAAAGGAATTAGAAATTGGCTAAGCTTAGAAGGAGTTTAGGGAAGGAATTTGGGGATAAACTAGTGATTGACACCCATTACTTGCATCATAGGTGGTATCAGAGCTCAGGTTGGACCTTGTGGATTGGATGTTTGCACCTGATACATGTTCTACTTTAGGGATAAAAAAGATGGTGACATGTGCAAAATTGGCCAAAGAACTTTAAGAATAGAAAGATGAGAATAAGTAGTTTAAAGAGAGGTTAGAATAGTTGGAAAACAAGATGGCAGTAGTAGAGTAAACTATAGAGAAGATTAAGGAAGACCCCAATAAAAGGAAGACCCACAAGGAGAGATGGATGAGAAGGAAGAAAAATATGTGGATGATGAGTATGAAAACATGACTGCAAACCAAGAAACATTCATAAAAGCCTTGGAAACTTTTGGGAGTAAATCCATTGAAACTCCTATTTTTGGAGGGAAGATGGATCTTGATGCCATAATGAATTGGGTGGATGCTCTTGAGAGTTATTTTGAATGCCATGGAATAATAGAGGAAAGAAAGTGAGGCTAGCCTAATCAAGAACAAAAGGAGCATTTCTCACATGGAAAATTTTTATTCAGGAGAACAGAGTCAAAGAAAGTAAGAACAAGATTACTTCATAGAAGGTAATGTCTAATATGATAAGGGATACTTATGTTCCAGAAGACTATGAAGTCTAATTACACATGAAAAGGAAAAATATGAAGTAGATTGAGCTAAATGTGAGCTCACATACAGAGGAGTTTCATAGGCTCTGCATAAGAACAAGAATGGTGGATCCAAAGAGTGTGAAGGTAACTAGATATCTAACTGGTCTAAGGTTCAATATATAGGAAGAAATCATCATCTTATGCCCCAATATAGTGGAAAAATGCTTTCAGTTAGTAGTGGAGATTGAAGAATAGATAAAGAGGAGACAAGAGAACTCAAATAGGGGGTAGAGGAGGAAGGACTAATCAACAAAGGAATTAGCACTAAAATTTATACCTTGAACCAAGTATAGTTGAAGAAGGACTCATTCAAAACCGCCTATGAGTTATGGTATGGCTATCTACCCAATTTAAGTTACCTAAAATTATTTGGAAGCAAATGTTATATTTTGAAAGAATCTTGAAAAGGAAAATTTGATGTGAAGGGTGATGAAGTTTTATTTTTGGGATATTCTTGCAAGAGTAAGGCATATAGAAGTTTGAAGTTATCTACTCACAAAGTCATAGAAAGTGCACATGTGAAAGTTGATGAGTTTGCAAAAAGGACTGAAGAAGAAAGAAAAAAGGAACCAGAAGATTATAGGAGATTTGTTTTCATTGAACTTGATATAGTGCCGAAAACATCTGTTAATCAAGAAAATTCTACTCTCGAGTCTTCAGTCATCGAGTTGCAAGAAGTTTAAACTGAGTTGCAAGAACCTGAGTGACATTCAGATGCTACCAATCCAATGCCTACTAAGTTAGAAGGACCTGAGCAGAAAACATATCAACTAGAGCCAAAAATTGAAATTCAAAATGAAAAAAATGGAACTCAGTCAAAAGGAAAGGAACTTGTATTGGCCAAGTATGTTAAGAGGCATCATGCATTAGATCAGATTATTGGAGAAAAAATTGAAGGTACTATGACAAGAAGTAAGCTAAAAGGTACTTGTTTACTTGCTGATTTTGAACATAGAAATGTCAAAGATGCAATGGAAAATGAAGGTTGGATTGAGTCTATGAATGAAGAGATAGAGAAAATAGAGAAGAAAAAAAGATGGACTCTTGTACCTAGGCCTAAAGATAAAAATGTGATTGGAACTAAGTGGGTATTCAGAAATAATTTGAATGAGGATGGTAAGTTATCAAGGAACAAAGCTAGATTGGTATGTAAATGCTACTCCCAAAAAGAAGGAATTGATTATGGAGAGACTTTTGCTCCTATTGCAAGACTAGAAGGTGTTAGGACCTTACTTGCATATGCTACATACAAAGGATTTAAGGTATATTAGATGGATGTCAAATCACCATTTCTCAATGGTATTCTTGATGAAGAAGTCTACATTGAGAAACTTGAAGGTTTTTTTGATCCAAACAAGAAGGACATGGTCTACAAATTACACAAAGCATTGTATGGTTTGAAACAAGCCCCTAAAGCATGTTATGAAAGATTGCATAACTATCTTATTCAGATTGGTTTTCAGAGAACTAATGATAACATTAGCTTGTATATCAAGGAAGGACTAGATAACAAGATTGTTTTGGCAAAAATATTTGTGGATGATACTTTTTTTACAGGGAATGATGATCTATACAAAAAAAATTTAGAGTAAATGAACAAGGAATTTGAGATGTCAATGTTTGGTGAGATTAAATTCTTTGTTGGTCTTCAAATTCAGCAGAGCAAGAATGATATCTACATCACTCAGTCTAAGAACATCAAGGACATACTCAAGAAGTTTGGTATGGAAGATTAAAAAGTAGTTGGAACACCCATATGTATTGGACTAAAGCATACCAAGGATGATGAATCAAAAGAGGTAGATCAAACCTTATATAGATCAATGATTGGAAAATTGTAGTATGTAGTTCATAAAATGCCTAATATTGCTCTTGCATTTGGTATTGTGACAAGATTTTTAGAAAAACCTAGAGAGAATCACATAATGGCGATTAAAAGGATCTTGAGATACTTGAAAGGAACTGAAGATTATGGATTGTGGTACGAATTTGGATGAAATTTGGACTTGAAAATGTTTCCTGATGCTGATTGGGAAGGAAACATTGATTATAGAAAGAGCAAAAGTGGTGGAGAATTCTTTCTTGGAAAGAAGTTGGTTTGTTGGACAAGTAAAAAAATAAATTGTACAACCCAATCTATAGCAAATGCAGAGTAAGTTGCAGCAGCAGTAAACTATTCTAACATTGTTTGGTTCAAATAGTTGTTGGAAGGCATGAAGGTTGAGATCAAAGAACCAGTTGCTATGTTTTGTGATAATACAAGTACAATCAACATATCAAAGAATCTAGTAGTGCATTCCAAAACCAAGCACATTGCAATAAAGTATCACTTTTTCAAAGAATTGGTGCAGGATAAGGAGATCAGATTGGAATATGTCGATACAAAGGAATAGATTGCTAACATATTCACCAAGCCATTACCTAAGGATAAATTCTTGTATCTAAGAGATAAGTTAAGGGTCATTCCCCTATCTAAAGCTCACTAAAATGAAGTTTTAGTGATGCATCAATAGGAACCAAGTTGAAGATCTATCAGTTGATGTAGAATAGCCATGGAAACATTGCATATGAATCAGTACTCAAGGTACATTTTTACTCATTTGGTATATGTTGTCTTTGGCATGTGTTGTCAAAGAGGGAGAGTATACTATCATATCTTTCTATAATTTGAATTTGTTTAAGGAAGATTTTTCTATTTGAAAAGAAGCTATGCAATTCCTTCACAAAGGGAGAAATGTTCTGCCAAGAAAAAGACTTGTTTTCAAATTTCATCAGCTATGACATGTTGTGTTGCCATCAATGCCAAAGAGGGAGATTTTTGGATATAATTATTTAATTGTGTGTTGTCTTTGATGTTACACAAATGTCATATCAATTATTAGATAGAGTCTACTGAGCTCAGTTGGTGAACAAAGCAAATTACAGAGTCTACTAAGCTCAATTGGTTAGCAAAGAAAATTCTAGAGTCTACCAAGCGTTCCTAAAAGTTACTCTGTGGAAATAGTTTTTATTGAGCTCACTCAGGCATTGAAGGATTTTGTGGCAGAAATTAGTGGTAATTGAGCTCACAAGGTTAGCAAAGGAAAGCTAGTGTTTACCGAGTTCACTCAGTCTCCAAAGGATTTTACAAAGTTCACAATGTTCACCGAGCTTCAGTTGGTTAACATTGGAAATCATTTCTAGAGTAGTTTTTATTGAGCAGAGTTGGCCAATGAAGGATTTCATTGTTTTAGAAAATAAAGCTTAATTGTTTTATGCAATTATTGTAGCCAAGTAAGGTAATGATTATTGGTAATTGCAACTTGTAAATGAGCCAATATAAAAATTTGTAAGGTATAAATAAAAGGTCAAGTTGTAAATTCTAAATTCCAATGAGTGAGCATGCCAGTGTGTTGATTATGTGAAGATGAAAGTGTGAGCGAATTTTGAAGAAGGATCGAATATCCTTGAGGAGTAGAAAAGTTGTATTCTATCAGAAGAGGATCTAGTAAAGTAAAATAGAGATTTGTATCAATAATTCAGTTGCATCTCATTAAGGTCAATCCACTGTTACTCTCTCACCATTGTAACAATGATTTCTAAATCTCTTAATAGAGTTGGTTTAATAGCCATTTTGTAAATCCTCTAACAAGGTAATAGTTCTATTGAATTGTTCTAAAGTCCTCTAGAAAGGCCACTCCTAGAAGGGTGATTAAATCCTTTAACAAGGTCACACCTAACAGTGTGTTTTGTAACCTTTAACAGGGTTGGTTCCTAATAGGTCTCACTTTACAAGAGTGAAAATCAATAGCTAGTTACTTGGCTTTTCCCATATTGGGTTTCCATGTTAAATCTGGTGCCTCATGTGTTCATGTTGTTTTCTATATGCATGCATGTTAATCATTATGAATGTTTAAGATCTATTAAAGATAACATACACTGCATCTACCGAGTTACAACATTTTTGTGTGGTCACTAATTCCCCCACCCACCCCCCAGCCCCCTCCTCCCCCAGTTACTCCATTTATATTTCCAACAATTGGTATTAGAGCTTTTGGTGCTTGCAAGAATGATTTCAAGGATCTAAACTAAAAATTAGGATGTCTTAAAAGAGGTAAATTCCAAGGCTTAATAGGGATAACTTTACAACATGACAAGGTATCATGAGACTACATCTGGCTTCCATTGGAGATACAAGATTAAAATATCTTGATGAAGAATATGTAACTCCTTTTGGTACATTATCTATCAATGACATTGCTAAGAAGAAGACTCATAACACCATGATGATAAACATTGCATCAGCCCTAAGCGATGAAGAATTTGATGATATCAAGGACTGCAAAACTACCTTTGCTATGTGGAACAAGTTGAAATATATCTATGGAGGTGATGAAAATATGAGGATAGCCAAAGCAAAAAGTCTAAGATGAAAATTTGATCAGATGAAAATGAAAGAGGATGAAAACATTGCCAAATATATTGAAAGAGTCAAAGCAAGTGTTAGTGCAATCAAAACTTCTGGAGGAGATATCAAAGAGGAAACAGTTGTAAGTATAGTTCTTAGAACATTGCTTTCCATTTATATAATTAGAGTTTCTGCAATTCAAGAAAGAAGATGTGAAGCACATCATAAGATAAATTTAGAGGCCATAGTAGGAAGATTGACTACATTTGAGCTAGATAACTATGAAAACTATGTTCTAGCTTCCAAGAAAATTGAATCAACTTTTGAAGCCAATCTTTCACTCAAAGAAAATGGGAAAAAGATAAAGGATTCTCAGTCATAAAGTGAAGAAGAATCAGAATAGAGTTCTAACAGTGATCTTGAGGTGGTTGAAGCTCTACTTGCAAGAAAATATTCTAGAGGCAAAGGAAAATATAAAAGGTAAGGTTCCTCTAATCTATTTTTCATGGGAGGAAATTGGTCATATTACTACTAGGTGCCCAAACAAGCAAAAAAATGATGAGAAGAAATGTCACAAGTGCAATGGCAAGAAAGACTTCAAATCATTCAAGGAAAAAGGTAAGAAAACATGTTTCATGGCTAAGCATTCTAAGGACTTTGATAATAGTGAAAATGAAATTATTTACATTGCTATGAAAGATGAATCTAATGATGATGAAGAAGATAAGATGTCACTTATCTCTCATGTGAGCAAAAACATGGATCATAGACAGTGGTTGTTCTCATCATATGACTGGTGACAAAACTAAGTTTGAACAATTTGAAGACTATGATGGTGGTATTGTGAGGTTTGGTAATAATGAACCTTTTGCATAAAAGGAAGAGGAAGAATCTTACTAACCAAAGAGCTTGTATGTCATAATGCCTATTGGGTTGAAGGATTAAAACACAATCTGTTGAGTGTGACATAGCTAATCAATATTGGATTCAAAGTGGAATTCATGCATGGAAAAGCAAGACTATTGGATGACAAAGGAAAGTTGATTGGATCAAGCATACAAACAAAAGGTAACTTGTTTTATCTTGAACTTGGTGAATATTCATGTTTTATTTCTCAAGTTGAAGAAAGTTGGTTATGGCATAGAAGGTTATGTCATTTGAATTTTGATAACTTGGTGAAAATAAGCAAATTCAAGAAAGTAAGAGGCATTCCTAGTATAAAGAAACCCGAGATTGGTCTATGCAAGAATTATCAGATTGGTAAGATGGGAAAAACTAGCTTTAAAAGCAAAAATTATCAGTTTGAAGATATCCTAGAAATTGTGCATACTGATTTGTGTGGACCTATTGGAATTGAGAGCTATACTAGACAAAAATTCTTCATTCTTTTTGTTGATGATTACTCTAGAATGATGACTGTCATGTATCCGATAGAGAAATAAGAAGTATTTGAGAAGTTCAAATGGTATTTGGCCAGAGTAGAAAAGGAAATAGTGAAAAGATTGAAATGTCTAAGATCAAACAGAAGTGGTGAATTCATCTCCCTTGAATTCAACAAATTTTGCATTGAAAGAGGAATCAAAAGATAGGTATCAGCTCCTGGAACTCCTGAGTAGAATGGAATAGCTGAAAGGAGGAATAGATCTATCATGAATTGTGAAAGAACTCTAATGATTGAAAAGAACATTGCTATCAAATACTGGAAGGAAGCTACCAATGTGGTTCATACCTTGAACCAAGTACAGTTGAAGAAGGACTCATTCAAAACCCCCTATGAGTTATGGTATGGCTATAAACCCAATGTAAGTTACCTAAAATTATTTGGAAGCAAATGTTATATTTTGAAAGAATCTAGAAAAGGAAAATTTGATGTGAAGGGTGATGAAGGTATAATATTGGGATATTCTTGCAAGAGTAAGGCATATAGATGTTTGAATTTATCTACTCATAAAGTCATAGAAAGTGCACATGTGAAAGTTGATGGGTTTGCAAAAAGGACTGAAGAAGAAAGTAAAAAGGAACCAAAAGATTATAGGAGATTTGTTTTCATTGAGCCTGATATAGTCAAAGATATATCTATCAATCAAGACACTTCTACTCTCGAGTCTCCAGTCACTGAGTTGTCAGAACCTAAGTCACATTTAGATGCTACCAAGCTAATGCCTACTAAGTCTGAAGGACCTGAGTAGTAGATAGATCAACTAGATCCATAAATTGAAATTCAAAATGAAGACAATGAAACTCAGTCAAAAGGAAAGAAACCTATATTGGCCAAGTATGTTAGGAGACATCATGCACCAGATCAGATTATTGAAGAAAAATCTGAAGGTACTATAACAAGAAGTAAGCTAAAAGGTATTTGTTTACTTGCTAATTTTGAACCTAGAAATGTCAAAGATGCATTGGAAAATGAAAGTTGGATTGAGGCTTGAATGAATAGATAGAGAAATTAGAGAAGAAAAAAATATGGACTCTTGTACCTAGGCCTAAAGATAAAAATGTGATTGGAACTAAGTGGGTATTAAGAAATCCTTTGAATAAGGATGGTAAGGTATCAAGGAACAAAGCTAGATTGGTATATAAAGGCTACTTCTAAGAAGAAGGAATTGATTATGGAGAGACTTTTGCTCCTGTTGCAAGGCTGGAAGGTGTTAGGACCTTACTTGCATATGCTATGTACAAAGGATTTAAGGTATATCAGATGGATGTCAAATCAACATTTCTCTATGGTATTCTTAATAGAGAAGTCTACATTGAGAAACCTGAAGGTTTTGTTGATCCAGAAAAGAAGGACATGGTCTGAAAATTACACAAAGCATTGTATGGTTTGAAACAAGCCCCTAGAGCATGGTATGAAAGATTGCATAACTATCTTATTTAGATTGGTTTTCAGAGAACTAATGATAATAGTAGTTTGTATATCAAGGAAGGACTAGATAACAAGATTGTTTTGGAAAAAATATTTGTGGATGATACTATGTTTATAGGGAATGATGATCTATAAAAAGAATTTTTAGAGAAAATGAACAAAGAATTTGAGATGTCAATGTTTGGTGAGATTAAATTCTTTGTTGGTCTTCAAATTCAGTAAAGCAAGAATGGTATCTACATTACTCAGTCTAAGAATATCAAGGAGATACTCAAGAAGTTTGGTATGGAAGATTGTAAACTAGTTGGAACACCCATATGTACTAGACTAAAGCTTACCAAGGATGATGAATCAAAAGGGGTAGATCAAACTTTATATAGATCAATGGTTGGAAAATTGTAGTATGTAGTTCATACAAGGCCAGATATTGCTCTTATAGTTGGTATTATGGCAAGATTTTCAGAAAAACCCAAAGAGACTAACATGATGGCAATCAAAAAGATCTTGAGATACTTGAAAGGCATTGAAGATTATGGATTGTGTTACAAATTTGGAGGAAATTTGGACTTGAATGTGTTTAATAATGCTGATTGGGCAGGAAACATTGATGACAGAAAGAGTACAAGTGGTGGAGCATTCTTTCTTGGAAGAAGGTAAGTTTCGTGGACAAGTAAAAAGAAAAATCATACATCCCAATCTATAGTAGAAGTAGAGTATGTTTCAGTAGCAGTAAACTATTCTAACATTGTTTGGTTTAAATATTTATTGGAAGGCATGAAGGTTGAGATCAAAGAACTATTTGTTAAGTTTTGTGATAATACAAGTGCAATCAACATATCAAAGAATCTAGTAATGCATTCCAAAACCAAGCACATTGCAATAAAGTATCACTTTGTCAGATAATTGGTGTAGGATAAGGAGATCAAATTGGAATATGTACATACAAAGGAACAAAATGCTAACATATTCACCAAGCCATTACCTTAGAATACATTCTTGTATCTAAGAGGTAAGTTAGGGGTCATTCCCCTATCTGAAGCTCACTAAAATGAAGCTTTAGTGGTGCATCAACAAGAACCAAGTTGAAGATCTATCAGTTGATGTAGCATAGTCATGGAAACATTGCATATGAATTTGTACTCAAGGTACATTGTTACTCATTTGGTATGTGATGTCTTTGGTATGTGTTGTCAAAGAGGGAGAGTATACTATCATATCTTTCTAAAATTTGATTTTTTTAAAGGAAGAGTTTGCTATTTGAAAAGAAGCTATGCAATTCCTTTACAAAGGGAGATTATTGCATTAGAGAAGTTTGTGGCATAAAATGTAAGATGGAGAAATGTTCTGTCAGGAAAAAGACTTATTTTCAAATTTCATTTGCTCTGACATGTTGTGTTGTCATCAATGCCAAAGAGGGAGATTGTTGGATACAATTATTCAATTGTGTGTTGTCTTTGATGTTACAAAAATGTCATATTAGTTATTAGATAGAGTCTACTAAGATCAGTTGGTTAGCAAAGTAAATTACAGAGTCTACTGAGCTCAGTTCGTTAGCAAATCAAATTCTAGAGTCTACCAAGCATTATTGAAAGTTACTCTGTGGAAATAATTTTTACTAAGCTCACTCAAAAGTTGAAGGATTTTTTGGTGGAATTCAGTGGTAACTAATCTCACAAGGTTAACAAAGGAAAGTTAGTGTTTACCAAGTTCACTTGGTTTCCAATTGATTTTGTAGAGTTTACAATGTTCATTGAGCTTCAGTTGGTTAACACTGGAAATCATTTCTGGAGTAGTGTTCACTGAGCAAGGTTGGCCAATGAAGGATTTCATTATTTTGGGAAATAAAGTTTAATTTTTTTATGTAATGATTGTAGCCAACTGAGGTAATGATTATTGGTAATTCTAACTTGTAAAAGAGCTGACTTGACAATTTGCAAGGTATAAATAAAAGGTCAAGTTGTGAATTCTAAATTGTAATGAGAAAACATGCAAGTGTGTTGATTATGTGAAGAGGAAAGTGTGAGAAAATTTTGAAGAAGGATCAGATATCCTTGAGGAGTAACAAATTTGTATTCAATCATAAGAGGATCTAGTAAAGGAGAATAGAGATCTATATCAACAATTTAGTTGCATCTCATTCAGGTCAATTCATTGTTACTTTCTCACCATTGTAACAGTGATTTCTAAATCTCTTAACAGAGTTGGTTTAATAGCCATTTTGTAAATCCTCTAACAAGGTAATAGTTCTATTGAATTGTTCTAAAGTCCTCTAGAAAGGCCACTCCCAGCAGGGTGATTAAATCCTTTAACAAGGTCACGCCTAACAATGTATTTTGTAACCTTTAATAGGGTTGGCTCCTAATAGGGCTCACTTCAAAAGAGTGAAAATCAATAGCTAGTTACTTGGTGGTTTTTCCCATATTGGGTTTCCATGTTAAATCTGGTGTCCCATGTGTTCATGTTATTTTCTTTATGTATGCATGTTAATCACTATGAATGTTTAAGATCTATTAAAGATAACATACACTGCATCTACTAAGTTACAACATTTTTGTGTGGTTACTGATAGTGAAAGCCCAACATAATGATGAAAAGAGTACCCATTTGATAGATAAGGATGGTAGATAGTTTAGGATGGATCCTTTACCTAATCATATGGTGAAAGACCAAGATGATAGTGCAGTAAGACTAATCAGAGGTAAGGAGTTCCTATAGTTAGCTAAGGAGGAGAATTTTCAAAGGTATGTTTTGATTACTAAACCAAAAGAGGAAGTCAAGAATAGAGAACTTATACCTATAGAGGTTGAATACTTACTAAGACAACTCCCTTCACTAGTTACAAAGGAGAAACTAGAATCACTACAACCTGCCAAAAGTACAAGCCATTAGATTGATTTAGTACCTAGTGCAACATTGCCCAATAAACCTACCTACAAGCTCATAGCCCAGCAAAATGAAGAGGTAAGTAGATTGTTTTTGGAATTACTAAATAAAGGATTGGTGAGGAAGAGTTTGAGCCCATGTGCATGTCCTTCAATTTTACCACCTAAGAAAGATGGTAAATGGAGATTTTATGTTGATTCAAGGGAAATCAATAAGATTACAATTAGGTATAGGTTTCACATGCCTAGAATTGAATACCTAATGGATTATCTAGGAGGATCATGTGTATACTCTAAATTTGACTTGAAATTAGGATATCACTAAATTAGGATCAGATAAGGGGATGAGTGGAAAACAACTTTCAAGAGTAATGAAGGAATATATGAATGGCTAGTAATGTCATTTGGCTTGAGAAATACACCTAGCACATTTAGGACATTAATAAATGTGGTATTGGTATAATTCATTAGAAAATTTGTGATAGTTTTTTAGATGACATTCTGATATTCAATAGGAACAAAGAAGAACACTTGGAGCATCTTAGAATGGTGATGAAGAAGTTGCATAAGGAGAAGCTACACATAAATTTATAAAAATGTGATTTATTTAAGTTTGAATTAGTTTACCTTAGTTTTGTGATTTCAAAGGGGTGTCTAAAGATGGATCCTAGTAAGGTAGAAGCTATTTTGAATTAGCATAGTCCTAATGCACTAGGAGATGTTAGGAGCTTTCATGGATTAGCTACTTTTTATAGGAAGTTTATTAGGGGATTCAATGGGATAGTAGCTCTTATATTTGGTACCATCAAAGGGGGAATCAAATGTTAGTTTAGATAGACTTAAACAATAGAGAGGAGTTTTTGACTTTTAAAAATAAAGTGGCAAAATTACCCACCCTAATGCTACCTAGTTTTGATAAAGTGTTTACTATGGAGTGTGATGCTAGTAAGCATGCTATAGTAGCCATCCTTAGTCCATAGAATAATCCCATTACATTTTTCTTAGAAAAGTTGAATGAAACTAAGCATAAGTATTCCACTTATGACCTTGAACTATACTCCATGGTTCAAGCCCTAAAGAAGTGGAAACAACACCTCATGCCAAAGGAGTTTATAGTGTATACTGATCATCACACCCTTAGCTTCCTAAATAGACAAGATAAAATTAAACATAGACATGTTAAATGAGGAGAGTAGATTAAAGCATTTACCTTCTTAATAAAATAGAAAAAAGAGGACTGGCAACAAGGTGGTTGATGCTTTAAATAGGAAGATACTTGTAGTTCAAGAGGTCAAGCTACAAAGTGTGGGATTAGAGTAGATCAAGGATATGAATAAGAAGGATTCTAATTTTAGAGAGGCTTATAAAACTTTTTTGGAGTATGCTAACACTTTTCATGGTGAATTCTCTAATTATGTATTATAGGATGACATATTATTCAAAGGCAATAAAGTATGCATCCTTAAGTCATCAATAAGGGAAAAAATTAACAAAGAAAAGTGCAATGGTGCTCTTGGAGGTCATTTTGGAACAAATAAGATAATAGAACATGTGGCAAGGTTCTATTATTGGGGTGGTTTACAAAATGAGGTGAGGAGATATGTAGAACATTGTCTAATTTATCAAAGGGCCAAAGGAGCATCATCTAATGCAGGGTTATATCAACCTTTTCCAATACCTACAAAACCTTAGGGTAGCATAAGCATGGACCTTGTGCTTGGGTTGCCTAAAACTACTAGAGGAGTATATCTGGTATTTGTAGTAGGTGATAGGTTCATAAAAATGACCCACTTTATCTCTTGTAGGAGCAACCATGATGCATATTAGATTGCAAACCTCTTCTTCAAAGAAATAGTGAGAATTTATGAACTCCCTATGACAATAGTGACTGATAGGGACACCAAATTCATTGGAAATTTTTGGAGAACCTTATGGAATAAAATTGGTACATATTTTGCCTATTCATCATCTTACAATCCTTAGACTGATGGCCAAACTAAGGTAGTGAAAAGGTCTTTAGGAAATCTACTTAGGTACCTAACAAAACAACATAGTCTGGATTGGGATAAAGTAATCAGTTAGGCTGAATATACATATAATGACTTTGTTAATAGGTCAACAGGGAGGAAACCTTTTGAGGGAGTATATGGGTTTCATCCAAAGGGACCCATGGAACTAAGGGATTTACAAGACATGAAATCAAGAAGTGCCACAGGGGAGACACTTGCATAACTGATGAGGATAGTCCATGATCAAGTGAGGGATCACTTGGAAAATTTAGTAACCAAGTATAATGATAGGGCAGATCAGAGGAAGAAAGAGATTCATTTCAAAGTAGGTGACCTAGTGATGGAATTTCTAAACAAAGATAGGTTACCTAAAGGCCCAAGCAACAAACTATAGACGAAAAATGATTGTTCCTTCGCAACATTTTGCATAAGTATGGAAATAATGCATATGAGATGGAACTACCAAAGGAGATATGTATATCACCTATTTTAAATGTAGTAGATCTCACATTGTATAATGGGGACAATTATAACATGAGTCCCAATAGTAGAAAAAGGGAAGATTCTAAAGTAGAATGCATGAAGGACTTACCATCCAACAAGCCATTGCATTTAGAGTGCATACTAGACACCAGTAAGACATTTAAGAAGAAAAGAAACAAAACCTACAAGGAGTACCTGATAAAGTGGCAAGGCTTACTTGAGGTGGAATAAATCTAGATAATAGAGGAAAATATTTTGAAGCATGGCACCACTCTTTAACACTTAGAAACTCAAGGGACTTGAGTTATTCAAACTATGGGAGTATGGTGTAGGGGCCCAAGGTCCTAAAGAAGGTGGTCAAACACCAAGTTTGGATATATTAGGTGGTTAGTAAGTGTCCAAGTTGACACAAGGTAATATGAAAATCTCAAGCATTCCTAGAATGCATTTAGGAAATTTTCTTACATATTATAATAAAGCTCATTGACAAGTTATAGGTTAGTCAACATTGGTCAACACTATGAGTTGAGCAAAAAATTTCAATTTTATCATTTTTAGGATTCTTGTATTATTTATCAAGGTTTGGTTGGAATTATATGAATTTTATTTAAAATGTGGAAAATTTGCAAAAAATGACAAAAAGTTGCTCAAGCAACAAAAATTGTTGGTAAGCAACTTTTCCTGCAAAATTGGAAGGTCAAATAGTCAGAGTTTGGTTCTGATTGAACATGTAAGAGTTAATATGTAAGAGTGAATATGTAATATCAAGAGGATTTTCCAATAAAATGAATTTAATCAACCTAGGAAATGGTTGGATTTGATGTGTATGGATTTGAATCAAATAAGAAGCAATTTTTGGTGGAAAAAAATGTGTAGACAACAAGTACTATTTTGAGATTTTCTTGCAGAGCTATAGTAGGTAAAAAAATTTCTTGTAGAAAGTTTTGTTTTAGTTTCCTTGTGAATGTACTAATTTTATTGGAGTGTGTGGAACAAGCTTAAAACACTTTGGGTTTATTTTGTGTCTACTAGTTAACCTAATATGTAGTTAGGGTTTTAACTAAAATGAAGTCTCCCTCCTAATCCCCTTAGTGGAAAGCCCTAGATTTTGTTTTATAGAAGGGGTATAGTATGGAGATTCATGTTTTAATTCTTATTTTCAAACCAACCATCTACTTGAATTATTTTGAAAATATTTGAGCTAAGCATCTTATGTGCTTAGCGTGCAAATAGTTAGAGTTAGCACTATAGAAGGCATAAGGATGGTCATGGGTACTTGAACTTTGGATGATGGTAATTTGGGAGGAATTCCTAAGTTTTGATGGAGGTATTTCTGGTGTGGGTTTTAGTTTTCATGTATTTTTAGTTCTAACTATGGTATTAAGCCTAATAAGCCTTAAACCGACTCAAGAGTCAAGGGGTAAGGAGAGTCGACCTAGAATCCATCTTATTGAGTTTGCTAGGTTTTAATATACCATTAGAGATTCTATAGGTTTTTTGGTGAGTTCTTTGAGAGTTTTGATAGTTTGGTGAATAAATTGGTTGTACAAGTCGACTAAGAAAGAACCCCTATTAGGCCTCCTAAAGAAACTTGTAGTTTTGGCTTAAGAAGAAGCCCAATACCTATCAAATGGTTGTGAAACTTGGTGAATTGATGGAAAAGAGTGTAAAGAGGTGTAGTAGAGTCTAAGATCCTAGAGGATACAAGGGAGTGAGGTGTAGATAATATTTGATTACCTTTTGGAAGTCTTAAGGACACTTTGAAGATAGAGATGGTATTGAAAGGTGAAGTGGGAATGTTGAGGAAGCCATTCATAGCCACTCTAGTCTTAAGTAGGTCCTAAGGAAGGGTTTAGGAATTGGTTGAACTTAGAAGAAGTTCAAGGAAGGAATTTTGGGATAACCTAGTGATTGGAACCTATTAGTTGCATCATAAGCCCATCTAATGGAGAGTTGAATATGATTATAAAAGTAACTATCAATCATGTCACACATATTCTATTATTTTGTACTGCTAGTGCTAAAACCAAACACTAAAGTAAGTGTCAAGTGATTTATTAATTAAAATGATTATTAAATGTAAAAAATCAATATTTTAAGTCAATTTTAAATGTTTTTTTAAAAAAAAGTTATATTTTGTTTCTTGACAATTTAATAGAAAAATGAAAAAATGAAAAAATATTGCATAAGAAAGCATAACAAAGAAACATAGTTTTATATGGAACTCTAGAAATTTCATTGATATTCCTTGAAAACTAAAATCTAAGGTAGATGCATGTAGAATAATTTTCATTTGATTAAACAAAATAGAAAGTGAAACTACACTTCAGGGGAAAACCCCTAGTACTACTATACTAGTCCTTGTAGAAAGCTCAAGACTAGACTAAGGTTGTGAATTCTTCTAGCCATAGGTTGTCTTGTACCACTTCTTCTAGGTTATACTATTTTTAGAGAAAATCCAAGCCAATTCATTCCCATTTCTTATGGTGCTTCAACTGCCCAGTAGTCAAGCTCAACAAAAATGGTTGTAGGGCTACATTCTAGCTAGGTTCTAGAAGCTTATAGATTTTACCTACTCAAGGAATCCCCACCCCTAATTTTTCATGAGAAAGATTATCAATGTCATCACCCAAGTATTTTACTTTAAAATTCTTCCTCAGGAGAAAAAAAAATGTTGATCCTTGCTTCTCTGAGGTCAACCAGATATGCTAAAAAATAGGATGTAATATTAGTGTTGATATGGTACCTATTCTCATTCTCCAAACACTTGAGGTTTTCATTAGGAATGTCACCTAAAAAGACATTCTATTCCTCTTCTAATTTGCATGCTAGGAGAATTGGAGTGTCCATCTTGACTATAGAGCAAGGATTGCCATGCTACCAAACCAGGTAAACTAGACCAAAATTGAACAAGTAGTAAAAGTATACCTATTACCAAACTATTGACCACCAAAAATGAGATGAGCAAAGATGAAAGAAGCAACTAAATTTCCTATAAATAAGATGAGTGAATGAGAAATGGTCCCTACATATTTTTTCATCCAGCTTATATTTCAATTATTTTTAATTATTAAATCTTCACAAATATTCAACATAAATGCAAGTTTGTACCACAAAATTTGTAATGTGTGTGAAGTCGATGGAAGATGGAATGCCGCAAATAGTGACAAGACATGTATTTACTATCCACTACAAGTGGTATAGGCTAGAAGAAAATATGTTCTAGAGACTTAAACAAGGTCAAGGCTTCATTTAAGATGTTTTGCCTAAAATAAACCTTCAACCATTGATTTATTATCATCAGATGATAGTTTGTAAATAGATGTTACTTGTTACACATGTATGTTGGAGATATGAATTGTTATCAAAAACATTTACCAAAAATCCATTACTTCATGCATCAATTCTTGGTCGCATGTGACATGTGTAGTATGTAATGTGTACTACTACTAACTAGTAAGTACTTACCAGAAAATGAAATTATGATTCACACAAATTTAGAACCTAAAAATTAAATACATCATCCAATTAATATAAAATAACTAGAGCTCAATAGAAAACACCATGCCCATTAAAATATTTAATGTCAACCAAAAGGTTTTTACTTTGAATTATATCCTTTATATCTACTTTACATTTCATCTTCATATATATAGTATACCAATAAAGATTATGGTTTCCCTAAAAAAGGGAAATGACAAAGCTTCGAACCATTACATTTCAAATTCATACACTTTTGATTATATGTTTTACAAAATAAACCCTTAGTAAACTGAGGATTCTTTATGTAACACTTCTTTTATCCTTCAAAACATAGTAAAAGCACTGAAGTTCCAATTTTGTTGTTCCACTGCATTTTCAAATTGATCTTCAAAATTAGTAGGGTCAAGACACATTTCAATGAATATCACTCAGAGATCTTCCTTTTCCTACTCCTTTTCAAGCTCTTTGATGGCATCCCTGGGATGAGCAAAGAGAACTTGCAAAGCTACAATAATCTTCATAGTAAGATCACTTTGTTCCTCATTCTCCTCCATAGTTAAATTTGGGTTGACAACTGGGCTTGGCTTTTCATTCAGTGATCCCTCTTAATTATGCAATACCATTTTTAGCAACCAACTACTTTTTTGATAATGGAAACCACTGAGCAGGATGCCTACAGTTAAAAGAATGTTTTTTCAACCAAATTCCACAATGCCATAAATGTAATAGTACATTCCACATATGTGTCATCCTATATTTAAACCTCACTTTCCTATCACTCTTTGATTCATGTTTGAGTGTAATCTTTTGATAATTTGACAACTAATTTGAAAAATATATGTTTAATTTCTAGTCCTTGATTCATTAAGTAATCACATCATTTTTTCCAGCACATTCTCCAAACATATATTTTTTCCAATAAATGAGAAAAATTTCTTAATCAAATATATATTTTTTCGAACAAATGGGAAAAATTACCTAATGCAATATATACATTTTTCCAATAAATGAGAGAAATCTCCATATACAATATAAACTTTTGTATCAAAAGGGACAAAATCACCTCAATTTTATGAAATATCATAATGGTCAAAGAAAAATCACATCTAACATTAAACTTTTATTTACATTGAAAAACAATTCGCCAACAAAAATTAAATCCCCCCTTGAAAGTAATGATGGATTCATGAAAAATTTATATATTTTTCAAGGAGGGGCTTCTTGAAGTTAACCATGGTATCTTCAGATAGGTCTAGATAGAATAAGTTACCTCTTTTTTCCTCTCCACTTTTAATTAGTTCACCAATACCATCATAGAGTCTTGTTTTGGAATTCACTTCGATAGCATGAACTATTTAGTTGTGTCACACTAAACAAATTTTATTTCAATCCATCAACCCAATATGCATTATCACATCTAATCTCATCATTCAATATAATAGATCCTTTACCTTTCATATAACATGGTGTTTTATTTCCAAACTTAAAATAACTACCAATATAATATTCTAGCTTTTCAAAGTTAGTTTTGTCACCAGTCATATGATGTGAGCAACCACTATCAATTATCTATTTATCATTCTTATTCACATGTGAGATTATAACAATTTTCTTAAGATTTTCATATTCATTAGATTCATCTTTCATTACAACATACACAATGTCTTCATAATGTTCATCATAACCACTATCAAAACTATCTTCTTAAACAATGTAACAAGGTTTCTCACCTTTTCCTTTATAGTCTATGTTACCTTAGTTGTCACTATTGTCTCTCTTTCCTTAGTATTTTTTTCCTTTCCTTTATTTCTTTTCATCTCTATTAGGACATTTTGAAATTTTTTTTATTTTTGATCCATCAAGGGTTAGTTCATAATTTAAAGAAAATTCAATACTAGAAGGTGTACAATTATCAACACTTGACAATTTAAATATAGTGAGTATACTAGTTAGACTATCCAAGGTCAGATCATTACCAAGTGTACATCTTAGTTCTTGTATTGTAGATGCTCTAAGTACATAGATATGAAGTAAAGTCCTTAACACCTTTCTTGTCATAGTCTCATCATATAAGCCTGCTCCTACTCCTCTAATTTTATTCACTACCTCTTTAATTCAACCATAATAGTGTGCAATAGTTTATCCTTCTTTCATTCTCATGTCATTAAAATTACCTCTCTAACTTTTTGCTTTAGCTTTTAACACATTTTTGTCTCCTCCATGAATTTGTGCAAACTTATCCCACATTTTCTTTGTAGTAGTGCAATCCTTCACATATCAAATTCAACATAACTCAAGGAAGATGCTAGATCTATCATCATTTGATTGTACTCCTGCTTCCTTTTAATTTTCTCAATTGTCACGATTCTAGGAACTTCAATGTATTCTATTAGAAATAGGAAATACTAAGGGGGGTGGGGGTTGAATTAGTATTTCACAAACTTTTTCCCAATTATAGATATCATTAACAATCTTATAACTTGCATAAATGAATAAAATAATTAAGCTGAATAGTAAATACAACCATAAAGTAATGCCATGCATAACACAATATTTTTTAACTAGGGTGGCCCTAGCCAAGAGAAAACCCTAGTTGGGATTGTACTATTTTAAATGTAAGAGAGTAACTAAGAGGGGAGGGGTGAATCAATTAACACAAAAAATTCCTTGTCCCTTAGATGTCAATACAAACTATCACTTATCATGCAATACTAATTAGCTCAGTTAACACTAAAATATTACTATCACTTGATTAACAAAGAAATCTTAAGATTTATTAATCTTTTTATTCTTTAGTAACTTAGTTGTAGAAACATAAAGCATAAGAAAAAAATCATGAACATGGATGACATCAAGATTTAACATGGAAACCCAATGTTGGAAAAAGCACCTTGCAACCAGTCACAATAATTTTAACTCGTCTGGAGTGAGCCTTGTTAGGATCCAACCCTATTAAAGGTTACAAAACATGCTATTAAGTATGACCTTGTTAGAGGATTTAGATCACCTTGTTAGGAGTGGCCTAGTTAGAGGTCTTTAAATACTTCAATATTGAAATCTCACCTTGCTAGAGGATTTACAAATGACTGTTAAGTCAACTATGTTAAGAGATTTCTTTATTGCCACAATAATTAGTGCTACACCCTTAATATTGGTGTATATAGTGTTGTGAATAGTCAGCTTTTGGCTATATTAATCCTTAACTAATTCATGTTATCATTATTATATTATTAATTAGGTAGGTAGGTTGGCCTAGATGTTATGTAGGGTTGTGTCTATTTAACCTAAGCATAATTAGGTATGTATAGGAGATTGTGAGTCTTATTTGAACATCATATTGTGAAGTGTGTTCTCATTGGAGATATTTGGAGGTTTCCCCCTCAAAGTGGCCTATTACTCTTAGTTATTATCATGTATTTATATAATATTTTTTATTATTTCTTCTATTATGCAAGTTATTGCATTACAAGTGGTATTAGAGCATGATCTTGGCACCATAGAGGCAAGATTTTTTCTCAACATTTGGGTGATTTTAGAAAGAGCATAACTTTCACATTTTAGTGATTTTTAAAAATATTTTTAAAAGGTTTTTTAAGACCATGTTAAAAAAGCTATAATCCAAAATTCAAAAGAATTGGAATAAATTTGAGAAAATTATTGCATAATTACTATTTCTACACAATTTATTGACATCTACATATCTCTCACATCTTGCCAAATTGGAGTATGACTTGTATTGGGTTTTTGAATACGCAGTAGAGGAGAGTACATTTCAAAGCTTGGAGAAATTGAAGTAGAAATAAGAAAGCTATTGCAAAAGTAGGGAAATTCACTCTCAAGGCAGCAAATTTGCTAATTTTTTGGATTTTTTATGAGGGTATCTTAGCCCTTGTAAGTTATAGTAAAAAAGTAAATTAAAAAATAAGAGAATTTACATTTCATTTGAGTGATTTATTTCAAAAATATTGGTTTCCATCATGATGGGGCCTCCAACAAGAGGAAAAAAGAATGCTACCACACTAGGGAAATCCTCTTATTAGGATTGGAAAACAACAGAGGATAGTAATCCAAATGAGGAAATAAGTAAGTACAAGGAAGAGTTTAAGATGGATATGTGTGACCTACAAGGATATATATCAGATATATGAAGCATGTTAAGAATCTATATGAATGAAACAAGGAAGAGTTCTCAAGAAATCAAGGTGAAACCTTGAAGTCAACCAATAATGACACAAATTTTAATGCTACTACAAGATCTAGGAATTTTTTTCCAAAGGTGGATATGTGCAAATTTTATGGAAAGGATCCTCTACCATGGATAAATCAAATGTATAATTTTTTTGAAGTACATAAAACCTCATATGGATAAAAGGTCATGATGGCTTCCTTATATCTAGAACTAGAATAATTCATTTGGTATCATTGGCTTTGTACTCATAGAAGGGAAATGAGTCTCACCATATCATGGTCAATTTTTATAGAAGATATCCAAGCACAATATAGAAATAGTGTGATAGAAAACTTCTTTAGCCAACTTGCTAAGCTTCAACAAACAAGATCAATTAAGGATTATATTCAAAAATTCCATAATCTGTCCTTAAGAGTGGATATAATTACAGAGGAGAACTGGCATAATTACTTTGAATAATTTATTCTTGGGTGCTCTCAAGGATAACATTCAACAATGAGTATGCATGTTTAGTCCTAGCTTAGTAAATGAGTCTTTTATATTGGCATGCATGGTAGAGGATAAGTTCTTGATTTTTAAAAAGCAAAGGGCTAATGTGACAAGAGAAAAAGGATATTCAACATGTTAGGATTAAACCATAGACATAAATAAAAATTACATGCAAATATCAAAAATATCAAAAAATAATAGATCACACAGAAAAGAACACAAGACACCAAGATTTAACATGGTTCACCTAATTCCTAGGCTACATCCACCAAACAACAAATTTGATATTATTATGATCTAGTGATTACAACCTAAATACAATCCATAATCCCTTATAGCTCAATACCACTGCAAGAATGGATTTTCACATCACAACACTAAAACAATCCCTGACCCTAAGCCCTTTTATACAAGTATTTTTACCACTTTAGGGTTATAATATAATTACATGTCGACCAAAATTCTCATAAAATAGGGCCCAATTTTTTTTTAACCCCAAAGAATTTATGAAGTATATACACTACTTTCTTGATCAGTCACCACAATCTAACAATCTCCCACTTGGGGATTGATTAGGCTCCATACTAAAAAATAATCTCCCACTTAGAGACTGATCTTGTAGCTATGACACTACTCCATGAGGTTCCCACTACATCAAACCACCCTGAACATTGTTGTTCTTTTATTCATATTTAGTCTAGGAGACCAATTGAAGCAGAAGAGGAGTTCAACTTCTCCTTGGTTACTACTTTTGTAAACATATCTATTGGATTATCATCTGTATGTATCTTGTGTAGCTTTAACTATCCATCATCCAAAATTGATCGAATGAAATGGTATTGCAACTATATGTATTTGGTCTTTGAATGCAAAGCTAAATTTTTTGCAAGATGAATGACACTCTAACTATTTATAAACACATAATTATCCTTTTGAGGGTGTCCCAACTATTCCAAGAAGAACTAAAGCCATATCATCTTCTTTGCTACTTTGTAGTGGATAAGGCATTAACCTTTTGTAACCTAGAAACCTAGCTCATGACTACCCCACCAATAGTAAAGACATAACCTATAGTACTCTAATTGGTGTCAATATCCCCTACCAAATCTAAGTCAACATAGCCTTGTAAATTAGTAGTAGAGCCTCCAAAGTGTAAAAACTTATTGGATGTTCCTCTCAAATACCTGAGAATTCAGTTGACTACATTCCAATGCTCAATTCCTTATCGACTCATATACCTACTAATGACTCACACTGCATGTGCAATATTTGGCCTTGTACATACCATAGCATACATCAATCTTCCTACAAATGAAATATAGGGTACCTTTGACAGCTTCTCCTCCTCTTCTTGTTCCTTGGGACACATCTCCTTAGTCAACTTCAAATGACTAGGTATAGGTGTGCTGATAGCTTTAGCACTCTCCATAGAGAAATGTTGCAATACCTTCTCAATATAATCAACTTGAGATAGCATCAATTTCCTATTCTTCCTATATCTGCAAATCTTCATACCAAGGATTTTTTTTGCTGCCCCCAAATTCTTCATAGAAAATGCATGTGCTAACATCATCCAACCTCTTAAAGTAAACACAATGATTTAAATGACACCTACTATATCCATGCTCATGCATAAAACTATCAAAATTTAGATACCATTACCGAGGTGCTTGCATCAAGCCATATAAACTTTTCTTCAATTTGCACACTAAGTTCTCCTTACCTTTGACTTGAAATCCCTGTAGCTAAGCCATATATGTCTCTTTATCCAAATCACAATGAAGGAAGACTATTTTAACATCAAGCTACTCTAAATGCACATCTTTAGTAGCCACAATACTTAAAACAATATGGATAGAATTCATTTTAACAATAGGAGAAAATATCTCATCGAAATCAATACCCTTTTTCTATGCAAATCCTTTTACAACTAACCTAGCTTTAAATGTTTTCTTACCTCCATCCTATTTTTTTAACCTATAAACCCACTTGTTCTATAATGCCCTTTTATCTATAGGTAACTTCCATAAATCCCATGTCTTATTTTTTAGCAAAGAGTCCATTTCATCTTTCATTGCAAACTTCCACTAAATCTTAGTATCCACCTACGCAACTTCATCATAAAAATCAGGTTCACTAGCATCTATTAGTAAAATAGAATACAAAGAGGGAGAAAATCTTTTTGGAGGTCTAATTTTCCTTTTTGACCATCTAACATTCACTGGTGTTTGTGGTATTTTTTATTGTGGATATTGCACATCATGAGGAATGGCTAGAACATCATCTTTTGGAGTATCATCCAACACTACATAATCATCTTTTTTTTTTCTCATGTTGTTGCAACCAATCTTTGTACAAAACTTTCTCATTGAATATGACATCCCTACTTCTTACAATTTTATGATTTTCAAAATCCAAAACTTTATGACCAAATTCATTAACGCCATATCCAATAAATACACATTTCTTTGACTTAGCTTCCAGCTTGGTTCTATTTTTAGAATCTATATGAGTAAATGCTTCACAACCAAAGGTTTTGAGAAAAGAATAACTCACCTTCTTACCAGTCCATGCTTCCTTTGGAATACCACAACCCAAAGTATTAGAGGGACCTCTATTAATAAAATATACAATAGTATTGATAGCCTCTGCCCACATCTGTAAGGGCAACCTAACATGCAACCTCATGCTCCTTGCATGCTCCATTATAGTCATGTTCATGCATTCAACCACTTCATTTTCCTATGGAGTCCTTGGAATAGTTTTCTCTCTATGAATACCATTAGTGGAGCAATAATCTTCAAATTCATGATTGCAATACTCACCACCATTATCAGATTTGGGACATTTTAATTTCTTACCAGTCTCATTTTCAACCAAGCATTTCCATTTCCTAAAAGTTTGAAATACATCAGATTTTTATCTAAGGAAATAAACCCATACTTTTCTATTTGCATCATCAATAAATTTAACATAATAATAAAGCCACCAAGGGAAGATACCTAAGCTAGTCCCCATAAATTGGTATGCACAAGCTCTAATTTATCCTTTTTATTTTCCTTCCCAGTCTTCACAATACTTACTCTCTTTTGTTTTCCATAAACACAACTTTCACAAAAATCCATATTAACACATTTCAAACTTGGTAAAAATTTCTTTGAATGAAGTACTTTCATACCTTTCTCACTCATGTGCCCAAGTCTATTGTACCACAACACTGTATCAAAATTTATAGTAACTATTTGTTCTCCCCGCTCAACTCCAACAACTATTCCTAAAAATTCATTTTTCTCTGAAACAATCAAAGTAGAATGAACAATATGAACTATACAAAGATATAAGGTGTTTACTTTCACACCTTTTTCTACTACAAGGGAAGAAACCTTCCAATTTTTATCATTAAAAGTAACTACACAACCCTCATCACTGAGTTTCCCTATTGAAATTAAACTCCTACTCAGCCTTGGAACATGTCTTACCTTATGTAGTAGCCAATAATTCTCATTCTACAACTTAATCTCAACTTTTCCCTTTCCAAAAATCTGATAGGGTTCATTATCTCCCAAATAAAAAAGTCCAAAATCCCCTTGGACATAATCAATGAAATAACATCTATGAGGTGTAGCATGAAATGAAGCACCAGAATCTAAGAACCATGAATCATCAACACTTTTTAAAGACAAAAGCAAAGAATCCTCTTTAGATTTTTTACTTACCACATTTGCCTCCTTGTCTCCATCTAATTTATCTCCTTCATTTTTCTTTCAAGTCCAACAATCTTTCTTTTTATGCCCTAGTTTCCCACAGTACCAGCAGTCATTCAGTCCTCTCGATTGAGGCCTCCCTTTTGACTTTCCTCTTCATTTCCCATGATTTTTAGAATTACTTCCTCTCTTAGTCATTTGCCTTTTTTTTGTGCATTCAAAGCACTTCCTGATGTAGATCCACCTGAGGATTTCTTACAAGTTTCCTCACTCAAATAACATCGATCACATCATCATATTTTAGGGTACTAGATCCAAGAAAAAAATTACTAACAACCATTACTAAGCCATTCCAACTTTCAAGTAAAGAACACAAAATCAAGAGAGCCTTAATTTCTTCATCAAAATTGATACCAACAGAAGATAACTGACTAGTAATAGTATTACACTCATTTAAATTACCTGCAACAAATCCACCTTTTGTCATTTTCATATTAAAAAACACTTCATGAGAAATACCTTGTTTGAAGTGGAGGGCTTTTCATACAATTTTGCTAGGGTTTGCATCAACTCTTATATTGTCTTCACTTTTATAATATTAAATGCCACCAATGGTGCTAGGCATAATCGAATTCTTCCAAGTGCCTTTCTACCCAAAAGATTCCAGTTGTCATTTGACATAGATCCCTGATTCTTGGTTTTGCCTTCCAACGACTTCCATAAATATTTCTGATAAAGATAGTCTTCCATTTGCATCTTCCATAACTGAATTTTTTTCCTATTAAACTTGTCAACCCTCAGCTTACCCTCGCCTGCCATCACTCCCACTCAACCGTGAGACTTTCCTATAGAGGATAACTGAAAAAAAAAGGCTTTGATACCACTTGCTAGGATTAAACCACAGACATAAATAATGATTACATAAAAATATAAACAATATTAAAAAATAATAGATCACATAGAAAAGAACACAAGACACCAAGATTTAATGTGGTTCACCTAATCCCTGAGCTATGTCCACCAAACAAAAAATTTGATATTAATATGATCAAGTGATTACAACCTAAATATATTCCATAATCCCTTATAGGTCAATACTGCCACAAGAACCAATTTTTGCATCACAACACTAAAATAATCCCTAACCCTAAGGCCTTTTATATAAATATTTTTACCACTTTAGGGTTATAATTAATAATTACATGTTGGCCCAAAATTTTGATAAAATAGGGCCCAAAAAAATTTTTTGCCCCAAAGAATTTATGAAGTATTTACAATACTTTCTTGATTAGTAACCATAATCTAACACAACATACTAGGTTGACTCCACAACAAATTGAGGAGAAAAGAGAAAAAGCATTGTGTTTCAATTGTGATAGCAAATATAGTCAAGGACATAAATGTAGTGAAAATAAATTATTCTATATTGAAGGTCCAAGTGGGGAAGAAGAGGATGAACCCATATTAAAGAAGGATAGGGAGTTAGGTGAGGAATCACATAATTCTCAACCAATCATTTCTTGTAACGCACTTTCAGGTTTCAGTGCACCAAAAACTCTCAAGGTAGTGGGTTTCTTAAAGAAGTAGAAAGTAATAGTATTGATCGAATTTGGTAGTACTCCTAATTTCATCAACAAAAAGTTGGAAGATCTTCTAATTTTTTTTATATATCTAGTCCCAGAGTTTTAGGTTTTGATTGCAGATGGGGGTACAGTTAGTTTTTCATGGAACTTGCATAGCATCAAATTATCTATGGGAGATTACATATGTGATATCCATGAGTGTGATATATATTATTTTGGGAGTACAATGGATTAATACATTGAGGATAATTGAGATGAATTTCCAAGAATTATTAATGAGATTTCAATCAAAAGGAAAGGTAGTGGAGCTAAGGGGGTGAAGGAAAAATCTCCACAAATGGTAAGATCTCATCAAATGAAAAAGTTACTTAAGAAATGAGCAGATGGATTTGTGGCCCAGTTGTTCTCATTAGAAGTCTCTCATTCTAATGTTCTTACTTATCTAGATTTGTAAGCAATAATTGATTGTCACTCGGTAATTCTTGGAGATATGTTGAAAGGACTTCCTCCTAAGAGGGATCATGGCCATGCCATACAACTAGTTCTAGGGATCCGACCACCAAAAATTAGGCCTTATAGGTACCCACATATATAAAAAAGTGAGATAGAAAAAATTCTTGAGGAATACTAGAAGCAAGAATTATCGGGCATAGCCAAAGTGCTTACTCTACACCTATGGTGATGGTATGTAAGAAGGATGAAATTTGGCCCATGTGTCCATATTATAGAGTGCTCAACAAGTACACCATTAAAGATAAGTTTATTATTCCAGTCATTGATTCTTTGCTAGATGAGTTAAATGGAGCTATGTATTTTACCATTATAACCAAATTTGGATTAAGGAAGAAGATATTTGTAAGACAAAATTTCAAACTCATAAGGGTTAGTATGAATTTTTGGTGATGCCATTTGGTCTTAACAATGCACCATCTACATTCCAAATTTTGATGAATTCCATTTTTAGGAAATTCTTGAGATAGTATGTATTAGTTTTTTTTGATGATATATTGATTTATAGTAAGAATTTGGAAGAAAATTTGTAGCATGTTGACCAAGGATTACAATTACTTGAAGATTACCAACTCTATGCTAAGCCATCCAAGTGTGCTTTTGGTCTTAAGGAGGTGGAGTATTTGGGACACATAGTTTTACATGAAGGAGTAAAGGTGGACCCTAAAAAAACTAAGGCTATCATGGAATGGCCTATTCCAAAAACTATTAAGAATCTAAGGGGTTTCTTGGGATTGACAGGGTACTATAGAAGATTTGTGAAGAAATATGGTCATATAGCAGCACCCATCACTACTCTATTGAAGAAGGATTCTTTTTACTTTAATGAATCTACTAATGTAGAATTTGAGCAATTGAAGAAGGCTATGTGTAAAAATTTATTTCTTGCCACTCTAGACTTCACCAAGGAATTCATTCTGGAATGTGATGCTTCTAGAAATGGGATATGAGTAGTTCTCATGCAAGAAGGTCGACCGATTTCTTTTGAGAGTCATCAATTAATAGATAAAAATCAAATCAAACTTATTTATTAGAAAGAAATGCTAGCAATCCTTCTCATAGTTAAACAATGGAGACCTTATTTAATGGGTTGACACTTCAAGGTTAAGACAGATCATGATAGCCTAAAATATTTTTTTGGAACAAAGACTATCTTTGGAAGAGAAACAAAAATGGGTTACTAAGATGTTAGGAAATGAATTTGAAATTGTATACAAGAAAGGGAAGGAAAATATTGTGGCCAATGAATTTTCTAGGAAGGATGAAAAATATGTATCCTTATTGTGTGTCCTTTCAATATTGCATGAAAATTGGGTGGTAGAAGTGAAAGTAGAGTGGCAAAATGATATTGCAATAAGTAGTCTCTTCCAACAATTAAAAAGTGATCCTAGTAGTTAAAATATGTTTTATTTAAAGGGGGATATTATTTGGTATAAAGATTTCTTGCATCTTTGTAAGAATTCCACTCTTAAACACAAGATTCTAAAAAGCTACATGAGTGCCTAGTTGGGGGTCATTCAAGATTTTTGAAGACATATCATCGGGTTAAGAAAGAATATTTTTTGGGAAGGAACAAAAGATGATGTTCAAAAATTTGTGGTTGAATGTTTGGTTTTTCAAAGAAATAAGGGGGAAATAATTAAGACACCAACTCTCTTGCAGGCTTTATCTATTCCTAGCTAGCATTGGGAAGAGGTATCCATGGACTTCATTAGGGCTTCCCAAATCTAAAGGTCATAATGTCATCATGGTAGTAGCTGATTGCCTCACTAAATATGCACATTTGATTACATTATCACATCCTTTTACAACAAGTATAGTGGAAAAATTTTTCTTGAAGAATATCCAAAAGCTACATGGTACACCAAAGGTTATTGCTAGTGATTGTGATCCTATCTTTACAAGTCACTATTGGAAAGATTTATTCTCATATTTGGGTACTTAATTGGCTCATAGTTCTTCATATCATCCTCAATTAGATGGGAAAAATGAGTTTTGTTAATAAGTGTTTGGAAGGATATCTACATCTTTTCACTTCAGAGAAACAATCTCAATGGGTAGATTGGATACCTCTTGCAAAATGGTGGTACAATACTTATTTTCACAACTCATCAAAACTGTCTCCATTTTTGGCATGTTATGGATATCATCCTCCTTCCATCACATCATCATTAAAGGTATCACCAAGAGTTCAGTTAGTAGAGGACCACTTGCTTCATCAACAACAGGTACTTTCAGGATGCAAGGAGAATTTAGCTATGGCACAAAAATTGAATAAAACAATAGGTGGACCACCATTATAGTGAAATCAATTTTGAAGTTAGAAATTGGGTATTCTTGAGATTGTAGCCTTATAAAGAAATCTCAATGAAGCAACAAAAAAAAGACTAATAATTTATCTCTGCAATATTGTGGACCATACCAAATCATGAAAAAGATCGGTAGTGTTGCCTACAAGCTAGAGTTGCCACCAACAACAAAGGTACATCCAATTTTTCATGTTTCTTGGTTAAAGAAGGTAATTGGGCAAAATATTCCTACTCAAATAGTACTACCAGAGCTTGATGAAGAAGGAAGAATAATTTTGGAACCAGAGTGCATTCTTCAAACATGCACGAAGAAGTTGAGGAATAGAACCTTCACCCAACATCTCATCTAATGGAAGAATTTACTAGTTGAAGAGGCCACATAGGAGGATGAGGAGTTCATTCAAAAGAATCCATACTTGGTTAGGATTGTAGAAAATGCTTCTTTGAAGAGAGGGGGCATGCTATGCCCTTAATATTGGTGTATATATGCTTATGAATAGTCAACTTATGGCTATCTTAATCCTTAATTAATTCATGTGATCATTATTATATTATTATTTAGGTAGGTAGGTTAGCCTAGATATTATGTAGAGTTGTGTCTATTCAGCCTAAGCATAATTAGGTATATATAGGAGGTTGTGAGTCTTATTTGAACATCATATTGTGAATTTTCTTCTCATTGGAGATATATGGAGGCTTCTCTCTCCAGGTGGCCTATTAATCTCAATTATTATAAAGTATTTAAATAATATTTTATATTATTTCTTCTATTATGCAAGTTATTTCATTATAGTTAGAGGGAAATAAAAATTTGACCAATTTATGAAGCAACCATCTTTACAGATTTTGATCTCTACTCTGGCTTAACCTCTAGATCCTTCCCAATCGAATGTTTCTTTACAACTTATCTTTCACACTTTCCTTCTCTTCCCTTTTTTTCTTCGCTCACATATCCATTCTTTTCATGTTTTACTTCTTACATTTTTTCTTCTCATCGTGACCTTTTTCATATATCATAAGCTAGGAAAAGTTAGTTTGAATACCCTTTCAAAACATCAATAAACATCCAAATAGTCAACCTCAATTAATAAAATATTTGACAATTTAATTTTGTTGTCACTCAGTCAACACTAGGACTAAACTCAGTTGATACAATGACTCTTTCATTGCCCAACCACTTGGTCAATACTAAAATCCTTTGATGCTTGACCACTTCGTCAATACGGAAAGCATGCATCCTTCCATTAACCAAGTGGTTGGTCAATAATAGAATGTCTTCATTACTCGATTGCTTGGTTAATACTAATATTTACAAGGTTAATACTACAAACTCTACATTTCTTGATTAATAATAAAATTTATGTAAACATCAATGATAATATACAATTGAAGAATTGATTCCAATAGGTACCTAAAAAATGATCCACTCATCAAAAGTATCTTGCCAAAGATATTGACCATGTTAGGAGTCTATTATAACTATATCATGTCTCGATCCTTGTTAGAGGACCAAGCCTTGTTAGAAGCCTCAACCCTATTAAAATTTGTTAATACAGTTTATAGAATGTATGAAAGATGAGTTCACTACCCAAATATGAAATATACAATGATATTCACTATACAAAAGAGTAGATACAAAAACATCTTTACAACTACTAATATCTTCAATATCTGATATAACTTTTGTAGCTCTCTATATCAACTTTACATACTCTACCTTTTACTAATTTATCATGAAAAATTGCATCATAAATAATCACATCATATTCATACTTTCACTTTACTTCACATTTCAAAATCTTTCCTTTATATCATGATATTTCATAATAACTTGCACTACCAGCCTTCATGGCTTTATATGTTTTCCAAAATAAATAATTATATATTACTCACCTAGGGTTAACATCTAGGATGTCATCCCTAAATAGTCAAGTAATTTTTTTGGTAAAAAAACAAATTGTTAACATAAAATACTTGATTCCTTATCTTTATCCTATTTAGTCGACTCATTACTATAATTAGAAAAACTACAATAACTATGTCAATACTTTTTGTAATCCTTGTGTATATTGATGTGGTATCTTAACATACTATATTTGATGTAGTTAAGAGAACACATGCCAATATTGCCTCTATGAATTGGGCCAAGTGAATCTCTAACTATACTACTAGATGAACTATGTGAGACTAAGAAAATTTTCAAAGTCAAAGTGCCATAATTGAATATCCATAATTTTCTAATTTCATACTAAAAATTATTAATATCTCTAACCATTGTTGTCTATTAGTGTCAACCACTTAGTCATTTACAAGGAAGAGTCAGACAATCATCATTCGGATCGAGCTACTCTATATAAGTTGAGCCATGTACATAAGCAAGTATATACCAAGATCTATACAAGTTAAGTAAGTATATGGTCACTGAGTAATTTCTACACACGCCAAGCTCATCAGAAACCAAGAAATTCCAAGTATAAAAGTGTCAATTATATAGTATATACCAAGTATAATATATGTTGAGCATTAGAAGGGTAATACAAGAAAAACACCAACAATGTCAAGAATTAGGAAATAATAAAGTTCAAGAAATGCAAACTTTATATAAAAGTCAAGAATGGAATAGAGTTTGAAGAAAAATGAATATCAGGCCAACTTGGAAGGAATATTTAAGTTTTGAAGAGGTTGTTACAAAACATTTAATTCTTGAAGAATATGTTACAAAATATTTACATGATGTAGATGACACATCCCTATGTTTTGCATTCAATGATCAAGATGAAGAGGAAAAACATGGAACCATCTAGAAAAATCTTTATGAAATTCTTTAAATAGCAATGATCTTAACCTAGATTGTATGCATGTAGAGTTAGAGTAAAGATAGAGAGGTGTATGTGTGTGAACAAGAAGTAATATGCAAGAGAAGGATTGAGAATGGACCAGAAGTTAGTGAAGGGTTTCGTTATCATCTAATAGAGTAAGTGACCTAGTCATGGTAGTGAAGTGAAAGGGAAAGACAATTGATATCATATTAGAGGAGAGAATTAGTTAGCAAGGAGATGACTCAAAATTATCTTGTAGAGAAAATCAAGAGTTAGGTACTGAATCAATTTTAACTAACTTGAATTAGGGAAAATCTCTTAAAATAGTGGTCTTAATAGATATTCGTAACTCTCCTAGGAGAGTCCCTACTTTATTGTAAATGTTAAATCCTCTAACAAGGTGAGACATAACAATCTCTTAAGCCTTTAATAGGGTAGATCATATTTTATGATCAAACATTGTAACCTTAACTGGTTAACTTTATTATTGAAGTAGCGAAGACTGCTAATTTGTGGTGATTGATTAGAGAAGTATTGTACATACTTCATCAATTTTTTGGGCCAACGTATGGTTGACATATGGTGAATGTTGTGGCTAGCATATGGCCAATATATGGGTGATATGTTGAAACCCTAAAGTAGCATAAAATTACTTGTATAGAACATATTAGGGTTATGCATTTTCATAAGGAGTGATGCAAAAATTGGTTCTTGTAGCAATATTGAGCTGTAAGAGATTACAGATTGTAATCAAGTTGTAATCACTAGATCGTAATAATATTGGATTTGTTGTTTGGTGGACATAGCTCAAAGTTTGGGTGAACCACATTAACTCTTGGTGTCTTGTGTTCTTTTTAGTGTGATCTATTATTTTTTGATATTGTTTATATTTGCATGTAATTGTTATTTCTATCCGAGTTTTAACCCTTACAAGTGGTATCAAAGCAAGGTTGTTTTTTTTAGTCATCCTCTACAAGAAAGTCTCACAGTTGAGTGGGAGTGATGGTAGAAGAGGGTAAGCTGAGGTTTCACAAGTTTAATGGGAAAAACTTTCAATTATGGAAGATGCAAATGAAAGACTATCTTTATTAGAAGGATTTATGCAAGTCATTGGAAGGAAAAACCAAGAATTAGGGATCTATGTCAAATGACAACTAGGATCTTTTAGAAAGAAAGGCACTTGGAAGCATTTAATTATGCCTAGCACCATCAGTGGCATTTAATATTACAAAATCAAAGACAATTGAAGAGTTGATGGAAACCCTAGAAATTGTATGAAAACCCTTTCACTTCAAATAAGGTATTTCTCATGAAGCATTTATTTAATATGAAAATGGTAGAAGGTGGATCTATTGTAGATCATTTAAACGAGTTTAATACTATTACTAGTTAGTTATCTTATGTGGGTATCAATTTTGATGAAGAAACTAGGGCTCTCTTGATTTTATGTTCTTTTCTTTAAAGTTGGAATGGCTTGGTAATGGCTATGAGTGATTCTATTTCTGGATCTAACACCCTAAAATATGATGATGTGATCAGTGTTATTTTGAGTGAGGAAACTCATAGGAAATCCTCAGGTGGGTCTACATCAGGGAGTGCTTTGAACACAGGAAGTAAAGGTAGAATGACTGAGAGAGGAAAGTCAAAGGGGAGGAGGTCTCAATCGAGAGGACTGAACGAGTGCTAGTACTATACAAAACTAGGGCATAAAAATAAAGATTGTTGGACTTATTCATTTCTCAAGACCTTTAGTTGTGAAGCTTTTGCTCATATAGATTTTGAAAATAGAACCAAGCTGGAAGCTAAGTCAAAGAAATGTGTATTTTTTGGATATGGCATTAATGAATTTGGTTATAGGCTTTGGGATTTTGAAAATTGTAAAATTGTAAGAAGTAGGGATGTCATTTTCAATGAGAAAGTGGTGTACAAAGATTTGTTGCAGCAACATAAGAAGAAAGAAGATGATTATGTACTGCTGGATGACACTCCAAAAGATGATGTTCTGACAATTCCTCATGATGTGCAACAACCACAACAACAACTACCACACAACCCTAAGAATGTTAGATGGTCAACGAGGCTAAGTAGACCTCTAAAAAAAATTTCTCCTTCCTTGTATTCGATTTTACTTACTGATGCTGGTGAACCTAAATGTTATGATGAAGCTATGCAGGTGGATACTAAGATTCAGTGGGAGTCTACCATGAAAGATGAAATGGACTCTTTGATAAAAAATAAGAAATGGGATTTATTTAAGTTGTCTGCAAGTAAAAGGGCTTTATAGAACAAATGGGTTTATTGGTTAAAAGAAGAGGATGGAGGTAAGGAAAGATTTAAAGCCAGGTTAGTTGTAAAAGTATTTGCACAGAAAAAGGGCATTGTGGCTATTGAAGATTTGCATTTAGAATAGCTTGATGTTAAAATAGTCTTCCATCATGGTGATTTGGATGAATAGATATATATGGCTTAGCCACAAGGATTTGAGGTCAAAGGGATTGAAGAAAAGTTTATATGGCTTGAAGTAAGCACCTCGGCAATGGTATCTAAAATTTGATAGTTTTATACATGAGCATGGATATAGTAGATGTCATTCCAATCATTATGTTTATATTAAGAGGTTGGATGATGAGAACTACATTATTTTACGTTTATATGTTGATGCTATGCTTGTAGTTGGGTCTAACATGGATCACATTAAGGGGCTGAAATGCCAGTTAGCACATGCATTTTCTATGAAGGATTTAGGGGCAGCAAAACAAATCCTTCATATGAAGATTTGTAGAGATAGGAAGAATAGGAAATTGAAGCTATCTCAGGCTAATAATATTGAGAAGGTGTTGCAATTTCTCTCTATGGAGAATGCTAAAGCTGTTAGCACACCTTTACTTGGTCATTTAAAGTTGATTAAGGAGATGTGTCCAAAGACACAAGAAGAAGAGGATAAGATGTCCAAGGTACCCTATGCTTCATCTATAGGAAGCTTGATCTATGTTATGGTATGTACAAGGCTAGATATTGCACAAGCAGTGGGAGTTGTTAATAGGTATATGAGTTAGCCAGAAATTGAGTATTGGAGTGCAGTCAAATGGATTCTCAGATATTTGAGAGGAACATTGAGTAAGTGTTTACACTTTGTGGCTCTACTATTGACTTACATGGCTATGTTGACTCAGATTTGGTAGGGGATATTGATACCCAATGGAGTACTATAGGTTATGTCTTTATTGTTGGTACTATAGAGGCAGAGTATGTTGCTACTATAGAGGTAGAGTTTTTTGCTACTACAAAGGCAGCCAAAGAGATGATATGGCTTTAGTTCTTCTTAGAAGAATTGGGACACCCTTAGAGGGATAATTATTTATTTATAGATAGCTAGAGTGCCATTCATCTTGCAAAGAATTCAACTCTACATTCAAAGACAAAACACATTCAGTTGTAGTACCATTTCATTTGGTTAGTTTTGGATGATGGAAAGTTAAAGATGGATAAGATACATACAGATGACAATCTAGTGGATATGTTTACAAAGGTAGTGACAAGGAAGAAGCTGAATTTTTCTTTAGCTTTAGTTGGTCTTCTAGACTAAACAGGAATAATAAAACAACAAAGTTCTGGGTGGTTTGATCTAGTGGGAGATTATTGTCTAGTGTGGAGTCTAATTAGTGCCTAAGTGGGAGATTGTTAGTTTGTGGTGACTGATCAAGAAAGTACTATACATACTTCATCAATTCTTTGGACCATGGCCAATGTTGTGGCTAACATATGCCCAACATGTTTTAACCCTAAAGTAGCATAAAATTACTTGTATAAAAGGGCTTAGGGTTATGCATTTTCATAAGAAGTGATGCAAAAAATTGGTTCTTGCAGCTGTACTGAGCTATAAGGGATTACAGATTGTAATTAGGTTGTAATCACTAGATTGTAATATTATTAGACTTGTTGTTTGGTGGATGTAGCCTAGGGTTTGGGTGAACCATGCTAAATATTGGTGTGTTGTGTTCTTTTTTATGTGATCTATTATTTTCTAATATTATTTATATTTGCATGTAATTGTTATTTTTGTCTAAGGTTTAATCCTAACAAAGATATGTGGGTGTCACCCCCACCCCAATTTCACCTTCATCATGGAGAGTTTCTAGGTAACAAATATTGTGTTATGTGTTTTCATTTTCATGCATGTGATTCATAAGATTTATATGTTACAACAAGTTTACCTTACAAGTTTTACATTCACACGTTATTGATAGATATGAATGAATTGGTGAAAAGATAAAAGTGTTTAAGATTTTGATTCATCCTCTTAGTATATTGTTTATCCTATTTGCACCTCCATAAGTCAACAATTGGTATCAAAGAACTAGCTCTTTGAGAGAAGCTTAATAACTTGGAGATGGAGGCATTCAAGTTGGATAAGGTTATTGATAATTAGGTGATTTATATACAAATCATATTGTAGAAACTTGACAAGTTAAGACAAGATCTGAAGGATTCCCTAAAAAGGAGGAAGGAAATTGCCATCTAGATTAAAAAAAATCATATAAAGAAGTTGAGACTGAAGGAATATTTGAATTAATCAATCCAAATGACAAAGAATCTACAAATCTTCTTGACAAGAACAAACTCTTAATGAATAAATAAGAGGGCTAAAAAGAGAACATGAAATCCAATCAGTAAGACAATGTGAAGTAACTGAACAAAGAAAGAGAGTTGAAGAAGACCAAACTATGGCTGAAGAAGATAAAAGGATAATGGATACCAAACTTGAAGAAAGGGTGTTAGATGTCCAAAATCATGCTAATACTTAACTAAATGATGAATCAACTAATACTTGCAAATTAGGAATTGAATCACAAGGATGTGGAAATTGCAAATCTCAAATCACTAAATGACATATTGAAGCATGAACGAAAAAATGGGAAGGAATCTATGGAGAGATTCAACAAACCTAAAGAGGAAATGAAGTACTTTGAAGAACTTATGAAGTTATCAAGCTATTCTAATGGGTCAGGATATTCATGCACTAAGAAAGGATAATCATCTAGGAGTAGAGAATTGAGAAATACAAAGCCAAAGGATACATTGACATGCTATAACTATGGAAAACTTGGTCATAATACAAATATCTATCAAAGAAAACATGGTATCCAATATTCTATACCTAAGTTTAATGGTTACTATTTTTACTACAACAAACAAGGACATCAAATACATAAGTGTAGGTGAAGACTTAGCAATACATCTAATACACCTAGATTTGAAGGATATTGCTATAACTATCAAAAGTATGGGCATAGAGAATTTGAATGAAGATCACAAATAAAACCCTACTGGGAAAATTAGATAAAGAATTATGCACCTAACAATGCATATTCCAAATATCACAAGTTTGGACATCAAAATAAGAATTTTAGGACTTGAGTACATTCAAGAAATCAGACAAAGGAGAAAGGAAAAGGAAAAGTGGACATTGAGAAAATCAAGAATGAAATGAACCAAAAATGGAAAAGGAAAATAAAAGGTAGAAATATTTGAGTTAATGAAGCTGAGGTCACCCAATCCAATGAAGAAGGTGATCATGTCATCTCAAACTAAGCAATAGAAGTATGCATGGAATTGTATACTTATTTCTTGCATGAAAATGTGCCAAAAGTTCATATTTTCATACATAATATACATAAGAAAAAAAATTGTGAAATATTTTTGAGTGTGAGTAAAATAATCTATGTTGACTAAGAACTATGACATAGACTAAGCACTTCAGAGATATGGAAGATACTGAGCTATAATATACAAATCCAGTTGAAAGGATTCAATATAGACCAAGACAATTGGCTTCCACTCGCCTAAGTACACAACATTAATCGAGACCCTAAATTGATCAAAATATGGTATAAAAAAAAATTCAAAGACATTATTACATACCTTGCATTTTTATTTTCTAGATCACAAACCAATTTGGAAATTTTAGTGATTAGCAAAGATTTAAAGAGAAATTTGATCAAGAAGATTAAACGAGTGAAGATATGAACTGTGGCAAGTATCAAGAGAAGGATGAATGTAAAACCCTAGCCATAAATATGTAAGGTTCATCAACTACTAGAATGAGCCATGTGGTTAGTAGAATCCAATTGGTGAAGGGTGATGCTTTTCCTCCACCTAAGTTTCATGGTATTCCAGAGATTGCTATGAAAGGAGACTTAGTGGGTGTGTTATCTTTGATACCACCTAAAGTCATTATGATCCATGATGCCAGAAGAAATTATATGTAAAAAATTGGAGAAGTAGGAGATTATGAAATTAGAGAAGCTGTGCAATAAAGGAATCTTGAATGATGAATCTCAAGTTGTTGAGAAGAAAGGGTAGACTTGTGACCTAGAATTCCTGAGAAATTTTAAAATTGAGTGGATTAAATTTAGAAGAATTCATGACATAAATTATTGGCTACAAAATGGACTAGTGGAGATCAAAAAGAAAATGATTCACAGGCTTATAGGTTATCCAACCCTAGAATTGAAGAAAACCATGCTATGTTTGAGTCATGAAGAAATTGAGGCGAATATAGGAGCCAAGTGAAATAGACGTGGTCTATCCATTATACACATTTTTTATCTACTAATTAATTTTTTTGTGAGATTTATTGCTCACAAATTCTATTAATTGAGAAAATTGTGGAAGATTGTTATGAAAGATCATGAGTATGATCTTGCCAAGCTACAAAGGTTACAACTTGCAGAAAATCTGTCACTAATAAGTGAAAAATTTAATGCATAAGTTTGGATCCCTCATTGTTTGTATTTACTTTTACATCCAAAATCATTTTCCTGGTATTGGTGATGTTGTATGAGGGAAAGAAAAACCCATAACAAAATAGAATAATGAGTTTATCACTCAATTGGGAGACAATTTTGAGAGTGTAATGAATACTTATTTTGATGAATTTAAGAAAAGGATGAAAAGGAGAATGAGGATTCATGAAGAATTGGTCACAAAATATTATAGTGACATGTTTTCTTTTTTATATGGACACCACTTTTGTATAGGCAATGAAGTTGAAAAGGGCTTGGTTAAAAAGTTTTAAATATGAGATAAATAGTGACGTAGTGAGTGCAAACATTGATGCACTACTGAAGAGAGATATATATGTTAGTGCTAAATTTTTTGGTAGAAATGAGGAAGCCAAAGCAACAATAACTATGGCCATCAAGATAGCTTCTTGAGTAAGGGCAAGGAACCATTGTAAATTACACAAGGTCATGGTGAAGATGAAGAAGAAGATAGTAGTGATGAGGAAGATGAAGAAAAAGAATATGACAAGTGAAAATCCCTAGTTTTTGTCATGCCACTAAGAAAGAAGTATCAAGGAACAAAGAAGAAGATGATAGTGATACCTCCAGCACCAAACAAGCCAAGGACTAGGGTAGCTGTTAATATCAAGTAGTCTACAAAGAAGAAAGTAATAGAGTATATTGAGCCTAGTGACCCCAAAATGAGAAGAAGGATATTGGTTAGAGGACCACCTATTAGATAAATAAGGACTATTGAAGAGGCATGCAAAAAATTGAGAAGATCTATAGGATTATCTACTTTTAGATTTCTAAATTATGATACACTAGATACTAATGATAGAAATAAAGTTGAGGAGGCTATGGTAGAAATGATTGAAAATAAAAAACTAGATCCTAGTGAAATAGATAAGAAGATACCCAAGGATCTATATGATAGATTTGAGAGAAGATAGCAACATGCTAAAATAGTAGAAAAATAGATAAGAATTGACACATTTGTCAAAGTCATGCTTGATCTACCCCAAGAACAACAAGACCCATTTTTGGAGCAATATAGGAGTAGATTCTTTCCAAAATATAGAACATTGTTTATATTATTGAATAAAGAGGAAGTTGTGGTACAACAAAGTGAGTTATCATGGAAGAGAATTTTTGGGTCATCTATAAAGAAAGAAGAGAAAGATAATATAAAAATGAAAGATGATTATAATAGTGGAGAAATTTTGGGTGTGTCAATTCCACAAGGAAGCATGTCCCCTATAAATGCCAACACCACTGAAACTACAGAGGTTGAGCAATCAAGGCTCACAGATATAAAGGTAGATGTTGAAGATTAAAAAATAAGTGCAAATAATAAGATTGTTTCAACACATCATATTAAGGAAAAAAGAGAATGAAATAAATTCTAACCAAGTGTCACTACTATTGTCTCAAGCATAGATGCACAAGCAAGATTGAGTGGTGACACCCCTTCACCAACTCCTAAGATAGTGTTGAGCAAGAACATTCCTTTACATAGCAAAAAGAGGAGAGTAATAAAAGACGTTTAACCAAATATTGATGTTAGTCTAGAGAAAATCATTGAGATGCCACAATTGGACTTGGAAAGTCTCACCTTGGAGCAAACAATTTTTCTAGAAGAAGTTTTGGAAAAGAAGAAAAGGCGAAAGGAGATCATGAGAAAGCACAAGTAGAAATAGGTACTACGTGATGTAAATCATAGTTTTGTTTATGCATTTGACATTAAATATTTTGAAAAAGATGCACCAATCATAAACCAACATGTAAATATAGTTGATCATGTGAATGCTGGAAGTATGGAATCAAATGAGAAGCTAATGGATTGGTGAGCTAGAATATTTGAAACCAAGTTTGTGGAAAAAGTATCCATCGCCATTGTCGAGCATAAAGTGTAACTACAAGAGAGAGTATATGTTATGATTAAGTTAACTCAAAAGGTAAAGAGCAAGAGTATTGAATTGTAAATGGGATGTCAAATAAAGGTAAAGAGAAGGCGTATTAAATTGTGAATGATATGTCAAATAAAGGGTAAGGTAGAAATAGAATTTGAATAAAGGTGAAAAGGAATTTTTTATTCATTTTGACATTTTTTATTCATTATTCATTAGTTATAAGACTTAGAGGGAGAGCTAATTAATTATATAGCATTGTAATGATGTAAATATGACAAAGTGTTTTTTCCACTAATGTCAAAGGGGGAGATTGTTGGTATCTCTAACCATTGTTGTCTATTAGTGTCAACCACTTAGTCATTTATAAGGTAGAGTTAGATGGTCATCATTGTGATTGAGCTACTCTATATAGGTCAAGTCATGTACATAAGAAAGTATGTACTGAGCTCTATAGGAGTTAAGTAAGTTTATGGTCACCCAATAATTTCTATATGAGTAGAGCTCATTAGTGGCTGAGAAAATTCCAAGTATACAAGTGTTGAATTATATAGTGTGTGTCGAGAAAAATACATGTTAGGCATTAGAAGGGTGATTCAAACTAAGAAACAACAATGCCAAGCATCATGAAATAGTAAAGACCAAGTAATGTAGAGTTTACATAAAAGTATGGAATGGAATAGAGTTTTAGGAAAAATGAATATCGGGCTGAGTTGGAAGGAATGTTTAAGTTTTGAAGATGTTGTTACAAAACATTTATTACTTGAGGAGATTGTTATAGGACATTTACATGATGTGGATCATGGATCCCTAAGTTGTGTGTTCAATGATCAAGATGAAGAGGCAAAACATGGAACCATCTAAAAAATTCTTTAAAAAATTCTTTAAATAGTGATGATCTTAACCTAGATCACATGCATGTGGAGTAAGAGAAAATATAGAGAGGTGTATGCATGCAAATGAGAAGTAATATACAAGAGAAGGATTATGAATATATCAAAAGTTAGTGAAGGGTTCTATTATCATCTAACAAAGAAAGTGATCTAGTTATGCCAGTGAAGTGAAAGGGAAAGAGAAGTGATATAAAATTAGAGGAGAGGTTCAGTTAGCATGGAGAAGAATCAAAGTTAGCGTGCAAAGAAAACCAAGAGTTGGGTATTGAATCAGTTTTAACTGACTTGAATCAGGATAAATCTCTTAATAGAGTGGTGTTAACAGATCTTTCTAAATCTCCTAACATATTCCTTTTTGTAAGTGTTAAATCCTCTAATAAGGTGAGACCTAGAAATCTCTTAAGCCTTTATTAGGGAATACTTCTCATAGAGTAGATCATATTTTTGATCACCCATTTTAACCTTAACTGGTTAACTTTATTACTACAGTAGTGAAGATTTGTGGGTATCATCACCACCCTAGTTATACCTTCACCTTGGAGAGTTTCTAGAAAAAAAATATTGTGTTATATGTTTTCATTATCATACATGTGATTGATCATCTTTATATGTTACAACAAGTTTACATTACAAGTTTTATATGCACACATTATGGATAGATTTGAATGAATTGGTGAGAAGATAAAATTGTTAAAGATTCTGATTCATCCTCCATTTTAGTATCTTATTTATCTTGTTTACACCTCCATAAATCAACAATATGTAGCCATAAATTAAAAAATCATACTATATAACCTAGCCAAATTTCCAACAATCTCTCCCTTTGGCATTGATGGAAACAAATTGCAACAATTTGCTAAGTCTAGAAGAAACATCAAAATTATAAATTTTCAGAACTTGAAACATCTGTTACATGGCCAAATATTTTTTACAAAAATGTGGATCACTTTCTTATTTATACCATCTTAAATAGTGATACTTCCTCTTTGACTATGCTCCTACTTATAACTCCTTTATACAAATTTTGTTACTATACTTCTTTTTATATATGTACAAATTTCCTTACTATACTTCCCCTTGACATAAATTAAAAAGGGGGTGTCAAAACTTATATACAAATCAAAAATTTTAATTTCTACCTTTAAGACTACCATGTGGATATACGTGTAATGAAATCCACAAATTTCTTCTTTAATATATAGAACTCCTTATCAAACTTGTCCTTGACTACATCTAATATGCTTATCAATGCACATAATCTATATGATGAAATCTCTACTACATTGCAATATGTGTATGCAAATTTCTCATGTGATGCCTTGGCTGAAAGGCATTCATCCAACTATCTTTGTGCACGGTCTATCTATAAGGCAAGGTGCTCTATCAATAGGAAAATAATTTTGAGTATCCCTATTTAGCTCTAATAGCTCAATATTATCATGAATTTTTTCTATTATGCTTTCCAAGTCCATGATCTATACACTAGGACTTTGTAGCTCACTAACAAGAGTCTTCAACTCTTCGATTTTGTTCTTTAGTTCATCTGAGATGTCTTTGAAAAAAGTATGTGACAAGGCACATTTTCCATATACTTATTTTCCCTTTGTCAAACGCCTCCTCAATCCCTTGATGCATGTGTCAAGAATCTTCAAGTCTTCTCTAATGTTCTCACAAACATTCATAAACATTTCAACATCATGAAGTATTTGTGCTTTTGTAGCTGAAATTTTTGGTAATTGAGTAAACTCATTATCAAAAGACTTGATCACTTCTTTTTCTCTTACCTATGGATCTGATTCAATGACTCTACTTGATATAATAATCTAGAATTTATCTGTTACTTCCTATAATAAACCTTGTAGATTTTTCACTCTTTTGTTCTTTTCAATGATTTTTCTTCAAGATAATACCTAGCCAACTTAATTATCACCATCTCCAAATAATATTTCCAAATATGATTCAATTGATGACCTCAAAGGACTAGGTTCACTTGCCTTGATTTCTTTTTGTGGGGTATGCATTTGATTTTGCTGATCTAGTGCACTCTATTTGATGACCTCTTCAATAGAATGAACATTTGACTTCTTTTCTTCCTCCTTATTTTCCTCTTCTTCCTTCTTTCTTTCTTTTTCCTCATTTTCTCCTTGCTCAAAACTTGTATAACCTCCCAAATTGTCAACATTTTGACCAAAATCCTTAAAAGATTCTTCAGATGTGTCCATGGTGATGCTTGTGCTATCCACATTCATTGTGTCTACACCAATGGTGACTTATGGAGATACTAATATTGATTCCTCTTTCATTTCAATGTCTACCTCTGTTATAGTAGGTACTTATGATAATACTATTGTTATTGTTGATATTTTTATTGTAGGAGTTTCACTAGGGGTTATTTCCCCTAACATTGTGCTATCCTTTGTGACTATTGTTGAAATTTGGGAGCTAGATGGCTTAAGTTCTACCATCATCTTTACTATGGATGCCTTTGTTTTCTCAATTACTTTCTCATGTTTTCCTCCTCTAATTAAAATAGCTCTAGTCTTAGTCCTCAAGCAAGGTTCAATAATTGTTATTACGCTTTATAGGTGGTCTTCACTTTCTATCTTGCACATGCTTTGTCTGATTTTCTTGTCTTCTTCTTGTACTATTTTTGTTGTATTTATCATTCTTGTGTACAAGTCCTTAAGAATAAGTCCTTACATATCAGTTAATTTTTTTCTATTCAGGATCTTGTGTTTGATTACTAAATTTTCCAATTCAAACTTCTTAAATTTTTTTTATAGATAATCGAATTTGTTTAATTGCTCAAAATTTCCATCATTAATGATTGCACAATTTAACTTTTCAACTTTAGGCTTCCACTATTTTCTTCCTTTTTCCATTGCCTCTGCTTTACTCTTTTCTTGCTCCTCTTGTATTGTGAACTTAGGAGTCTCAATTTTTCCTCTTAGTCATCATGAATTTATGTTTCTTACCAGGCCTAGTGGTCATTTTTTTCACCTATGCTAACCTTAGAGATTTCCTCTTTACTTCTACTATTTTTACTTCTCCTTATATACTATTCGTTTGAATTTCTAGGAGTAGAATGACTTATGGCTGCACAAGTGTTGCATATGGAATGGGTGATGCTTTAAGCACTAGTTTAGCTAATATAACTCCTATAGATGGTGTTGATTTTGATGGAACTATTGCCAATGGAGGCACAAAAATCATACTTTCTTGCCAAGTCTTCATCCATGACACTATCTATATTATTATAGTGGATTCCTTAGGTGTCATCTACAATTTCTCCATGATATTCTTCATTGTAGTATCTACTTTCTTCTTTCCTTACTTCTAAAGCTTTTCTAGATAAGGCATCTGCATATTCTCTTCAAAAGTGTCAAATCTGTCAAGTTCTTCATCTTTGTCTGATTTCAGTTGTCTTTCACATACCCTTCAATCTCTTCTTTTGTGACATCATAAGCAATATGGTCAACATATAAAATAATTGGTTCTACTACTTAAATGTAGGTAAAATTAGTATCAACCATAAAACATATATCTTCCTTATACTTTCTTACTATAGATGGTGGAAATCTAAGTCTATGTTTCATCTCACTCTAGAATTTTTTAATAATTAGGTCTAGACTAATCTCAATCTTTTCAATGGGATGTCTCTTATATAAATTAGTAATTTTCTCCATTATACACTTGTCATCATTATTGATCTCAACAATTGGTATGAATGGGAATCTTCTTAGCAAGTGGAAAAACATATAACTAATTAGGGATTGAAACTTGAATTGACTATTTTTCACTTTCTTAATCCTCTCCAAGTTATCTACCAACTATGCTCTTAATATTTCACACAAATTTACTTTTAGCATGTTAACATGCATCATGTAGGTTGCATGGACAAATATTGTTTCCATGTCATCCTCCATGGAACTTGAACATATATTGATTTCCATAATTTTTCTAACAAACTTTACATCATCTTGTTTTATCTTACTGATTACCTTTCCTCTTCCATAATAAATTGGTTGTATATTTTTAAGTACAACCTTCTTCATATTCTTTTCTTTTAAAGGGATAGAACCTTCATTGCTCATGCTAATAACCTTATTTAACAAAGTCAGTCTAACCTATGTGTTCAAAGCCCACCTTAAATGACATGTCTTGATTAAAAACCTTATCAAACTCTTGTGAAATGTTTCCCTCTCCTACATTCTCAAATTTACTCCTTATGTAACTACCAATGTCTTCCATGTATAATAGACTATCAATTTTTTTTAAAAACATGGTCAAATTATCATATTCCAAGGGTTGTATGGGGTTTAATTTTAACTTAGGCCTAGGTACATCCTCCACATTGCTAGTCGTAGACTTATCCATCTTAACTAAACTGAATACTTGATCACAATTCCACAAATTAATATTCACAATATCATAAAATACCTCAAATATTTCCAAAATTAGGTTTTCTCATGCACGCACTTTAAATTTTCCTTGACAACCTTAAATTTTCTCTTAATTCTCATAGCTTCACACATGATCAAATGATACTCAAAAATCCAATTTTGATCCTTAAATCACTTCCATTTACCTATTGCATCAATTGCACAAGTACACAATCCCAAAAAGTTATTCCTTAAATTCCACTAATTTTGTTTCCTTTCAAAGGCTCACATATGAGCTCCAAAAATCATTTGCACTTAACCATAGCTTCTACGGATCCATGTATATCTCCTATTAGCTATACAACTCCCAATTTTATCTCTAAGGGTTTCTACATTATTCTTATGCTATTTATGTTATAATAATAAATGAAATAAATTGCTCAATCAGATTGAGATTGGTTGGTAATCATAACTGACTTCAATATACTTTTAGGTGCTTCAGTTGACTAAATTTCTAATGCAACATGTGAACTTTTTGGATCCTTAACTTTAACAATTGATTCATCAAGGTTTCCTACAAGATCTTTAACATTTTCTCTTTGATTGTTGTTGTCATTCTCATTTCTTCTATTGTTGTTCATATTCCTTCTAAGATTAGGGTTTGTCATGTTGTTAGGAATTATCATATTGTTCATCCTAAAAAATCTTGTTGTATGACCCATGTTGTTACAAATATGACAAACTATAACATTATTTATATATCTAGGTCTTGATTGATTGATTTTTTCTCTACAGTCTCTAGCAATATGCCCAAATTTGTTGCACTTATAACACGTGTTGTCATTCCTTATAATATTGGTTCCTCCAATATGTCTACTACATGTAGGGTTAGTACCCCTATATATTCTACCATTATCATGATAAAATTTAATTTTCTTACATTCAATAGTTATATGACCAAAACCTTGACAATTATAATAATAATTTGAAAACTAGGTTTAAAAGGCTTACTCGTAGAGTCCTTCTTCATGTGACCAAATTCTTTGCATGCATCACATATTTCACAAAATTGGTTTCTTAATTCTTTAGGCAATTCATCTTTTTAAGGTTTCTTAAGTACATCTCTAGATTGATTTGACTCAACCTTGTACAGATCTTCTTTCTCTTCCTCAGTTGTTGGATTACAATATATGACTCCTTTTTTACCTCATGTTTCCTAGATGATTCTCCTTTAAAGTATCCAAGACTAGTCTTATCATAAGAAGATATTTGCATATAAATATGCTCATAAGGCTTTTCACTATTGGAATACAACTTCTCAAGATGTTTCTTAGACCATGTTAGCTCTCCTTTCACAATTGCATTATATTTTTCAAGTTTTACATGTGGTAACTTTGAAGACTTGAGTATAGATGTCATCTTTGAAAATTTAGATATCATATTGCAAATTTGATTCAATCTTCTTGTCATCATCCTTCAAGCTCAATTTTAGATTTGTAATCCCTAGCTCATGCTTCAGGATCTCATTCTCTTTCTTAACCCTAAAACTTCATTGCAACCCTTGGTTTTATCTTTAAAATCTTTCTTATATCTGATATATTTTATCTTGTCCTTCATTTTCTCAATGTATTTCTTAGCATCTTCATACCTTTCTTTCAAATGACCTCTCTCTTATGTAAGTACATAAAATTGTTCAAAACATTTTTCTAGTTTCTTTTGTAATTGATCAATATTCATAGATATCTTACATAAGTTGTTAGGCCTTTTCTAAGAAATTGCACTCTAATACCAATTTTAGAAATAGGAAATGATGACAAGAAGATTGAATCAAAAGTATCTTGCAAAAGATATTGACCCTGTTAGGAGTCTATTACATCTATATAGTGTCTTCATCCTTATTAGATGACTAACCCTTGTTAGAAGCCTCAATCATATTAGGAGTTAGTAATACAATTTATAGAATGTATGCAAGCTAGGCTCATTGTCCATACATGCAATATACATTGATATTCAATATATGAAAGACTATATGCAAAACCTCTTTACAACTATTGATATCTTCAATATATGATATAACCTTTGTACCTTGTTGTATCAATTTCACATACTCTACTTTTTTCTCCTTTATCATCATAATTCACAAAATAGTTACATCATATTCATACTTTCACTTCACTTCACATTTCTAAAGTTTTCCTTTATACCTTGATATTTTAGTATAACCTGCACCATTAGCCTTCATACATTTATATGTTTTCCAAAATACAAAACTACATCTTTCCCACTTAGGGTTAATATATAGAATGCCATCCCTAATTAGTCAAATAATTATTTTGGTAAAAAAAAATTTATTAACATAAAATAATTGATTCCTTATCTTTATCCCATTTAGTTGACTCATTACCATAGTTAGAAAAATTACAATAACTCTATCTATACTATCTATACTACTTTGCACATATAGATTAGGTATCCTGACATACTATACTTATTGTAGCTAAGAGGACACATGCCAATATTGCCTTAGTGAACAGTGCCAATAAAATCTCTGATTCTATGACCAGATGAACTCTATGATACTTAGATAATTTTCTAAGTATGATTAAAGGTTACAAAACACACTATTAGGTTTGACCCTGTTAAGGGATTTAATTACCCTATTAAGAGTGGCCTTGTTAGAGGTCTTTAGATCATTCCATTAGAATGTAACCTTGATTAAATGACTTATAATATGATTGTTAGGTTAACCTTGATTAAAGGATTTTATTTCCACAATGTTTAGAAAGTAACAATTAAGTTTGATCTAATAAAATACAACCCACTTTAGAAATTTAGATCTCCATTCAGCTCATTCCTAGGTCATTGACAAGACTTCATCACATACACCATATGTTATGTACTTGGCAACCCTTCAAGTAGTCACTCTCCACACACCTCTCACTTTCTTCTAATACACTAATATTCACAAATTCATCAATCAACAACCATAAAACATTTCTTGTGCCTCCTTAGATAGGTAGCTTTGATATTTTTGCACTTAAACATCACTATACTTAGGATTTGATAACATTCATTGAATCTCTCTATCATTTTGTCCTTCTTCTTCTTTCTTGAAACTTTTGGAAAATTCTCATCAAATCTTCATCTTAGATCACTTAACAAACTCAATTTGTGCATTAAATATGCTAACTCATCAAACATAATCATTTACGCATCTTGACCAATTCATAAATTCAATTATGTCAACCAAAAATCTTGATTCTTTAACAAACTAATAAAATGTTGACACTCTATCATCACTATGTTCTTTAGCTTGGTCATCACTAGGTAGCTCGACCTTTGTGTTGGAATATTGGAGAGATTGTTGGAAGATTGGTTGGAAGCATGATTATTGATGATATATTACATTCATGACTAAATTTTTCATTGATGTCAACATAACATGTTTGATGTCTTCCATGGTATTTGACAAAAGAATGACAAAAAGATTAAGTTGGTACAAATGGAAAGTTGAGCATGATAACCACCAAAGGTTATGGGAGATACTTCTAAGTATCTATAATATGTAGTTAACATTAGGAGTAGAAAGGATAAGTCTAGAATAAGTTATATAAGTTTTGGCGATGTCTATTTTGAGATAGAGTTTACAGAGGTATGTTTTGGTAAAAATTTTATATTTCTTACCAAATCTAATATCTTAAGGATCAAGGTTGAGGACATGAAGAAGACATGTTGAGGATGATGTGGCTAAGATCACTTGTCATAATATTGTGTATACAAAAAGTTATTCTAGTTGCAAGCAGAAGATTAAGGTTATCGCTAAGTATAATGTGTTCTTAATGTGGTCCTATAATAATTAATTGAGAAGGACTAATAGCCAAATCAGGGAATTATTTTATGGACTTGGTATAAAGGAAGGGAATTTACCTTTATCATGTAATGTGGTGATATGATTGATTGAATGATGATAAGCAGCAGAGAGTGCATAATGCAAAGTTGAGTAGAGCAGTGCAAAAGTGGAGGCAATTTCATTACTGAAGTTTTGCTAAGTGATCCAAGGTTTGTGACCTAGTCTACAAGGTTTGAAAATGAATCATCTAGTTGATAGGACAAAGGAAAGAAGAAGATAACAATAAATTACTTTTTTGAGTAGTGAGATCTTCTTGTAGTTGAAATTGCATGTTTGGGCAGTGGGCTCTTCTTGCATACATTATACTACAACTCCTAATAGGGTTGACACAACTCCTAATAGGGTTGGAATCTCCTAACAAGGATTCAAAGTCTCCTAATAGGCACTCATTGTACTAAATGTTGTAATAGACTCCTAATAGAGTCCATCCTCTAACAAGAAATATTTATACGAGTACATCATCTTCTGGGCATCATTCCCATTGGAGTTTTCCCTCTAGTCAAGGGTTTTGCTAGTCAACATATCTAGTGTAATTGTCTATGTGCATCTTTCTATAGTTGTTGTTTATATTGGTTGAATGGTTAAGTTTTTTTAAAAGAGATAAATGTTTTAATTGTTGGATAATTGAAGAAAAAGTTTAAAAAATTTAGGAGATCCATGGTGAACATATTCAAAGAAGGTATTCCTACATCTGACTAAAGAAATTTTGACACCCAAGTTATGGAAATTTTTGGTGAATTATCATATTTGTGTATACAGTAGAGTATTGAGTTTACAATTTTAAAATCCTTCTATTGTATACAAGGGAATAGTAGCACAAGTGAAGATAGATCCATAATAGAAGATGGCATAAAGATAAAGGAAGGTATTGATCTACTTACAAAGAGAGAACCTGAAGGTATGGAAAATTTTGTTTATTATACATGTAAAGAGTTGGTCATTTTTCAACTAAATGTCGTAAGAGATTGAGAAAAGATAGGAAGAATCTACTTTTTGATAAAGCTATGGAATTTAGAGAAAGTATGGAAAGATCCTTGAAAGACTGTGTTATTGAGTCTAGATTGGTTAATGGAAAGCATGTATCAGAAGAAATAACCTTATTGACTATTATGGAAAGTTCATATGTGAGAATTGATGAGAAATTTTGAATACAAGAGAGAATAATTTAATACAATTTAGATGATGATGTTGTTAATAAGCCAAGGAATGATGAGGCATTTCTTGAGACTAACAATGATTTGTAGGATGAAGGAGAGCAAAGGCAAGAAAAAAGATCAAAATATTTAGTAGATCCAAGAGTTGAGATAGAAACTCCTACTTTAGGAAGGAACATGATAAAGAATCACCCTTACAAATATATCACCAAAAGCAAAGACAACGGTGTGATGAAAAGAAGTAGAGTGAATGAAGAGCTGTGCTTGATATCTCAAGTTGAGCCTAAGAATGTAGATGAAGAATGTAAAGATGATTATTGGAAGAAAGCTATGAAAGAGGAATTGGATCATATAGAAAAGAATGAGACATGGGAATTGGTCCCTAGACCAAAAAACAAGAATGTGATAGGAACTAAATAGGTATTCAAGAACAAGATGAACGGGAAATGAGAAGTTCTAAGAAATAAAGCAAGATTGGTATGTAAAGGTTACTCACAACAAGAAGTACTAGATTATGAGGATACTTATGATCCAATGGCTAGAATAGAAGTAGTAAGATTATTCTTAGCCTATGCAACACAAAAGAAATTCAAAGTATATAAAATAGATGTCAAGTCACCATTTCTCAATGGACAACTTGAAGAAGAGGTATACATTGAGCAACCTGAAGGATATCCTTCCACACATGACAAGGACATAGTATGTAGACTAAGCAAAGCATTGTATGGATTGAAGCAAGCATCCAGAGCCTGGTATGCTAGGTTAGACAAGCATTTGACAAATCTTGGATATAGCAAAGGTATGGTAGATAGTAATCTATATTGGAAAGAAACTAATGATGGTTTGATGATTTTGGTAATATTTGTTGATGACATTATATTTGGAGGTAATGATGAAGAAAGTGAGAAGTTTTCAGAAGAAATGAAGAAACAATTTGAAATGAGTATGATAGGAGGGATGAAATATTTCCTAGGATTATAGAATGTATAGAATAAAGAAGAAAACTTTGGGTTTACTGAAAAGGTTTGGTTTGGAAACATGTAAACTTGTTGGAAAACCTATGGTAATTGAACACAAGTTATCTAATAAGGATGAGACACCTAGTATTGAGTAGAAGAAATATAGATCTATAATTGGAGGTTTGTAATATTTGACTCACACAAGGCTAGATATAAAAAAATGCAGTTGGAATTGCTGCAAGATTCTAGGCTAATCCCAAAGAAGCACATTATGAAACAATGAAAAGAATATTTAGATATCTAAAGGCAATATCTATGTTTTGATTATGGTATGATGTATCTAATGATTTTATTCTAAGTTCTTATATTGATGCTGATTGGGTCTGTAGTAGGGATGATAGAAAGAGCACTAGTGGAGGAACTTTCTTTCTTGAAGGAAGATTGATTTCTTGGCTAAGAAAGAAACATGACTGTATAGCTCAAAGTATAATAGAAGCAAAGTATGTTACATCAAAAAATAATTGCAATCAAGTTATTTGGATGAAGCAGATGCTGAAGGATATAAGGATAGAGATTAGTGAACCTATTGTTATACATTGTGACAACACAAGCATGGTAAATATGTCTAAGAATCTAGTATTTCATTTGAGGACTAAGCACATTTCTATTAAGTATCATATTTTGAGAGAAAAGGTTGTAGAAAAGGAAATTAGATTGGAGTATGTGAGCACTAAAGAGAATATTGTAGATATATTCACTAAGACTCTTCCCAAAGAGACTTTTGAGTATTTGCAAGGTATGTTTGGTGTTACACCCCTTCCTACATCAGAGTAGAATATGCAAGTGTGTATTAGTCTAGGGTAACAAAGCACCATTGTTTGTTTGAACTAGATGTTGATGCTTCCTATATGGGGGAGTATCTATGATAGACAAAGTCATTTAGGACTCTTGTTAATGTTGTTTTAAAAAGTGTCTTTTAACACTCGAGTTGAGTAAGTATTATTTTTTGTAGAATTCGATGCAAAGATGTTGGTTGTAGAAGCCTTTGACATTGATGTCAATGGGGGAGAAGTTTAGCATGAAAAACTTTATGCTAAATGGGGGGGAAGTATTGCATGGAAAAAGGAGAATTTTGGCATAAA